>JAYJMM010000041.1:2400000-3600000 GCA_037349105.1 Limnomonas spitsbergensis
GTGGGGGCAGGCACCTGTTAGATATGGTGGGGGCAGGGGGGAACAAGTGGAAATAACGCTTTGGGAAATCCAACCTATTGGATGCAGCAAGGCAGTCAGTACTGCCATTCAACAGCTTCTTTCCAAGAGGGCATGCGGAAGAGCAAACACATAGGAGGATTCACAGCATTGCAGATCAATCCATCGGTTGGATTCAGCCACCCGGCAGCCACCAGGCTGCGCAGCAGTGCTGACTTGAGGCCCTCCGTGAATATCCAGTGAATCGTGAAACGACTGGGCTCAATCATAGTTATGAAACACGCCGCCTGTGCGACTTAATTCCTCGGTGGTAGGGCTTTTAGTTCTAGTACTGAGGCACCCTGCCTGCTTGACTCGGCCACCAGGCTACGCAGCAGTGCCGCTTAGTTGCCCCCCGTGGACCTGCCTGTTGGACTGAAGTTTTCTAGAATAGGGTTAAGATGAGGGTTAAGATGATAATCCAGGTTATGATGAGGCACCCTGCCTGTTTGACTCGGCCTCCGGGCTACGCAGCAGCCCTCCTTAGATGCCCCCCGTGAATTCCCCCCTGGGCCTGCCTGATGGAATGACTTGCTTTGATGGTCATGCTTCATCCAGGTACAAATGAGGCCACCTGCCTGTTGGACTCGGCGACCAGGCTGCGCAGCAGAGCTGCCTGGATGTCCTCCGTGAGCCTGCCAGCCAGACGGCCATACTTCCTGGAACAAGAAAGAGGGGGGAGGGGCAGGTTCTCCATGTACTGATCAACAACAGGGCGGGGAGGGGAGGGGGGGGCAAAAGGGGTATGGGACAATATTCTGGGTGTGATGCACAATGGTAATGCCTGGATGTCTTCTGTGAACCTGCCTGCCAGGCGGCCATAACAAAATACTTCCTGGAGCAAGAAAGTGGGGGGGAAGTGCGGGGCAATACCTCGATGTGCTGGTCACAGCGTAAGTGGGTGGGTGGGGGGGGGGGGAGGGGAATATGTGCTGGTCGTGGCATGAGTGGAGGGAGGGGTGGGGGGAAATTGTCCATATGCTCATTGACAGTAGGGAGAGGGAGGAAAAACGGCTGCTTAACTGCTTAACTGGTAAATGGTAACAGCGTAACTACTCAGACCAGCTTATTTGAAAACCATCAGTTCTTGGTGATCCCATATTCAACATATATGCACTCACCTTCTGTTCTTAGTGATCCAGATAGAGATCTCCAGGGGACGGCTGTCGATCGGGCGCACTGTCGAGAAAACAAAGTCCTGTCTGCATATGCATGGCAGGGGGGGGGGGGGGTACAATCTGGAGAGGACCTGGATAGAGCCCACATAGGAAACAGAAGGAAGCAAGAGGGGTGGAAAACAAAGCCCTGTCTTTGTATGCATGTCGGGGGGGAAGGGATACAATCTAGAAGGGACCTGGATGAGATCCCACAGAGGAATCATAAGGGGGCAAGAGCGGTGAAAAACACCTCATTTTGACCTGCCTCTCTTTGACCCGCCTCTGGGCAACAAACCGTGCGCCCCCACTAGCTCCTGAAGGACCTCACCCTTACTGGTACAAAGTCATATTCCAAGGACAGCGGCTGCTGCTGCTAGCGCACGTGAAGCCTGCCACCCTTTTACCCGCCTCCTGAGCCATGCCCCACATGCCCCTAGTACCTCGTTTAGGGCGGCAACACTTGCTGGTGCAGAGTCCTATTCGTATGACAGCAGCTGTTTCTGGAGCACAAGAATCAGACGGCCAGTGCTACCTGGATCGAGCACTCTGGGAGACAGATTTGTTCCCTGAATCAAAAGTTTCAGTAAACATTTCCGTTACCTGATGCGTGCCTCCCCCGTTGAGTGGTGAAGGCGGACGAGGCGGGAAGTGTAAGCCTGCTGCGCGTATTCTAACTGGCAAGGCAAGAGGGGTGGGGAAATATGGTGTTGTTCAAAATATGGTGTTGTTCAAAATATGGTGTTGTTCAAAATATGGTGTTGTTCAAAATATGTGATGTTCAAAATATGGTGTTGTTCAAAATATGGTGTTGTTCAAAATATGTGATGTTCAAAATATGATGTTGTTCAAAATATGGTGTTGTTCAAAATATGGTGTTGTTCAAAATATGTGATGTTCAAAATATGATGTTGTTCAAAATGAGTAAGTGACAAGTGGAAAGTCAGGGCAGCGCACTGCTGAGGCATTGTCTGCTTGGCACTTTGATCGGTAATTCATTTCCACGTTTTCCCCGTCAGATTGTGATGAGGACAACACCCGCCAACCACGGGTGGCTGGCCACACTTTCGCCAACCACAAATAGCAGGCCGAATGTTCGTCACACTTCCATCCAGAGTTCACACTTACCCCTTGGGCCACCCAAGCCTAGGTTTAGGGTTCAAATCAAACCCCAAACCCCTCCCCCTGAGGTACACTCAAGCCGGGTTGAACGCCAATGAATGCGAAGGACCCGTTGAACTTAACGGCAGCAACCCAAGCATAAGGATCCAAATTAACACAGCATTACTGCAATGATCCTTACCTTGAGCTAGACCCATGCCAACTTCATGCTGACGCAGCCCATTACGAGATACGCAGAAGCAGTGCGTGAAGCATTACGAGATATACAGAAGCAATGCTATATGCATGGCAAGCCCAAGTGCAAGGCTCATTGTCTGGGGGTCCACCCCAGCCGGGTTGATGCTGATGAATGCAACAAGAGCTGGCGACCTAAGCAGCAAGCGCGAATCACAAGGCCCAATACCGGGAGGTAGACACAGGCTGCGGCTGAATTCTGATGCAGCAATTTTTAGGAGAGATGCAGGATAAGTGAAGGGGGGAAAGGATGAACAAATGGTGAATATATGATGAATGGCAAGCCCAGGTACCAGTTCAAAGCTCCTTACTTGAGGTCTACTCAAGCTGTGGCTTAAATCAGGCACAACCCTCCTTCAAATGCATGCAGATGAAACAGTGAAGTAAGGACAAAAGCCTGGATTGCAAGCCCCCTGGTTGCTCACCTACTGCTTCGGCCAAACGGGTGGCTTCCAGAATCCATGCCTCAGGGCGTATCGTTAGTTTCTTAATTTATGTATGCAAGTCCTCTCACCTTCAGATACACCCATGCTGGCTTCTTCTCTGCCATCTCCCCCTCCGCCTCTATCTCAGGGGGGCCTGCTGCAGCCCCCGAGCCGCCAGCGCCGTCCACCGTCTTCCATCCCGGAGAGGTCCAGGCGGACGCCATGGAGGCTGAAGACTCCTGCCTGAGGAGTGGCAGTGTGTAGGTGTGTGGGTGAGTGGGCAGGCGGTCAGGCAGGCGGTCATCTCTGGGAGGTCCAGGATGGGGACGTCATGAAGGCTGAAGACTCGCGTCTGGAGAGTGAAAGTGCAAGGGTGTTTTGGTGGATGAGTGAGTGGGTCAAACCTGCTTGTACCTTCCTGCCCCCCATAAAGGCAGTGAGCAGGCTTTCATGGCGGCTGGAGGGCTTGACGCGTGTCAGCGTGAAGAGTAGCTTTCTTCGTACAGCTGATCTAGATCCGTACATCTGGACATGGACACTTCCAGCCCTCACCCACCTGTCTCCCGTAAATGCGGTGAACAGGTTGTCGTGGCGGCCAGAGGGCTTGACGCGGGAGAGCATCCGGATGCCATTATTTCGGGACGGGCCGAAGACGCTGTCCATGTCCTGGTCGTCCTCATCCTCGTCATCCTCTTCGTCACCCGTCTGAGGGAGCGGGCAGGTGAAGGGGAGTGGGCTGGTTATTGGGGAATTGAGGATCGAGACATGGGCTACAAACAGGCCCCAAAGATACTGGCAATGTTACAGCCATCCTCATGATCGTCATTCGATTTTATCACCAGTCCAAAGTAAGGGCAGGTGAGGGGGAAAATGCTGGTCATTCGATTTTTCACCAGTCAAAGGGAACGCGTAGGAGAGGAGGACATGCTGGTCATTCGAGTTTGCACCAGTCCAAGGGAACGGGCGGTGAGGCGGAAATACCTGTCATTCGATTTTTCACCAGTCCAAGGGAAAGGCAGGTAAGGAAGAAAAGCTGTCATTCGAGTTTTCACCAGTCCAAGGGAAAGGGCAGGCGGGGAGCAGAAGAAGGCAAATTGAGGACTGAGGATCAAGGTGCAGTTTCCGGAAGACCCGAAGGTGCTGCCAATGTCTTGCCCAGCATCAGCATCGTTATCCTCTTTGTCACCAGTCCGGAGGAATGGGTGGACAGCGGGGCGGATGAAGGGGCCTGTCACGTAGAAGGTCCGACGAGTCCCCTGAAAACAGCAGTCGACCCTTGGGATGGGCCGATGGGGTCTTTCCCCGCGTCCAGGACTTAACTGATTTTGCCGTCCCGGCGAAAAAGTCTTGTTTGGGGGGACTCGTCCGACAAGTGACAGGCCTCTTGCCGCATGCAAGTAATGTGAAGATAGAGGATCGGGATGCGGGTATCGGCATGGGCCGAAGGTACTAGCGCGGATATGGCTAGAGCCCCATGCTGCGCTGTTTCCTTAACCCCCACACCCACATAGGGAGTAGCTTTCTTCCTTTTTTTGGGCGATTGGATGTCCCCAGCAACGTCATCCTCCTGGAAGCAAACGGTATTTCACGGCATCATGACGTTGTCGGTCACATGCAACCAGAACCTCCTTGGGAAACGTCAGTAAAAGTCATATGTGTGCCTCTTTCAAGAGCGAAACCCCTTGCATTGTTGAACCTTGCACCTATCCTAGAGGATCTATTTCCCTCAGGAAGCAAACGGAAGGTGACAGCAACAAAATGCTGCTAGTCACCCCCTACCAAATCCTCCTAGCAAACGTGATTGAAAGAAGGCCTTGTTTGGCCTCTTTCAAAAGCGATTCCCCTTGCATTCTTAAACCTTGCCCCCGGAAGAACTGTTTATCCCTCAAAGCAAACGGCAGGTAACAGCAGGTAACAGCAGGTAACAGCAGGCAACAGCAGGCAACAGCAGGCAACAGTAGGCAACAGCAGGTAACAGCAGGTAACAGCAGGTAACAGCAGGCAACAGCAGGCAACAGCAGGTAACAGCAGGCAACAGCAGGTAACAGCAGGCAACAGCAGGCAACAGCAGGCAACAGCAGGCAACAGCAGGTAACAGCAGGCAACAGCAGGTAACAGCAGGCAACAGCAGGCAACAGCAGGTAACAGCAGGTAACAGCAGGCAACAGCAGGTAACAGCAGGCAACAGCAGGTAACAGCGGGTAACAGCAGGTAACAGCAGACAACAGCAGGCAACAGCAGGTAACAGCAGGTAACAGCAGGCAACAGCAGGTAACAGCAGGTAACAGCAGGTAACAGCAGGTAACAGCAGGCAACAGCAGGCAACAGCAGGTAACAGCAGGTAACAGCAGGTAACAGCAGGTAACAGCAGGTAACAGCAGGTAACAGCAGGTAACAGCAGGTAACAGCGGGTAACAGCAGGCAACAGCAGGCAACAGCAGGCAACAGCAGGTAACAGCAGGTAACAGCGGGTAACGGCAGGCAACAGCAGGCAACAGCAGGCAACAACAGGTAACAGCAGGTAACAGCAGGTAACAGCAGGTAACAGCAGGTAACAGCAGGCAACAGCAGGTAACAGCAGGTAACAGCAGGTAACAGCGGGTAACAGCAGGCAACAGCAGGCAACAGCAGGCAACAGCAGGTAACAGCAGGTAACAGCAGGTAACAGCAGGTAACAGCAGGTAACAGCAGGCAACAGCAGGTAACAGCAGGTAACAGCAGGTAACAGCAGGTAACAGCGGGTAACAGCAGGCAACAGCAGGCAACAGCAGGCAACAGCAGGCAACAGCAGGTAACAGCAGGTAACAGCAGGTAACAGCGGGTAACAGCAGGCAACAGCAGGTAACAGCAGGTAACAGCAGGCAACAGCAGGTAACAGCAGGTAACAGCAGGTAACAGCGGGTAACAGCAGGCAACAGCAGGCAACAGCAGGCAACAGCAGGTAACAGCAGGTAACAGCAGGTAACAGCAGGTAACAGCAGGTAACAGCAGGCAACAGCAGGTAACAGCAGGTAACAGCAGGCAACAGCAGGCAACAGCAGGTAACAGCAGGTAACAGCAGGTAACAGCAGGTAACAGCAGGCAACAGCAGGTAACAGCAGGCAACAGCAGGTAACAGCAGGTAACAGCATCAAAACGCTGCCGGGCACCTGCCACCAAATCCTCCGTGCGAACGTGATCGGAAGAAGGCCTCGTTTGGCCTCTCGCACAAGCTATTCTCGTTAGTTTATTTTTTTACCTTCCGCCATGAGGAGCAGTTGGTCCCCGAAGGCCTGAAGGAGCCCTCCTCCTGGATTGCCTGGTCGAGCTTCGTGCGCAGGCGGCGGCTGTGGGACGGGGTGGGAGGACACAGGTGTAGGGCTCATGATGCAGCAGGGATCAGGGGAGGATATGGAACCAGGCCTTCTTAACACTGTTTTTATATATATAGGGATGAGGGTTGAGGGTTTGTGTTGCAGCAGGGACCTAGGCCTCCCCTGTGTGGAGCCAGGCCTTGTTGACACTGTTTAGACGTATACATGGATATGAATCTTAGAGAGTAAGGGTGCAGGGATGAGGGTTGAGGGTTTATGCTGCAGTAGGGATCAGGGGAGGGTGCGAAACCAGGCCTTCTTGACAGGTTCTAGAGGTCTATGGACCTGGGATTTAGGGTTAAGCATCCAGGGTTCAGGGTTCAGGGTTCAAGCCTGCTTACAGCACCTCATGCCCCCCCCCCCCCCCCCCGCACTCATATGCCCCCTCCCCCCACACACACGCCATACCTCTCCTCAGCCGGCATTTGTGACTGCTGCTTTGCCGATGAACCAGAGCACAGCAGTAATGGAGCGTTCAGACTTGTGCGCACGCATGCACACACACTCACACACACACAAAGATACACACACACCATATTCTCCTTCACCCAACGTGTGTGATCGCCGCCTTATCTTGATGCACCAGAGCCGAAGGTTGAACCCATCTTGCTGCACCAACACAGCGGGGTTAGGAATTCCCGCACGCTTACATATATGTGAAGTCATGAACGCACACACACACACACACACACACACACACTCATACACACACACCTGCCTCATCTCCCTCACCCGGCGTTTGTGATCGCCGCCTTGCCCCGCTGCACCAGTGCCAAAGGGTCTAACCCATCTCGCTACACTAGCACAGTTAGGTTGGAGTTTTTGCACGCTTACCTACATGTGAAGTCAAAAAAGCACACATATACACACACCGCTGCCTCGTCGTCCTCACCCGGCGTTTGTGATCACCGCCTTGCCCCGCTGCACCAGTGCCGCCGGGTTCATCCCTTCTCTCTGCACCAATGCAGCGGGGTTGGACCCCTCGCACGCAAAGAGCGCCGCCTCGGCCGCCTCAATCTCCCTGCTAGAGGGCATGTGGGCTGGCCGAGGTGGGCCAAATTTGGACCCGGCCCGAGCCGATCCTGGCGAGGAGGGGATGAGGAGCAGGGGAGGTGTGTGTGTGGCGAGGCATGTGGGCTGGCCATCTAAGACCCGACTTGGAACCAGCCCAAGTCGAGCCTGAAGAGGAGGGGGAGGAGGAGGAGGCGTGTGTTTGGGGGAGGGGGAGGGGGCTGGTCGAAGCAGGCTCAACTTGGAACTGACACTACCTGACCCTGTAAACTGCGGGACCCGAGTCTGGGGAGCTTCAGAGTGAGCAAGAACCTTATACTTGATATGTCGTGCTTACAAAGGTGTGGATCAGTGGTCAAACCCAGAGAAAAAGTGTGAGGCAGTGGTCGAACCCCCAAATTTGAGGATCAGTCGTCAAGCCTGCGCCAGTTGCCGTGAACCGTTAAGGGTATAGGATCAAAATTCCCAAGGTTAATGTTCCAGGTCGTTTTAATGCTGAAGGGTTTAGGACCCCTTAAGGTTATAGGTTTCAGCCTCCCCTTGCTTTTTCAGGGTTCAGTCTCCCTCTCTCCCTCTCTCCCTCTGTCCCTCTCTTCCTCTCTCCCTCTCTCCCTCTCTCCCTCTCTCCCTCTCTCCCTTCTCGGTTTCAAGTTTTAGGTCCCCTCTAGATCGCAATGCAAATGTGCAACGCCCTCGTGGTCCTGGAGCACGGAATGGAATCTCCCTCTGCTATTGTGGGGTTTCGATGCTATTCAAGGCAAAGGGTCAGGGTTCAGGACCCCCCTTGGGCGCACCGTATCTGTGCGACGCCCCTGTGGTCTTGGAGCACTGAATGGAGGGATCTTGCAGACCCACCAGCTTGTCAACTGCAACCTGAAAGGTTTGGGGAAAGAAGGGGAGGTAGGGTCTAGGGTTTAAGGTAAATGGTTCAGGGACAGGGTGGAGGACAAGGTTGCAGGGTTTAGGGGCAGGGGAGGGAGGAGGCAGGGTCAAGGAGCGAGGCATGAATTAGAATGAAGGGGTCACACCCTGCACAGGTCTTCAAGCATGGTCCACAAAACCACGCATGGTCAATTCATCCAAAGGTGACATTGTTCCCAAAGGTCCCTTTGTCTGTAAAGTCATGAAGCACTGTTCACCCTCCCGGATAAAAGCACTCATGGCTCTCTTCATACAACGTTTCATGTCCTCGGGTGCACTCAACAACATTGCACCCGCCCTCATAAAAACCATGCATGGCTATTCACATGACGACCCCATGGCCATTTACCGTGATGTATTATGTTACACCTGCCTTTATGAAAACCACACATGGCTCTCCATAAAACGTTCCCACGGTGGTCTGCAGTGCTGAAATACGTTGCAGCTAACATGATGCAAACAAGAAAGCAAGAAAGCTACGCCCTATTTGGGCGTGGAGGTTAAGGAAACAACGCAACGCAGATATGATGCAAACAACACATGGTTCTTCATACAACGTTTCCATGGTGGTCCCTAGCGCTGAAGCGCAAAGCACCCACCCTGATATACACCACGCATGGCTCTTCGAAGTACGTTCCCATGGTGGTCTGAAGTGCTGAACTACGTTGCAGATAACATGAAGCAAACAACACATGGCCCTTTATGTTTGTCCACATGGTGGTCTCAAGTGCTGAAGCGCATAGCACCCACCCTGATATACACCACGCATGGCTCTTCGTACAGCGTTCCCATGGTGGTCTGCAGCACGTTGGGCAGCTGCTTGCAGCCCGCCTTGGTGACCATGGTCCGATGAGACAAAGGAGTGAAGCCCGCTACACATGCCGGGGGGCACGGGAGGAGGACAAGAGGATCAAACATCTATGTAACAGTGTGTCTGAGGGCTAGGGCTTCAGGTCAAGGGCTAGGGCTTCAGGTCAAGGGCTAGGGCTTCAGGTCAAGGGCTAGGGCTTCAGGTCAAGGGCTAGGGCTTCAGGTCAAGGGCTAGGGCTTCAGGTCAAGGGCTAGGGCTTCAGGTCAAGGGCTAGGGCTTCAGGTCAAGGGCTAGGGCTTCAGGTCAAGGGCTAGGGCTTCAGGTCAAGGGCTAGGGCTTCAGGTCAAGGGCTAGGGCTTCAGGTCAAGGGCTAGGGCTTCAGGTCAAGGGCTAGGGCTTCAGGTCAAGGGCTAGGGCTTCAGGTCAAGGGCTAGGGCTTCAGGTCAAGGGCTAGGGCTTCAGGTCAAGGGCTAGGGCTTCAGGTCAAGGGCTAGGGCTTCAGGTCAAGGGCTAGGGCTTCAGGTCAAGGGCTAGGGCTTCAGGTCAAGGGCTAGGGCTTCAGGTCAAGGGCTAGGGCTTCAGGTCAAGGGCTAGGGCTTCAGGTCAAGGGCTAAGGCTTCAGGTCAAGGGCTAGGGCTTCAGGTCAAGGGCTAGGGCTTCAGGTCAAGGGCTAAGGCTTCAGGTCAAGGGCTAGGGCTTCAGGTCAAAACCCTGAACCCTAAGTGTGTGTATGAGGGACAGAATATGAAATAAATTGTAAGAGGGATTGAGGGGCCCGGGGCAGCACGATGTATCGGCCACGCATAATGTGTAGATGTAAAAAAGGATAAGAAGGCACCACAAGTGCGGGCGGATGTACGAAAACTGCGGAGAGGAGAGCGCACTCAAGGTACCCCGGCAAGAATGGGCTTAGAAGAGGCAAACATAATCCAGGACACAAATGAGCTTATAGATCAATGCAAAACCCCGATGCAATTTGTAATCATGCCGCTATGCCGGAGGGGGTGTAGGGTCACAGCTCCCGTTCAGAGCCCTCACGGGAAAACCTTGAGTCGTGTCCCCCCTTGAGGCGCATTGCATTGCGGGAGCGGCTCCCACTGCTAATAAATCCTCAACCCCTCTAGGTCTTCCCCCCCGACCCCATCCTGCTGACCGCTTGCCTAAATGCTGAACACAGTTCGGGCCATGAGGATCCACCCACTCAGTAACTCACCCACCCATCCCACCCACCCACTCACCCCCACATACCCGGCCCACCAGCCCACCCACCCACGTCCCACCCACTATTATGGGGTCACCAGAGAAACATCACCACTGCACCCACAGCTTTATCGAAAGGGCCAAACCCCCAACAGAAATATATAAAACAAGCCAAGGAGTACAATCAAAAGCCAGACCCCAACAAACGATGCTTAGTACGTACGGTTGTACGCATCCAGCCACATGAGCCGGTACGGTAAACCACTGCAGAACCCACGGCAGCACAAACCCTCCTCCACACAAATTGCCTACCGCTAGCAAACCATCCTCCACCGTACCGTTACTGACATTTTCCTTTGTTATCATGGTCACAGCGCGGACGTGGCTACGGCCCATACCGCACTGTTTCCTTAACCCTCACGACCCTGCGGGGCGAAGCTTTTTTTCTTTCTGTCTTGCCTAACGAAAACCCTTCTTGAACGGGTTACAACACCTTCTATGAGCGTGGGGGTTACATAAAGGAAATAAATACCCACGCACCCATCGACCCACTAAGAACTTTTTTAGTAATGCAGACACACACACACACACATTCACACCCCCAATAATCCACCCACCCACCCACCCACTTACCCTCCCACCCACCCACCCACTTACCCTCCCACCCACCCACCCACTTACCCTCCCACCCACCCACCCACTTACCCTCCCACCCACCCACCCACTTACCCTCCTACCCACCCACCCACTTACCCTCCCACCCACCCACTTACCCACCCACTTACCCTCCCACCCACTTACCCTCCCACCCACCCACCCACCCACCCTCCCACCCACTTACCCACCCACCCACCCACTTACCCTCCCACCCATCCACCCACCCACCCACTTACCCTCCCACCCACCCACCCACCCACCCACTTACCATCCCACCTCCGCACTCCTCACCTGGCCTGAGCACTGCCCCCCTGCCATCATCATCAGGGGTCACCCAGACATGCAGCAGTAGATCACCGAAGTCACCCTCCTCCCTAACCACCAGGATGGGCAAGTGGGGGAAAGGGGGGATATGAGGGTTACACCCAGATATATGCACATGAGTGTGGGTGAGGGGGGCAAACCAGAGGGTGCGATCCGGGGAGCGGGGTGAATCTAAACGAGTTTCAAGAGAGTCTGCCTCATCATATTTTTTATTAAAGAATACTTGAAATACCGGCAGCAATTTGGACCAACTATTCGACAATCCGGAGGGGGGGGAGGGGGATTCCGGGGGGTACAGCGAGAGCCTGCAGTACATATACGGGTAACAATTAAAGTTTACAGCCAGCCAGCTGGGGAGTTACAATCAGAGGGATAACGCCAGGATTGATTTCCAACCAGGGTTTGAGGCCAGGGGTTGCAGCACGGAGGATAGGACACCCCACAAAAGCTGGGGTAGGTGCAGCGCAGAGAGGCAAAAGCCCCTCTGAGGGCAGCGCTTTTTCATTGGGTGCATAGAGCAGCTGCGATCGAGCACTAAATTGACCCCCGGCTTGTAAAGGACGTACAGCACTACAGCACTACGGCAGTACAGCTTGGTAGGTGCAGCACAGGTGGGAAGACGCCCCGCTAACGCTGAGGGCAACGTTTTTCAGTGGATGCATGGCAAGCTGTGACCAAGCACTCATGCGACCCCCGTCTTCTCAAGAACGTACAGCAGTACAGCTTGAGTGAGATGCTGCACATAGGATAAGACATTTTTTCAGTGGACACAAATGCAAGCTGTGACCAAGCACTCACTTGACCCCCGCCTTCTCAAGGATGTACAGCTTGAGGGTACAACACAGAGGGGAGACCGCCCCGCCGAAGCTGAGGGGCAACGTTTTGAAATCCAGCTCAGCCTACACAGACAGCAGGATTGGCGAGCAGGTTAGGGGGTTTGCGTTGAGGGGTTAGGGGGTCTCGGGTTTAGGGTTAAGGGTTAGGGGTTAGTAGTTTTGGTGTATATAGTTGGTTTCCGGTTGGTTTGTATGGCTGGTTTGTGGTTGGTTATCAGTTGTCGTTGATGTCGGTGTTTGATTGGGCACATATGGCTGGCAAGCAGGGTCTGTTTGCAGTACACACGCCCACACTTGGATTCCACACCTGGCCCAGGAAGTTGTCCGGATGGTACTCGTCGTCGCTCCACACTTCCAACGAAATGATGCCGTTCTTGTTCATGACGTCGCGGCCGCTGAACGCGAAATCAGACATCCACACCTGACAATGTGTGGACGGCATCACGACAAGAGGGTCAAGGTCATACATGTGACAAGTGTGACAGCTAATGACTAGGATGGCATAAAGAGTGACTTGGCATTGGATTGACTTGAGAGTGTGATGACTGCCATCACCTTGGCTGACACTGGAAGTGTGATAACCGATACGCCTGGCTTGCAAGTACTGATGGCCAGATGGATGCATGACTTAATCAGTTAGTAGCCACTGACAGCCATGCATGGTCGAAAATATAATAACTGATATAATCATCCATGCGTGACTGTGACTAGTGCGGCTACTAATCTAAACTGCTTAAACAGTCAACATATTGAGGCCGATATAAAGGTAAACAGTCAGTGTAATTTCCAGCACAACTGTCGAATACAGGTACGGTAGTGCACAGATAAGTAATAGATATATAACTGTTAAGACATGTAGATAAAGGTTATACTTAGACATAGCATTGACGTAGCCCTAAACCCTAAACCCTAACCCCAGATAGACGTCACCACACCGGGGTCAGCGTGCCGTGTATTGGCCTCGTGCGGTATGACTCGGAGCCTGCCGCGATCGTGCAGTATGGATTGGACAGGCCCGAAAAGTGTGAATCCAACAGCCGCGCTGCGCTTACCACCTGGAGCAAATGCAGCAGCAGCAGAGGCAACAGAAGCAGGACCATCAGGGTTGGCCATGGCGCTGTCAGAATGGGCATGAGCATGAGCGTGGGCGTGGGCATGGGCATGAGCTCAGTCACAGGCATAAGTACGGGCACTACCATGAGCATGAGCATGAGCATGAGCATGAACAGGGGCAGAAGCATATGCTCACACATTGTGTGAGCCTGACCCGCATTCCCGCGATGTAACCCGTGATACATTAGCCACCACCAGCAACTGGTGGCACCCTACACCGCCAGCTTCCTCGTAAGCAAAGAGGGAAGCCTCTATGACCAGAAGGAACGTGATGAGGCCATGCGCTAATCACCCTCACCTGTACGTGCAGCGCCTGGTTTACGAGCTGCTGCGCGCAGCTCTGTGGCACGGGCTCCTGGTCCCCAGAGGTGCTGCCGCCGGCGCCAACAGGTGACGAAGCCAAAGGCTGAGAGTGAGCATTTGACTGCAGCAGTACAACAGGCGGTACATGTCAGTACAGCAGGCGGCATATGTCACTAATCCATGCTCCCCATACTCCATGCACCCCGTACTCCATGCATCCCATACTCCATGCTCCCCATACTCCATGCACCCCGTACTCCATGCATCCTGTACTCCATGCATCCTGTACTCCATGCTTCCCATACTCCATGCACCCCGCACTCCATGCACCCTGTACTCCATGCACCCTGTACTCCATGTACCATGTAATCCATGCATCATGTACTCCATGCATCCTGTACTCCATGCTCCCCATACTCCATGCACCCCGCACACCATGCACCCTGTACTCCATGCACCCCGTACTCCATGTACCATGTAATCCATGCATCATGCACTCCATGCATCCTGTACTCCATGCTCCCCATACTCCATGCACCCCGCACTCCATGCACCCTGTACTCCATGTACCATGTAATCCATGCATCATGTACTCCATGCATCCTGTACTCCATGCTCCCCATACTCCATGCACCCCGCATTCCATGCACCCTGTACTCCATGTACCATGTTATCCATGTACCATGTAATCCATGCACCCTGTACTCCATGCACCCTGTAATCCATGCACCCTGTACTCCATGCACCCTGTACAACATGCATCCTGTAAACCATATACCCCATACGCCATGCATCCTGTGCTCCATGCACCCTCTCTTCTATGCACCCCTCTACGCCATGCACCCCCTACTCACTGCGCCCCCTACTCCATGCATCTCCTATGCCATGCATTCCCCAAGCCATACGGAAAGGATGGGCATTGCCATGGTTCCAAGTATCGAGCACCATCCTCTCCCATGTGAGCCACTGTTTGTTTTTGTGCAAACCAGACAACCATAGTCAAGCCGATGGTCTGCTAGCGCTGGTACAAGTCACATATATTGGCGTATGCATTTACCATGAGGCAAGGTTGCATGACACAGAAAAAACGTGTGTGGCACCTCATGTCAGGTGGAAATTGAAGACTTTGTACAGGCACACCATGTGTCCATGCCCCATGCACACAGGCGCACCATGCTTGCATACGCCATACGGTGAAGCCAGGACATGGCATGAACACCACGTTTACAAGCACGATGCGCACTGGCACAGCATGCGCCATGCGGAAAGCCATGCATTCTATGCGCGAATGCCATGCGCAGGCACACCACGCTACCATGCGCCACGCAACCAAGCCAGACACGCTATGCGCACATGCGCAGGCTCGCCATGCTCTCCTGCGCTCATTCAGTGAAGGCAGACCATACATTCCATGTGCTGATGGCATGCACAGGAAAACTAAGCTCTCGTGCGCACAGGCCCATATTCTTCCATGCGCCATGCACGCGCCATGCTGCCATGCACGACGCCTGGCCATGCGCAACTGCAGCTCCATGTATCCCCCATTCCATGCAACAACACCAAACGAGGGCGCACTGACCTCCCTTGGCTGCTGTGGCTGCTGCGGCTGCTGCACGACCACCTCTGTTGTCAGCCTAGGCTGGAAAGTGGAGGCGGATAGGGAGCTCCCTCCGCCAGTAGATCGCATGCGCTGCTTTCTGAACGTCCGTTTGACGGAGAGGCAGCGGCTCCGAATGCTGTTCATGCTCAGGCCGGCCATGCAGGAGGGCTGCGTCCCACCAGCTGCAACGTTGTCATCGGAGTCACTGCTGGCGACAGCTGCCGTGTACGCTTTTGAGTACGTGTGCGCCATGGCCACGGCAAAACGGAGTCGTCTGCTGAACGATTCACGGTGACTATAATATATGTGGTGATACTGGTTATCAGATTAATTTACTGTGTCACTGCCGGGTAGAGCTTGCTGGCAGGTGCTCGGGTGGTCACCGAGAGGATTACCAGACGGAGATCTCCTCCTTTCGTTCCAGCTGAGGCAAGATCGAGCTCTTTTCTCCAACCATATAACGATACGATCTTCCCGGATTATTCAGAATAAGAAGAAACGATTTTGAGGTCGGGCCGGTGAAGGGATGATTCTCAAGGCACGGATTGTAAGCGCGTTGCTGACGACGCTGTCTTTCTGGCTACTCTCATACAAGGCAGTGGGCATTGTAGGAATTGCACGCGTTGGCTCAATGGCTACTGTCAGCTGCGCTATGCTATCTTGGCTCGCTGGTCATGACGCATGATGCCACGCCATCTTGACCGCGTGCATATGGACAGATAAGGGAGGTGGCCGATGCAAGAAAATGATACAGCGACAGGTAAGCGTTGCTGTGATGTAAGGTACTAAATAGGGTCCTGTCTTAAATGCCCGTGAGAACTGAGGACACCAGTGGGTGGGTACAAAAGAGAGGGAAGGTGTGACAATCAACGGGGTCGAAACGGTGACCTGCGTGACGACTCGAGACAGCTCGTTTTCAGAGACCCACACTGCCACAGCGGTCTCCCCTCGCTCAGGCACCCCGGTGTCCACCCTTGTGTGCAGTAGCTGATTGATTGGCCGGCTTTCAGTCCGAGCAGGCGGTGACGCTGCCGATCGCAGACTCGAGCGTTCAGTTTAAGCAGGGGGTATAAGTAAATTTTCGGTAAATTTTGCTGAATTGAATGACGGTGGCGGATTACGATGCAACACAGGCTGAGAGGTAAGAACAAGGGCATACAGTATGGATGGTAATCATCACATTATGAGTACAGGCTGCTAGGTCCTCAGTTTATAATTTATATGCCTTATGGTGAACTGTATGCCCTTCTGGCTAACAAGCTAACAAACTTAAGTGTCCAGCACTCTAGCTGGTGAGCAGGGGGGTGTCCATGCAGCTCCTTCATTGTCTGGTTTCCTGTCTAGTTTTCTGTCTCCTTCTGCAGGTTGGATAAGTAGCCGTTTTTCGATGTCAGTGGAGACGTTAGCACTACTAGTAAGCAGCCGTTTCTGCCTTTCTGGGGGAGCCTCTGGTGGTATAGCGTGGCTAGAAAAGTATCAGTATATATTTCACTCCTAAATCTGATTTCGTATGCATGACTTACTGCGGCCGTATGAGTACGTACTTGTTGGTGGTGTTCCCTTCCCATTCCAGCTGACGATCGACAAAGGCCACTAGCGCACCCAGGCTGCTGTTTTGTTTGGCGGCCGGCCTCACACTCAAAAAGTGTAACGTTATTGACTTCTGAAAAAGTCCAAGCACCAGAAAAAATACATAGATTGAACCTCTGGCTGGGCCATGCTTAAAAGATTTGCGCAGGGGGGGCGCCCAACTGCCTGGTTGGGACAAGAGGAACCCTAAAAAAAATGAGAGGGCTAACATAAGGGGGAGGTCAGGGTGAGCAGTTTGATAGCATGACAGGGGACAGGGGCAGACTGACAGTCTGATGGCTTCCATATCATTACACTTCTGGGCCCTGCTCAAGAAAGCTCGGCCACGTCTGTGTCCAACTGTCTGTTTGGAAGCTAGAGAGAATAGGGAAATGCCATGTTGGACTCGGGGCTTCCATGATGCATTCGAGTGTCAGTTAGTGCCCGCTTGATGAAATAGTCACATGCTTGCACATGCCGCCGGCAAGGGTAGGAAGGTAGTTACGAAGCTCAGGCGTCACGAAAGGTACTAGTAGGGCCGGAGAGGTTTGAATCTATCATAAAGAAGATGCAAGGCAGTTATTCAAGTATTCGGTCCTGGGAGTTAGGTCACCTTTTAGCTGAGTCATTACTGCATATCGAAAGCTAGCTAAGATTGTCCCTCTTTCTGTCCCTTGCCTGGCCCATGCTTACTTTTTCGACTTTTTCATACACAAAACGGCCATCACCAGTGTCAACTCACCAGTTCTCTTTAGTTTTGCCGAGTTTTTTGCCATATGTTTTGCTAGCGTAAGAGCTGTGCCTATGAGGTTGGGGAGCCATGCCTAAATAAAATAAATGCCTCATGGTGGCCCCAAGTCGGCATGCCCTCTGAGTGTCCACTGATAATGTGCTGTTCTTTTGTTTCCTTACCAGGTTGGTGGTCACTCTGTTGATTGGTAGACTTATGAGGTGTTACCCAGTAGCAGGCGAGGGGGTCAAGAAAAAAAGGAAACACAACCAGCAGGCCACATGGGCGATAGATGCCAGGTTTGGTGCTTAATTATTGCGCCGTCGCGTTCACGCATGCGCTGTCGTATTAGGGATTTCCAAGCTGCGTAATCAATCGCATGCGTAAAAGATGCCCAAGGGAGTTGAAATTGCTGAGTACAACGCATCGACCAGCGCCAGCCAGCTGACAGCCTATTGTTCACAGACTGGGCCGTCATCGACCAGTCACGCACGCGAGCGTAAACCCAAGAAAAGTGGCACCATGTACACACTTGATGCCGGTGCTTGCTTGAGAACAAGCGGCTGCGAGATAGCGGCCAGGTGCTATGAGTGAGTGACAGCTTGTATGTGCGTGCCTGGCTGACACTGCTAGCGAACACGAAAAAAACTTCACAGAAAATTCACACCGATGCGGCGTGAATTTGGGGAAGGAATTAAAGAGTTGGTGTCGGGTGATGCGTCGTAATTTTCCGTGTATTTACGCGCGGCTGATGACCCCGAGCTTTTCGGGGTCATGTGTGCGTAATGTGTCACGCAAGTAGTAACCGGGGTCGTAAGAGCCATGCGGGGGATAAGAACCATTGTATCCATGCAGTCTGGACACGGATATATTGCACGCGGCTACCTTGAGTCAGAACAACCCGGAGAGCCATTCTCTACGTTGCCTGTTGCTGTTTTTATCCCCCACGACCTGCGCGTTGCCTTCATCACAAGCTTCTGCATTGCTTGGTCTCCCAGGCAGCCTGCTTACCAGCCAATCGTACCTACTCCCCATCTTCCAAATTCACTTGCCGTCCTCATATCCTTTTTCTGTCAGTGCAGCCAATCAAGGACCATTCCAAAAGCCACGCGTACACACGGACGCATATTCCACCCCAGTCGCCACCGCCTTGCGTGCGTTCACCGAAACGCGCCACAGCTGTTGCTAACCGAAGCCAGTGCTGCTACAGCCACACGTCGTGACGACGACGCGCTTATTTCGCACCCACCGGTTGTAACAAGAAACCGAGTTTTCAAGACGCGTCTGATCGAGACCTGACCAGGACAACCAGGACGCAGCTAGACACAGCTAGACGCAGCTATCCACACTGCCGCTAGCTGCCAGGGTTCGTTCATTCGCCCATTCATCAGCTCGCTCCAACGACTGCTGACGACGGACGTACACAGCTGACGTTCCGACCCGACACTCTTATCGACTCTCCTCACGTCTACAGCTAGCGTCAGGTGCGTATGTACCGTGTGCGAGTCCGTCGGTGGCCGGGGTGAGTATCGCTGCTAGAACTGAACTCAGAACTGAATGAACTCACTCGCCCGGCACGTGAGTGGGTTTCCATTTCCACCACTCAAGTGAGAAGTTATGTCTGAAACCCCGGGTTTTACCTGGTATTAGCTACTGATCTATCAAAACCTGTATCCTGGATCCAACAGTTGAGCAGTGTGGACTCTTTGCCCAGTTGCTTCCGTTTTGTGAACAAGTGTAATTGTGCCTCATGCATGTGAATCTGAGGATGGACCATCGATAGACAGCTATAATTTGGGGCTCGCTCATGGGGCTGGGCTCCGTCTGAGAGTGTAGGGCAGGGTTATAATCTTTGAATCCTCATTACCGATTCCTGGTCAGCAGGCCCACTCTCCACAGTCCACATTTTGAAGATTTTTAACACTGTCACCAGGAGAGTACCATGGCATCGTCTCATCCGGCGATCAGGTGGGGATTCCACCCACCATAGCATGCCCCAGCCACAGCCCCGGCACTTAATCTTTGCCCACACACACTCCCGCACAGATCAGCAGATTCAGCAGCACCAGGTTCACCAGTAACGTAAATCCATGTCGTCGTCAGACTACCCTGCGAGCGGGGACTCTGTTGCTCCGGCCATCGCCTGCGCCGTCGTGTTCCTTGTCTGCGCCATTCTCTGCGGCAGGCATTTCGCCGTCACCAAGTTTGAGACGTACGCGCTCATGAGTTTAAGCGGCTTGTGTGAGTAGTGTTGGAGGCATGCCAAGAAATTCCCCTAGCTTGTGGACACGTCCACACTTGTGTGACATCGGCCGCCCAGCCAAGTCAAGGCTTTGTCACACTTTATTCCTTTCCCCTTGCTTGCCATCATGCATGTAAGCCATCCCGGCCGGTGGCTTGGCAAAACTTTTCCATGCCCAAGATAGGATTATGGCTGATCTGTATATACATTTCAAATTGAGGGCCCAGCTGCTTTTAGACCTGTGTTTTGTTTGTAATAAACAAGTATTTTTTTCGGTTACCGGTATATATCCCCCGTTCCTGTCGTGGCATCCAGTGGACAGTAATATCTGCAATGTGCCTTCCACAAATACCTGAAGTATTGTCCCAATATACATCCCATTCCCCTTCTTGGCACTTACCACCCAGTGGACGTTACACAATCGAAATTGTGTGTGTTTGCCCGCTTGCTTGCAGTCCGGTGTGCTGCCTATGCCGTCCGAGCCGTAACGGTGGTGAACGGGGGGTCAACCCTCGGGGAGGCCGTCACGTACCAGTTCCTCGCCAACGCCGGTGAGCGATTGCAGACAGGCTGGAAGGGGAGTTCGGCATAGGCTTACAGTTAGTAAATGTCTCTGTTTGTCACTCGATTGTTAGTGGCTGTTAGCTGCTCTGACGTACCAGTTCCTTGCTGATACCGATGAGCGATTGCACTAGGTGTATAACTTGAGCCTGGCATTTCATTTACGTGGAACTGAACTAGAGGGCTCTACAACGGGATTTTAAATGTCTCCAAGCTGCAACTAAATGTGTCCATGGTAAAGTGCACATAAAATTGCTTGATTTTTTTTGGCTGCTGTCTGGTCATGAATAAGGCACTGCACAAACAAGCACGTGGATTGAAGAGGATTGATTGGCCGCTGTCTGCCCATGACATTTGCTGTCATTTTGGTGCACGCAGGGTACAGCATGTCCCTATCGGAATCATGTCTGATGCTGGCCTTATGGTGAGAGACTGCTTGAAGAATAAACATACGCCCGCGCCGGCCATGTGGGCGAAGACCAGCCATGGGTAGTTTTCCAAATGGCAGCAGGGTTTTCAGCGCTTTCGCATCATCGTAACTTAAAACCTAAACCCTTATGGATAAGGGTGAAGGAGGCCTCCATGTCAAACTCAGCTATTTGATTAATTTAAGCGGATAAAAAGCGAGTTGTTCCTATTTGTTTGCTGGGAATGTACTAACATTTGTTCGTGTCCTTGCAGGATGGGCAGCGCACGAGAAAGCGTCAAGCCTGCCATGTCACACTCGATCGACCAGCTGTGCAAATTCCTGTTCATCATCACCTTATGCTTTGGACCTGGTAAGTAAAGCTCACTACTTTAAACCCTGAACCCTGACCATGGAGAGTACACCCTTTTTGTATACCTTCTCCCTGAGAATCTGTGAGTCGTAGCTTTTCTCTCTTCCGCTTTACTGTTGATAGATGGGTACCAACAACCAAGAGGGAGAATGGGACTTCCCCGCAAACCACTCTTGGTGCAAAAATGAACTTCAGGAAACACCCACGAGGGTGCCAGACTACTGCCAGGCCTTGGTGATCCCATGAACCTTCATTGGCAACCAGTGCTATTTCAGTGGAAATACAGAAAACATTTTAAATACCGGTATGTAGAGTAATATGCAGTGAATATGCAATAAATAAGAAGTTAAGTTCTAAAAAATCCTAATTATCCCTCCCATTGCCTCAGGCATCAACATCGTCTCATCGGTGTATTTTTATGGGATCGGGACACCGGAGGCGCTGGACATCGTGACCAAGATCAAGGAAGCTTCGGCAGTGGTCAGTTCATGAATTAATCAACAAATATTTATGTAGTCTATCTGTTAGTCTGTACCTATACCGGTATGTAATATGTTGTATACTTCGGTGTTAGGGTGAAGTGGCCATAACCTTGAGTACAGTATTTATCCGGATAAAGATCTTGATAGATCTGAGCGACACTGATGTGCAGCTTCCTGGCACATTATAGCACCCCCTGTTCATCTCGACTCCCACTGCCTAACGCGATTTGGATTCAAATGGCAAACACTGGTGCACATCCCTCCAATCAACGGCCTGCATTCAATGCAGGGCCTGCTGGTCATCGCAGCCTCCATCGCTGCGGCTGGGCTGAGCTCCTGGGCGCTGGTGGCGAAGCGAGTGAACCGCGGCGGCGTGCCGGCTGTCGTCCCGAAGGGCGAGCCGACGTCACTGTGGCGCCTGCCCCTGATCTACACGGGCTGCGAGGACAGCGACGCACAGGTGTGAAAATCAATATGGATATTTCCTGGCCTTGAATCCTGCACGGCTCAAGACTCGCGTCCTGAATCACACTGCTGTCTTCTCACCCCCCATATCAACCTTTTGCTTCTATCTGCGGAGCGCGTTGACTTGTTTACTTCCCAGTATCTACAGCTTCTACAGCAGGTCGGCGTCATTGCCCGGGACTCTTTAAGATCTCCTTACACCTCTGGACCTTTCCCCTAACCCAATTTATCTGATGGGTTGATTCATTTGCCCCCCTCTGACAACCCTGACATCTCCCCGCCTGCGCCCTTAATTCACCCGTCACCTCCTGACCTCTCCCTGAACCCAATCGATTTGATTGCGCATGTCCACGTTGAACACCTTAAACCCCGATCGACTTGTTATCTATCTAGAATTCTATTGATGCATTTTCTTTATTTACCCCCCCTGCCCCCCCTCCGCCCCTGAACTGATCAGGTTGGAGTGATAGGCCGCACGACCCTGCTCCTGGTGTGGGCCGCTGTGTTCAAGGTCTACGCCGCATTCAAGGACCCTGCAGTCAACAACAACGAGACGCTGTACTTCACGCTGGAGGTGCGTAAATGCTGCAGACAAATAGCTACTGCCAGCGAAGTTTAAGGATTTATACATGTGTACCCCGCTGCCAGCTTATCGTATGGATTTATCAATGTGCACTGCATCCAGCTAATTTTGAGGATTTGAACATGTGCACTGCGAATGCGGCACCCGATCAAGTGTTGCGTCCGGAAGTAGCCGTTATGTCCCCAGTGAAGAAAGAAAGCTACGCCCCATGGGGGGCATGAGAGTTAAGAAAGGTATGTTACCAAGACATATTTGAATCACCGTTAGCCCTGAGGTGTAAGACCCTGTGAGGCGATGTTGCACCTGATCATGTGAAGTGCCCCAGAGCTGTATGTGTGTCATGATGTCCCCAGCATACCCTTAACCCTGATCTGGAGCTGTCCGTGTGCCATGACATCCCTAGCACAGCGCTTAAGCACCCTTTGGTCTAAACCCTATACCGGAGCTGCCCATGTGTCATGACGTCCCCAGCACACCCTAAACTCTCCTCCGGAGCTGCCCGTGTGTCATCACATCCCCAGCAAACCCTTAAACCACCCTAAACCCTTAACCCTACTCCGGAGCTGTCCGCATGCCATGACGTCCCCAGCCCAGCCTTTAACCAGCCTGAAACCTCTTTTACCCTACCCAGGTCTTGCCGGAGATGTTGCACCTTCTCACGTGGTGCGTCCCCGAGCTGTTTCCACGCGCGGCCCTCGGAAGCAGCTTCGAGAGATGGTGGGACTCAAAGCACAACCCCGCCCATGCACCGGAGTCGAGCAACGGCGACGCATTGGCTCCGCGGTCGCCGTCGGTCGCAGAGCTACCGGCCATGCCGGTGGAGTGGCCGTGGGAGTTGTCACCGGTAGCGTCACCGCCGGAATCGCATGCCGGAGATGTCGAGGCTCCGAAGTCACCGACGGGAGCGTCGGCACCAAAGTCTCCGTCAGGAGCATGGCCACCTGAGTCGAGCGATGGCGATGCTGAGGCCCCGAAGTCTCGGTCAGCATCAGCGCCACTGGCGGCACTACCCGGCGCGGCGGGGGGCAGCAGGACCAGCGCTGGGGAGGTGCAGCTGGTACAGGTGCTTCCGGTGTAGATCCGTGTAGATCTGACCATAGATCTGAGATGTCAACAAAGACCGAGGCTGCCATGGTGGAGTCTGTGACCCCCACCGAGAGAAGAGGAGCGCTAAGAAATTTATTTACATCCATGTGCATCCGAGTAAAGATCCGTGTGGTTCCGCTCATGGATTCATGTGTGGCAAAGCAATCTAAGATTTGGGAATAATGCTGAAAACCACCATTCGGGCGGCGGGGAGAGAGTTAGTTGCCTGGAGTGTGGGTCAGAGCAATTGCGTTGTCCTCCATTTGCATGTTTGCCTGTGTGTTAGGGTTAGGGGGGGGGGTCTTAAGGACAAAAGCAATGGGAGCACAGTCCTCAATAGTGCATTCAGTAGTACTATTCATTGTGTACATAATTATTCGCAGAAACCATGCGCCAGAATGCGTGACGGTTTCCCATTTATTACATTTAATAAGGCTAACGGCTATCCACTGAACAACCCAGGGTTTATAAAAGTTGTATGCCTGGACTTGCAACCTGCTGCTGATGGCCCAATACCGTATTTTATCTCTTGGACCCTGTATTCCGTGGTGATCCTTTTTCTCGGAGGGGTGTATATCCCTCTTGCATTTAAAAAAAGAATGTATGTCTGAAACGACAACAGATGTAACTAACACTGATCGGCCTGCTCTGTGAGGACTAACGAGAGCATCAGCTGAATCAGCAGCGCCATAAAAGGTTAGGTATACCACCCTAAACGGTAGGTACCGTGTGCATAGGGGCTTAAAGGCCTGTGTGTGCGACAGTGCAAGTTGACGTTGTAATAAGATGAGTGCCGGCACACTTCTTTTACGAAAGGGCTACCAGGTAGAGCAATCATGGCATGTGTGTGCACGCGGGGTTTAGAGCAGGTAACCTTACTCTAGGCTGTGTAGCAGAGTCATATTTTTCTATGGGTTGGACTTTGGTAATGGTGTTTAGCAGGTTTTATGATGATATGGGACTCGATCTGGGACGCATGAAAGTAATGAGTTCGAATACATACATGGAATATAGGACCTCTGACTGCTAGGGTCTTTGTAGTCTTTGACACATACACTAGAAAACGTCATACCATGCCATGCATCGATTGTGCATAGCATGCACAGCCTCGGCTCCTCCATTTCTCCAGTGGGTAATAAGTATAAAATACCTTAGGGGGGCAGAAAACAAAATCAGGGACCCCATCCAGTCACCCCTACGACTCCAAACTCATCCGTTTGACATGGGAGTTGCACCTAGGGACTTTTGGGAGGGTGTCTAGGCTTCAAGAAAAAACAAGTGTTTATGTAGGGGCTAGGACCCCCCTACACAATTTGTCATGCGTTGTCCGGATACTTAACGTTTACCATGCACATGGGGTCGTTGGAAAGCCCTGGCCCTGCCCTATGCAGTGAGATCTTCATATCATGCAGTCTCCTCGGGGCTGTGATGTTATTTGTCAATGAAATTACACCTCTGGGCCCTGCTCAAAAAGGCTCGGCCGCGTAGGCGCCCAACTGTCTCGTTGGAAGAAAAGAACCTAAATTTATGAGGGGAGGAAGGACACGGAAACAAAGGAAATAACAATAACGAGGAAAAGGTAGCCCAAAATAAACCTTGCCCCTCTCAAGCCTATTCCCCAAGACGGCAAAGAAAAACAAAAAAACTAGGCCTCGACAAAGCGAACGACGTCCTCAACAAAAGTCAGAGCCTCCCATCCAAGCCTGCCCTGGTACAACTGTTTAAAGTCTGTGGCGCCTTCCGTGGGGCCTGCCCAACTTCTCTCTCTAAGCCTCTCCTTCACGCTAGGGCATTGGAAGCAGACATGCAGCGCATCCTCCACATGCTCGCCACCTACCCTTGCCCAACACCGTTGGCAGCACCGTCCGTCACGCTGCTGACCGCTGCGCCCTCCCCGAGTGTCAGCTGTGCTGACGGCGCCGAGCCGCAGCCTTAAGTTTTTGCGCACGCAAGCACACTCCCTTCGACTGGTGCGGCCCCTGGCCTGCGCCCGCCGTAGACTGAAACTAGGTGCGGTAGGCCGCCGTTAACCGGTGTTCAGTGTCAGGATCTCTGGGGTCCCCTCTACCAGCTGCATCCAGCTGCGCCCGCTCGTATGATGCATCATCTAGCGCTAGCACCTCTGGGACAGGTAGCGGCTGATGTTATTTTTAAGATAGGCTTTTGTGAAATCTACGAAATCTTCAATGTTTGGCTCTCTGTACCTCAGTCACCGTTGGGCCAAAACAAATTAAGACCAGGTATGGAAAACTCTCGTCGAGCTCTACAATTTTCGATGAATGATGGGGCGTTTCAAGTTGTCCCCCCCGGTCTCGTAAAATACTCTACTGAACTCGAGGAATGTGACGTCTGCCAATTGCATGACGTATGATGGCAGAGTTTACGGTAGTTTATAGGATTTTTTAAAGAGGTTTCGGGCGAGTGCTTTTGTAGCCGAGAAAATAGGCACTGATTAAAAAATACACTCGCTCACCCAGCTGATACATTATACATCACAGTAGCAAAAATAATATTTGCATGCCAAGTTTGCTCATTCAGGGCTGGAGGATCCACGTCATGAACAGGTGGAAGCCCTATATGGGTAAATAATCAAATCATGAACAGGTGGAAGCCCTATGTGGGTAAATAATCAAATCGTGAACAGGTGGAAGCCCTTTCCATATCACTTTATGGGTAAATAATCAGATCAACTTGCAGTCTTTCCCGGCAGCTATCCTCCCAGCCACGGGTAGTGATGTCATAAGCGGTACGTGACAAACCACACAGTAGGTCACCCAAGCGGCCAAGCCTTTTTTAGCAGAGCAAAGTGGTGCATATGTCATTGACATGCCACAGTGCTCCTGAGGACACTATACTAAAAAAATACTCTAGCCAGTTGTCGGGCTGGCAACAAATATGCCGCTTGCCAGCCCCAACCAACAAAGCTCCATGAAATCCCTTCCCAAGTAAATAGAGTGAAGAGACAGCTTGCCTTCACTACCAGAAAACTGAGATTGCCAAGAACTCAGCCTGCTGAGAAATGCACTTTCAGGTAATATCTTGACGGGCTTTCATCTCACTACATCCCGTCTAATCACTTTTGCCAGCCGCTTTATGCAACCCGTTTGGTGCTGCCCCCCTTGCCCCCATCCCTCTCGTACAAGACGCAGACGCCGATCACTCCAGCACCTAGGACTACCTGCACTCGGGGACGGCATGTTGGCGGATGAGGCAATCAGGGGGCAGGTAGATTGGTATGTTGAGAGTTTTAGCCAAGCGAGCACATGGGAGACATCTAACAGGGAAATTATTGTGATGAGAGGATGACCTGGACAGGCGAACATCAGGCATTTGGGCACGTAGGAGACACATGCAATAATATACTTGACTGAGCATCTAATGTATATGCGGAAGTATTAGCATGAATTCGAATCAGTGTGCACCAGACCCAGTTTGGAGGGCCGCCAAGCGGCTACCAAATGAGATCAAACCTTGACCGGCCTACGGCCGGTCGTCCAAGCAGGAGGGCATATTTCCTCAGAGGCCCTACCGGCCGCAGGCCGTGATGCAGCTGAAGTGTAGGTGACAGGCACTAAAATAAACGGTGGAAACAAGTATATGACGCAACCTCAGACAGTTCCTAGGAGCTGTCATCATCCCATGCATTATGACCGTGAGTAGCATTACAAACAGGAGGAGAGAGAATCCGCAAGCCACGGCATGAGCAAGCAACACAGATGACACAGGGCGCTGATTAGGGACATTGTACCTAGCCAAGGTGAGAAGGTTCCCTGGTGGTTTCAATGAGCCTACCCAGGATACCATGTCACTCCCACACACAGTGATTCTCACTTCCAGACCCAACAACGGTTCAGCTACAGTTCAGCTACAGTTCAGCTACAGTTCAGCTACCTCCCTGCCTGCAGTCAGAGGCCCCATGCACAGCCAGCCATGCTGTTTGGGCCTGAGTTTGCAGGCCGGTCAAGGTTTGGCCCCAATCAGACGTTTCCCAGCCTGCCCAAAGTGTGGCACACAAAGCACTTGGACACTCCACGCACCTGAAGGGCCACTTCTTTGGCCCAGTAGCCCAGACCATGAATCCCCCAATAGTGCTCCCAGCCAGGCACTCGTCTAGAAGTTGCCGTGCCGCCCCCCCATGTGCCAGACCCCCAGGTACGAGGCTGAAGCTGACCCTCTGCTCCTGGCTGACCTGAGGCGACTGCAGAGGAGAGTGTCCTGATGCCTACGCATGAACAGCAGAAGCAGCAGATACATCATACATCACATGTGACAGATATGAGCAGAAGCAGAAGCACATGCAGTCATACACCACACAGCAGCAGCAGCGGCAGCAGAAGAAACATCACATCAGCACAGGTAACCAGGTTTGGGAAATTTATGGTCGTGATGGTCGGCCTCGTTATGGTGTCACGAGAATTTACGGCTGTTCAGTTGGATCTACTTCTATAGAACATGACTGTTCGACTGCGTAACAGACCGTCTTACGTTTCATCCAAGTCCCTTTTACAGTGTCAGAGCCCACTACTGCATGCCACTAATTTGAGCAGCTGCGGCAGCACAAACGCAACGTACGAGCAGCAGCAGCTCATATGCGGTACAAATATCACACTCCATGTCACTCGTCCTGATGCCTTCATACCAGCAGCAACAGCGGGAGCAGCACTCGTCACATTTGCCTAATATGGGTTTAGGGTTAATAGCAGATACACAACATGCAACTTATATGAGAAGCAGCAACAGCACATACACGCAACAAATGAGCAGCAACAGCAGCACACATGCAACCTATCACCTCACATCACACGGCCTGATGCCGACATGCCAGCAGCAATAGCACATACAGCCATCGTCCCGCATAAGTAGCAACAGCAGCAGCGCATTCGGCACACGTCACACTCAAATACGGTACCCACCGTTCCCAACAGGAATAGAACCACCATCAGTGTGAGCATCAAGAGCGGCACGACAGCATCAGCAACAGCATCTGCAGATACAGCACCATCCGCATCCGCATGAGCAGCAACACACACTCACGGGGCAAGCCCACATGCATTCACATAACATCAGCATGTACAAGCAATCTGATTGATTGCAGGTGCAGACGAAGATATTCCTGATCCAAGACGGATTTGTGATGCATTTTTTCCCAAGGAGCATAGGGCACTCTTTGGGGGCCTGCCGAGCGACTGTCACTGGGGTAACTGGGATCAAACCCTGAGCAGCTCATGACCGGTGGCCCCAGCAAAAGGGCTAGAGGCACCATGTCCTGCCAGCCATAGGCTGGGTTGCACCTTACCCGTAGCTGAATCATCATAAATCATTGACAGTGCATGACAGCGCCCGCCCCCCCCCCCCCCCACACACACTCTGCGCTAGGTGCTGCCCTAATCCCTGGCTCGATGCAACGGACGACTACATACTACCCTTCCCACTTGGTTCAAAATCGGGATATCACTCCAATCCAGGGTGAAGAGCCTGTGTAGTGTGTACCAGTATGAGGCTTTACTATTCTGGGTACCTCCATCGGTTTGGTGCCCCATTCACTTACAACGTTTGTTTTTCCGGCTAAGGGTTCAACTTCGGCAGGCCACCCAGCGGCCGCCAAAGGCCCAATTAGGACCAAACCTTGACCAGCCTGCAACTGGTGACCAAAGCAGCAAGGCTGGCCACAACTGGGGCCTCTTGCCAGAGGCCAGAGTATGGCCAAAATGTAGCTGAGTCACAAAATAAGAAGCACTGCTCACTCACAAGGCATCAGGATGTATGAATGGAGCAGGCCCGCAGCCACACCGCACAAGTGGCAAGCTGTTGAGCTGTTGAGCCTGTTGTAGTGGCTCAGCAGCACCAGGGGCACCCAGTAATGCCTGCGCCATGAGGGCAGGGAGCAGCAGATGAGGGCAGGTGTTGACAAGAGATGCTGCTTCCGTCTCCGTATCATTTTTTAAATGCATCGCTGACATTAGGATATGGGCAGTTTTGTTTGACACAAGCTGTGTGGCGGGCCGATGGACCATGTTTCTTGTTCACCTCACAATGGCTGCTTACATCTCGGCTTACATCGAAACTACGTCGTCCCCTGCCCCCCCGTATTATTCGGGTATTCCTACCCAGGGAACCCTCGGCTTACATCACCTTTCTAGCGCAAATACTGACCAGGTCCTTTACACAAGCTTCAGCTACAACTCAGCTGCCGGAGCGTGTATAAACAGCAACAAACTACGGTCCAGGGGGCCTCGATATGGCCGGGCGGTGCAGCTAGTGGCTGTGAACTGCAGGTTATGTGGGTTGGGGATGCCCAGAGGAAGGGGCCTAACACCTAGGGGGTCGGACCAGTCCTCCACGCACAGCAAGCCCTGCTGCTTGGACCAACGGCGGTGCGTCTGCCAAGGCCTCAAGCCAAATGGGCCCTTTGACAGCCACAGGGCGGCCCACTGAGGGGGCATACACTCATAGCAAAAAACAAGCACATACAGCTAAGCTTCCGATGACAGTGCGAAAGAATCTGAGCCCCATGGCCATTGTACCCCTGTGCCTAATCCTCACTTTGCAGGGATAGGCACAGAGTAGAGCAGGATGGATAATCCCTCCTGGCTCTCAACGCTGTTGACTACCTGCAGCAGCATGTACCATTGGCACCAGGGTTTGTTGTAGTGCCCATCAAGCCGTTCACCCTCTGCAGCACTAGGGTTAAGTGCGCACCAGTGGTATGGACTGACAACAGCTGAGGAGCACTACAAAAAAAACGGAGGCAAGTTCCGATCCAGCCGATGCCTACATGCATAAACTTGAACTTCAAACATTTTCACTTCAAACAATCATCACCGCAAACGAAGACAAAGGGAAAATGATCCATCATTATCGTTTGAGGCTCAGTTTCATAACGGTATCATCATATTGATGTGGTCACCAAAATGTGTGCTAGACTACATTTTCTGAACTGATGACCTCCAACCTGATCAAGTTGTGCCCTTTGACTGACCCTCTTAACGGTTTTCCAGCTATGATTCAGTCCCTCCAGTCCCTCACAAGAAGTCACCAACTCTCCATGAAACTGTGTCCTCCGTGCAGCTGCCCTGCAGCTACCCTCACCTGCAACGCAAAGGCTACCGCTGACAGGCCCACAACCCCTGTGTAGTAATGGCCCTTTGAGTTGCCCAGGGTGTCCCGCTCAAACAGCGACCAACAAACTGCCGAGGTGGACAGAGGGACAGATTTTCAGACAACAGACTGAGCAATGTCCAGTGCCACATCACCTGCCAGACAGACACCCCTGGGCCACTGGAGACTGAACTTTCAGCACCCAACGGCGGGTGGCCCCAGCATCAGAGCTTGCGGCACCACGCCCTACCGGCCGTAGGTCAGACGATGCGTAGCTGGAGCACCCTGAAAAACAATAGTGGCGCTACACCTCTGATCCAGTCCAGGGCCTTCCTGCGAACTGCAGCTCTCATTCACTCATTCCTCTACAGCAGAAATTCCGAGGAAGGGCACAGGACATCTACCGCATTCTTGAGAGCTAACATCCGATTCTGCATGGTCGGGTAAGACTTTGGGCCCTCCACTTGTGTCCCCTTCATTGAATGCACCAACCCCCTCCTTACCATACAGTCCATGGGATACAGCAGTCATTCCGAGGAGCTCTACGGCCATACGCTTCCAGCCGACCCGGCGCTCCATTGCCGCGCACTCTGGAACTGCCATGGCTAAGTTCAGCACCATGTGCGCAGCATCCACATGCACTAGGGCGGACAGAAAGAGTCTGCAGGCAGCGACGGGGACAGGAGCAGGGAACAAGTATGAAAAAGGCAGCAGCAGGTGCGCCGCCGCCACATGCTCTAGGGTGGCTAGGGAGAGCCTGTGGGCAGGGGCAGGTTGGGTAGGATCAGGGGGAAAGAGAAAGGTGTGAGGAGTGTGCAGGTAGCAGCAGGGTCGGGGTCAGGAGCCAGATATGAAAGTTCAAGGGGGGCGAGAGCAGGGGGCAGCAGCACGTATGGCAAGGGGGAGAGGAACAGGTATGAGGGGTCCGAGGGGGGGGGAACAGGGGGCAGCAGCACATAGGGCAAGGGGGAGAGGAACAGGTATGAGGGGTCCGAGGGGGGGGAGAGCAGGGGGCAGCAGCACGTAGGGCAAGGGGGAGAGGAACAGGTATGAGGGGTCTGAGGGGGGGGGAGCAGGGGGCAGCAGCACATAGGGCAAGGGGGAGGAACAGGTATGAGGGGTCGGAGGGGGGGGGGGGAGCAGGGGGCAGCAGCACGCAGGGCAAGGGGGAGGAACAGGTATGAGGGGTCTGAGGGGGGGGGGAGCAGGGGGCAGCAGCACATAGGGCAAGGGGGAGAGGAACAGGTATGAGGGGTCCGAGGGGGGGGAACAGGGGGCAGCAGCACGTAGGGCAAGGGGGAGAGGAACAGGTATGAGGGGTCCGAAGGGGGGGGAGCAGGGGGCAGCAGCACGTAGGGCAAGGGGGAGAGGAACAGGTATGAGGGGTCCGAGGGGGGGGGGAGCAGGGGGCAGCAGCACGTAGGGCAAGGGGGAGAGGAACAGGTATGAGGGGTCCGAGGGGGGGGGAGCAGGGGGCAGCAGCACGTAGGGCAAGGGGGAGAGGAACAGGTATGAGGGGTCCGAGGGGGGGGGGAGCAGGGGGCAGCAGCACGTAGGGTAAGGGGGAGAGGAACAGGTATGAGGGGTCCGAGGGGGGGGGAACAGGGGGCAGCAGCACATAGGGCAAGGGGGAGGAACAGGTATGAGGGATCCGAGGGGGGGGGGAGCAGGGGGCAGCAGCACGTAGGGCAAGGGGGAGAGGAACAGGTATGAGGGGTCCGAGGGGGGGGGGAGCAGGGGGCAGCAGCACGTACGGCAAGGGGGAGAGGAACAGGTATGAGGGGTCCGAGGGGGGGGGGGAACAGGGGGCAGCAGCACGTAGGGCAAGGGGGAGAGGAACAGGTATGAGGGGTCCGAGGGGGGGGGGAGCAGGGGGGAGGAGCAGGCGGGGCAGGGGGGATGGGGGGCGGATGCAAGGGAAATGCCCCGTCCCATACTGCCGGTCCCTATCCTGTCCCGCCCCCCCTGTACGATTACTCTCACCTTGCCACCTCGCCCTTCTCAACGACACTGTAGGGGTGGAGGCAGACCTCTTTCGTCAAGACGTCCCACGGCCAGTAGAAGAAACCCAGGCACGCGAAGGTAAGGGACATGGTGACGGGAGGCAGCAGTTGTGCGGAGGCTTGCACCCTGAAGGGATGGAGCCGGGATGAAGGCATGGCAGTGGATGTACAGCAGTGGAAAAGGGATGGGGGGGAGGGATGTCAAGCATATGAGCATTTCACACTTCCCTTCACTCTCCCCCGCTTCCTTCCTTCTTTTTCATTGTCGAATCATGCGGATGCCCCAAGAGTGTCAATTGTCCTTTGATGCCCACACCCACCGAGAGGGATGAGCGGGCCTGCCCATCCCGCTCATTATATCCTCGATCATCATGTAGACAAGCCGCGCAAATGTTAAGCCCACAACCAGCATCAGTCGGTCATCCAATTCCTTGCTGAGGGGCAGACGCTCCTGACATGGTGGAGGGTGACAGTTGCTCGTAAGCATGGTCAGTCTTGCTGCACTACACTCCCGCACGGCCGTTCGTCATGATGTAGCAAAACTTTGAGCACCCTTACTTACACACTCCTGTTTGTGCAGTGCACAGGGTGTCTTTCAGGAAAGCTATGCCCCCTGGCATAAAACTCTTCACAACCGGTGCTGGTGCCATGATAATCAACCGGTGTTACATTCATTGTAATTGCGTGGACATGGCTAATCACCTGACCAATGCTACGGTTGCCCCGCCCCCACTGAGCCGCCATCTCTTCTGCCTTGCCCTGAGGAAGGGAACGTATTCAGGCAAGAGTTTGTGCCACAAAGCCGGCAGTGCTGGGAGGGTCGCAGGCAGGGGGGCTTGGAACAGCTGCATGGCACGTGGTCTAGTGTCATATCCCTGATCAGTTTAACGCTATGTCTGCAGCATACTTCTGACCTCTTGTACTCATATGTTATAAGCAACTGTACTGTGAGCAAGATAGGTGGTTAATAGAGCCGAGCCGTGTCATGACTGGCTGATATACGTATCATACTGTGTGCGTGTGCAAAACAACTGCTGAAAATGGTGCAGCCTCTTTTAGCCCCTCGCTGCTTGCCTGATATTTCTGTACGACCCAGTCCGACGTCACAGCTTCCAAGAGCCCTCTGCCGAAATCAGTCTCGGCGTTCGGGGCCAATTTTACTGCTATGGCTCCATCTCCAAGTACATCATTGATAGAGCGAAGAACCCAGTCGTAATCCACAGACCCAGCCATGTAAGACTGGAACTGCTAAACTGAGTGCTGCTAACCAGATGTGAGTTTTTTTGTCAATCGACTGCTATATGCTTAGTGTATAACAGACCGCTGGATTGGCGGGGGATCCAATGAAGGGATTCAGCCGATCGAGCTGCAAGATGTGGTCACACTCTCGGGAGCTGTTGGTCAGCAATGGTCACACTTCTTGAAAGAAGTGTAAAGGCCTCTATTCTGTAATTGTCCAGCCTCAAATCACGCTCCGGCATTCCTTTCGTTAGTTCTGGTTGTGCAGATGGCGGCCCTGCGGCAGTCATGCCATGCCCCTTCCCCTTCCTCTCACGTTATCCACACCTGGGTCTAACTGTCTTTGTCCTAGAAGCTCCATGCTCCCGGTTTGTCCTGTTGTTGGCATGCTTGCATGTTCGAAAGCTCAGTTGCGCTGGGCGACTTCGACCGAGATTCGGTGAGCATCTTCGGTGCGAAGAGGCGATGTAGCTTTCAACGAAGACAGGGGCGAACTTCTCCCGGATTGCTGCATCAGCAATGGATGTGTTGGAAATGTAAGCTGTTGTTTTGAGGACTGTGGCTGCAACTGCTGTGATGCCGTGGCGGGGGTGAGCGACTGGGGAGCCATGTAGCTCAACCCTTGGCTGGCATCCCCCAAGAGCGCGTGCTGCTGACGCTGCTGCTGCCAGTCACGCTGAGCGATGTCGGGACCTGCAGCAGCGAACCTCGACGGGATGCTAAGCGCTTACAAAATCGTAGATTGCGGCAGCGGGGCTGGGGCGGCAGGCGAGAGGGAGGCACCCGGGGCGCGTGCACGCGCACATTGGATGGAAATATGGAATCCGATCCAGGGGATCTTCGGCATCCCTGGTGTGGATCTACTTCAGATCATTTCACGCCCAGTTTCAGCTACTTGCAAGAATCCGTCATCCACAGATGATTTCACCGTCAATTAATGAAATGTATTGCAAAAGTCAGAAGTATATAACGTTCCAGTCTGTACTGGAATTATGAATGGCTAGGCAACAGGTGTTACCTCTCATGTCTGTCGGCTAGACATGAACGTTAAAACGTTCCCCTTAAAGACACCAAAAAAGTAAAAAACTGGCCATCCCGGCCAGCCACCCACAACCAGGCCCACTAACAACTTGACCGGCAAGCCCACCCACAGGGCTGCCCACGGCATGAGCCGCTGACATCGGGGCTATGATTAATCAGTCCACTCGCTGGTCCTTAACTCTCCTCAAGGTCTGGCCCATCTTGTCAAAAGGGCCATTGCTGAACGCCAGGTGCTTGGCGCCCCTCCCGTCATTGCCCCATACCTGGTTGAAGGCATCCACTCCCTTGCAGCCAGGACCCAAGAGGAGGGAGAAGTAGCTACCGTCCACCTTGGAGTTGGTGGGGGAGGCAAACACGTCCGTTGGTTGGTGGGGGAGGCGAGGCGAACATGTCCGTTGGTTAGTGGGGAGGCGAAGCGAACATGTCCTTTGGTTGGTGGGGGAGGCGAACACGTCCGTCCGTTGGTGGGGGAGGCAAACACGTCCGACTTGTGCATGAGCTCCACCCACAAATCCATGTCGACCCACATGGCCGTTGGGGACAGGTGCAGCTCATCCAATCCCATCCTACCATGCATGGCCTTCATGAGTTCATGATGCCCCTCGCCAACAACGGCGCTAGCTCGAGGGCTTGACTGAGGGCCACGACCTTGCCTGCCACCTTGGCAATGGTCCTGTCTATCTGACACCCAGGTCTCCAAGTGGAGGTCTCGGACCAGCTGCTCTAACTGCCGAGCCTTGTCTTTGGGGACCTTGAACGCTCGCTCCTTCAGGTCCACCATCATCCCGAGAAAGCGGGCTAGCTGGGAGGGCTTTAACTGGCACTTGTGGACGCTGAGGAACCGTCCCATGTTGCCCAGGATGTGGCACATGGCCTCGCATTGGACTTGGGCTCTCAACTCTCCTCGTTGTAAGTTGAGATGGTCGTTGAACATGGCCACCAAGCGGAAGCCCAAGGCCCTGAGAGGCCTGTAGATCTCTTGCTTATTCATGGTGTAAATGTAGCAACCGGGGCTACGCTGAAGGGCAGGTGGGTGAAGCACTAAACCTTGCCGTTCACCTCGAAGGCTAGGTACTTCCACATGGCCGAATGCATAGCGCACTGCCAGTAGCCCGACTTGTCGTCCGTGGTGAAGGAAAGTCGCCGTTCTCTGCCAGAGGTACCACGTCCGCCAGCCTCTTGTACTGGACCGGCTGGTAAGACATGAAAAGGTTGATGTACATCGGGTTCAGACACCACCTCAGCTTCGGGGCTTTGTCGTCCACCACCCGCACTCCTTTCATGACCACCGGGGGCTTGCTGGCGGCCCACTCTTTCACTACCCCCATCCGGCACATGCTGGCCAGCTCCTTGATTGGTGACAAAGTCCCGGTAGGTGTCGGCACTCCTGTGATTTGGGCATTGCACCCGCTTCAGCTTGTTACCCGCCAGACAGCTGTCCACGTCCGCTCCCACCGGCAAGGCCCGGCGGAGAATGAAGAGCACGATCTGCACCTTTTTCTTATGAAAATGGGCTGCCTGCTATCATGGGTGCTCTACCTTAGTCCCTCATCGGGCAATAAATACCCTCCTTCACCCAGCGCAGAGCATGAGCGGCTGCCCCGCTCGAGGTTTTGAACTTTGAAGTAGGTCTCGGGGACAAGGCTATGGGCTCTCAGCTGACCGGCAACAAACTTCTTGGGGTATGGGATGTCTCTGTTCAGCTGCTCCTCCCATCCCTGCATGGATACGGGCTGCCAATCGGGTTCCGGGCCACTGTACCCACGTGGCCAGGGCTTCCTCCATGGCCACCAAGGCCTTGTCTTGGGGTCCCTCCCGGGCCATGTCGAAGAAACAAGGGTCTGTCGGCCCAAACTTCGGCTTTGTGTGGGAAGATGCGGTCAGCGATTCGTTGGCCAGGTCATCTACCCAAGCATCTCTCAGCCAAGGCTCTCCTAGTGGCCACTCCTTGTCTCCTTCCAAGGCCCCGGACGTGTGAGGACGAGCTGGGGTGCCCCTATTGCTGCCCGGGCCCTGGGCAACCGAGGTGGCTGGCGTGCTTAGGGAAACACTGAAGCTGTGAGTCCTATCGCACCTAGTTGGGGCCAGTGTCGCCCAACGCTTGCCCCTGATGGGTTCCCTTGGCTTTGGCTCACGCCCGGGACGGACCGGCAAGTGTGATTCAACTGATGTACGGTACCGATGCTGTCTTGAGATTGGCTTGACATTCCAACACCGGGGAAGCCCTAGGCCTGAGCATGAGTGCAAGGAATGAATGAGACGTTTAACGAAGGGTTACATACGGTACCCCAAAATTCCCGGGCGGGCTACTTGGCAGGCCCACCAAAACACGAAAATCCGCGAACTGGATGGAAGCGCGTGGGCTGAAGAATCCTACGTGACAAATCGTAATGCAACGACATGTCTCTGGACTTGTCGAGGAAAGCGCGAGGGATACTCCTGCTTCCCGCTGAATAGATTCAGGATGGCTGATGCCAGACAGCCAGAGAATTTGTGGATTCAAGTTCCCGCTTACCGTATATATTAGATTCAGGATGGCTGATGCCAGAGAATTTGTGGATGAATCATGTTCTCGCTGAAAATATTCAAGATGGTTGAAGAATAGGCCTACGAAATTGCATAGATCTTTGTTGCTAGGCACGGTACTGGGCTTTTGGCAGGTACTAGTTATATCGTTTTTCAAGAGTAGCAACTGCTACTCTTGGAAAGCTGCTTCTCTTGAAAATTTGCAATTTCAAATTATTTTGATCAATACTGGTGTACTGTCAATTGTCTGACGCTGCAATGTGGTCTTCCAAGCTTCAAATACCAGGAGTTCGGTGGAGGGAGTCGCAGGTTGCAGTGAGTCTTTCAACAAAAGGTGATTCCTAGTCAAGGCAAAGGTGAGTGAGTGAAGGCAATTAAAGATAACAGACAAGCACATGAAAATAGAGAATCATCTCAAAACTCTGCTAAGTTTCTATCTCCCCCCTGCTTTTCTAGGCGGTGCTCAAGTGAACTCTTTTGCACCCACATCATGTTTCATGGCTGGAGCTTATCTTCTGCACTATGGGGGTTCATTCCAACGCCACGGGTTCATTCCAACGCCACCCACACCCACATCCACGCCACGCCACCGTCTTGTGGTTGTGTCCTAGTTGCTTGTCCAGGAGGATCACTGGTTTTTGCTTAATTTTATGACGTTACACGTTTTCGCTGAAGTTTTAAGTCCTAGTGTATGGCTTAAGTAAGTCCTGGCGTATCAAGTGCATGTACCGGTTTACGGGCACATGTCCCATGTATCACATGTGCTGCTCTGCTGGACTGTAAAAACTGCAAATGTCCAAGACTCCAAGAGTGTCATGCCAAAATACGCCCTTTGCCGTGGCCGAGTTCCATAGGTGAGTTCCAGCCACCAGGATTTCAAGACGAATTCAGCTACGTCAAGAGACAGTCATTGCTTCCACGATTTATAATCCCGGCGAAATTACACAGCATTGATGAAAATGCTTACACCAAGGACAAGGAAATATAACCATTGGTGACAAGCCATGGGGAATAGCAGTAGCATTCGGTACCGGAGTACCTGTAATCTGAAAATGAAGATCTATGTGGGATAGTGCTAGATGGGCAGTGGGCCACTATAACTGTCACTGGAGAAGTTACTAGCATGAAGGATCTATCAACTTTGATTTATTATTAAGGAGAAAATCTACATCACCCGTGAGGAGGAAAAAACTGCACAAATGTTCAGTGCAGTAAAGGGGACACCTACGACGTTGTTCAGTTATTCAGTAGTTGGGTAAAAGGGGACAACACCTGCATTGTTCAGATTAGTAAAAAAAGGGGAACTAATCACCAGACAGAAAGTAAAAAGGATAATCATCAGAACTTCATTTGCATGTTCAGTCTCTGTCAACGTTCAATTGTTTGTAGGCATCTGCCTCCGTTTGACGACAAGGCACTTACCTTGTTCATAAATCACGCGACCCTGAAAATCATGTCCCCTAGGAATCCAGTCCCGGGGGAATCAAGCATCTGAGGAGGAATCTGTTTTCAAGTTATATAGAGCCGACACATATTCTACCTCAACAGCTCAACTCACTGCTACTGCCACTGCTACTGCTAACAGGCAACATGACGCTAATGACTCCTGCTCACCAATCACAAATGATGCTGAGAAAACTATGAACCTCGCATGCTGAGAAAACTAAAAACATACCATAGGGATGCAGTTCTATGACTTGTGCGTCGTTATTTTGAGTTATCCTCCTGGCTCTAACCTAACTGGTAACTGGTAACTGGGGAGTGACTGGCGACTTCTGGGAGCCCTCCCTCGCCGTGGCAGCCGCCCGTAGGTCGCATCTGGCACTCCTGCCGCCTGCTCAACCCCGAGGCGCTTCCGAGATCGTGTGGCAAGCGGGATGTCCCAAGATGGCGTATGGAGCGAAGGGTGGCTTGCTGTGAACAGTCCCTCGCAGTCGCATCTGCCAGCAGGCTGCTCCCTGCCACACATTCACCCCGGAGGCCGACGTAAGTGATGTGGCTAGTGATGTAGCTACTGGGGGCGCTGTGACGCAGCTGCAGCGGCTGCTCCTGTTGCTGCGGCAGCGTGGAGTGGGCGAGGCGGCGCTCCTGGTGCGTCGAGGTCAACCCTCGGGGTTGACAAGCAGCAGCAGGTTCTATGAAACCATCCACTGGGCTGTCTGTGAAGCTGTCCGAGAGGCTGTTGGAAAAGTGGTCCGGCGGGATATTGTCGACGAAGTTGTCCGTGAAGTTGCCGGTGAAGTTTTCGGGGAGGCTCTGGAGCGATGCAGTTCTGAGGCCTGAGGCTGGGGCCCAGGCTGGCGTATGAACCTGGTATGAGTCTTGATCCTGGGCCCTGTCCTGGGCTGAGGCCTGCGCTGTGGCCTCTGGCCCTCCTCCAATAAGTGCAGGACTCAGGAGTTTTCGGGAGCGTGGCGCCGCTATCCCTAGACGAGCACTCGTGACGGGTACAAGGCATGCTGCTCCTTCTCCTACATGTCCTGTTGCTCTGCCTGTTGCTGCTGTTCCTGCCCCTAATCTTGCTGCTGTTGCTGCTCCAGGTGCTGTTCCTGTTGCGGCTGCTTTCACCTCTGCTGCTGCTGTCGCCCCTGTAGCTGCTCCTTCTGCCTCTGCAGCCGCCCTTACAGCCCCTGCTCTCGTATGTGCTTTCTGCCGTGGAGGGGCCTGCAGCGAGGGCTCCTGCTCCACGGGGTCAGGAGTGCCCTGCAGGCGTGAGGCGGCTCTTTGTAGCCCAGTGGAGGCCCCCAGCCGGGCAGGGAAAGCCCTCCTCTTTCCTCTCGATACCGAGCCAGAAGCTACAGGAGCGATGGTGGCCAGTTGGCCATCCGCAGCCGCTGCAGCAGCTCCAGTCACATCGACCGTTGCTTTCTGCTTCTGCTGCAAGGGTGGGGGCTGAGGCTGCTGCTGCTGCAGCTGCTTCATGCCTTGCAACGGCCACATCTTCAAGGCGGTCCACTCCTCAGCCAACCGAAGCTTGTCGGCAGCCGCCGCCGCCACGCGGCACTTGCTGCTGCTGTTCATGCTGCAGGGCTGGCTGTGGGGGAGGATGCCGCCGCTGCCGCTGCTACTCCTGCTGCTGCTACCACTGATGACGCTGCTCATGCTGTGGAAAGCAATGTCGAGCTCTGCTGGGGACAGGCCCCGAAGTGAGGCGGCATCCGCAGCGACAGAAGGCCGGCTGTCCTCGGTCTGCTGATCCGCAGGGGAGTGTTCGGAGGGAGAAGGAGCAAGGGGGCACGTCAGGTCTGGAAAAGCAGGCCTGGGGCCAGGATGGCTGGGATCGGATCTGGATATAGATTTGGATCCGGATCCTTCCGGTGGCTTCCAGCCGGTGGGACGGGACAGTCTCGGCAGGTGGTGCTGAAGCTCAACGGAGGCGAACGACAGAGTCCACATCAGTGGATCCTTGGTGGCAGCAGCAGCAGCAGCAGCAGCGGCAGTGGTGAAGGCCAGGCCTGGCAGGCTATGCTGCCGGTAGCAAATGCTGTCCGTTCCCCTGCTAATGTCTTCAGCGAGGGGCCTCGGGCCTTGGCGAAGCAGGTTGCTGCTGTGACCGGCGGATGCATCATCCATGGCCGGGCCTGTGCGGAGTTTCCGATACGCCGCCCATTCGCCGCTGTTGCCATCGCCAATGCCATTGCTCTCGCCTCCACCCCCGCTGTTGCCGCCGCCGCCACCGCTGCCGTCATCGATGCCGTCACCGTTGCTGGCAACCGTATTGGCTGTGCCCAGCCGAAGGAAATTCTGCATGGCGCGGCTACTGAGGCTCCGGGCGGCAGGCAGCTGAGGACCCCAACCTAACAGCGGCGACGGACGGGCGATCGGGCCTGGGAGCAGCACGGGAGTGCGCGGTGGGGCAAAGGAGATCGGGCACGGCAGCAGCACGGGAGTACCCGGCTTGTCAGAGGAGGATGGCTGCCAGCAGTAAGCCGCCACCACAGCATGCGCCGCCATCGCTTGAGCAGGGTCGGAGGGGAGCGCAGACGCGCTAGAGGGCTGCCTCATCCACGGATGTGAACCAGACGGGTCCTGTGATTCGGCTGCCACCGCGGCAGCACCTCGCCCTGCCGTATGCTCAGAAAGGGGGTGCTGCACGGCAGCCCTTGCCGCCGGGACTGCGGCCTGCTGTACATATTTTTCGCTGGCAGGCGCATGGCGGTCTCGGAGCCCTGAAACGGCTCTCGGACGACGGGATGCTGGCTGGGACAGGCTGGCCGACCCAGCCGCGGGCTCCTCCAGCAGCCAGACCGGAGACAAAGTCCGGTCGTTGAGCCGCGGTGGTTCCCCTCTCTGTGGGCTCCGCGGTGCAAAAGCTTTGTCGCCCGCGGCTGCACGGCCGACGCTAAGCCAGGGAAGCGCCTCTACGAGGGGGCCCCGCGGTGCTGTCCTCCCCACGCCGTAGCTCTTGGATAGGTCAATATAACCCTGGACCCTGGGAGTTACAACAGGGGCATGGGATAGTGGGGGCACGGGGAGTGGGAGTAAGAGCACAGGGAGTGGGGGCACAAGGAGTGACAAAAGACCTCTTGAGCCTCAATATATCCAGAAACTAGAGAGGACGCCATGGGACAGGTGCCCGAAAGACCGCTCAAGCACAAAACAAACTAGGAAAGCGAAATGACAGTGACTATCCGCAAGCAACCGAAACACAACCGCCAGGCTACCACAGAGACGACGCCCTTCACGCACAGCAGGGAAGTCGCCTAAATCCGCGCTCGGCCTGGCCCTTTTGAAAAAGGCCGAGGGTGAAGCTTTAATGAGGATAACAGACAATAGAAAAGCAGAGAAGTGCATTGCCTGAAATCGCCAACATCAAAACACTTAACCATACAGCTGGCGACCACACCGAAGACCCTTAAACCGAAACCCTACCTTGAACATACCGGTAAACCCTAGAGAGCTGAGAAGTGCAACGCCTGAAACCGCAAGCAGGTCCATATTGCCAAGTCCATGACATGCATGCGGTGTTCACTAATAGACGTGAAGTAACTCCTAGCGTCAGGCCAAATGACACATTATGTTTTAGAGTAATGGTCATCGTTGGCCCCGAGCGGTGGACGCCTGGCAGCCACCCAAAGAGGAGGTCTTGTGGACAATGAAAACAGCACTGCCCAATCGCCACTTCTTTTCCCACCTGACCCTGAGAACAGCAGCAGGCACGCCACCACCTCTGTTGCTCAACTCGCGCCCCTGCCCCGATGGTCTGCCAGGGAGGTACGTGTGCTTCTTTGGACGCGGCCCCGGCGGTGCGCCGTGTTGTGGCAGCTGATTTTGAGCCAGGTCTGGGCGGCACGGCGGCATGGGTGGCAGCTTGATGCTGGCACAGGACGCCCCAGCTGATGGACTCGGCAACTTGAAGTTGACACTGGATGCCGCAGCCGCGGGGATTGGCAGCTTCACGCCGGGACATGACGCAACGGCTGCTGGGTTGGGCAGCTGCTGGTAGGAAGAGGGGGGTGGCTGCTGGCTGGTCATTTAGGGGACGACTAGCGCAGCTTGGAGGCCAGATACGGCGCACTTATCGGAGCAGCGGTGATGCCGCCATCATGATCTGCGAGGGAGACAGGAACGGGAACTGGGGATTCAGCTGATGTTCCAGCAACAAGACACAGGGAGGGGGGCGGAGCTTGTTTTGATGTGTGCTCTTTTCAGTCCAGATCTGCTCAGTTTTCTGCTGGAAATGCTTGCTTGACATGCACCTGGCTACAGACTGCTGTCTATTGTAGGGTGCTTGAGCTAGCATTCATCGACATAGCGGCCTACGGCCGCGGTGGCCCAGTGCAGCGAGCCCTGCTGCTTGGCCTCTGGGAGCAGGCCGGTCAAGGTTAGGTCCCCATCGGCCTAGTGGTGGCTGCCCAGCAGCCAACTGAAATTGGTTTGGCGCGCGCTTCAAGGAACCCTACAATTGACGCACAGCTCAATGGATCACTGATGTTGGCACACCTTAACACACAGCAGGAGTGAAACACATCATCAGCCTTGGACCTGCCTGGCTAGACTGGAATATGGAAAGGAAGCTACGCCCCGCAGTGGAAGTTAAGCACTAAGGAAACAGCGCGACGTGGGCTGAGGCTGTGTCCGTGCCGAAACAGAAAGACTGACAGCAGGTGAAATGATGAGTGCTGGAAAGCGGTGGACGCTGCAACTGCATTGCATGGCTGCATTTGCATGGCTGCATGCATGGATGTGCACATGACAAAAACGCACACTGGGCATGCATCGGTGACGTCGAAACCAGGTGCCAGAACGGAACCTGCAGCAAACCAGAGGCCTCGTTCCTTTGAGGTCGCGGTTCTGAATGGATTTTTAAACCCAGCTCGAAATGCAAAGAGCCTTGAAGAAATGAATCCCCTGACCGCGTCCAGGCACCCGGTTAGGGACGGGAATATCCTCAGATGAGCGAGGCCCCAGAGTTGCAAACCTTGTTCCGCTTGTACAGGGGGATGTCCAATGGCATGCGTGTCTGCTCAAAAGGCTGTCCATGCCGCTAAGTTGTTTGCGACATATCGCTGCCTGGCAATCGCCCGAAACGGCAGCGTCGCGCATGCACATGCACCCAACTTTCTTCGATTACCTTCAAGTCGGGGATGGCTCATGGTAGGCTTTTGAGTGCTGTGTGCACACCTACCGCCGCGTGCAGCCCAAGAACTGATATCGCACCTGTGATTTGGTTGCTGTAGATCATTAGCCCAGCCACACTATATTCTCTAGTATCGTTCCCATGGCGACGCCGCATCCCCCAGGCTGGATCGTTTCGAAGGATTATACCAGGGGATTATAGAGTGAACAAATGGTGTGTGAATAAACTAAGCCATGCAATTGCCAGACAGCGAGCCATGTCTATAGTTTCCGGTTATTCGCCAGGACGCCATGCCCGTCTTCAGACGAACACGGTTAAGTTTCGTTTCGTCCAGGGGTTCCGTCTGAAGATCTCCGGGTCGGATTTGAATGAACGACAGATTTGCCGTACCCTGGTGTCGGAGCAGGGTGTCGGAGACCAAGGGCGGCGGTGGCGGTGGCGGCGGCACATGCCAACAGATGAATGGTGGGTGATCTGGAAGTATGAAGAATGTCAAATCAAATATGGAACACAACGGGGCAAGATTGGCCGAGATCTGGGATGTCGAATCCGCTGTACCGCACTGCATGACAACATGGACACATGGCCCGGAGTACGGCGTTCAGCCTCGCAGCCAGTCAGCCCATGTCGCACCACAAAAGCGCCCGAGACAGGGCCTACGACTAATTCCCCCCCGCCCCCGCCTCCGGAACCTAGTAAAACCTTAATTTCTCAGACAAAATCAGAATATCATGGATGCCACTTCCCGTGCTAACCTCCCCTTCGGAGTCTATGACACCCGTCTTCCACGCTGGCTAGTGCCCCGACGACCCCCCACTTTCCCTGACACCTTTGATCACTGTGACAAACTGCGACCGGATTTGCTTATTGTCCAAGGTCTCCCACATTCCGAATTCCTTCGTCTTTACCGCGCTGGTCAACTCTCTAGCTCACAAACTATGTCTCGGCTCCAGAGGACTTGCACTGTACACGTTGTTGAAGTCGGTTACACCTCCGAATTTTCTTTCGAACAATGCCATGCCCGTAAATCAGAACAACATTTACAACTTATCCTTCTCCTCAAACATAATGGTTGGACAGTTTCCTTGGCACCCGTTCTCCATCCTGCCCTTCCACCTGATCCTTCGCCGACCGTGCCCATCCCCCCCCCTCATCCTTCCCCGCCTTCTTCTCATACACATATCATCCTTCTGGGAACCGCAGGCTTCCTCTTTCGTCCTGCCGATAAAATCCTCAGCATGCTCGGTATCTCCAAACACGACATCTCCTCCGTCCTCAGCCGTCTCACGAAGCATACCATACGCTGCCATATAAACATCCTTCGTCAGCGTCGCCATCTGGAAAACTCCCCTGCCCATTATTGTCCGGTACCCCTTGACGACCCTCCTTAACCACAAAGTTTTTTGTCTCCCGGTGTACGGCATTTAAAATCCCGTATTCCTCAAGCCACGCTCAGGCGTTTTCTTTCTTTCTTTCTAAGGAAGGGAGCGGGGTCAATTTCAATCAGCCCCATGCCAAAATTGCATGCCAAGAGAGGTCTGGTATCCTGTGAGGAATTTTGTATGATGCATATATGTAGCAAATGTCATTGGGAATTCAACGGTGTAGATATAGTCTCCAATCTGATGTTTCAAAAAAGATACTAAATTTCCAAGTAGGCATTTTATTTTTTACCCCTCTCCCCCCCCACCACCACTTTGTCCCTCCATATCTCCCAGCCCCCTGGGCCAAAAACAAGACCAAATATGGAAAGCTCTCGTCAAGCTCAACAACTTTCGAGGATGTGGGTGTATCCAGCTTTTTTGCCTCCCCCTCGGCGGGGCATCAAGTTCGATGCAAGGGACAAGTTGGAAGCTGTTGTCCGCTTGGATGCATGACTTGCGGCAAATATAACATGTGTGCGCCCATCCTGTCGCTGCACTCATGTGCTCAGCTCACTTAGAGGGCCAATGTGCATGTGAGTTCATTTAATATGGAGTCCTACCCTGAGTGCACTTATAATGAGCCCCCACCATACCCACCCTCCAACGTGCTCAAGGGACCAAACCCTCCCACTGCCTCAATCTCCATGAGGCCCCCATGGGATGCCCCCCCAGCCCACTTTGAGTTCAAATAAGTAAAAATAAAGAGAGGAAACAAAACAAAAGGAGAAAAACTCCCCCCCAAAAAGAAAAAAAAACAGATTCTTCCGCCCCACAATAGACTAGCCCTCGACAACGTCAGGACAACCTGAAGGCAGCATCTCTCCTCACCGCCACCATGGTCCTCCTTCCCGGCCTTAATCTCTTGATACTCACATTTCCCGTTAAACTCCCTGTGCTTTACCTGTATTTCCATTGTCCACCAATCGGGCACCCACACAACTGAGCTGCTTAGCAGGGCCCAGAGGCGTCACGTCATGAACATGCGTTTACTGGAGATCAGGCCGGGGTCTGTGGGGTGCGGGTAACTGGTGTGGCACGAAGGGACAAGTGTCAAGAGGCCGATATGTGAATTCAAAATTTTCATTTTTTTCACCCAGCAGAGCCGAAGGAGGGCAAAAAACAATTAAAAACAAACATCCCATCCTTGAAAAGTATAGAGGTTGACGAGAGCTTCCCATATCTGGTCTTACAATGCTTTTTGGCCCAATGGTGACTGAGGTACAGAGAGCCTAACAATGAGGATTTCGTAGATTTCACAAAAACTGATGTTGCGAATAACATCTCAGCCCCGAGATAACTGCATGATATGAAGATCTCACTGCATAGGGTAGGGCCAGGGGTTTCCCGTAAACCAATGCCACCCCGGCCTGGCCTTCTTTTCGGTATATATACACGCTATGGGCGTAGGACCATGACATTACACCTCTGGATCCTGCTGAAAAGGCTTGGCCGCGTGGGCGCCCAACAGTGAAGTTGGGAGAAGTTAAGCTGTGGCGTAGGCACGAACCCCGTAACGACAGAGAGAAAGTGACCACCCTGGGCTTCCTATCAGCAACAACCACACTCCGGGCAGCTGAAAAATTGTGTGTGGCCTCAATGACATAACACCACTGGGCCCTGCAGAAAAAGCTCGGCCGCATGGGCACCCGACGGTCTGGTCAGGAAAATAAACCAGGGTGACGCGTAGGTACAAACCCCATAAGGACAGGGAAGCAGATAAACCAGTGCCCCTCAGCCCTGGGCTTCTTATCAGCAACCACCACACTATGGTACAGGTATGAACCTCGTTAGGACAGAGTAAAATACCCCCCCCCCCCGTTTGGGTGTCCTGAAAGCAGAACACTATTATGAGGCGCAGGTATAGAGCCCTGGTATGAACCCCATACAGGACAGGGAAACAGACATCAGCTCTTAGCTTTCTGACAACAGAAAACTGCGGCGTGGCGTGTGTGTACGAACCCCGTACCGACAGAGAGTAAGAACCCCCCACCCTTGGGCTCTCTTCCGGGAAACAATCACACCATGGCCTAGGTATGAACCCCATAACAATCTGTGGCACAGGTATAGACCCCCTTAACCGGTGCATGGCCTCTTGAAAGGACAGAGCACAGGACCCCTTAAAAGGACAGGGAATAAAAACAACCAGTGCGCACCGCCCCCGGGCTTCTTGACAGCACACGACCACACTAAGGCATTTGTAAGGACCTGTTAGGGCTTGGAATAAGATACCCCCTCCCTGGGCTGCACAACGGCAGAAAAGTACAGTGTGGCGTAGGAATGAACGCCGTAACGAAAAGGGCCGTCGATAAGCTTCTTTCAACCGAATAGGTGTCAGGGGGTATTGCCCCCATGCAGCGAGAAAAATACCGACCTACGGAACATATAAAATGACAGCTGATTCAGGCATTATGAGAGTGGATGGGCTGCCACTGATGGCGCAATGGCTGATTCAGGCAAGTTATTCGACCGTTTCTTGCCGATGATCTGCACGAGGAACGTCCTCTTTAAGGCGTCATCCCACTTGACAACCTAGAAGGTTATACCGACCTCAACCAGCGGCTGGAGAATCTGATTCTCTGGATCTAGATCAATAACAGATCCGGACAGATCCCTGTGGACATAGATCAAGCAAGTCAGAGCAGGTTGATCAAAGATCCCGACAGGTCTGCACTGGCCTCCCGAACCGATGGACACTGAACAGCACTTTCATGGTAGCACAATCCGGCTAACCCATGCGATATCGTGCCACCCTGAGCATACTGGCTGGCTGATCAGACAGCGGGCCGCGCCATCAGCCTCGCCACGCCATCCGCGCGGCTGAGCGCATAGCCGTGCATCATGTCCAACGCCCCGCCTGCTCGGCTCCGCCAAAGAGCCTCCGGTGAAGCGCCGGGCACGGGAGCGCGGCCGCTGCCAGGCGACGCTGCCAGCAGCCGCGCCAAGCCCAGCGCCTCGGAGACCAGCCCCGAGCGCGCATCGGCCAGCCCTGAGGCCTGCAGCAGCGCTGTAGAGCCGCGACCGGCCGCGGCCGCTGCAAGCTGTGGGGCTTGCCAATTTTTGTCCCCGCCAACCTCTACCCAGTGCGTGCAATTAGGCTCTCCCGTCGCTGCTGGCTGCCGATCGGCAAACCACGCGGAAGTCCCCAATGCGCTCGCTCCTGCCCCACCTCCGCCTCTCCCTGCTCGGAGGCTGCTCAGCTCTTGACCATGATGATGCGATGGCGATGAGGCGCTGCTGCCGGGCCCTGCTGTTGCTGATGATGATGCCGGGGCCGAGGTTGACGCACTGGAGGGTGAGGAGGTGGAGGTGGACGCGGAGGCGGAGGAAGACGGACCGGTCTCCAGCTTCCACGCGCGGTGCTGCATCCTGAACTTGACCTGCATTCAAAGCAGGGCATACCGGTACTCTTTTGATGATAATTAAGCAACCTTTCGTGATACTTCAGCCACATTTCATGATAAACATATCCACCTTTCAATTTGCTTCATCTACAGCACCTGCTACTTCAGCTACCTTTTATGTTGCATCAGGCACCTCACATATTGCTTCAGCTACAATTCACCGTGCCTCAGCTACATTGCACCAACATTACAGCCAAGGGCGGCCTGGTCCCGCAAGCCTTGCCCGCCAGGTCCACCGGCCTCAGGCCAGTCAAGGCTGGGTCCCCATTGGCCCAGTAGTGGCTACCCAGCAGCCTGCTGCAGGTGATCTGATGCGCAGTAAGGGTGTACGTAGGGGCAAAGATACCTCAAAACACGGTCAAGGATTCTTGGTAGATGCAAAGATACCTGCCCAATGCAGAAAATAATTAAGCTTACGTACTATCAATATTCTGGACGCCTCACCCTCCTCTAGAGGGGTGCCAGGCCCGCTCAGGAATTTGATTAAGCTGCCAACAGGTGCTTCCCTTTCTCTCTTATAGGTGCCAACACCATTCGGAAAGGACAAAAATGCTCTGGTGCAGTGAAAAAAAAAGGGGAGAAAGCAGTGCTGCTAGGAATGATCCGCATTACCTTCTGCCAAACTGCCATCCACCACTTCAACTGCCCTCCGAACTCATTCAAACTCGCCGGCAAGTTCAGACGCTGATCAAAGCATCAGTGATATCAACCATGGTATTGCGGACGACACTAGCGGAAATATGATCAAGACGCTTTTCAATACTATTCAAAATGATAAAAGCGTACCGTAGATTTGCTTTGCCCCCCCCCCCCCAACCCTTAAAACTAGAGCACGCCTCGCACCTTCTCCCATATTGACGCGCGGTGGCACCACCTCAGATCCGCCTCATCATAATGATCCAGCCCACTGACCGAGGCCGCAGCCTCCAGCCCCCCTCCTCCTCCTCCTCCTCCTCCTCCGCTGCTCAGCAGGTCACTGGCCGAGTCCATCGTATCTGCTCCCATCACCTCCGCCCCCTCCAGTAGGTCTGCCGTGGAGTCCAGGCGCGCCTTGAGCGCCGTCAGGTGGTGCGAGACGCGCGAGGCGACCGCCGTGTGCAGCGCGTCGTCGGTCCAGCCCTGCTGTCGGGACGCAGCGAGCAGGTCTCCCACAGGGATGGGCGCACCCACCAGCACGCGCACCTGTGGGACACCGGCGTGGGGGTTAGGTATTCAGCGCGGGTTCAACAAGCCAAACTCTGCCAAGCCTCACCCTGAACCGTTCATGAGGTTTCAGTATTCAGCGCGGGTTCCTGGGGTCAATAAAGCCATGGACCCTCACTGTTGAACACATGTGGCACTTCAGCGCGGTTTCAGGGATCGAGGATGTTCAGGGTTTCCAGCATGGGCTTTTATGCGATCGATGGAGCCACGAGCCCTCACTGCTGAACACATGCCGGACGTTAGCGCGGGTTTAGGGTTCAGGGTTCACAGCACTAGTTCATATGATCAATAAAGCCACCAGCCCTTACCGGTACTGCGGATCACGGTTCAAGGTTCAGATTTCAGGGTCCTATGTTCAGGATTTTCAGCGAGAGCTTGGGTATTTGATAAATCCAATAACCCTTAATGATGAACACCTGCGCACGGATCAGCGCAGGGTCTGGTCTCAAATGGTGAAACCTACTGTACGGTAGTGTCCGTCCAAATCTGATTTATTCCGATTTCATTTCTCTTTTGGAACATTATTTTTAAGGCGTATCTGGTGCCAATTCGTGCCTTGTCTTTGCCCTGAAAAACGACTCAGCAAAAGAAAGCTGCCTTTTCGTATTGGCAGTACGTTGATAGGATGACAATGTGTTAACGCTGCCTGAGCGGTGAAAGGCTATGCGCGCTGTGTTGGCGAATATCAGGGTTTTTTGGGGGGGGGGCATTTATTTTTTGTTTGTTTTTCGTTTCGGTACCATATAATCATCGAAATCAACCATTCGTTCTCTTAAAAACTTTCCATAGAACGAATTCGGACTACTAATGCAGTATACTCCCGGTACGTATAATAATATACGTACTTTGTACTGCAAGAGGTACCACCTCTGACAGGCCACTGGGCAGCCACAGCAGGCTGATGATGACCAAACCTTGACCGGCCTAAATCCTCCAAAACCAGCCACTGGGCTTGCTGCACCAGGTCACCCAAGCCACAGGCCGCAATTCAGCTGCTTTGTAGCTGAAGCACCCTATCCTAAACAGTGCAGGCTGATGTCTAGTTCCTGAGGGAACTGGATAGTAGCTGAAGCACCCTGCCCTAAACAGTGCAGGCTGATGTCTAGTTCCTGAGGGAACTGGATAGTAGCTGAAGCACCCTGCCCTAAACAGTGCAGGCTGATGTCTAGTTCCTGAGGGAACTGGATAGTAGCTGAAGCACCCTGCCCTAAACAGTGCAGGCTGATGTCTAGTTCCTGAGGGAACTGGATAGTAGCTGAAGCACCCTGCCCTAAACAGTGCAGGCTGATGTCTAGTTCCTGAGGGAACTGGATAGTAGCTGAAGCACCCTGCCCTAAACAGTGCAGGCTGATGTCTAGTTCCTGAGGGAACTGGATAGTAGCTGAAGCACCCTGCCCTAAACAGTGCAGGCTGATGTCTAGTTCCTGAGGGAACTGGATAGTAGCTGAAGCACCCTGCCCTAAACAGTGCAGGCTGATGTCTAGTTCCTGAGGGAACTGGATAGTAGCTGAAGCACCCTGCCCTAAACAGTGCAGGCTGATGTCTAGTTCCTGAGGGAACTGGATAGTAGCTGAAGCACCCTGCCCTAAACAGTGCAGGCTGATGTCTAGTTCCTGAGGGAACTGGATAGTAGCTGAAGCACCCTGCCCCAAACAGTGCAGCTGTTTCGCTGGGGGAGCGCCCTCACCAGAAATAAGATTTTACAGGAACAGGCAGGCCCACCGGGTGCAGAGGCCCATCGCTGAAGGATGAAGACCTGGACCTCACCCTAAACCCTTAAACTCAACAAGACAAACTCTGCCAAACCTCACCTTAAACCATGGACCCTAAACCATGAACACTCAGTGGGCAACGCCCGCCCCGCCCGTACCTTCTTTCCGACTGACGGGAGCACCTTGCCGCGGGGCATGACCTCCTCCATGCCGGAGTGCACAAACGGGACGATCAGAGGCGGCTGCTCGCACGCCGCGACCAGCTTCCCCACACCCTTGCGGACTGCGCCCATTTGGCCCTTTCCCTGGAAGACAGAATAGGTCCGGGGGGGAGGAGAAGAGATCAAGGAGGTCAGGGCGGGGAGAGGGGGATGAGAAAGGGGAAAGCGGGTCGGATGTGTGCATACCAATGGAGCCACATCCCCGCTATGTTTTTTAAAATACACGCCCTGCAGGAATCCAGACCATGACATCAGGTTTTAGGAACCACCTTTCCCATCGACAACATATTGGGCCGGGAGAAGGGAGAGCAGAATTCAGGGCGGAAGTGAGGGGGTGAGAAAGGGGAAAGCAGGTCGGGAGTGCGCGTACCTGACCTTTCCCCTGTGGGCAGCATAGACATGGGAGAGGGGGTAGAGTGGATCTGGGATGTCAGGTTTGGATCCATGACTAGGGTCCGAGAGGGGGTAGAGTGGATCTAGGATGTCTGGTTTGGATGCATGACTAGGATCCGGGAGAGGGAACAGTGGATCTGGGATGTCTCGTTTGGATCCATGACTAGGATCCGAGAGGGTAGAGTGGATCTAGGATGTCTGGTTTGGATCCATGACTAGGATCCGGGAGGGTAGAGTGGATCTAGGATGTCTCGTTTGGATCCATGACTAGGATCCGGGAGGGTAGAGTGGATCTAGGATGTCTGGTTTACATCCATGACTAGGATCCGAGAGGGTAGAGTGGATCTAGGATGTCTCGTTTGGATCCATGACTAGGATCCGAGAGGGTAGAGTGGATCTAGGATGTCTGGTTTGGATCCATGACTAGGATCCGGGAGGGCAGAGTGGATCTAGGATGTCTGGTTTGGATCCATGACTAGGATCCGGGAGGGTAGAGTGGATCTAGGATGTCTGGTTTAGATCCATGACTAGGATCCGGGAGGGTAGAGTGGATCTAGGATGTCTCGTTTGGATCCATGACTAGGATCCGAGAGGGTAGAGTGGATCTAGGATGTCTGGTTTGGATCCATGTCTAGGATCCGGGAGGGCAGAGTGGATCTAGGATGCCTGGTTCGGATCCATGACTAGGATCCGGGAGGGTAGAGTGGATCTAGGATGTCTGGTTTGGATCCATGACTAGGATCCGAGAGGGGGTAGAGTGGATCTAGGATGTCTGGTTTGGATCCATGACTAGGATCCGGGAGGGCAGAGTGGATCTAGGATGCCTGGTTCGGATGCATGACTAGGATCCGGGAGGGGGTAGAGTGGATCTAGGATGTCTGGTTTGGATCCATGACTAGGATCCGGGAGGGTACAGTGGATTTAGGATGTCTGGTTTGGATCCATGACTAGGATCCGAGAGGGTAGAGTGGATCTAGGATGTCTGGTTTGGATCCATGACTAGGATCCGGGAGGGCAGAGTGGATCTAGGATGTCTCGTTTGGATGCATGACTAGGATCCGGGAGGGGAGAGTGGATCTAGGATGTCTGGTTTAGATCCATGACTAGGATCCGGGAGGGTAGAGTGGATCTAGGATGTCTCGTTTGGATCCATGACTAGGATCCGAGAGGGTAGAGTGGATCTAGGATGTCTGGTTTGGATCCATGACTAGGATCCGGGAGGGCAGAGTGGATCTAGGATGTCTGGTTTGGATCCATGACTAGGATCCGGGAGGGTAGAGTGGATCTAGGATGTCTGGTTTAGATCCATGACTAGGATCCGGGAGGGTAGAGTGGATCTAGGATGTCTCGTTTGGATCCATGACTAGGATCCGAGAGGGTAGAGTGGATCTAGGATGTCTGGTTTGGATCCATGTCTAGGATCCGGGAGGGCAGAGTGGATCTAGGATGTCTGGTTTGGATCCATGACTAGGATCCGAGAGGGGGTAGAGTGGATCTAGGATGTCTGGTTTGGATCCATGACTAGGATCCGGGAGGGCAGAGTGGATCTAGGATGCCTGGTTCGGATGCATGACTAGGATCCGGGAGGGGGTAGAGTGGATCTAGGATGTCTGGTTTGGATCCATGACTAGGATCCGGGAGGGTAGAGTGGATCTAGGATGTCTCGTTTGGATCCATGACTAGGATCCGAGAGGGGGTAGAGTGGATCTAGGATGTCTGGTTTGGATCCATGACTAGGATCCGGGAGGGCAGAGTGGATCTAGGATGCCTGGTTCGGATGCATGACTAGGATCCGGGAGGGGGTAGAGTGGATCTAGGATGTCTGGTTTGGATCCATGACTAGGATCCGGGAGGGTACAGTGGATTTAGGATGTCTGGTTTGGATCCATGACTAGGATCCGAGAGGGTAGAGTGGATCTAGGATGTCTGGTTTGGATCCATGACTAGGATCCGGGAGGGCAGAGTGGATCTAGGATGTCTCGTTTGGATGCATGACTAGGATCCGGGAGGGGAGAGTGGATCTAGGATGTCTGGTTTAGATCCATGACTAGGATCCGGGAGGGTAGAGTGGATCTAGGATGTCTCGTTTGGATCCATGACTAGGATCCGAGAGGGTAGAGTGGATCTAGGATGTCTGGTTTGGATCCATGACTAGGATCCGGGAGGGCAGAGTGGATCTAGGATGTCTGGTTTGGATCCATGACTAGGATCCGGGAGGGTAGAGTGGATCTAGGATGTCTGGTTTAGATCCATGACTAGGATCCGGGAGGGTAGAGTGGATCTAGGATGTCTCGTTTGGATCCATGACTAGGATCCGAGAGGGTAGAGTGGATCTAGGATGTCTGGTTTGGATCCATGTCTAGGATCCGGGAGGGCAGAGTGGATCTAGGATGTCTGGTTTGGATCCATGACTAGGATCCGAGAGGGGGTAGAGTGGATCTAGGATGTCTGGTTTGGATCCATGACTAGGATCCGGGAGGGCAGAGTGGATCTAGGATGCCTGGTTCGGATGCATGACTAGGATCCGGGAGGGGGTAGAGTGGATCTAGGATGTCTGGTTTGGATCCATGACTAGGATCCGGGAGGGTAGAGTGGATCTAGGATGTCTCGTTTGGATCCATGACTAGGATCCGAGAGGGTAGAGTGGATCTAGGATGTCTGGTTTGGATCCATGACTAGGATCCGGGAGGGCAGAGTGGATCTAGGATGCCTGGTTCGGATGCATGACTAGGATCCGGGAGGGTAGAGTGGATCTAGGATGTCTGGTTTAGATCCATGACTAGGATCCGGGAGGGTAGAGTGGATCTAGGATGTCTCGTTTGGATCCATGACTAGGATCCGAGAGGGTAGAGTGGATCTAGGATGTCTCGTTTGGATCCATGTCTAGGATCCGGGAGGGCAGAGTGGATCTAGGATGTCTCGTTTGGATGCATGACTAGGATCCGGGAGGGTAGAGTGGATCTAGGATGTCTCGTTTGGATCCATGACTAGGATCCGGGAGGGGGTAGAGTGGATCTAGGATGTCTGGTTTGGATCCATGACTAGGATCCGGGAGGGCAGAGTGGATCTAGGATGCCTGGTTCGGATGCATGACTAGGATCCGGGAGGGGGTAGAGTGGATCTAGGATGTCTGGTTTGGATCCATGACTAGGATCCGGGAGGGTAGAGTGGATCTAGGATGTCTCGTTTGGATCCATGACTAGGATCCGAGAGGGTAGAGTGGATCTAGGATGTCTGGTTTGGATCCATGACTAGGATCCGGGAGGGCAGAGTGGATCTAGGATGCCTGGTTCGGATGCATGACTAGGATCCGGGAGGGTAGAGTGGATCTAGGATGTCTGGTTTAGATCCATGACTAGGATCCGGGAGGGTAGAGTGGATCTAGGATGTCTCGTTTGGATCCATGACTAGGATCCGAGAGGGTAGAGTGGATCTAGGATGTCTCGTTTGGATCCATGTCTAGGATCCGGGAGGGCAGAGTGGATCTAGGATGCCTGGTTCGGATGCATGACTAGGATCCGGGAGGGTAGAGTGGATCTAGGATGTCTGGTTTGGATCCATGACTAGGATCCGAGAGGGGGTAGAGTGGATCTAGGATGTCTGGTTTGGATCCATGACTAGGATCCGGGAGGGCAGAGTGGATCTAGGATGCCTGGTTCGGATGCATGACTAGGATCCGGGAGGGGGTAGAGTGGATCTAGGATGTCTGGTTTGGATCCATGACTAGGATCCGGGAGGGTAGAGTGGATTTAGGATGTCTCGTTTGGATCCATGACTAGGATCCGGGAGGGGAGAGTGGATCTAGGATGTCTGGTTTGGATCCATGACTAGGATCCGGGAGGGCAGAGTGGATCTAGGATGCCTGGTTCGGATGCATGACTAGGATCCGGGAGGGTAGAGTGGATCTAGGATGTCTGGTTTGGATCCATGACTAGGATCCGGGAGGGTAGAGTGGATCTAGGATGTCTGGTTTGGATCCATGACTAGGATCCGGGAGGGTAGAGTGGATCTAGGATGTCTGGTTTGGATCCATGACTAGGATCCGAGAGGGCAGAGCGGATCTGGGATGTCTGGTTCGGATCCATGACTAGAATCTGGCACTGTACATGAAATCATTTGAGACTGCATGTCCTCCTGGCAGACGTGCACCTACCTACTCGTATGAGGATAATACCAGGAGCATCTCGCGGTATCTGTACAGAATGATGGCGCCACCTGTGACCACGTGCCTTCTGGAAAGATGTGCCCCCACACAGTCATCATAGCAACTTTTGGCACCAGCTCCTGGACGATGTCATCACCTGGGATTACATGCCTGTGGGGCTAAAGTGCACCCATGACAGCCATTCGGTAGCAACCCCAGTACCGGGAGCGAAATGATAAAATCACCTGACCTGTGACCGTTCGCCTTCTAGGAAAATGTCTACCCACTACAGCAATTTGGTAACAATTCCCGGTACCGTTACGAAAATTACGAAATCACCTGCGACCGAGTGCCTCCTGGGAAGATGTGTACCCACTAAAATAACGGCAAGTGACTGTGCCAGAATTATGGCATCACCTGTCACCGCGTGCCTCCCTGAAAACCACTTGCAACCGTGTGCCTTAACCAATCACCTGCGACCGAGTGCCTTCTGGGAAGATGTGCACCCACTGCCCGGCCCGCAGGCGCTCCTCCGCCGCCTGCATCCCCGGCTGCCGCATGCCCCCACCCCGCTGGATCGGGAGCACCTTGGCGGCCCTGAACAGAGGGACCAGGGCCGCGTACTTGAAGCAGCGGTCAGAGGCGCATAGGGTCCACCTGGAAGGAGTTTTACGCAAAGGGGGGGAGGGAGGGTACGAAGCTGCTCAGCATAAGGTCTGGGAGGAGGCGGAGGCGGGGAGAGGGGAAGAGAGGGTGGAGGCGCAGGAGGAGGCGGGGAGGTGGGGATCCTGGGCTTGCAGACGTAGCTACTTTTAACCCGAAGATGCACTCAACACTTGGATCCACAAGCATTTACAGCTGGATATACAAGATCTCTAACATGGATTTGTCAAGCCTCACAGATGGATCTACAAGAGCTCACAGAAAGATCTGCAATAATCCACGTCTGGATCCATACAGATGAACGGCTGGATCTACCAGATTCCACTGATGGATTAACAACAGCTATCAGATCGCCCAACGCCTCCACGTGTACAACCCAGCCAAACAGCGGGGAAGCTCAGCACCCACCGGATGCTCTCTGGCTTTGTGTAATAAGAGGGTGGGATGACGGCCGACATCACCAGGGGATCGTCCATGGCAGCGACGTGGTTGCAGACGGTGATGAGCGCCTGGCCCTGTGCGCTTGAAACACACTTATTTGAAACACACTTATTTGAAACACACTTATTTAAAACACACTTATTTGAAACACACTTGTTTGAAACACACTTATTTGAACACACACATTTGAAACACACTTATTTGAAACACACTTATTTGAAACACACTTGTTTGAAACGCACTTATTTGAAACACACTTATTTGAACACACACATTTGAAATGCACTTATTTGAAACACACTTATTTGAAACACACTTGTTTGAAACGCACTTATTTGAAACACACTTATTTGAAACACACTTGTTTGAAGTGATGGATTTGCTTTAGATCTACGTGGTTGCAGACGGTGAGGAGCGCTTGGCCCTGCACATTTATATTGTGAATGTTTGAAGTGATGGATCTTTGACAGATCTACGTGGTCGCAGACCGTGAAAAGCGCCTGGCCCTGCTAATTCTGAACCTGCATCGGTTAATTTAGAGATCTGCCATGCATCGCTATCTACATGGTTGCAGGCGGTGATGAGCGCCAGGCCCTGCACGGTTGATACACACAGGTGTTTTAAGTGATGGATCTGCTATACATCTACATGGTTGCAGGCGGTGATGAGCGCCAGGCCCTGCACGGTTGAATCATAATTCATAACTGTTTTCATCTGTTATAGATCTATGTGGGTGCAGACTATGACGAGTGCCCTGAACAATTTGAACTTGTATCATTTAACTCGACACTTCTCCAACACGGTATACCTGTATCTATTTGACTAAAGACCTGATCGAAAACTAGCCCAGCACTACCGTACTGTCATTCTCATTTGGTGTCATTTATGGTTTCACGAATTGAAACCACTGCTGACAATCGTATTTAAGCGTTTAATAAGCCGAACCAACTCGTGACAATCGTAAAAAGTCGTCTTTGTATGAAAGAGTGTGGAAATGGGCGTTTCACACCTTTAGCAACCTGACTTTGCTTGGCTTTGCAAATCGCGTATTACCATTGCTATAATTGATTTTGTACACGTTTCCCTCGCCCGCAAGGGGGCTCCGCTTCTTTGGGGACCCTTCTGCTGTGCTTCAACTCTTTAAAGACGTGTTGCGGCCCTTCCCAAGAACTCCGCTTTGCTGCTCTGCTGCTCCCCTTAAAAGACGTGTACCGGTCAGGGGCAGCATGGTTACTCGGTAGGCAAGCATATGAAGATACTGTCCCTATTCTCACCGGCTCATCAGTAAGCGCAAAGGGAACAGAGACTTGCAGCAGCAACAGCAACTGCAAAATTAGAAGCAGAAGCATCTGCCATGCTAACAGCCTTAGATGCGGTGCTGGACCTCAACGGCGATTCTGATGGGGAGCCACATTATGAGGACCCTGCTGGTAACCCTAGCCTAGCCTAGATAAGTTAATGAACGGCATGCTCGTGAGGCGATCCGCCAGGCTGCCAGCGACCGTCAGCGCATGCAGTTGAGGCCCTAGCCTTTTGGGTGCTAGGCTGCCCCCAATGCCGATGGGAAAGCCGAGGCTGCAGCAGTTTCCGGGATCTGGCATGGCAGCATGGACCAGCGGGCCAGAGGCACCAGGCCAGGGCTGAGCAGGAGCAAAAGCAGCAGTAGATCTCATGTTTTTAGTTATTTACAGCTTCAGATGCTCAGATAACACAATACGTTGTTTATGTTTGCTAGGGGAAGGGCATGTGCTGCCTTCCGGCCCTTTTTAGCTTAAACCAAATATTTGAGTGGTTTTCAGTGAGAAACCAAACTAAGTTAAAAAACAAATCTGGGCAGACCAACTGGTGACAATCAGTACCTTAAATTACGTTTTTGAAATGACACCAAAAGCAAAAAAATCAAGTTGCTGGCCCTTTCAAGAACAATTCCAGGCTGGATGCACTGATGCTGAAGCAGCAGCGCTGCCATGTCTCCTGCCCGGCCAGCTTCACCTAAACAAGAGTCAGCTCACACCCCTCACGCACGGGCTGCCAGTCTGCTACCACTCCAACAACGGCAGCATTGTACAACACAACAAGTAATAAGTAACTGCAAGGCGGCTGAGCTCCTACCTGTGGTCTCTGAAGGGCCTGCTCCATAATCTCACTGCCGTGCACCTGGAGATGGAAGGGGGGAGGGGGCAGGCGGGGAGGGGGGGTGCTAAGCATTATTGTTTTCACGATGTAATGCAGGTTATAGGTTTCGGATTTGCATCCATGCACCCCTCACGGCCTCATCCTAATAGACAGTGTAACCAGAGCCAACGGCAACAGTGCAACACTCCCTTTGGCAACAGTGCAACACTCCCTTTGGCAACAGTGCAACACCCTCTTGGCTCACCTCCGTGCTGTTGAGGCCGTGCATGAAGCCCCTGCTGGCCTGAGCCAAAACATAGATGATTGAGCGCTGCGTAGTCGGGAAGGGAAGGGGGCATTGATCAGAGGAAGCTTTAAATTCAGCCAGGAAAGGGGACATCAATCAGCCAAACTGTGTAATAAAAAAATGAAACATGGGATTCGATTATCAAGCACTGTGCTGTAAGACAGAAAGGGACAAGATGAAGGAATTTCCTGACAGCCGCCAGATTGTTTGACGATTTCGCAATCAAAGGGGGGGAGGGGACAGAGGGCTTTTGTTTGCCTGTGAAGTGCTGCGAGAAAACGAGGCATGTAGGGTTTACGGTTTACACGTAACCGTAAGCAATAAACCCTGAGTAATTTAATAGAGTTCAGGGTTCAGGTTAAAGGCTGAGGCATTAGAGCTATCCATGACCCTGTGTGCCATGCACCATTCGGGGTGCACACCTTGCCTTCTACTCACGCCTCCACATGTAGGCCCATGCATCCCCATGCACCCTCATGCCTTCCCATGCCACCTTATACCTCCCCATGCCTCCCCGTCCCTCCCACCTTTAAGGCTTCCTCATCCTGCCATGACTCCTAATCCTTCTCCATACACTCCCATGCCTCTTCATGCCTCCCCATGCCACCTTCTACCTCTTCATGCCTCCTCACGCCTCCCCGTCTCTCCCACCTCCCCATGCCTGCTCATGCCTCCTCATGCCACATACCTGCTCATGCCTCTTCATGCCTCCCTATGCACTCTCATGCACCCACGAACCTCCCACCTCTCATGCCTCCTAATGCCTCCATTACCCATATGCCACCTTTAACCTCCATATGCCACCTTGTACCTTCCCATGCCTCCTCATGCCTCCCTATGCACTCTCGTGCGTCCACCTTCCCATGCCTCCTCATGCATCCTCATGCTTCTCACCACTCATGCCTCCTTATGCCTCTACATGCATTGTCGTGCCTTCCCATGCCATACCTACACATGCCTCCCCGTCCCTCCCACCTGTAATGTCTCCTCATGCCTCGTCATGCCTGCGCATGCCTCCCCATGCACTAACCTGCCTCCCCATGCAATCCCATGTCACCTTAGATTTCCTCAATTCTCCCCGACCCTCACAACTGTCACGCACTCCCATGCCTCCTAATGCACCCTGATACCTCCCCTGCACTCTCATGCACCCCCCCTCGGAAGCTGCCCATCATCTTCCCAGCAGCCGGCCAGTCAGCTTATCGAGAGAGCAGACTGGGGGCCATGCAAATCGAAAGAAAGAAAACGCTTGAAGGCGTGCCATGACTCCCGTGTGGCATGCCGCAAACACTTGCAGAGGCCTATCAACGATCCTCCCCACGAACCCGCTATAGGACTAGGCAACCACATGCAAATAACAACTGGCGTTGTTTCCATTATGTTTTCACCCAGTATCTACCCATCCACAAAGAAGACCTTGTCGAAGGGTCAGGCAGTGAGAACGGGAAAAACAGGGACAGCTGACGTCAGACAACTACCTGAAGATGCCACCCAAGACAGCCAGCAGAGCATTGTCCCTATCATCAGGGATGCAGCCGAGAGAGCACCCCTGTCTACCTTTCGGAGCGATTTCGACCGATATCACGTGGCCACTCCCAACCAGCCAGGCACAGGTCGCAACGGAAGGTCGGTCATTGCGTGCTCGCTCCACCTTTTAATTTCAAGTGGCTATGCCTCTCACCCTCAGATACCCATCGTGCCCAACCATCGCGGCCAGCTCTGCCGTTTCCACTTCAGATAGCCGTGGCACGTCTACGGCAGAGTCCAAGCCCGCGTTGACAGCGTCCGGAGAAAGTACCGCTGCACTGCTGCTGCTCGTTGCATTTTGAATCGGAACAAGGCTGCCAGACCTATGCGTCGCACCGCTGAACAGTCTAGCGAACGCCCGAGTGAAAGCAAGCTCGGAGCTGAATTGGTAGTAGCTGCCCGCCGCATGTAGCTGTGTATGGCCTTGGCCGAATGCATCTTCCTCCAGATGCGACCCGTGCAGCTTTAACAGCAGCTTCTGACACCACGCTTTCACAATCCCTGACGGCATGAGAGATGACGCGAAATCACGTCGACACAGTGTCTCTCCTTCTTCTTGTTCTGTTCCCCAACCCCAGTCGGAGTGAAACCCAGCGTCGCTGCCCGTCTATCGGAGCCTGCTTTACTGATATTCAGATCAGCGTTGCAGCGATTTCAAGGCATCACACATCCACACTGAGCAAGCTACACAGGTAGCTGAAAGGTAGCTCACATCTGCAGCTGACGTTTGGTCGGCTACCATGCACCCCGCTTGCTTGGCCTCCACCCCCGAAACCCCTGTCTTTCTCCATCCGCCCCAAAAACGCCACACCATTATCATCCCGATCGCAGTCCCACTCGACGCTTCACTTCTCTCTCGGACGAGACTAGGCGCAGTCAGCAGTAGGCAGCCACCATGTCGCAAGCGATCACGTTACCGGGCATCGGCTCCTTCGATCCCAGCAAAATCCAAAAAGACTGGCAGACATGGGTCTCTGCTCAGCCGCTGGCGGTGGAGGTCGGCTTCGTGACGCTACAGAGCTGCCTCACTGGCGCGGGCTTCGGCTACCTGCTTGGATCCATGTCCAGCATCGACCCCGCTGGCGCAGCAGGGGCAGCGGATGCCAACCCAGCTATGGCGACGCAGCTCAAGATGCTACAGGCCGGGGGGCCATGGGCTCAAGCGCGAAACCTGGCTGCGCTCATGGGCACAAACGCAGGTAACGACGACTCGTGCGACTCGGTGCCGTCGGGTCAGAGGCAAGGGCTGCGACAACGGGGGCAAATCGAAGGAAGCTGCCCGGTAGTCTTATTCACGCTTTTAAGCCCTGCACCCAAGTTATTTTTAAACGACCTTAAGCTCTGCCATGCCACCTGTCCACTTCACAGCCCTGCCCCGTTCCCCATATCAGGCTGGGTAATCGGCTTTCCCAGGGGATTTATCACTTGGTCTGGCTGTGCAGATCTAGCTGAGGAACTATCGCTCTTGTTTGCCATCCCTCTCTTCCTATTGCGGTAGGAAGAAAGGGAATGTCACCGTCGCTAATTTCCAATCAACTGGGGAGAATGAAGGAGAAACAGACAAGATAATTCTTCCTTCAGAGGAGCATCGGAATGTTTTGTGTCCCTGCACGGAATATCCCAATCATCTCGCCTTTGGCTTGTGCCTGCGATCTGCACCCTTAGGCGCAAGCCTGCGTCCTTACATCCCCTGACCACTAAAGAACCCTCAACCCATAAACCCTACAAACCCCATGTCGCACGCCCGACAAGCTTCCATGGCAGAATTCAGGACCATCCACATGGCCGTTGCCGGCATGAGAACCCATGAAAATATTTTGTATGATTAAGTGCATGAGGAACCCTGATCTGGAAGGTGAACAGATCTTGAAGGAGCCCCGATCTGTCACCAGCCCAATCTGTGGGGAACCCAGATCTGGTAGGAACCCAGATCTGTAATAAATTGAGATATGTTTTCCCTGGTGGCAAAGCAACATGACTCAAAATGGTCATGCTGATGCAATGAGTCCTCGCTCCTTTCTTCTTGCAGGCCTTAGATACCGTGCGGCTATCAGGCAGTGTGACCCGCTCCTTGCCAACCTGATTTAACTTGTGCATGGTCCTTGCTCCTTGCCTACAGGCCTCACATGTGCCATCAAGAGGCTACGATCCTGATGCAACATGTGCATGGCCCTTGCACCTTGCCCGCAGGCCTCACATGTGCCATCAAGAAGCTGCGAGGGGGGAAGGAGGATGTGTATGGATCGTGAGTTAAAGTGTGGCCTGTTTTCATCATCCGGTTAAATGGGGGGACGGTGAGAGGGGAAGGAGAATGTGCATGGGATCAGAGATCTCTGGTATGAATAGTGACTTCTTGAGTAAAAAGGAAACTTGTTTTTATCATAGGAAAAGAGGGATTGTTTTTGTCATAAGAAAAGCACCTCCATTTTGATGGGAGGGGTGGTGAGGGGGGAAGGAGATCAGGTGTGGATAATGAGTGAAAGAGGACATTTTTTTATCGTTGTAAAAGCACGCTTTTACTACGATAAAACCTACAGCTCGATGGGACGGGGGACGAGGGGAGTGGAGGACATGTGAAGGACAGCACTCATTTAAATTAAACGACGTAGTTGCCTCTGGTATCAGGAGAGGGGGGAGGGGGGGGCGGGGTAAAGGGGAGGGGAGGAGGAAGGGAAGGGGAAGGGAGGGAAGTAGGGGGGCAGGAGATGAAGAGGATATAGGGGTAGTGGAGGGGAGGGAAAGGGAGGGAAGGGGAGGGAGGCGGGGGATTGGGGAGGGAGAGGGAGAGAAAGGGAAAGGGAGGCGAAGGATATATACTGAATTCGTTTTTTTGTTTGGAAACCTTGTAATGAACAAAAACACGGTTTCGTTGTAGTGGTTTGTTTTCTTGATCGGAGGCTGATATTGTTGACAATCACTGGTTCGTTTCTGCTTCATAACCACTCAGAAGGGCAACATCTGGTTCGTTTTTTGTCAAACAAATCGATTACATTGCAATCAATCGTTCGTTTCTGGTCTTTACTCGCCAATTGAAGTCACATGAGCTGGTAGTTCACCCTTCTGTCATCAAAATGCTTAAAACAAGTAGCACTAGCTTGACCTTCGCTCCAGCAATTGACTCGGCAAAATAATACTGCCTTTTGCTTATAACGACAGCATTTGGATGCAAAAGGAGCGTGTCTTTTCTTTTGCTGGGACTTAAGAAGGTGTGAGGCCGGCCACCCCAACCTAGTGTCTGCGACATGGACGGCACTTCTCTTTGTGTGGAGAGTGTTTGAGGGTTTGGGGCTAAAATATTCGTTTTTTGTTCGTGTTCGTTATTCGGTACGTATTATCGTGGAAATCAACCTATGTCCGCCCTGACTGTGTGTCCTCCCGCGGCGAGCAGGATGGCGGCCTCGTTTGGCTCTGGAGCTGTCTACTCCTTGGTTTCGGGCTCCCCAAACCCCCTCCAGGCCGCGCTCACCACTGGAATGGCTTTCGCAGTTTTCAACGGCTTGTTCTATCAGGTGAGATATTTTTATTACTTTCCCATTCTAAGGACTGAACTTCAAAAGTTGGCAACTCTCCAAGGCGCAAAAAAAATCTGTCGCAAGGCGCAAAATAAGCTGTGTGGGTCTGGAAAATGGCTGTTGCTTGTGCCTGGATGTTCAACGGCTTGTTCTTGTAGGTGAAATGACCAGACTAGAATTTTTTAATCTTGAAGGCGCAAATAAATTGTTTCGCTGTATCTGTAAGGCTCATATGCTGTGAGCTACTTGGTTAGACCCAACTCCCAAATTTGGAAGCTTCCTGAAGGCGTACAAAAGAAGCGTTGTGGTCCCAAGGCACAAAACAATGCGCTATTTTACTTAAACGTAGACTCGAGTTGCCTTCCCTTCAAATTCAATTTGGTTGATTTCGTGAGGGATTCATTAAAAGGACCATGTATCTCGATAATTTCCAGTTTTAGTCGGAAATGTAGAGCTAATCTCCCTTCCCTTTATTCCTCCCTCCCCTTGCTCTCCCTCCCTTGCGTATCTCTCCGATTGCGCCCTGTTCCCTTCACCCCCTCCCCCCCTTGCTCTGCCTCCCCTTGCTCTGCCTCCCCTTGCTCTGCCTCCCCTTGCTCTGCCTCCCCTTGCTCTGCCTCCCCTTGCTCTGCCTCCCCTTGCTCTGCCTCCCCTTGCTCTGCCTCCCCTTGCTCTGCCTCCCCCTGCTCTGCCTCCCCCTGCTCTGCCTCCCCCTGCTCTGCCTCCCCCTGCTCTGCCTCCCCCTGCTCTGCCTCCCCCTGCTCTGCCTCCCCCTGCTCTGCCTCCCCCTGCTCTGCCTCCCCCTGCTCTGCCTCCCCTTGCTCTGCATCCCCTTGCTCTGCATCGCCTTGCTCTGCATCCCCTTGCTCTGCATCCCCTTGCTTTCCCTCAGATTGGCCAAGCTTTCAAGCCAGACCACGCCGACACCGCGTATGACAGAGGCTCCTACATGCTGACCACTTTGGGGCTACAGGTCAGTGGTGACTGCTTGGGGACTGTGGCACTAGGGGGCCAGCAATCCAGTAGTGGCTGTTGGGGTGTGGTGCTGACATGAGAGCATGACAGAGGCTAGTGCTTGTTGACCACATTGGGGCTGCAGGTCAGTGGTGGCGGCTTGGGGTTGTGGGTCTGGCTGGGTGGGTCCTACATCATGAGTATAGCAGAGGCCTGAATTTGCTAACAAACAAATGAATTATACACCAGCTGGCGCAAAGATTAAGAGGCCTACGATACTATTGCTTGCCTTGTTTATTTTCCCGCCGGGGTTGCAGGGCAACCTGTGACATAAAATGAGTCCGACATAGGCCTTCATTTGTTAAACGGGTTTGCTTTGGCTGGGGCTGCAAAGTTGGGACTGCTATGGTGGTGTGGGGGGGGGAGCATTCACATCATGAGCTTACAGAGGCCTACTTTTTTGTGGTTGAGTTATTTGCCGGGGTTGCAGAGCAGGGTCTACTGGGTGTATGGTACGACACCAGATTGGAGATCGCTGCTTCCCTGCTGCGTTCCTTAACCGTTAATATATCAGTGTGCTTCATCTCAAATTCAGCTGCATCACGCCCTGCTGCTCGGGCTACTGGCGGCAGGCCGGCCAATGCTAGATCTGCATTGGCCCAGTGGTTGCCGTCTTGACCCCGTCTGGTGGGGCCCGTCTGATGGGCACTTGTACAGTGACCTGACAGCCACTACCGCGGCACGCAGCATGGAGCCATTAGATGTCAAGATACCCGTCCCCTAAATTCTTTCTCTCACATGTCTCTACTCAGAAGTGCCAGGAGACTCTGAAACCTGCTTCCTAACCCTGACCTCTGCCCGTGTGCCACCTGATATGCAGAAGTACCAGGAGAACCTGAAGAAGGGCCTGCTGACCGACCCGACCATCATGCTGTGGAATGACGCGTGAGTGGTGCATGGATGGAGACTGAAATGTGGAAATGTGAAACCGTACGTGACAAGGCTGACTGACCTGGCTGCCACGCTGTGGAACATTCGCCTCATGAGGGCAATTGTTGTGTGCGACTGACCTGGCTGTCATGCTGGGGAACATACATCGCATGAGGGCAATTTTTGTGCGGGCGTATTGAAAACTGGGATGTGGACTAGTGGGACATGAGCTGGGATGTGGACTAGTAGGACATGAGCTGGGATGTGGACTAGTGGGACATGAGCTGGGATGTGGACTAGTGGGACATGAGCTGGGATGTGGACTAGTGGGACATGAGCTGGGATGTGGACTAGTGGGACATGAGCTGGGATGTGGACTAGTGGGACATGAGCTGGGATGTGGAATAGTGGGACATGAGCTGGGATGTGGACTAGTGGGACATGAGCTGGGATGTGGAATAGTGGGACATGAACTGGGCAGACTGGCCCGGCCCTCAGACTGTGGCGCGACGTGCGGACATCCTTACAGACTTGAAGACTTTGTGCAGCCAAGTGCGCGCCCTGATGGCGCCCAATACACTGTGAAACATGGGAAATGACGCTGCCGAACTTGGCTCTTAACCCTCACCTTATCTATATTCTTCTCAAGAGGCCAAAGAATCACCCCCGTGGACGCGGCTGCTAACCCTGCAGCACTTGCACTTTTTTCTGAACCCGCAATCTTAACTCGTTAACCCCAAACCCGAATCCCTCAGTCTTTCAGCGCTCTCCAAGAGTCTAAGATTCCCCTGGGTAGCGTCTGCTGGTCCTGCAGCACATGTACCTGTATTTAAACGCTTAGTCATTGACCCTGAACCGCTGACCCTTGCAGCACTGTCAAGGAGTCCCAGATCCCCCCCCCCCCCATCCTGGCCGTAGCTGCTGATCTAGCAGCGCTTATACCAGTTCCTAAACCCTCAATCTTTGACCCTTACTCTTGCAGCGCGTTAAAGGAGTTCAAAGTTCCTCCCGGGCTGCACCTGCTGGTCCTGCAGCAACTATGCCAGTTCCTAACCCCAAATCCTGAACCCCTGACCCTCGCAGCGCTCTTAAGGAGTCCAAGATCCTTCCTCGGCCGCGCCTGCTGATATTACGGCTATGTCACAAGATTTTAAAACCTTCACCCTAAATCCCGAATTCCTAAACCCTTCCTCTTGCAGCGCTCTCAAGGAGTCCAAGATCCCTCCCGGGCCGCGTCTGCTGATCATGCGGCACCTGGACCAGTGTGTTAACATCTTACCCCACAACCCTTCCTCTTGCAGCGCTCTCAAGGAGTCCAAGATCCCTCCCGGGCCGCGTCTGCTGATCATGCGGCACCTGGACCAGTCTGTTAACATCTTACCCCACACCCCTTCCTCTTGCAGCGCTCTCAAGGAGTCCAAGATCCCTCCCGGGCCGCGTCTGCTGATCATGCAGCACCTGGACCAGTCTGTTAACATCTTACCCCACACCCCTTCCTCTTGCAGCGCTCTCAAGGAGTCCAAGATCCCTCCCGGGCCGCGTCTGCTGATCATGCGGCACCTGGACCAGTCTGTTCACATCTTACCCCACACCCCTTCCTCTTGCAGCGCTCTCAAGGAGTCCAAGATCCCTCCAGGGCCGCGTCTGCTGATCATGCGGCACCTGGACCAGTCTGTTGACATCTTACCCCACACCCCTTCCTCTTGCAGCGTTCTCAAGGAGTCCAAGATCCCTCCCGGGCCGCGTCTGCTGATCATGCGGCACCTGGACCAGTCTGTTAACATCTTACCCCACACCCCTTCCTCTTGCAGCGCTCTCAAGGAGTCCAAGATCCCTCCCGGGCCGCGTCTGCTGATCATGCAGCACCTGGACCAGTCTGTTAACATCTTACCCCACACCCCTTCCTCTTGCAGCGCTCTCAAGGAGTCCAAGATCCCTCCCGGGCCGCGTCTGCTGATCATGCGGCACCTGGACCAGTCTGTTAACATCTTACCCCACACCCCTTCCTCTTGCAGCGCTCTCAAGGAGTCCAAGATCCCTCCCGGGCCGCGTCTGCTGATCATGCAGCACCTGGACCAGTCTGTTAACATCTTACCCCACACCCCTTCCTCTTGCAGCGCTCTCAAGGAGTCCAAGATCCCTCCCGGGCCGCGTCTGCTGATCATGCGGCACCTGGACCAGTCTGTTAACATCTTACCCCACAACCCTTCCTCTTGCAGCGCTCTCAAGGAGTCCAAGATCCCTCCCGGGCCGCGTCTGCTGATCATGCAGCACCTGGACCAGTCTGTTCACATCTTACCCCACACCCCTTCCTCTTGCAGCGCTCTCAAGGAGTCCAAGATCCCTCCAGGGCCGCGTCTGCTGATCATGCGGCACCTGGACCAGTCTGTTAACATCTTACCTCACACCCCTTCCTCTTGCAGCGCTCTCAAGGAGTCCAAGATCCCTCCCGGGCCGCGTCTGCTGATCATGCGGCACCTGGACCAGTCTGTTAACATCTTACCCCACACCCCTTCCTCTTGCAGCGTTCTCAAGGAGTCCAAGATCCCTCCCGGGCCGCGTCTGCTGATCATGCGGCACCTGGACCAGTCTGTTAACATCTTACCCCACACCCCTTCCTCTTGCAGCGCTCTCAAGGAGTCCAAGATCCCTCCCGGGCCGCGTCTGCTGATCTTGCGTCACCTGGACCAGTTCCGAAACCCTGCATCAGTGCTCAAGCCCGCGCTGCCCTTGCCGCCACTGCCGCCGCCGCCAATTGTGGACCAGGCTTCAATGAAGGCCGGGTCACGGTGATCGGACGTGCTGCTGCAGTTGACGGTTACGGCGCGGATGTGGCTTCGGCCCAGGCTGCACTGTTTCCTTCATTCTCACGCCCTCACACGGAGTATAGCCTTTTTCTTCCTGTGGCTATAGCGTCCTATGCAGTGCTGTGTGCCGATTGTGGTCTTTGCGGTGTGGCTGAGTTGCGAAGCTGAGTTTCAACCTCCGTAATTTTAGGGCAGATTCACGTAATTTTACCAGTGCAAGGGACTGTAATTGATTGCAGGGTTTGTGGAATACTGCGTGATTGTACAGCACGCATTGGTTGCATGAACGTACCCAACAGCCGGTTCGAGGCCTGACCTGATGAACATCTGGGTGCTTGCTATCCTTTCTTTCCTCTTATGCCTTCTCCCTTGAGTTTCTTAGCTATCTTTTTGATTGCCGACGTGGCCGAGTTTCATTTCAGCATGGCCCAGAGGTGTCATGTCATTCACATGATGAACACCTGGGTGCTGAAAACTGAACAATGGTCCATGGGAAAGGGTTGTGCTTGGCAGGACCTCTGGAGTGCGCATTTTCAGGTCGATGAGGAGTTTGCTTGGTAACGTTAATGCGTTTTGAAAAAAAACGGGACTCTTCTCTGCCTGGGTAAGCACCAGCCGACTAGGCCTCGTTGCTGCCATGGACACACGTTGCGCTGACTGTTTCGTTTCGGATATGGCGCGTTGACAGAAGGGCACGAGGGCACACCTAGATTGGCTGTCTGCTACGTAATTGTTCGCGGTCTTCCACAAAACCTTCCAAATACCCCCCACTTGCAAGAAAAGGCTGCAGCCTCCCGCACTGCCTGTGAGTGTCAAAACTGCATTAATGCACACCGCAGGAGTACCTGAGTCCCGTGCTGATCCTGGGTGGTGTTAGGGGACCTGTGCACTGTGCGCAGTCCCAATGCACAGGTTCAAGAACGATGCATATCCGCTGGGCCCTAGTTTAGGAAAGACTGAAGATACGAGGTTGGACAGGGCCCCCAGAGTCCGCCGCAGATTTCAGCAGTTGTCCCAGCCTCCCAGGGTAGACGGGTGGGAGGCTCTTGCTTTCGTTGAGGACGTCGTAGACTTTGTTGTGTGCTAATTTGTTGTCTTTATTTTGCCTCCTTGGGGACTGGCTCTTTCCCCTTTTGTCTCTCTTGCTTTCTCTCCTCTTTGCAGTTTGTGTGCAGAGGGCTAGGCCCGTCAGGGACGGGGATCCTCCGGCCCGCCTCTCCATCTTCTTGAGGGGTGTCTTTGGTTATCCTCTGTGCTCCTATCTGTCTTTCCTCTTGCCTTAAGTTCCATTCCTTCTTCCTCCCAACGAGACAGTTGGGCGACCACGAGGCCGGGCCTTTTTGAGCAGGGCCCAAAGGGGTAACGTCATGGACCAGTTGTGCCAGGGTTAATGCCGTTACACCTCTGGGCCCTGCTTCAATAAAGCCCGACCACGTCGGCAGTTGTACCAGGGTGAAGTTTGTGAAGTTTTTACAGTCGAACAGAGCATCACACTTGATGCATGGGACATGTGCCCGTAAACCGGTACATGCACTTGATACACTAGGGCAGAGAGCGAAAATCAGTGACCCCCCTGGGCAAGCAAGTAGCACACAACCACGACAGTGGCGTGGGAATGGACCCCAGAGTGCAGAAGATAAGCCCCAGCCATAAAACATGACTTAGATGCAAAAGAGTTCGGTTGAGCACCGCCTTGAGAATTAGGTGGGAGACAGGAATTTTGGCCAAGTTTTGAGATGATCCTCTCTTTTCATCATACACTGAACGATAAAAAAACGTTTTTTTTCCAGGAGACATTGTTTGGACTTGGGAGTCTCTGGCTGTTGTGGAAGACGTGGTCTAACTTGTTTAATTGTTTAAGGCCATACTCTAGGCCGCACTGAGGGTCTGCTGGTTCATCGGAACATTCAATTATCTGAGGGGGATATGTTCCTTTCGTTGTATCATTCCTCGCTTTCTTTGTTTCCTAACTGCCGTATGCAAGCAGACAGTTGGAACTGAGCATGGTCGATCTTTGTTGAACAGGGCCTAGAGATAAAAGAGGGTGCAAGCTCTTTTCCCAACCTATTTCCCTCCCCTGCGATGTTCGCCTTTTTTCTCGTTCAGTGCTAGGGGGCCCACCTCCTGGACAGGTGGACACCCTGGACATAACTACGAAGACGGTGGGCCCATTTTAAATCTCGGCCGCGTGGGTACAGTCAATGGCAGATGGCTGAGGCCCTGGGATGCACTGTTCCGTTCCTCTCAAGCTCCCGCGTGAGCGCATGTGTGACAGTTAATTAAACTGTCTTCCTTTTAGTGGGCTACGTTTCTTTAAACTTGAATATTATGTTCGTGTCTTGCCGTGCTGCCGGATTGCCATGCATGCTTTTGGCGTCCCATGGACAGAAACCACCCTTACTGACCCGGTCTGCGTGTATCTGTCCCATGCATCAACTGTGACACCATCCACACGCTGGGCTATCAAAATGCACCAATTCACATACCACTTCACTCAGGGCCTGTCCCCTTCAGACTCTACAACGCTCAAGGTTTTCCTCTCCGGGTCAGGTGGGATCTAATGCCAGATAAGTTTAGTTATAACAGGGCTTATAACATACTCTGAAGCCTCAGAGGCAGAACGAAGGGTTTTCAAAACTCCTAAGAGTAACTCATGGAGAGAATTTCAAAAAAGCTTTCGAGTCAAAAGGAAGGGAATTAAAAAATCCTGGTGGGAGCCACTGCCTGATAGGTTCACCTGCTGAAGTAACTGAGGAGGAATTTCAGGGGGGGGACTGGTTTCTTTTAGTGGGCACCTGACCACCCGTAGCGGGCTGCCGGGGGGCCACCACTGGTCCAATTGGGACAACATCTTGACCGACCTATGGCCGGTGGCCTGAGCAGCAGGACTTGCTGCCCCAGGCCCCCACGGCTGTAGGCCGTGATGTAGCTGAATTGTAGCTGAAACACACTAAAATAAACACCGGTCCTGGTTCCACGTTGTGGGTCCCCAGTCGGCCCGTTGGGATCGAGCCCGCTCCTAAACAGCCTTGCTTTGCGCTGATGGCACCGGATTCCTCCGCTGAGTGTAAGCACGTCCTAGGGTAGCCATGCAATCCCCTGACTGGCACGCATGGGGCGTTGAATTGCGGCCAAGTTGGCCTCCTTGGTTGGACCATGATTTATGCTGACGGCACCCAGCCCCTCCGTTGTGCATGGACACGACCCAGAGCAGCCATGTAATCCCCGGACTGGCGAGCGTAGGGGGTCGCGATTGCGGCCAAGATGGCCTCCTTGGCTGGGCCAGGCGCGCCATGTGCCTCGTGCCACAGCCCCACGTACTGCGGCAGCACACAATTTAGGCACATCAGCAGTACAGCTAGTGCAGTGCAGCAGCAATTCATAGGTTGAGACAGCAGTACACCAGGGCAACAGCAGTACGGTAGCAGACTAGCTATACGACATCATTCCACAAGCACGGCAAAGCAGTGTCACAGCTCCGTCCCGGCAGCGGTACATAAATACTGTACAACAGAAGTACACCAGGACGGCGGCAGTCCTGCCTGCTTGCTTTCCCAACGTGGTGTTGAATGCACACTAAACAAGATGACATAATGCTGACAGGTAGCCGGTGGCATACAGGTAGTCACTGAAGGAGTTCTGGTGCGCTTTACAGCAAAATGACAAATGGACTCGTATAGAAAGGGTAGCACGGCTCCAAACAACCCAGCCACCGGCTGTCGGTAAAAAGGCGTTGAGATTTGCCCATCTGCAGGCCCGTAAACGGACTTCTGGTGCGCTTGACAACAGAACCAGTGAATGACAAATGTGTGAGTATATTTGAGGTAGCCTGGCTCCAGACACTCACCAGCTGAATGGTAAAAGACGTCGTGGTCACACATCTGCAGGGCTGATGAAGCGGCCTCCCAAACCCTGAACCCTAAACTAGGGCTGATGAAGGGGCTTTCTTTATCAGCCCTGCCGACGTGTGACCTAGAGTGTGATCTAGAGCGTACCGGACCTCAGGTCAGGTTTGCTCGCTCTAGAAAAAAATATCAAACCATCCGATAGATAAACTGTTAACTTGGACAAATTGCTCATCACCCGACACTGTTCTCCCGAGGCTGCTGGGTAGGGTTCCTGACACTGCTTCACTTTCCAGCTGCTTGACTGAGGTCTGTTGCAACACAAAATAAGACAATATAAACAGCTCTCGACGCTGCTCACTAGCTGGGGAGAGTTCCTGACACTGCTTTCCAGTTGCATGGCTGAGGAGGTCTAGCACACACGGGTCTCAAACTTCCCTCAAGTCTCGTTCACTGGGCTAGCGAAAATGTTGGATGGGAGGGTGGAAGACTTTTCAACACCCAAAGCAAATACAATGTAACCAGCTCTCGACAGTGCTCACCAGCTGCGAGTAGAAAGCGTCGTGATTCCCTGTTTGCATGCCCGATGCCGCCGCTTCCAAGATGCTGCGCGGCTCGCCGCCCGTCCGGAAGCACTCGTAAGCGGCGCGCATCACTGGACGAGGGTCGCGGCCGACCTGAATGTTGCAGGGTCATTTCAGGGACAATTTAGTTTAGGGTCGATAACGTCATTTGCGTGAGATTCCCTGCACCCCGCCGGATATTAAATATTTAGGTATATATACCGTAGATTTGATTTGACTTCCCTAGAACATTAAAAAGTATTTCGTTTAATGCTGCCCTCAGGTCAAATTGTTGACAAATATTCCCGACTGAAATCGGGCGTTGACAAGGGATAATTAGCGAATTCATGGATCCCTCACCCCCCCCCCCAAAACGTCACTTTTGAGAGGGAAGTTTAATCAAATTTATGGTATATATACATACCGTACATATACCGTATACCGTATGCTTGTGCATGGCTGAAAATAGTGGTTTGAATCTACTGGTATGTACACTTCGCACACCAGTGCAGAAGCTTGGCTGCAGGTGCTGTACAAATTAACAGGTCAGCAGCAGTACTTCAGGCTCAAGCACGCGTGGTACTGTTGTGTAGCGCACACGCACGGGGATAATTACCCGCTGGCGTGCCGCGCACACAAAACTATCATTTTGTCCAAGTGGCACGATCACTGCCCATTGAATGGCACATCGTTACATGCTGTCCGTCACGTACCTGCCTGAAACAATTCGTTTATATTGCACAGCCCCCCCCCCCCCCCACTGGCCTGGTCATAGAGGGTCTGGCGCGCACTAAATACACACAGGACGAGGGCAAAGGAGGAGGGCAGTAGTGGATGGCGAGAGGCAGGCATATCTGTTGCTTATGCCAGTAGCAGCGGGGTTTGGCGGTCGGGTGGCGCATGACGGGTGGGTGCTGGCAGACCGATGTTAACTTTGTAACTTTTTGTTCCTCTAAAGCGTTAGTTCCATGCTCCGGTCAAAAGGTTGAGGGTTAAAGCTGTGAGTGACTTATTGCAGTTGTGCAATTGCATAGGAGGGGTAAGATTTCGGGTAGTGGCCGGAGCAGGGCCTGATTCCAAGCACCCACCCAACTGTACTTGCTGATACCATGCAGGTGTCCCCATGCAGTTGTCCCCATGCAGGTGTCCCAATGCAGGAACCCCCATGCAGGAGTCCCCATGCAGGTGCCCCCATGCAGGTGCCCCCCTGCGCGTTAGGGGGACTATGACGTTTGTGCATGAGCACCATGCCTTTGCTCCCATCAGGGACAGAGAAACAAATCAGATTGATAAAATAAAAACGCAGAGATCAGATCAAATCATGCAGATCATATCAGATCATGCAGGTCAAATCATAGCACTCAGACAAATCCAATTACATGGACCGTACGAATGAAAGTTCCCATGCACACCTGGAGGAACTGCTCGCGTGCTTTATCCGGTCCGAACATCTGCGCTTCACACAAGAAGGCCCTGTGGGGTTGGGTTCAGGGTTAAGGGAGAGGGTGAGGGACCGAGAGAGAGAGCACTGCAGTGCAATTGTCTCCTTCATTCACAAGTATAGGCAACGCAACAGGCCTTGGGTTGGGGTAAGGGCAAGGGTGAGGGACATAGAGAGCACTTAAGTACAATTTATATATTAATTTACAAGCAACCCGCAGCGCAACATGCCTTGGGGGAGGTGGGGGGAGGGCGACTGGGCGAGGGTGAGGGACTGAGGGAGCACCCTAGCGTAATTGCTGACAACTTTGTTTATTTTACAGCGTTGTAACATGTTTTCAAATTGGCAAAGGAAGACAAGAGCACCCAGCGGATATTGATTGTAAAGCATTTGTTTTCTTGGGAACTTCAGAATTTGCCTAATGCATACAAATTGATGAAAACGAAAAAAAGGGCGCCATGCTGCCCGCCGGAGTCGATAAGCCTATCTAACCCTTGCAGGTCAGCTTGAGAGAACCAGTAATAAACTAGCAAACTCCACATTTAGAATGGTCCTGCATGATACCAGTATAGCATTTTTTTTTGTACTTCCTGTTTTATCTGTGACTCAGCCACATGTCAGCTACACTCCGGCTTTTTCAGGAAGCTTGAAGTTTGGCCAACCATGCTACCTGGGCCGCTGACCGTAGGCTGGTCCAGGTTTGGCCCAATCCGGCCTTTGCATTTTCTTTTTAACTAGATCATTCAACCGGTTATTATTTCAAGTGTGCACCACATGGACTCCGTGCGTGTCCGAGGGGTTAATTGCCACATTGTCCCATAATTGCTTTGCATTTCCCAAGTTATTAATGTATGAAACAGTAATTCCCCCTCCAGTCCGCACCAGATGGACTCCTCCGTGTCCGAGGGGTTGACGGCCACGTCATCCTGTAACTGCTTTGCATTTCTTTACTTACCATATTGATTTATTTAGCAGGTCATCCCCCCCCGAGTACGCACCAGATGGACTCCTCCGTGTCCGAGGGGTTGACGGCCACGTCATCCCGGAACTGCTTCGCACCCTCTTCGAACGCAGATAGGTAGTACAAGGACAGGCCCCGCTGCATTCACAATTTAAAACGCATTTGAATTCAAATTCAGATGTATGCACAGCAGTTGGCGAGCAAGGCACACTACTAACAAAGAATTTCTGACGTGTTTTTGTATTGTTGTATTGCGCAAAGTACCATTCTGTCAGGCTGTTAATTATTCACAGCAGTGCTGGTGGGGACCCAACCGAAGATAACAAATGTATTGCTTGCCCGGCCCACGGTCAGTCATCCATATCCTAGCAGCGGCCATGATGTAGCTGCATAATATCAGGAATGTAGCTGAAGCATAGCTGAAGCACCCTGCAAACTAACAAGGCTTTGCAGCTTTTGGCGCGCATGGTGCGCAGAGCTGCTGGGGCAGGCAGCAGCGACCATGCACAGAGCAATCGGACTTTGCGTAAAGCAAAATAAAGCATATTATTTGTCCCTGCCACCTGTATTGCCCAATCTCGACAGAAGCCTTGAAGGATCAAAATTAAACCGGGAAGAACAGAAAGTAGGGTTGCCCGCCCACCTGCCACAGGTAGGGTCGCATCTCCGGGGCAGCCTTCAGCGCCGCATCAAAGTCTTCCACCGACGCCTCCACCTGTCACAAGGAGACACAGATGTTCCTTCCTTGCAATGTCCATTCACCGCCAAAAGGCACATGAAGGCCACGGTAGCATTCGTGTCGTTTGGACATCATACTTCACTGAGAAACAGTTTTACAAGATTTGGGGATCCGATGATGAGCTGCAAAATAGCAGCAATACCGGTTTAGCAAGGGGCCTGTCACTTAGGGCGTCGGACGAGTCCCCCAAAACAAAGGTTTTCCGCCGGGACGGAGCCTTTCCACCCAAAAAGTTCGACAAGGAAAAAAAGCGAACTTTCCTTCCGTATTAAAAAGCTTAAGTCCTCGACGCGCGTAAATTTTTTTCCGGGGACAGACCCCATCCCAACGATCGACTGCGGTTGTCGTCGGGGGACTCGTCCGACCCCCTATATGACAGGCCCCTTGGTATAGGCAGGAAATAGCAGTAAAATAACAGGATATTTGAAATGCTATCTTAAAATATCAGTCAAACTGTGGTACCATTACAAAATAGCAGCACCGTATGTACGTGATGCACTGCTATCGTATGTGATTTAATTCAATGCTGATATATCAGTGAAGTGCAAAACGAACAGACTCTTGAGCCAGCAGCGACGAAATTGCAAGATCACACAATCCATTTGAGCTAGCCGCACAAGCATCCCATCTGACCCATACGCCATGGATGAAGTGGGGCAGGGTGCTCCTTACGCCAAGGAGTGTCTCCTGAGATGTCGAGTTCGCGGGGCTCAGTGAATCATAGAATAAACTTTCATACGTTGATTGGACCCTGTCTTTTCCCCCTTCTGCCTGCTCTGTTTGGCCCTTTTGATTCAGGCGCGAGGGTGGGAGCGTCCATGCCGCAACACCAAAGCCTTAAACCCTAAGTTTGGTATTGCAGAATGGATTCCGGAGCAAGCCAGGGACGTGGATCTCAATTCCCGATTCGAATTCAAATCCCATGTCAATACCCAGTTCAAAAGCCAAGTCAAATCCCCTTCAGATCACCTGGTTGATTCGGAACTTGGCCATGCCAGCAGAGACGAGGGACTTGTGGTTCCCACCTGCAGCATCCACACTTGATTTTAGCACATTTACACCACAATTCAGCTACATCATCACCTACGAGCAGGAGGGCCTGGTGCAGCAGGGCCTGCCGGTTGGGCCACAGGCCGTAGGCCTGTCCAGGTCTCGTCCGCATTGGCCCAGTGGTGGCCACCCAACAGCCTGCCACATGCGGTCTAGGACGCACTAAAATAAACACCCAAACCATTCATACTTTGTAGATGTAACATTGTTGTATAGCTAGCAACACTTGTGTACTTCTTAGTACTGCCTACTACTGCCCAGTACGCATACATTGACTCAGGTGAAAGCCAGGTGTGCCCCAGCTGGCATGAAAGGCAACGCATGCCCTGGTCTGCTAGGCATGCCCCAGCTAGCCGGAAAAGACAGGCATGCTCCCGGCCTTTATGAAAAGCGAGATATGACCTGGCCTGCTTGAAAAGCCAGGCAGGCAACGGCCTGCCGTGAAAGCCAGGCAGGCAACGGCCTCCTGGAAAGTCCAGGCATGCCCAGGCCTGTCGGGCATGCCCCGGCCTTTATGGCAAGCCAGGCATGCCAGGAAAGCTATACGCACCGGATGTTGCCGAGGCGTTGGCTGCCGACGCCGCAACAACAAGGCCTGCTGCCGCCGCTGCCGCTGCCGCAACCGTTGTTGTCAGCGCCAAGCCGGCACCCATCGTCACTGTTCGTCTGTGTATAGGGATACGTATGGAGATTTGTATGGGGATATGTATGGGGATATGTATGGGGATATGTATGGGGATATGTATGGGGATATGTATGGGGATATGTATGGGGATATGTATGGGGATATGTATGGGGATATGTATGGGGATACGTATGGGGATATGTATGGGGATATGTATGGGGATATGTATGGGGATATGTATGGGGATATGTATGGGGATATGTATGGGGATATGTATGGGGATATGTATGGGGATATGTATGGGGATATGTATGGGGATATGTATGGGGATATGTATGGGGATATGTATAGGGATATGTAGGGGGATATGTATGGGGATATGTATGGGGATATGTATGGGGATATGTATGGGGATATGTATGGGGATATGTATGGGGATATGTATGGGGATATGTATGGGGATATGTATGGGGATATGTATGGGGATATGTATGGGGATATGTATGGGGATATGTATGGGGATGTGTATAGGGATATGTATGGGGATATGTATGGGGATATGTATAGGGATACGTATGGGGATATGTATGGGGATATGTATGGGGATATGTATGGGGATATGTATGGGGATATGTATGGGGATATGTATGGGGATATGTATGGGGATATGTATGGGGATATGTATGGGGATATGTATGGGGATATGTATGGGGATATGTATGGGGATATGTATGGGGATATGTATGGGGATATGTATGGGGATATGTATGGGGATGTGTATGGGGATATGTATGGGGATATGTATGGGGATATGTATGGGGATACGTATGGGGATATGTATGGGGATATGTATGGGGATATGTATGGGGATATGTATGGGGATATGTATGGGGATATGTAGGGGGATATGTATGGGGATATGTATGGGGATATGTATGGGGATACGTATGGGGATATGTATGGGGATATGTATGGGGATATGTAGGGGGATATGTATGGGGATATGTATGGGGATATGTATGGGGATATGTATGGGGATATGTATGGGGATATGTATGGGGATATGTATGGGGATATGTATGGGGATATGTATGGGGATATGTATGGGGATACGTATGGGGATATGTATGGGGATATGTATGGGGATATGTAGGGGGATATGTATGGGGATACGTATGGGGATATGTAGGGGGATATGTATGGGGATGTGTATGGGGATATGTATGGGGATATGTATGGGGATATGTATGGGGATACGTATGGGGATATGTATGGGGATATGTATGGGGATATGTATGGGGATATGTAGGGGGATGTGTATGGGGATATGTAGGGGGATATGTATGGGGATATGTATGGGGATATGTATGGGGATATGTATGGGGATATGTATGGGGATATGTATGGGGATATGTATGGGGATATGTATGGGGATATGTATGGGGATATGTATGGGGATATGTAGGGGGATATGTAGGGGGATATGTAGGGGGATATGTATGGGGATATGTATGGGGATGTGTATGGGGATATGTATGGGGATATGTATGGGGATATGTATGGGGATATGTATGGGGATATGTATGGGGATATGTATGGGGATATGTAGGGGGATGTGTATGGGGATATGTAGGGGGATATGTATGGGGATATGTATGGGGATATGTATGGGGATATGTATGGGGATATGTATGGGGATATGTATGGGGATATGTATGGGGATATGTATGGGGATATGTATGGGGATATGTATGGGGATATGTAGGGGGATATGTATGGGGATATGTATGGGGATATGTATGGGGATATGTATGGGGATATGTAGGGGGATATGTATGGGGATATGTATGGGGATATGTATGGGGATATGTATGGGGATATGTATGGGGATATGTATGGGGATATGTATGGGGATATGTATGGGGATATGTATGGGGATATGTATGGGGATACGTATGGGGATATGTATGGGGATATGTATGGGGATATGTAGGGGGATATGTATGGGGATATGTATGGGGATGTGTATGGGGATATGTATGGGGATATGTATGGGGATATGTATGGGGATATGTATGGGGATATGTATGGGGATATGTATGGGGATATGTAGGGGGATATGTATGGGGATATGTATGGGGATATGTAGGGGGATGAAGTTTCAACTTCGGAGGGAGGGGTAGGGGTCAATGTGTTGTCTCGAGGATCAGGGAAAAAGTCCCCCCCCTACGAGCACCGGCTCAGTGCAGACAGAAGAGGCAGAAGCACCCTCGTCACTCTTTTTCTGCGGGGAATATATATGGGGATGAAGCCTTTATTTCGAAAGGAGGTGGGGGAGGGGGTCACTGTGTTGTCTTGAGGATGAGGGAGAACGGTTTCGTACCCTGGAGCAGAGGCTCAGTGCTGAAGAGGCAGGATTGACTCAGCCCAGCACTCTCGTAAAAAAGAAACAAATTGGAACTATTTCTTGATGGTGTGTCTTTCTGAAGGTTTACCTTTTTTGATATCTATACTCGCCCGGTTTGCCCGGTTTGTTCTGCCTGGCCCTAGAAAAAGGCGAAGGGCTTTTGCTTTGATTTTGTCACAGCAACGAAGGGGTATATTTGAATATCTAACTGACGAAATACCGGAGCTTGGGAAATAAATAGGCTGTAGGTTTGTGTGGGGTGGGTGTATGGGCTCAACGTCTTAAGAGAAAAATGGCAAGCAAAGGAATCATCTACTCATCAGGAAAGGGGATAACGTGAGTGTGCATTTGCTATCATTCATCGACAACCCAGCCTACAGTCGGTTTGATGCAGCAAGCCCAGTTGCTTGGGCCACCGACCGCAGGTCAATCAAGTTTTGGTTCCCATCTGCCCTGTGGCGGATGCCCGGCAGCACCCCAAAGATAATATAGAGCGCACTCAATTTAAGTCTGATTATCAACAGATCCGACTGAGACTTTGATCGTACTGCAGTGTTGAATTTACCTGTGGCTGCCCCATGAGTTTCAGTGGCCCGCAACGGCACTAAAACGCATGATCAGTCAATGGCATGATGCATGGTCCATGGCATGATGCATGGTGCATGGCATGATCCTTGCATGGCGATTGGCAGGCCGCATAGCATGATATTTGAGCATGGTCCAGAAGAAAGGTGCCATGCTCAATGGCATGTCGCAAGGTGCATGGAAGAAATTGTGCCATAGTATGATCAATGCAGGGCGATTGGCATGCGCCCTGGCCCAGGGCATGATGCGTGCCCTCCCCCCAAATATGGTATGATCAATGCAGGGCGATTGGCATGCGCCCTGGCCCAGGGCATGATGCGTGCCCTCCCCCCGAAACATGGTATGATCAATGCAGGGCGATTGGCATGCGCCCTGGCCCAGGGCATGATGCGTGCCCTCCCCCAAAATATGGTATGATCAATGCAGGGCGATTGGCATGCGCCCTGGCCCAGGGCATGATGCGTGCCCTCCCCCCGAAACATGTAAGGCCTGCAAATATGTTTGGTGATTGGGGCAACAGGGTGGGGGTAATCGCAGCCGATATCCTGCCCAGTGGCCTGGAAGGTGTGGAGGCCTTAAGGGCTTCGTAGATCTGGTCAGCGGATGATGAGCAAGGCATGCAGCATGCTGTGTGGGTGCGAGCAGACTGGGTGACGTCTACCTGGCAACCGAGCTTCTTTTGGGCTGACTGAGAAAGGAGGGGGTCAGCATGACAGTCAGGCTGCTCTTTCTAGGGCTACTTGCAGGAAACGGGGGAGGGCATGGAGGTCGAGATGGGCGCGCAGAGCTGGCAAGGGGATGATGAGCTAGGCATGCTGCATGCCTGGTGCGTGGGTGCGGGTAAAGCGGGCGAGGTCTGCATGGAGCTGGGCTCTAACTCTGCAAGGCTGACCTGACCCATGCAGGCTTGAACCAGGCTGGCTGGGTCAGGTTTGCATGGCAGATAAGATTTGTAAAATCTACTTGCCTTGTGGCCGTGAGGGCGTGAAGGCCACATCTCGCTGTCGGTGGGGGAGCTGCGCGGGCACAGGCGCTGTTGCGCGAGCCGAAAGGGGCAGAAGATACCGTCTTGTTCATCCTCTGCAGTGTCTTGGAAGCCTGGAGCATCGCGTCCGCTCGTAGCTGTGCACTAGCGGTTCAGATTTTCGAGATTTGCAAGGGACAACTCGAGACAGGCAGCGAGCAAACGGACGAAGGGCGTGTGGGGTGGGAGGTGGGAGCGCAGTGTAGATGGGGGAGGGGGGTTTGTGCAGCTGTAGTAGAGAGAGCTAAGGGGGCGAGACAACGGCAATTGGGATGGTGTGGATGGCTGGGACGGATGCTGGCCAGGTCGTACTTCGCCCTTACCCCGCACCGCAGGAGAAACCCGCAGGCCACGGGCACCACTTGCTTAGGTTTCGGAGCCTGGTAGCGTCGCATAGCCCTCTTGATGGTGATTTCCGCTACTGATGCCCTACCTGTATGTAATCGTGTACATAAACATGCCAGGAATCTTGGGTAGACAAGGGGTATAAGCTGAAGCAGTGATTTTAATTTTGCTCCCGCAAGAAACACGACGGGGATACGCCAACTTCTGCGGATAGAAGATATTCCTTGATTTTAATTAAGATATGGCAGTATCCTCCAGCTAGAAAGATCATGGAGTGGTCAGCTGGTGACAGCGGTGTTGATCTCCTGCCAACAGGTAGGTCGGTGCCATTGATGTATAGGTACTTGTCATGTTGCTCTACTCTGTGGTACCCACCGACACGACCCACGTGTGATTCGTGAAACCAGGTTCTTGGCATTCATCTCCTCAGAGTTACAAGCTGCCCACACTGCATGCATGATCGGAGTTGATCCCTTGACGCTCCATGCCCCCCAGTCGCGCCCCCTCGGCCCCCAGCCTCCGAACAAATCAAGAGATCTCTGATTCAAATCAGTACGCTCCCCACAACTCCCTGTGCCACCCCTGCTTGTCCTTGCATGTGACATCTTATTCATTGACGTGTTGTTTGGCACGCGCAGGCCAGGAGTTCACAGGGTCTAAGGTGCATGTGCCTGGCGCAGGATAATCCGACGAGACAGTTGAGGCGGTTGGGTACACAAGGTTACACAATTACACATGTGCATCGCGTTGCAATACTGTTTTAAGGGTGCTGTGTAACAGCCTGGACAGCCTGGACAGCCTGGACAGCCTGGACAGAGACATGGGCTCCAGCTGGGCATGACGAGTAGGCGCAACTGCGCTAGCTTGATCGAACACCCCTCCTTGACTCACAAGTCACAACACGATGATAGATCATTGATGCAGACCCATAACAACATTTGGACATGAATGCAGCCTGCCAGCTCCCATGCATGTGCCCGAACCGGCCATACAGAGTCGTAATGCATCAGCGCTCGTTTAAGTGTAGGCCAGGCCACTTTGGAGTGGGGGCACTAGGCAGCAACCACTGGACCGATGGGGATACAACCCTGACCAGCCTGCAGCCATTGGCTCAAGCAGTTGGTCTTGCTGTACCAGCCTACCAGGCCACCCCTGCCGCAGGAGGTGATGCAGCTGATGAGTTGCTTGCGTACACCCTCGAAACAAATTGGCGTGTAGGCAGCTTTGCCATGCGAAATACTTTTGTAGACAGTGTCACATCCTCCTATCGGACAGCAAGATTTTGTGCTGAGAGCAGTATCAATTTTAAATTAGTCATTGAAAATCTGAGGCAAACCAAATATATGCTTTGTTTTCTTCCCTTCCTTGCATAAATGCGAAATGACCAACCATACCTCCCTCCCCCCCACACACCTGAACAACGTGATGGTGCCGATTGGATGGGCCATTTCAGCATGCTCTTTGCATGGCATTACCTGCTGCATTCGCAACTGGCCTCACTCTGAATTCTTTTACGGTTTTGGAAACTTATGACACCCTCTCTGAAGGTGAGAAACGAACTTACTCCTCCCTCCCATCCCTCCCTTCCCCCCTTAGGCATCATGAGCCTCCCGCCCAACGTGCTGGCCACCGTCGTTTGTTATGTGTCGGGCAAGGCAGCGATACGGGCAGCATGCCGCACCCTGAGCCATGCGCTGGACGCCTCAACCACGGCGCACACTTGGGGAGATCCTGGTCCCACTGATGTATGGCAGCCTAGATCTAGAGTGAGAGAAGGCGATCCAGGAAGTTGCATGTTCCAATCGGGTTTCTTCTGCAGGTTTCCCAGCTTGCAGGTGCTTGCCATCCACAATGCTGGCAATGTGGAGCTGACCTTCATGGCCTCATGCATTGGACTGCACACCCTCAGCTTGAACCAGTGCAGTGGCGTCGAGGACCTCCGACCTCTATCCGCACTCGTTGGGCTGCGGAGCTTCAGCTTCGACACCTGTGTTCGTGTTAGTGAGTGGGACCTGTCACCTCTTGCCGCCTGAACCGGACTACAGTCTCTCAGCTCCGTCCTTTGTGCAGATAGCGGGGACTTGGCCCGGCTGGCCGCATGCACCCGGACTTCAGTCTCTGTTGTGCAGAAATCGGGGACCTGGCCCGGCTGGCCGCATGCACCAGGTTACGCACCCTGCGCATGCACCAGTGTCCATCGAACCAGGACCTGGCTCCTTTAGCATCATGCGTTGGGTTGCAGAGCCTCAGCTTGGAGGATTGCATCGGAATGGCAGACTTGACCCCTCTTGCCGCTTGCACTGGACTGCTGGACCTCGGCTTGCAAGGCTGTCACGGAGCGTACGACCTGACCGCTCTGGCTGCGCGCACCAGGCTGCAAATCTTCAACTTCAACAGCAGCAAAGTTACGGATTTCACACCCCTGGCTCCGCTGGCTGGACTGCGTGCCCTGACCTTACACAATGATCGTGGCCTTTCCTCTCGTCTCAACCCCCTACTGGCTGCTTGCACGGGACTGCATGCCCTCAGCATCAACAACTGTGATTTGGGGTACAACCTGGCCTCTACGGCCATGTGTACTGGACTGCTGAGCTTGAACCTTCACTGCTGTGTTAGAGAGAATGGCGACCAGCACCCCCTAGCCGCGTGCACTGGACTGCGCGCCATCACCGTCACTGGGAATTCAGGAAGGTTGAGTTTCCCACAGACACTTCCTTTGGTTTCTTATTACCTTACATCCCGTACATCCCGTATTCCCATTGAGACCACGCCTTCATGGCCACAACATCACTGAGCCGAACTGTTTGTCATGAAGAAGAATGGCGAGATGATAAATGTCAAAGCGGCAGACGTTGGAGGGCCCATGGCTGAGAGTGGTGTCAGCGCAGGGAGAGTGACGGACAGAAAGGAGTGCCGAAGGTGTGGCGGCGGCGGTGGACCCGGCAACCTATTCCCTCTGGCAGCGGAGTACTTGAAGGATTTAAGGTTAAATCTCCAGCTTCAATGCGCCGGTGGGCCAGACCTCCAGCCAGCTTTGGTTTCAGGGTTTAAGGTTGTGATCGGAAGGTTGTGAATCAAGTTTGTTGTGGGAGATAATGATGTTCGAGGAGATGCTTCTGATGTGGGTCGACCTGGTTGCACATTCCGTACCTTAAGACCCCCCGATGGGCTGGTCAGTTGTTGGTGGGAGAACAACCTATAGGCTGTTGTGACTCGTTCTGTCATTGGCGCAAGTCATTAATTGGGCTTGTTTATGTTTCGGATGTCAAGGCTGACATTAGCTAGAGGCCTCTAGCTAGGGGCGTACTTGAATAATTGGGTCTTATCTGCTGCACTTTGGGGTCCATTCCAACGCGTCTGTTCTATGGTAGTGTGTTCAGTTGGTTGCCTGCCCAGGGGGGGTCCCTTTTTCCGCCCGTTGTCCATGCGATTTTAGTTGTTGTACCGTTTACGGGCACATGCCCCATGCATCAAATGTGATGCTGGATTGTGAAAACTTCAAATGTAGGATAGGTGGATGTGATCGGTAAGATTAGGCCGTAAGGTTGTATATAGTTCCACTGCAAACACTTCGAATGTATCAGTCCCCTCAACCACCCAGCACTACCCACCTCGGGCCAGTCCTTTATTTTGTGTCCCCTCTTCCTTTTACTTTTTTTTCTCCCATCTGAAAGTTGGGCGCCCACGTGGCCGAGCCTTCTTGTGCATGGCCTAGAGGTGTCACGTCATTGACCTACATCGGACCAGTCCTTTCGTATTACATTATATTCGTATCTATATATATGTGTGTGTGCTGTCTGCAGTTTCCGGGAGGACTGTGGAGTATGGACTGGTTGGTGGAGTGAAGGTCGGGGTCTAAGAGAACCTTGCATGGGATTGTTTTGCTGGCTGGTTTTGCTGGCTTTCTGACACTGCTTGCCCTGCAACCGTCAGCCATGCAAGGCTTGGAGCCCTGCTGGACCGTGAAGACTTGTGGATCACGTGACACCTCTGGGCCACGCCCAATTTACTCGGCTGAGCGGTCTCCCGGCTGGCTGTCATGAAACTTGGATTCCAGTATTATACAATTGTTATCTTAGGCCGGTTGACTACCGGTTTTGGTGTATTTTAATTTAATCAGCTGACGATAGTACTATGTAACACAGATGTAACGCCAGCCTTTTGCCTGTCCCTTCACTTTTTTACCCCTTTTCCTTTTTGTCTGCCCCTTTTACTTACGCAGCCGAGCCTTTTTGTCTGCCCCTTTTACCCACGCAGCCGAGCCTTTTTGAGCAGGGCCCAGAGGTGTAACGTCATTGACAGGTGTAACGCCACTGACTGTGTTGCAGCCCACGGGGTATGGGGTTGTGTGCTCTGAGGCAAAAACACTTAAAACGTGCACTGCTATTTTTTATTTGTTGGCTTGATCGAGAAACATATATTGGAAAGGCCCGCCAGTGCTTCACTAGGATGACAAGAGGGAGATACGCATGTCGTCTCGTCTGGGTGCCGTGTGTAGATCACACTATGTTACCTGCCAATTTTGTTGCGAGGTGCACCCTAAGGAATAGGTGACCCAAGCAAAAAGAGTACGGTACAAGACATTGTGCGCGACAATGGATGGGAACAGCCAAGCCCATTTTGAGCAAAGCCCAGGGGGGTCACGTCATTAAACTGAAGATGAAGGTGCATACCGGCACCCAGTGTGCCATCATACATGTTCATTCCAAGGGCAAAACATTTGCTTTAGGTTACTTGTTGGAGAGCGTTGAACACTGGCCAGCAACATTCCATTCAAATTCCACAATTCACCATGTGTGCATCCCCTACAAGGCTATACCTCCTGTAATCGATACTCCCGTCGCCATTGAGGAAGAGGCCAATCAATGCACCACAAGATACCGTATTTAACGGGCACCCACAGTCAACGACATTACAACATTGGGCCCTGCTCAAGAAGGCTCGGCCGCGTGGGCACACAGTGAAGTCAGTGGTTCGGGCTCCCTCGAAATTGATGAAATCAGGCACCCAACAGGACGCTGCAAGGGCTCAATGATCCACGACGGACTAAACAGAGGAGCTCCTGCCAGCCCAAAGGAAACAAGCAAGAAACGATGCCACCCGGAGGACATGGGTGAGGTGTTTTTGTTTATGACGTTACACCTCTGGGCCATGCTGAAAAGAAGCTCGGCCACGTCGGCAAAGGAGTTTTTGTGTGGTACTACAGTCCAGCGGGACGTCACATTTGATGCATGGGACTGGTGCCTGAAGACCAACATCACATTTGAGCACAAAATAAACTAGGACGGATTGTGAAGGAAAAAAATGGGACCCCCTTGACAGACTTAACCTTAACCCTACAAACCAAAAGGGAGTCAGGGACCCCCCTTGACGGAAGCCAACAAACAACCACAGATGAGTGGTGTGGGACAGTGGGATTGACCCCTTTAGTGAGTGCGGAAGATAAGCCCCAATCACAAAACATATGGTGCAAAGGAATGAACGCATCTCCTGGACCGACCAGCCAGGGATTCCAGCAGGATATGCACCTGGCACTCGGCAGAGCATCTCGCAGAACACAGCATGCGTCAATGCGATGCCCCAATAGTGTTTAAAACGTCACACAACTCCACAAAACCTCTCCATAGCTCAGGTAGGATCCTTGACCTCATCGCAGAGGCTACGCACAAACAGCCGGCCACAGCAAGACAGCCCGCTCATGGCGCCAGGGACACAAGATACCGTATGGGAAAAAAATCCAGCATCGTGACGTGCCGTATCGTATCGTATTACCGCATTCCGTATCCTATGCCCCGGCATGGCGCCAACCACGGCGGCCGGCATGCAGCTCAGACAGAGCATCCGGGGGCGCACCCTGGTGCAGTGCCCTGCTCGGTGCACTGGAGGAGCTGGAGCGGCAAGCAGCTGTCAAGATGGTCTCAGGCAGCAGCTGACCCGAAGAGAAGCTGGTGCTAGTGGACCTGGCCTAAGAGTGGGCGTGGCAGGTCTCATGCCTCTCATCCACCTAGGAATATCACAAGGTCCCTGACATTGAACACAGGTAGGTGGCAACTGACCACGCCTGCTTTCAACTGATGGCGGACGCGCGCCAGGAGGTTCCATTTGACATAAAATACGAATGGCGACTTCGGAAGTTAGGGTCAAGGGTCAGGGTTTTGGGTGTGTGAGAAAAGATGTATGGCTACGACTCGGCGCCATCAGCAGGGCCTACGCTAGAGGATGGTGCACCAGCAGCAGCAGCAGCCAGCTGGGCCGCTAACTCGCCTTCAACTGTAGTACTGCTTGTACTTCATCCCTGCAACAGAAGCGACTATCTGGGCCGCCGCCTCGCTTTGAGCAGCCGTACTGATTGTACTTCAGACCCGTAACAGCAACAGCCAGCTGGGCCACCACCTCGCCTTCATCCGCCGCACTGCTTGTACTTCAGCACCGCAGCAGCAACAGCCAGCTGGGTCGCCACCCGTCTTCATATGTCGTACTGCTTGTACCTCAGCACGGCAGCAACAGCCAGCCGGGCCCCCACCCCGCCTTCATTTGTCGTACTGCTTGTAGTTCAGTCCTGCAGCAGCAGCATTGAGGTCGGCCGCCACCTCGCCCTCGACTGCGAGCTCCAAGTAGACCTCTTTGAAGACCGCGACACGCTTTGTCTCGACATAGCCCAGGCTGGAGAACAGGGCAATGGAGGCGGCGTTGGTCTCCAAGATCTTGGCCCTGTCGAAGGTTCAATGTTGAGGGTTTAGGGTGTGCAGATCAGGGTTACGTGTTTCATAGTTGAGGGTTCAGGAATCCGTTTTCATGGTCTAGGGATGAGTTTGGAGGGTTCAGGTTTGAGAAAAGGCAGACGGAGGCAGAGGGGGTCTCCAAGGTCTTAAGCTTCTTCAAAGTTTAGGGTTTGGAGGTATGGGTTAAGGGTTTGGAGTTCAGGGTTTGGGGTTTAGAGTTAACAGTTCAGGGTTTGGAGCTAAGCTTGTTCAGGGTGAAGATTTTAGGGTTCAAGGTCTAGGTTTGGATTTAAAGGTTCAGGGTTTAGAGTTTAGGGTTTGGAGTAAAGGGTTCAGGGTTTAGAGTGCAGGATCCAGGCTCGATATGAGAAAATCATGAAGGTTGCTTTTACCCCGAAATCTCGGCTCGGGCATGTCATCGAGAACCCAGAGTTCTAAACAACTATTTCACTTTTTCAGATGTTCATCAACAGCCCTTCAGCAGCTCATACACAAGCAGATCGTCCCGGCGTTGAGAACACACGACATATCCTCTATGCCCTGTTGAGTGCCACAGCCCCCCGCCTCGTGCCCCAGGGTACCCTGAGTCAAGTTCGTGTTGAAAACCCAAAACAATGCGCTCACCTCATAATGTATGCCAGGTTACTTAGGTGGATACGCTGCTAAACTCTGTACCTTGTACCCTAAACCCTAAACTATATTCCTAGGGTCAGGGTGTGCACAAAAGATGCAAACCCTGACCCAAAACACTAAACTCTGTACCTTGTACCCTAAACCACCAAGGATGCACACCCTGACCCTGACCCTGAACTGTGTTGTATGCGCTGCCACACCCTTCACCCGACACCCTAAACCATGGCGGAGAAGCTGCCAAAAGACCCTGCCACAGCTCTTTTGCTGCCATGACCGTATCAGTTCCAAGTAGGGAAACCTTGACCTATTGATATTAATATGCAGAAATTGGTATGTACCCTTAAACACTTAAACCCTTAATCCCTGAACGTGGAGAACCCTTAAAACCTTGACCCCTAAACGTGGAGAAGCCTTAAACCCTTAACCCCTAAACATGGAGAACCCTTAAACCCTTAACCCCTAAACGTGGAGAAGCCTTAAACCCGCAACCCCTAAACGTGGAGAAGCCTTAAACCCGCAACCCTTTAACGTGGAGAAGCCTTAAACCCTTAACCCCTTAACGTGGAGAAGCCTTAAACCCTTAACCCCTAAACATGGAGAACCCTTAAACCCTTAACCCCTAAACGTGGAGAAGCCTTAAACCCGCAACCCCTAAACGTGGAGAAGCCTTAAACCCGCAACCCTTTCACGTGGAGAAGCCTTAAACCCTTAACCCCTTAACGTGGAGAAGCCTTAAACCCTTAACCCCTTAACGTGGAGAAGCCTTAAACCCTTAACCCCTTAACGTGGAGAAGCCTTAAACCCGCAACCCCTAAACGTGGAGAAGCCTTAAACCCTTGACCCCTTAACGTGGAGAAGCCTTAAACCCTTGACCCCTTAACGTGGAGAACCCTTAAACCCTTAACCCCTTAACGTGGAGAAGCCTTAAACCCGCAACCCCTTAACGTGGAGAAGCCTTACACCCTTGACCCCTTAACGTGGAGAAGCCTTAAACCCGCAACCCCTAAACGTGGAGAAGCCTTAAACCCTTAACCCCTTAACGTGGAGAAGCCTTAAACCCTTGACCCCTTAACGTGGAGAAGCCTTAAACCCTTGACCCCTTAACGTGGAGAAGCCTTAAACCCTTGACCCCTTAACGTGGAGAAGCCTTAAACCCTTGACCCCTTAACGTGGAGAAGCCTTAAACCCTTGACCCCTTAACGTGGAGAAGCCTTAAACCCTTGACCCCTTAACGTGGAGAAGCCTTAAACCCTTGACCCCTTAACGTGGAGAAGCCTTAAACCCGCAACCCCTAAACGTGGAGAAGCCTTAAACCCTTAACCCCTTAACGTGGAGAAGCCTTAAACCCTTGACCCCTTAACGTGGAGAAGCCTTAAACCCTTGACCCCTTAACGTGGAGAAGCCTTAAACCCTTGACCCCTTAACGTGGAGAAGCCTTAAACCCTTGACCCCTTAACGTGGAGAAGCCTTAAACCCTTGACCCCTTAACGTGGAGAAGCCTTAAACCCTTGACCCCTTAACATGGAGAACCCTTAAACCCTTAACCCCTAAACATGGAGAACCCTTAAACCCTTAACCCCTAAACGTGGAGAAGCCTTAAACCCGCAACCCCTAAACGTGGAGAAGCCTTAAACCCGCAACCCTTTCACGTGGAGAAGCCTTAAACCCTTAACCCCTTAACGTGGAGAAGCCTTAAACCCTTAACCCCTTAACGTGGAGAAGCCTTAAACCCTTAACCCCTTAACGTGGAGAAGCCTTAAACCCGCAACCCCTAAACGTGGAGAAGCCTTAAACCCTTGACCCCTTAACGTGGAGAAGCCTTAAACCCTTGACCCCTTAACGTGGAGAACCCTTAAACCCTTAACCCCTTAACGTGGAGAAGCCTTAAACCCGCAACCCCTTAACGTGGAGAAGCCTTACACCCTTGACCCCTTAACGTGGAGAAGCCTTAAACCCGCAACCCCTAAACGTGGAGAAGCCTTAAACCCTTAACCCCTTAACGTGGAGAAGCCTTAAACCCTTGACCCCTTAACGTGGAGAAGCCTTAAACCCTTGACCCCTTAACGTGGAGAAGCCTTAAACCCTTGACCCCTTAACGTGGAGAAGCCTTAAACCCTTGACCCCTTAACGTGGAGAAGCCTTAAACCCTTGACCCCTTAACGTGGAGAAGCCTTAAACCCTTGACCCCTTAACGTGGAGAAGCCTTAAACCCTTGACCCCTTAACGTGGAGAAGCCTTAAACCCGCAACCCCTAAACGTGGAGAAGCCTTAAACCCTTAACCCCTTAACGTGGAGAAGCCTTAAACCCTTGACCCCTTAACGTGGAGAAGCCTTAAACCCTTGACCCCTTAACGTGGAGAAGCCTTAAACCCTTGACCCCTTAACGTGGAGAAGCCTTAAACCCTTGACCCCTTAACGTGGAGAAGCCTTAAACCCTTGACCCCTTAACGTGGAGAAGCCTTAAACCCTTGACCCCTTAACATGGAGAACCCTTAAACCCTTGACCCCTAAACGTGGAGAAGCCTTTTACCCTTAACCCCTTAACGTGGAGAAGCCTTAAATCCTTGACCCCTAAACGTGGAGAAGCCTTAAACCCTTAACCCCTAAACGTGGAGAAGCCTTGAACCCTTGACCCCTTAACGTGGAGAAGCCTTAAACCCTTGACCCCTTAACGTGGAGAAGCCTTAAACCCTTAAGCCCTTAACGTGGAGAAGCCTTAAACCCTTGACCCCTTAACGTGGAGAACCCTTAAAGCTCAGACCCTGGACCTGGCTCACCTGAACCGCAGGATGCCGAGTTTGCTGTGAGCGTAGGCCATGAAGATCTGCAGGGCTTGTTTGGCTATCCCCTGCCAGATCGATGAATTATTATAAAATGTTGAAAATGTCGATTTGCAAACAGTCAACTTGCAATGCAGAGACCCTAACGCACTATCAGGATGTATCTATCCATCACTTGCACATGGGAGTTGAGGGGGGAGGGGGGGGGGGTATTCAAGCAAAATGTCCAAGAATGTGAACCTACTTCCCCCCTTAAAATACCTCAGGTGGAAGAAAATCTACCCCTTCAGTATAATCTGATATTTACCCACCAGCCCCTGAATGTGATCCCTATAAATGCCAAGGGCCCCCCTCACAGGACAAAAAAATACAAGAGAAATCCGGATATATAGTCTGTGGGGTTGAAGATCCGAGGAGCAAGGCTTGGTCCATTCACTTGCTCCTCCCATAACCTGACATTGTAAAAATCCTGAACCCTTAACCCTAAACATGGCTTCCACACATTCCCGGGAATCTCAAGCGGCCGCTGCAGCAGCTCGCCAGCCTAAGTCTGGAATGCTGGGTGATGACATGTTGACGTTTCAGCATCTAGGCAGACACCTACACCTACACGCCCTCATTCGAAAAATTCCTGAAGCCCCCCGCAGGGCGTAGCTGCCATTCATTCTTAGATCCTCCTTGTCAATGAAAAGACAGTTCGTCCAAGGTTTTTGATGCCAGCGTCCAGCTCCGTTCCTATATACTGCGCAAAGATAATTTGTCTAGGATGCATGGCCAAGGGACTGGGCCCCTCCTAGGCCCTGAACCCTAAATAACACCTGAGGTGTGCAAGTGCACATCCACGCTGACACTGGAGCAAAACCTACACCCTTATTCACAGACTCTTTATCCTTGACCCTAAAACCCTTGATCTTAAACCCTAAATCCAAACCCATGAAACCCCTTAACATAAGCCACAAATCTTGAACCGTCGACCCCTAACTCTAAACCTTCACCTCTAACCCTACGCCCTTTACCCAATCCCCAAAGCTCGCAATTTCTAACCATACGCCCTTAACCCTTTGTACCCTTACCTTCGACCCTAAGCCCTGGACCTCTGGCCATACGCCCTAAACCTCAAACCCTAAGCCCCTGGCCTCTAACCATACGCCCATAACCCTGAACCTCTAAACCTAAGCCCTGAACCCTAAACTAAAACAAACATCGCGTCACACCGCACTTTTCTTTACCCTCAACCCTCAACCCTTAGCCCTAAACAAACATCGCGTCACATTCCACCTTTCTCCTGCTTGTCTGCTCGGCCACCATGATCTCTATTTCGGCCGTGGTCCTCTCATCAGGGTCGTTGAGGAAGAGGTTCACATCCCCGGCCATGCCGCCGCCATGCGTGCCAGTGCCAGGGGTGTCGGGGAGGGTCCTGATTTGACAACAAAGCGTGTTGGGTTTCCGGTATGATCACTGATACCACCATGCGTGCCAGTGCCAGGGGTGTTGGGGAGGGTCCTGATTTGACAACAAAGCGTGTTGGGTTTCCGGCATGATCACTGATACCACCATGCGTGCCAGTGCCAGGGGTGTCGGGGAGGGTCCTGATTTGACAACAAAGCGTGTTGGGTTTCCGGCATGATCACTGATACCACCATGCGTGCCAGTGCCAGGGGTGTCGGGGAGGGTCCTGATTTGACAACAAAGCGTGTTGGGTTTCCGGCATGATCACTGATACCACCATGCGTGCCAGTGCCAGGGGTGTCGGGGAGGGTCCTGATTTGACAACAAAGCGTGTTGGGTTTCCGGTATGATCACTGATACCACCATGCGTGCCAGTGCCAGGGGTGTCGGGGAGGGTCCTGATTTGACAACAAAGCGTGTTGGGTTTCCGGCATGATCACTGATACCACCATGCGTGCCAGTGCCAGGGGTGTCGGGGAGGGTCCTGATTTGACAACAAAGCGTGTTGGGTTTCCGGCATGATCACTGATACCACCATGCGTGCCAGTGCCAGGGGTGTTGGGGAGGGTCCTGATTTGACAACAAAGCGTGTTGGGTTTCCGGCATGATCACTGATACCACCATGCGTGCCAGTGCCAGGGGTGTCGGGGAGGGTCCTGATTTGACAACAAAGCGTGTTGGGTTTCCGGCATGATCACTGATACCACCATGCGTGCCAGTGCCAGGGGTGTCGGGGAGGGTCCTGATTTGACAACAAAGCGTGTTGGGTTTCCGGCATGATCACTGATACCACCATGCGTGCCAGTGCCAGGGGTGTCGGGGAGGGTCCTGATTTGACAACAAAGCGTGTTGGGTTTCCGGCATGATCACTGATACCACCATGCGTGCCAGTGCCAGGGGTGTCGGGGAGGGTCCTGATTTGACAACAAAGCGTGTTGGGTTTCCGGCATGATCACTGATACCACCATGCGTGCCAGTGCCAGGGGTGTCGGGGAGGGTCCTGATTTGACAACAAAGCGTGTTGGGTTTCCGGTATGATCACTGATACCACCATGCGTGCTTGTGCCAGGGGTGTCGGGGAGGGTCCTGATTTGACAACAAAGCGTGTTGGGTTTCCAGTATGATCACTGATACCACCATGCGTGCCAGTGCCAGGGGTGTCGGGGAGGGTCCTGATTTGACAACAAAGCGTGTTGGGTTTCCAGTATGATCACTGATACCACCATGCGTGCCAGTGCCAGGGGTGTCGGGGAGGGTCCTGATTTGACAACAAAGCGTGTTGGGTTTCCGGTATGATCACTGATACCACCATGCGTGCCAGTGCCAGGGGTGTCGGGGAGGGTCCTGATTTGACAACAAAGCGTGTTGGGTTTCCAGTATGATCACTGATACCACCATGCGTGCCAGTGCCAGGGGTGTCGGGGAGGGTCCTGATTTGACAACAAAGCGTGTTGGGTTTCCAGTATGATCACTGATACCACCATGCGTGCCAGTGCCAGGGGTGTCGGGGAGGGTCCTGATTTGACAACAAAGCGTGTTGGGTTTCCGGCATGATCACTGATACCACCATGCGTGCCAGTGCCAGGGGTGTCGGGGAGGGTCCTGATTTGACAACAAAGCGTGTTGGGTTTCCAGTATGATCACTGATACCACCATGCGTGCCAGTGCCAGGGGTGTCGGGGAGGGTCCTGATTTGACAACAAAGCGTGTTGGGTTTCCAGTATGATCACTGATACCACCATGCGTGCCAGTGCCAGGGGTGTCGGGGAGGGTCCTGATTTGACAGCAAAGCGTGTTGGGTTTCCAGTATGATCACTGATACCACCATGCGTGCCAGTGCCAGGGGTGTTGGGGAGGGTCCTGATTTGACAACAAAGCGTGTTGGGTTTCCGGCATGATCACTGATACCACCATGCGTGCCAGTGCCAGGGGTGTCGGGGAGGGTCCTGATTTGACAACAAAGCGTGTTGGGTTTCCGGCATGATCACTGATACCACCATGCGTGCCAGTGCCAGGGGTGTCGGGGAGGGTCCTGATTTGACAACAAAGCGTGTTGGGTTTCCAGTATGATCACTGATACCACCATGCGTGCCAGTGCCAGGGGTGTCGGGGAGGGTCCTGATTTGACAACAAAGCGTGTTGGGTTTCCGGCATGATCACTGATACCACCATGCGTGCCAGTGCCAGGGGTGTCGGGGAGGGTCCTGATTTGACAACAAAGCGTGTTGGGTTTCCAGTATGATCACTGATACCACCATGCGTGCCAGTGCCAGGGGTGTCGGGGAGGGTCCTGATTTGACAACAAAGCGTGTTGGGTTTCCAGTATGATCACTGATACCACCATGCGTGCCAGTGCCAGGGGTGTCGGGGAGGGTCCTGATTTGACAACAAAGCGTGTTGGGTTTCCGGCATGATCACTGATACCACCATGCGTGCCAGTGCCAGGGGTGTCGGGGAGGGTCCTGATTTGACAACAAAGCGTGTTGGGTTTCCGGCATGATCACTGATACCACCATGCGTGCCAGTGCCAGGGGTGTCGGGGAGGGTCCTGATTTGACAACAAAGCGTGTTGGGTTTCCGGCATGATCACTGATACCACCATGCGTGCCAGTGCCAGGGGTGTTGGGGAGGGTCCTGATTTGACAACAAAGCGTGTTGGGTTTCCGGCATGATCACTGATACCACCATGCGTGCCAGTGCCAGGGGTGTCGGGGAGGGTCCTGATTTGACAACAAAGCGTGTTGGGTTTCCGGCATGATCACTGATACCACCATGCGTGCCAGTGCCAGGGGTGTCGGGGAGGGTCCTGATTTGACAACAAAGCGTGTTGGGTTTCCGGCATGATCACTGATACCACCATGCGTGCCAGTGCCAGGGGTGTCGGGGAGGGTCCTGATTTGACAACAAAGCGTGTTGGGTTTCCGGCATGATCACTGATACCACCATGCGTGCCAGTGCCAGGGGTGTCGGGGAGGGTCCTGATTTGACAACAAAGCGTGTTGGGTTTCCAGTATGATCACTGATACCACCATGCGTGCCAGTGCCATGGGTGTTGGGGAGGGTCCTGATTTGACAACAAAGCGTGTTGGGTTTCCGGCATGATCACTGATACCACCATGCGTGCCAGTGCCAGGGGTGTCGGGGAGGGTCCTGATTTGACAGCAAAGCGTGTTGGGTTTCCGGCATGATCACTGATACCACCATGCGTGCCAGTGCCAGGGGTGTCGGGGAGGGTCCTGATTTGACAACAAAGCGTGTTGGGTTTCCAGTATGATCACTGATACCACCATGCGTGCCAGTGCCAGGGGTGTCGGGGAGGGTCCTGATTTGACAACAAAGCGTGTTGGGTTTCCGGCATGATCACTGATACCACCATGCGTGCCAGTGCCAGGGGTGTCGGGGAGGGTCCTGATTTGACAACAAAGCGTGTTGGGTTTCCGGCATGATCACTGATACCACCATGCGTGCCAGTTGCCAGGGGTGTCGGGGAGGGTCCTGATTTGACAACAAAGCGTGTTGGGTTTCCGGCATGATCACTGATACCACCATGCGTGCCAGTGCCAGGGGTGTTGGGGAGGGTCCTGATTTGACAACAAAGCGTGTTGGGTTTCCGGCATGATCACTGATACCACCATGCGTGCCAGTGCCAGGGGTGTCGGGGAGGGTCCTGATTTGACAACAAAGCGTGTTGGGTTTCCGGCATGATCACTGATACCACCATGCGTGCCAGTGCCAGGGGTGTTGGGGAGGGTCCTGATTTGACAACAAAGCGTGTTGGGTTTCCAGTATGATCACTGATACCACCATGCGTGCCAGTGCCAGGGGTGTCGGGGAGGGTCCTGATTTGACAACAAAGCGTGTTGGGTTTCCAGTATGATCACTGATACCACCATGCGTGCCAGTGCCAGGGGTGTCGGGGAGGGTCCTGATTTGACAACAAAGCGTGTTGGGTTTCCAGTATGATTACTGATACCACCATGCGTGCCAGTGCCAGGGGTGTTGGGGAGGGTCCTGATTTGACAACAAAGCGTGTTGGGTTTCCGGCATGATCACTGATACCACCATGCGTGCCAGTGCCAGGGGTGTCGGGGAGGGTCCTGATTTGACAACAAAGCGTGTTGGGTTTCCGGCATGATCACTGATACCACCATGCGTGCCAGTGCCAGGGGTGTCGGGGAGGGTCCTGATTTGACAACAAAGCGTGTTGGGTTTCCAGTATGATCACTGATACCACCATGCGTGCCAGTGCCAGGGGTGTTGGGGAGGGTCCTGATTTGACAACAAAGCGTGTTGGGTTTCCGGCATGATCACTGATACCACCATGCGTGCCAGTGCCAGGGGTGTCGGGGAGGGTCCTGATTTGACAACAAAGCGTGTTGGGTTTCCAGTATGATCACTGATACCACCATGCGTGCCAGTGCCAGGGGTGTCGGGGAGGGTCCTGATTTGACAACAAAGCGTGTTGGGTTTCCGGCATGATCACTGATACCACCATGCGTGCCAGTGCCAGGGGTGTCGGGGAGGGTCCTGATTTGACAACAAAGCGTGTTGGGTTTCCAGTATGATCACTGATACCACCATGCGTGCCAGTGCCAGGGGTGTCGGGGAGGGTCCTGATTTGACAACAAAGCGTGTTGGGTTTCCGGCATGATCACTGATACCACCATGCGTGCCAGTGCAGGGGTGTCGGGGAGGGTCCTGATTTGACAACAAAGCGTGTTGGGTTTCCAGTATGATCACTGATACCACCATGCGTGCCAGTGCCAGGGGTGTCGGGGAGGGTCCTGATTTGACAACAAAGCGTGTTGGGTTTCCGCATGATCACTGATACCACCATGCGTGCCAGTGCCAGGGGTGTCGGGGAGGGTCCTGATTTGACAACAAAGCGTGTTGGGTTTCCGGTCATGATCACTGATACCACCATGCGTGCCAGTGCCAGGGGTGTCGGGGAGGGTCCTGATTTGACAACAAGCGTGTTGGGTTTCCAGTATGATCACTGATACCACCATGCGTGCCAGTGCCAGGGGTGTCGGGGAGGGTCCTGATTTGACAACAAAGCGTGTTGGGTTTCCGGCATGATCACTGATACCACCATGCGTGCCAGTGCCAGGGGTGTCGGGGAGGGTCCTGATTTGACAACAAAGCGTGTTGGGTTTCCAGTATGATCACTGATACCACCATGCGTGCCAGTGCCAGGGGTGTTGGGGAGGGTCCTGATTTGACAACAAAGCGTGTTGGGTTTCCGGCATGATCACTGATACCACCATGCGTGCCAGTGCCAGGGGTGTCGGGGAGGGTCCTGATTTGACAACAAAGCGTGTTGGGTTTCCAGTATGATCACTGATACCACCATGCGTGCCAGTGCCAGGGGTGTCGGGGAGGGTCCTGATTTGACAACAAAGCGTGTTGGGTTTCCGGCATGATCACTGATACCACCATGCGTGCCAGTGCCAGGGGTGTCGGGGAGGGTCCTGATTTGACAACAAAGCGTGTTGGGTTTCCGTCATGATCACTGATACCACCATGCGTGCCAGTGCCAGGGGTGTCGGGGAGGGTCCTGATTTGACAACAAAGCGTGTTGGGTTTCCGGCATGATCACTGATACCACCATGCGTGCCAGTGCCAGGGGTGTCGGGGAGGGTCCTGATTTGACAACAAAGCGTGTTGGGTTTCCAGTATGATCACTGATACCACCATGCGTGCCAGTGCCAGGGGTGTCGGGGAGGGTCCTGATTTGACAACAAAGCGTGTTGGGTTTCCGGCATGATCACTGATACCACCATGCGTGCCAGTGCCAGGGGTGTCGGGGAGGGTCCTGATTTGACAACAAAGCGTGTTGGGTTTCCGGCATGATCACTGATACCACCATGCGTGCCAGTGCCAGGGGTGTCGGGGAGGGTCCTGATTTGACAACAAAGCGTGTTGGGTTTCCGGCATGATCACTGATACCACCATGCGTGCCAGTGCCAGGGGTGTCGGGGAGGGTCCTGATTTGACAACAAAGCGTGTTGGGTTTCCGGCATGATCACTGATACCACCATGCGTGCCAGTGCCAGGGGTGTTGGGGAGGGTCCTGATTTGACAACAAAGCGTGTTGGGTTTCCGGCATGATCACTGATACCACCATGCGTGCCAGTGCCAGGGGTGTCGGGGAGGGTCCTGATTTGACAACAAAGCGTGTTGGGTTTCCGGCATGATCACTGATACCACCATGCGTGCCAGTGCCAGGGGTGTCGGGGAGGGTCCTGATTTGACAACAAAGCGTGTTGGGTTTCCAGTATGATCACTGATACCACCATGCGTGCCAGTGCCAGGGGTGTCGGGGAGGGTCCTGATTTGACAACAAAGCGTGTTGGGTTTCCGGCATGATCACTGATACCACCATGCGTGCCAGTGCCAGGGGTGTCGGGGAGGGTCCTGATTTGACAACAAAGCGTGTTGGGTTTCCGGCATGATCACTGATACCACCATGCGTGCCAGTGCCAGGGGTGTCGGGGAGGGTCCTGATTTGACAACAAAGCGTGTTGGGTTTCCAGGCATGATCACTGATACCACCATGCGTGCCAGTGCCAGGGGTGTCGGGGAGGGTCCTGATTTGACAACAAAGCGTGTTGGGTTTCCGGCATGATCACTGATACCACCATGCGTGCCAGTGCCAGGGGTGTCGGGGAGGGTCCTGATTTGACAACAAAGCGTGTTGGGTTTCCGGCATGATCACTGATACCACCATGCGTGCCAGTGCCAGGGGTGTCGGGGAGGGTCCTGATTTGACAACAAAGCGTGTTGGGTTTCCAGTATGATCACTGATACCACCATGCGTGCCAGTGCCAGGGGTGTCGGGGAGGGTCCTGATTTGACAACAAAGCGTGTTGGGTTTCCAGTATGATCACTGATACCACCATGCGTGCCAGTGCCAGGGGTGTCGGGGAGGGTCCTGATTTGACAACAAAGCGTGTTGGGTTTCCGGCATGATCACTGATACCACCATGCGTGCCAGTGCCAGGGGTGTCGGGGAGGGTCCTGATTTGACAACAAAGCGTGTTGGGTTTCCAGTATGATCACTGATACCACCATGCGTGCCAGTGCCAGGGGTGTCGGGGAGGGTCCTGATTTGACAACAAAGCGTGTTGGGTTTCCAGTATGATCACTGATACCACCATGCGTGCCAGTGCCAGGGGTGTCGGGGAGGGTCCTGATTTGACAACAAAGCGTGTTGGGTTTCCAGTATGATCACTGATACCACCATGCGTGCCAGTGCCAGGGGTGTCGGGGAGGGTCCTGATTTGACAACAAAGCGTGTTGGGTTTCCGGCATGATCACTGATACCACCATGCGTGCCAGTGCCAGGGGTGTCGGGGAGGGTCCTGATTTGACAACAAAGCGTGTTGGGTTTCCAGTATGATCACTGATACCACCATGCGTGCCAGTGCCAGGGGTGTCGGGGAGGGTCCTGATTTGACAACAAAGCGTGTTGGGTTTCCAGTATGATCACTGATACCACCATGCGTGCCAGTGCCAGGGGTGTCGGGGAGGGTCCTGATTTGACAACAAAGCGTGTTGGGTTTTCCGGCATGATCACTGATACCACCATGCGTGCCAGTGCCAGGGGTGTCGGGGAGGGTCCTGATTTGACAACAAAGCGTGTTGGGTTTCCAGTATGATCACTGATACCACCATGCGTGCCAGTGCCAGGGGTGTCGGGGAGGGTCCTGATTTGACAACAAAGCGTGTTGGGTTTCCAGTATGATCACTGATACCACCATGCGTGCCAGTGCCAGGGGTGTCGGGGAGGGTCCTGATTTGACAACAAAGCGTGTTGGGTTTCCGGCATGATCACTGATACCACCATGCGTGCCAGTGCCAGGGGTGTCGGGGAGGGTCCTGATTTGACAACAAAGCGTGTTGGGTTTCCGGCATGATCACTGATACCACCATGCGTGCCAGTGCCAGGGGTGTCGGGGAGGGTCCTGATTTGACAACAAAGCGTGTTGGGTTTCCGGCATGATCACTGATACCACCATGCGTGCCAGTGCCAGGGGTGTCGGGGAGGGTCCTGATTTGACAACAAAGCGTGTTGGGTTTCCGGCATGATCACTGATACCACCATGCGTGCCAGTGCCAGGGTGTTGGGGAGGGTCCTGATTTGACAACAAAGCGTGTTGGGTTTCCGGCATGATCACTGATACCACCATGCGTGCCAGTGCCAGGGGTGTCGGGGAGGGTCCTGATTTGACAACAAAGCGTGTTGGGTTTCCAGGCATGATCACTGATACCACCATGCGTGCCAGTGCCAGGGGTGTCGGGGAGGGTCCTGATTTGACAACAAAGCGTGTTGGGTTTCCGGCATGATCACTGATACCACCATGCGTGCCAGTGCCAGGGGTGTCGGGGAGGGTCCTGATTTGACAACAAAGCGTGTTGGGTTTCCGGCATGATCACTGATACCACCATGCGTGCCAGTGCCAGGGGTGTCGGGGAGGGTCCTGATTTGACAACAAAGCGTGTTGGGTTTCCGGCATGATCACTGATACCACCATGCGTGCCAGTGCCAGGGGTGTCGGGGAGGGTCCTGATTTGACAACAAAGCGTGTTGGGTTTCCGGCATGATCACTGATACCACCATGCGTGCCAGTGCCAGGGGTGTCGGGGAGGGTCCTGATTTGACAACAAAGCGTGTTGGGTTTCCGGCATGATCACTGATACCACCATGCGTGCCAGTGCCAGGGGTGTCGGGGAGGGTCCTGATTTGACAACAAAGCGTGTTGGGTTTCCAGTATGATCACTGATACCACCATGCGTGCCAGTGCCAGGGGTGTCGGGGAGGGTCCTGATTTGACAACAAAGCGTGTTGGGTTTCCGGCATGATCACTGATACCACCATGCGTGCCAGTGCCAGGGGTGTCGGGGAGGGTCCTGATTTGACAACAAAGCGTGTTGGGTTTCCAGTATGATCACTGATACCACCATGCGTGCCAGTGCCAGGGGTGTCGGGGAGGGTCCTGATTTGACAACAAAGCGTGTTGGGTTTCCAGTATGATCACTGATACCACCATGCGTGCCAGTGCCAGGGGTGTCGGGGAGGGTCCTGATTTGACAACAAAGCGTGTTGGGTTTCCGGCATGATCACTGATACCACCATGCGTGCCAGTGCCAGGGGTGTCGGGGAGGGTCCTGATTTGACAACAAAGCGTGTTGGGTTTCCGGTCATGATCACTGATACCACCATGCGTGCCAGTGCCAGGGGTGTCGGGGAGGGTCCTGATTTGACAACAAAGCGTGTTGGGTTTCCAGTATGATCACTGATACCACCATGCGTGCCAGTGCCAGGGGTGTCGGGGAGGGTCCTGATTTGACAACAAAGCGTGTTGGGTTTCCGTCATGATCACTGATACCACCATGCGTGCCAGTGCCAGGGGTGTCGGGGAGGGTCCTGATTTGACAACAAAGCGTGTTGGGTTTCCGGCATGATCACTGATACCACCATGCGTGCCAGTGCCAGGGGTGTCGGGGAGGGTCCTGATTTGACAACAAAGCGTGTTGGGTTTCCGGTATGATCACTGATACCACCATGCGTGCCAGTGCCAGGGGTGTCGGGGAGGGTCCTGATTTGACAACAAAGCGTGTTGGGTTTCCGGCATGATCACTGATACCACCATGCGTGCCAGTGCCAGGGGTGTCGGGGAGGGTCCTGATTTGACAACAAAGCGTGTTGGGTTTCCGGCATGATCACTGATACCACCATGCGTGCCAGTGCCAGGGGTGTCGGGGAGGGTCCTGATTTGACAACAAAGCGTGTTGGGTTTCCAGGCATGATCACTGATACCACCATGCGTGCCAGTGCCAGGGGGTGTCGGGGAGGGTCCTGATTTGACAACAAAGCGTGTTGGGTTTCCAGGCATGATCACTGATACCACCATGCGTGCCAGTGCCAGGGGTGTCGGGGAGGGTCCTGATTTGACAACAAAGCGTGTTGGGTTTCCGGCATGATCACTGATACCACCATGCGTGCCAGTGCCAGGGGTGTCGGGGAGGGTCCTGATTTGACAACAAAGCGTGTTGGGTTTCCAGTATGATCACTGATACCACCATGCGTGCCAGTGCCAGGGGTGTCGGGGAGGGTCCTGATTTGACAACAAAGCGTGTTGGGTTTCCGGCATGATCACTGATACCACCATGCGTGCCAGTGCCAGGGGTGTCGGGGAGGGTCCTGATTTGACAACAAAGCGTGTTGGGTTTCCGGCATGATCACTGATACCACCATGCGTGCCAGTGCCAGGGGTGTCGGGGAGGGTCCTGATTTGACAACAAAGCGTGTTGGGTTTCCGGCATGATCACTGATACCACCATGCGTGCCAGTGCCAGGGGTGTCGGGGAGGGTCCTGATTTGACACAAAGCGTGTTGGGTTTCCGGCATGATCACTGATACCACCATGCGTGCCAGTGCCAGGGGTGTTCGGGGAGGGTCCTGATTTGACAACAAAGCGTGTTGGGTTTCCGGCATGATCACTGATACCACCATGCGTGCCAGTGCCAGGGGTGTCGGGGAGGGTCCTGATTTGACAACAAAGCGTGTTGGGTTTCCGGCATGATCACTGATACCACCATGCGTGCCAGTGCCAGGGGTGTCGGGGAGGGTCCTGATTTGACAACAAAGCGTGTTGGGTTTCCGGCATGATCACTGATACCACCATGCGTGCCAGTGCCAGGGGTGTCGGGGAGGGTCCTGATTTGACAACAAAGCGTGTTGGGTTTCCAGTATGATCACTGATACCACCATGCGTGCCAGTGCCAGGGGTGTCGGGGAGGGTCCTGATTTGACAACAAAGCGTGTTGGGTTTCCAGTATGATCACTGATACCACCATGCGTGCCAGTGCCAGGGGTGTCGGGGAGGGTCCTGATTTGACAACAAAGCGTGTTGGGTTTCCGGCATGATCACTGATACCACCATGCGTGCCAGTGCCAGGGGTGTCGGGGAGGGTCCTGATTTGACAACAAAGCGTGTTGGGTTTCCGGCTATGATCACTGATACCACCATGCGTGCCAGTGCCAGGGGTGTCGGGGAGGGTCCTGATTTGACAACAAAGCGTGTTGGGTTTCCGTCATGATCACTGATACCACCATGCGTGCCAGTGCCAGGGGTGTCGGGGAGGGTCCTGATTTGACAACAAAGCGTGTTGGGTTTCCGGCATGATCACTGATACCACCATGCGTGCCAGTGCCAGGGGTGTCGGGGAGGGTCCTGATTTGACAACAAAGCGTGTTGGGTTTCCAGTATGATCACTGATACCACCATGCGTGCCAGTGCCAGGGGTGTCGGGGAGGGTCCTGATTTGACAACAAAGCGTGTTGGGTTTCCAGGTATGATCACTGATACCACCATGCGTGCCAGTGCCAGGGGTGTCGGGGAGGGTCCTGATTTGACAACAAAGCGTGTTGGGTTTCCGGCATGATCACTGATACCACCATGCGTGCCAGTGCCAGGGGTGTCGGGGAGGGTCCTGATTTGACAACAAAGCGTGTTGGGTTTCCAGTATGATCACTGATACCACCATGCGTGCCAGTGCCAGGGGTGTCGGGGAGGGTCCTGATTTGACAACAAAGCGTGTTGGGTTTCCGGCATGATCACTGATACCACCATGCGTGCCAGTGCCAGGGGTGTCGGGGAGGGTCCTGATTTGACAACAAAGCGTGTTGGGTTTCCGGCATGATCACTGATACCACCATGCGTGCCAGTGCCAGGGGTGTCGGGGAGGGTCCTGATTTGACAACAAAGCGTGTTGGGTTTCCAGTATGATCACTGATACCACCATGCGTGCCAGTGCCAGGGGTGTCGGGGAGGGTCCTGATTTGACAACAAAGCGTGTTGGGTTTCCAGTATGATCACTGATACCACCATGCGTGCCAGTGCCAGGGGTGTCGGGGAGGGTCCTGATTTGACAACAAAGCGTGTTGGGTTTCCGGCATGATCACTGATACCACCATGCGTGCCAGTGCCAGGGGTGTCGGGGAGGGTCCTGATTTGACAACAAAGCGTGTTGGGTTTCCAGTATGATCACTGATACCACCATGCGTGCCAGTGCCAGGGGTGTCGGGGAGGGTCCTGATTTGACAACAAAGCGTGTTGGGTTTCCAGTATGATCACTGATACCACCATGCGTGCCAGTGCCAGGGGTGTCGGGGAGGGTCCTGATTTGACAACAAAGCGTGTTGGGTTTCCGGCATGATCACTGATACCACCATGCGTGCCAGTGCCAGGGGTGTCGGGGAGGGTCCTGATTTGACAACAAAGCGTGTTGGGTTTCCGGCATGATCACTGATACCACCATGCGTGCCAGTGCCAGGGGTGTCGGGGAGGGTCCTGATTTGACAACAAAGCGTGTTGGGTTTCCGGCATGATCACTGATACCACCATGCGTGCCAGTGCCAGGGGTGTCGGGGAGGGTCCTGATTTGACAACAAAGCGTGTTGGGTTTCCGTCATGATCACTGATACCACCATGCGTGCCAGTGCCAGGGGTGTTGGGGAGGGTCCTGATTTGACAACAAAGCGTGTTGGGTTTCCGGCATGATCACTGATACCACCATGCGTGCCAGTGCCAGGGGTGTCGGGGAGGGTCCTGATTTGACAACAAAGCGTGTTGGGTTTCCAGTATGATCACTGATACCACCATGCGTGCCAGTGCCAGGGGTGTCGGGGAGGGTCCTGATTTGACAACAAAGCGTGTTGGGTTTCCGGCATGATCACTGATACCACCATGGTGCCAGTGCCAGGGGTGTCGGGGAGGGTCCTGATTTGACAACAAAGCGTGTTGGGTTTCCGGCATGATCACTGATACCACCATGCGTGCCAGTGCCAGGGGTGTCGGGGAGGGTCCTGATTTGACAACAAAGCGTGTTGGGTTTCCGGCATGATCACTGATACCACCATGCGTGCCAGTGCCAGGGGTGTCGGGGAGGGTCCTGATTTGACAACAAAGCGTGTTGGGTTTCCGGCATGATCACTGATACCACCATGCGTGCCAGTGCCAGGGGTGTCGGGGAGGGTCCTGATTTGACAACAAAGCGTGTTGGGTTTCCAGTATGATCACTGATACCACCATGCGTGCCAGTGCCAGGGGTGTCGGGGAGGGTCCCTGATTTGACAACAAAGCGTGTTGGGTTTCCGGCATGATCACTGATACCACCATGCGTGCCAGTGCCAGGGGTGTCGGGGAGGGTCCTGATTTGACAACAAAGCGTGTTGGGTTTCCGGCATGATCACTGATACCACCATGCGTGCCAGTGCCAGGGGTGTCGGGGAGGGTCCTGATTTGACAACAAAGCGTGTTGGGTTTCCAGTATGATCACTGATACCACCATGCGTGCCAGTGCCAGGGGTGTCGGGGAGGGTCCTGATTTGACAACAAAGCGTGTTGGGTTTCCGGCATGATCACTGATACCACCATGCGTGCCAGTGCCAGGGGTGTCGGGGAGGGTCCTGATTTGACAACAAAGCGTGTTGGGTTTCCAGTATGATCACTGATACCACCATGCGTGCCAGTGCCAGGGGTGTCGGGGAGGGTCCTGATTTGACAACAAAGCGTGTTGGGTTTCCGGCATGATCACTGATACCACCATGCGTGCCAGTGCCAGGGGTGTCGGGGAGGGTCCTGATTTGACAACAAAGCGTGTTGGGTTTCCGGCATGATCACTGATACCACCATGCGTGCCAGTGCCAGGGGTGTCGGGGAGGGTCCTGATTTGACAACAAAGCGTGTTGGGTTTCCAGGTATGATCACTGATACCAACCATGCGTGCCAGTGCCAGGGGTGTCGGGGAGGGTCCTGATTTGACAACAAAGCGTGTTGGGTTTCCGGCATGATCACTGATACCACCATGCGTGCCAGTGCCAGGGGTGTCGGGGAGGGTCCTGATTTGACAACAAAGCGTGTTGGGTTTCCAGTATGATCACTGATACCACCATGCGTGCCAGTGCCAGGGGTGTCGGGGAGGGTCCTGATTTGACAACAAAGCGTGTTGGGTTTCCAGTCATGATCACTGATACCACCATGCGTGCCAGTGCCAGGGGTGTCGGGGAGGGTCCTGATTTGACAACAAAGCGTGTTGGGTTTCCGGCATGATCACTGATACCACCATGCGTGCCAGTGCCAGGGGTGTCGGGGAGGGTCCTGATTTGACAACAAAGCGTGTTGGGTTTCCGCATGATCACTGATACCACCATGCGTGCCAGTGCCAGGGGTGTCGGGGAGGGTCCTGATTTGACAACAAAGCGTGTTGGGTTTCCGGCATGATCACTGATACCACCATGCGTGCCAGTGCCAGGGGTGTCGGGGAGGGTCCTGATTTGACAACAAAGCGTGTTGGGTTTCCGGCATGATCACTGATACCACCATGCGTGCCAGTGCCAGGGGTGTCGGGGAGGGTCCTGATTTGACAACAAAGCGTGTTGGGTTTCCGGCATGATCACTGATACCACCATGCGTGCCAGTGCCAGGGGTGTCGGGGAGGGTCCTGATTTGACAACAAGCGTGTTGGGTTTCCAGTCATGATCACTGATACCACCATGCGTGCCAGTGCCAGGGGTGTCGGGGAGGGTCCTGATTTGACAACAAAGCGTGTTGGGTTTCCGGCATGATCACTGATACCACCATGCGTGCCAGTGCCAGGGGTGTCGGGGAGGGTCCTGATTTGACAACAAAGCGTGTTGGGTTTCCGGCATGATCACTGATACCACCATGCGTGCCAGTGCCAGGGGTGTCGGGGAGGGTCCTGATTTGACAACAAAGCGTGTTGGGTTTCCGGCATGATCACTGATACCACCATGCGTGCCAGTGCCAGGGGTGTCGGGGAGGGTCCTGATTTGACAACAAAGCGTGTTGGGTTTCCGGCATGATCACTGATACCACCATGCGTGCCAGTGCCAGGGGTGTCGGGGAGGGTCCTGATTTGACAACAAAGCGTGTTGGGTTTCCGGCATGATCACTGATACCACCATGCGTGCCAGTGCCAGGGGTGTCGGGGAGGGTCCTGATTTGACAACAAAGCGTGTTGGGTTTCCGGCATGATCACTGATACCACCATGCGTGCCAGTGCCAGGGGTGTCGGGGAGGGTCCTGATTTGACAACAAAGCGTGTTGGGTTTCCAGTATGATCACTGATACCACCATGCGTGCCAGTGCCAGGGGTGTTGGGGAGGGTCCTGATTTGACAACAAAGCGTGTTGGGTTTCCGGCATGATCACTGATACCACCATGCGTGCCAGTGCCAGGGGTGTCGGGGAGGGTCCTGATTTGACAACAAAGCGTGTTGGGTTTCCAGTATGATCACTGATACCACCATGCGTGCCAGTGCCAGGGGTGTCGGGGAGGGTCCTGATTTGACAACAAAGCGTGTTGGGTTTCCGGCATGATCACTGATACCACCATGCGTGCCAGTGCCAGGGGTGTCGGGGAGGGTCCTGATTTGACAACAAAGCGTGTTGGGTTTCCAGTATGATCACTGATACCACCATGCGTGCCAGTGCCAGGGGTGTCGGGGAGGGTCCTGATTTGACAACAAAGCGTGTTGGGTTTCCGGCATGATCACTGATACCACCATGCGTGCCAGTGCCAGGGGTGTCGGGGAGGGTCCTGATTTGACAACAAAGCGTGTTGGGTTTCCAGTATGATCACTGATACCACCATGCGTGCCAGTGCCAGGGGTGTCGGGGAGGGTCCTGATTTGACAACAAAGCGTGTTGGGTTTCCGGCATGATCACTGATACCACCATGCGTGCCAGTGCCAGGGGTGTCGGGGAGGGTCCTGATTTGACAACAAAGCGTGTTGGGTTTCCAGTATGATCACTGATACCACCATGCGTGCCAGTGCCAGGGGTGTCGGGGGAGGGTCCTGATTTGACAACAAAGCGTGTTGGGTTTCCGGCATGATCACTGATACCACCATGCGTGCCAGTGCCAGGGGTGTCGGGGAGGGTCCTGATTTGACAACAAAGCGTGTTGGGTTTCCGTCATGATCACTGATACCACCATGCGTGCCAGTGCCAGGGGTGTCGGGGAGGGTCCTGATTTGACAACAAAGCGTGTTGGGTTTCCAGTCATGATCACTGATACCACCATGCGTGCCAGTGCCAGGGGTGTCGGGGGAGGGTCCTGATTTGACAACAAAGCGTGTTGGGTTTCCGGCATGATCACTGATACCACCATGCGTGCCAGTGCCAGGGGTGTCGGGGAGGGGTCCTGATTTGACAACAAAGCGTGTTGGGTTTCCAGTATGATCACTGATACCACCATGCGTGCCAGTGCCAGAGGTGTCGGGGAGGGTCCTGATTTGACAACAAAGCGTGTTGGGTTTCCGGCATGATCACTGATACCACCATGCGTGCCAGTGCCAGGGGTGTTGGGGAGGGTCCTGATTTGACAACAAAGCGTGTTGGGTTTCCAGTATGATCACTGATACCACCATGCGTGCCAGTGCCAGGGGTGTCGGGGAGGGTCCTGATTTGACAACAAAGCGTGTTGGGTTTCCGGCATGATCACTGATACCACCATGCGTGCCAGTGCCAGGGGTGTCGGGGAGGGTCCTGATTTGACAACAAAGCGTGTTGGGTTTCCAGTATGATCACTGATACCACCATGCGTGCCAGTGCCAGGGGTGTTGGGGAGGGTCCTGATTTGATGACAAAGCGTGTTGGGTTTCCGGCATGATCACTGATACCACCATGCGTGCCAGTGCCAGGGGTGTCGGGGAGGGTCCTGATTTGACAACAAAGCGTGTTGGGTTTCCGGCATGATCACTGATACCACCATGCGTGCCAGTGCCAGGGGTGTCGGGGAGGGTCCTGATTTGACAACAAAGCGTGTTGGGTTTCCGGCATGATCACTGATACCACCATGCGTGCCAGTGCCAGGGGTGTCGGGGAGGGTCCTGATTTGACAACAAAGCGTGTTGGGTTTCCGGCATGATCACTGATACCACCATGCGTGCCAGTGCCAGGGGTGTTGGGGAGGGTCCTGATTTGACAACAAAGCGTGTTGGGTTTCCGGCATGATCACTGATACCACCATGCGTGCCAGTGCCAGGGGTGTCGGGGAGGGTCCTGATTTGACAACAAAGCGTGTTGGGTTTCCGGCATGATCACTGATACCACCATGCGTGCCAGTGCCAGGGGTGTTGGGGAGGGTCCTGATTTGACAACAAAGCGTGTTGGGTTTCCGGCAGTCTTACAGAACATCAAACAACATGCATTGCCGAAATTGAGGGACCTTGGCGCCTGATATGCGTGCCAGTGCCAGGGGCATCCAGGTGGGTTCCTGAACATTCGAATTCGAAAAGCAGTTTGAACGTGCAATACTGGTGCCAGGGGCATCCAGGTGGGTTCCTGAACATTCGAATTCGAAAAGCAGTTTGAACGTGCAATGCTGGTGCCAGGGGCATCCAGGTGGGTTCCTGCACATTCAAATTCGAAAAGCAGTTTGAACGCGCAATACTGGTGCCAGGGGCATCCAGATGGGTTCCTGAACATTAAGATTCGAAAAGCAGTTTGAACGTGCAATACCGGCAGCCCAGAATACCCCCCAAGCTCAGTAGCTGCTGCCTAGCCGCCATATCAGCCAGCCAAAGGTGGCCTGAACTGCACTTTTTTCCCTCTCCCCTCCTGTACATGAATAACAAGGTAAACCCTGAACCCTAAACCATAAACAACCCTGAAAATCATTATCATCCTGTTCAGGATGATTGGGAGGGCCGTTATAGAGGTCTGTGCTCATTCTCACTCCTCCTGGCCAGCATTCATCCTCACCCCTGCAGGAGAATTTAGGGTTTAGCTTCCTTAACTGCGCTTGGAAGAGGTATCAATCATCCATCTTAATAAGTACAGTATAATGAAGGTTTAGCAAGTCTTCGCAGACTCCAGAAGGTTGTAACAGACTTGGTGCGAGCTCTCGAAGTATCGTACATTCGTGGAGTGTACCAGAATGTAAAAGAATGCTATTTCCTTGTGCAGGAGGCATAGCAGGTTGAGGGGGCACTAATAGGGTTCACCCTCCTTCACCTGTCCAGCAGTATGAAGGTGCATTTGTCCTCATCCTCGCCCCATGTCCGCTGCATGGCGTATTCCTCTTCGATGCTGCGCCATGCCCATTGGAGGGGACAAGGAAATTGAGGCGGGCAGGCAGCAAGCAAATTATAATTAGGTCCCCAGAGCATAGGGATGTGCACATGGCTGGCAATCTGGCATGGTAGGGTCATGGATTTGTCAGTTCCATGTGCATGGGGATTCACCGGCGGGTATCAGACACCGCATGGCAAGCAGGGTTGTGGATTCGTCAGTTGCATGCGCATGCGAACGGGTATCAGACTACGCGTGGCATTCTTGCTTTTTACATGGATAACAAGCTCGTTACCTGAGAGGCTCTGATTCAGTGGTTTCCTGGAGGAAGGGATCCGCCATCCATTCGTGGTATCGCTCGACATGCTCTTTCCGGTATGGCACCAGCGCCACCGCGCTCCCCTCGATGACGGTGTCCTTGTTGAGTTTCATTGTATCGGAGGGGAGGCACTTCTTTTTGTATGGCCCGTTCAGTTAGCTCGATAGAAATTGTAGGCGACAGCCTGGCTGGTTTGCCTCAAGGTATGCGGCTTGTGGAATTTTTACGAGCACTTCTTCTCTTCGGCGTGTTCTTGACCTAGATCTGGCTATCTGAGGTATCGTGGGGCCCGAAAGGAAAGGCTCGATGAGATCTAGATGGTACGATGTGTCAGAGAGACAGGCGAAATAAACGTAGGCATCGAAAGAAAGTGAGGCCTCGTACGTACATGGTGCCCACACGAATCGAACGATCGATTGCAGGTTTGTTACCAGACATCGCAACAGCTGCTATGCCGTACAGCAGCAACCCGCAAATTGCAGAAGCTGTTGACAGCGGGCAAGCACCAGGGGGGACTGTTACCTGTGCTTCATGATTTTTGACTCGCTCTTAAAGTCCCATACCATCCCTCACATGCCAGTATGCCACTGGGCATTCATTTCTGGGCTGATGTGGGTCCATGAAGTCACTTGGTGAGGGCCCAAGGATTTAATCTGTTTATAACGGTGCATACCCGCTGGGCCAGAGGTGTAATGTCATTGGCCCGCTGGGCCCTGCTGAACGCGTACCGGACACATCGAGGACCATGGTGCAGCCATGCCACTCTCCTTTGTTTAGAACGGTGCATACCCGCTGGGTCCTGCTGAACGCGTACCGGACACATCGAGGACCATGGTGCAGCCATGCCACTCTCCTTTGCTTAAAACGGTGCATACCCGCAGGGCCCTGCCGAACGCTCGGCCACGTGGGGCTGGTAGGGAATGACTAAGCTCAATTCGAGCTACCATGCACAGCCTGGGCCATGGTGCAGCCATGCCATCCTCCTATGTGGGGGCAGGAACATGGATCCCGGCAATCTAGGCAGGGGGGAGAGATACGATCGAGTGGTGGGTTTGACCCCTCAACCTTTGGGTATGGCGATCTCAGGTGAGACTTCGTCCTAAGTGAAGGGTCTTAGTTCTCCACCTCCCAGCCCCACCTTGAGGTGGCTGCCTCTGTCAGCCGCTTGATACTAAAGCGTAGCTAGATGAATAGCTGTGCATCGTCATCTTCTGGCATGTGTACAGGCAGACCGAGCACCATGATCCTTTTTCACCTATTGACAATCCGAAATCATCCCTTTCTCCCCTCCTATTTTTCAATCATCGGCCAAACACAACAGAGCGCATGTCGCCCGGCATGCATTCAACAAGACCTGAAAATCCGAAACCGACCCCTTTTTCTCAGTCGTCAGCAAACAGACTGTTCACCATATTCTCATCCGCCGCCCCATTCTTCCCCGCCCCCGCCAACCCTACAGCACCACCCTCGTCGCCCGCCCCTCCTGATGCCTCAGGGCTCCCCTCAGCTGCCTCCTCATCCTCCTCCTCGCCGCCGCCGCCGCCCGCCCCTTCGTCGTCCGAGTCAATGGCCGCCCTCCTGGCACGCTTGTTAGCCGTCGGCTGGCTGCCGCCCCCATCCTCCTCATCGCCGTCGTCTTGCAGCGCGGCGTCCACGGCACCCTAGAGGAAAGGAGAAGCCACGAGTCGGTGGGAAGCAGAGAAGAGCGAATGCATGCCACTGCTTCCTCCATTTGGCGGGGCGCCATGTTGCCATGCACGGAACAACACGTACACATAGAAGCCTGCCGGGGCTTTCGGCATATCTTCGTTACCTCTGAAAATCTCCGGTCGCTGATCGACTGGGATTTCCCTGCTCAACACCATTCCCGCCACACTTTGACTCACACCCACTCAGCACCATTCCCTTCACACTTTTACTCACGTCATCGTCCTCCAGCCCCGCGACGTCCGCGTCCTCTGCGTCTTCTTGGGGTTGGGCCTGGCGCACACGACGGCCGCGGGCCGCAGGCCGCCCGCCAGCCGGTGCGCCGTCGCCATCGCCATCAGAGCCAGCCGCCACCTGCACCGGAAGCACATGTAGCACAATGTAGAAATCATCGCAACGTGTGCGTGAATCCGTACAGGAGCGCAAGGCTTTCCGACAGGGGATACAAGGGAGGCAAATAATTATTTTCAGGAAGAGGCGCAGCTCGACGATCTGGATGCAACGAGCCTCGGCGCTTCGTCTTTGTCAGCTAGGGAACGGCGCGGATGTGGCTTCGGCCCAGGCTGCGCTGTTTCCTTAACTCTCACGCCTCCCATGGGGCGTAGCTTAAGTTTTTTCTTTAGCTAGGTATCATCAAACTCAGGAAGGGACCCCCCCTAAATATTGCACAACCACCCGAAACCCTGGACGCTGAAAAACCCAGACAAGATATACTGCACAAGCTTCCTAACCCTTTATCCTAAACAAAACCCCAAAACATAAACAGGTATTGCCCAACCTCCTGAAACCCTTAAACCAGGGAACTTATCGAAAAGGCACTGCGCAACCTCCCTGGACCCTAAACCCACAATCAAACCCTGGCCCCTACCTCATCTTGCGCGTTCTCTGTGTCCTCTTCGTCTCCGAACAAAGCATCCACCTCGGCCTCCTCCGCCTGAGTCAACAGGGTTGACAGGGTCAGTGGCAACAGTCAACAGGGCCAACAGGGTAAAGGATATGAAGACAGGGTCAACAGAATCGGGGTTCACACGTACCGTGCCTCCGCCGCCAGGGGCAACAGGTTCAACGGCAAGAAGTCGGGATGCTGGCAACTTAGACAGTGTGTGTGAGGCATCCAGAGGACAGGTGCACAACTAATAGACATGGATGCATGCATGGGTGAGGTGCATGTGGGACAGGTATTCATGGGAGAGGTGAACGGCGACAAGGCACCCAGGGGACAGGTGCACGGCCAGCAGGTGCGTGCTTGTATGTTTGTCTGTGTGTGAGTGCATGCTGACTATATTTGCTACGCCTCTCCTCCTATTCCAGGATTGAGGGTCATTTTGAAGGCACACACCTGCGGCTGCCCCACGTACGCGTCGTCCCCGCTCCCGCTTGCCTCCTCCTCCTCCTCGGGCGTGCCCTCGTCCTTGCGACCGTCCTTGCCGCCCTTGTCTTTGCGCTTGCGCTTGCCCTTGCTGCTGGGCCTACCACCGGAGGTGCGGTCGAGGGTCAATTCGTTAAATGGGAATAATATTATTGCATATGGTCGAGGGGTCGACTCTTTTAATCGAAAAAATAATACGGTATTGTAAATGGTATTTCACCTTCCCTGATAGCTCCTGTTGTTTAAAGGAGAGGTTGATGCGTTTAAAGTAAAACAAATACAAGGTATTCATCGGCGATGCTAGTTTCAGTCTGAAATCGTGAGTTTGGGTCTATTTTTATTTGCCCGGAGGCCAGCTTGGGGACCGTACAATTAATTAATTAAGACCGTATTCGGGGGAAAGCAGTTCAAACCCTCGGGAGGTGCCTGTCCACCAGTCACCCTTTTCTAAAACGAGCGGTGCATGTCGTGGAAAACGACGGAGCAAATCCAAAGATTCGCAAACAAACATATTTGCAAACAATTAAAAAGAAGACAAATCAAGAGCACAGGTATTGCGAACAGGGAGCTCAACCGTTCACTAGCAGGTGCATCAGCTACAATTCAGCTACATCGAGGCTTACCCGGCCGAAGGGCCCTCCTGGAAAAAAGCAAGCCATGATGCTTTGGCCATTGGTGATAGGACGGTGCAGGTCTAGTCTCCAACGGCCCAGTGATGCCTGACCCAACAGCCAGCCAAAGTTTGTCTTATAAATACTAAAAGTTCACAAATACACACAAGTACCGAAGCAAATAAGGCCCGACATATACGGAGCCGAAAGTGAAAACACCCGACCGATAAAAACTGAAAGTGAAAACGACCGGAGAAATACCGAAAGTTAAAACACGTTTGCTCGGGAAACATCGAAAGTATAAAACGGCCAAGAAAAACCGAGAGCAGAAAAATGCGCGAAAAACACCGAAAGTAAAAGAAAAAGCCCGAGAAATTCCGGAAGAAGCACCGGCCCCAGTGCATCACCAGGGGGCTGTTGTGAGCATCAAAGCGTCAGGGCAACTCCGCTATCGAAGTTCCTTATTTTTTAAAGAGGGGCGGAGCATCAGGGAATCCCCCCTACAGAAAGCGGAGGAGAATCCCATTTCCCGGAGGTGTTCGTAGGTTGTTTTTCTGCCGCAGCTGTATTCTGACTGCTCGCGATGCCTGGCCCTTGCACGTGGGAATTTCGGGTTTAAAGGTCAGGCTTTCAACAGGATACAAAAGGATTTCACACCCACCCCACTCTGTCACTCCTGCCCCCCTATTTCACACATGTCCCTTCAATCCACACCTGCCCCCCCTGTTTCACACCTGCCACTCTAAATCATACCTGTGCACCCCTCCTCCACGACAGTTCAGGGTTCTGGTTTGGAGGCTATTTCCGTTCACTCTCATGGTTCCTTTCCATACCACACCTGCCCCCGCCATCGGCGCCCCCCTCCGCCATGCCGGCCTGGCCGTGGATCAGGCGCCACTGGTCGTTGCCGAGCTGCGACTTGAGCAGGGCTTGCTTGGCGCGTGCCTCCCGATCTTGCATGATCTGCAGGAGGGGAAGTATGGCAAGTGTGAGTGCCATTCCTTTTGTCTGTGGTCATTGCCGAGCTGCGACTTCGGCAATGCCTGCGGAGTGCGCTTCACGATTGTGCATGATCAGCGCGGAGAGTGTGGCAAGTATGAGTGCTAGTGTGACAAGTGTGAGTGTGAAAAGTGTGACTACAAGTTTAGGAGGTGTGAGTGTGGCAAGTGTGAGTGTGAGTGTGATGCCCTAGGCTTGTGGTCGCTGCCAAAAAGCTTCTTAAGCAGCCAAAAGTGATTTACGGGTTGATGCAAGGAAGTCTGTGGAAGTGTGTGGAAGTATGTGCAAGTGTGTGCAAGTGTGTGTGGACATGGTTAAGTGCGCATCGTGTCCTATGCATTTTAATTGCAATTTTCCATCCACACCTTCTTGTCCGCTTCATCCTTTTTGAGCTTCTCCAGCTCCCGCTCCGCCTCAGCCAGGGTGCGCATCTTGTCTTGTGAAGCGCGCTTGACCACCAGGTCAGCAGCCTCCTTTTCGGCAGACTTGATGTACAAGTCGGCCTGTGCAATGCAGCAGCAGCAGTAATTGGGTTGGATTTTTCCTGTTCAGGGCATGGTCAAAAAGTATTTTTTAGTAAGCCTAAGAGGAATCAATAGATGAATGTTGATCCGTGGAGTTTTTTCAACGTTGATCCGTGAAGCCTTTTTAAATGGAATACTGGCGCCATGCCAGCAAGTGAAGGCGCAGTAGCCGCAGGAATTCAAGTGGGAACAGATGATGGTCACAATACCGGTACTGATGTGAGAATGTGTGGGGAATGTGTGGGGAATGTGTGGGGAATTTGTAGAGTACCGCTGTTGACATGCCCCAAGCGTACAAGTCAGTTCTGTAGTTAAGGCGCGCAAACTTTGGAATTGATTAATTAACAAACCGCGTGCCATTACGCACAAGCCAAGTAACATGCCGGTCCATGCATTTTGGCTTACCCTACGTCCTCTGCCTTATCACATTTTTATGTTCCTTGGCTCAAGCCAAGGTATGGCCAAGGTATGGCCAAGGTATGGCCAAGGTATGGCCAAGGTATGGCTCAAGCCAAGGTATGGCCAAGGTATGGCCAAGGTATGGCCAAGGTATGGCCAAGGTATGGCTCAAGCCAAGAAACATAAAATGTGATAAGGCAGAGGACGTATAGGGTAAGCCGTAATGCATGGACCGGCCCTGGGATGGGAAGCATGGGTAGGTGGGTGGGTAGGTGGGTGGGTGGGTGGGTGAATGGGTAAGTGGGTGGGTGGGTAGGTGGGTGACCGTCACAATTTAATTGTGATTTCAATTCCAATTATGAAATCCAAATTGCCACATGCTTTGATTTCCAGATTGTGAAGACCTGACGAATTCTTGCTACATATGACATAAATACAAACGGAACAGCTCTCCATGAAGAGGTCAGCCCAGCCATGCCAAGGGAGCAGCACCGCATTGGCCTAACCCGTGCATCCCCCGCGCCTTAACCCAAAACCCTAAACTAGGCCGTGCACCCTGCGCCTAAACTGATGCATCGGTCATCCACGTTTGGCAATCCACGATTTTGGAGGTGCTTCCACCATAAGCCTTTGCCAAGGATCCCGGTCTCACCTTGTTCATCTCACCTTGTTCATCTCACCTTGTTCATCTCACCCTGTTCATCTCACCTTGTTCATCTCACCTTGTTCATCTCACCTTGTTCATCTCACCTTGTTCATCTCACCTTGTTCATCTCACCTTGTTCATCTCACCTTCTTCAGCTCACCTTGTTCATCTCACCTTGTTCATCTCACCTTGTTCATCTCACCTTGTTCATCTCACCTTGTTCATCTCACCTTGTTCATCTCACCTTGTTCATCTCACCTTGTTCATCTCACCTTGTTCATCTCACCCTGTTCATCTCACCTTGTTCATCTCACCTTGTTCATCTCACCTTGTTCATCTCACCTTGTTCATCTCACCTTGTTCATCTCACCCTGTTCATCTCACCTTGTTCAGCTCACCTTGTTCATCTCACCTTGTTCATCTCACCCTGTTCATCTCACCTTGTTCATCTCACCCTGTTCATCTCACCCTGTTCATCTCACCTTGTTCATCTCACCCTGTTCATCTCACCCTGTTCAGCTCACCTTGTTCATCTCACCCTGTTCATCTCACCTTGTTCATCTCACCTTGTTCATCTCACCTTGTTCATCTCACCTTGTTCATCTCACCCTGTTCATCTCACCTTGTTCAGCTCACCTTGTTCATCTCACCTTGTTCATCTCACCTTGTTCATCTCACCTTGTTCAGCTCACCTTGTTCATCTCACCTTGTTCAGCTCGCCTTGTTCATCTCACCCTGTTCATCTCACCTTGTTCATCTCACCTTGTTCATCTCACCTTGTTCATCTCACCTTGTTCATCTCACCTTGTTCATCTCACCTTGTTCATCTCACCCTGTTCATCTCACCTTGTTCAGCTCACCTTGTTCATCTCACCTTGTTCAGCTCGCCTTGTTCATCTCACCTTGTTCAGCTCACCTTGTTCATCTCACCTTGTTCATCTCACCCTGTTCATCTCGCCTTGTTCATCTCGCCTTGTTCAGCTCACCTTGTTCAGCTCACCCTGTTCTGCTCACCTTGTTCATCTCACCCTGTTCAGCTCACCTTGTTCATCTCGCCTTGTTCATCTCACCTTGTTCAGCTCACCCTGTTCATCTCACCTTGTTCATCTCACCCTGTTCAGCTCACCTTGTTCATCTCACCTTGTTCATCTCACCTTGTTCATCTCACCTTGTTCATCTCACCTTGTTCATCTCACCTTGTTCATCTCACCTTGTTCATCTCACCTTGTTCAGCTCACCTTGTTCATCTCATCGGTGCAGGTGCTGGTGCAGGTGCAGGTGCAGGTACAGGTACAGGTACAGGTGCTGGTGCAGGTGCAGGTGCAGGTACAGGTGCAGAACTAGGCAAACACGCTCAGCTGAGGTGGGAGTTTAGGGTTACCATACAACCCTTAACTCTAGACCCTAAGCTGAGGTGTAGCTGAATTGTAGCTTAAGTATGTTTATCGCAGTATGGCAACCAGGTCTCACCTTGGCGATCTGGTCAGTGCAGAACTTGACGTGCGCGTTCATCTTCACGACATCCAGCTGCGTCAGCTCTCGCCCCTTGCTCACCAGCTGCTCAAAATACCTGATGGGGAAAGAAGGGGCAACACCATGTTAAGAACATGTGTGTGAGTGTGTGTGAGACACGCTTGAAGAGGGAGGCTTCACGATATCAGCTGCGTCAGCTCTCGCCCCTTGCTCACCAGCTGCTCAAAATACCTGATGGGGAAAGAAGGGGCAACACCATGTTAAGAACATGTGTGTGAGTGTGTGTGAGACACGCTTGAAGAGGGAGGCTTCACGATATCAGCTGCGTCAGCTCTCGCCCCTTGCTCACCAGCTGCTCAAAATACCTGATGGGGAAAGAAGGGGCAACACCATGTTAAGAACATGTGTGTGAGTGTGTGTGAGACACGCTTGAAGAGGGAGGCTTCACGATATCAGCTGCGTCAGCTCTCGCCCCTTGCTCACCAGCTGCTCAAAATACCTGATGGGGAAAGAAGGGGCAACACCATGTTAAGAACATGTGTGTGAGTGTGTGTGAGACACGCTTGAAGAGGGAGGCTTCACGATATCAGCTGCGTCAGCTCTCGCCCCTTGCTCACCAGCTGCTCAAAATACCTGATGGGGAAAGAAGGGGCAACACCATGTTAAGAACATGTGTGTGAGTGTGTGTGAGACACGCTTGAAGAGGGAGGCTTCACGATATCAGCTGCGTCAGCTCCTGCCCCTTGCTCACCAGCTGCTCAAGAAACCTGATGGGGAAAGAAGGGGCAACACCATGTTAAGAACATGTGTGTGAGTGTGTGTGAGACACGCTTGAAGAGGGAGGCTTCACGATATCAGCTGCGTCAGCTCTCGCCCCTTGCTCACCAGCTGCTCAAAATACCTGATGGGGAAAGAAGGGGCAACACCATGTTAAGAACATGTGTGTGAGTGTGTGTGAGACACGCTTGAAGAGGGAGGCTTCACGATATCAGCTGCGTCAGCTCCTGCCCCTTGCTCACCAGCTGCTCAAGAAACCTGATGGGGAAAGAAGGGGCAACACCATGTTAAGAACATGTGTGTGAGTGTGTGTGAGACACGCTTGAAGAGGGAGGCTTCACGATATCAGCTGCGTCAGCTCCTGCCCCTTGCTCACCAGCTGCTCAACGTACCTGATGGGGCAAGAAGGGGCAAGAGCATGGGTTTATAACGGTGCATACCCGCTCGGCCCTGCTGAACGCTCATCCGCATGGGGCTGGTAGGGAATGGCTATGCTCAATTCCAGCTACCATGCAACATGTGTGTGTGTGTGTGTGTGAGAGAGAGACATGCTTGAAGAGGGAGGCTTCCCCACAGCCAGCTGCGACAGCTCCCACCCCTTAGTCACCAGTTGCTCAAAGTACCGGATGAAGGAATAAGGGGCAAGGGTTGGAGATTGAAAAGTAGCAAGGGTTTGTTCACCAGCTGTGGCTGGAATGCAGCTGACACGTAGCTAAGATGCAGATGCAATGTAGCTGACATGCAGCTGGAATATAGCTGTCATGTAGCTGATGTATACCTGCAATGATCTGACATGTAGCATTATCTTGACGGGGGCAGCCTCACATAAAACAGGAATGCGGCGCATGGAGTGGGACGTGGGGGCTGGATGAGAAACAGGGGCGAAAACCCGGCTAAACTATCCTCCCTGGCATCAGGCGCGTGCCTGGGGACAACCTGCGGGCCTGCCTCAGGGCGACCTGGGCCTGCCTCAGGGCGACCCGGGCCAGCCTCAGGGCGACCTGGGCCTGCCTCAGGCCCACCAGGGCCTGCCTCAGGCCCACCAGGGCCTGCCTCAGGCCCACCAGGGTCTCTCTTTTTCCCTAGCCCAACATATCAGCTGAACATCACATCAGACCCCTACCTCTTAACCTGATGTCATCAGATCTGAGGTACTTACTTGAGGGCCTGTCTACATTTTTCATCAAGCTAATACACTTGATTGATGTCGTTTCAGCTTCATGTCACTCAATCGATGTCACCAGACCCGCAGTGCTTACCTGAGGGCCAGCCTCAGGCCCTACTGGGTCTGCCCATATACTTCACTCCAGGCCACAAGTCTCGTGACTCAATATCTCGAGGCTACTGTCTCTAGCTCGATACGTGCTGTGCTTACTTGAGGGCCTGCTTCAAGTCGTCCTGGGCCTGCCGATACTCCGGCAGCTTAGTAACGTCATAGGCATCACGCTTCTTGCGGTACACCCGTACCGCCCACTCCTGCGAGGGGGGAGGTTCAGGGTCAGGGCAAGATTGCGGCAAACCTATTCCCTAAACCCTCTTCTCCACACACTCTACCCCCCCCCCCCCCCTCACAGAACCCCACACACACCACACCACAGGTACCCCCCCCCACACACACAGTAACCCCCCCCACTCACCACAGTGCCCCCCCCCCCCACACCACAGTGCCCCCCCTCCCCCCCCACACCACAGTGCCCCCCCTCCCCCCCCTCAACACATTGCCCCCCCCCCCCACACCACAGTGCCCCCCCTCCCCCCCCACACCACAGTGCCCCCCCTCCCCCCCCCACACCACAGTACCCCCCCCCTCTTCCCCTACACACACAGTACCCCCCCTCCCCCCCCACACACAGTAACCCCCCCCCCCCCCACACCACAGTGCCCCCCCTCCCCCCCCACACCACAGTACCCCCCCCTCTTCCCCTACACACACAGTACCCCCCCCCCACACACTACAGTACCCCCCCTCCCCTCCCACACACAGTAACTCCCCCCCCCACACACCACAGCCCCCCCCCCCCCCAACACACACCACAGTGCCCCCCCTCCCCCCCCACACCACAGTACCCCCCCCCACACACCACAGTGCCCCCCCTCCCCCCCCACACCACAGTACCCCCCCCCTCTTCCCCTACACACACAGTACCCCCCCACACACACACTACAGTACCCCCCCTCCCCTCCCACACACAATAACTCCCCCCCACGCACACCACAGCCCCCCCCCCCCCAACACACACCACAGTACCCCCCCTACCTGCATGGTGAGGGCTGCATTGAACCTGAGCTTGTAGTCTGTGGGCGCGATGTGGATGGCGCGCAGCAGACACTGCTTGGCGGTACGCAGGTCATCCGAGTCGTAGTGCCCACGTGCCAGGTACAGGAGCACCTGGGGGAGTCAGGGTTGAGGGTTAAAAGGATAGGCACGCAACCTGATCCGATTACACGCTATGTGGCCCACCTGGCTCTACTGGATACGCATGCAGCTTGTCAGAGTTCATGGAGGCTGGGGTGCACTAAACCCAATCCCATGACATGCTCAGTCGCCCACCTGGCTCTGCTTGTTCGCATCCAGTTTTCCCATCGCCACTTTGTAAAGGCGCAGCGAGTCCGTGTATTCCTGAAGGGAGGGGGGGTCAGGGGTGTGGACAAAGTGTGAGAGAGGCGCAGTGAGTCCGTTTAGACCTGATCACAACGTAAATGAAGGAACAGAAAGGAGGGGGATTCAGAGGTGTGGACAAAGTGTGGGAGAGGCGCAGCGAGTCTGTGTGGTCCTTATGGCAATGCAACTAAAAACGAGGGGGGGCAGGGGTGTGAACAAACAAGTGTGAAAGGAACGGCGATATCGTGTAACCCAGGTCACATGAAAGTAACCGACACGCATCTAAAAAGGGGGAAACCGTTTTCAAGGTACGGTATGCACAAAGTGCGAGAGAGGAGGCGCAGCGGGCGCGCGGGGATACGTGTGTGGGGTGTGTCGGGGGGGAATATGTAACTATTATGGGCTGGCCGCCTCCCTTGCCGTGGCCCCCCTTGACAAGGGTGATTGAATATGATCTGGGGGGAAATATCTAGGACATCCACAAACTCACACATCAGCCTGGTTTGTGGGATGGCTGCATGACTGATGTGAAGCAGCCACACAAGTGTGAATCCAAGAATGAAAACCATGTGAATCAAGTGTGAATTAAAGTATGAATAACTTGTGAATCAAGCGTGTCCATATCATGCAATTGCGGCCTGTTTTAGTTGTGTTGGTTGCACAATGGCGGGTGCGACTCACTAGCGAAATCAGGCTCACGTTGGCCAAACGTTCGTTCAAGCTCGTTTTAATGCTGCTGTGTAAGCAATCTATTAATTGCACGATGGCGGGTGCTGCACTCTTACCTGTGAGGCCAGGCTGACATTGGCCATATTGATGTACAGGTCTGGGATGTGGAGAAAGCCGGCAGAGGAGGCAACAGCAGCCTACAGGTGTGTGAGGGGAGCAGCCGGGATTGAGGGGGGAAGGTCGAGAAATCGAGAAACAGCAGCCTGCAGGGGGTTAGGGGGGGCGGGATAAGGGGTGAGAGGTGTGGGAGGGGGGTGAAGGGAAGGGTGAAGGGGCGAGGGAGGTGAAAGGTGAGGGGGGCGAAGTTACGGGTTGAGGGGTGGGGGTTAAGGGTGAGGGGGTTGATAGGCGTGGGGTTCGGCATAAGAGTTCAGGGTGAGGAAGCCAACCGAGACGGCAACAGTGGAGTATGAGTGGAAAGATGCAGGGGGTAAGAGGTAAGGTTTGAGGGGGATTAGTCCTCAGCGGCTCCTCCTATGGCCTAATGGGGAGGGTGGGGGGAGGCACGCTGAAGGTGAGGGTGGGGGGTAGGGGAGGGGAGGGTTCAGGGTTCAGGTTCAAGATATGGGTCAGTTCCTGGTTTATTAAATAAACCAAAAAATCATTCGCCCCGAGGATGGCTTTCAGGAAGCCAACCGTTGGTGGGGGGGCGAAACAACGTCCACAACATCCGTTTTCTGACAGAGAAAAGCGTTGCTGGTCGATTAGTACCGAACCGGAAATACTGATGAAAGAGCTCGGCCTTATTCCACGGCAGCATCATACGGCATGATACAACACAATACAGTTCAGCCGGATTGTACTACAAAAGTGCCACGATACGACTCGATAGGGCACCAGTTCAGCCGCATCGTGCTACCATGTCCTATTCTATGCACTCCGCATGCATTTTCTTTTTCAGGAAACCTGAGAGCGCACCACCGGTACCTCATATACATAACGTATCATTCTTTATAGTTTCGATAAACATCAGCATAAAAGATATTCCAATCACCTGCACTTCGTTGAACACCTCCCTGGCCTCGTCCAGATGGCCCAGCTCAGCCAGCACCGCCCCCAGCCCATTGGCTGCGTACACATTGCTGTGGTCACCCTTGAGGACAGAGAGGTATTGATCCAATGCCTGAAAGGGGGGGGGGTGAGTGGTGGGGGGGGGTGGGTGAGGCGAGTAGGGGGTGACGGGTGAGATGTGTGGGTGAGAGGTGAGAGGTGTAAGTAAGGGTTGGGGGCAAGAGGTGTGGTTGGCCGCATACACATTGCTGTAATCACCCTTGATGACAGGGAGGTATTGATCCAACGCCTGAGAGGGAGAGGTGTGAGGGGGGGGGAGTGACAGGTGGGAGGTGTGGATGAGAGGAGAGATGTGCGGGTGTGGGTTGGGGGTGACAGGTGTGGGTGAGAGTTTAGGGTGCAAGGCAAGGAGTTAGGGTGGGGTGGTATGCGGCGAGTAGGGGGTGACATGTGAGAGGTGTGGGTGGGAGGTGAGATGTGTGGGTGAGAGGTGAGATGTGTGTGTGAGGGGTGAGAGGTGGGTGTGATAGGTGAGAGGTGTTTGTGAGGTGATATGTGTGTGTGTGAGAGAGAGGTGATAGGTGTGTGTGAGGGGTGAGAGGTGGGTGTGAAGTGTGAGATGTGTGTGAGAGGTGAGAATTGTGTATATGAGGTGTGAGGTGTGTGAGAGAGGTGGGAGGTGTGTGTGAGATGTGAGAGGTGGGTGTAAGATGTGAGAGATGTGGGTGAGAGGTGATATATATGTGTGTGTGTGTGTGTGTGTGTGTGTGTGTGTGTGTGTGTGTGAGAGGTGAGTGTGAGATGTGAGATGTGTGTGTGCCAGGTGAGAGGTGTGTGCGAGAGGTGAGAGGTGGTTGTGAGAGATGAGAGGTATGTGTGAGAGGTGAGAGATATGGGTGAGAGGTGAGAGGTGTGTGTGCGAGGTGAACGGTGTGGGTGAGAGGTGATATGTGTGTGTGGGGTGAGTGATGTGGTTGAGAGGTTAGACGTGTGGGTGGGAGGTGAGAAGTGTGGGTGAGAGTTGAGCGGTGTGTGTAAGATGTGAGAGGTGTAGGTGAGAGGTGAGAGATGCGGGTGAGAGGTGCGAGGTGTGTGCGAGAGGTGATATGTGTGGGTGAGAGGTGACATGTGCGTGAGCGATGTGAGGTGTGTGTGTGAGAGGTGAGAGGTGTGGGTGAGAGGTGATAGGTGTGGGTGGGAGGTGATAGGTGTGGGTGAGAGGTGATATGTGTGTGTGGGGTGAGTGATGTGGTTGAGAGGTTAGACGTGTGGGTGGGAGGTGATAGGTGTGGGTGGGAGGTGATATGTGTGTGTGGGGTGAGTGATGTGGTCGAGAGGTTAGATGTGTGGGTGGGAGGTGATAGGTGTGGGTGGGAGGTGATAGGTGTGGGTGGGAGGTGATATGTGTGTGTGGGGTGAGTGATGTGGTTGCGAGGTTAGACGTGTGTGTGTGAGGTGAGAAGTGTGGGTGAGAGTTGAGCGGTGTGTGTGAGGTGAGAGGTGTGGGTGAGAGGTGAGAGATGCGGGTGAGAGTTGAGCGGTGTGTGTGAGGTGATATGTGTGGGTGAGAGGTGAGAGATGCGGGTGAGAGGTGCGAGGTGTGTGCGAGAGGTGATATGTGTGGGTGAGAGGTGATATGTGCGTGAGCGATGTGAGGTGTGTGTGTGAGAGGTGAGAGGTGTGTGCGAGAGGTGATATGTGTGGGTGAGAGGTGATAGGTGCGTGAGCGATGTGAGGTGTGTGTGTGAGAGGTGAGAGGTGTGGGTGAGAGGTGGGAGATGTGGGTGAGAGGTGATAGGTGTGGGTGGGAGGTGATAGGTGTGGGTGATAGGTGTGTGCGAGAGATGAGAGGTGTGTGTGGGAGATACGAGGTGTATGTGAGAGGTGAGAGGTGTGGGTGATAGGTAATATGTGTATGTTATATGTGAGTTGTGTGTGTGAGAGGTGATAGGTGTGTGTGCGAGGCAAGAGGTGTGTGTGTGTGTGAGGTAAGAGGTGAGGTGTATGTGTGTGCGAGGTGAGAGGTGTGTGTGCGAGGTGGGAGATGTGGGTGCGAGGTAAGAGGTGAGGTGTATGTGTGTGCGAGGTGAGAGGTGTGTGTGCGAGGTGAGCGGTGTGTGTGTGAGGTGAGATGGGTGGGTGAGAGGTGACATGTATGTGTGCGAGGCGAGAGGTGTATGTGTGAGGTGAGATGGGTGGGTGAGAGGTGACATGAGTGGGTGAGAGGTGAGAGGTGTGGGTGAGGGTTGATGGTGAGAGATGAGGAGTCGGGGTGGGGGGGGGTATGTGGAGAGGTGATGGTTGGGGGGGGGGGGGGGTATGTGAGGTGAGGAGGTGGGGAAGGAGGGGTGGGAGGTCAAGTGGGGGGGGGGGGAGCATGTCAGGCGAAGAGGTGAGGAAGGAGTGGCGGGAGGTCAAGTGGGGTGGGGCATGTGAGGCAAAGAGGTGAGGACGGAGCGTGTGTGATATGTGATGAATAGGTGGGGGTGCTAGGTGAGGGGTGAGGGTGATTCTAAAAATGTTGTTGTTACGAGTTGCAGTGTCACTAGAGAGTGTTGCTTCCTAGGAAATTGACTTCATGTCCCACACTAGTCACTTTTTAGCAGCTTCAGTTCCCCCCAACATGTTCACACCTGAGCAGCTTCCCCCCCGGCTGTGTCTACACTTTGAGCAGCTTCTCGTCTGCTCTTCAAACGAACCAAGTCCACAGATTTAATGGCTCTTCTACTACCCCCGCCCCAGCACTCCACACTATATTCACACCTTGAGCAACTTCTCTTCCGCCTTCTTTTGGTCCTCAGGCTTCCGCCTATCAGACGGTGCCAACGCTAGGTTAAGGTTGCCGTACGCAATGCGCCCATATCTGAAAACAAGGTTACGGAGGGAGGACAGGGGGGAGTGAGCTGATTTGGAGGAGGCAGGGAGACAGGCCTGAAGGTGCCAACGCTAGGTTAAGGTTGCCGTACGCAATGCGCCCATATCTGAAAACAAGGTTACAGAGGGAGGACGGGGGGGAGTGAGCTGATTTGGAAGAGGCAGGGAGACAGGCCTGAAGGTGCCAACGCTAGGTTAAGGTTGCCGTACGCAATGCGCCCATATCTGAAAACAAGGTTACAGAGGGAGGACAGGGGGGGAGTGAGCTGATTTGGCAGAGGCAGGGAGACAGGCCTGAAGGTGCCAACGCTAGGTTAAGGTTGCCGTACGCAATGCGCCCATATCTGAAAGGGTGATGGGTTCAAAGGAGAAGGTTGCAGAGGGTGGACAGGGGGGAGGGGCTGTTAAGAAGGAGGCAGGGAGACAGGTGCGCTGACACCTTCAGGCCAGCCCTAGGCTGAGACTGCTGTACGCAATGCGCCCATATCTGATATGAAATCAAGGGGGAGTGAAGAGGTGCGCATAGTCAGAGTTTTAGAGGGAAAGGAAAGAGTTTAAAAATAAGCTTACACAGGGCGGACAGTGGGGGTGGGAGCTAATTAGGAAGAGGCGGGGGGACAGGCCTGAAGGTGCCAGCGCTAGGTTGAGATTGCCGTATGAAATGCGCCCATCTGTGATATGAAATCAAGGGAGAGGAGAGGTGGGCATAGTCAGCGTTTGGGGGGAAAGGAAAGAGTGACGGGTTTAAAGGAGAAGGTTACAGAGGGTGGACAGGGGGGGAGGGCTGTTTAGAAGGAGGCGGGGAGACAGGTGCGCTGACACCTTCAGGCCAGCACTAGGCTGCGATTGCCGTATGCGATGCAGCCCTAGCTGACTTGAAGTAAAGGGGAGAGGAGGGGTGCGCACAGTCAGGGTTAAGGAGAAAGGAAACAAAATGGTTTAGAGGTATAAGGAGACACAGACATATTTTAAATGAGTGGTGAGGGGGAGGAAGGTTGAGGAGATGGGGAGGGGGGGGGGGGTGATAGGTTGTTGGGGATGTAGGGTCTCCGGCTGTTGCTGCACAGATATGTGTCGTTATTTCCAGCGCTACTTCCTCATGGAGGCAGCCCGCGATGCAGCTCTAGTGTGGGGTTTGGGGTTTAGGGGGTTGGAGGCAGCCCGAGATGCAGCTCTAGTTGAGGGTTTGGGGTTGAGGGTTAGGAGTTTGGAGGCAGCCAGAGATGCAGCTCTAGTTTAGGGTTTAGGGGTTTGGAGGCAGCCAGAGATGCAGCTATAGTTTGGGGTTTAGGGGTTTGGAGGCAGCCAGAGATGCAGCTATAGTTTGGGGTTTAGGGGTTTAATGGCAGCCAGAGATGCAGCTATAGTTTGGGGTTTAGGGGTTTGGAGGCAGCCAGAGATGCAGCTATTGGGCACAAGTATCGGCATTGACAGTCTCGTCAACATGACTGGATGGCAAAGGCAACGTTGTGAACTGAAACGCTCTCATAGGCCCCCCCTCCCACCCATCCTAGGGGGCGGGGGCAGGCAGGGGGGGGGGGCGTCCTTGATATTTCGGGGGGCGTCGCAGCCTGGTCAAGAGTAACATGAACATCAGCTATTGCGGTAGTATGTATTTGTGGGATATCACTCTATTCACCCTATTCAGAGGTCGTTTTCGTTTCAAAACCTCACAGTAACAGATCTGAAATAAACATATCATGTAAGTGAAGAACCCCAACGCTGCACCGTGCCGATCTGGTTGTATTCTAGAGGGGTGCGGGTGGGGGAGGGGTACCCCTAGCGCCGATGTGTTTTGTTGTGTGAACAATGAGGGTGATCTATTGGGGGGGGGTACCCCTATTACCGATGTGTTTTGCAGGGTGAACCATAAGGTTGATCTCTCACCCGTCCCTGTAGTCCTTTGCGCTACGAGGCGGCGCTGTCTGGCCAGCGGTGGCGGGCGGGGTCTGCTTCGATTCCAGCAACTGCTTGATGGTGTCATTGGCCTGCTTGTAGTCCCTGCAGCAAGGTGTGCAGGAATCATGGATCTGGTATAGGGTTAAGGCTGGGGATCAGGTATAGGGTTGAGGCTGGGGATCAGATTTAGGGTTAAGGCTGGGGATCAGGTTTAGGGTTAAGGCTGGGGATCAGGTTTAGGGTTAAGGCTGGGGATCAGGTTTAGGGTTAAGGCTGGGGATCAGATTTAGGTTTAAGGCTGGGGATCAGGTTTAGGGTTAAGGCTGGGGATCAGGTTTAGGGTTAAGGCTGGGGATCAGGTTTAGGGTTAAGGCTGGGGATCAGGTTTAGGTTTAAGGCTGGGGATCAGGTTTAGATTTAAGGCTGGGGATCAGGTTTAGGTTTAAGGCTGGGGATCATGTTTATGGTTCAGGCTGGGGATCAGGTTTAGGTTTAAGGCTGGGGATCAGGTTAAGGGTTCAGGCTGGGGATCAGGTTTAGGGTTCAGGCTGGGGATCAGATTTAGGGTTAAGGCTGGGGATCAGGTTTAGGGTTCAGGCTGGGGATCAGATTTAGGGTTAAGGCTGGGGATCAGGTTTAGGGTTAGGGCTGGGGATCAGGTTTAGGGTTAAGGCTGGGGATCAGGTTTAGGGTTAAGGCTGGGGATCAGGTTTAGGTTAAAGGCTGGGGATCAGATTTAGGGTTAAGGCTGGGGATCAGCTTTAGGGTTAAGGCTGGTGATCAGATTTAGGGTTAAGGCTGGGGATCAGGTTTAGGTTTAAGGCTAAGGACCAGGTTTAGGGTTAAGGCTGAGGATCAGGTTTAGGGTTAAGGCTGGGGATCAGGTTTAGGGTTAAGGCTGGGGATCAGGTATAGGGTTACGGCTGGGGATCAGGTTTAGGGTTAAGGCTGGGGATCAGCTTTAGGGTTAAGGCTGGTGATCAGATTTAGGGTTAAGGCTGGGGATCAGGTTTAGGGTTGAGGCTGGGTATCAGGTTTAGGGTTAAGGCTGGGGATCTGGTATATGGTTAAGGCTGGGGATCAGGTTTAGGGTTAAGGCTGGGTATCAGGTTTAGGGTTGAGGCTGGGGATCATGTTTAGGGTTAAGGCTGGGGATCAGGTTTAGGGTTAAGGCTGGGGATCATGTTTAGGGGTAAGGCTGGGGATCAGGTTTATGGTTAAGGCTGGGGACCAGATTTAGGGTTAAGGCTGGGGATCAGGTTTAGGGTTAAGGCTGGGGATCAGGTTTATGGTTAAGGCTGGGGACCAGATTTAGGGTTAAGGCTGAGAATCAGGTTTAGGGTTAAGGCTGGGGATCAAATTTAGGGTTAAGGCCGGGGATCAGGTTTAGGGTTGAGGCTGGGTATCAGGTTTAGGTTTAAGGCTGGGGATCTGGTATATGGTTAAGGCTGGGGATCAGGTTTATGGTTAAGGCTGGGTATCAGGTTTAGGGTTAAGGCTGGGGATCAGGTTAAGGGGTTAGGCTGGTAAGGTGTGCAGGAATCATGGATCAGGTTTAGGGTTAAGGCTGGGGATCAGGTTAAGGGGTTATGCTGGTAAGGTGTGCAGGAATCATGGATCAGGTTTAGGGTTAAGGCTGGGGATCAGGTTAAGGGGTTATGCTGGTAAGGTGTGCAGGAATCATGGATCAGGTTTAGGGTTCAGGCTGGGGATCAGGTTAAGGGGTTATGCTGGTAAGGTGTGCAGGAATCATGGATCAGGTTTAGGGTTACGGCTGGGGATCAGGTTAAGGGGTTATGCTGGTAAGGTGTGCAGGAATCATGGATCAGGTTTAGGGTTAAGGCTGGGGATCAGGTTAAGGGGTTATGCTGGTAAGGTGTGCAGGAATCATGGATCAGGTTTAGGGTTAAGGTTGGGGATCAGGTTAAGGGGTTATGCTGGCAAGGTGTGCAGGAATCATGGATCAGGTTTAGGGTTACGGCTGGGGATCAGGTTAAGGGGTTATGCTGGTAAGGTGTGCAGGAATCATGGATCAGGTTTAGGGTTACGGCTGGGGATCAGGTTAAGGGGTTAGGCTGGTAAGGTGTGCAGGAATCATGGATCAGGTTTAGGGTTACGGCTGGGGATCAGGTTAAGGGGTTAGGCTGGCAAGGTGTGCAGGAATCATGGATCAGGTTTAGGGTTGAGGCTGGGGATCAGGTTAAGGGGTTAGGCTGGCAAGGTGTGCAGGAATCATGGATCAGGTTTAGGGTTAAGGCTGGGGATCAGGTTAAGGGGTTATGCTGGTAAGGTGTGCAGGAATCATGGATCAGGTTTAGGGTTAAAGCTGGGGATCAGGTTAAGGGATTATGCTGGCAAGGTGTGCAGGAATCATGGATCAGGTTTAGGGTTAAGGCTGGGGATCAGGTTAAGGGGTTATGCTGGCAAGGTGTGCAGGAATCATGGATCAGGTTTAGGGTTAAGGCTGGGGATCAGGTTAAGGGATTATGCTGGCAAGGTGTGCAGGAATCATGGATCAGGTTTAGGGTTAAGGCTGGGGATCAGGTTAAGGGGTTATGCTGGTAAGGTGTGCAGGAATCATGGATCAGGTTTAGGGTTAAGGCTGGGGATCAGGTTAAGGGATTATGCTGGCAAGGTGTGCAGGAATCATGGATCAGGTTTCGGGTTAAGGCTGGGGATCAGGTTAAGGGGTTATGCTGGTAAGGTGTGCAGGAATCATGGATCAGGTTTAGGGTTACGGCTGGGGATCAGGTTAAGGGGTTAGGCTGGTAAGGTGTGCAGGAATCATGGATCAGGTTTAGGGTTACGGCTGGGGATCAGGTTAAGGGGTTATGCTGGTAAGGTGTGCAGGAATCATGGATCAGGTTTAGGGTTAAGGCTGGGGATCAGGTTAAGGGATTATGCTGGCAAGGTGTGCAGGAATCATGGATCAGGTTTAGGGTTACGGCTGGGGATCAGGTTAAGGGGTTATGCTGGCAAGGTGTGCAGGAATCATGGATCAGGTTTCGGGTTAAGGCTGGGGATCAGGTTAAGGGGTTATGCTGGTAAGGTGTGCAGGAATCATGGATCAGGTTTAGGGTTACGGCTGGGGATCAGGTTAAGGGGTTAGGCTGGTAAGGTGTGCAGGAATCATGGATCAGGTTTAGGGTTACGGCTGGGGATCAGGTTAAGGGGTTATGCTGGCAAGGTGTGCAGGAATCATGGATCAGGTTTAGGGTTAAGGCTGGCAGGTTAAGGGGTTAGGCTGGCAAGGTGTGCAGGAATCATGGATCAGGTTTCGGGTTAAGGCTGGGGATCAGGTTAAGGGGTTATGCTGGCAAGGTGTGCAGGAATCATGGATCAGGTTTAGGGTTAAGGCTGGGGATCAGGTTTAGGGTTAAGGCTGGGGATCAGGTTTATGGTTAAGGCTGGGGACCAGATTTAGGGTTACGGCTGGGGATCAGGTTTAGGGTTTATGCTGGTAAGGTGTGCAGGAATCATGGATCAGGTTTAGGGTTAAGGCTGGGGATCAGGTTAAGGGGTTATGCTGGTAAGGTGTGCAGGAATCATGGATCAGGTTTAGGGTTACGGCTGGGGATCAGGTTAAGGGGTTATGCTGGTAAGGTGTGCAGGAATCATGGATCAGGTTTAGGGTTACGGCTGGGGATCAGGTTAAGGGGTTATGCTGGTAAGGTGTGCAGGAATCATGGATCAGGTTTAGGGTTACGGCTGGGGATCAGGTTAAGGGGTTATGCTGGTAAGGTGTGCAGGAATCATGGATCAGGTTTAGGGTTAAGGCTGGGGATCAGGTTAAGGGGTTATGCTGGTAAGGTGTGCAGGAATCATGGATCAGGTTTAGGGTTAAGGTTGGGGATCAGGTTAAGGGGTTATGCTGGCAAGGTGTGCAGGAATCATGGATCAGGTTTAGGGTTAAGGCTGGGGATCAGGTTAAGGGGTTATGCTGGTAAGGTGTGCAGGAATCATGGATCAGGTTTAGGGTTACGGCTGGGGATCAGGTTAAGGGGTTAGGCTGGTAAGGTGTGCAGGAATCATGGATCAGGTTTAGGGTTACGGCTGGGGATCAGGTTAAGGGGTTAGGCTGGCAAGGTGTGCAGGAATCATGGATCAGGTTTAGGGTTAAGGCTGGGGATCAGGTTAAGGGGTTATGCTGGCAAGGTGTGCAGGAATCATGGATCAGGTTTAGGGTTAAGGCTGGGGATCAGGTTAAGGGGTTATGCTGGTAAGGTGTGCAGGAATCATGGATCAGGTTTAGGGTTAAGGCTGGGGATCAGGTTAAGGGATTATGCTGGCAAGGTGTGCAGGAATCATGGATCAGGTTTAGGGTTAAGGCTGGGGATCAGGTTAAGGGGTTATGCTGGTAAGGTGTGCAGGAATCATGGATCAGGTTTAGGGTTAAGGCTGGGGATCAGGTTAAGGGATTATGCTGGCAAGGTGTGCAGGAATCATGGATCAGGTTTAGGGTTAAGGCTGGGGATCAGGTTAAGGGGTTATGCTGGTAAGGTGTGCAGGAATCATGGATCAGGTTTAGGGTTAAGGCTGGGGATCAGGTTAAGGGATTATGCTGGCAAGGTGTGCAGGAATCATGGATCAGGTTTCGGGTTAAGGCTGGGGATCAGGTTAAGGGGTTATGCTGGTAAGGTGTGCAGGAATCATGGATCAGGTTTAGGGTTACGGCTGGGGATCAGGTTAAGGGGTTAGGCTGGTAAGGTGTGCAGGAATCATGGATCAGGTTTAGGGTTACGGCTGGGGATCAGGTTAAGGGGTTATGCTGGTAAGGTGTGCAGGAATCATGGATCAGGTTTAGGGTTAAGGCTGGGGATCAGGTTAAGGGATTATGCTGGCAAGGTGTGCAGGAATCATGGATCAGGTTTAGGGTTACGGCTGGGGATCAGGTTAAGGGGTTATGCTGGCAAGGTGTGCAGGAATCATGGATCAGGTTTCGGGTTAAGGCTGGGGATCAGGTTAAGGGGTTAGGCTGGTAAGGTGTGCAGGAATCATGGATCAGGTTTAGGGTTACGGCTGGGGATCAGGTTAAGGGGTTAGGCTGGTAAGGTGTGCAGGAATCATGGATCAGGTTTAGGGTTACGGCTGGGGATCAGGTTAAGGGGTTATGCTGGTAAGGTGTGCAGGAATCATGGATCAGGTTTAGGGTTAAGGCTGGGGATCAGGTTAAGGGATTATGCTGGCAAGGTGTGCAGGAATCATGGATCAGGTTTAGGGTTACGGCTGGGGATCAGGTTAAGGGGTTATGCTGGCAAGGTGTGCAGGAATCATGGATCAGGTTTCGGGTTAAGGCTGGGGATCAGGTTAAGGGGTTATGCTGGTAAGGTGTGCAGGAATCATGGATCAGGTTTAGGGTTACGGCTGGGGATCAGGTTAAGGGGTTAGGCTGGTAAGGTGTGCAGGAATCATGGATCAGGTTTAGGGTTACGGCTGGGGATCAGGTTAAGGGGTTATGCTGGCAAGGTGTGCAGGAATCATGGATCAGGTTTAGGGTTAAGGCTGGCAGGTTAAGGGGTTAGGCTGGCAAGGTGTGCAGGAATCATGGATCAGGTTTCGGGTTAAGGCTGGGGATCAGGTTAAGGGGTTATGCTGGCAAGGTGTGCAGGAATCATGGATCAGGTTTAGGGTTAAGGCTGGGGATCAGGTTTAGGGTTAAGGCTGGGGATCAGGTTTATGGTTAAGGCTGGGGACCAGATTTAGGGTTACGGCTGGGGATCAGGTTTAGGGTTTATGCTGGTAAGGTGTGCAGGAATCATGGATCAGGTTTAGGGTTAAGGCTGGGGATCAGGTTAAGGGGTTATGCTGGTAAGGTGTGCAGGAATCATGGATCAGGTTTAGGGTTACGGCTGGGGATCAGGTTAAGGGGTTATGCTGGTAAGGTGTGCAGGAATCATGGATCAGGTTTAGGGTTACGGCTGGGGATCAGGTTAAGGGGTTATGCTGGTAAGGTGTGCAGGAATCATGGATCAGGTTTAGGGTTACGGCTGGGGATCAGGTTAAGGGGTTATGCTGGTAAGGTGTGCAGGAATCATGGATCAGGTTTAGGGTTAAGGCTGGGGATCAGGTTAAGGGGTTATGCTGGTAAGGTGTGCAGGAATCATGGATCAGGTTTAGGGTTAAGGTTGGGGATCAGGTTAAGGGGTTATGCTGGCAAGGTGTGCAGGAATCATGGATCAGGTTTAGGGTTAAGGCTGGGGATCAGGTTAAGGGGTTATGCTGGTAAGGTGTGCAGGAATCATGGATCAGGTTTAGGGTTACGGCTGGGGATCAGGTTAAGGGGTTAGGCTGGTAAGGTGTGCAGGAATCATGGATCAGGTTTAGGGTTACGGCTGGGGATCAGGTTAAGGGGTTAGGCTGGCAAGGTGTGCAGGAATCATGGATCAGGTTTAGGGTTAAGGCTGGGGATCAGGTTAAGGGGTTATGCTGGCAAGGTGTGCAGGAATCATGGATCAGGTTTAGGGTTAAGGCTGGGGATCAGGTTAAGGGGTTATGCTGGTAAGGTGTGCAGGAATCATGGATCAGGTTTAGGGTTAAGGCTGGGGATCAGGTTAAGGGATTATGCTGGCAAGGTGTGCAGGAATCATGGATCAGGTTTAGGGTTAAGGCTGGGGATCAGGTTAAGGGGTTATGCTGGTAAGGTGTGCAGGAATCATGGATCAGGTTTAGGGTTAAGGCTGGGGATCAGGTTAAGGGATTATGCTGGCAAGGTGTGCAGGAATCATGGATCAGGTTTAGGGTTAAGGCTGGGGATCAGGTTAAGGGGTTATGCTGGTAAGGTGTGCAGGAATCATGGATCAGGTTTAGGGTTAAGGCTGGGGATCAGGTTAAGGGATTATGCTGGCAAGGTGTGCAGGAATCATGGATCAGGTTTCGGGTTAAGGCTGGGGATCAGGTTAAGGGGTTATGCTGGTAAGGTGTGCAGGAATCATGGATCAGGTTTAGGGTTACGGCTGGGGATCAGGTTAAGGGGTTAGGCTGGTAAGGTGTGCAGGAATCATGGATCAGGTTTAGGGTTACGGCTGGGGATCAGGTTAAGGGGTTATGCTGGTAAGGTGTGCAGGAATCATGGATCAGGTTTAGGGTTAAGGCTGGGGATCAGGTTAAGGGATTATGCTGGCAAGGTGTGCAGGAATCATGGATCAGGTTTAGGGTTACGGCTGGGGATCAGGTTAAGGGGTTATGCTGGCAAGGTGTGCAGGAATCATGGATCAGGTTTCGGGTTAAGGCTGGGGATCAGGTTAAGGGGTTAGGCTGGTAAGGTGTGCAGGAATCATGGATCAGGTTTAGGGTTACGGCTGGGGATCAGGTTAAGGGGTTAGGCTGGTAAGGTGTGCAGGAATCATGGATCAGGTTTAGGGTTACGGCTGGGGATCAGGTTAAGGGGTTATGCTGGCAAGGTGTGCAGGAATCATGGATCAGGTTTAGGGTTAAGGCTGGCAGGTTAAGGGGTTAGGCTGGCAAGGTGTGCAGGAATCATGGATCAGGTTTCGGGTTAAGGCTGGGGATCAGGTTAAGGGGTTATGCTGGCAAGGTGTGCAGGAATCATGGATCAGGTTTAGTGTTAAGGTTGGGGATCAGGTTAAGGGGTTATGCTGGCAAGGTGTGCAGGAATCATGGATCAGGTTTAGGGTTAAGGCTGGGGATCAGGTTAAGGGGTTATGCTGGCAAGGTGTGCAGGAATCATGGATCAGGTTTAGGGTTAAGGTTGGGGATCAGGTTAAGGGGTTATGCTGGCAAGGTGTGCAGGAATCATGGATCAGGTTTCGGGTTACGGCTGGGGATCAGGTTAAGGGGTTATGCTGGTAAGGTGTGCAGGAATCATGGATCAGGTTTAGGGTTAAGGCTGGGGATCAGGTTAAGGGATTATGCTGGCAAGGTGTGCAGGAATCATGGATCAGGTTTCGGGTTAAGGCTGGGGATCAGGTTAAGGGGTTATGCTGGTAAGGTGTGCAGGAATCATGGATCAGGTTTAGGGTTACGGCTGGGGATCAGGTTAAGGGGTTAGGCTGGTAAGGTGTGCAGGAATCATGGATCAGGTTTAGGGTTACGGCTGGGGATCAGGTTAAGGGGTTATGCTGGTAAGGTGTGCAGGAATCATGGATCAGGTTTAGGGTTAAGGCTGGGGATCAGGTTAAGGGATTATGCTGGCAAGGTGTGCAGGAATCATGGATCAGGTTTAGGGTTACGGCTGGGGATCAGGTTAAGGGGTTATGCTGGCAAGGTGTGCAGGAATCATGGATCAGGTTTCGGGTTAAGGCTGGGGATCAGGTTAAGGGGTTATGCTGGTAAGGTGTGCAGGAATCATGGATCAGGTTTAGGGTTACGGCTGGGGATCAGGTTAAGGGGTTAGGCTGGTAAGGTGTGCAGGAATCATGGATCAGGTTTAGGGTTACGGCTGGGGATCAGGTTAAGGGGTTATGCTGGCAAGGTGTGCAGGAATCATGGATCAGGTTTAGGGTTAAGGCTGGCAGGTTAAGGGGTTAGGCTGGCAAGGTGTGCAGGAATCATGGATCAGGTTTCGGGTTAAGGCTGGGGATCAGGTTAAGGGGTTATGCTGGCAAGGTGTGCAGGAATCATGGATCAGGTTTAGTGTTAAGGTTGGGGATCAGGTTAAGGGGTTATGCTGGCAAGGTGTGCAGGAATCATGGATCAGGTTTAGGGTTAAGGCTGGGGATCAGGTTAAGGGGTTATGCTGGCAAGGTGTGCAGGAATCATGGATCAGGTTTCGGGTTAAGGTTGGGGATCAGGTTAAGGGGCTATGCTGGCAAGGTGTGCAGGAATCATGGATCAGGTTTCGGGTTAAGGCTGGGGATCAGGTTAAGGGGTTATGCTGGTAAGGTGTGCAGGAATCATGGATCAGGTTTAGGGTTACGGCTGGGGATCAGGTTAAGGGGTTATGCTGGTAAGGTGTGCAGGAATCATGGATCAGGTTTAGGGTTACGGCTGGGGATCAGGTTAAGGGGTTATGCTGGCAAGGTGTGCAGGAATCATGGATCAGGTTTAGGGTTAAGGCTGGGGATCAGGTTAAGGGGTTATGCTGGTAAGGTGTGCAGGAATCATGGATCAGGTTTAGGGTTAAGGCTGGGGATCAGGTTAAGGGGTTATGCTGGCAAGGTGTGCAGGAATCATGGATCGGGTTTAGGGTTAAGGCTGGGGATCAGGTTAAGGGGTTATGCTGGTAAGGTGTGCAGGAATCATGGATCAGGTTTAGGGTTACGGCTGGGGATCAGGTTAAGGGGTTATGCTGGCAAGGTGTGCAGGAATCATGGATCAGGTTTAGGGTTACGGCTGGGGATCAGGTGAAGGGGTTAGGCTGGCAAGGTGTGCAGGAATCATGGATCAGGTTTAGGGTTGAGGCTGGGGATCAGGTTTAAGGTTAAGGCTGGCAAGGTATGCAGGGATTGTGGATCAGGGTTCATGGTATAGGGATCGTGGATCAGGGTTCATGGATTGTGGATTGTGGATCAGGGTTCATGGATTGTGGATCAGGGTTCAGGGTTCAGGGATCGTGGATCAGGGTCCAAGGATCATGGTTCAGGGATCGTGGATTAGGGTCTAAGGATCATGGATCAGGGTTAAGGATCGTGGATTAGGATTCAAAGATCAGTGAGCGTGGATCAGAGCTCATGACCCGATGATCAGGGGTAAGGGTCGAGGTCGGCAAGGCGGTGGGCGGGGTCTGCCTCGACCCCTGGAAGGTATGCAGGGGTCAGGATACAGGATGCATGATTGACACTTGCTTGCAATCCATGAGGCAGATGCGCCAAATCAGATGTCAGCTCCATTCACCTCCCCCACACCCTTTCACACCAAACTATTCAAAAACACCCCCCACCCGCCCCCTTAAACACACCTCCACTCAAATACCCTAAACCCTAAAACACACCCATGTTTCTGTTTTGGTTGCTACCAAGTGCCCGCCCTGCAGCTCCACTCACCCACACACCCATCCACACCCCTCCACACACACACACATGCATCACCACTCACCAGCGTTCCATGTGCAGTTGGCTCATGAGAGCCAGGGCATCCAAGTGCCCGCCCTGCAGCTCCACTCACCCACACACCCATCCACACCCCTCCACACACACACACACATGCATCACCACTCACCAGCGTTCCATGTGCAGTTGGCTCATGAGAGCCAGGGCATCCAAGTGCCCGCCCTGCAGCTCCACTCACCCACACACCCATCCACACCCCTCCACACACACACACATGCATCACCACTCACCAGCGTTCCATGTGCAGTTGGCTCATGAGAGCCAGGGCATCCAAGTGCCCGCCCTGCAGCTCCACTCACCCACACACCCATCCACACCCCTCCACACACACACACATGCATCACCACTCACCAGCGTTCCATGTGCAGTTGGCTCATGAGAGCCAGGGCATCCAAGTGCCCGCCCTGCAGCTCCACTCACCCACACACCCATCCACACCCCTCCACACACACACGCATGCATCACCACTCACCAGCGTTCCATGTGCAGTTGGCTCATGAGAGCCAGGGCATCCAAGTGCCCGCCCTGCAGCTCCACCCACCCACACACCCTTCCATCCACCCGCCCACACACCCCTCCACACACATACGCAGGCATCACCACTCACCTGTGTTCCATGTGCAGCTGGCTCATGAGAGCCAGGGCATCCAAGTGCCCACCCTGCAGCTCCACTCAACTACACACCCTTCCATCCACCCACCCACACACCCCTCCACACACACAGCACCACTCACCTGCGTTCCATGTGCAGTTGGCTCATGAGGGCCAGGGCATCCAAGTGCCCCCCCTGCAGCTCCAGGGCCTGCGAAGCCCACTTGAGAGCCTCAGAGGAAGAGCCCATGCGGCGTGCTATGCAGGCCAGACGCAGGTAGCAGTCGATGTAAGCCTCGTGATCAGCCAGGATGGCCTGGAGGGGGAGAGGGGGACGTATGACACAGTGGAGTCAGAAAAAGAGCCCATGCGGTTTATAAGGCTTACATTGACTGTCACCTGTGTATGTAATAAAACAGGTGACAGTCAATGTACGCTTTACGGTCAGCTAGGATGCCCCCCAAGGGCCGTTGTTACAAAGGTAACGCATCCACTCACAGCCTTTTGCAAAAGGGCCAGGCAGGGCGAGAACCGGGAAGAAATCAGACGCGACCCAAAACAAGGTTTTGGGGGGGGAGCGGGATACGCTAAGTCAAATCCAGGTTACAAGCAGCCGACATTGCATGGGATGGAGTACGGGGGAAAAGGGGGCAGGGAGTGAGGGGTAGGAAAGGGGGGAGGAGTGAGGGGTAGGAAAATAGGAGAGGAATTGAGGGTTCGAGATTTAGGGCTTGAGGTACGGGGCCCAGGTACCACGCACCTGGTACTGGCCGCAAGGTACTCCCCCACCGCCTCCAGCAGTCGCGCCTTGTTGTACGCCAGGTTCTAGGGTTTCGGGAGTAACAATCAGGTGTTGATCAGGGCTATGGGTTCACGCACCTGGTACGCCTTCTTGGCCGCAAGGTACTCCCCCACCGCCTCCAGCAGTCGCGCCTTGTTGTACGCCAGCGTCAGCTGCTGGTGCTTTGAGGCATAGGGTGCCACGACCGACCCCTTGGGCAGGGCCTCGGGCAGGGGCCCGGAGGCAGCGGCGGCCGCGGCGGCGGTTACGGCGGCCGGCCCTGCGGCGGAGGCAGCGGCCGAGGCCGCGGCGGCTGACGAGGAGGTCGACAGGGCCATGTTGGCCAGGGCCTCGTCTGTCAGGGCCAGGGCTTCAGTGGTCATGCTAGACCTAAGGTGGTACGCAGGTTAAAGATTTAAGGGTTCGGGTTCAGGGGTTTCGGGTAAAGGGTTTTAGGAGTTTAGGGGTTTAGGGTTCAGGAGTTTAGGGAAAAGGGTTTAGGGCCAGATCTTAAGGCAATGGAGGAGGGAGAAAGGTTTCTTTAAGACCCCTTTTAGTATATATTCGACTTATTATAATATATTGCATATAACAAGGGTTGAAATTCAGGGTACAGGCTGCCAGTCCCCTGGTTTTGTCAGAACTAATTTCAAGGCATGGGGCGAGAGGGGAGGGTTACAGGTTAATAGTCCTCAGGTCGTGCCAGATCTAAAGGATTGGCAAGGGGGGGGGGGGGCAGGGTTAAGGATACAGATGATGAGAAATTTCCTCTTCAGCCCATAGTCCCACTGACCTGCAGAACAGCAGCACTGTGTTGTTGAGCAGGCGGGCTGGCACCGTTTGACTAAGACACGCTGGCCATCCTCCCCCCTTCCCTCCTGCTCCCCCCATGGCTTGCGCACCCCCCTCCCCACTGACCTACAGAACAGCACCGCTGCGTTGTTGAGCAGGCGGGCAGGCACCACGTGGTTGGGCACGCTGGCCAAGGCTGCCGCCGCGTCCTCCTCCCCCTCGTCGTCGCTACCAAAAAGATCGTCAATCCCAAAGCCCTCGCCCCCGTCCTCGCCCGTCCTGTTATGTGGGGAGCGTCACATGGCCGTCACATGGCCAAAGGTGGGGAGCATCACATGGCCGTCACATGGCCAAAGGTGGGGAGCGGCACATGGCCGTCACATGACCAAAGGTGAGGGGCATCACATGGCCGTCACATGGCCAAAGGTGAGGGGCATCACATGGCCGTCACATGGCCAAAGGTGAGGGGCATCACATGGCCGTCACATGGCCAAAGGTGGGGAGCGTCACATGGCCGTCACATGACCAAAGGTGGACAGCGTAACATGGCCATCACATGGCCAAAGGTGGGGAGCTTCACTTGACCGTTACATGGCCTAAGGTGGGGAGCTTCACTTGACCGTTACATGGCCAAAGGTGGGGAGCTTCACTTGACCGTTACATGGCCAAAGGTGGGGAGCTTCACTTGACCGTTACATGGCCAAAGGTGGGGAGCTTCACTTGACCGTTACATGGCCAAAGGTGTGGACCTTCACTTGACCGTTACATGGCCAAAGGTGTGGACCTTCACTTGACCGTTACATGGCCTAAGGTGGGGAGCTTCACTTGACCGTTACATGGCCAAAGGTGGGGAGCTTCACTTGACCGTTACATGGCCAAAGGTGGGGAGCTTCACTTGACCGTTACATGGCCAAAGGTGGGGAGCTTCACTTGACCGTTACATGGCCAAAGGTGGGGAGCTTCACTTGACCGTTACATGGCCAAAGGTGGGGAGCTTCACTTGACCGTTACATGGCCAAAGGTGTGGACCTTCACTTGACCGTTACATGGCCAAAGGTGGGGAGCTTCACTTGACCGTTACATGGCCTAAGGTGGGGAGATTCACTTGACCGTTACATGGCCAAAGGTGGGGAGCTTCACTTGACCGTTACATGGCCTAAGGTGGGGAGATTCACTTGACCGTTACATGGCCTAAGGTGGGGAGCTTCACTTGACCGTTACATGGCCAAAGGTGGGGAGCTTCACTTGACTGTTACATGGCCAAAGGTGGGGAGCTTCACTTGACCGTTACATGGCCAAAGGTGGGGAGCTTCACTTGACTGTTACATGGCCTAAGGAGGGGAGCTTCACTTGACCGTTACATGGCCTAAGGAGGGGAGCTTCACTTGACTGTTACATGGCCTAAGGTGGGGAGCTTCACTTGACCGTTACATGGCCTAAGGTGGGGAGCTTCACTTGACCGTTACATGGCCAAAGGTGGGGAGCTTCACTTGACCGTTACATGGCCTAAGGTGGGGAGCTTCACTTGACCGTTACATGGCCTAAGGTGGGGAGCTTCACTTGACCGTTACATGGCCTAAGGTGGGGAGCTTCACTTGACCGTTACATGGCCAAAGGTGGGGAGATTCACTTGACCGTTACATGGCCTAAGGTGGGGAGCTTCACTTGACCGTTACATGGCCTAAGGTGGGGAGCTTCACTTGACCGTTACATGGCCAAAGGTGGGGAGCTTCACTTGACCGTTACATGGCCTAAGGAGGGGAGCTTCACTTGACTGTTACATGGCCAAAGGTGGGGAGCTTCACTTGACTGTTACATGGCCTAAGGAGGGGAGCTTCACTTGACCGTTACATGGCCAAAGGTGGGGAGCTTCACTTGACCGTTACATGGCCTAAGGTGGGGAGCTTCACTTGACTGTTACATGGCCTAAGGAGGGGAGCTTCACTTGACTGTTACATGGCCAAAGGTGGGGAGCTTCACTTGACTGTTACATGGCCTAAGGAGGGGAGCTTCACTTGACCGTTACATGGCCTAAAGTGGGGAGCTTCACTTGACTGTTACATGGCCTAAGGAGGGGAGCTTCACTTGACTGTTACATGGCCAAAGGTGGGGAGCTTCACTTGACTGTTACATGGCCTAAGGAGGGGAGCTTCACTTGACCGTTACATGGCCAAAGGTGGGGAGCTTCACTTGACTGTTACATGGCCTAAGGTGGGGAGCTTCACTTGACTGTTACATGGCCTAAGGAGGGGAGCTTCACTTGACTGTTACATGGCCAAAGGTGGGGAGCTTCACTTGACTGTTACATGGCCTAAGGTGGGGAGATTCACTTGACCGTTACATGGCCTAAGGTGGGGAGCTTCACTTGACCGTTACATGGCCTAAGGTGGGGAGCTTCACTTGACCGTTACATGGCCTAAGGTGGGAGTCAGATGGTGAACTCTTTTGAGGTGGCAAGGAGCTCCTCCTTCAACCCCTTAGCTCCTCCCCCTTCCACTCCCCTCCCTTCGCACCACCTCCACTCACCCGTTCCTGGCCGCCCTTTTGGCCGCGGCCCGCTCCTTGGTGGTGGCGCGCAGCTCCTCCTGCAGCCGCTTGGCCTCTGCCTGCTTCTTGCGGTGCAGCGCGAGCACGTGCTGGTAGGCTTTGAGGGAGCCCTGGGGGTCGCGCGGGGCGAGCAATTCCGCCAGCAGCTCCCACATGTCGGCATCATCTTCGCGGCGCTGGGAACACAAAAAGGAAGGAGAGGCGGATATAAAGAACGTCTAAGAGGGCCTCTTGGGTTTGTGGTATAGGTTATAGGGGTTTTAGTGGGCCCTACAGTTCATGCACCAGGTAAGCAGCGCCCATATGTCGGCATCGTCCTCGCGGCGCTGAGAAATAGAGAGAATACAAATGAACCCAGGGGAGAAGGATTATAAATACATCCCCGCGGCCCCTGAGGGAGCTCTAGGGTTTGTGCCCCGGGGCCAGCAGACCCTGCATCCCTGCACTGTCCTCGTGGCGCTGGGATCACACAAATAAAATAGCATTACCCTCCGAGCCCCTCTAAAAAGCTACAAGAGGTCGCTGATCAGCTGCACCGAGATGGAGGTAAGCAAACAGCGGGCCCCTAGGGGAGGGCGGTCGTAAACAAAAGTCTAAGAGGGCCTCTTGAGGGACCCCAGGGTTTTGTGCCCTGGGCTGCCTACCCCCACATCTCAGCATTTTCCTCGTGGCGCTGCGTAACAGGAGAAGAAGCAGAAGAGGGGGGAGCAATCATGAATAAAAGGACCGGGGGACGGCCACGGTGCGCATGTAGCTTCAGCCCAAGCTTTTGCTGTTTTATCAACTTTCGTCTCCACACAGGGCGTGGCATTATGGGCTCATCTCAAAGGAAGTTGGCTGGAATGATGCTCCCTTGAGGGGTGGAGTCATAATGCAAGCCTGAAGTTTGAAACCCTTAACCCTTTCCTGGAAACGTGAACGTATGGCGGACACCTCGTGGCGGGGGTCGCACCCCAGAAAGGGCACGAGCTGGCATCCTTACACTGCCTGCTGAGGCACATACACAATATGCATGCCCGTGGGCCTGGAGGGAGGGAGCTCCCCCCCTCCTACTGGACATAGCCTTGCTTTATTTTATCCCAGTGGGCCGGAAATGGGGCCTGGGGATTTACGCGTGTTGGGGGTGCTGACAGCTCCGCTATGTCAGCCTCATCGTCCCCCCGGCACCACCGCGGGCAAAAGGAGGGGAATCAAGCCGTGCACACTGGCACAGGATATGTTTCAATGACTGCTGTATGGCCTACAGGTGCCTTCCTTGATCCACGTCTAAGGGGGGTTATCTTCCTTTTTTCTATGGCAGGATGAAGTACATGCAGGAAATAACCACAAGCCTAAACCCTGGCTCTCAGGTTTATAACATCGGACTCGCTAAGGGGTCTGGGGTGTGAACAAAGAGCTGTTACTGCCTAGTTTAGGGTTAAGGAATTAGGATTATGATCAAAGAGCTGTTACTGCCTAGTTTAGGGTTAAGGGTCTGGGGTCTGATCAAAGGGCTGTTACTGCCTAGTTAGGGTTTAGGGTCTGGGGTCTAAGGGCTACTACTGCCTACTGTGGGGTTTAGGGTTTGGGGTTTTAATCAACGGGCTGTTACTGCCTAGTTTAGGATGTAGGGTTCTGATCAAAGGGCTACTACTGCCTACTGTGGGGTTTAGGGTTTGGGGTTCTAATCAACGGGCTGTTACTGCCTAGTTTATGATGTAGGGTTCTGATCAAAGGGCTACTACTGCCTACTGTGGGGTTAAGGGTTTGGGGTTCTAATCAACGGGCTGTTACTGCCTAGTTTAGGGTGTTCTGATCAAAGGGCTGTCACTGCCGTACATGCTGAGTGGTTTCCCACAAAATTAACGTTGGCTGCGGGGGTTTTATAAACACGTGAACATGGCATCAGGGAAGCTTAGCCTTTGACTTGCACCGGAGGCTTGCTTTTTAGCCCCTTGGTAATCGGTCCAGAGTGTGAATATTGGTAAGAATTATCAATGTTGCTGGCAGGGAGGCAATGCTAGTCTATCCATGAATTCCCGAAGCACATTCTAACACAACTCGCGAAATCACACATTCTAACACAACTCGCGAAATCAATGCGAACCTCACAGAACATACCGGCAGTGGCCAACATAATCTGCACAAGCCTGCACGAAACCACGATTGTGCATGTGGGCCATTGGCAATCTCAAGTCGACATGTCGCTGCCACGTCGTGTCAGGTAGATACTGTCACGCAGGACAGGTACATGACTACATACCGCGTCCAGTATCGACAGATAGCTGGTAAGTGTGCCCTTGCGCACAATGTGAATGCGCCGTAAATGCCACGTCTGCATTCAAGCACCAATATGCCTCCCATAACCTAGTTTAGGGTTCAGGGTCTAGGGTACTGGGTCTCAAGTGTTTAGGATTCAGGGTCTAGGCTTCTGGGTCTAAAGGGTCCAGGGTCTAATAGGCTTAGGGTTCAGGGTCAAGGCTTCTGGGTCTGAAACCTAAAACCGGAATTCAGATCAACGGGGTAATTTCTACCTGAGCTGCCTCGCGGAACGTGTTCAGGGTCTTCTCGACCTTCTCCGGGTTGTCATAAATTAGCTGGCCCAAAATCTGAGGGGGAGGGGGAGGGGGAGGGGGAGGGGGCAGCAAACAAGCACTTGTTAGATTTCCAAATTATGAAGCGATCGCCGACAGCCAATACCGCGGCAAAAAAAACTAGATTCCCGTGTCAATTAAAAAACGACTTACCATTAATCGAATTCATTGATGCGGTATTAAGGGTGAAGAGTTGAAAGCCAGAATTAGGATTTAGGGTTCAGGGTTAAGACTTCACAATTTAGGGTCAAGAGTTCATAATTTGAGAGGAGCGCTTGGGCACCAGATTCGAGATTTCAGGAACAGGGCGCAAAGTGTGAGTGTCCCATACCTTGAGGTGTCGTAGGAGTTGGCTGCAGCCTGGGTGACCAGCTTGATAGGGTTCATCAGAATTTAGGTTTAGGGGCCCGTGACAAAGAGTCAGTGCTCAAGGGGCCTAGCACAGCATTAAAGCATCATACACCTTGAAGGATATAAAGCATCCCATACCTTGAAAGATTCTCAATATGGTTCAGGGTTCATGGTTCAGGGTTCAGGGGCGTGCGCTGAAGGTGTCAAGGGTCCTAATGCAGCATTAAAGCATCCTACACAAAGCGTTGTAGAATGTGGGTGCTGCCTAAATTGCCGCCTCCCTGGTTTATTGGGCTCAGGCGTCAGGGGTCCGTGTTTGAGGCTCAAGGTCGAAGGGCAGGGTCCTAGCGCAGCGCTTAAATGCCCAATGTCAAGAGTGCGTCGTATAAGGTGGGTGCGGCCTTGATTGCAGCCTCAAAAAGGTTCAGGGTTCAAGAGGGAAATGGTCAGAATTCTAAGCTGGAGGTTGAAGGGTAAGGGTTCAGGGGGCCTAGGGCACTTTGTGAGTGTCCAAAACTTAGAGTGAGTCATGAAAGGTGGGCGCTGCCTTGATTGCCGCCATGAAAGGTTGAGGGTCGCATTTGCAGTGTTTAACTCTCCTGGTGCAGCATTGGATCGCGCAATACCTTGAGTGCGATGTAGAAGGTGGGTGCCGCCTTGATCGCTGGCTCTAAAGGGTTCAGGGTTCAGGGTTCAGGGTGTAGGGTTTAGGGGCCCGTGTTGAACGGTTAAAGGATCCTGGCGCAGCGTTTGAATGCCCAATACCTTGAGAGCATCATAGAATGTGGGTGCTGCCTTGATCGCCGCCTCCAGCTCCGAGGATGCGTTGATGGCCCCGGTCTGCAGGCCCTGGCTCAGCCACCACTGGGCCAGCCCTAGGTGGGGCAGCGCCAGGCTGGTGTCCTGCCGGCTGGCGGCGTTGTAGTGCTTGTGGGCTTCCTGGGCAACGGGTCAGGGGGCAGGGTGGTCAATAAATATGTGCAGTAGCGCCAGGCTGGCGTCCAGGCTCAGCCGCCACTGGGCCAGCCCTAGGTGGGGCAGCGCCAGGCTGGTGTCCTGCCGGCTGGCGGCATTGTAGTGTCTGGGGACAGTGAGTAAAGGGATGTATTTGAGTGTGTGAGAGGGGGGGTGACAGGTGGTGCGACAGTATCAGGCTGGCGTCCTGCCAGACTGGCGGCTTTGTAGCCCCAGCCCCCCTGCCCAGTGCTGCAAACCCCTGCAGCGCCTCCTTACCTGGATGTTCCCCATGGCATGGTAGGCGCGGGCCAGGGTGCAATGGCAGTCGGCCCGGGTGGAGTCCAGCGCGGCAGGCCCATCGCAAGCCTCCAACGCAGCGCGACTCAGTACCAAGGCCTGCAGGGTCAAGGGTTTTGAGGGTTTGAAGGTTTCGGGGATTCAGAATATTGTGGTGCAGGGCTTCAGGGTCCAGGACTTCAGGTGAACCCCCTGGTAACACAATCGGAGGAAGTGAATGGAAATGAAGTTCAACCGAATGGAAGCGTTCTACCATTTCAGTCGTTCTACTTACTGAAACCAGAGGCTGAAACTGACAATGCCTACCCAACCCCAAACCAACCCACCCACACCACCCAACCTCACCCCTCCCCCCCATTCATGGACAGAGGGTCAGTTGCACACCATGACTCCACAATGCCGTGTTGTCCCCCCCCCTCCCTACACCCCCTCCCCCCCCCCCCCCCACACACACACCACACACACACACACACCACCTTATTGTGGTCGCCCCTGATCAGGCTGAGGTGTGCCAGCAGGTTGAGCACGCCCACATGACCTGAATCCAACTCATGCGCACGCATGAGCAGTTTGAGACCATCCGCCAGGCCCTGTTGCGAGGAGGAGGGCGGAGGGCAGGGGAGGAAGGCGGTGGGCATAGGAGGAGGCAGGTTGAGCATGCCCACATGACCAAGCTCAACTCTTGTGCTCGAATGAGACCACCCGCCCGGTCCCAATACGGGGTGCAGGGAGGAGTGGGGCCGTCGTACTTCTGCCCCCCCCCCCCCTCACAAGCATTGCATAGTGGTATTGGTGCATTGAAAGCCCACTTCTAACACCTACATTGTTGAACAAATGATTTGATTTAAAACACACACACACACACACACACAGAAAACAACACATACACCAACACACACCTGTTGGACTGTGGGGCTGTTGAATTTGATGACGGCCAGCCCCAAGTGTGCATCAGCATTCGCCGGGTCCAGCTGTGTAAGGAGGGGGTTCAGGTGAGGGTGTGAACCAAGGTATGAACAACATGCGGCATTCCACACATTTATCATGATGACGGCCAGCCCCAAGTGCGCATCAGCATTCACTGGGTCCAGCTGTGTAGGGTGTTCGGGGGTGATGTGTGAAGGAAGGGGTGAACAACATGCAGTATTCCACACATTGATCATGATGACGGCAAGACTCAAGTGTGCATCAGCTTTCGCCGGGTCCAGCTGTGCAAGGAGTGTGTGGGCAAACGTGTGAGGAAATGTGTGAACAACAAACAGCTGGACCCGACCAACCTCACAGACAGCAGGGGGGTGGGGGGGCACTGAGTGAACGGAGGTGTGGACAGACGACTGCGTTCCACACATTGGGACTGGATCAAGATCTGGAGGTGCACTTATATGGAATGCATCAGTTGGGTCAGGTCCAACTAGGCAGAGAGTGTGTGAGTCTGTGTGTGTGGGGGGGGGGGGGGTGAGATCAAGGCGTGAGCAGGTGTACAGATCTAGATTATTGGAAAGTGTGCACCAAGGTGTGAACAGGTGTCCAGATCTAGATCACAGGTATGTGCACCATGGTGTGAACAGGGGGCCGGATAAAAAACCTGGGGATGCTACCAGGCAGCAAAACAAGCGAGATGGACGACGGGGCATCATGCTGTGCACAGGTCCCCCCACATATCCACACTTCCTCACACCTCCCCAACACCTGTAAAACAGGCTAGAGTGCTGCCTGTGTCGCCATCAGGTTCCCAAGCTAGAGTTGACAGGAGGTGATACCCAGTCGGATCTCGACAGGACCTCATCCCCCCCCCACACAATTCCACACACCTGTACAACACCCCCACCCACACTTCCACACACCTGTATAACCCGCTCAAACGCTGCCTGCGCTGCCGTCATATCCCCCAGCTTAAGCTGGCATGCGGCGATGCCTAGCCGGACCTCAGCAGGGCAGCTGGGGTGCTCCTTCAGGGCACGACGGTACCTGGGGGGTTATGGTTTAGGGTTAAGGGTTAAGGGGCAGGGAGGGGAGGGGAAGGGAAGGGGGGGGGGGAGAATGCAAAGCATGATTGCGAGGGATGTGCGTTCTGGGCACGAAGCACCTCGTGAGGGATGGCAGGGGAGGGGAGGACAGCAAACATAAATAAACAGATGGTAAAAGTTCTGCGTACATTCCGTAAAATGAGTCTCTCGTCGCGCCAGGGAAGGAACCCTGAGGGGCGTCGCCGGGGGTCCATGGGCTAAAAGACCTTTGTCTGCACCCCTTCCTCACTTCATGATCACTTAAATAATCGCTACACAGGAATTAAACATGTGTGAAACATGTGTACACAGGAATTAACCATGTGTGAAACATGTGTACACAGGAATTAAACATGTGTGAAACATGTGTACACAATTCACAGAAAACTATCAGTCCTGACACATCCACGGGCCCCACGCATCCCCTCCTATCCCAGCCCCTCGCTCGACGGCAACCCACATCTGTAGTGCCTCCTTGTACTGCATCTGGTTGTACATCACAGACGCCAGCGCCAGATGTCCGACGATGTTGCGCCGCTTGTTGTTCTTGAGCTGGGAGGAGCGCAGGAACTCCTGGCGAGCGTTGGGGATGTCGTTCTGCATGAGAGAGGGGGAAGGGGGGGAGGGGGGAGGGGTTGTCAGAGAGGGGGGAGGGGGAGAGGGAGAGGGGGGGAGGGGGGGGAGAGGGGTGAGGGGTTGTCAGAGAGGGGGGAGCCAGACGGGAAAGGAGAAGCCGGCGTCAGAGGGGGGAATGTGAGACAGCAGGAACTCCCAGAGAGCATTGGGAATGTTGGTCTGTATATGAGAGGGGGGGGGGGGGGGAATGTCAGGGAGGGGGGAGCGGAACAGGAGGGGGGGACGGGAGCGTCAGAGGGAGGCTGCGAAGCGTGCAGGAACTCCTGATGGGCGTTGGGATTGCTGTTCTGAAAGAGAGGGGGGGCGGAATGGGGAAGGGATGGGAAGAGATGGCGTTTGCAGGGGAGAGCGAGACAAGATGGGATGGGACGGGATGGGATGGGACGGCAGCGTCACAGGAGGACTGGAAGGCAGGCAGGAATTCCTGACAGGCGTTGGGGCTGTCAATCTGGAGGAGGGAAGGGAGGGAGCGGGAGGGGCCAAGTGAGGACAGAACTGGAGGGGAGGGGCAGGGTTAGGCGGGACGGCAGCGTTTGAGGGGGCCTGGGAGTCGTGCAAGAACTCGTGACGAGTATTGGGAATGTTGTTCTGATAGATAGGGGTGGGGATGAGCGGGACCTGCGGGGCGAGGACAGCATCCGACAGGGAGGAGCGGAACGGGAGGGGCAAGGAGGGGAGAGTCAGGGGGGACAGGGGGGGTAGGGAGGGCGAGGTCGGCGTCAGGGGAAGGCTGGGAGGGTGCACGACGTTTGAGATATCATGTTCGACAATGGGGCGGCGAGTCCTCAGGCAAACTAGTTGCACCTTGTGCCCCTAAACCCTCATTCACAACCCCACCTGCCTCGGCCAGGGCTAGCACCCCAGTCCTAAGGTTACCCAGCTGTTCCTTCCGCCCTCGAACCCTCATTCAGGACCCCCACTTGCCGTGGCAGGCCCCGGAAACCAGTCCCTAAACCCTAAACAATCACCTGCCCTGGACATGACTCGTACCCCCCAGCCACAAAACCCTCATTCAGGGCCCCCAAGGGCCAGCACTTATGTCCCTACAGTCCCTACCTCCCCCCTTCCACTCACCTTGGCCAGGGCCAGCAACCCAGTCCCTAGGTATACCAGCTGCTCCTGGTTGTCCAGGATCTTGGCGCTGGAGAGGTGCTTCTGGGCAGTGCTGAAGTGCTCACCCTGTTTGGGGAGTAGGGTTCAAGGTTGGGGTTAAGGATTGAGGGGGAGAGGGGGGGGGGGGGGGTAAGGTGTGCCTGGAGGAGTGTTTCTTAACCTAAACCCTGTATAGGGGGGTAGCATTGAAGGTTCAGGGATGGGGGGTAGGGTTTAGGGTAGGGTTTAGGGCAGGGTGTATGCTAGGGTTTAGGGTTTAGGGTACAGTAGGGTTTAGGGTACAGTAGGGTTTAGGGCACAGTAGGGTTTAGGGCAGGGTTTAGGGTAGGGTTTAGGTTTAGGGTAGGGTTTAGGGCACAGTAGGGTTTAGGGCAGGGTTTAGGGTAGGGTTTAGGTTTAGGGTAGGGTTTAGGGTAGGGTTCCATGTAGGGGAGTAAGGTGTACCTGGAGGAGTGCTTCTGGAATGTGTTGATATGCTCACCCTGTGTCGGGGGTAGGGTCAAGGCTTGCGGAATAAGGGTCTAGGGTTAAGGGCAGGTGCAGGGGGGGCAGAGGGTGTGTCGGTAGAAGGTATTGCAGGCAACGCTGAAGCGCTCACCCTGGTGATGTTGAAGGGATAGGGTTCACGTTAAGATGTTTGGGTTTAGGGCAGGAGCATTGGGGGGGGGAGGTGTGTCGAGAGGAAGTGTGTCTGCCCACCCTCTCCCCACCCCCCGCTCCCTTTCTTCTCCTTCCTCCCCATACTACCCCCCAGAACCTAACTTCCGCCCTCCTTGCTCATACTAGGATTTGGGGTGCCCAGGTTTTGAGGTCTATCAACCCACACCCACACCCACACCCACACCCACCTAGTCCAACTTGCTTCTCTCCGCCTTCCCCATGCTTACCATTGAGCCCACCGTGCGCGCTCTACCTCTTACAAGGAGTTGGGAGGTGTATCCACCCACACACCTTGCACCCTCTACCTCATACAAGGAGTTGGGAGGTGCATCCACCCACACACCTTGCGCCCTCTACCTCATACAAGGAGTTGGGAGGTGCATCCACCCACACACCTTGCGCCCTCTACCTCTTACAAGGAGTTGGGAGGTGCATCCACCCACACACCTTGCACCCTCTACCTCATACAAGGAGTTGGGAGGTGTATCCACCCACACACCTTGCGCCCTCTACCTCATACAAGGAGTTGGGAGGTGCATCCACCCACACACCTTGCGCCCTCTACCTCATACAAGGAGTTGGGAGGTGTATCCACCCACACACCTTGCGCCCTCTACCTCATACAAGGAGTTGGGAGGTGCATCCACCCACACACCTTGCGCCCTCTACCTCATACAAGGAGTTGGGAGGTGTATCCACCCACACACCTTGCACCCTCTACCTCATACAAGGAGTTGGGAGGTGTATCCACCCACACACCTTGCACCCTCTACCTCATACAAGGAGTTGGGAGGTGTATCCACCCACACACCTTGCACCCTCTACCTCATACAAGGAGTTGGGAGGTGTATCCACCCACACCTTGCGCCCTCTACCTCATACAAGGAGTTGGGAGGTGTATCCACCCACACACCTTGCACCCTCTACCTCATACAAGGAGTTTGGAGGTGTATCCACCCACACACCTTGTGCCCTCTACCTCATACAAGGAGTTGGGAGGTGCATCCACCCACACACCTTGCACCCTCTACCTCATACAAGGAGTTGGGAGGTGTATCCACCCACACACCTTGCGCCCTCTACCTCATACAAGGAGTTGGGAGGTGCATCCACCCACACACCTTGCGCCCTCTACCTCATACAAGGAGTTGGGAGGTGTATCCACCCACACACCTTGCGCCCTCTACCTCATACAAGGAGTTGGGAGGTGTATCCACCCACACACCTTGCGCCCTCTACCTCATACAAGGAGTTGGGAGGTGTATCCACCCACACACCTTGCACCCTCTACCTCATACAAGGAGTTGGGAGGTGTATCCACCCACACACCTTGCGCCCTCTACCTCATACAAGGAGTTGGGAGGTGCATCCACCCACACACCTTGCGCCCTCTACCTCATACAAGGAGTTGGGAGGTGTATCCACCCACACACCTTGCGCCCTCTACCTCATACAAGGAGTTGGGAGGTGCATCCACCCACACACCTTGCGCCCTCTACCTCATACAAGGAGTTGGGAGGTGCATCCACCCACACACCTTGCGCCCTCTACCTCATACAAGGAGTTGGGAGGTGTATCCACCCACACACCTTGCACCCTCTACCTCATACAAGGAGTTGGGAGGTGTATCCACCCACACCTTGCACCCTCTACCTCATACAAGGAGTTGGGAGGTGTATCCACCCACACACCTTGCACCCTCTACCTCATACAAGGAGTTGGGAGGTGTATCCACCCACACACCTTGCGCCCTCTACCTCATACAAGGAGTTGGGAGGTGTATCCACCCACACCTTGCACCCTCTACCTCATACAAGGAGTTGGGAGGTGTATCCACCCACACACCTTGCACCCTCTACCTCATACAAGGAGTTGGGAGGTGTATCCACCCACACACCTTGCACCCTCTACCTCATACAAGGAGTTGGGAGGTGTATCCACCCACACCTTGCGCCCTCTACCTCATACAAGGAGTTGGGAGGTGTATCCACCCACACACCTTGCACCCTCTACCTCATACAAGGAGTTGGGAGGTGTATCCACCCACACCTTGCGCCCTCTACCTCATACAAGGAGTTGGGAGGTGTATCCACCCACACACCTTGCACCCTCTACCTCATACAAGGAGTTGGGAGGTGTATCCACCCACACACCTTGCACCCTCTACCTCATACAAGGAGTTGGGAGGTGCATCCACCCACACACCTTGCGCCCTCTACCTCATACAAGGAGTTGGGAGGTGTATCCACCCACACACCTTGCGCCCTCTACCTCATACAAGGAGTTGGGAGGTGTATCCACCCACACCTTGCACCCTCTACCTCATACAAGGAGTTGGGAGGTGTATCCACCCACACACCTTGCACCCTCTACCTCATACAAGGAGTTGGGAGGTGTATCCACCCACACACCTTGCACCCTCTACCTCATACAAGGAGTTGGGAGGTGCATCCACCCACACACCTTGCGCCCTCTACCTCATACAAGGAGTTGGGAGGTGTATCCACCCACACCTTGCGCCCTCTACCTCATACAAGGAGTTGGGAGGTGTATCCACCCACACACCTTGCGCCCTCTACCTCATACAAGGAGTTGGGAGGTGTATCCACCCACACCTTGCGCCCTCTACCTCATACAAGGAGTTGGGAGGTGCATCCACCCACACACCTTGCGCCCTCTACCTCATACAAGGAGTTGGGAGGTGCATCCACCCACACACCTTGCACCCTCTACCTCATACAAGGAGTTGGGAGGTGTATCCACCCACACACCTTGCGCCCTCTACCTCATACAAGGAGTTGGGAGGTGTATCCACCCACACACCTTGCACCCTCTACCTCATACAAGGAGTTGGGAGGTGTATCCACCCACACACCTTGCACCCTCTACCCCATACAAAAAGTTGGGAGGTGCATCCACCCACACACCTTGCGCCCTCTACCTCTAACAAGGATCTGGGTTGCAAGGCTACAGGTTAATCCACCCCCCCCCCCACCTTGCACCCCTTCTCCTATTCCGCCTCCCCCTTGCTTCCCTCTGAGTTCACAGTGCGCCCTGTACCTCATACAAGGAGTTGGGGTGCAAAATTTATGGTTTATCCACACACCCCACCTTGCGCCCCTCCTCCTTATCTCCTCCCCCTTGTTGCCCCCTCAGAGCCCAACTTGCACCTCCCTTGTTCGTTCTAGTCTCCATTATGCAGGTTTGTCGACCCACCTTGCACCCCTTGTCCTTCTCCTAATCTCCTCCCCCTTGTTGCCCCCTCAGCCCACTTTGCACCTCCTTTGCTCGTTCCAGTCTCCATTATGCAGTATTGGAGGTATATCGAACTACCCACCTTGCGCCCCTTGTCCTTCTCCTCCTTCCCCTTGTTGCCCCTCAGCCCAACTTGAACTCTCCAGGATGCAGGTTTGGAGATTTATCGACCTAACCACCTTGCGCCCCTTGTCCTTCTCCTCCTTTCCCTTGTTGCCCCCTCAGCCCAACTTTAACTCTCCAGGATGCAGGTTTGGAGATTTATCGACCTACCCACCTTGCGCCCCTTGTCCTTCTCCTCCTTCCCCTTGTTGCCCCCTCAGTCCAACTTTAACTCTCCAGGATGCAGGGTTGGAGATTTAGCGGCCCACCCACCTTGCGCCCCTTGTCCTTCTCCTCCTTCCCCTTGCAGATAGCCAGGGAGGCGAGGCCACACAGGAACTGGATCTGCTCGTAAACGGGCTTTGCACCAAAGAACCGCTCCACCTGACCACGCAGGAGGCAAGAAAGGGCAAAAGTAGGGGGGGGGCAGGTATGGGTATGGGGTATGAAGCATAAGGGTATGGGTATAGGGGGGTATGGGGCGTCAGGGTGTGTGTGAACAGGTATGGGCCAAAATCATACTTTTGTGTACCTCTGCCGTCCATACACCGTCCAACTGCTTTTTCCCAACTGAACCTGTCTGTTCTAAATGATGAGACCGCGATGAGACAGCTTGGGACCTGCCCACGTGTCATTACTATCGGTATTTATGTCAAGCTTCAATTCAGCTACAATTCGGCAACAATTCAGCTAAATGGGGGCCTGCAGCAGCCAGCCCTGTTGCTAGGACCACCGACCTTGGGCCGTTCAAGGTTTGGTTTGCTGCAGGCTCTGTGTTTGCCGTTTTACGCTCGGGCCCCAATAGGCGTAGACCTGTTGGCCCCAAGCCGCACAGATATTTTAAAACGCAAGCCCTAATGCTGGGGGGGGGGCGGGGAATACGCTTTCTTTCCTCACGGCAACCACAACCCATGTTGCATAGCCCCGACAAGCGATGATCTCTTAACCCTAAGCCCTAGGATAAAAATCAAATGCAGGCCCCAAGGGAGACAACGAGGCGCTCCTTCTGCTGGCCGCAGCCCATGCTGTGTTGTCCATTCACTTGATAAGTTCCCTCGACTCGCCCCAAGCAGCGGGAATGCCCCAATGCCCCAATATGCTCCAACCAAGGGGAAGAGCCCTAGCCATGCCCCAATAGGGGAAGAGCCCTAGCCATGCCCCAATAGGGGAAGAGCCCTAGCCATGCCCCAATAGGGGAAGAGCCCTAGCCATGCCCCAATAGGGGAAGAGCCCTAGCCATGCCCCAATATGCCCCAACCAAGGGGAAGAGCAATAGCTTCCCTTCTTTCTTTAGCTTTGTGCGCTCCCCCATGCCAGGGTAAGGAGGACCTTTCTCCCTTTCTTGACTTTGTGCGCAACTTACGCCACATGGTTAGGGTTAGGTGCACTTCATAACATTCGGGTAACCACAATCCAAGTTGCATGGCCCTACAGCTGCGCCGCTGTTCCCTTCGCTTTCACGCCCAAGGGAATAATTAGGGGATCTCTCTCTCTCTCATTTTTTACTTATTCATCTTATCACCGGTATGCCTTTCAGCGGTTGTGGAGCAGTCCAGTGCACATCTGGACATGCTGATGCCTCTGCGAGCAACACACCAACAGGCAAGGCCAGCCTGCCCACAGCTGTGCTCCCATGTGCTTTCTGTCCTTTCTCTCTAGCCTACGTCCCAGCCTCCCAGGTAAGACGGATCGTAGGAGCTCTCTTTCTCTCTCATTCTTACCCTATTAATCTTATCACGGGTATACCTTTCAACGTTCATGGAGCAGGCCAGCCTGCCCACAGCTGTGCTCCCATGTGCTTTCTTTCCTTTCCCACTAGCCTACGTCCCAGCCTCTGAGGTAAGAGGTACAGTAGGAGCTCTCTTTCTTTTTTGATGGAGCTGTCGAATGATCAGTGATGTCATTGCGCACGTTTAATCCACAACTGAAGTACCAGACGTCACATATTGACAAGTGTCTCTTGTACGCTCTTTCGTTTGGGAACCCATGTCAGAGCACAGCTGTCACAAGCCCCATGCATGCATGCATGCATGCATGCTGCATGAGGGGTGGCAGGCCATGCAGACGACACATAATAGGCCATACAGAGCATAGCCATCACAAGTCCCATACTGTCCCAGAGTGCATACATGCATGCTTGCCGCATGCCGCATGAGGCATGACGGGCCATGCGGTAGCCATCCCAAAGGCCATCTCTAAGATCCTCGATTGCCTGCACTCACGTCTGAAACAACCTCTGGAAGGATGCCCTCCTCGCAAATGCTCACGAACGCCTGCTGGTTCCCTTGTGCGAGGTAGGCGCGTGCGAAGTCGAACCAGGTCGTGAGCGGAGCAGCCTCTGCGGCCAAGATCTCAAGCAGGCCCTCGGTCTCCAAAGGTAGATCGGTCACATCGACGGAGACCACCTCGCTCGACTCCATGACCGTGATGAAAATCTTTTGGTTCGCCATGACGCTGGCCATCTTCAGCGGTAGACCGGAATGCAGTGGGCCAGCTTAAATCCTGAGCCGCAGAGATTCCCCCGATCAGCAAAAGCGCAGCGGCCAAAGCTGTTTGCAGATGGAGGATTGGTGCTCAAGGACGTACACTTTCGGAAAAGCTGTGATCATAAGGGAGAAGTAATATTTAAATGGCGATTGGCTGTGAGATGGATAGTAGCCAGGAATCAGAATGGGAAAGATGATCGTTCAAGGTGGAAGACAATTAGCGGAGAGTGGGCATGACCAGGGGCATGACTGTGGTATATAAGTTTGAAGGCATACACATATTGGCATAAGTTCGCCCTATATCGACATGCTGCCTCGTTCACAAGTCGCGCTGGCGGGGAAACTGCTGCAATGTATACATCGGTTTCGGAGGCGTCCCCCCTAGAGCAAATTGGCTTCGACGGTAAAACATTCACTCAAAGCCGCCGCACTCAACATGCCTCCCTCGCCGTATAACAAGCCGATCACAAAGTTTAACCAGGCAAGTTTGGGGGAGTCTCAGAATGCCTGCCCCGTTGCGGTTGTTGCGACACAGTCGGCGGGGAGAAGCTGCTGATAATACCTGGGGGCAAACTCATCTCAACGCCCCTCTAAACTGTAACTGAATCTTCCTATTGCTGCTGCAGATGAAGAAGAAGAAAGATCGGGTCGCTAAAAAGGCACTCGGTATCGCTAAGGTGGGAGGCATGCAGTGGTTGAAACACATGTTTTGCCATTCAGCTTCATAACCGCATGGCCATGGGTGCATGGGTGCAACAATCTGCCAATCCTGAACCAGAACCCTTATCATGGCCTCAAGGTTCCTCGTTGAAGGGGGACATGGGCTTTGCAACAACAACATGGGCTTGAGTGCAGCTACTGGGGCTGTGCATTAGGAAAGGCAGCATCACTTATAGCGCAGGTGGTTAGGATACGGCTACGTAGCTATATTTCAGCTACACTTATAGCGCAGGTGGTTGGGATACGGCTACGTAGCTATATTTCAGCCACACTTATAGCGCAGGTGGTTAGGATACGGCTACGTAGCTATATTTCAGCTACACTTGTAGCGCAGGTGGTTAGGATACGGCTACGTAGCTATATTTCAGCTACACTTATAGCGCAGGTGGTTAGGATACGGCTACGTATCTATATTTCAGCTACACTTCAGACTTAACACGGCCGGGATGACCTGGTGCAGTAAGCCCTGCTTCCACAGAGACATTGGCGGAACATGTCGGTTGACCGTTGTCTTGGTTAGGTTCCTGGCATTGGCCCAGGGGTAGCCTCCCTGCTGCCCCCTGAGGGTTGTTGGGTGAGCATTCAGGCACCATCGCTGAAAGGTCTGGGCTTGAGTCGCAAAAAAGCCATACGCCACCTCGCACGGCGGTGTGTCAGCAGCCTAGGCTTAGTATCTAGTCTGCGTTTGAATCTCATGTGCCTGCTGGCGCCCTGTAGATGTCTGGGAAGGGCATGCGCATGGGGCAGCGGGGGGTGTGCATGAATAAACAGCATGCGCACACGGAAAGGGCAAATGGTGGGGACATGGAGCCATTGCTACTGTAGATAGTCAATTTCTCATGCTTGACAAAAAAGAACTGTACTGTCTGCGGTGCATGTGTTTCTGGCATCACACACGGGGCAGAGGAGGGGTATTTCTGCAGGGTATGTGGCATGCGCGCGCGCGACGGTAACGGCATGGATGTGGCTTAGGCCCACGGGGCGTAGCTATATTTTTTCTTGTGCGTATGTGGTACCTGGAAGCATGGCGCCAATGGTGAACCGTAGCTTCTCACCGCTCCTGAGTGTCATTTTTTTTCCGGCTTGAGTGGTAGGCTGCCCTATGGCTGCCAAAGGCCCCATTAGGGCCAACCTAGACTGGCCGATAGAGATGGGCGCAAGCAGCATCACTGGCCGAGTATTAGGCCTCTGGCCAGACACCAGAAGGTAGCTGAACTGTGACCACAGAAAGGGAAAAAATGAACACTGTTTGAATTCGTGTAGACCATAAACCGGAATTTGAGCTGCTTGGGATATTGCATACGGTAGATGCAATACATGATAAATTGATAACTGGTTTTGACATGCTGACATTCCCTTTTGCATGCATGACAGCATGATTGCCATCCTTCATGCAGCCATGATGTCATGCAATCCTTCATGGTAGCATGCAGTGACGCAATCTACCATGCATGACTGCATGGCTGCATACAAGACTGCAGGATTATAGGCAGCATGACAGCAGGAATCGACCAATAGATATGCAAGTGGAGGATGGAGATTGATCTTCCATGCGGCCTGGGTCGAGGCCAGGGGGAGCCACCCATCCTGTACCCTGTCACGGACGTATCTACACTGTGCACCTCATAAATTACGCCCTACTGGGACGTCTTATCCTCTGGCCTAGTTTTTAGTGGAGGTGTACGACTGTACGCGGATGAGTTTGGGCGATGGCTTTACCTAGGACTGTCACACCTCCTCTGGGCTATGGCCGGACGAGGGACTAAATATCTTGGGGAGAGATAGGTCTGGCTGGCACTGGCTTTTCGTCTGTCTCTTAAAAGAGCGTGTCGACATTGGGTAGAGCAGGCGCTAGTTCCTTAATCGTCCCTTTTGGCCTGCTGGATTGTGCCTGGGTTAGAGCGCTGGAAATACGTAATGTACCCTCTCGCCTCCTCGCCCCCGCTCCACCCTATCCCCCTCCAACCTCCATCCCATCCCCCCCTCTCCCCCTCCGTTCACATCCAACAGATCCATAGCAAGGTCCGGGTTGACTTGGTGTCCGGAACAAGGACCAAGAAGCATCAGCGGAAGGCCGACCACAAGGAGAAGTGCCTCAAGCTGGGCTCCGCCAAGGATAAGGCACAACTATTACTAGGCGCCCCTCCGGCGGCGGTAGCGGCTGACGAGATTATGCTGGACGTGGCCAAGGCGGCGAGCAAGTCTAAGGCTAAGCTCAGAAAGAAGGCCACGAAGGCGAACAAGATGGTCGAATAGAGGATGGTGGAGGGGCTTGAGGGCTTGAGTTTGGGTTTGGGTTACTTGTTGATTTGTTGTCACAGCGACTTCTAGGTTTCAATGAAATCTTCTGGTTGGATGGGTGGCTTATTGTCAGGTGTCTGTGCTCGTGGGGGGGATGTGGACTCACAGTGGCTTCCACAACAGCGCATGTGAGTATGTGACGCATATCGCAGAATAGGTTCAATTATTTAGTTTGTGTGAGAGGGGGGTTGCAGACATACGGAGCTTTGTGAATTTGTTTTCATGTCGGGAGAGGGGAAAAGATGTTTGTTTAGTTGTGTATCTTATCTTCCAACTTTTAATATGATTGGGAAGGAATCGTTTGCCGAGCGAGTTGCTGCCGATAAAGCAATAAGCCGATGTACAAGAGGGTGCCGTTTTTACAGGTTACCCCTGGTTTCGAAGGCAGAGACACCTTATAATTATATTTCAAATTTGAAAAAGATTTTAAGCCCAGCCTCTGACTCTGGACAGGCATGAGCAAGTAACAAGCAAGATCTACCATGTTGCATGTCCATGCATGTGATTCCTCGTATGACGCCTAGGAACTAATGGTTTCTTCGAAGGCATGAGTCCGAATTGTAAATCTTGTTAAGAGAGAAGCTTCAGTTCCACCTGGATCGTCATGAGGAGAGCTACAATCTAGCACTATATATGCAAAGGCTTTGATGGCCCGGACCCAATTGGGTCCACTCGGCCAAGGTTCACCTAGCAGAATAGGGAACTCAGGCACTGGAACAACCTAAACAACCTCTTCACTCAGTGACTCAGGTACTTAAAATACCTTCAACAGGTCACTGGCGTTCCTCAACTCAGATGATTTATGAGAAACGGGAGGCAGCATGGTGCTACAATCTGCTGGGTGCTGAAGTCAATAACATAACACCTCCGGGCCATGCTCAAAAAGGTTCGGACGCGTGGGCGCCCAACTGTCCCGTTGGAAGAAAAGAAACTGAAGTTAGAAGGGAAAGAAGGAGAAGAAAAACAAAGGAAAGAACTACCCTCCCCCAAAGGAAAAGGTAGCCCGAAGTAAACCTTGCCCCTCTGAAGCCTTTTCCCCAAGAAGGCAAAGAAAAACAACAAAACTAGGCCTCAACAAAGCGAACGACGTCCTCAACAAAAGTAAGAGCCTCCCATCCAAGCCTGCCCTAGTACAACTGCTGAAAGTCTGTGGCGCCTTCAGAGGGGCCTGCTCAACCTCTCTCCCTACGCCTCTCCTTCACGCTAGGGCATTGGAAGCAGACATGCAGCGCATCCTCCACACGCCATCTCCCCTTGCCTAACACCGTTGGAAGCACCGTCCGTCACGCTGCTGACCGCTGCGCCGTCCTCGAGTGTCAGCGGTGCTGACGGCGCCGAGCCGCAGCGTAAAGTTCGTGCGCAAGCAAGCACACTCCCTTCGACTGGTGCGGCCCCTGGCCTGCGCCAGCACGGCGCCCGCGGTAGACTGAAGCCAGGTGCGGTAGGCTACAACCTGCTGGGTGTTACCCTACCTGCAATTATCAGATACCCCATTATTACCAGCCTCCTTGGTACAACCTTCAATTTTGTTCCCCAACGGGAACCCTAATTCTTGACTGAGTTTTTACCTTCCGTGAAAACCGACTACCTGATGATTTCATTGTTTACAAGTCTCCTTAGTACCACGTTCAAAATTGTCAACGAAGATCCTTGATTCGTTTAGGGTTCCGTACTGCTACTTTCATTTGGGAGTTCGACTACGGTATGGGGGTAGCAACCCCCAACAGTAGCACCTTCGATATTAGGGGTCCGCGCGAACCCCGAAAGTCGAATCACCACACATTTTTCAGCCTAAGTGTGGAATTTCGGTGCTACGCAGCCGACGCTCACCAGCTCTGTTTAAAAACGGGATTTTCACTATGGAGGGCAACACCCCTCCTCCCCGACCACCCGTAGCTTACGGGACAGCAACAGCAGCCACTAACCGGAAGAAACAGAAGACATTATTGAGCTTCTTTGGGGTCAGGACGGTCGAAGCTGGAGAACCTAGCGTAGTTGATCAGACAATTCGACTTGCCCCTGAAGTTCTACAGCAGCAGAATGATCGACGCGCGGCTTCAATAAATTAAGTGGACTTTTTGTACAGTATTGGCTGAACGTTGCTGGGGGGAAGGGAGGGGGGGTCCGATGTTTCTTTTGGGGTTCAATCTGAGGATTTTGCCGTGCTTTTAATTTCTGTAATAAGGTCAGCACCGAGGTACACGCGCATGCTGCTAATTGCTGTTAATTCTGGAAAAAATCAACCCCCAAAGTCGTATCACCAGAATATATTGAAGGCCTTTGGGAACCCCCAAAGTAAACCCCCAGAGTATTTTAAAAGGCCTCAAAACGGACCCCCAAAGGCATCGAACTCCCAAATCAAAGTAGCAGTACGGTTTATGGTTTAAACCCTGTTGACACTGGCAAGTTCCTTAATTCGTCTCAGGCACCGGTATGTGGGTTTGCACGCTCTGCATGAGTTGATACCATGTGTGCTTCCAGTGCCCTAGTGTCAGGGAGCAGTTACGGGAGCGGGGGTGGGCAGGTCCTCCGGGCGCTGCCACGACCTTCCACCAGCTGTACCAGGCTGAGCAGGGGTGGGATGCACTTGCTTTTGTGGACTGTGCTGTGGGCATTGTTGAGGGTCAAAATTGTCAACGACGATCCTTGATTCGTTTAGGGTTCCGTACTGCTACTTTCATTTGGGAGTTCGACTACGGTATGGGGGTAGCAACCCCCAACAGTAGCACCTTCGATATTAGGGGTCCGCGCGAACCCCGAAAGTCGAATCACCACACATTTTTCAGCCTAAGTGTGGAATTTCGGTGCTACGCAGCCGACGCTCACCAGCTCTGTTTAAAAACGGGATTTTCACTATGGAGGGCAACACCCCTCCTCCCCGACCACCCGTAGCTTACGGGACAGCAACAGCAGCCACTAACCGGAAGAAACAGAAGACATTATTGAGCTTCTTTGGGGTCAGGACGGTCGAAGCTGGAGAACCTAGCGTAGTTGATCAGACAATTCGACTTGCCCCTGAAGTTCTACAGCAGCAGAATGATCGACGCGCGGCTTCAATAAATTAAGTGGACTTTTTGTACAGTATTGGCTGAACGTTGCTGGGGGGAAGGGAGGGGGGGTCCGATGTTTCTTTTGGGGTTCAATCTGAGGATTTTGCCGTGCTTTTAATTTCTGTAATAAGGTCAGCACCGAGGTACACGCGCATGCTGCTAATTGCTGTTAATTCTGGAAAAAATCAACCCCCAAAGTCGTATCACCAGAATATATTGAAGGCCTTTGGGAACCCCCAAAGTAAACCCCCAGAGTATTTTAAAAGGCCTCAAAACGGACCCCCAAAGGCATCGAACTCCCAAATCAAAGTAGCAGTACGGTTTATGGTTTAAACCCTGTTGACACTGGCAAGTTCCTTAATTCGTCTCAGGCACCGGTATGTGGGTTTGCACGCTCTGCATGAGTTGATACCATGTGTGCTTCCAGTGCCCTAGTGTCAGGGAGCAGTTACGGGAGCGGGGGTGGGCAGGTCCTCCGGGCGCTGCCACGACCTTCCACCAGCTGTACCAGGCTGAGCAGGGGTGGGATGCACTTGCTTTTGTGGACTGTGCTGTGGGCATTGTTGAGGGTCAAAATTGTCAACGACGATCCTTGATTCGTTTAGGGTTCCGTACTGCTACTTTCATTTGGGAGTTCGACTACGGTATGGGGGTAGCAACCCCCAACAGTAGCACCTTCGATATTAGGGGTCCGCGTGAACCCCCAAAGTCGAATCACCACACATTTTTCAACCTAAGTGTGGAATTTCGGTGCTACGCAGCCGACGCTCACCAGCTCTGTTTAAAAACGGGATTTTCACTATGGAGGGCAACACCCCTCCTCCCCGACCACCCGTAGCTTACGGGACAGCAACAGCAGCCACTAACCGGAAGAAACAGAAGACATTATTGAGCTTCTTTGGGGTCAGGACGGTCGAAGCTGGAGAACCTAGCGTAGTTGATCAGACAATTCGACTTGCCCCTGAAGTTCTACAGCAGCAGAATGATCGACGCGCGGCTTCAATAAATTAAGTGGACTTTTTGTACAGTATTGGCTGAACGTTGCTGGGGGGAAGGGAGGGGGGGTCCGATGTTTCTTTTGGGGTTCAATCTGAGGATTTTGCCGTGCTTTTAATTTCTGTAATAAGGTCAGCACCGAGGTACACGCGCATGCTGCTAATTGCTGTTAATTCTGGAAAAAATCAACCCCCAAAGTCGTATCACCAGAATATATTGAAGGCCTTTGGGAACCCCCAAAGTAAACCCCCAGAGTATTTTAAAAGGCCTCAAAACGGACCCCCAAAGGCATCGAACTCCCAAATCAAAGTAGCAGTACGGTTTATGGTTTAAACCCTGTTGACACTGGCAAGTTCCTTAATTCGTCTCAGGCACCGGTATGTGGGTTTGCACGCTCTGCATGAGTTGATACCATGTGTGCTTCCAGTGCCCTAGTGTCAGGGAGCAGTTACGGGAGCGGGGGTGGGCAGGTCCTCCGGGCGCTGCCACGACCTTCCACCAGCTGTACCAGGCTGAGCAGGGGTGGGATGCACTTGCTTTTGTGGACTGTGCTGTGGGCATTGTTGAGGGTCAAAATTGTCAACGACGATCCTTGATTCGTTTAGGGTTCCGTACTGCTACTTTCATTTGGGAGTTCGACTACGGTATGGGGGTAGCAACCCCCAACAGTAGCACCTTCGATATTAGGGGTCCGCGTGAACCCCCAAAGTCGAATCACCACACATTTTTCAACCTAAGTGTGGAATTTCGGTGCTACGCAGCCGACGCTCACCAGCTCTGTTTAAAAACGGGATTTTCACTATGGAGGGCAACACCCCTCCTCCCCGACCACCCGTAGCTTACGGGACAGCAACAGCAGCCACTAACCGGAAGAAACAGAAGACATTATTGAGCTTCTTTGGGGTCAGGACGGTCGAAGCTGGAGAACCTAGCGTAGTTGATCAGACAATTCGACTTGCCCCTGAAGTTCTACAGCAGCAGAATGATCGACGCGCGGCTTCAATAAATTAAGTGGACTTTTTGTACAGTATTGGCTGAACGTTGCTGGGGGGAAGGGAGGGGGGGTCCGATGTTTCTTTTGGGGTTCAATCTGAGGATTTTGCCGTGCTTTTAATTTCTGTAATAAGGTCAGCACCGAGGTACACGCGCATGCTGCTAATTGCTGTTAATTCTGGAAAAAATCAACCCCCAAAGTCGTATCACCAGAATATATTGAAGGCCTTTGGGAACCCCCAAAGTAAACCCCCAGAGTATTTTATAAGGCCTCAAAACGGACCCCCAAAGGCATCGAACTCCCAAATCAAAGTAGCAGTACGGTTTATGGTTTAAACCCTGTTGACACTGGCAAGTTCCTTAATTCGTCTCAGGCACCGGTATGTGGGTTTGCACGCTCTGCATGAGTTGATACCATGTGTGCTTCCAGTGCCCTAGTGTCAGGGAGCAGTTACGGGAGCGGGGGTGGGCAGGTCCTCCGGGCGCTGCCACGACCTTCCACCAGCTGTACCAGGCTGAGCAGGGGTGGGATGCACTTGCTTTTGTGGACTGTGCTGTGGGCATTGTTGAGGGTCAAAATTGTCAACGACGATCCTTGATTCGTTTAGGGTTCCGTACTGCTACTTTCATTTGGGAGTTCGACTACGGTATGGGGGTAGCAACCCCCAACAGTAGCACCTTCGATATTAGGGGTCCGCGTGAACCCCCAAAGTCGAATCACCACACATTTTTCAACCTAAGTGTGGAATTTCGGTGCTACGCAGCCGACGCTCACCAGCTCTGTTTAAAAACGGGATTTTCACTATGGAGGGCAACACCCCTCCTCCCCGACCTCCCGTAGCTTACGGGACAGCAACAGCAGCCACTAACCGGAAGAAACAGAAGACATTATTGAGCTTCTTTGGGGTCAGGACGGTCGAAGCTGGAGAACCTAGCGTAGTTGATCAGACAATTCGACTTGCCCCTGAAGTTCTACAGCAGCAGAATGATCGACGCGCGGCTTCAATAAATTAAGTGGACTTTTTGTACAGTATTGGCTGAACGTTGCTGGGGGGGAAGGGAGGGGGGTCCGATGTTTCTTTTGGGGTTCAATCTGAGGATTTTGCCGTGCTTTTAATTTCTGTAATAAGGTCAGCACCGAGGTACACGCGCATGCTGCTAATTGCTGTTAATTCTGGAAAAAATCAACCCCCAAAGTCGTATCACCAGAATATATTGAAGGCCTTTGGGAACCCCCAAAGTAAACCCCCAGAGTATTTTATAAGGCCTCAAAACGGACCCCCAAAGGCATCGAACTCCCAAATCAAAGTAGCAGTACGGTTTATGGTTTAAACCCTGTTGACACTGGCAAGTTCCTTAATTCGTCTCAGGCACCGGTATGTGGGTTTGCACGCTCTGCATGAGTTGATACCATGTGTGCTTCCAGTGCCCTAGTGTCAGGGAGCAGTTACGGGAGCGGGGGTGGGCAGGTCCTCCGGGCGCTGCCACGACCTTCCACCAGCTGTACCAGGCTGAGCAGGGGTGGGATGCACTTGCTTTTGTGGACTGTGCTGTGGGCATTGTTGAGGGTTAGTCTCCAGGGATTCTGAGGCGCCGGTGTCGTTTGCCTTTCCGGCCTTCTGTTTTGGTCCTTTTTTTTTTGTTGTTGTTCTTGTTTGCCCCCTTTTTCGTTTCTTCTCTTCTCCCTTCTGATCAGTGGGGCGCCCTCGCGGCCAAGCATGGGTGGAATACGCTTGCTTTTGTGGACTTTTATATTCTTAGAGGCTTTGTTGAGGGCTGGTCTCTCGTGGAACTCAGGTGTTGGACTTGGTCTTCTTTGCCTTCCCGGCCTTTCCTTTTGTTCCTTTCCCCCTCTCTTCCTTTTAGTTCCTTCTTTACTCCCTTCTGAACAGTTGGGCACCCACGCGGCAGAGCTCTGAGCGGGCCCAGAGGTGTAACGTTACTGACATTGTAGCTGAATTGTACCTGCCAGTGAGCTAGCTAATTTACACAGATGGCGACGCCTCTTGATGCAAGGTAAAACTTGTTGTCCCCGCTGGACAGCTGCAAGATCCTAGCGTGTCAATGGCCGATACTTTGTGTGGACATGCTTCCAAGGTAGCACATTACGGCAAAAGCTGTTTCGTACCCGGAGCAGATCGCTGCTCCGCTCCGGATACGGCAATACTGCTCCGATCCGGCTCACCATGCAGGATGTTTTTTGCAGCCCTTCCGGGCGACATGGCAGGCCTTGCAACCCCTGCACACTTGCGGCTTAGATGCCTTTGGGGGCGGCTTCAGCAACCAAGCGATAGTACGCCTACATAACATGTCCGATAGAGCTCAGGACATCGCTGACGTCTCAGACAGATTCGTTGATAACTTCGGGAAAACGCCAAAACTCTCTGACCCGTACAAGTTGTCTTCCAATACGCGATGGCGTTGCAAGCAATGCAAGCTAAAGTTGTCTGGCTCCGGTACGACGAAGCCGTAAGCCCATTGCAACACAGGGACAGGGAAAGATGTCTGCGAACAATCAATTGCCTGTTTTAAGGAACAACGAACTCCGAAAACAACGAAACACGTCTGCGACTGCTATACGGTATCCGAGCCATCTTCCAATCGTCAGATCGATCAGCAATTCAGCACTTGACGAGCTAAGAAAACCCAGCCTTCCCCGGAGAACCCTGAGCCAAAGTCGCCTCATTCTGCATACCGACGGTATCAGGCGAGGTTGCAGCCAGATTTGAAGGGCAAAGGGGGAATTTGAGGGAATATTAGTTATGCATGGCCACCACAAACTGGGGTTGTTAGTTGTTATTGTTTGGACACATCAAGAGTTGGGGACTGCATCAATCATTGGCTGTTTTGCCAATGCATTTTGCATGGTCCAAGTCCTAACGAATATGCATGCATGCTACATGGATGCATGGTTACTTTGGGGCCAGTAGGGGGAGCATCTGGGCATGCATGGGGGCTGCCTGCAGGCCTGCAACCATCTTCATGTCTTTGTGTGCTAGTATGTGAGCCAGAATGTGCATAAAACAAGTTTTTGACTGCAAAGTACTGATACTCCGAGCCCGCCGTATCGAAGCGGAGCGGACCGGACCGGAGCAGAAGCGTATCCGGATTGTGCTACCTTGCATGCTTCGTGTACCTCTGCACTCTGCATGGCTGCTTGGCTTTTTACAATATCGGTACTCTCTCTCATTGATGTGATCGATTGACTTTCCTAGTGTATGCTTGATTGGTGGACAGAATAATCCAGATGTGTCAACAGTGTCATAACCTTGGGGTACGTATATCACCCCTGCTGGTTATGTCAGCTGTGAGCCTGGGCAGCTCCGCATAGGTTACGGCAGTGTTGGGGGATTGCATCTTTTAGTTCAAGGGGGCTTAACATTTAGCATTTGACTGGCCTGCCGGAGCACCGAAGCCTGTGACATAGGCAAAGCAACATGATGTATCCTCCCTGACATCGATGTGGGATTTCGCATCCTATTTGTGTTTGAAATTGGTCGAGCATGTCCTATGCGCCTTTGGATGACATGGACCCGCTAACCTTATAGAATGTATACCGTTACTTCAGTAATTCCCGAGATAATAACCCCAATTGCCCAAAAAGAAGAATTCATAGGTAGGAAATGGTCCAGTGGCTTGTGGCATTCTTCCCAGAGGTTGAGAGATCGCACGTGCCAAACAATCTACTCTCTCCGCCACCTAGAACGCCGAGCTCCATGTTCCTGCCCCTCACACAGGAGGGTGGCATGGATGCACTATGGCCCTGGCTGTGCATTGTACCTGAATTTGAGACTCGTCATTCCCTACCAGCCCCACGCGGCCAAGCGTTCAGCAGAGCATAGCGGGTATGCACCGTTATAAATATGAAGACTGCCAGGTCAACGCATTCAATAATAAGAAGCGATCTTCCCATCACTTGATAGTGTGTGGGGGCAGGGGGGGAGTCCCTAAATTGCCAAGGGCTGGTCGATATTGCACTGGGACCAATTTTAGGGTGGTCTACCAGATCGGCGAAAGTACCGTTTTGGCGCGTGACAAGTCCATGGGGTGCCGACATGCGTGTCCACAAACTATCATGCGGGCACTTACATCGATGACGTACCACACCTTTGGTCCAGGGCAGGGATTAAGCACCCTGGATCCATGACACAAATCCGAAAAGAAATACCTCCATTCAAAGAAACATCTCCCATTGTTGATAAGAAGAGCAGTCGGCAGCTTCTCGGCCACCCTATCCGGTTATACGGTAACTTATCTTAAGATCTAGTCCCAAATACGGTAGAAGATTAGAGGAAGGGGGCAAACAAAAGTAACAAAATCCATCATCAAAAATGTTAAACGACCCATGATTGATCCCCCCCCCCCTTCAGAGCCTCCAGAACCTAGTCAAACCTTTATTTCTCCGTAAAAAACAATTCTGGTGGGGGGCAGGGTTCTATTCCAATCTGTTTTACAGTGCGCTTCCAATGGTGTCCAAGTAGCTGGTTCAAAAGTGTCCAATGGTGAAACAAAGAAATGAAGTCCCCCATGATACGATTCCTCTAGGTACCCCCTGCGAGCTACCTTTCCTTGCTAGAGACCAGGGACACAGGGAACGGGTTACGGTATCACGTTACGTTACGATACGTTACGTTACGATACGGGCCTTTGGCCCGATACGGGATTCAATACGACCTCCCCCCCCCCCCAATCCCACATTTGAGGTGAAGGTGCCATGGCCCAAACTGGCATGCATGGCTGCATGCCAGCCCCCATGCAATCTTGCATGGCCCCCAAGTAACCCCTAAGGGTCACCATGTGTCCATGTATGCATGCAGATTGACCATGCAGAATGCTAGTTTAAGCAGACAATCAGCCGGGCAATGATGGATATTTTACTCATAATTTCACCCAGTCTGTGTAAGCACTAGCATATCCCCTCTCAGTTGAGTACCGGTACTTGAGTCAGTTCCTCCATCCAGTCTTACGTCTCACCTCATGATCTGTTACATCTGACTAGCTGAGCAGCTGAGTTGCATGCTTGAATTCCGTGAGCTCCTGAAGTGCTAGTTCATCGGAAGGTAAACATAAGAGACGAATGAAGGATCCCCAAGCGTTAAACGGGTGCATTATCCACGAAATTTCGAACGGGCTTTCAGTCCGAACATGACTTGCGTCTGTTCCCTACACTCTGTGCTCACAAACTCTCAATGCCATTGTAAAGTGGAAGCATATTTTTTTGCGTGATGCATCGCTGCAAATGTGCAATGCACGAGGTGCTGGGCTTATCACTAGCGATGGTCGTGTCGCTGTGTGTAATCTCAGCCAGCGCGGTCATTCCACACATACTCAAGAAGTGCGGATTTTCAGTCGGTGCACCGTAGTGGACCGTAACGATACGTTACGTTACGATACGTTACGTTACGGGATTTTTTGCCCATACGGGCCGTATCCTGTGTCCCTGCTAGAGACCATCATGCTCCAGCAACGATGGGACTCACGCAATACACTGGCATCCACCTCCTTCCTCGAAACGGCCAGTTATTGAAGAAGCATAAGCTAGAGGTCGTGTTCAAGAACTGCCAGCCTCCTCCTCCACTGCCCGCCATCTCCACCGAAACCGCCATCCCACGGCCGATGTAGCTGGTTGGCCTGGAAGGAGGGGGGGGAAGGTAAACATGTAGTGGATAGGCAGGCACGTCAGTGCGTACAGTCCCGTACTTCGAGCCAGCAGAACCCTGCTGCAGTAGGTCTACCATCTCTGTCTGGAGCTTGGCAGATCCCCCCTCTTTCTTGTATCCGAAATCCAACGACCCCCACTCCCCCCCAATCCTTTCTTCCCCTCCCTCCCTCGGTTGAAGTACAACTCACCCAATCTTGTTGGGCTGGAAGGCCATATTGGATCCCCTCCCCCCCCTTTCCCCGCCAGCCTCTCCTTGCGCGAGGGTGAAGGCCTGCTTGGCTGCCTCAGCCTGCCTCAGCCAGCTCCCAGCTGCCCGACTGTCCAAACCAGACGGGGCGTCATAGCAGGAGTCGGGGCATGCACATGGAGCCTACATTTGCACAGGGAGCCTACATTCACCCCCCCCACAAGTTAGCCAGACAGCGAAGGCCTATGCAACCCAAGATTATGACAGGTTAAACCTGCCCCACTTATACACAGCTCTGTCAGACTGTCACCAAAGCTTTGGCCGACATATGAAGCAGTTCAGTTTTGATGTCTGAATTACACCCCACCTGCTTGTACATCTCCGTGACCAGGCCCGCCATCTTCCCGGCGGGGACCCGCTCCCCCTTGCTCCCCCAGCGGCGCGTGTGCTACTGCGCTTGGTGGCTGTATGCTCTCTGCAGTTCGTGGGCGGCCTCGGAGAGGGGCAGATGTGTGAGTAGGCATGTAAGGTGTGGGAGCATTAAGGCTGATAAACGAAGTGGGAGGGTGAGGCAGCCGGAATAACAAGCACGCACAACAATGGTGGTGGGAGGGGAGGGGAGGGAATGACCAACAAGCACTGCCGACATGCCAAAGGGGGGAAAGGAAAGTATAGTCACTGATAGAGACGGGCATGGTATCGCCGCCAGGATGTGTTGGATGTAGGATGAGGATGAGTTGTTGAAGGAGATCGTTGCCGAGGAGGGGTATGATGCCGGAGGTGCTTTGATGAAGAGTGATGTCGGCTTTGTGTAAGAGGGAGAGTTGGCGCATGGGGAGGGGGTGAATATAGAAACTACGAGGGGTGCGTTGCAAGGGGATGGGGAGTTAGCCATGGAAGTGAATTTGAGAGTGCAACACGCCTCGAGTTAAAGGTCCGAGGTCACCGCTGTCATTGAGAGCGTGGGTGAGGGAGAGGGCAGAGATCTGAATGTAATCGACAAGTAAGGAGGTGAGTCCAACCCCTCCACGATCGGGATCGAGGGGTGTGTGGATGAGGGTTGTGGGGAAAGAGGGACCAAGGTTCATGCAGAGCCGAGCAATTTGGGCAAGTTGTTGATCAAGGGTAGCAATGTCGGCCAACGAGAAGGGGGCGATTGGGAAGCAATACGTGATCTTGGGTTTAAGGACATGTTCAAGAATGTTGAGAGCTTGTTGGGGCGGTAGATTGGCATTGATGAGTTGTCGGCCTTTAGTATAAATAGAGGAGCTGAGATGTTGGAGATGGTGGCGGAAATCGAGCGTCATGGTGATGTAGACACCAAGATATTTGTATGGTTTGTCAGGTGGATAGTATGGCACGGGCTGGCCATTGACATGAAACCGGTCTTTTAATTGTTGCCGCAGACGGGTGTTATGACGGTCAAATGTATCTACAAGACGGGTGAAACGATCTTTATGTAGGGCACCAGTGACCGCGCATTTAGAGGGGTTCAGGGTGAGGCCTGACCAGGAGCAGTAAGCGTCAACTTTACTGAGTTGTACCTAGAGGCGGTTGCGGCTGTGTGAGAGAAGGGCTATGTCGTCAGCAAATGCTGGGCAAGTGAGGGTAAATTTGCAGGGTTGAGATAAACCTTGACGTTGTGCACAAGAGGGTGTATAGCCGTGGCCTCCAACCTGTAGCCATCGAAGGAGGGGTTCGAGAAAGATGCGAAAGATTAGGGGGGAAAGGGTATCGCCTTGGATGGTGCCCCTACCGACATGAACATCACGGGTGGCAAGACAAGGGTGTTTTTGGAGAACGATGCGAGAGATGGCATTGGTATAAATGTCTTGAATGACTGATATTGCGTCAGGTGGGAACCCGAGGTCGCCCATGATGCGTAGAAGTTGGGCATGGTTGATGGTGTTGAAGGCACTAGAGAAGTCAATGTACAAGGCATATATATTGCGGTTATGAGCACGAGCGTCTTCAAGGGCATGGACATAACGTTGGAGGTGCCGCATGGTGTGGTGCCCTGCACGAAAGCCCTCTTGAGATTGGCTAAGGATACCAAAATCTTCGGAGTAATCGGTAAGAACGACAGTGACGAACCGAGTCCAAAGTTTGTAGATAGTGTTGTGCATGCCAATTGGACGTTTGTTTGTTAACCGACTGACAATCTGACATCCCCCCGTTTGTGGAGGAGGGTAGTAGTGGAAGACTTCCATGAGGTGGGAGTGGTGCCTAAGATCCACATGAGGATAAACAGATTGTCCAAGGATGAGTGGAAAGAATGTGGCATGATTCGGAGAAGTTCATTGGGGATGCCGTCAGGGCCAAAAGCTTTTTTATTTTTCAGGGATTTGATGGCTTGATTAAATGTACTGGGCCGAAGGACGTAAGGAATAAGGGTGGTCGAAGTGGTGCGAGCGGACTTGGCCTTTGTATCGAGTTGGAAATTGTCAAGGTTTGGTATGAATTCATGCGGGTAGGGTTGTGTAGGAAGAACGTGGGGGTCAGCCGACCATTCCTTGCTGAAATGGGCATGTGTCACATTGGTCAAGCCCGTAGGGTCCGTGACAAGAAGGGAGGTGGTGGGGTCCCATAAAGAGGTATGTGACATGTAAATGGAAATGCATGATGCACGAGTCGAAGTAAAGTTGTCGAAGTGCGAATTCAACATTTTCTGAACTTTTTTTTAGGGATCTCCTTCATGGGAGACTGTAAAAAAAGTGTGCCTAGAAAAAAAAAGTGACTAAAAAAAATCGTGGGGATCTTTGCCACCTTTCCCGGGTTTCTTTTGGTGTATTTTCTTTTCCTGAACCCTTCGCTCTTTTTCAGGGTTGTTTTCTCTCGGGTGCGATCAACCATCGGCGTGTCAGTGCGATAACGCACGGTCTGCAACAACTTTTTCTGCCACCGGCAGGTATCGAACTCGCGACCTCCGCTTGATCAGTATTGTCGGTGCTAGGCTGTAAGCGACTGACACCAGTACGGCATTAGTCACGGACGATTACGTTGGGTGGGTGGCGGGCGAGAAATGTCATCGCCGCGCGGCCAAAAAGCTTTTCGAAGTCATGTCACCTACAGCCGACGCTGGGTACAATAGAATCGCATTGCTAATGCGCTTCTTTTGATCGAGGCCGCGCTTGCGGCAGAACACTACGTCGCAACCCACCCCTGGCTTGGCCTGCGGAGCGTCGTGAGCCGTCGCTTCGGCATAGTAGGTTTGGTGACCGTGTTTGTGCTTTTTTTTTAGTCACTTTTTTTTTCTAGGCAAACTTTTTTTACAGTCTCCCATAAAGGAGATCCCTAAAAAAAACAAAGACGCGCAGCAGAACCTACTATGCCGGCCTGGAAAGCTCACGACGCTCAGCAGGCACCGGGCAGGCGATCAAAAGATGCGCATTGACATTGTGATTCTAATGCACTCAACGTCGAGTGTAGGCGATATGTATTCGAAAAGTTATTGCAGTCGCTGCGAATTGGGGGCCGATGACATCTCTCGCCGGCCAACCACCCATGCTACATGCCGAACAAGTGGCGACGCTCGGCATGCACGGCCTGGGTGGCAACGCACTGTTATGCCGCAAGTGCGGCCTCGATTGAAAGCAGCGCATTAGCAATGTGGTTATATTTTACTCAACGTCGGGTGTAGGCGATGTGTATTCGTGAAGCTTTTTGGCCGCGCAGCGATGACACCTCTCGCCCGCCACCCACCCAATCGACCGTGACTAATGCCGTACTGGTGTCAGTCGCTCACAGCCTAGCACCGACGATGCTGATCAAGCGGAGGTCGCGAGTTCGATACCTGCTGGTGTTAGCCGATGGTTGTTCGCACCCGAAAGAAAACAACCCTGAAGAAGAGCGAAGGGTTCAAGAAAAGTAAAGACACCAAAAGAAACCCGGGGAAGGTGGCAAAGATCCCCACGATTTTTCGGCAGCTTTACCGGTATCCTTTGTTACTCCAAATTATCGACAAGTCCACAGTGTCTTCCCCCAAATCAAGAGCTAAAGATATATATAGAGAATCTATTACTGGGCTTGTGTGACTCGTTCTTGAGGTGGGTCGCTCGATATGGTCGCGTTGCCCGCTTCGATTATTCTTAGCTGGGCTTCGAGCTTCTATCCATTTTGTGTGCTTGAACTTGGGTTAGGTTTGCTGTTTGTTCATGCCTACGTCGACCAATTCGAGGTACTTTGTCACGAGCCCATGCTTGCCTCACAGATGAACAAGGACCACCTGTGCCAGTTCCTGGCTGCTGCTGGACGGTTCGACTTATATGCTTTAGTCGGCGATCTGCCGGACGATAGCGCCTTCTTGGCCGCTGTTGTCCCCGACGACAAGCTGGTGGAGTGCTGGGACGCTGTTTCTGCGCAGAGAAAGTCAGGTACGAGGTGCACACGCACTGCTCTGTGTGCATCAGGCACACACATGGACACTAAATCGAGGACCAACTCTTCTGAACAGAGGAGGCAGGGGGTGGAGAGGTGGGGATGCAGGAATGGATGTGTCAACCTTTGCAAGCTGATAGCACCTGAAGCAAGTGCGGTGAAGAGCGTGCTCAGAGGTGGGAGCGCTACACCTCACAAAAGCGTGCCCCGAGAGCCCCGAGAGCCATGCATCGTACTTTTGAGTCGTAGGATGACTAGCAGGGTAACAAAACGACTGCTTCCTTGCTCGCGAACCGCCCCCTTCTTCCCCACTCTCTCTCCCATTCTCTCCCTCTCTCCCTTCCTCTCTCTCCCCTCAGCGACGTTTATCGACTGGGCTTAAAATTTGAAAGTTTTGTTACCTGTTTGTCGCCCGTATATGTTGCCTGAGGCCATATCGCCTTTACAAAACTGGTCCCCCTGCCTCTCCCACGCATCCAGCAACCCCGCTTTCCCGAGCCCTGTGAACAGGCCTGACTCACGCCCATCGCTCCCATGCTACCGCCTGTCTTTTTCTCCGAAACTGCCCCTTCCCCCCGCATTTGGAGCCCCGCGGATGAGTGCGCGACTGCGTGCAGCAGCCAGCACCCCTCTTTCCGTGCCATGCCGCACGCCCGCCCCTCCCATGTGAACTCGCGCGCTGCATGCTGCCTTGCCGGCACGCAATGCCACGCATTGTGCATCAAACAAGCTTTATGCCATGCGCACAGAGCTGCATTCCACACCTGGGGGTGCATGGGGGGCCCTTCTCGTGCCGCCATGGACCACCCCCATGCAGGCCATGTGTCACGCGGCCCCCCCTTCACGGCATGTGCTGTCACACACACACCCTGCAGGGCAGGTGCTGTTACACGCCTGTCTCCGTGGGTGGGACTCAGTCCCCGCATGGTCTCACAAGAGCCCCGAACTCCATGCATGTGCTGCCGCCCCCCAACCTGCCCAATTCCCCCGCATTTGGAACCCCCGCGTTCTCTGAGGGATGCACACAAACCTCCCCGCATGGACCTGGGAGTGCAATGAGTGCACGCAGCTGAAGTGTGAGCTCATGCATGGGGTGCTCTGGCACGGCAGGTGCTGTCGCACGCCTCCCCAGGGTGGGTGGGACTGCCCAATCAGTCCCCACATGGTCTCCCAAGAGCTCCGGCATGGGCAAATGAATTCCATGCATGTGCTGCCCTGCGCCATCCAGTGTGGCTGGCCGCGCGCGCGGGGCCTGCCGAAGGGTAGCTGAACTGCAGCATGCCAGCCGTTTTGTCCCGCTGCTTCTTGCTTTCGCGCCACCTGAGCACGCCCCCTGAAGCGCATGCGCGCGCGCCGCCTGCACCTCCTTTGAATTCTCCCACCCCTCCTTGCTGCTGCCAGCCCTCTCTTCCGGCCTGCCCTCGTGCATGCCGCCCTCCTGTGGCTCCATGTTGCATGCTCTCCCTCCATCCTTTAATTCCAGATGAATCCTGACGTACCGCATGTGCATATGCATGGGGTTTGCTCGGCTGGACCCGGCTTTCCCGCGAACCTCCATGCGCTTCGAATGTTCCCCCGCATGGGCTCCCAAGAACCCCAACACTCCCCCTTACCTCTTGCCCTCCATTGCTGCTACCCCCCCTGCCTCTCGCCCACACTAGCGGCCCATGCACAGGTGCATGCGGCCCATCTGGCACCCATATAACCTTCTGCCTTGCTTTGCTATTTCGATTATTTCCAGACGTTTTGTTGTGCTCTTGATTGCAGCGGCGGCGTTGCAGCCGGTTGCGGCGGCGGCGGCAGGTGGGCGTAGGGAGGGGATCTAGGGTGGGGCAGGAGGGGTGGGGTGGGGAGGGGATCTAGCGTGGGGCAGGAGGAGAGGGGTGGGGTGGGTAGGGAGGGGATCTAGGGTGGGGCAGGAGGGGTGGGGCAGGAGGGGTGGGTTGGGGAGGGGTGGGGGTGGGGCAGGAGGGGTGGGGTCTGTGTCATACCTGCTGTGAGGTGTGTAACCCTTCGGGATCTGGCACGCAGGCGCCGTCCATTGTGGCCGCCAACAACGGTTTGGTGGGCTAGTGGGGGCAGGGTCCCTGGGCACCCTTCTTCATCCTTTGGCGGTGTTTGGAGGGACCGCCGTTCTCTACGAGTTGTGGGCAGGTCTTCCCGCGGCCGCCAAATGCCAGTTAGGCCCCAAACCTAGACAGGCCTCCGGTCGGAGCCCTTATCAGCATGCCTGGCCACAGTTTACCCCCCCTGCCTGTCACCCACACTCGTAGTCTTGACACACCGCCATGCGCCCCTCAGAATCTGGATATATTGGCGGTGCGGGCTGTAGAAGGTCCGTTAGGCTTTTCGCGAACCTGGGTTGGCTTGCAGACGCAGTCCCGAGCAGCGTGGCCGCGCACGGGGCCTGTCAGGAGACGCAGATCTATCCCTTGTTTTTTTGTTCTTGTTGCCCATGCACATGTTCCATAGGTGCCTAGTGGCCGAGCAACCCTCTGAAGGATGACCGCTTGACTGGTCTCATCTTGTTGTTTTCTCCACCCATTGCATTCAGGGTCATCATCCATGGACACAGTTCTTCAGGAAGTGCGCTGCTTGCACGAGGCGTTAACGACATTTCGGAAGGACGTCTTGCGCAACAACCACAAGCAGTTCCTCAAATTGACGTCTGAATGCTTCCCGCCGAAGTCACTCTCCAAGAAGAGCTCCGCCTGCAGATCGGGGGTCGGGCCCCCATCGACCCTGTCTGCGGAGCGCAAGAAGACGCTTCTCTACTACTTCGGCGAACCCATTTGCAGAGCGCATGTTGCGTATGCAGAGGCATTTTCCGTCTGGAGCACAGGCATCAAGCCTCTGGATCAGGGCACCAGGCCGAAGCCCGCTCAGCTGGCCTGTCAGGCCCTTGGCATCATCTGCTGCCCTGAGCACCTAATAAATGCGCACCTTTTCCGACTCCAGTGGGCGCAGACAAAGGAGGGCCGGAATATGCTGGTGAGGTCAACGAGTAAAGTAAATGATGAACATATTAGTGTACCGTAAAACCAGATAGACTCCGCGCACCCCTTCTCAGAACAATTATATAAAATTTGTCGCGCAGCAAAAAAGTACCATACTCTGTGCACCGCAGCTGATTTTTATTAATATATTGTGCCGGAAACACTACTCCACTCATCCCCCAAAGTAGTAGCTATGTAATATTATATCGCACATGTACTCCGTCACCCCGGCGAGGAATTAATTAAACGCGGAGTGAAACCCGTTGTACGGTATATTAGGCGTTAAACATTAGCTAACGGCGGATTCCTCTGTGTTATGGGATATATGCTGACAAGGTTGAGCGGCTAAATTAAATACCAAAGGGTTATAGCCCACTTTGCATCTGTGTTGCTTCGTATTCCTTTGCTTTTGGACCATTGTCCGCACTGCACAAAATTCATGTTGTTCGCTGTCGCGCCTTATGAAAACCCCAACTTATGCGGAAAACGCCACTTTTGGGACGTTAATAAAATTCTCCATTCAAGCGCGCTTTAGCGAACAACTTTATTTATTTCTCGTTCGCGAAAGCAAAACAAGTCTACGGTACCGTACTATCACTCTCAATTGGTCTCCACTATGGTCGCAAAACATGAAACCACCCTGGATAAAGTGACCCTTAAAATAAAAACGGTCGAACCAAAGCTGGATAATCGGACTAGTCGTATTTTGAACAAACAAACGTGTATTAACCGCGCTTTCTCCTCTATTTCAGGATGCACGCTACTGTATTAAGTGAATATTTATGATATGGACAGAATAATTAAAGTCCCCATTGGTGGCAGGGGCCGGCATGGATCAGCAACTGCCAGCCACCGATCGCTTCAACACTTGTTTTCACCTCAGTTCCAGCTTTCTCAGCAGAGAGCAGCAGCAGAAAGAATAGCATTAAAAGCAGCAGAAGCAGCAGCAGCAGGCAGCAGCCGAAGAAGCGGACTCGCAGTTTGGGTCAGGTTTGGGCAACGATGCATTTGGATGGGACGTTCCCGCACAGGTGTCTTCACGCAAGCGCAAGGTTGATTTTGCGAATGAGCTCCTCGATCTAGCTGGGGAGGTGACGAATGCTGCTGCTGCCACTGATCCGCATTCGCCTGCTGCTGCGAGGAAGCCGGCCAGCAATCAGAAACGAAGCACCGGTGTCTTCGCCTACGCTGCCAGGCTCACGAACATCTCATAGCCTTACAAGATGCTCACGCTAATGGCACGCTGGCCCAGGCTCCTGCCGTCGTGATCGAGCTGGATATGGCCACGAGAGCGGGCAGGGACGCAGCTTCGCGCTTGCGCACGGCGAAAGCGCCGGTAGGGGCCGTGGGAGTGCCCGAGGCACGGGCCGAGGCACAAGGGGCCGGGGCTAGGGCCCAGGCAGGGGCCGGGGCCGGGGCAGAGCAGCAGAAACATTGGGCGAGGCAGGCAGCATCTCAGAAGAGGAGGCAGGCAACACCAACAGCTGAGGCAGCAGCAGCTTAGAAACAAGTACCGTACCGGTAGTGCAGTGTGGCATGGCCCTTGACTGAGATAGCTGTATTTCACAAAAACCAATTTTAAAAGTGTTTTCGATGAACCAAATTCGGGTTTAAAAAAAAATCTCCATGCCAATGCTGGATAAAATTAGGCTTCATTCAAGGCCAAAACATGGAACCAAAGGTAAAGAATACCAATTGAGATGGATGGTACGGTATTCCGTTTTATCAATTTTCCGTCGTTCTTGTTTTGCTTAAAAATAAAAGATTCTCCAGTTTATGGTCCGAAAGCAATTCTTACTTTAAATGACATTTCTACTGTTTTGCCTGAGCAGAAACATATGAATAAGCTCACCTGGGGCATCAATATCACTTGTCGCTGATAAGAGGAATGCTACATGTTGGACGCAGGCGGAATGGCATGTCGACGTCAACAGTGCTGAGAATATGCTCATGCTTCACGACAAATTCGAGAAGGCCCTGGACCAGTTCCGCGTGACCATTATACCTCTCGGTGCCTTCCAGTACCAGGTGAGGCCTCTTGACCAGGGCCACAGTATATGGAATGTATTTGCCTAAGATCCCGTTTTGTGTGGTAAACCCTAAACCCTAAATGCGTCTCGAAGCCTCACATCAACGCTCGGCTTGCAGAAAGAAACTGCTAGACTGAATATCGGGCCATTATTCTCAGTATGCCCCCTGGGTCATGGTATAACGTATACGTATTGAATTGTATCCAATACGTTTCTTTAAGGTACCACTGCTGAAAATTGGCATTTTAAATATGATTACCAAGGTGTGGAACGCCACACGGATTCCAGCCTATTAAAAGTCGATTTTATTTCGGTACTATTTTTTATTATGCAGTGTCTTCTTCATAATAACTGCGAAGAAAAGTACAAAGCCTTTGAGCCAGTGTATCTTTAGTGAGGTTTCAGCTACACTCCTGCCTCCAGCCGGAGGCCCCAGGTGGCCAGGCGGCTTGGGTGTTTGGCCGGAGGCCGCTCAAGGTCTTGGGCCAATTAGGCCTTCAGCGTCCGCAGGGCGGCCTGCCGAAGGTGGTTCAACTGTATCCTGTTCTGACTAAAAAAAAACGATATAGTGATATACCGTAGATTTGATTTGCCTTCCCTCGGGTATCAATTAATTATTTATTGTAATGCTGCCCTCGGGGCAACATCAGTTGTTTAATGCTGCCCTCGGGGCAGATTTTTTTGTTTCAGCCGTTCCCTCGGCACCAAAATTCGCTTAAGAGCAGTGTTAAAAGCCTCACAGCTGCTATGTATTACATTCAGTTCAATAACCAAAATCAACAGGGAAAAAATCATCGAGGGACACTCGACAACACCATTGATGACCCTCAACATGGTGCTGGTACAACATGCAGGCCTCCCATCGATGTCTATGTAGATACCGGCACTACCGAAACAAATGAGTTCAACGCTTGCATTTAACAGAGTAGCAGCCATTGAAGACACACTAAGAGCACCACTTGCCTTCTTGCTTTCTCACGCCCCCTCAGACACTGCTCTGAGCCCATGTGTATCTAATTTCAGCAGCCAATTCTCCATTGCGCGTGCCCTTTCGTAAGCAGTGGGTGCTGGCCCCAGCCCAGGCTCCTCAGCCATCATGAAGGCTGGGTTCATGTCAAGCTGGTCTTTCAAAGGGGGCACGATCCCCAAGGAGCATATCAGGTTAAAGATCGAAACCAGAAGGCCATCACATGCGATCGAAATAAGAACGCATGCCAGATGAGAGACCGAAATAAGAGGCATGATGACCAGATGAGAGATCGAAACAAGAAGGCCATCACATGAGATCGAATTAAGAACACACGTCTGAAGAGAGATCGAAATAAGAGGGCTGACCAGATAAGAGATCGAAACCAGAAGGCCATCACATGAGATCGAAACAAGAACCCATGTCTGAAGAGAGATCGAAATAGGAGAGCTGACCCTGTGACATCTTCACTACTACTCAAACCCCCTGTTTTGGTAGGCAGAAAACCTACCAGTTTCAAGGCAAATGCATCATTTGGACAAGGCCCCTAAAATGATTATGGTAGGTGAATTGGTAGGTTAAAATCGGCCGAAAACGCGACATCTACCGATTTGCATTTTGGTAGGTTTAAATTTCGGTAGGCCCAGAACCTACCGATATAGGTACTCCTTGGCTACCATTTTTGCCCTGGTTGGCCTACCGATTGCCCTACTGTCGCTACCATATTTAACTACCAGTTATCATCATTTGGTCGACCATTTGTTGCTCTGATTGGCCTACCGATTCCTATAATGTCGCTACCATATTTTCCCGCCAATTAGTATGATTTGGTCCACCAGGCTTTGCCCAGACTAGGCCGATTCATTGCGCTCCTTTTGGTATTAATTGGGATCGGCTTGCTGTACCCCCCTATGTAGGTGGGGCTGACTAATGATGTGCTGGCTATTTCAATAAACTGGTTTGCTCATCGCTTGCTGGAGGAATCAATTGGCAATGAAACAATTGCCAGGAGATCTATACCGGTAGAAATTAAATCAATATTTGACAGCTGTGGAATCTATACCGGTTGAACAATTAAATCAATATTTGACGGCCATGAGATCTATACCGGTAGAATAATTAGATCAATATCAACGGCCACGAAATATATGCTGGTAGAATAATTAAACCAGTATTTGCTAGCAAGCAAGGAAATGCATGGCAGAGGAAACGAATAAATCATAAATAAGCGACCATTGTCAGACCATATCAAGCATTCACTTGTCATACGTGTCTTGATCAAATTCAAGAACAATCTGCCTAAGACAAAACTGCCATTGGCGCAACACCCCTTGCAGCTCCCTTGACACTTCATCAATGTCCTTCTGGGCCAGCCCCTGAAGGGGCTGGATCTCGTCATAGCCCAAGGTGACCAAGCTGCTCCAGGTTTTGGGGGTGCACCACGCCTGCGATTGGGAAATTAACACTTGATTTAAAGCATGGCTGCCGAGCAATGCATGGAATACGGGCTCATGAAATACGGGTAGGCGGGAAGGGCACCCAGAAACCATCTTCAAACAACGGAAGGGGTCAGCAGGTCAGGCACTGGGGTAATGGACATCAGTAGGCAGGGCAGGAGGCAGTTCACAGGTAAGGCAGGATGGCAATTCATGGGTAGGGGTCAGCAAGGCAGTGCAGGTCATGAGGAAAACTTACCACAAGTGTTGCAACCTGGCCGATGCCAATGAACACTAGCTGTCCCGGCAGGTCGTAGCTCTCTTCCACCGGGAAAACAACCACTCCAGGCTGAAGCAGTCCCTTGACACATGATGCTTGCCCCGGCCAGCCAGCTGGAGATGCGGGCAGGCCAAGGGGGGGTCACCAAGGGGAGCACCGGTGAGGAAAGACATGCTTTTAGGCGGGCCCTTGTTGAGGCGGCCGTTGTTAGCAATGAGGTCTTCAACCGTAAGCATAAAATGTCGGCACGTCGGTATAGCAGGCAGGCAAGTTGAAGGGCATGTACATTTAAACAGGCACCCTACATGGTAGACAAGCACGCCACATGACACGTTCGTGCGTTGTCATGGCGTGCTTGCCTCATGGTTGGCGTTACATGGCAGATTGGCAGTTAGTCAGGTACGCTTACGCTTGTGGCCACCATGTTGCATGGTTAACAGGCACAAAGCCATGGCAAGCATACTTCATAGCATGTACGCTTCATGCACGATACGTTAGGAATGCTTCATATTACGATTTTTAGGGCATGCATGCTCCATGGTTTTCTCGTTCTCAAGCAGATCACTATTCATGATCCATCATATTGTCAAGTAATCCACTTACCAAATTTTAAGGGATACATGCTAAAAGGCAGTCGGATTGGATCGCTGGATCGAAGGCAGACAAGATACCAGTAGCGGGAAACGGCAGCGAAGAAGGAAGCATAGTGTTAGCGTCAGCGAATGGGATCTACACTCGCATGATGCAGTAAAATTCAGGAACTGGGTATAGGCTTTTCGCGTTCAAGTCAAAGACGCTGGCAATAACCGACCAGCGCTCGTCAAACTTCTTGAAAGACAAAGTGTGTGTATGTGTATAAAACGAATGCTTTCATTGCAAGCGCCCAAGCTGTCCATTCATGACGAACCACTGCGCGTTTGCCCATGCCGGTGATAACATGTACGGCATAAGGGCATGCCGAGCTGGTTTTCACAAAGTCGAAAATATTTGAACTTTCGTCACCCCTGATCGTCATTATGCCGCTCTAATTCCAAGCTCTGTTTGAACCTTTTGTGTGGTGCCTGTCCCACATTTTTCATCATTGATAAAATCCCTGATAGAACGCAGGCATTCCGCTGGATGGTGGACATACTCAGAAGCTAAGTGTTGGAATGTATTGAGGCGGGTCATGTATACGAACGGTGCCTTGACATATGTGCATCACAGCGCATGCCCGACCGCCAATACGGTAATCTGGGCTCATGTTTTGATCATTAGATGTGGACCTCTTCTCTTCAACGACCAAGCTACCGTATGTTCACGATCTGCATATGCCTCAGTGGCAGGCACATGACATATGCATTTGTCAATACCGTATTGTACGGGCCGTTCCCAACACATTTATTTCTCATGAGTGTCATGACATGATGAGTGATGACTTGATGATCTTGAATGCAAACTTCTTTCTTCTTCCCTCAAGCTCCCACAACCTTCTACCTCATGGAGTTATTTCATGCACATCAGCCTCCTCAGTATGGTGACATACATAACTTACCATGACAGGCCACGCATTTTAGGGTTTGCACTCTGCTTGCATGTAACCTTGCTTGTTCCCTTCATGCATGCAGTCCATGCATGTTTGTACCCTTGCATGCATCCCTTTTCTGCTACCCCTTACATGCAACCCATGCATGCATGTACCCTTGCATTCATGCCTGCACCATGTCTGCATGTAGCCCTTACGTGCACCTCTTACATGCACCCATGCATGCGACCCATTCATGCATGCATGTACCCTTGCATGTATTCATGCGAATCAGGTTTCCCCGACAAACCCTTACAACCTGACGAACCCTTATCCTCCCAATTTCTAGGAGAGTTTGACGCAAGCACCGACATGAGAGCTCGGATAATGAAGAAGATGACGCGTTAACGAACAAGCGATAGATGGCGCAAGGAGACCCATGGTTCGTACCCATGGTTCATACTCTTGGTTCGTACATTGGTTCAGAGAGATTGGGCCAGGATCCAGGGCTTAGGGTCCAGGGTCTAGGGCCAACAGTTTAGGGTCTAGGGCCCACGGTCTAGGGTCTCGGTCCTCGGGCCAGGATCCAGGGCTTAGGGTCCAGGGTCTAGGGCAAACAGTTTAGGGTCCATGGTCTAGGGCCCACGGTCTAGGGTTCTCAGTCCTCGGGCCAGGATCCAGGGCTTAGGGTCCAGGGTCTAGGGCCAACAGTTTAGGGTCTAGGGCCCACGGTCTAGGGTCTCGGTCCTCGGGCCAGGATCCAGGGCTTAGGGTACAGGTTCTAGGGCAAACAGTTTAGGGTCCATGGTCTAGGGCCCACGGTCTAGGGTCTCGGTCCTCGGGCCAGGATCCAGGGCTTAGGGTCCAGGGTCTAGGGCAAACAATTTAGGGTCTAGGGCCCACGGTCTAGGGTTCTCGGTCCTCGGGCCAGGATCCAGGGCTTAGGGTCCAGGGTCTAGGGCCAACAGTTTAGGGCCCATGGTCTAGGGCGCACGGTCTAGGGTCTCGGTCCTCGGGCCAGGATCCAGGGCTTAGGGTCCAGGGTTAGGGGCCAACAGTTTAGGGTCCATGGTCTAGGGCCCACAGTCTAGGGTCTCGGTCCTCGGGCCAGGATCCAGGGCTTAAGGTCCAGGGTCTAGGGCAAACAGTTTAGGGTCCATGGTCTAGGGCCCACGGTCTAGGGTCTCGGTCCTCGGGCCAGGATCCAGGGCTTAGGGTCCAGGGTTAGGGGCCAACAGTTTAGGGTCCATGGTCTAGGGCCCACGGTCTAGGGTCTCGGTCCTCGGGCCAGGATCCAGGGCTTAGGGTCCAGGGTCTAGGGCCAACAGTTTAGGGTCCATGGTCTAGGGCCCACGGTCTAGGGTCTCGGTCCTCGGGCCAGGATCCAGGGCTTAGGGTCCAGGGTCTAGGGCCAACAGTTTACGGTCCATGGTCTAGGGCCCACGGTCTAGGGTCTCGGTCCTCGGGCCAGGATCCAGGGCTTAGGGTCCAGGGTCTAGGGCCAACAGTTTAGGGTCTAGGGCCCACGGTCTAGGGTCTCGGTCCTCGGGCCAGGATCCAGGGCTTAGGGTCCAGGGTCTAGGGCCAACAGTTTAGGGTCCATGGTCTAGGGCCCACGGTCTAGGGTCCCGGTCCTCGGGCCAGGATCCAGGGCTTAGTGTCCAGGGTTAGGGCCAACAGTTTAGGGTCCATGGTCTAGGGCCCACGGTCTAGGGTTCTCGGTCCTCGGGCCAGGATCCAGGGCTTAGGGTCCAGGGTCTAGGGCGAACAGTTTAGGGTATGAGGCCCACGGTCTAGGGTTCTCGGTCCTCGGGCCAGGATCCAGGGCTTAGGTTCCAGGGTCTAGGGCAAACAGTTTAGGGTCCATGGTCTAGGGCCCACGGTCTAGGGTTCTAAGTCCTCGCGCCAGGATCCAGGGCTAAGGGTCCAGGGTCTAGGGCCAACAGTTTAGGGCCCATGGTCTAGGGCCCATGGTCTAGGGTCTCGGTCCTCGGGCCAGGATCCAGGGCTTAGGGTCCAGGGTCTAGGGCCAACAGTTTAGGGTCCATGGTCTAGGGCCCACGGTCTAGGGTCTCGGTCCTCGGGCCAGGATCCAGGGCTTAGGGTCCAGGGTTAGGGCCAACAGTTTAGGGTCCATGGTCTAGGGCCCACGGTCTAGGGTCTCGGTCCTCGGGCTAGGATCCAGGGCTTAGGGTCCAGGGTCTAGGGCCAACAGTTTAGGGTCTAGGGCCCACGGTCTAGGGTCTCGGTCCTCGGGCCAGGATCCAGGGCTTAGGGTCCAGGGTCTAGGGCCAACAGTTTAGGGTCCATGGTCTAGGGCCCACGGTCTAGGGTTCTGGGTCCTCGGGCCAGGATCCAGGGCTTAAGGTCCAGGGTTAGGGGCCAACAGTTTAGGGTCCATGGTCTAGGGCCCACAGTCTAGGGTCTCGGTCCTCGGGCCAAGATCCAGGGCTTAGGGTCTTGGGTCTAGGGCAAACAGTTTAGGGTCCATGGTCTAGGGCCCACGGTCTAGGGTCTCGGTCCTCGGGCCAGGATCCAGGGCTTAGGGTCCAGGGTCTAGGGCAAACAATTTAGGGTCTAGGGCCCACGGTCTAGGGTTCTCGGTCCTCGGGCCAGGATCCAGGGCTTAGGGTCCAGGGTCTAGGGCAAAGAGTTTTGGGTCCATGGTCTTGGGCCCACGGTCTACGGTCTCGGTCCCCAAGCACACTGTGACCTCTTCTGCAACCCGTCCCCCCTCCACCCAGCGCACTCTGACCTCCTCCGCCACCAGCCCCCCCTCTACCCAGCGCACTCTGACCTCCACCGCAACCATTCCCTCCTTCCATCAGCGCAATCCGACCTCCTCCGCCACCAGTCTCCCTCCACCCAGCGCACTCTGACCTCCTCCGCCACCATTTTCCCCTTCCCCTAGCGCACTCTGACCTCCTTCGCCACCAGTCCTCCTCCACCCAGCGCAATCTGAACTCCTCCGTCACCATTCCCTCCTTCCACCAAAGCAATCTGACCTCCTCCGCCACCAGTCCCCCTCCACCCAGCGCATTATGACCCCCTCCGCCACCAGTCCCCCTCCACCACCACAATCTGACCTCCTCTAGTGTCACCAGTCCCCCCTCCACCCAGCGCACTCTGACCTCCACCGCCACCATTCCCCCCTTCCCCCAGCGCACTTTACCTTCTTCCCCCCCTCCCCCCAGCGCACTCTGACCTCCTCCACCACCATTCCCCCCTTTCCCTAGCTCACTCTGACCTCCTCTGCCACCAGTTCCCCCTTCCAACAGCGCACTTTAACCTCCTTCGTCACTAGCCCCCCCTCCCCCCAGCGCACTCTGACCTCTTCCGCCACCAGTCCCCCTCCATCCAGCGCACTCTGACCTCCTCCGCCACCAGTCCCCTTCCACCAGCGCAATCTGACCTCTTCCGCCACCAGTCCCCCCTCCACCCAGCGGACTCTAACGTCCTCCGCCACCAGTCCCCCTCCATGCAGCGCACTCTGACCTCCTCCGCCACCAGTCCCCTTCCACCAGCGCAATCTGACCTCTTCCGCCATCAGACCCCCCTCCACCCAGCGCACTCTTACCTCCTCCGCCACTTTCCCCCCTTCCACCAGGGCACTCTGACCTCCTCCCCCACTTGTCTCCGCTCCCTCCAGCGCATTTTGACCACCTCCACCACCAGCCCCCCTCCTCTGCACACTCTGACCTCCAGTCCTCCGCCACCAGTCCCCCTTCCCCCCAGCGCACTCTGACCTCCTCCGCCACCAAGCCCCCCTCCCCCCAGCGCACTCCGACCTCCTTCGCCACCAGCCCACCCTCCCCCAGCGCACTTCTCCTGTCTCCTAGGCCACCAGCCCACCCTCCCCCCACCGCACTCTGACCTCCTCCGCCACCAGGCCCCCCCTCCCGCCAGCGCACTCCAACCTCCTCCGCCACCAGCCCCCCATGCCTCCAGCGCACTCCAACCTCCTCCGCCACCAGTCCCCCTCCCCCCAACACACTCTGACCTCCTCCACCACCAGTCCCCCTCCCCCCAACACACTCTGACCTCCTTTGCCTCCAGTCCCCCCTCCCCCCAGCGCACTCTGACCTCCTCCGCCACTAAGCCCCCCTTGACCCAGTGCAGTCCTGTCTCCTCCGCCACCAAGCCCCCCTCTCCACAGCGCACTCCGACCTCCTCCGTCACCAAGCCCCCCTCCCCCCGTCGCACTCTGACCTCCTCCGCCACCAAGCCCCCCCCCCCCCAGCGCACTCTTGACCTCCTCCGCCACCAGTCCCCCCACCCCCATGCACACTCCGACCTCCTCCGCCACCAGCCCACCCTCCCCCAGCGCACTCCAACCTCCCCCGCCACCAGCCCCCCCTCTCCCCCGCGCACTCCAACCTCCTCCGCCACCATTCCCCCTCGCCCCAACACACTCTGAACTCCTCTGCCTCCAGTCCCCCCTCCCCCCAGCGCACTCCGACCTCCTCCGCCACCAGCCCCCCTCCACCCAACACACTCTGAACTCCTCCACCACCAGTCCCCCTCCCCCCAACACACTCTGACCTCCTCTGCCTCCAGTCCCCCCTCCCCCCAGCGCACTCTGACCTCCTCCGCCACTAAGCCCCCCTCAACCCTGTGCACTCCTGTCTCCTCCGCCACCAAGCCCCCCTCTCCTCAGCGCACTCCGACCTCCTCCGTCACCAAGCCCCCCTCTCCCCATCGCACTCTGACCTCCTCCGCCACCAAGCCCCCCTCTCACCAGCGCACTCTGACCTCCTCCGCCAACAGTCTTCCCTCCCCCCAAATGCTATAGATGGGCCCTAGTGGCCCACTTGCTCTATAGATTTTGGTTTAACTCTTTAATTCCCCTTCTTTAGCCCCCACTCCCCATTTCCTTTCTTTCATCATTCCCTCCTTCCCCTAAAACACCATCGCCATGTCCTCTGTCCAATGAACCTCCACCCTACGAGTGTGGCTTTGCCTGCCCTTATAAAACAAGGATTGCTAAAAAGTTAAATGAGGGACATCATGTCGATTGACTGGATTGTTTGCTAATTGTCTGCCCCATTTGTAGCAACTTGGCTCACTTGGCATTTTTGTAGGGGCTGGACAATAAATGGCAGGTTTTGAGATCTTTTGTAGGGGACTAGGCAAGAAATGGTAGGTACAAGCCAATTCTGGTAGGTCGGGGAATCATAGCCCTAATTTTTGGTAAGTTGGCTGAAATCGGTAGGAAAACCTACCAGTTTTGACACCACCTACCTACCAAAACAGGGGGTTTGAGTAGTAGTGTCTTAAGCCATCACGCTAGACCTCGAACGTGCAGCCTCTTTACGAACAGCGCTTGAAAGCTCAGGTCTTGTACCGCCGGTACGTTAAAAAATGCGATTCCCGTTGTACCAGACGTCGAATGAACGAACGGCGACATGTTGTGGCGACAGGGGCCTCGAGGACAGCGATTTCGATATGATTAATACTTAAATATTCGCGCCCCTCACCCCAAATAATGAATATTTGATGTATCCCTTGGGCATAACCTCACCCCCAAACAACACTAATAATGAGGGAAGGTTAACTGAATGTACGGTATCATATATATCAGAATTCGACGTATCAGATACACTTAATATTAAGTCGCGAAAATCCCGAATGTCGCGACTGAAAACGTGGAAATACGGCATTTCATCTACTGTGGGCTACTTGTGATGAGACAAGCGCAAGCGTTTTTGTCCGATTCTATACTCCAATAATACTCGTATTACCTGGAATGACCCCTAAGAAAGTATGACAATGGCAAGCAACTACACTTAGGGACCGAGTGGGAGCCTGAGGCTCTGTGTGCCGAGCTGAATAAGATTAAGCGAGTTCGGAACAATCTATATTCCGTCGTCCTGGGCGAAGAGAACGCTGGCGATGCGTGTTGCTACCTTCAATGCAAAGGCTTCGGGCAGAACTTGTCGCCGTCCAACCCATCCTCTTCAGTCATGGCGCATTCAGCATCATGTGCATCCATCGAGACGCGTCAAAGCCCCAGAAAGTGCGCTGCCTCTCGCGCCAGCCGGACCGATGATGACTTCGAAATCAGCCCGATTCGCAGAAAGGGGTGGACCAGCATCACTGGTCACATCGTCAGAGGGGCCCAGCTGGCGCAGTTCGAGCGCCACATGGCGCTCTTCGCCATCACCAGCGAAACTCGCTTCTTTAGGATGAACAATAACTGGTACTAGAACTGAACTACCGGACCAGACCTGCCCCATTTTGCGGACCCGCGAACCGCATCAAACAAATACGGAGTTTTTATGTTTTGGGGTCTTGGCTCTCTGGGATGGGACGAGTTAGCTGGGACGAGTTAGCTGCACATTCTGAACGCCCTGATTAAGCTGAATCCCTACCCCAATTTTGTTGACTTTGGGCAACTTTTTCCTGACTTTATATACTATATATATGGTATACTTTACATTGGCGGGGCATGTAAAGCATATTGCCGATGCCTAAAAATATGATATGGTCAAAACACCATATCGTGCTACCTTGCTGAAAGCGAGTTCAGTAGCCGTATTGCATTTTGTGTTCCCATGCAGATATGCATCGTCGACCCCAGACTCCGCAACGAGGGGAAGGTTTATGGAGATGGAGATGATTCGATAGACTGGAAGGATGTGGACAAGAAGGTGCTACAGTTCGAGGAAGGCAAGGCACCGTCAGCAGCGGTCATGGCGTTCCACGCGCGTTCAGCTTCAATCTTCGCGATGCAGCACCTCTGGAGAGAGGACCCCATCGACATCCCAAGCCTGCCTTTCACCGGATGTGATGCAAAGATCCTCGCCCAGTTCTTGTTGGACAGCCCGCTGGCTACAGTTTCCCCTAGCCCAGCAACATCCGCTTCATCCAGCGGAGGAGGAGGCTCTAGCTCTTCCTCCGATTGATTCAGGAATCATTATGCTAATGACGTTGTACTTATATGCAAAAATGATTACGGTTACCGAGAGAACGCACCACCCTGGGAAACTGGGAACGCATCACATTTCGAACATCATCAGGACCTCTTTCTTCCCACGTTGAATCATTACAATGGGGCCCCTGGGCGAAATTTTAATTGCCGGTATTAGCTATGATGATCACCTAAGCCCCGCCCCACATAAGATAAGATTGAGAACAGGTATACAAGCTGAATGAGCTGCATCAGTCAATGCATGCACGTTTCCGGTTTTGGCAAGAAGCATCCAACAACTACCATGGAGCATTCCAGACTCTGCAGGGTGCATTTCCCCCAAGCCCCCTGGCAGTCCTCATGCCCACTTCTGCTCTGGCCCCCATGACTGACGAAAGTCTACCGAAAATAAGCCCTACTCGTAAGCATTGGCAACGAAAAGTAGGATTTCCAACGGATGCTCGGGGGACAATCGTAATTCTCACATCCCACTATTATCCCTTACCACGCTTCGGGACAACGTCGCAAAGCTTTGCGAGCTGCTGTCGAGAGCCTACCGTAAACATTACCATCAACCCTGCGAAAGTTGAACGCACCTTCAACGCGATGGCTGCGGAAAACTTAAGCATTTGAACACATTTTCGAGCTGAAAGTCGTAATTAGCACGTTATCATACTTTTGGCACGGTGATTGCTTCACGCAGCCCGTGCGTGATCCATTGCAACAAATTTCATTTCATTTGGAGAAGATTTTCTTACTCAGTCACTCACCTACCTACATACCTACACATTTTACCCGCCTAGTATCAGTGCTTATTTTAAGTATATTGACACACCTTCATTATCTAGTGCCTCATTTTTTGACTTTCTAAAAGCTCAGATTTACATTGAATCCGAGGCGAAGCCCCGGCGGGGAGGGAGCGGGGGGCGCCCGAAGTTCAGAAAGAGCAAGGTTAGAGCATAGTAGTGCACAGGCTCCATGCATGCATGTGGGACTCCTTGCATCGATTCCCTCCTGCATGCATGGGCTCCCAGCATGGACGCCGCATACATGGGCTCCATCATCATGCATGCGTGGAGCCTCTTGACAGGTAGCTGCCATGGGCTATCCATTGTGGTTGGCCGTGCGCGTACGGTGCCTGCCAAGGGTAGCTATATTGTAGCTGGACTGTAGCCCACCCATGCGCCTGCCAAGTAGTGGCATCGGGCTCAACCTTGAGGCCCTGCATGGACCTGGGGTTGAACCCTGAGGCCATGCTTGGACCTGGGGTTTAACCTTGAGGCCCTGAATCAATCTGGGGGTCAACCCTGAGGCCCTGCATCAACCTGGGGGTCAACCCTGAGGCCCTGCTTGGACCTGGGGTTTAACCTTGAGGCCCTGCTTGGACCTGGGTTTTAACCCCGAGGTTCTGCATGGACCTAGGGTTTAACCCTGAGGCCCTGCTTGAACCTGGGGCATAACCCTGAGGCCCTGCATGGACCTGGGGTTCAACCCTGACGCCCTGCATGGACCTGGGGTTTAACCCGGAGGCCCTGCATAGACCTGGGAATTAACCGTGAGGCCCTGATTGGACTGGGGGTTTAACCCTGAGGTTCTGCATGGACCTGGGTTTAACCCTGAGGCCCTGCATGGACCTGGGGGTCAACCCTGAGGTTCTGCATGGACCTGGGGTTTAACCATGAGGCCCTGCATGGACCAGGGGTTTAACCCTGAGGCCCTGCATGGACCTGGGGTTTAACCCTGAGGTTCTGCATGGACCTGGGGTTTAACCCTGAGGCCCTGCATGGACCTGGGGTTTCACCCTGAGGCCATGCATGGACCTGGGGTTTAACCCTGAGGTTCTGCATGGACCTGGTGTTTAACCCTGAGGCCCTGCATGGACCTGGGGTTTCACCCTGAGGCCCTGCATGGACCTGGGGTTTAACCCTGAGGTTCTGCATGGACCTGGGGTTTAACCCTGAGGTTCTGCATGGACCTGGGGTTTCACCCTGAGGCCCTGCATGGACCTGGGGTTTCACCCTGAGGTTGTGCATGGACCTGGGGTTTAACCCTGAGGTTCTGCATGGACCTGGGGTTTAACCCTGAGGCCCTGCATGGACCTGGGGTTTCACCCTGAGGCCCTGCATGGACCTGGGGTTTCACCCTGAGGCCCTGCATGGAACTGTTGTTTAACCCGGAGGCCCTGCATGGACCCGGCGTTTAACCCTGAGGCCCTGCATGGGACTGGTGTTTAACCCTGAGGCACTGCATGGACCCGGCGTTTAACCCTGAGGCCCTGCTTGGACGAATCTCACTTACAAAAAACTGCTGAAGGCCCTGCATGCTACCTTCCTAGGGGGGACACACACAGGGGCATACCTCCATCCATTTCCTGCATTTGTTTCTCGGCAATAGCCGGCACACACACCCATCACATCATGTGGCCCATCCTGCTTCCTTGCCGTGTACCGTCGTCTCTGCTGCCGTTGGACGCTTGCTGCTTCATTTGACCTTGCGCATGTGCATCAGGGTAGCGCCACCTCTTTTGTTTAAGTGAAGCCCCCCCCCCCCCTTCGTTCCATCACCATGCAGAATGCATCACCGCCCCACCATGCAGAATGCATCACTGCCTGCAGAATGCATCACCACCCCCCTCCCACCCTTTTGCACTGCCTGCAGAATGCATCACCGCCCCCCTCCCACTGCAATGCACTGCCTGCAGAATGCATCACCGCCCCCTCACACCCTAATGCACTGCCTGCATGCTGCATCACCGCCCCCTCCCACCCTAATGCACTGCATGCATGCTGCATCACCGCCCCCCTCCCACCCTAATGCACTACCTGCATGATGCATCACCGCCCCCCTCCCACCCTTATGCACTGCCTGCACAATGCATCCCGCCTGCCTTTGCCCGGGGCCAGCCCTTTTAATACAAGGCGGGACCAGGGGCCAGCCCTTTTAATACAAGGCGGGTCCAGGGGCCAGCTAGTTTAATTGTCCACTCCTGCCCCTCCTCTCAGTGGTGCCGCAAGTGCCCCATTGTATGCTCTGTCTGGTTACGCTTGCTGCCCTTCTTGTGTACTGCGAATGACGCTCTCGTGCCACCTAGCCCCTGCGTGAATTTTAGCGGCGACGCCTAATCGTGCCGCCATGGAGCACCCCCTTGCAGGGCCTTGCTTCCTCGAAGCCATGGAGCATCACCTGGTGCTGCCACCCTCGTTACTGCCCTCCTGCCTCTCCCTCCTGCCCCCCTGGCTGCGTCACTGGGAGCTCCTGCCACCCTCGATGCAGCCCCCCTCCCTCCCACACTCGTGTTGCAGCCCCGTTTTCCACCTCGCATTGCTGACCCTTGTGCTCCCCGGGCCCTGCTCTTTTGGGGAGTTGGATGCCCCTCAGATGTTCAAGAGATCTTCACTCCACTTTGCGATGTCTTCCCTTGTCTACCATCAAGTGCTTCCTCCATGTTTTCAATCTAATACAGACATGTCCCTTCCTTGCCTCCATGTACCACTCACTTCCCGCTGCGCCTTTTACCACTTCTTCTGCAACGCCATCCACTTCAACAACATCTACCGCGCCATCTACCACACCCTCAACCACGCCAACATCATCTACTGCTCCAACCATTCTCTCGACCATTCTGCAGGTGAGGGGGAGGGAGGTGGGTTTTCTCAGTAGTTTCTCGGTATCTCTGGTAATATCCATTCCAGCTGAAGTGTGAACTCATACATGGGGTGCTCTGGCGCGGCAGGTGCTGTCGCACGCCTCCCCGGGGTGGGTGGGACTGCCCTATCTGTCACCGCATGGTCTTCCAAGAGCCCTGGCATTGGCCAATGAACTCCATGCATGTGCTGCCATACGCCATCTAGTGTGGCTGGCCGCGAGCACACGGAACGTGCCGAAGGCTAGCTGAACTTCAGCATGCCAGCTGTTTTGTCCCCCCTGCCTGCTGCCTGCTTTCGCACCACTCGAGCACAGTAAATAGAGCGAGAACCAGCCAACCATGTTTCAGTCAGTCAAAATACCGAAGCATGGCAGGTTATTCGTGTTGCTGATGTGCTGCTCGTTGTGCCAGCTGTTCTTCTGGTTGCTGCTCCTCTGGTCCTACTCGCTGTTCTGCTGCTGCTGGCTGTCCCTGCTTGCTGCTGTGGCTGCTGTTGTTCAGGCTCCACCCTGGCCTTTTTCTTGGGCCTTCCCATTCGGGGCCGGCCTTCGTCATCGCGAATCTGCACTATATTTGCTCGAATGTCCGTGTTATTTGCCGCTGTAAACAGGCTCAAAATTCCGACCTGGACTCTGGGACGACTACCGTGCGCCTGCCTTTCTCCTCAAGATTGTATCAAACATAGCTAATTATGCTTCATGTTCCCTAGCGATTCCGAATTCTTTGTTTGTTCGAGTTCAAACCCGGTGGAAAACCCTGGAAATTGGGTGTCGCGCCTTCGGCGCGGCGACTTCTTATGGCGATTGGCTAGGCCAAAATCGCAAAATCGACTTACTTTTGAATCGCCATGCAATCGCCATATGGCGCTCAATCGCGGAATAGGACATCACTGGCCTCCGGCTTAAGACCTCACGGAATTTAGTAGCTGACATATAGCTGAACCTCATTCCCAGAATGTGTCTCCTACCCCACCTCAATATATTTAGTCGTTTTCTGACAGATTGTTTGTTTGCATCACCGTTCATGGTGCACATCATCCCATGTACATTTTTGTGTGCTCGTGTTTTGCTATGCACCCTGAGGCCGTGCATGGACCCGGGGGTTGCACTCTCTCTGGGATGCCAAGCTAGCATGCATGGTTATCTGGGGTCTCAGTATGGCGGCCGGATTGTAGCTGAAAGTTACTGCACCTTCAATAAAAATGCGGGCACGTCAATAGTACGCACTGCACTTTGATGTCCGTCTGCGTTTTAATTGCCACAGTGCATGCTGCCCGGAGTATCTGGGCCCTGGGGCGTCACTGTGACCTGCTGGTGGTTCCCTGGGGCGTCACTTTGTCCTCCTGGTGGTTCCCCGTGCGTCACTGTGACCTGCTGTTGGTTCCCTGGGGCGTCACTTTGTCCTGCTGGTAGTTCCCTGGGGCGTCACTGTGACATGCTGGCTTGATCATTTCCTGACACATCGTTTGGTGCGTGTTGCATGCAGCAGCGGCGGGGGCAGCAGGGCCAGGTGGGTTGGGCGGGAGGGATAGGTGTGGAGCAAGGAAGAGGTAGATGCTGAACCATGTGTGACTCATCATGGATTCCACCGAAGCCCGCGTGCCCCGCTCGCGCCTGCTTTGGTCCATATGAGGGCACCCTAGGGCCCTTGAATTTAATTCCGCTGTGCCCAGCTGCACTACCCGAAGTTCAGAGTTTGTGAGATCGTCCTTCAAATCTTTCTTGAAATCTTCCGCAGAACGACATCATCATGGCAATTCAAGGCCACCAGGCAACCATTGTTCAGTCAGTCAAAATATCTCAGATACCGTATGAATATTGAAATCAGTTTATCTTATCTCAGCCTGCGCCGGAAGCCGGAGTGTAGATGACAGGCGCGCAACCCTGATGAAGATGAAGCGCAACTGCCTGCTGCCCTGCAAGATTTCCTGCTACCTTTCTGCGTTGCTTTTCTTTTAAATTATTTGATCCCTTGTTGACTGGAGTGGAGGCTGCAGCAGCTGCTGTGGCGCCTGTCCCCTTCCCTCCCGCCCGCCTTTGCCCCATTGTCCACTCCTGCCCCTCCTCTCAGTGGTGCCGCCGCGGACCCCATTCTTTTTTTGTAAATTAATTGTCCTTTGCTGACTGCAGTGAAGGCTGCAGCAGCTGCTATGGCGCATCCCTGTGGCCCCCCGCATGGTGCCTGCTGTTATTCGTTGCTCACATCTCGTCTCCCCCCTGCCCAACCCTCTTGCTGTGCCCCCTCCCTCCATGTGCCGTCTCCTCCCTCGCGCCGCATCCATGACTGTCGTCTTCTATAATTTCATTTCTACTGCAGTTTTGCCTGGTGAGTGCGCCGCGCGGGAGGGTGTGGGGGCTGGTGATGCTTTTGCACATACATCCCGCATTTCGCCATTCCTGCCGAACCCCTCTTTTCCCGTACCCGTCTTTTGCTGCTGCTGCTTATTCCCTCGACTGTTGCTTCGGTTCTTCAACCCTGATCCCGCACTATATGTTGCAGTCGTCACTGTCTGCCTCTTCTGCCCATGTTGATGTCGGCCCCCCACTGGTCCTCACTGCAGCTCGTAACCACGGTGACTCGAACCATGTTCGCAGGAAAGATGTGTGACCTCCTCGCACATTTTCTGGACCAGCAGCCACCCAGTACGCCCCGATCAGCAACCGCTGCATCGTCGACAGCAGCCACGTCGCCCGTGCAGTCACCTCGGCAAGTGAACAGTGCTACAGTGCGGTGGCAGGACATGCCAGCGTACTACGGAGATTTGTCCTTTACGCCTGAGAAGAAAGACCACTTGGCAGCCGTCAACGGCTTGGTGCAGCTCAGCAGTAGGCTCAGCAGTTCAACTACCAGCGCGACGGCGACAAGAGGTATGTGGCAGGTGCATGGAGACAATAATCCATGTTTTTATCTAGTGTTGTCCTCCAGCTTGTTCTCAAGGGAATGACACTCTGCCCCTAAACCGGCCTGGCTCTCAAGTCGTTTTTTTGGTCATTACCGTATATGTTATCAGACTTTTCCACGCATGGGGTAGCTCAATGTCGGTATTTTTGCAAACCACGTTTTGCAAACCATGTGCACACATAGGGTTCTGATAATTTCTAGGACTCTCACTGCACCAGGGAAGGACCCAGCAGTCCCGGCACACACAGCACACTCGGGAAATGCATGGGTCTGCATGGGGACACGTCATTGTCCAAACCAGTGTATTTCTTAGTGAAGTTCAGCATTTCAGCAACACTTCCGGCCGGAGGCCCCAGGTGTGGCCAGGCATGCTGCTGGGGTTGCAAGTCAAGGTTAGGGGCCAATCGGGCCCTTGTTGGCCGCATGGCGGCCTGCCAAAGGTGGTCCGATGGACTGAGGACTGACTACTAAAACACCTGTCCAAACCATGCGCCCAACCATTGGATGGGTGCAGAATGCTGTACGACAATGCATAAGCACTCTTGAACATAACATGCTGAAAAATAAGGCTTCAGAGCCACGCCATCATCCGACAACGAGTGTTTATGAACTGTCCACGCACTGCGACCACGGGTCTCAACTGGACTTATATAGTCCCTGCTATATATTAAGGGATGTTTGCACCTCGGACTGACAGCAACAATCAATTTGCTCAACAAGATGTGATATGTTCACGTTGTTCTTCTACTATTTACACGCAATGTGCACACGCTTCCATACTCCTTTTAGGTGTGATGAATCCGCCTTTTAGGTGTGATGAATCCTCAGCAAAAACAGCGCCCCAAGACCCGCCACGCCAAGGCACCTGCCACAGCAGGGGGAGGCAGCTGGAGTTTACTCATGAAGAGGAAGCCCGCGCGCTGGCCCCCCCGCAACAGCTGCAGCAGCAACAGCCGCAGCAGCACGACGATGGTGGCAGGCAGGGAGGGCCCCAGGGCGGAGGCCGAGGCAGCTTGATGGCGGCACCCATGCATCTCGGTCAACAGCAGCAGCAGGGAGGCTTGTCATGGGGGCTGGCGGAAGAGCTGATGCACGCATCGCAGCGTGGGTACAGCGGTGGCCAGTCCGACCCCAAGCGGCCGTGCCTCGGCGACACAGGCGGGTCGCTGCATGCGTGTGACGTTCCCACGAGGGCAGGCATGTGTGGCTTTACTTCTCCGGGGAGCAGGGACGGCGTCGCTGCTCAGCATGGTCGCCTTGCCGGTATGGGTGGAATGGGAGAAGGCAGCAGTGGCGGTATGGGAGGAGGAGGCATGGGAGAAGGCGGCGGCATGAGCATGGGCAGCGGCGGGGGCATGGGTGGCAGTAGCGGCATGGGTGGCGGCGGCGTTATGGCCGGCAGTGGTGGCGGCATGGGTGGTCGGACGGGCAGCCATAGTGGCGCGGGTGCGGGTCAACGAGGAGGAGGCTCAACCCAGAATGGCCTCGGTGTCGGTGACTGACAGCTCTGCAAAACAGTGGAAGCTCTTTGTCGGTCAGGTAGGGAGGGAGGTGTGATGGGGATGCAAGCATGGTGAATCTGGACATGCAATGTGAGCAATGGGTTGGTCGTGTGGGGTGGGAGGTGTGGACAGTGTGGAAACAGGGTTATTCTTGCGACGCAACGAGACCGATTGTTGGTCAGGTGAAGAGGCATGTGTAAGAACAGATTGTATCTGGCCATGTTGTGGAAACTTTTGGTTGGTCAGGTGGGGAGGGAACTCCTTGACACATTTAAGCTGTTATGCTCCCTATCTGCCGAATGTCCCTGTCCCATTTTGAATTTGAATTTGAAACACAGCGCTGCCTTGCCTCCCTGTCCGCCTCTGTTTCCCTAACAGTGGAACATACCGTACCTGTATGTCTTGCACCTGAAACGCAGCGCTGATGTACCCGCCTACCCTGTCTGTCGCAGGTCCCTTTTGAAGCGGACGAGTCCGATCTGTGGCCCATCTTCTCTGATCTGGGCAACGTGATGGAGCTGGTGCTGCTGAGGAACCCGTTGGGACGCAGCAGGGGCTGCGCCTTTGTGACGTTCGAGACGCGGGCCTCCGCTGAGGCGGCTATCGAGCAGATCAACGGAAAGGTGCGAGTTGCGGCTGTAACCCTCCAGTTGCTGGTAACTGCCACCTAGTCCACAGAATCGCCTTCCCAACAGCTGTATTTGTACCTTAGGTCACAGGTGTTTCTTCCCAACTGCCGTTTCGGCACCCTAGTACACAGATGTACCTTCCCAACTGCCGCATCTGCACCCTAATTCACAGATGCACCTTCCCAACTGCCGCATGTGTATCTTAATTCACCAAGGTACCATCCCAACTGCCGCATCTGTACCCTTGTTTACAGATGTACCTTCCCAACGACCCTTACCAGCGAGTTCTGATGGTCAAATATGCCTTCCCGGGCCAGACCACGGGGGGAGCATCGCAAATGGTCTCTGCAAGAGCTGGTGTCAGCAGCGGTGGCGGCATGGGGCATCAGGGCATGGGCATGATGGGCAGCGGTATGCCTGGCATGCAAGGCATGATGATGGGTGGCATGGGCTCTGACACGAGCACATGGATGATGGCCGGGGGCATGGGGCAGCAGGGTATGGGACAGCAAGGGGGCATGGGACAGCAAGGCATGGGGCAGCAGGGTATGGGGCAGCAGGGTATGGGACAGCAAGGGGGCATGGGACAGCAAGGCATGGGGCAGCAGGGTATGGGGCAGCAGGGTATGGGACAGCAAGGGGGCATGGGACAGCAAGGCATGGGGCAGCAGGGTATGGGACAGCAGGGTATGGGACAGCAAGGGGGCATGGGACAGCAAGGCATGGGGCAGCAGGGTATGGGACAGCAGGGTATGGGACAGCAAGGGGGCATGGGACAGCAAGGCATGGGGCAGCAGGGTATGGGACAGCAGGGCATGGGGCAGCAGGGTAATGGGCAGCAGGGCATGGGGCTTCAGGGCATGGGCGGCCAGCAAGGCATGGGCCAACAGGGTATGGGCCAGCAAGGCATGGGTCAGCAGGGCATGGGTGGCATGACGGCGGAGCAGCAGCAGGCCTACTTGCAGCAGCAGCAGCAGTTCCATGCCGCGTACAACCCCATGGCTTACGCTCAAGGTCAGCAGCAGCAGGGGTATGGCACCACAGGGGGGTACTCCGGTAGCGGCCGATTCTGAGTGCTGAAAAGCAATGACTGGGCAATGACTAAACATTACTTGCTGGATCTAGTGTGGGATGCCTCCAGTAGTAGCTAGATGTGGTGTATGCTGCCAACAGAAGTGGCTTGTTCTAGGGTGGGCTGCTGCCAAAACTGGCTAGATTTAATGTGGGCTGCCATTAGAACTAGCTGGATCTAGTGTAGGGTGCTTCCAAAACTGGCTGGATTTAGTTTGGGCTGCTGCTGCCCGTGTTGACACTGGATGATTGGCCAGGCAGTGCAAGAGCCTGTAGCTCTAGGCTGGTCCCTACATGTCTGGAGCAGATTATGACTGGTCATACATCACTGGATTAGTGTCGCTTTCGAACTTAACCAAGGAGTGCTCTGGTTATTGGCGGGATTTCTGTTTGTCAGGTGGTGCTTTGGTCTCGAGTCTCTTTGTTTGACGATGCGCACCTTGTGTCCTTTTGCGAGCTGGGCGTTCCTTGCTCGCGTCGGATTGTCTTTCACACCAGCGAAAGCCGCCATGCACAATTAGTGGCCGAGAAGCTGCCGACTGCTCTTCTTATCAACAATGGGAGATGTTTCTTTGAATGGAGGTATTTCTTTTCGGATTTGTGTCATGGATCCAGGGTGCTTAATCCCTGCCATGGACCAAAGGTGTGGTACGTCATCGATGTAAGTGCCCGCATGATAGTTTGGGGGGGGGAATATGGCGCGCGTTTACCATGTCCGTGGGGGGGGAAAAGTGCATTTACCAGGGAGCCAGGGGGGAAAAAGAAAGGGAGGGGGGGGAAATGGAAAGGGAAAAATTATAAAGGAGGGCTAATGCTCCTACAGGCATCACCCAATGCACAGTGAGAATTCCCCCCCAAATTTCCCCCCTACAACATACTTTCTGGCCCCATATATCAATTAGGGAACAGTTCCTGATGTTAAATAAGTGAAAACTATATTCGAAACAAAATTCCTGACTGTCCCTAGCTGTTGGTCACCTACAAGTTCCGGCTTGCATGGCCCATATTCACACTACTATGCATGGCATCTATCTATAGCTTCCATCCTTCTTCAGGCATCCTTGGAGAGAAAGAGATCTTCATGAAGGCCTTGGTGTCGTGCCTGTATGGCACATGAGGTCAGATGCCAAGGTTGGACGTTTTAAGCACACAGTTGTGGGGGGGTCACAATCATTCAGCTGTCCAAGTAAGGGTCGGATTAAATCAGGCACACCATACATCAGAAAATTGGCTATCAAGTAATAATGAACATGCAATTTGAACACATTGGCCTGCATGAACTTACCTCTTGAGGTGCCCGAGGTAGTCCCTTGCACTGAAGTCCCTAGCCTTCCTGCCCATCCTCTTGGCTGCTGCCTCCTTCAGCTCATCCAGTTGGGTACCCTTGACAGGGCACCCACCGCTCGGTTGTTCCTGTTTCAGGCATGCAAACTGGCTGCAGAAGAGGCAGGCCAAGCATACATACTGTTTGTTACTGGACTGTTGGCTGCTTGGCTGGTTGGCTGGTTGGTTGCTGCTGGCTGGCTGCTGGCTGGCTGCTACTGGCTGGCCTTCAATGGAAAAAAGAGGAAAGTGACAGCACATGGGCATGAGACCCTCTCTAAGACCCCAGCCAGGCATGTGTGGTAGTTGGACCTTCCCCTCCCCCCTCCCCCTTACCTCCATCGACAGCTTGGACACAGTGGCAAACGTCAGCAGGAACAATGGTCCACACTGTATCAGCAGCGCCGGCGCCACAGCCAGGAAGTGGCTGGGCTGGTTGCGGTTGCCGATATGAGTCTATAGGGCAAGAGTGGTCGGGGCAGGGGAGGAGGGAGGGTAAAATCAATGGATTTTGATGTCTAAAAGGGTATCAGCAGCACCGGCGCAACGGCCAGGAAGTGGCTGGGCTGGTTGCGGTTGCCGATATGGGTCTATTGGGCAGGAGTGGTAGGGGCAGGGAGTGGGATAGAAGCATTGGAATTTGAAACAAAAAAGTGTATACGGAAAAGTGTATCAGAGAGTGGCTCAGCCAAACACCCATGCTTTTCTCACCAGGCAGCTTCTCGTTGGCCAGCCACGGGTGAGACAGCAGCTCGCTCGCAGTCTTCTGTTTCCGGAGGAGGAGCGTCAAGAACTCCGTCCCCTTGTCGTCCAGCTTCGAGGACAGGCTGGACAACATCAGGCCAACCAATACTTCATACATGCCCCCTATGAGCGTGCCTGTCCGCCCCTCCTCCCCACTCTCTTCCCACGCCTTCCATGAAGCCAGTGTCATCTTCGGTTCCTGCACCCAGAAAACACAGCAACATCAACCTTGAGCAACATCCAAGCGCCCTTGCTGCTTTCGCCGAACGCATGGATATACCGGGAAATCTGAGGGACGGACCACCAGCGCCAATCGCATATTCTATTTGATGGCTCCTTAAACACAGAGACCCACACAGGCAGCCGATGCCTCTGGACCCTTCATCCCACTGTTTCATGCAGAGTATGAAATGTGGCTGATGAAATCCTTCTCACCTGGCCTGCCTTCGCCACAGTCTCGAGGTCGATCAGCTTGTAGTAGAAGATCCATGCCCTGGCCTCCAGATTGTGGTGGACGCAGCGCAGCACGTTGGGCCAGCGGATGTCCCGGTGGACCAGGTCCTTCTCGTGGAGCCCCTGAAGGGCCCTCAGGACGCAGAGCATTGACAGCTGAATCTCGTCGCAGGACAGGGCCTCGGAAGCCACGGGGCGGCCGACGCTGGCGGCGTTCAACTGGTCGTGGGGAGCGCAACAAGGCATTGCAGGATCACACAAGTAGATTTGATGACACATGGATCATATGCATGCAAGACGGGCAAGGTGGTGATGGTCACTTCGAAGTTGATAAGACTGACAAACCTTTAGAACCTCTACCAAGGCCCATAATCTGCAATCGTGTTGGTGCCGAGTGAATTAAGAATCCACCCTCCCACCGACTTTCCCTCCCCTTCATCTCTCAGCTCGAGGCCCGCTCATCCTCTGTAGCCCTGTTGGTTCGTCATGCATCGACTCTCGCTGTCCAGTGTTCAGGCCAGGCCTGGTTCTAAATGACCCCCGCCTCCCCCTTCAGCCCCCTACCTGAGGCCCCACCCAAGCCCGTGGCCCTGAATGTGCCGAGTGAGGTCACCACCCTCCATTTCACGTCCCCTCCTGCAGCCACCTGCTGTACACTCGCCTAAACTATTTTGCCATTTGTGTGCTTGCATTTTCCACCCTGTCTTCCTCTCCCACTTCCCCTCCACTCAGCCCCTTGCCTCAGGCCTAACCCAAATCTGTGGCTCCCTCCCTCATCCCCTGACCCTTCTTCCCCCTGCCACAAGAACCGATACTCAGCAGCCTTGTGTGAGCCGATTGAGATCACCACGCTCCCTCCCACGTCCCCTCCCCCTTCAGTCCCCTACTGAAGGCCCGCCCATCATCTGCTGTCCCTATTGCTTCATCAACTCTCTCTGCCCTCGTCCATCCATGCCTAAATGTTGAGTACCCCATTCTCTGCCTCAATTCCGTGGCTACTTCCAAAGCGAACATGTCCCATGGCACTCACCACTTCTTCGTAAAGATCCTTCCCAGCAGCAGTTTCGGATCCATTTTTTCATTTCCGGACGGAGTCTGTGTTGCAAATGTCTGGAATTGCCTGGAGAAGCTGCATGCGGCCAGTACAGGCAGCCCAGTCCGACCCCGTACACTGCCTGTTAAGGCACACACAAGGGGTAATCACGCTCAAGAGGCAATTGTATGGAGCAGCATCCCTGTCTTGCCTGTCATTCACACCCTTGAAGTTCAGGAAAGGCAAGTAGCGGGTAGCAAAAGAGAGCCTTCCACTAAACTCTCTAATGTCAGGCGCAAGGGCGAACACACTATCTACAAACTGTCGCTCCGCTTCGTGACTCCTCCACGGAGACCCATGTTCATATATACGGGACCTATACACAGTCACCCCCTTCCTAGAGACAAGTGACCATAAGTCACCTGCAGGTCTGGCAGGGCCACACCGACAGTGGCCTTGTAGGCCGTGAACGCGTGTATCTCCTTGATCACGCGATCCTTCTCGATGATGATGAGGGTATGCTGCAGAGGAGAAGACACATAACATCAGATCAACTGCATCACTAGTGTGCTCATGCAATCTCCGAGAAAATAAATATGCAGGTTTACGAGAGGGAGCAGGTAGGAAGTGTGGACGGCAGGGAGGGCAGGGAGGGAGGACATACTACAGTTTAGCTTGCCGGTTGCCTCGTCCCCCTTTGGCCTCCGGAATCACACAGTTTGAGCGCTGAGGACCCAATTGCCGAGGACCCAGATCAACATGTAGGGGCTAGAGGTCCGGGGTTGGGGGCCTGGGGCTAGGTAGGGTCAGGGACAGGGGGCATGTGGGGTTCAGTGAGGGGGCAGAACCAGCAGGGGGGCAGGGCTGGGACCCAGCTACTGTGAACCCAACAATGATTATTTTTTCAGCTACAATGCCACACCATCGGCAGGCTGCCTCGCAGGAAGCTGACCAAACCTGAACCGGCAAATGGCCGGCAATGGGTAAATTCAATTAGTGGGTAAAATTCGTTGTCACTGCAAGGCAGGGTTCATGGCAGGATCCAACGGAGGACTCGAGGCGTACAGTGTGCGATGATCGTCGTGTGGAGTAGTAGCGAGTAGGCAACACGACAAAGTAATCACACTAGAGTGACGCTGTAACCCCGGCGATCAACCCTGGCCAGTATATTTGTTCATGTGCGCCGACCAATAGCGCTAGATATCCTTGTCCATCACGTTTATGACATAGTGATTTAACGCGCTCGTACTCACACTACATTACTCCTTTCGATGACTCTGCGCATTTCTATCTAGGTTTTGCCAGTTTCGCCACTCCCGCATCGCCGGGGACTGATTCGCGGACAGGCCGACGTGGCCAGACCGAGCTCTGTCAAAGCGCGATCGCAATGAAGGGCAAGCCAGCCGGTACGCCAGCTGCTGCTTCTGCTGCTACTGCGCCGAGGCACTGCGATGTCTGCGACTGCGACGTTCCGGCCCAGGCAGGCGCATGGGACGTGCACATAGGCGGTGCGTCAGCCGACTGGAGGCCGTGTGCCCGTGTTCAGGTTTCAGATAGCACGGGCCACAGTATTTTCGACATCCTGCTTAGGACAGCAGCCTCCAGGACATGTCAAGCGTCAAAAGGAATAGGGGTGTCTGCACTGTACAGAGGGGCGCATGGCGCTGCATGTAGGGTCGCATGGAAAGGATGGTATCGCATCGTTGCGTGCATGCTGCACAAAAATCGAAAAAGCCATGCGCTTAGGCAAAGCTTCGGAGCAGCGTTGTTGCGAGAGGTATCTATTCCATTGTGGACAATGTTTGTTTTGTTCTTGTTTGATTATGGTCAGCGGTTTCTGGTATCGCCGTTCGCTGACACTTATTTTGCTTGTACAGTGTGACAGAGTGTAACGGTGGCGAGTTGGTTATTTGTAAATTCTGAAGTGCCGTGAGGGGGGACGAGGATCAGGGATAAAAACAGCGCAGCACATTAGTGGTCATCCACGCCTTAAACGGAGTTCCTTCCTTTCCTTTCCTTTCATCAAGTCTCCTGCATTAATGTCTGAGTCCTTGACCTTATATCCTACACCTCATTCTGCTCGGCCTGTGCGTTATCCCATTTTGATTGGGTTGTGTGTACCGATTCCTGCAGGAATCCGCCACCGGCGGCGCTCCCTGAGCCAGTCCCTACACGGCCGGCCCGACGCCATCGTGCTCAGCGTCTTTGAAGACCCTTTTCGGCAGGACGATGCGCCCCGATTCCGCTCCCGTGACCCAGCAGCAAGTCCGGCACCGGCGGCTGCTGCCTGGCGGGGAGTGTTTGGCAGCAGGGTGGTAGGCGCCATCACCTCAGGATCTTGGGCGGGGACGGGCGTCCCGGCCGCTCCGCCAGATTCTTCGCTGGGCGGCGGTGCGGCATGGTCGCTGTGCAGCGGAGCGGAGCTGGCGGTGGCGCGTCAGGCGCTGATGCGTGAGCTGCCACATCACCTGGGGGTCACGTGGCCCTCGTATCAGGTAAGGTGTTGGTGGCTGGCAGATGGCTGCAGCGTGTAAGGCGCTGAAGCGTGAGCTGCCACATCACTTGGGCCTTCGGGGTCATGTGGCCCTCGCACCAGGTAAGGAGTTGGCGGATGGAGGTTGTGGCGGTGCGGCAGGCGCTGATGCGTGAGCTGCCACATTACTTGGGGGTCAGATGGCCCTCGCGTTTGGTAAGCAGTTGGCGGTCGGCGGTTGCCGATTTTGCACCCATAGGGCAGCATACAAATTAGCAATAAATTCATGCTTGTGGGCAGGCAAATCATTTTTTTTTGTATTATACCAAATAATAAATTATTTGGTAATGTGTACCGGTACCGGTAAGTCTAACATTGTTATAAGCAGGTCATGCACGGGAACGGCACGAATACTATTCAGCCGCCCTCTTCCTGTCCCGTCTTGTTCCGGCGGCCCTTTGTCCCTGAACCCTTGATTCTAAACCCTCAATTGCAAACCCTTAGCCCTGTGCACTGAATTTGCGACCCTAGAATCTGAACTCTACAGCCTCAACCCTAAATCCTGATGTCCGAATCGGCTGAACCAAAAGTCCTGAACCCAGGCTAAGAACATCATGACCCCTTTCCAACAAGTCCTGATTCCCTGACAACCTGCAGCTTTAACCCTGGGCCCACGACAGTGATAATTTTCAACCCTTCCAACTTTTCAACAGCATTGAATTTGAGCCCTTGCCCAGCAGTGGGATCCGTAGGCCATGGTATCTCCCTGTTGATCCCCCAGACTCATTCCCCCCCTCTTCCATCTCCCCTGGACACTCCCCCCAGTCCCCCCCTCTTTCCTTGTCGGACACGTCATTCCCCTCCTCGGCATGCTCCTCGCCTTTGATGTTTATCTCCCTCGCTACTTCAGCTCCACATCTCCTGCATGATTCATTTTGATCCCACCGGGCTGGACATGATCGGAGCCAGCCGAGGTTGGCCGAGGCAGTAGCGACGCCTAGCCCCGAGCATTGAAACGGATCGCGCCTTTCAGGCAGCGTAGGTGAAGCCCCTTGGCGAGCAGTGCTTGAAAGCTCATGCCTGATGCTGGTACATCAAAAAAATGTGGTACTGGTTGAACCAGATGTCGAGAATGAACGAATGGAGACAGGGACTCTGAAGGCGAGCAATTCATTTTCCGGTTTTTATTTGACTTTCGTCACCCCTCACCCGAGGGCGGCTCGTCAACCTGAGCTTACCAAAATCCATGCTGCCTTGGCATTTTATTTCTTTTCTTTCTCCAATTATCGCCACCCCTCATTCCGAATATGGTATTGTTATGACACGATTCACCGAGCACCTCAAGCTGACCGTCACAATTAAATACCGTGCAGTCAGTCTCATTTGGTGTCACTTATGGTTTCTCAAATTGAAACCACTGCTGACAATCGTATTTAAGCGTTCAACAGGCCAAACCAACTCGTGACAATCGCAAAAAATCGTATTTGTACGAAAAAGTGTGGATATCGGCGTTTCGCGCCATTTGCAGGCTGTCTTTGCTTGTTTTTTCAATTTGCGTATTACCATTGCTATGGGTGATATTGTAAACGTTTCCCTTGCCCTCAAGGGGCGGCATGGTTACTCGGTGGGCAAGCACATGAAGATATCGTCCCTATTCTCACCAGCTTATCAGCAAGCGCAAAGGGAAAAGAGACAGGCAGCAGCAGCAGCAGATTTAGATGCATTAGTCATGCTCGCAGCCGCAGATGCGGATCCGGACCTCAACGGCGATTTGAATGGGGAGACACATTTTGAGGATCCTGCTGATTACCTTACCATAGATGCACAAAACGAACGGTATGCTCGTAAGGTGATCGATCTGGCTGCCAGCGACATCGGTAGTATCGCCGAGCAGAGGCGTGCCGTCCCTTCCATCAGTTCTAGCGCGAAAAAGCGCAGCATCGGCATCTTTGCCGAGGCTACAGCAGTTGCCGCGATCTGGCATGGCAGCGTGGACCAACGGGCCAGAGGCACCAGGCCAGGGCTCAGCAGGAGCAAAAGCGGCAGTAGATCTGATGTTTTATTGTGTTATTTTCTGCTCCATATGCTCAGATCATACAATACGTTGTTGATGTTTGCTTGGGGAAGGGCATGTGCTTCCTTCCGGTCCTTTTTAGCTAAAACCAAATGTTTGAAAAACTCATGTTTTCAGTGAGAAACCGAACTAACTTAAAAAAATTCTGGGCAAACCAACTCGTGACAATCAACAACTTCAAATACGTTTTAGAAATGAAACCAAAAGCAAAAAAAACCAAATGAGACTGACAGTACGGTAGTTAAACACCACTTCGGTATCTAATTATTAGGGAAGGCAAAGCGAATTCACTCATTTACGGATTTACGGATTTTTGGATTACATGCATGACACAATTTACGGAATAACGGATTAGTTGATTTGCGTATGACTTACATCACGTTCGGTATGTGCATCAATGTATGAACGGCAGCCTTAACCCTTAACCCTGGACCCCAAACCCTAAACCCCAAACCCTGAACCCTAAACCCATTGCCACAGGCGGCCACCCAGCAATTCAGCGCCGCGATGCTCAGCCAAGCCAACCTGTCACTGCACAAGAAGCTGGAGCTGAAGCGGGGGGGAGCGCGGCGTCTAGACCTGGATCTACATCCGGCAGAGCTGGCCTGCCTGTCGGCCGTCATGAGCCGTGTCACAGGGCTGCGGCACCTGTGCCTCTCTGGTAAGTAATTCCTAGCCATGGCGCCGCTTTACGCTGTCCCAATTAATTGTGTTATATCATCATTTAAATATCACCAGTAAATATGTTAATGGTGATATTTAAATATTTTGGGACAGCGTAATATTTGAAAACATTTGTGCAAGTTGTTTGCAATTTGGGTTAAGGGTTTAGCCACCGTAAGGACCGTAATCGACACAGCACTCATCTTCACCAGTTCTCCACTGCCCTGAGCAGATTCTCCCAACGCCAATAAAAGGGCCAGGCCGAGCAGACTAGGGCAGAAAAAGGTGGAGGCGTATTTTAACGAGGCAACCCATCATCCTGAACACCCTACCCATTAAACATACCACCTCCCCACCCACACACCACTGCTTCCATTGCTACACACACCTGCACCCCTCGGGTGAGTCCTTCCTTATTTTATTTTATTTCCAGTCATTTTTTCTTCCTGTCCTTTTTCCGTCCTATTTCCCGGCCTTTTTATTTCCAGTCCTATTATTTTCAGTCATATTTCCAGTTTAGTTTATTTCCAGACCTTGTTTTATTTTATTTTATTTCCAGTCCTACAGGACTTGCCGCAAGCAACGCCTTCCATTTCGTTACGCTTTGTTTCATTTGTCTGTTTGATGATTGGTTCCGCTGTTCCTCGAAATGAACCGGAAATGCTGCGTGCATCGAGCTTGTTTCATTTAAATTTGTTTGTTTTTGCTGCCACGGGCAGCCCTTTCCAAAAGGCAGTGTACCTGCATGTGCGTTGTGTGTGTGTGTGTGTGTGTGGAATGGGTGTGTGTGTGGCATGGGTGGGTGGGTGGAATGGGTGTGTGTGTGGAATGGGTGGGTGGGTGAAATGGGTGGGTGGGTGGAATGGGTGTGTGTGTGGAATGGGTGGGTGGGTGAAATGGGTGGGTGGGTGGAATGGGTGTGTGTGTGTGTGGAATGGGTGTGTGTGTGGCATGGGTGGGTGGGGGGCATGGGTGGGTGGGTGGGTGCGCGCGCTGCTGCCGATTCTATGATTCCGCCCCAGCTGTTGTCATCTCTCCTTGTTTGTCGGTGCGTAGGGTATTGTCCGTTTGAAGGGGTGGTGTGTGCGTTATGTGCGTGCTGCTGCTGATTCTTCACTGCACCCCGTTTATTTATTTTTCAGATCGTAGATTTCATTTGCCTCCCCTCTGGTGTTGAAACACGGTTTATTTTATGTATTTCCTCCGGGCAAATTATCCCTAAACCCTAAATCCCCAAACCCTAAACCCAAACCCTTCAATTCTGACTGAAAACTGGCGTCGACGATCAATGATTAGTATGTTTGTGGATCCTTCAACCCCAAACAACGTTAACTATGAGGGAATGCAGAGCAAATCTACAATGTTTTTTATTCTTTCCTCTTTGATAGTTTGCTGCCGTGCACAGTCCCTTTCAAGCCGGCCGGCCACGCTGCGGCAGTGTACACGTGCGCATTGTGCATGCTACTGCCGAAGCTGCGCTGCCACCCCTGCTTGTCGCGGCTGGAGATCTCCGTCACGCGGGGGGAGTACCTGGAAATTATGGCACAGGTAGGGAAAGAAGGTTAAGGTGGGAAATCAGTAAGCTGGAGATTTGACTGGCTGCCCCTCGGGTATAAATTGATGCGTTACTTATCTTTCAAGGCTGCCCTGCAACAGGGCAAGTTGTCGATCAAAACTCTCGATTTCCAACTGAAATCTGGCGCCGATGATTGGGGGACACAGTTTGGGTGTAGCTGAAAAGCAAAAACGCGTTTTAGCCGGCCTCCTAAACAAGAATCAAGGGCAACTGAGGAGGGTGGCTTGTGGAACAACGTTGTTGTGTCTTTCTTTCTAACAGTAACGTCGCGGATGTGGCTTCGGCCCAGGCTGCGCTGTTTCCTTAGCTTTCACGCCTCCCACAGGGCGTAGCTTTCTTTCTTTCAGGAACAATGTTGTGTACGAGGGGGCAGGCAAAGGTTATCTACTGTCTAGAATCTGAAGGGGGAGAAGTAGATGCACGGCAGGGGATGTACCGCATGGGATGTACAGCAGGGGATGTACCACATGGGATGTACAGCAGGGGATGTACCGCATGGGATGTACAGCAGGGGATGTACCGCATGGGATGTACAGCATGGGATGTACGGCAGGGGATGTATGGAGCACCTTGAAGTACTTTCTTAGGTTGGAAAAGTATGAACTACACTTTGTGCCTACCGGACAAGAATGTAGCTGGGCTGTTGGTTAGCCACCACTGGTCTGGTGGGGCTGGGCTGTTGGGTTCGGCTGTTGGTTAGGCTGGGCTGTGCGGTCCGGTGCGGCTGGGCTGTTGGTAAGCCACTGGTCCGGTGGGGACCAAACCTTGACTGGCCTACAGCCGGGGGTCCAAGCAGCAGGGCTTGCTGCACCAAGAATGTGGTTGGGCCATTGGTTGTGGTGTAGCTGAATTGTAGCTTAAGCAACCTAGAGTAAGCATTCAAGCACTGAAGGTGGGGTAGCTGGATATGACGGCACAGGTGTAATGCTTGTCCCCGCATTGGCCTCGTAGTCTCAACTCAGGCCGTATATACCTATTCTGTACGACTCTAAATGTACATCCTAGCCAATCCACAAACACCTTCCTCCTGTTGTACGGCAACCCTAACTGATTTAACCACCCCCTCCCCTGCTGCCTACATGTCTATTAACCTTGTCCGATCCACATTCACCTTCCTCTTGTTGTACGGTAACCCCAACTGATTTAACTACCCCGTCCCCTCCTGCTGGTGCCGGGCGGTAGCCGCGGGCGACAGCCATTTTCGCAAACGCGGGCTCAGCGGGCGGAGCCAGAACCCTTCCCCGGCTGTGTGTAAACCCTAACCGATCCAACCACCCTCCTTCCCTCCTCCTGGTGCAGGGTGGTGGCCGTGTGCGTGCGGCCATGTTCTCGAACGCGGGCCCAGCGGGGGGTGCCAGCACCCTGCCCCGACTGTGGGGGAGAGTCCTAAACGCGCTCAGTGGGCTGATGGAGGTGCGAGCCGCGCTGCTATATAAAGAAATGCAGGGCGGTTGCTGCCCAGGCGCAACCGCCCTCCCAACCGAAAGCACGGCAGTATACAACGCTGAACACTGGTACCGAAAAATGTCCCTTTGCAAACGATACGCCCTGAGGCGTGGATTAAGGAAGCCACCTGTTCGGCCGTAGCACTAGGTGAGCTACCATCATGCTGCTGTAACCAAGCCTCGACAATCGATCCCCTTACCTAGGCCTTGAAACTTTTACCCTGCCCCTGTTGTGGGGAAGAGTTCTGGTTGCGCTGGCTGGGCTTATGGTCGTGCATGCGTGTAAAACCTGAACCCCAACCCTTTATGCCAAACCCTAAGCCCTGAACCCTACAAACTAAACCCTTAACCCTAAGCCCTGAGCCTCGAATCCCGGCTGCGGGGGGGGGAACTAGCTGTGCTAATGCCTGATCCCGATACCTTTTACCTAAACCCTATCACCCTCAAACCTATCACCCTCAACCCTATGACCCTAAACCTTATTACCCTAAACCTTATCAACCTAAACCCTATCACCCTAAAGCCTGTCATCCTGAACCCTATTGCCCTCAACCCTATAACCCAAAACCCTATCACCCTAAACATTATCACCCTAAACCCTATCACCCGAAACCCTATCACTCTGAGAACCCTATCGACCTAAACCCTATCACCCTAAACCCTATCACCCTAAACCCTATCACCCTGAACCATATCACCCTAAACCATATCACCCTAAATCCTATCACCCTAAACCCTATCACCCTGAACCATATCACCCTAAACCCTATCACCCTAAATCCTATCATCCTAAACCCTATCACCCTGAATCCTATCACCCTAAACCCTATCACCCAAAACCCTATCACCCTAAACCTGATCACCCTAAACCCTATCAACCCGAAACCTTATCACCATAAACCCTATCACCCTAAACCCTATCACCCTTAATCCGATCACCCTAAACCCTATCACCCTAAACCCTATCACCATAAACCTTATCACCCTAAACCATATCACCCTAAATCCTATCACCCTAAACCCTATCACCCTAAACCATATCACCCTAAACCCTATCACCCTAAACCCTATCACCCTAAACCCTATCACCCTAAACCCTATCACCCTAAACCCTATCACCCTAAACCCTATCACCCTGAACCCTATCACCCTAAACCTCAAATGGCTTACGTATCGCCCTAAACCCTAAATCATAAGTCTAAGACTCATCCTTTAATCCCAATTCATAATCTATCAACCTTAACCTCAGCACCCAGCAGGCCCGCTCCAACTTCCATGGCCTTGCCCATGGAACGCATTCCAACCTCCTGCCCAATGTCGCCCTCCCCCGCATGCTCCCCCTAAACTGGCTCCCCCAACCCCACAGGCCCGCCCTGCCCTCCGGCGCCTCGACCTTAGATCGCCTCCCAACCTGCTGCCCGCTGACACCCTCCCCCACCTGCCCCCCCTGACTCCGCGCCCCCAACCCCACAGGTCCGCCCCGCCCTCCGGCGACTCGACCTTAGAACTCCTCCCAACCTGCTGCCTGATGTCGCCTTCTCGGCGCTGTCGGCCGCCGTAGCCCAGGCCGGCAGTCGCTCCCACCGCCTCCGCATGTCCGTCCTGATGGGCTGCCACTCAAGAGCAGGTGGGAAATGAGCTGGGCTCTGTGGTTGGGGACATGCATTTGTCTGGCCTGGGGTGATGAGCTGGCTGCTGCTGCAGCCCAGGCCGGCTGCCCCCCCCCCCTGCATGTCTGTCCTGATGGGGTGTCACTCCAGAGCTGGTGGGACAAGAGCTGGGATCCATTATATGGGTGATGTGCATGCTGGGGCTGGGTTGAAGCGCTGGCTGCTGCTGCATTTTATTTGAACGGGCGCAGGTAGTATCAAATATACAGTATACAGTCACACCATCTACTCCTGTTTCAACCTCTTTGCTTTGATCGGGCGCAGGTAGTAGCAGTCCGTTGGGTTTGCTGCCAGAGCCGCTGCTACAGCTGGTGCTGGATGAGGCCCTGCCCGTGGGCCCGGGTCAGCTCCACTGGCACCTGCAGGAATGGCTGCCACACGGAATGAGCGGTGAGGACTCGGAGGAGGAGTCAAGCGAGGGGGAAGAGTCTAGCGAGGGGGAGAAGTCCAGCGAGGGAGAGGAGTCCAGCGAGGGGGATTCCAGCTCCAGCGATTCCTCAGAGGGCGGCGATGGTGGTGACCGAGGGGAAGCGGATGGGCAGGGGCGGCGTCCCAGGACTGCAGGCAGCGGGGTGCAGGCTGCGGCTGCGGGAGGAGTGCGGCAGCACGTAATGCATGGAGAGCCGCAGTTATTAATGCATGGAAGGGGGAGGGGGGGGAGGGGAGGGGAGGGGTGGGGGAGCAGGGAGTGGGGATGGAGTGGGGAGAGGTGGTGGGGAGGGGAGGGGAAGGGGTGGGGGACAGAGGGGAGGGGCGGGGAGCAGTGGTGGCGGGAGGGGCTGTTTGGCGGCGCCTGGGGCGGCTCGTGTGGGAGCGGGCCAGGGTCGAGGACGAGGCTCAAACAGTACAAGGGGCCAACAGCTGCCTAATGATCTGGAGGCGGTCATGAAATGGGTGTGACGGAGATAAGCCTGAAGGGGACAAGAGGTGCTACAGAAAGGTCAGTGGGAATGACGGAGATGATGGCAGGCATGGTTGCTTCATTGAGGATGGCAGGAAACAATGCGGTGCGGACCAAAGCCGCCATACTGCGAGAGGTATGTAGGTTGAATAAAGGAGTGCCTTGTCACTCCAAGTTCTCCTCTCGTAGAAAGAGAGAAAGGCAGAAAACTGTGTCCACAGGGGCGTGCAGGGAACAACGCGGCTTGGGCAGAAGCCTCGTCCGCGCCGTTACCATCATAACAAGAAGAAAGTCAAAAAAACTACGGTGGCTTGCGCTTTCGGCTATGTTTGACTGGTTGATTGGTGATTCATGATGCCGGAAAGTACTCTTAAACGTTTGAACATTATGTTAAAATACCGGTATACCAAACATCAAAACATTGAAATATCTGTTTCAACTTCCTATGTCTCGTTTGCACAATGCTGTGTATGAGTTTTATAGCATGCACGTGCATTTTGTGAGCACACTTCATGGCGTGGTATACCGGTATACTGAAATTGCTGATGCCAAGGGAGAGTATGCCTTGCATTGTGCTCTTTGTGATGAACATGAACACGCCTGCTGCCCCTGCACCGGCAGCGCCCACGCATGCTGCCCCTGCACCGGCAGCACCCACGCCTGCTGCCCCTGCACCGGCAGCGCCCACGCATGCTGCCCCTGCACCGGCAGCGCCCACGCATGCTGCGCCTGCACCAGCAGCACCCACGCCTGCTGCCCCTGCACCGGCAGCGCCCACGCATGCTGCCCCTGCACCGGCAGCACCCACGCCTGCTGCCCCTGCACCGGCAGCGCCCATGCATGCTGCGCCTGCACCAGCAGCACCAACGCCTGCTGCCCCTGCACCGGCAGCGCCCACGCCTGTTGCGCCTGCACCAGCAGCACCAACGCCTGTTGCGCCTGCACCAGCAGCACCAACGCCTGTTGCCCCTGCACCGGCAGCGCCCACGCATGCTGCCCCTGCACCAGCAGCACCAACGCCTGCTGCCCCTGCACCAGCAGCACCCACGCCTGCTGCCCCTGCACCAGCAGCACCAACGCCTGTTGCGCCTGCACCAGCAGCACCAACGCCTGTTGCGCCTGCACCAGCAGCACCAACGCCTGTTGCGCCTGCACCAGCAGCGCCAACGCCTGTTGCGCCTGCACCAGCAGCACCAACGCCTGTTGCGCCTGCACCAGCAGCACCCACGCCTGCTGCGCCTGCACCAGCAGCACCCACGCCTGCTGCCCCTGCACCGGCAGCGCCCATGCATGCTGCCCCTGCACCAGCAGCACCAACGCCTGTTGCGCCTGCACCAGCAGCACCCACGCCTGCTGCGCCTGCACCAGCAGCACCAACGCCTGTTGCGCCTGCACCAGCAGCGCCAACGCCTGCTGCGCCCGCGCCTGACGTTGTGGCTGACGATGCAAAGTGAGCTGCTGCGGCCGCCGACACCCTGCCGGCGTCGAACGAGGATGTGGGGCCGCCCGCCTCCATAGCGGCTGAACAGCTGGACGCGACAACGCCGCCTGCTGCTCCCGCTCCCGCTCCCGGCTGCTCCCTTTCGGATGATCGTAGATTCTCTGGTGTCAGGCACTGCTCCCTCTGAGCCTACGGTTGCGGACCCGCTGCCCGCCGTCCCTGGTGCTGCTCTGTCCCTGTCGCTGCTGCTGCTGGTACCCCACAGCCATGATGTCTCCCAAGGGCGTCACTGGATTGCATGTTTTCCGGAACGTTTGGAGATTCTTGGGGTGTGTGGGAGATCGGGGCGGGATGTGTGGCCATCCCGTGCGCTTGCTTGTTTATGTTATGCAAGATTCAATTTCAGCTTTTGACTGTGCATCCTGTTCAGTTTTCCTCCTCGTGCACTCGTCCTATTATGTTGACAGCATTTGCATGCGGCTGGTAATGCTGGCACATGCCTGCCTCGCTTCATGGCTCGTTGAGGCGTAGACGTTCTCAGAGCTGGAACTTCCTCTGCCTTTCCTTTCCAGCCTTTTGTCTGTCATTTCACTTTATTTACCCCTTTTCCTTTTTGTCTGTCTGCCCTTTAAAGTTAGGCGCCCACGCGGCCGAGCCTTTTTTTAGCAGGGCCCAGAGGTGTAACGTCATTGACTTCTCCCCTTTTTAAACAACCGCGTGTCGTTTTGTATCAGAGGATTTTGTTGCAGAAGGAGCCTGCTTGAGTCCTGAATGGATTGCATCGCTGCCTCAACGTTTCAGTCAGCAAGCTCGACATCTTGGTTGTACAAAACTTAACGAAGTTACCTAGCCAGGGACATTGCCTGTTTTGGGGGGGCCGGCCCCAAGCTACAACGTATTGCACTTTCTTGAACCAATTGACATAGGATGATAGGACGGTGATTTCGAACAACAGTCACCCGTTCCAGCATCGAGAAAATTTTAAGACTCGGACCCCACCCCTTCGCCTCCGGAACCTGTTGTGAAATTGAAATTTCCCCAAAATAAGGATTTTGCGGGGGGAGGCGGGGACAACACCAATCATCTCATCCAGAGGCTCTCTGGCATACATTGTACGCTGCAGAGCCAGGTGTACTGGTTCAGAACGGTGCACACCTGCTGGACCCTGCTGGGCGGCCGGCCATGTGGGGCTAGTAGAGGATGCGAAACCTCAATTCCAGCTGTCATTCACAGTTAGGACCGTGGTGCATTGGTGCAGTCATGCCAATCGGGTCCGCAAAAGGGTGACCCGCCAGGTGCACCTTTGCACCAAAAAGGGTGACCCGCCAAGTGACCCTTTCAGATTTGAGATTTGTACTGCGGCGCACACCAGGAGCATACAATACGGTAGTTCCAACGGTACGGTACGGTCAAACGGTACAGTGCGGAATACCGGAATTTGGTACGGGATTTTTGCCAATACGGCTGTACTAGGTAACCCTGTGAATACCGGTACCTGACTACCCTTGGGGTATTCCAGACCACCGCTCCAGACCCCCTGCTCAGAGTAACTCAAATACCGGTACACAAACATAAGCACATTACAGGACTCAGCCCACATGTGAAGTTTTGTGAACTTTTTACAGTCCAACGGGGCATCACATTTGATGCATGGGACTTAAGCCCGTAAACCGGTACAGGCACTAGATACACTAGGACAGCAAACGAAAACCAGTGACACCCCTGAGCAAGCAACCAACACACAACCACCGAGCAGTAGCGCGGGAATGAACCCCATAGTGCGGAAGATTAGCCCCAGCCATAAAACATGACGTGGTGCAAAAGAGTTCGGTTGGACGCCACCTAAAAAAATAAGAAGGAAACAAGAAAGATTAAGTGAAAATGTATAAGTATCAAGTATGTGTTACAATGTTGTGATGCGTGGGCGTGACATAGGTGCGGGGGTCGGAGGAATGGAATGTCGGGTTTCGGTAGTGAACACCAACTGATTTAAGGCTTCGACGTTTCAGAGGCTAGGGCTTCCTTTCGCCTACCTTTTCCCCAGCTTTTCTGTGTCACCTGACTTATTTCCCCCTTTTCCTTGTTTTTCCTGACCCACTAGCCACTTTTTTTTCTTTCCTCCAAAAAGACGAGTTGGGCGCCCGCGCGGCTTAGCCTTTTAAGCAGGGCCCAGAGGTGTATCACAATTCCAACTATTAGGGCTATTTGCTATTTGCGCCCGTTTATAATCCACGCACACAGTAGTGTCCAGTGTTCTGTACACGTGCCGCCGTCAATCTACTGTACCGTAGAACCGGTTTCACTCAGCGTTCAAATGAATATGTTTGGGGTGCGTGGACAGCATGCGCGGTATTAATGATTCAAACAATTCCGTGCGCGAACGCTCTAGTCACAGGCCAAAAACTAACAGTTTGGGGGGGGGTGCGTGGACTTCTTAGCTGTACCTGTCCCAAATACCAAACTTCCGTCTATCCTCTGCATTCTCTCCTAACGACAAGGTTGCGAGTTCGGCACCATGTACTGCTCATTCAGTCACCACACAACAGGGAAGGGACGCCGGGAAGGCGCCGGGAGAATTGCGTGGAAGGCCCATTTCTGCCGGTGAGCCAGCGAACCCCCTTCCGGCAAACCCCGGCGAAAATGGGGGTTTGGCTGACTACGCCCCTGGCGTCAGCCGGAGGTATTTTAAATTCCCTCACAGTCTCCCCGGCAAGAACTTCCCTCGAAATGAATGAAATAGACGATGATAGCGACTTTGAAATGCGTTGTGATGACGCGGTCGAAGATGTCGAAGTACTACTCTAAGAGGCCACACCCCACCTCCCGAGAAGCGAGCAAGGGTAAACCTCTTGTCATGGCTAACGCGCCCTGCAGCTCAACAGCCTGCACCGCCGGAATATGCCCCCGCAGCTCAGCCAGTCGAGGCCCCTGCAGCCCAGGCCGTCGATTTAGCAGCAGGAAGAGGCTCTTGTGGACTCGGTACGTCCAATCGAAATTTACCACATTTCTCGCAATCAACGACTGTGTTCGAAGAGGCATTGAAGTATCGCTCATAAAAAATAATCGCGTTTATCTCTTATCTCGGATGCACTCGAATAGGGGGCCGACCGAGCCACCTGCTACCGATAAGCTCCTCGCCTCATGGCTGGTGAATCCTCAGCATAAGGACTGGGCAGTGTGCGGAGATGCCAGCAAAGGAAAGCTGGAAAGCAGCGGATACTACGATAGAAAAATTGTAAACAAAGTGTGAAAAAAAATTCCGTCCAAACCGCCGGCCAATCTTAGACCCCCGCCCGGCCTGGGCCGGGCAAAAAAAAGACCCTTCCCGGCGAAAACCGGCCACTTGGCTACCCCCGGCCCTTCCCTGCCACACAATGTTTTGATTGTGTGGACAGTGAGTACGTAGTGGCTATTTGCCCTGCGCGAAGTTCGTTTGTTTGTAGCTGCGCGGACTTTTATTAAGAAGATCTTAAGGGCTGCGCGCTCAGGAAATACAATTATTTGCTCAAAATGGCTGCTGCGTGGTAAATGCGGTGCGCGGACACATAGCTTATTTTGCTACGTGGACGATTTGTTGAAATATTCAAATCCGGGGTGCGCGAACCCTATCCGGTTATACGGTAACTTATCTTAAGATCTAGTCCCAAATAGAAGATTAGAGGAAGGGGGCAAACAAAAGTAACAAAATCCATCATCAAAAATGTTAAACGACCCATGATTGATCCCCACCCCCTTCGCCTCCAGAACCTAGTCAAACCTTTATTTCTCCGTAAAAAACATTATTCTTGTGGGGGGCAGGGTTCTATTCCAATCTGTTTTACAGTGCGCTTCCAATGGTGTCCAAGCAGCTGGTTCAAAAGTGTCCAATGGTGAAACAAAGAAATGAAGTCCCCCATACGATTCCTCTAGGTACCCCCTGCGAGCTACCTTTCCTTGCTAGAGACCATCATGCTCCAGCAACGATGGGACTCACGCAATACACTGGCATCCACCTCCTTCCTCGAAACGGCCAGCTATTGAAGAAGCATAAGCTAGAGGTCGTGTTCAAGAACTGCCAACCTCCTCCTCCACTGCCCGCCATCTCCACCGAAACCGCCATCCCACGGCCGATGTAGCTGGTTGGCCTGGAAGGAGGGGGTGGAAGGTAAACATTTAGTGGATAGGCAGGCACATCAGTGCGTTCAGTCCCGCACTTCGTGGCCAGCAGAACCCTGTTGCAGTAGGTCTACCATCTCTTCCTGCAGCTTGGCAGATCCCCCCTCTTTCTTGTATCCCAAATCCAACGACCCCCACTCCCCCCAATCCTTTCTTCCCCTCCCTCCCTCGGTTGTACAACTCACTCAATCTTGTTGGGCTGGAAGGCCATATTGGATCCCCTCCCCCCCCTTTCCCCGCCAGCCTCTCCTTGCGCGAGGGTGAAGGCCTGCTTGGCTGCCTCAGCCTGCCTCAGCCAGCTCCCAGCTGCCCGACTGTCCAAACCAGACGGGGCGTCACAGCAGGAGACGGGGCATGCACATGGAGCCTACATTTGCACAGGGAGCCTACATTCACCCCCCCAACAAGTTAGCCAGACAGCGAAGGCCTATGCAACCCAAGGTTATGACAGGTTAAACCTGCCCCACTTCTACACAGCTCTGTCAGACTGTCACCAAAGCTTTGGCCGACATATGAAGCAGTTCAGTTTTGATGTCTGAATTACACCCCACCTGCTTGTACAGCTCCGTGACCAGGCCCGCCATCTTCCCGGCGGGGACCCGCTCCCCCTTGCTCCCCCAGCGGCGCGTGTGCTACTGCGCTTGGTGGCTGTATGCTCTCTGCAGTTCGTGGGCGGCCTCGGAGAGGGGCAGATGTGTGAGTAGGCATGTAAGGTGTGGGAGCATAAAGGCTGATAAACGAAGTGGGAGGGTGAGGCTGCCGGAATAACAAGCACGCACAACAATGGTGGTGGGAGGGGAGGGGAGGGAATGACCAACAAGCACGGCGGTCACCCTCCGGACCACCTTCACACTCATTCGCACCCCCACACCAACACTTGGCCCACCCGAACCTACACTCCAAACCACCTGTACATGCGCAAGGGCTTGACCCACCGCCTTCAGCTGGGCCTTTAGGGCCAACCTCTCTTGCTGCAACTTCAGAAAGGTCCCCTGGACCTGCCACCCCCCCGTCACCTACCGCTGCCCAGATCTGCCTCAGGCCCTACTCTCCAACAGGCTACGAGGCCGCTTTCCTCCCTAGCTGGAGGGATCGCAGCGGCGCCCACAGCTCCGACCGGCGACCATGCATCGAAGTAGCATCCGTTGGCATCGTTGCTGCTGTCCTACGCCAGATGCCGGAGCAGCAGCGAAGAGATATATAGAGAATCTATTACTGGGCTTGTGTGACTCGTTCTTGAGGTGGGTCGCTCGATATGGTCGCGTTGCCCGCTTCGATTATTCTTAGCTGGGCTTCGAGCTTCTATCCATTTTGTGTGCTTGAACTTGGGTTAGGTTTGCTGTTTGTTCATGCCTACGTCGACCAATTCGAGGTACTTTGTCACGTGCCCATGCTTGCCTCACAGATGAACAAGGACCACCTGTGCCAGTTCCTGGCTGCTGCTGGACGGTTCGACTTATATGCTTTAGTCGGCGATCTGCCGGACGATAGCGCCTTGTTGGCCGCTGTTGTCCCCGACGACAAGCTGGTGGAGTGCTGGGACGCTGTTTCTGCGCAGAGAAAGTCAGGTATGAGGTGCACACGCACTGCTCTGTGTGCATCAGGCACACACATGGACACTAAATCGAGGACCAACTCTTCCGAACAGAGGAGGCAGGGGGGTGGGGAGGTGGGGATGCAGGAATGGATGTGTCAACCTTTGCAAGCTGATAGCACCTGAAGCGAGTGCGGTGAAGAGCGTGCTCAGAGGTGGGAGCGCTACACCTCACAATAGCGTGCCCCGAGAGCCCCGAGAGCCATGCATCGTACTTTTGAGTCGTAGGATGACTGGCAGGGTAACATAACGACTGCCTCCTTGCTCGCGAACCGCCCCCTTCTTCCCTACTCTCTCTCCCTTCTCTCTCCCTCTCTCCCTTCCTCTCTCTCCCCTTAGCGACGTTTATCGACTGGGCTTAAAATTTGAAAGTTTTGTTACCTGTTTGTCGCCCGTATATGTCGCCTGAGGCCATATCGCCTTTACAAAAACTGGTCCCCCTGCCTCTCCCACGCATCCAGCACCCCTCTTTCCGTGCCATGCCGCACGCCCGCCCCTCCCATGTGAACTCGCGAGCTGCATGCTGCCTTGCCGGCACGCAATGCCACGCATTGTGCATCAAACAAGCTTTATGCCATGCGCACAGAGCTGCATTCCACACCTGGGGGTGCATGGGGGGCCCTCCTCGTGCCGCCATGGACCACCCCCATGCAGGCCATGTGTCACGCGGCCCCCCCTTCACGGCATGTGCTGTCACACACACACCATGCAGGGCAGGTGCTGTTACACGCCTGTCTCCGGGGTGGGTGGGACTCAGTCCCCGCATGGTCTCACAAGAGCCCCGAACTCCATGCATGTGCTGCCGCCCCCCAACCTGCCCAATTCCCCCGCATTTGGAACCCCCGCGTCCTCTGAGGGATGCACACAAACCTCCCCGCATGGACCTGGGAGTGCAATGAGTGCACGCAGCTGAAGTGTGAGCTCATGCATGGGGTGCTCTGGCACGGCAGGTGCTGAAGCACGCCTCCCCGGGGTGGGTGGGACTGCCCAATCAGTCCCCACATGGTCTCCCAAGAGCTCCGGCATGGGCAAATGAATTCCATGCATGTGCTGCCCTGCGCCATCCAGTGTGGCTGGCCGCGCGCGCGGGGCCTGCCGAAGGGTAGCTGAACTGCAGCATGCCAGCCGTTTTGTCCCGCTGCTTCTTGCTTTCGCGCCACCTGAGCACGCCCCCTGAGGCGCATGCGCGCGCGCCGCTTGCACCTCCTTTGAATTCTCCCACCCCTCCTTGCTGCTGCCAGCCCTCTCTTCCGGCCTGCCCTCGTGCATGCCGCCCTCCTGTGGCTCCATGTTGCATGCTCTCCCTCCATCCTTTAATTCCAGATGAATCCTGACGTACCGCATGTGCATGTGCATGGGGTTTGCTCGGCTGGACCCGGCTTTCCCGCGAACCTCCATGCGCCTCGAGTGTTCCCCCGCATGGGCTCCCAAGAACCCCAACACTCCCCCTTACCTCTTGCCCTCCATTGCTGCTACCCCCCCTGCCTCTCGCCCACACTAGCGGCTCATGCACAGGTGCATGCGGCCCATCTGACACCCATATAACCTTCTGCCTTGCTTTGCTATTTCGATTATTTCCAGACGTTTTGTTGTGCTCTTGATTGCAGCGGCGGCGTTGCAGCCGGTTGCGGTGGCGGCGGCAGGTGGGCATAGGGAGGGGATTTAGGGTGGGGCAGGAGGGGTGGGGTGGGGTGGGGTAGGGAGGGGATCTAGGGTGGGGCAGGAGGAGAGGGGTGGGGTGGCTCCGGTTGTTGTTGCTGTTGTTGTGGTTGTTTTTGCTTTGGCTCATGCAGCAACAACTAAAACAACAGCTTCCTCTCCGGACACAGTCCCCCATGCAGCTGCTGCTGTAGCACCTCAATTTTTAATGTATGCTCTGGTTACCGCTTTGCCTCCGGCTGTTGCTGCTACATTTGTTGGTGTTGTTGTTGCTGTTGCTCCGGATCATTCAGCTGACCAGGCTCATCACTTTCATTTTGTTTGCTAATTTGTAAGCAATACTAAGCATCCATGCAGTGCAGATGTGAAGATATGGGAGGGTTTGATGCCGCTATACTTGTACCGACATTTCCTATTGCCCCACTCAGCCATCACAGTACACTACCTCAAAGGTAAGGCTTGCCATGAAACCGAGCTGTCTCTTTCGAAGGGAGTTGTCCAACTTCCGGACAACTTGTTCAACAATCCAAACAACCGACTTCGCTTCGCGAAGAAGGAAGCCGGCAACACGCCCCTGCAAAACGAATACCGGGATATGGAATTCCATGAGCTTCATATGAAGCAAGGGGAACACCTGTGGATCAAGATTGACAAGCACATGCAGGGTGAGTTATGGAGTTGCTTGTCACCTGTCCTTGGCATGCCTAGACATATTTCCTATCCAAATCAGACCGTTGTTGCTTGTGTAGGCCCCGCATGGCTTCGTTGGATACTGCAAATGTGACAAGCGTGTGTGCTTTATTCCAGGACGCCGCTAGCTCCTCCGCTTGCTGGCATGGCCTACACAATATGTGTTATGGACAGTTATTAGGGGGGCGATGTCCTCCGGGGGCAACATGCTCTTGCGTGCCCTCGGCGCAGCAGAGGTCATTATTGACTCAAGAAGGTGGTTGTTGCAGGGTATTGAAAGCCTGGTAAAGAGGGGCAAGCCGGGGGAGACTGGCAATGGAGAAGTGATGAAGGAGGCTCGCCGTGTGGCCACCGACTTACCGCCCTAAATACCCGGGTTTTGCTTCTTATTTTTTTCTTTACTTGCAAGGGCTCTTGTTGGGCTTGAATTGTGCAGGAATTTAAAATTGTAATACGAGGGGAACATGCTTCGATCATTGCCATTGCCGACTTGAGGACATCTTGTAGGAGAAACACTGGCAGAACTTGGTCGGAAAGATGCAGGGAATGTTTTTCTTTTTTGCGACCAACAACATGAAATGCAGCTCAGGATCAGAGGTTATGCCAGATGTCTTACCAGCTGGCACCTAGCAAGTGCCATGCTAATGCTTGTCAGAGATGGTAGCTAGGAAGCCATGCTTTTAGTCATGCTAGTTCGCATATTACTCTGTGCGGATTGAAGCTCGTGTCCGTGTGTGTTTGTTTTAAGTAACTTCCTTCCGAAGTTATGTGGTTACTTAAGTTGCCATGACTAGTGACACGTTAGCCATGACACTATGACTGTGCCCATGACTCTACTATGCGTGGTAGTAATTCAGATTTGTCATAGACTAGGGCATGCCTTGTATGTCTGCCCAGTCTTCTTCTTCTGAGACTCTGTTGATTCGTGATCTTATTGTCCGCCGACTCTGTTGCTCCACGATTGTATCAAAGTGTAACCAGCGATTCTCCACCGTGTTCCCGACTCCCCGGTCTCCGCTTCCTCTCCCAACATTGATAGATAAGAGATACAAGTAAGGGCATTATTGTCTATACTGCCCTGCTTCATTTGGTTCAGAGTTGTTCGATCCTTCCTGTCTTCCATGCATGGCAGTGATGATTTGGGACCTACCGGTATCACGTTCCTACTCTTGCCAAACGTCGCCACTGGCCAAACTGTCGCACTTGAACATATACACGTTGCTTGTTGTCGCTACTTAGTTTAGGACAAGGTACTCGCTTGTTAATCAGCCTGACACATACACGGTCTTGCTGATTTCCTCGCCTGCGACCACAGTGCATGCTTACTAGTCATCGGTACTCGCTTGTGCAATTGCTTGACACCCGGTCATGCTTATGCGCCTGCTTGCGACCATAGTTCAGGGCTAATCATCGGTACTCGCTTGCGGATTTGCTTGACACCCGGTCATGCTTACGCGCTTGCCTGCGACCTCCAGGCTCCAGCGACCGTCGTACCTCATCAGCCATGTTGGCAGTTGCATGGTTGTAGGATTCGCAGTGCCCGTCCCGTATGGAAACTGCGTAATCTCGATGGGTGACTCGACTAGCAGGCTGAACTTCAGTGTGAACTTCAGTGTGAGACATTTTGAATGACCGGTCAGCGCAACAGCCGGTCTCGGCGACATGAGCTCGTGTCTAGCGAGTAGTTACTTCTACCGCAACGAGCCATGGGAGCTGAATTGGCATTTCGTTTTATTTCAATTTCGTAACGACGTGGTTTGAAGATGAAGGGAGTATGGAAACCAGATTCGGCACGCTCGGATTTCCGATTTCCAGATTTTTTCGATTCCGTCCAGATTTTCGCCCTAGTTCTTTCAGTCCCTTGTGGCCGTCTCTTCCATCCAAATCAAAGAACGACGGGCAAAGCAATTCCCATCTGGACCCGTGGCGTAGTCCTAAAGACTTGTACCGCCTAGGCCAGATGCATCAACTTGATGGTGGGGCAACTCACGGAATCCGGTCATAAGCAATTGTTAGATGTGCCCCGGAGTGCACACATTTGTTTTGAGGGAGAAGGAGAGGAGTTAATGCCGTCCGTCGAGCTAGGACCATTGACAAGCCGGTGAAGAGTAATTGCCGTGCATCGTCTTGCTGGGACCACTGACCACAAAAGGCCAAGTAGCCTCAACACCTTAGGGTAATGTCAAGACAATGTTGAGTTTCGAGACGTAGATTCTTACATGTCAAGACAGAGGTTTCCTTTCACAGAGATGAGGGGTTACTAGAATCAGCCCGATATCTATACATCGCCCACGGGATCCTTGCGTGATTCGTCTTGGGTATTCCACTTCTAACGGCCCCGTTGTGACACGCTAATGGATTAAGGATTTTCCTCCTCTAGGTTGCGGATAGTGCTTTAAGCCATCCGGACTTTTTCGGCGACATCTAGAACATGGCTTTGACCCAAACGACAGTTTGTCTTGCAGTTTGCTTTGCCAGATCTATCCTCTGCTTTGCCAGATCCATCCTCTGCTTTGCCAGATCTATCCTTTGCTTTGCCAGATCCATCCTCTGCTTTGCCAGATCTACCCTCTGCTTTGCCAGATCTATCCTCTGCTTTGCCAGATCTATCCTCATACCTAACAAAAAATATGTTTTCCATGCAGAGGCTGCTGCCCATTTTCCTGGACTAGGTCAAGACGTGGATCAATTCCGGGTTCGATGCCCGCACCGGAGTGCACATGTTCACATTCGAGACCATCCGCTTGTTCCACCGCCTCATGAGGCACATCATCAGGTGGGACAAGAAGCGTTATGTCCTCATATGCCTACTAAAGGCAGCTAAAAGCTCTTTCCCGTGAGGCAACATCCGGGATGATCTTCTCCAAGTCAGTTCAGCATCTCAAAATCTATTATAGGCAGCTTGACAGCACTATCAGAGTGAGGGAGAACATCATGCACAACCAAGCTATCATCTCTGCCCCATTGCCTCCCCTTCCTGACCAGGGTGAGTCACAGCAGGGAAACCTAAATGGATGGCTGAATGCTAGCAGGGCCTCTAACAAGAAGTCTGTTATCAGCCCTGTTGCCAGCCCCTCCAAAGCCATGGATGGCTCTCCCTCCTCCAGCCAGCCTGCCAAGGTGGCAAGACGAGGGGGTTATGTGGGGCTGTTGGGCCAGCTGACACAGCTGCTAGGGTGGCAGCCCGCCCCCCCAAAGCAGCTAGATAGCAATAGCCAGCCCAGTAGCAACAACATGTCTGCTAGCATCAGCCAGCCAGTAGCAGCCAGCCAGCCAGTAGCAGCCAGCCATCAGCCAGCCAGCAGCAACCAACAATGAAGCCAACCAGCCAAGCAGCCAACAGTCCAGTAGCAAACAGTATGTATGCTTGGCCTGCCTCTTCTGCAGCCAGCTTGCATGCTTGAAACAGGAACACCCGAGCGGTGGGTGCCCTGTCAAGGGTGGCCAACTGGATGAGCTGAAGGAGGCAGCAGCCAAGAGGATGGGCAGGAAGGCTAGGGACTTAAGTGCAAGGGACTACCTCAGGCACCTCAAGAGGTAAGTTCATGCAGGCCAATGTGTTTAAATTGCATGTCCATTATTACTTGATAGCCAATTTTCTGATGTATGGTGTGCCTGATTTTATCCGACCCTTACTTGGACAGCTGAATGATTGTGACCCCCCCACAACTGTGTGCTTAAAACGTCCAACCTTGGCATCTGACCTCATCTGTTGCATAATGTGCCATACAAGCACGACACCAAGGCCGTCATGAAGATCTCTTTCTCTCCAAGGATGCTTGAAGAAGGATGGAAGCTATAGATAGATGCCATGCATAGTAGTGTGAATATGGGCTATGCAAGCCGGAACTTGTAGGTGACCAACAGCTAGGGACAGTCAGGCATTTTGTTTTGAATACAGTTTTCACTTATTTAACACCAGGAACTGTTCCCTTATTGATATATGGGGCCAGAAATTATGTTGTAGGGGGGAAATTTGGGGGGGAATTCTCACTGTGCATTGGGTGATGCCTGTAGGAGCATTAGCCCTCCTTTTATATTTTCCCCTTTCCATTTCCCCCCTCCCTTTCTTTTCCCCCCATGGCTCCCTGGTAAATGCACTTTCATCCCCCCACGGACATGGTGAAGAGGTCCTAGGTGCCCTAGGGGGCAGGACTCTTATATCTAGTCAAGGACTCACTGTTGAGGAAGCGGAGAGTAGCGGAAAGGAGCGGAGAGGGAGTTCCGAGCGCGGTGTTGAGGAAAGTCGGAGAGTCGAAGGGTTGACTGAAGGGGGGGGACTAGGTGCTCACGAAGGGAGACGACTGGGGACTAGAGATTTATAGTGGGATAGTCAGGTATTGAGCCTGATGGATTTATCTCGTCTGAGACTTCCCGATAACTAGCAGAGCTCGCTTATATGGGAGGTGCAGGGTATAACCCGTGAGGGTTCTGGTCTGGGCTTGCCAGGCGACCCTGCAACTTCCGTATCGGTGCGTAAGCGCCGATAACGTAGGCCAGGTCGCATCAGCACTAGTATTTCTGGTGTACTGGTTGGAAGACCATTACATACCTCCCCCCTAGGCTGCGTGCCGAGCGCGGTGGAAGGTAAATGTCGGTGAACTGGAACCTGGAATGTTGGAGTATTTAATTAATTAAATCTCAAACATGAAATCTGGATTAAGTTATCTTGGGACTGGTTTAGTAAAAATCTGTTTGAGTACTGGATTGTCCGCTGGAAAAAATTAACTCAAGTCTGGTTATAGATTGAATTCTAACGAGAAGTGAGATGTGAGCAGCTTGCCAGGCTGGGCTGCATCGGTTCTCAAAGGAATTCAAGACAAGGTTCAGAGTAAAAAAATCTGACTGGTCTGGTTTAGAGTTAGGTCTCGGTCTGGGTACTAGGTGTAAGGACTTCAAAAGCTGGTGGCTGGTTATGCTGGTTACTCAAAGAGTTTCTGAGCGACAAGGAGTAATTCTGGAGTCAGGTTTTTGAGTGGCTCCCACGAATTGTGAGTATTGTCATAGCCAACCCATTTGATGAGGACTTGCTTGATTCGCTTTTTGCCTACTCTTCGAATGCGATGCGACAAGAGCGACTCGACTAGGTATAATGGTAAACCATCGCTGACTTGAGGCTCGACAGGTACTGGATTTGAACTTGTGTTGGGCTTGAACGGTCGTAAGAGTGACACGTGAAAGACTGGGTGAATACGGGTGTAATTCTCTGGAAGTTGCACCTTAGCAGCATTGCCACCAGAAGTTAAACTCAGGATTTTTACTGGGCCGATATACTTGGGATGAAGTTTCTTAACTCCGGTCTGGAACTTGAAGTTTCTTGTTGACAGAAGGACTTGGTCACCTGCTTGAAAAGTGTGAGGTGCTCGGAAGCGCGTGTCAGCGTACGATGATTGCCGATCCTGTGAAGCTCGCAGCAGCCTCTGAACCTGTACTAGTGTGTCATCCAGGTCACTGAAGACAGAACTAATCTAGTGCTGGAATTTGCTTGTCTGGAATGTCGATTGACAATGGGGTATGCGGGTTGCGACCGCAGTTCAGGTAGAACGGGGTGTGCCTGGTCGTACTCGTCTTGGCATTGTTAATGGACATAGCAACAACTGGTAGGAGTTCTTCCCAAGTGACATGGTTTCCATCAATGAAATGCCTCAGCACTTCTTCGATAACTCGATTCATTCGCTCCGTTTGACCATCTGTCTGGGGGTGAAAAGCAGTTGAAAATCTGGGCTGTACACCAAGGCGTTTACACATGGTCTTCCAGAATGACGAAGTGAATCGTACATCTCTGTCAGAAATGATGTTTCTAGGAAAACCGTGATGCTGGAATACATGAGAGATGAAAACTCGAGCAATATCCTCAGATGTGCTAGATTTCCTGACTGGGGCTAGACAAACAAACTTGGTAAGCTTATCCACAATGACCATGATGCCATCATGACCACTAGCTGACTGGGGCAAGTCAAACACAAAATCCATGGTAAGAGTGTGCCATCTGGAGTCTGGGATTTCTAGAGGCTGGTTTAGACCAAAAGGCCTCTTGTTTGCAGACTTGTTTCTTTGGCATGAGGCACATGATGAGACGTATTGCTGTACATCTGATTGGATTGAGGGCCGCCAAAATTGGCGTTTGATGTGGTCCAGTGTTGTCTTCCAATTGAAATGTCCTGCAAGGGGTGTATCATGGAGATCTCGAATGACTTCTTGTCGAAGTGTTGCTGGGATAATGACTAGGCATGCATGTGACCAGTAGCCATTGCTAAGGGACCATTCTCGAGTTGTACTGGAATGTTTGAATTCTGGATCAATGTTAGACTCGTTCTTGATTCGTTGCATGAAATCTGGGCAGGACTCGTTAACTGTGATTGCAAATAGCATTGCAGCATGGGCAGGTCCCTGGTGTGGCAACCTGGAAAGGGAATCAGCTGGGTTGGTAGCACCTGGTCGGTACTTCACAGTGAACTCGAAGCGTGAGAGAAACTCGCTCCATCTTGCTTGCCTACGTGACAGGGTGGGCTGTTTCGAGAAAAATATCAAGGGGTTGTGGTCAGTTACAATGTTTAAGCCTTGGCTGCCCTCTAGATAGCATCGCCACTCCTGGAGTGATTTGATAATGCCCAGGAGTTCTTGTTCGCCAGTAGTGTAATTGCGCTCGGCATGTGAGAATTTGGCAGAGAAGTACGCGACTGGTCGACCTTGTTGCGTAAGCACTGCACCACATCCAGTGATGGAGGCATCAGAAACAAGTTCATATGGCTGGTTTGGATCTGGGTATGCAAGGAGCCAAGGACTGGTGGCGAAGCTAGTGCTTCCTTGATAGCTTGAAAAGCCAGCAGAGCATCAGCTCCTCCTGAGAACTGGACTGTTTTCTTGGTCAAATGGTGCAAGGGTGCTGCCCGCCTGGAGAGGTTCGGGATGAATTTGCGAAAGTAGTTGGCAAGGCCTAGGAACTGCAGCACACCTGTCGCACTGGTCGGGAATTCCCACTCGGTAAGTGTTCGAATTTTGTCTGAATCGGCAGCGACTCCATCTTTCGAAAGAATGTGCCCTAGATACTTGACTTGAGCCTGCAAAAAATTGCACTTTGAAAATTTGACCTGCAGTCCGGATTCTCGTATTTTGTCAAACACCTGTCGTAAGTGTTGCAGGTGTTGCTCGGGTGTCTGAGACAGTATCATGATGTCATCAATGTAAATGAGGACGAATGCTAGATTAGCAAAAATTTTATTAACAGTGCTCTGGTATTGACTGGGCGCGTTCAAAAGACCCATCGGCAGGCAACGCCATGCATGATGGCCGAAGGGTGTAGCAAAAGCTGTCTTGGGCTGGTCTTCCTCAGAAATGAGCAGTTGGTGAAAGCCACCTGCCATGTCTAGACAAGAGAAACATGAGGCTCCTCGAGCTGCATCTAGAAGATCATCGATCACTTGGTAGTGGGTAGCGCAGTTTGACAGTTAGTTCGTTCAAGGCTCGGTAATCAAGGCAGAACCTAAGTCCTCCATTTGGTTTCTTGATGAACAAGACTGGGGCTCCATAAGGACTGTTGACATGGGTGAAGATTCCTTTGTCAAGTAGCTCGGCAATCTGTTTCTTGAGTTCTTCAGACTCGGCTGGAGAGAGACGAAAGTTCCTGCGAAAAGGTGGTTTAGCGCCAGCGACCAGATCGATCGTGTGCTCTAGAGGCGGGATTTTGGCTCCGCCAGCCCTGGGCGTCTCTGAAGAGATATCGGCATATTCATCGATCAGGCTTGCGACTGAAGTACGCATATCTGGTTGCACATGGTCCATGTTGGCTAGTTTTTCTCGACTGGTTTTAATGTCTGGATCTCCATCAGGGTTTGGTACTGGTTGTAACTCCTCGTCTGGGTCGCTAGCATGTGGTGTCAGTACAGCTATAAAGGCTCGGTGGCGACCAGACTTGAGAAACCTGGCAGCGAGGCCAGCTGGGATTTGATCGGTCTTCGAATCTTCGTACGTATACGGCATGGTCGGGATTCGTCGTCAGCGTCACACTGTCCAGCGTTTTTGTCATGTGTCGGGACTGCTGGGATACTCGGAATGGTCTTCACATGATGTGCAATAACATTTACCACACGTGCCTGTGCCACGTAAAACACACGTTTTCAAGATCTCATGAACGACCCCGTCAGTGATGGTCATGAGGCTAGACTGGTCGGGGCTGTACTGCAAATTACAAGAGTGTGTTTTCATGAAGTCCTCTCCAATGATGATATCAATGGTATGGAGAAACGTTGGGAGGATGTGAACTGTAGCTTCAAAATTAGTCCGGCCGAACATAATAGTGAGGCTAGCAGAACCTTGGACGACAGTACAGTCTCGGCCAGCCGCAGTGGCCACTGCTCGATATTTACTTGAACGAATCTGGAGTCCGAGTTTCTTGGCAAGTTTGGCACCCATGAAGCAAGAAGATGCACCCGAATCAAATAGACACTTGAGGTTTTTGCCATGTGCTTGGCCGTGGTAGGTTGCTGCTAGGGGCTGGTCATCATCATCTTGGTGATTTCCATCTTGTTTTACATCCTTGTCTTGGCTGGTATGCAATATCTGGACTCGATCACATTGGGCTGTCTCTCTTGTATCAGCTGGTATTACAAAGGCAAGCACTGGGGATGGTTTCATCCCCTTATTCATAGCGGTACCAAGCGCTGAACTGGATTCATATTTCTTGACTAGGAAAGAGTGCTGGAGTAGCGGTTGTAATCCTGCTGCTTGTCTGGAGGAAACTAGAAGACATGAACTGGTGTTGGGTCTGTTGTTCAAATAAAGCCGGGCTTGGCTTCTGGTTTTTGCAACGTAAATCTGGTGTTTATCAGGAGAGTTGGAGTGAATGACTGGAAGCGTGCAGGTACAATTCAAATGTTCGTTACAAATCACTCGGTCGTACGTCAGGAAGCTAGAGTTCATCAAGTCAGACACGTGGTTCTCGACTGCAGTGCACACATGACATCTGGAGACAAGAGGGAGACCCGGGAATACCACCTGGGAAAGAGGTTTGTTTTCCTTCTTTTCAGGGCAGTTCTTGGCTTGGTGGCAACCTGCCCGGCAGTACCAGCACAGCGATGCTCAGTGCACCCACGTACTTGTAGTACGGGCAGGACTCGAACGGGGTCTTGAAGTTCTTGGGCTCCTTGCTGCCAGTTTGCAGCTGACTAGACTCGTTCTTCCTCTTAGGGACAGACTCGGTGTGCGCTAGTCGTGCACGGCGGGGCTGCTTCTGGAAATCCTGTGTTTTAGCAGGGTAATCTGGTTTGTGCTCTGGTCTGGTATCAGGGCGGTAGTTGGAACGGTTCACTGGAGTGTAACTGGGAGTGTAACTGGATCTTGGTACTGGTACGGTGCAAGCACGTGCACTAGTCATTCGCAGATCCTCGACATATGCGAATTTCATGAGTTCTTGCAGGGATTGCCAGGTGTTTCCATCTCTGTCTAGAATGCATCGCTGCTTCAGGATGGGATCCAGGCCCGCTAGGTAATGAACACACAAGGTTGCATGGGATTCGTCAGGCAAGAGTCTGGTCACGTTCAGGAATTGCTGGGAGTACTGTGAAGTAGACTGGGAATTCTGGATAAACCTCGGGGGTGAGTCGGCCTTGTTTGGTAGCGGGTGGGTGCTGCAACGAGCGACGCAAGGTGTCACAATGACCTGGGGTGCAACCACTGCTGCGTACGAAGGCACAGGAGGTACCGGTACATTCTCGGATGCCACAACGACGGGCTGCAGTGCTGGCCTCGAGGTAGCAACTGCAACATGTGCAGCAGCTGGGACTGGGGCTGGTGTTGGTGCTGGTGCTGGACATGCAGCGACCATGTCGGGAACGACAATGGCGGGAAGTTGGGCAGCAAGTGCGTGCATGGACTCGGGACAAGGGCTGGAAATCCGTCGGCTCCGCCGAGCTTGTCAGCCTAGTAGTAAATACTGTCGAGTTGCTCTGGGGTTGGACCTGATCCGGACACTGGACTGGGGTCGGTACTGGAATTCGAATAGTTGAACTCTGAGAGGTCTAAGGGACGCGAGTGCCCAACGCGCGTGTCTCAAAACTCTTTCGAGCCGACGACATGGTTCTGTCAATGAAACTGCGACAGGATCGAACCGATAAGGCTCTGGAACCACTGAAGAGGTCCTAGGTGCCCTAGGGGGCAGGACTCTTATATCTAGTCAAGGACTCACTGTTGAGGAAGCGGAGAGTAGCGGAAAGGAGCGGAGAGGGAGTTCCGAGCGCGGTGCTGAGGGAAGTCGGAGAGTCGAAGGGTTGACTGAAGGGGGGGGCTAGGTGCTCACGAAGGGAGACGACTGGGGACTAGAGATTTATAGTGGGACAGTCAGGTATTGAGCCTGATGGATTTATCTCGTCTGAGACTTCCCGATAACTAGCAGAGCTCGCTTATATGGGAGGTGCAGGGTTTAACCCGTGAGGGTTCTGGTCTGGGCTTGCCAGGCGACCCTGCAACTTTCGTATCGGTGCGTAAGCGCCGATAACGTAGGCCAGGTCGCATCAGCACTAGTATTCCTGGTGTACTGGTTGGATGACCATTACACATGGTAAACGCGCACCATATTTTTCGCTAACTAGTGCGATGGCGCATGGTCTGCGAAACTTTTCTGCCAACGGCAGGTATAGAACTGGCGACCTCCGCTTCATCACTGCCTTCGGTATTGGGCGATAAGCGGCTGACACCCGTACGGTATTGCCAATTTCGGCAACGCCAGTGTTACACCAAGTGTGAACTAGCTTCTTCCCACTTGTGTGAGAAGGGTCAACATTTCGTTACCCGATACCGCTTTATTTCAGAATCCAGTTGTTCAAAGCTCGTAGCTAACGTCAGTTCCACGCTAGTTTCTGCACTTTCATTCCTTGTAAAAAGCTGCCACCCACCCACCCGCTTCAAGGAATGCCCGGTAGGTAGGTAGGGGATTGGAAGCTCACTCCAGGCCCTCATGCTATTTTACGCCAAGCATTCAAACTTTCAGCACAACTGGAAAGGAGGTCCTCAAAAGGGCTTAAAACCTCGAGCAGTTGGCAAGGAAGGGCTGAGGGACTTAAGTATAAGCCCGTTTAGGCCAAGCAGACCACATGAACAGTGAAGTCATTGGCGGCGCTTGAGGCTCACCCCCCCTAGGTGCCGGTGGGGGTCTAGGTAACGGGCCAAGGTAGCAGGGGTCTTGATACGGCCCTGCTCGGCTGCGGCAGCTGGACACGAACGAGAGAGTTGAAGGAACCACTGCTAAAAGGGGCGTCCTTGAAGGAGCCCCGGATTGAGGCCGGATTGGGGCCGGAACACGAAGTGGGTAACCGGATGGCCGAAGGTAAGGCAGTGGCCCTGGATGGCCCACAACCGGGTTAGAAAGCACAACCGAGGGTCTTCATGGACGCGGAGGAACACTGGGTCTTGATGTATCCGACTAGATTTGTTCGTCTTGGTACCATGCGTAGGTTTGACGCACTGAGCAAGCGGAAGGGATGCCCATGCAAGAAGACACCGCCAGGGAACATGGGCTGATCACCATGATAGAAGTCATCAAGGAGGCAAAGTTGTCCCACCTCCTTGCCACGCATTACGCTGGCCCAGCTATACATGACCATGCAGAGGTCTCGCTGGTGCAAGAGCTGCTCGAAGGGAGAGGAGCTAGCACGGTTGTCCATGAACTGGACCAACTGTGTCAGTAGGCCCAGGTGGAGAGGTACGGCTGAGCGCTCTTGTTACCCAGCCTCGAAGAGCTCGCGTTGATAGCCTTGTTTGTAGCGCTTGACCTCGACACTGTCACAAGGATTGCCGGTGCGAGCGGAAGCATCGTAAGGACCTCGGCGGCCAAGGTTGTCGAAGAAAGTAGAGAGATGGCTGAAGGCCCCGTTCACCCCGGAAGACGAGGCCACGAGGTGCTCCAGGCCAGGCACTTTGCTGCCAGCATGAGCTATAGTGTAGTCACTCTGCATGAAGACAAGTAACTCCTCAGGCCGAGCTGTGAGGAGGGTGCGGGGGAACCCGTTCTCAACGGGGAGTTGAGCCAACCAACGCTCAAGTTGTGCCGCGACATTTAAGCGGCGGGAGGAAGTTTCAGAAGTAGTATTGTGGCTGATGACCTCCGCGACGCGGTCGAGGGACGACGCATATAGCAAGGCCGCATCGGCGGGAGCAAGCGCCTCGGGCGCTGGGGAACGCAAGGAGCGCTGGGCCCGAGTTACTTGTTGGAGCACGGCGTTGGAGAGGTAACCAGCGAAAGGGAGCGGAGGCCCGGACGGCTCGGCTAGGGAGATGCCATGGGAGCCGACGGGAAGATATTGGGGTCGGACCTGCAAGGAAGGTCGCGGAGGGCTTAGCCAGCTAGGAAGGGCAGCGGCTCGTCTAGTCGTGTCAAGATAGGCGACACCATGTCGTGTAGAAGGCGGACAGTCCGACCGGTCACATCAGTAGAGCAACGCGCTCAGTCGCGTCGGGCGCTTCCGCAGGCCATCGGTCCGCCGTTGCGGTAACAAAGCGCGGGCTTTCTTAATTCTTTTTATTCGTGCGCCTTCGGGACGGAGAGTTGTAATTGTACACAGTGCGAGGAACCTACCTCGTCCCCCCAAACGGCACTCGATCCGCGTGACAGGAGCGCGAAGTCGGAAAGACGCTATTCGCGTTGCAAATCCAACTCGAAGATGCGTCTCATGTTGTTGATCGGGTGTCTAAAAGGGGAAATAGCATGTCTAGACAAACATGAGAAGTTAACTCCTTTCACCTAGCCATTCTTAATTCCAGTACAACTCTTCCGTACCGTTTGGAGCATTATGTATTTCTGACTTTCGCAATACATTTCAGTAATTTACAAATAACGAACTCGCCACCATTACACATTGTCACACGCTACAAGCAAAATCAGCGTCAGCGACCGGCGATACCAGAAACCGCTGACCATAATCAAACAAGAACAAAACAAACATTGTCCACAATGGAATAGATACCTCTCGCAACAACGCTGCTCCGAAGCTTTGCCTGAGCGCATGGCTTTATCGATTTTTGTGCAGCATGCACGCGACGATGCGATACCATTCCTGCCATGCGACCTACATGCAACGCCATGCGCCCCTCTGTACAGTGCTGACACCCCTATTCCTTTTGACGTTTGACATGTCCTGGAGGCTGCTGTCCTAAGCAGGATGTCGAAAATACAGTGGCCCGTGCTATCTGAAACCTGAACACGGGCACACGGCCTCCAGTCGTCTGACGCACCGCCAACGTGCACGTCCCATGCCCCTGCCTGGGCCGGAACGTCGCAGTCGCAGTCATCGCAGTGCCTCGGCGCAGTAGCAGCAGAAGCAGCAGCTGGCGTACCGGCTGGCTTGCCCTTCATTGCGTTCGCGCTTTGACAGAGCTCGGTCTGGCCACGTCGGCCTGTCCGCGAATCAGTCCCCGGCGATGCGGGAGTGGCGAAACTGGCAAAACCTAGATAGAAATGCGCAGAGTCGTCGAAAGGAGTAATGTAGTGTGAGTACGAGCGCGTTAAAATCACTACGTCATAAAAGTGACGGACAAGGGTATCAAGCGCTTTTGGTCGGCGCACATGAACAAATATACTGGCCAGGGTTGATCGCCGGGGTTACAGCGTCACTCTAGTGTGATTAATTTGTCGTGTCGCCTACTCGCCACTACTCCGCACGAGGACGATCATCGCACACTGTACGCCTCGAGTCCTCCGTTGGATCCTGCCATGAACGCTGCCTTGCAGACACAACAAATTTTACCCACTCAGCAATTTACGCACCGCTACCTATCGCAAAGGCCTTTCTCATTGTCGAAACGTCCCCATTCTCAGCCTCGGCGCCATCACCTGTGGGCACAGCCAGAGAAGGCACAGCGGATCCGTCCATCAGGTGAAACACCATGAAGGGAATATGAACATTATAATTCAATAGCGAGCGACTTGTCTGCCTTCCCTGCTGGAAAATGCTGTTGCTAGGACTTTGCAAGGACGGGACATGGGAACGACACCCCGTCACACCCTATACACCAGTTGCGTCACTGCTTCCTAATTGACCTTACGGGCGCGATAAATGATACACAACAGCGAACAGAAGTAGCAATGTCTGCTGCAGCTGTCGTTTGGCTGCGACTCCCCGCTTTCTCTGTTGTCCTGGGCTGTAGAGCTATCTGGAGAGTTACCTGCTCCGAGCTATCCCTCGTGTCCCCGTCTTATTGCGTTACTGCTGTTACTCCTGCTGCTATCGCAGCTTTTGCTACTGATACCGCTTGTCATGATACTGAAAACACCCATATTGTTGCTGCTGCGAAGCTGCTGACTCGGATTCCGGTATGTCATGTGAGCACCCCTCGCATCCCTGTCTCATCGCGCTTTGACTGCTGCTCCGCTGCTGCAGCTGCTGATGATGGTGATACTGATGCCAGTGATCCTGCTGCTGCAGTCGATACTCCTGTCTGCTGCTGCTGCCCTTGTTGTAGTGCAACAGTGCAACTGCCATTGATGCTGATGCTACTGCTGTCTTTGTAAATTCTGGCTGTCGCTGCAGCCACGAAGGTCAGCAGACTCTTGCATCTGCAGATGCTGCGCCGCACCTTTGTGCCATCCCCTGCATGCCTGCCATATCGCATGCTGCTGCTGCTGCTGCTGCTGCTCAGGCTGCTGCTGCCCTCATGCTGCCCATGCTACTGCCGAAGCTGATTCTTTCGCTGCTCATACTGCTGCTGTGCAGCTGCCGTCTCTGAGATCGAGGGCCTACAGTATCTAGGCTCTGCTTTATCTGCTGATAACCTTTGCCTCTGCTGCTGCTGCTCCCACTCGTGTTGCTTCTGAAGCTATAATGCTGGTGCTGTTCCTGTTGCAGTGCTACTGCTGCTCCTAACGCTGCTTCTTTTGCTGTTATGCTGGTGCTGTCTCTGCTTTCTCTGCTGTTGCTACTCTTGGCACTCCTTCTGATGCTGCAATGCTGTTGATGTCACTGCTGTTGCTGCTCCTGACGCTGCTTATATTGCTGTAATGCTGGTGCCGGCTCTGTTGCTGCTGCTACCCCCAAGGCTGCCAATGCTGGATTGCTGATGCCATTGCTGGTGCCTGATGTTGCTGCTACCAAAGCTGATGCTTATGTTGCTGCTGTCACTGTGGATGCGTAGCTGCCGGCACTGAGATTGAGGGCTTGCAGGCTCTTGCTACTGGTGCTGCCGTGGATCTTTACGAGGTTGGGCTAGACGTGCTCCGGATCTACGTGGTGTGGAACGTAGGCGTTTGGGTGTGGAACAAGGTTGGCGCAGCCATGGGCGCTTCTTCCTCAAAGAAATGGGCGCCATTCTTCTCGTCCTCGCAGGTAGAGGAATGGAGTTGCGGAAAATGGGCTGGGGCTGGGCTGGGGCTGAGGCTGGGTTAGGCACAGAAATGGGCTTGAGGGTTCAGGTTCCAGACCCTAAATTCTGAACCCTTCGTCCTCGCAGGTAATTAAATGGGATCCGCCCTTCTCGCTTGCCTGGGTAGCGGACGTGATTGGATACAACCACAAAAAGTGGGGTGGGGCATAGTTGTTTTGATCAGCTTGTACCCATATTGCCAAGCTGGGGAGTGAGGGCTGATGACAGGGCTTGAAGTTTGTACATTGTATGCTTGTTGGGGAAAAAGGGGAACTCGCTTGACGCATGGTGGACATGTCTTTCTTGAGCGTGTTGACTAGGTTGGCCCTCAACCCTCAACCCCAGCACAGCTGTTGCCTCCAAGAACTGCCACTGCTACTGCTGCTGCTGCTGTCTGCTGCCTTTCTCAGGTTTGGGTCCCCTCGCCTAGCAGTGGTGTAGTACATAAGAAGATCAGCAAGGCTGGATGGGACGTCACGCCCCTGACCTTTCACCCGTTGCCTGTCCATATGCTGCTTCTGCTGCTCTTGCACATGCCTCTGTTGCTGTTGCTGCTGTTGGACCCAGAGCTGGGTCCCCTACGTATATCCTGCTGCCGTTGCTGCTGCTGCTGCTGCTGCTGCTGCTGCTGCTGCTGCTGCTGCTGCTGCTGCTGCTGCTGCTGCTGCTGCTGCTGCTGCTGCTGCTGCTGCTGCTGCTGCTGCTGCTGCTGCTGCTGCTGTTGCTTACGCCTCTTTTGCTGCTGCTGCCTGCTCCAGGGTTGGGTTCCCTCACCCAGCAGTGGCGATGTGCCTAGGCAGATCAGCAAGGCCGGATGGGACGTCACGCCCCTGACAGACGCCCAGAGGGCGGCGGCGGCGGCGAAACTACCCAGCGATGTCCAGTATGTGGTCATCCAGCACGGCACGGAGAGGCCGCATACAGGAGAGGTGTGGTACAGCGGTACAATGCTATGTGTGTCGTACAGCGGTACAATGTTGTTTGTGTCGCACAGCTGTACAATATTATATGTGCTGTGCAGCAGTGTGATTGTTTCTGTGCATTGGCCCTCCTGAGATATTGAATGCTCCCGGATGGATCTATTAGTTGCACGTGCTGGTAGTCGTTGAGATCAATTGCCCCTGATTGGGCAAGGTTGAATTTTCTTGATTGGGAGAAGTTTAAGATGCGCCACGCAGTTGTTGTGTATAAGCTGTGGTCCCTAAACCCTCAACCCTGTGGATAAGCTGTGGTCCCTAAACCTTAAACCCTGAACCCTGTGGACAAGCTGTGGTCCCTTAACCCTTAACCCTGTGGATAAGTTGTTGTCCCTAAACCCTAAACCCTTAACCCTGTGGATAAATTGTTGTCCCTAAACCCTAAACCCTTAACCCTGTGGATAAATTGTTGTCTCTAAACCCTAAACCCTTAACCCTGTGGATAAATTGTTGTCCCTAAACCCTAAACCCTTAACCCTGTAGACAAGCTGTTGTCCCTAAACCCTTAACCCCGTGGATAAATTGTTGTCCCAAAACCCTAAACCCTTAACCCTGTGGATAAATTGTTGTCCCTAAACCCTAAACCCTTAACCCTGTGGATAAATTGTTGTCCCTAAACCCTAAACCCGTAACCCTGTAGACAAGCTGTTGTCCCTAAGCCCTGAACCCTGTGGATAATCTGTTGAGAAATAGTGCGCAGCACGTACGCCACTGGGTGTGCTTTGTGATGACCCCCCTCCCCTGCTTGAGATCGATAAATTTGCAAATGCCCTTCGCAGCTGACTAAGATCAAGGCACGCGGCACGTACGCCACTGGTCGTGCTTTGTGATGACCCCCCTCCCTGATTGAGATTGATCAATTTACAAATGCCCTTCGCAGCTGACTAAGATCAAGGCACGCGGCACGTACGTGAGCGCACTCGGGGGCCTGCCTCTGTTCAGCTCTGAAGCCAAGTTCGAAAGCGGAACTGGGTAAGGACTCTTTGTGTGGGGATGGTGTGAGGATGTGTGTGTGTGGGGGGGGGCAGGTTTAACCCCCAACCCTGACCCACAGGCCCACTTGCATATGGTGCACATGGGGTCTACGGTGCCCCGCTTGCTAAGGGAATGCTTGGATGGGTAAATTGGAAAGGCATGGACAGCTTATGTAAGGCTTGCATGTGCGGCTCCCATGTGCTTGCCCCCCCCCCCTGTCATGGGATGCATGGGATCGCATGGAGCGCTTGGGATGCATGGAGTGCATGGATCATATGTCCCCCCATGGGAGCGCATGTGGACGCATGCCCTCCCACCATGGAGATGCTTGGATCTTATTTTATTGCTTGTATCTAATTGTATTGTTTGTGCAGCTTTGGTGGTTCCCCAATAGTGCTTTGCCCCCCTCCTCCCCTCCCCTGGGTTAAAGTAGCTATCTGCCATCAAATGAGTACCTCACCGACATACTCCTCACCCCCCACCCACACACGTATTGTCGTGGCCATCTCTCTACCTTCCCTCCCCCCCCACCCCCACTCACACTCCCCTACCTTCCATTCTGGAGGCAGTCTTTGACGCCTCCACTCACAAACACAAGCACTCTCTTATGCCCTCCCCTCCTTACCCCCTGCTTGTTTCAGATGGCCGTCTTTCTTTGCCCCGATCGACCCGGAACACATCTTGGAGGTAATATAAAATGTTTGAGCTCGACCGCTTCCCTTCGGTCTGCCCTTTTCTGTTGGAATGGCCACCTCTTGGGAATAGGACCCTGAAAACCCTAAACCCTGAAAACCTGCTGATATTCCTTATGACTCCATTTTCCATGCATCCATCTGTCCAACCTTCATTCCATGCTGCCGTGCATCCATATCCCTATATATACATACATACATACATACATACATACATACATACATACATACCCCCTATATACATCCATCCATCCCGTTAAGGCTGTCCCTCCATCCAAACCACGTTAAGTGGTGCCGTTTCTGTCGTCAGATACTCCTTCATGCCCATGTCCCTGACACAAGCATCTCGTACAGAAATGACTCCCAAGGGCTTAAATTTGAGAAATGGCTGAGGAAGGGTCCAATCTGACTAACACCCCACCCCCAGGTCAGAAAAGATCACTCCGCCTGCCTGATGGACATGTCCGCCCATGTCGCTTTCAGGTCACTGACACCAGCATCCCACCCCACCAGCAGCCCCACCATCAGCCCACCCCACCCCCAGGTCAGACAGGATCACTCGGCCGTCCTTACGGACATTTCCCCTCTGTTGCTTTCAGGTCACTGACACCAGCATCCCGTTGATGACAAGAGTGGAGGTGCTGGATCGACGCTCAGGAGCTCACCTGGTGAGAGTGTGGAAAGAGGTTTAGTGTGAAAGGTGAATAGGTCAGGGGCTCACCTGGTGCGACTGGGGAATGAGGCGGAGGAGTGGGGGGAGAGTGGAGAAGTGGGGGATGGGGAGGCGTTGTGGGGGGTGATGTGGACCGGCACTGACCCCCTACTGGCAAGCATCGTTTAGTGTTTCCTTTTCTGCATGACCTTCTCAGCACTCAATTCAGGGTTCAGGGTCCTGCACTCCCCAGCACTCACAGCTGCTCCCACGGACACTCTTTATGATCAATATATCGACACATGCTTCCCCCCCCCCTTGCCATCAGGGTCACGTCTTCAATGACGGCCCTGCCCCGACCGGCAAGCGGTACTGCATGAACTCTGCTGCGCTCAAGTTCATACCTGAGGGGGAGGTCATGCCCGTGGAGTCGTCGCCGGTGGTGTTGCCGCCCGGGGCAGTGACCATTCCGCCGCCGCCGCCCAAGCAGGGCTGATGACTGGGCAAGTGGGCTTGCGGCTGATGACTGGGCAAGTGGGCTTGCGGCTGATGACTGGGCAAGTGGGCTTGCGGCTGATGACTGGGCAAGTGGGCTTGCGGCTGATGACTGGGCTGTCGCCCGCAGCGCTAAAGTTCATGTCCGGAGAGGCATCGCCCGCGCTCCTGCGCAGTTCTGCAGCTATCCCGCCGCCGCCTCAGCAGGGATGAAGACTGGGCTGGCAGCTGATGAGTGGGCTGGCGGCCATTGATTTGGATGGTACCACCCGAGGCTGACGCACGTAGCGCTGCTGTTCATCTCTCTGAGGGACTGTTCATCCCGGAGTAGCCATCGCCTTGCGTGCTGCCGCCCAGTGCGGCCACCATCCCGCCGTGCCCTGATCGGCATGTCTGATTTCTGGGCTAGGGACTGTGCTGGCCGCTCCTGGGAGGGAGCCTGTTGAACTATCACCCAATGCGGCTGCCATTTCGCCGCGCCCTGAGCTGCTGGGCTGATTCTCGAGCTAGCGACTGGGCTGACTGCATCTGGTGCGGCTGCCATCTCGCTGCTCCCTGCGCAGCAGGGCTGAAGCTTGTGCTATGGGCTGTGAGAGGGGGGGGCAACCTCTGACGGCCTGGTGGGAGGGGAGTAGAGAAATAATGGATGCCGAGGAAAGTTGGCTCCGGCTCTGGCCCGTGTGGCCTTTTATTTTTGGAAAGAACGCAGCGCAGGCCTGGCCTCCGGAGTAGTGTTGCGCCATGGGAGTCAGGCATGCTCTGCATTCTGCTTTGTGTCTTCGCCCTCCTGGATCTGTGTCTCCACTGTAGGTGTTGTTGTGCATCCACCCCAGCTGGGGCTGTGTCACCGCCCCAGCCGGTGCTGTGTCGCCGGCTCGCTGCCCTAATGAGGGTACGTTGCCGCCTAGACTCAAAGAGTATTAGTCTACAGAAATGAGAGATCATGCCGTAAATGAAGTGCGAAGACATGTGTCCATGTTGTTGAGCTTACCTTAAAGAGAGGCACATACTCTGGTAATGTTCGTTATACTCGTTACAAGTTTCGACCAGACAGTTGAAAGCCGCTGCGGCTGAGCCTTACTTTTTGCTGTGCTGGGCCCAGAGATATCATGTCAGTGACCCTATTGGCTGATCAAAGGAGTCAACGGTGATTTTCAGCATGAACCGATTGGACCTGAAGGGCCGCTTGCTTTCGTGCAAGCTCTGGCGTTATTAGCCCATTATTGAGACTAACTATTTAGATGTCACGCAGGCAGTGGATGGCAAGATGACTACACGTGAGCTGTGACAACAGCACGCTGCCAGTCATGTCCCATCTGTCCCATTTGATGCACCTGCAGAGAAGGCATCTGTCACCAATCCCTGCACGAACAGGCCAGTTTAGAACAGTGCATACCCGCTGGGCCCTGCTGAACGCTCGGCCATGTGGGGCTGGTAGGGAATGACTAAGCTCAATTCCAGGTACCATGCACAGCCACGAACAGGCCAGTGGCTTGCACCGTATGCAAGAGCGTTGAGAGGTACCATCCATCCTCATGTCTGGAGCTACCACTTCCTTGTACCTCGACCACATGGATTCAGCCCTCTGCCTCCCCTCACTGCCCCCCCCCCTCCCTCGCTGTTCCTCCCTCACTACCCCCCCCCTCTCACTGTTCCTCCCTCACTGCCCCCCCCCTGGCAGGTGTGGCGAGATGCGCCATCAGTCAATAACGTTACACGTCTGGGCCCGCTCAAAGCTCGGCCGCGTGGGCGCCCAACTGTTCAGGAGGGAGAAAAGAAGAAACTAAAAGGAAGAGGCGGGGAAGGGAACAAAAGGAGAGGCCGGGAAGGCAAGGAAAACCAAGTCCGAAACCTGAGTTCCACGAGTAGCCCTGAACAAAGCCTCTCAAAAAATGACCACGAAAGCAACCGTATCCCACCCCTGCTTGGCCGCGAGGGCGCCCCACTGATCAGAAGGGAGAAGAGAAGAAACTAAAAAGGGGGCAAACAACAACAACAACAAAAAAACAAGAAGGACCAAAAGAGAAGGCCGGAACAAACGACACAGGCGCCTCAGAATCCCGAGAGACTAACCTTCAACAAAGCCCACAGCACAGTCCACAAAAGCAAGTACATCCCATCCCTGCGCAGCCTGGTACAGCTTGTTGCTCCATCAGTGCTGAGGACTTCGAGGGGGTGCCGGGCAAGGAGGTCAAAAACAAGCACAAGTGAAGGGCCCTCAAGAGGCACATGTCCAGACTTAAGTTAGAAGCTACCGGTAGTGTGCTGCCTCGACTCTCCCGTTTCTGGGGCATTTTGATCTCTGTACCGGTTTACAAGTCCCATGCATCAAATGTGATGCCCCGCTGGACTGTACAAACTTCACAACAACTTCACCTGTAGCGAGGGTAGGTAGGTGAACGGTAGCCCGAGACTGATCCCATGTCTCCTTTCTGAATTGGAAATTTACTTTGTGACCACCAGGTAGATTGATTGGTACCATGCGAAGTGTATTATTGAGCTGATGGGATTAGTTAGACCCCAGTGGTACCGTATTGTTTCTCCAATTTCGTTTTCACCACGACATTTAAGAGGGGTACGAATCTCGGTACGAATCACTGTTTTATTCAAGATTGCGTCACATGCATACAAAAACGCCATGCACATAGATCGTGCGCTGGCACGCGACTGGTCGATTCGACATCCGTGCATTGATCAAAAATATGTTCAATTGCACTACTGGTGACTCATTACATGCCATTGACTGGTGACTCAGATAAGCACTATCTAGTAGGACTGCTCAGGCCAGTGGGCCTCCTGCTCTTCACCCCCAGTTGATGTTCTACTATGTTGTTATGATTTTGTAACGCTTTGGGGCTCACAAATCGGTGAAAATGAAAGAAATTAAGACATGCAAAATTTCAACCTCAGTGGCTTCAAGGGTCCACGAATCATTTATGTGAAATCGAAATATATTGAATACTCGCGGTCTTGAAGTGCTAGCCAAATTGAAAAATAAAATCCAGACTTCATTCACGGACCCCGGTACTTATTTGTGTGACTAGGAAATGATGGTTTGCCTGGGTTTTCGGAGATGCGATGGTGGTGGCGGGTCGATTCACATTTTTTTCATGCGTTTTTAATGTTTTGCTTGCCCTGTATGTATTCAGATGTCCCTTTGCCCTGAAGGCGCCCCCTGGGGAACTGAAAGTCTGAGCCGGAATTGCAGCAGCCCCACTAAACTCTGTTGCGTATGCATTTGTACGAGCCTTTATGAGCAGGCCTAGAGGCGCAGCTTCATTGAATTGTGGAATTCTACATGGCCTAGATATTATCTTATTTTTATCAGGGCCCTGATGCGTTACGTTATTGATTTAAAGGGGTGCAATGCAGACTTATCTTCAACCATGAAGTTGGGAGTGCCGGTAGTTTGGCCCGACGTTTCACTTAAGGGCCCCGTTCCTCCGCCGTGTGCACCTTACTAGAAAATGAGTGGTGTAGGGTTCAGGTCGAGGGCTTCAGTTTTCATGCACATAGCTGTAAAACTTTGTGAACTTTTTACAGCTTAGCGGGGCGTCACATTCGATGCATGGGCTTTGTGCCCGTAAACCGGTAAAGGCACTAAAATACGCTAGGACAGCGAGCGAAAACCATTGACCCCCTGGGGAGGCAACCAACACACAACCACCGAGCAGTGGCGTAGGAATAAACCCTTTTAATGTACGGTAGTGAAACTATGCCCCAAGCATATACGCTACCTGAGCAATTCGAAAGAAAGCAGATGTGTTAGGATTCACATGCCGTGTATCCACCGTTCTAAACATGCCGTTTATAGCCCGGCAAAGTGTGCTCACAGCGAACGGCTGCTGATCTAGCGCCATCTTAAGCATGAAACAGAACACTCGGGATGCCTCCACTGGGGGCCGAAAAACGGGACACCATTTTTTACACCAAATGGATAGGCCTACGGCTAATGGCCCAGGTTTAGAACGGTTCATACCCGCTGGGCTATGTTGTACGCTCGACCCGTGGGGCTGGTGCCACCACCCCAGTGGGGGATGAGCAAGCTTAACTCCAGCTACCAAGCACAGCCCGGACCATGGTTTAGACATGTCCCCCTATGATGAGAGGAGGGGGCAGGAACATGAGACCCAGCAATCCAGACAGAGAGAGGTCGTGTGGGGGCCTGGGGAGTTAGATCCCTCACCCTTACAGGGAGGGCCCAGGTAACGGGGCTTGCTGCACCAGCCCCCACTCCCCGGCCGTTCGACGTGACGTCGCTATACGGTAGCTCAGGTTCGCCATTACACCGAATTACACAATCCACAGCAGGCTGCAGTGAAGACCCTGCCGGCTCCCAAACCTTAACCCCATGGCAAGGTCAAACCGCGACGGATTAGATCAAAATAAATCACGTCAAACCCAAGATGTTTGAATGTTCCAACAGGCGGGACGTGGCGGCTATTAAGCCCAGCATCGTCTGCCTTGCCTCTCCGATCCCCTATTAAAGCATCACCGCTATTAGTGGGGATGTGCTGTGTCTAGCTGGAGCTGTGTCACTGCCCTAACAAGTTAAGAACGGTGCATACCTGCTGGGCCCTAACGCTAAGTGGGGCTGGTAGGGAATGACTAAGCTCAATTCTAGCTCTACCATGCACAGCCAGCCCTAACAAGTGATGTAGCCTAAGACCTCTTTGCAGGGGCACAGCGCAGCGGCCTTGCCGAAGATGACACAGATGTCATTCTGGCAGGTTGTAGCCCTGGACCTCTTTGCAGGGGCACAGCGCAGCGGCCTTGCCGAGGATGACGTTGATGTCCACGGGTGGGTAGCGCTGCAGGGTCTTCATGATAACGGTGAAATCCCCCTGGAGGGCAGCAGGCGGGTGTCCGTTTTCGAATTTGATCACGGCAGCAGTTTGTCATCTTATTCATGACCATTCTCGTGACCACAGGCGGGTGGCGCTGAAAAGGTCTTAATGGTGGCGGTGACGGCCTGAGGGCCTCCAGGAGTGCAGCAAGCGGCTGTTCATTTTCGCTTTTTGAAACCCCGGTGGCACGTTTCCCCGATTTCCCCCCTTCAGCAGTTTTTTGTTTGTATTCATGACAACCCTTGTGTGCAATTGGAGTGCCTAAACCCTGAACCCCAAATGATAACCCCTTATGTAAACCCTCCTCGCTGACATGCATGAGGCTGCCCTTGACAAAAATGACCATTGCTTTTAAACTTATCTTTGCTGAACAAATCTTCAAACCCAACCCCCAAACTTCACATTTCTGCGCAAATCCCAAATCCGTAACCCTAAACTTCACATTGCTGCGCATATCCTTAACCCTAAACTTCACATTGCTGCGCATATCCTTAACCCTAAACCCCAAACTTCACATTGCTGCGCATATCCTAAGCTCTTAACCCTAAACTTCACATTGCTGCGCATATCCTAAGCTCTTAACCCCAAACTTCACATTGCTGCGCATATCCTTGACCCTAAACCCAAAACTTCACATTGCTGCGCATATCCTAAGCTCTTAACCCTAAACTTCACATTGCTGCGCATATCCTAAGCTCTTAACCCTAAACCTCACATTGCTGCACATATCCTAAGCTCTTAACCCCAAACTTCACATTGCTGCGCATATCCTAAGCTCTTAACCCCAAACTTCACATTGCTGCGCATATCCTTATCCCTAAACCCTAAACTTCACATTGCTGCGCATATCCATCACCCTAAACCCTAAACTTCACATTGCTGCGCATATCCTAAGCTCTTAACCCTAAACCTCACATTGCTGCACATATCCTAAGCTCTTAACCCCAAACTTCACATTGCTGCGCATATCCTAATCCCTAAACCCCAAACTTCACATTGCTGCGCATATCCTAATCCCTAAACCCCAAACTTCACATTGCTGCGCATATCCTAATCCCTAAACCCCAAACTTCACATTGCTGCGCATATCCTAATCCCTAAACCCCAAACTTCACATTGCTGCGCATATCCTAATCCCTAAACCCCAAACTTCACATTGCTGCGCATATTTTAATCCCTAAACCCCAAACTTCACATTGCTGCGCATATCCTAATCCCTAAACCCCAAACTTCACATTGCTGCGCATATCCTAATCCCTAAACCCCAAACTTCACATTGCTGCGCATATCCTAATCCCTAAACCCCAAACTTCACATTGCTGCGCATATCCTAATCCCTAAACCCCAAACTTCACATTGCTGCGCATATCCTAATCCCTGAACCCCAAACTTCACATTGCTGCGCATATCCTAATCCCTAAACCCCAAACTTCACATTTCTGCGCATATCCTAAGCTCTTAACCCCAAACTTCACATTGCTGCGCATATCCTAAGCTCTTAACCCCAAACTTCACATTGCTGCGCATATCCTAATCCCTAAACCCCAAACTTCACATTGCTGCGCATATCCTAATCCCTAAACCCCAAACTTAACATTGCTGCGCATATCCTAATCCCTAAACCACAAACTTCACATTGCTGCGCATATCCTAATCCCTAAACCCCAAACTTCACATTGCTGCGCATATCCTAAGCTCTTAACCCCAAACTTCACATTGCTGCGCATATCCTAAGCTCTTAACCCAAAACTTCACATTGCTGCGCATATCCTTAACCCTAACCCCAAGATTCACATTGCTGCGCATATCCTAATCCCTAAACCCCAAACTTCACATTGCTGCGCATATCCTAATCCCTAAACCCCAAACTTCACATTGCTGCGCATATCCTTAACCCTAAACCCCAAACTTCACATTGCTGCGCATATCCTAATCCCTAAACCCCAAACTTCACATTGCTGCGCATATCCTTATCCCTAAACCCTAAACTTCACATTGCTGCGCATATCCTAAGCTCTTAACCCAAACTTCACATTGCTGCGCATATCCTTAACCCTAAACCCTAAACTTCACATTGCTGCGCATATCCTAATCCCTAAACCCCAAACTTCACATTGCTGCGCATATCCTAATCCCTAAACCCCAAACTTCACATTGCTGCGCATATCCTAATCCCTAAACCCCAAACTTCACATTGCTGCGCATATCCTAATCCCTCAACCCCAAACTTCACATTGCTGCGCATATCCTAATCCCTGAACCCCAAACTTCACATTGCTGCGCATATCCTAATCCCTAAACCCCAAACTTCACATTTCTGCGCATATCCTAAGCTCTTAACCCCAAACTTCACATTGCTGCGCATATCCTAAGCTCTTAACCCCAAACTTCACATTGCTGCGCATATCCTAATCCCTTAACCCCAAACTTCACATTGCTGCGCATATCCTAATCCCTAAACCCCAAACTTCACATTGCTGCGCATATCCTAATCCCTAAACCACAAACTTCACATTGCTGCGCATATCCTAATCCCTAAACCCCAAACTTCACATTGCTGCGCATATCCTAAGCTCTTAACCCCAAACTTCACATTGCTGCGCATATCCTAAGCTCTTAACCCCAAACTTCACATTGCTGCGCATATCCTTAACCCTTAACCCCAAACTTCACATTGCTGCGCATATCCTAATCCCTAAACCCCAAACTTCACATTGCTGCGCATATCCTAATCCCTAAACCCCAAACTTCACATTGCTGCGCATATCCTTAACCCTAAACCCCAAACTTCACATTGCTGCGCATATCCTAATCCCTAAACCCCAAACTTCACATTGCTGCGCATATCCTTATCCCTAAACCCTAAACTTCACATTGCTGCGCATATCCTAAGCTCTTAACCCAAACTTCACATTGCTGCGCATATCCTTAACCCTAAACCCTAAACTTCACATTGCTGCACATATCCTAATCCCTGAACCCCAAACTTCACATTGCTGCGCATATCCTTAACCCTAAACCCTAAACTTCACATTGCTGCGCATATCCTAAGCTCTTAACCCCAAACTTAACATTGCTGCGCATATCCTAATCCTATAACCCCAAACTTCACATTGCTGCGCATATCCTAATCCCTAAACCCCAAACTTCACATTTCTGCGCATATCCTAAGCTCTTAACCCCAAACTTCACATTGCTGCGCATATCCTAAGCTCTTAACCCCAAACTTCACATTGCTGCGCATATCCTAATCCCTAAACCCCAAACTTCACATTGCTGCGCATATCCTAATCCCTAAACCCCAAACTTCACATTGCTGCGCATATCCTAATCCCTAAACCCCAAACTTCACATTGCTGCGCATATCCTAATCCCTAAACCCCAAACTTCACATTGCTGCGCATATCCTAAGCTCTTAACCCCAAACTTCACATTGCTGCGCATATCCTAAGCTCTTAACCCCAAACTTCACATTGCTGCGCATATCCTTAACCCTTAACCCCAAACTTCACATTGCTGCGCATATCCTAATCCCTAAACCCCAAACTTCACATTGCTGCGCATATCCTTAACCCTAAACCCTAAACTTCACATTGCTGCGCATATCCTAAGCTCTTAACCCAAACTTCACATTGCTGCGCATATCCTAATCCCTAAACCCTAAACTTCACATTGCTGCGCATATCCTAATCCCTGAACCCCAAACTTCACATTGCTGCGCATATCCTTAACCCTAAACCCTAAACTTCACATTGCTGCGCATATCCTAAGCTCTTAACCCCAAACTTAACATTGCTGCGCATATCCTAAGCTCTTAACCCCAAACTTCACATTGCTGCGCATATCCTAAGCCCTTAACCCTAAACTTCACATTGCTGCGCATATCCTAAGCTCTTAACCCCAAACTTCACATTGCTGCGCATATCCTTAACCCTAAACCCCAAAATTCACATTGCTGCGCATATCCTAATCCCTTAACCCCAAACTTCACATTGCTGCGCATATCCTTAACCCTAAACCCCAAACTTAACATTGCTGCGCATATCCTAAGCTCTTAACCCCAAACTTCACATTGCTGCGCATATCCTAAGCTCTTAACCCTAAACTTCACATTGCTGCGCATATCCTAAGCTCTTAACCCCAAAGTTAACATTGCTGCGCATATCCTAAGCTCTTAACCCTAAACTTCACATTGCTGCGCATATCCTAAGCTCTTAACCCTAAACTTCACATTGCTGCGCATATCCTAAGCTCTTAACCCTAAACTTCACATTGCTGCGCATATCCTAAGCTCTTAACCCCAAACTTCACATTGCTGCGCATATCCTAAGCTCTTAACCCTTAACTTCACATTGCTGCGCATATCCTAAGCTCTTAACCCCAAACTTCACATTGCTGCGCATATCCTAAACCCTTAATTTCACATTGCTGCGCATATCCTAAGCTCTTAACCCCAAACTTCACATTGCTGCGCATATCCTTAACCCTAAACCCCAAACTTCACATTGCTGCGCATATCCTAATCCCTAAACCCCAAACTTCACATTGCTGCGCATATCCTAATCCCTAAACCCCAAACTTAACATTGCTGCGCATATCCTAATCCCTAAACCCCAAACTTCACATTGCTGCGCATATCCTAAGCTCTTAACCCCAAACATCACATTGCTGCGCATATCCTAAGCTCTTAACCCCAAACTTCACATTGCTGCGCATATCCTTAACCCTAAACCCCAAACTTCACATTGCTGCGCATATCCTAATCCCTAAACCCCAAACTTCACATTGCTGCGCATATCCTAAGCTCTTAACCCCAAACTTCACATTGCTGCGCATATCCTTAACCCTAAACCCCAAACTTCACATTGCTGCGCATATCCTAATCCCTAAACCCCAAACTTCACATTGCTGCGCATATCCTTATCCCTAAACCCTAAACTTCACATTGCTGCGCATATCCTAAGCTCTTAACCCAAACTTCACATTGCTGCGCATATCCTTAACCCTAAACCCTAAACTTCACATTGCTGCGCATATCCTAATCCCTGAACCCCAAACTTCACATTGCTGCGCATATCCTTAACCCTAAACCCTAAACTTCACATTGCTGCGCATATCCTAAGCTCTTAACCCCAAACTTAACATTGCTGCGCATATCCTAATCCTATAACCCCAAACTTCACATTGCTGCGCATATCCTAATCCCTAAACCCCAAACTTCACATTTCTGCGCATATCCTAAGCTCTTAACCCCAAACTTCACATTGCTGCGCATATCCTAAGCTCTTAACCCCAAACTTCACATTGCTGCGCATATCCTAATCCCTTAACCCCAAACTTCACATTGCTGCGCATATCCTAATCCCTAAACCCCAAACTTCACATTGCTGCGCATATCCTTAACCCTAAACCCCAAACTTCACATTGCTGCGCATATCCTAATCCCTAAACCCCAAACTTCACATTGCTGCGCATATCCTAAGCTCTTAACCCCAAACTTCACATTGCTGCGCATATCCTAAGCTCTTAACCCCAAACTTCACATTGCTGCGCATATCCTTAACCCTAAACCCCAAACTTCACATTGCTGCGCATATCCTTATCCCTAAATCCCAAACTTCACATTGCTGCGCATATCCTAATCCCTAAACCCCAAACTTCACATTGCTGCGCATATCCTAAGCTCTTAACCCCAAACTTCACATTGCTGCGCATATCCTTAACCCTAAACCCCAAACTTCACATTGCTGCGCATATCCTAATCCCTAAACCCCAAACTTAACATTGCTGCGCATATCCTTAACCCTAAACCCCAAACTTCACATTGCTGCGCATATCCTAATCCCTAAACCCCAAACTTCACATTGCTGCGCATATCCTAAGCTCTTAACCCCAAACTTCACATTGCTGCGCATATCCTAAGCTCTTAACCCCAAACTTCACATTGCTGCGCATATCCTTAACCCTAAACCCCAAACTTCACATTGCTGCGCATATCCTAATCCCTAAATCCCAAACTTCACATTGCTGCGCATATCCTAATCCCTAAACCCCAAACTTCACATTGCTGCGCATATCCTAAGCTCTTAACCCCAAACTTCACATTGCTGCGCATATCCTTAACCCTAAACCCCAAACTTCACATTGCTGCGCATATCCTTATCCCTAAACCCCAAACTTCACATTGCTGCGCATATCCTTAACCCTAAACCCTAAACTTCACATTGCTGCGCATATCCTAAGCTCTTAACCCAAACTTCACATTGCTGCGCATATCCTTAACCCTAAACCCTAAACTTCACATTGCTGCGCATATCCTAATCCCTGAACCCCAAACTTCACATTGCTGCGCATATCTTTAACCCTAAACCCTAAACTTCACATTGCTGCGCATATCCTAAGCTCTTAACCCCAAACTTAACATTGCTGCGCATATCCTAATCCTATAACCCCAAACTTCACATTGCTGCGCATATCCTAATCCCTAAACCCCAAACTTCACATTGCTGCGCATATCCTAAGCTCTTAACCCCAAACTTCACATTGCTGCGCATATCCTAAGCTCTTAACCCCAAACTTCACATTGCTGCGCATATCCTAATCCCTAAACCCCAAACTTCACATTTCTGCGCATATCCTAAGCTCTTAACCCCAAACTTCACATTGCTGCGCATATCCTAAGCTCTTAACCCCAAACTTCACATTGCTGCGCATATCCTAATCCCTAAACCCCAAACTTCACATTGCTGCGCATATCCTAATCCCTAAACCCCAAACTTAACATTGCTGCGCATATCCTTAACCCTAAACCCCAAACTTCACATTGCTGCGCATATCCTAATCCCTAAACCCCAAACTTCACATTGCTGCGCATATCCTAAGCTCTTAACCCCAAACTTCACATTGCTGCGCATATCCTAAGCTCTTAACCCCAAACTTCACATTGCTGCGCATATCCTTAACCCTAAACCCCAAACTTCACATTGCTGCGCATATCCTAATCCCTAAACCCAAAACTTCACATTTCTGCGCATATCCTAATCCCTAAACCCCAAACTTCACATTGCTGCGCATATCCTAAGCTCTTAACCCCAAACTTCACATTGCTGCGCATATCCTTAACCTTAACCCCAAACTTCACATTGCTGCGCATATCCTAATCCCTAAACCCCAAACTTAACATTGCTGCGCATATCCTTAACCCTAAACCCCAAACTTCACATTGCTGCGCATATCCTAATCCCTAAACCCCAAACTTCACATTGCTGCGCATATCCTAAGCTCTTAACCCCAAACTTCACATTGCTGCGCATATCCTAAGCTCTTATCCCCAAACTTCACATTGCTGCGCATATCCTTAACCCTAAACCCCAAACTTCACATTGCTGCGCATATCCTAATCCCTAAATCCCAAACTTCACATTGCTGCGCATATCCTAATCCCTAAACCCCAAACTTCACATTGCTGCGCATATCCTAAGCTCTTAACCCCAAACTTCACATTGCTGCGCATATCCTTAACCCTAAACCCCAAACTTCACATTGCTGCGCATATCCTTATCCCTAAACCCCAAACTTCACATTGCTGCGCATATCCTTAACCCTAAACCCTAAACTTCACATTGCTGCGCATATCCTAAGCTCTTAACCCAAACTTCACATTGCTGCGCATATCCTTAACCCTAAACCCTAAACTTCACATTGCTGCGCATATCCTAATCCCTGAACCCCAAACTTCACATTGCTGCGCATATCTTTAACCCTAAACCCTAAACTTCACATTGCTGCGCATATCCTAAGCTCTTAACCCCAAACTTAACATTGCTGCGCATATCCTAAGCTCTTAACCCCAAACTTCACATTGCTGCGCATATCCTAAGCCCTTAACCCTAAACTTCACATTGCTGCGCATATCCTAAGCTCTTAACCCCAAACTTCACATTGCTGCGCATATCCTTAACCCTAAACCCCAAACTTCACATTGCTGCGCATATCCTTAACCCTAAACCCCAAACTTAACATTGCTGCGCATATCCTAAGCTCTTAACCCTAAACTTCACATTGCTGCGCATATCCTAAGCTCTTAACCCTAAACTTCACATTGCTGCGCATATCCTAAGCTCTTAACCCCAAACTTCACATTGCTGCGCATATCCTAAACCCTTAATTTCACATTGCTGCGCATAACCTTAACCCCAAACCTTAAACTTCACCATTCTGCACATATCCTTGACTCTTAATCCCAAGCTTGAAATTGCTGCGCATATCCTAAACCCTTAACCCCAAACTTCACATTGCTGCGCATATTTTAAACCCTCAACCCCAAACTTCACATTGCTGCGCATATCCTAAGCCCTTAACCCCAACCTCCCTCAACCTTGATGTCTTTTGACTTAACCCTAGAGCTTCAAGTCTGAACCCTCTTTGCTAACCTGCAAGAGCCTCCATTAAAATGAAAAATCATGGAATTACAGGATCTACCAACAGGATCTGTGGGTCCACCAAAATAGTCTGCAAGATCTACCTGCCTTGCTCACCTACCTGAGCCTGTTTTTGACTAAGATGATCATCGCAGTTGATCCTAAGCAGGCGGTTAGTGCAGTCGTGCTTGTCGCTAAGGAAAGAGTCTCAGATCTGCAGGATCCAACAACAGGATCTGCAGGATCTACCGACCAAATCTGCAGGATCAACTGACAGCTTCTGCAAGATCTACCGACTGGATCTAGCGACAGGATCTGCCAGATGTACCTAATTCCTCACCTGCATAAGCCTGTCCTTGACATGGAGAATCATTGCCGTGCATATCCGGAGCAGGCAGTCGGTGCGACCGTGCTCGTCGCTGAGGATGGTGTCCCATATCCTCATGGTGTCGGGAAGGGAGAACTCCTGGGACAGCAACAGCGTGATCCAGCGGAACGAGTAGAACTGAGGATCGACCTGGGGATGGCGGGGGGGCAGGGTGGGGGCAAGGATGAGCATTGCGTTATGAAGAGAAATTGCGGAACAGCCACAACCTGATCCAGCAGGAACGAGTTGAACTGAGGGTCAAGCTTCAGAGGGGGGGGGGGGGCAAGGATCTGTGGAACCAGTGGAGTAGTGGACCCCTCTCCACAAATTGGAACCCAGTCCTCCAGTGGAACCCAGTCCTCAATATCAAATTGGCACCCAGTCCTCCAGTGGATCCCAGTCCTCAATATCATAACTTGAAAACTACCGTATACCATAACATACAAACAATACCATTACTTAAAAACTATGGCTGGTTTCATTTATGTTGGCCATTTGGAGCCCCGCTCTGGTCACTCGAATACATTATATTCATACGAATAGATTTGATCCCTCCAAATCTTCCCTAAAGCTGCTACATAAGCAATCATTGCAATGGCTGATGGTTTGCTCGATATCCAAGATACTGTGGATTCCCAACGCGTCGTCGATGCTGATGCAAGGGGCGAACATCGGGTCGCAGCAGCCTGTTGATTTTGTGGCGACCATTGATTATAGATAGCCGGTCATAGGCACATCTTCGCTCATTTCGAATGGATGCCGGACGGCTGGAAGGCCACCAAGAACGAGGTTTCAAACTGTCAATGACCATGAATGAGTACCTTGCACTTGGGACACCGGCAGAGCAGCAGGCAGCAAGCCTGAAAATCAGGTCAAGCAGCGCTTAAAAGAAGTCCAGAAGGAACAGCGACGAGATGGCTCGACAGGAGGCATATCTCATGCTGAGACAACCCTCGGTGTGTCCGAGGACACTAAATATAGTCCGGGTAAGTTCTATACCGGTATACTGCTAGGGCCTATTGAAGAAGCTTTGGAGGGATAAAATCTATTCGTATGAATATAATGTATTCGAGGGATCGGAGCGGCTCCAAATGGCCAACATAAATGAAACTAGCCATGTAACATCACTTGGAAACAAAACCATAAATTGAAAACTGCACCTGGCGCTCCGCATCCATATGCCGCCACCGCGTTGCATCGTGGTGTCACAGTACTTTCAAGAGTTTAGGGTTCAAGGGGTTTGGGGTTCATGGGGTTTAGGGTTCATGGGGTTTATGTTTCAGGGTTCAAGGGGTTAAGGGTTCATGGGGTTTAGGGTTAAGGGTTCAAGGGGTTACGGGTTCATGGGGTTTAGGGTTCATGGGGTTTAGGGTTACGGGTTCAAGGGGTTAAGGGTTCAAGGGGTTACGGGTTCATGGGGTTTAGGGTTACGGGTTCAAGGGGTTAAGGGTTCATGGGGTTAAGGGTTCATGGGGTTAAGGGTTCGTGGGGTTTAGGGTTTAGGGTTCAAGGGGGAAAGGGGGCGCATGCTGGTGCCATGAGTAACCATAACGGAAATGATTGAACCCCATCACTCCACTTGGATATGCCACCACAACAAAGCATCGTGGTGTCACAGTGCTTTCCTGGCGGCGGAGGCGGCGCAGGCGGGTGTTAGTAACAAATATCTGAAATCCGATACTGAACATGTTCCGACTTCCCTCGTCATTAACGCTATTGCTTGGCAAAGGGTTCCGCAGATTTGCTTTGCCTTCCCTCATAATTTACGATGTTTGGGGTTGAGGGATCCATGAATATACTAATTATCGATTGCCAACGCCAGTTTCCAGTCAACAATTAATAGTTTTGATCGATGATTTGTCCTGAGGGCAGCATTAAAATAAATATTTTTTCCGTGCCCGAGGGAAGGCAAATCAAATATACTGTACATCTAATACTATGTATCGGCAGCTAACGCAGGTTTTCAGTCGGAGACTATGACAGTTTTTGGTGTGTCAATTGTTGCTCTGACGGCCATATTCAAAGGAATTATGAATTCACACCCGAGGTTAGTCAATTAAAAACTACGGTGCCCATACCTTGTACTCCAATTCGATATGCTGCCATAACAAGGCATCATGGTGTCACAACATGTTCACAAAGCAGCACAGGCTTGTGCAAAACACACAGGAAAAATTGAATCCGGTACCCATACCTTGTAACAACCACTTCAATGTGCCGCCATAATGCAGCATCGTGGTGTCGCAGCACGGTCATGAGGCGGCGCAGCCTCATGCACAAAATGAATGAATGATTGAATCCGGCACGGTGGCACTCCGCCCCTTGCACTCCACTTCAATGTGCTGCCATAATACGTCATCGTGGTGTCGCAGCACGGTCATGAGGCGATGCATGCTTGTGCAAAAGATAAAGGAATGATTTAATCCGGCACGGTGGCACCCATACCTTGCACTCCACTTCAATGTGCCGCCATAATGCAGCATCATGGTGTCGCAGCACAGTCATGAGGCGGCGCAAGGTGGCCCGTATGCCGGTCTGTGCATTGTCCAGCTGCTGGCAGAAGTGGTCTCGGAACTCCGATATCAGATCCATGAAGCACCAGAACGCGTCTGCCTCGGCATAGTGTCGCGCCTGATTGGAAAAGGAAAGACGATTTAAAGAGGAGTCAAAGAGGAGGGGAGGTCATGGAAGGTAGCCGCCTCGACATAGAGGCTGCTGTTGCAAAACAATGGACATTTTATTTGCGTCATTAAACATCCAAGAAACGAACAGATCACGTCTATCAAAGCAGCAGAACGCATCCACCTCAGGGGCTCAGCTGCTGATTGGCACACGTTGCCCCGGCTCGGCTGGCACTGAAGCCAGTCAGGCTGCCACTGGTGTGCGTGTGTGTGTGTGTGTGTACGTGTCATTTCAAAAAGCCTCCTATTTCATGGGACTCCACCCACCCCCATGCAGGTGACCGTCTTGGATGAGCATGAGCAGTACATTATACCCCCCCCCCCCGTACTACACACACCTAACCCCCATACTACAAGCACCCCCCCCTGTTCATGTCCATCTTCGACAAGTAGTACAAAAAAGATCAGTACACTCCCTTCCCCAATACTACATCCACCACCTCCACGTCCAGTACATGTTGGGCAAGCAGTACAGTGCAGTGCAGTACACCCACCTCCAGTGCTACACACGCACCCACATGGTGATGTCCACCTAGGACGAGCAGTACAGTGAAGTGCACTGCAACACCCACTCAACTCCAGCAGTACACCCCCACCTCCATGTCCGTCTCTCATCTTTACTAAGCAGTACAGTACTACAGTCCCTGCTCATCCCCATTCCCCTGTAGTAGATACCACCTCCAGTAGTACAGTCCACATCTCCATGGATGTCGCTCATTTGACCAAGCAGTACAGTACTACAGTCCCCACCCGTCCCCAGTGGTACAAATCCCACCCTGAGAAGTACAGTCCAGCCCCACCCCCAGATCCATGTCTATCTTGAGCAAGTAGTACAGCGGTGCCATGAGCTTGTTCATGCCCTGGATGTACCGCAGCCCCTGAAGTACAAACCCACCCCCAGATCCATGTCTATCTTGAACAAGTAGTACAGCGGTGCGATGAGCTTGTTCATGCCCTGGATGTACCGCAGCCCCTGAAGTACAAACCCACCCCCAGATCTGTGTCTATCTTGAACAAGTAGTACAGCGGTACGATGAGCTTGTTCATGCCCTGGATGTACCGCAGCCCCTGAAGTACAAACCCACCCCCAGATCCATGTCTATCTTGAACAAGTAGTACAGCGGTGCGATGAGCTTGTTCATGCCCTGGATGTACCGCAGCCCCTGAAGTACAAACCCACCCCCAGATCCATGTCTATCTTGAACAAGTAGTACAGCGGTGCCATGAGCTTGTTCATGCCCTGGATGTACCGCAGCCCCTGAAGTACAAACCCACCCCCAGATCCATGTCTATCTTGAACAAGTAGTACAGCGGTGCGATGAGCTTGTTCATGCCCTGGATGTACCGCAGCCCCTGAAGTACAAACCCACCCCCAGATCCATGTCTATCTTGAACAAGTAGTACAGCGGTGCGATGAGCTCGTTCATGCCCTGGATGTACCGCAGCCCCTGAGGTACAAACCCACCCCCAGATCTGTGTCTATCTTGAACAAGTAGTACAGCGGTGCGATGAGCTCGTTCATGCCCTGAATGTACCGCAGCCCAGGGTTCAGCTTGGCATACAGAAACAATGCCCGCTTGAGCTCCTGGAAGGGTGGGAGGTGGGGGGTGGGTAGCTGGTTCAACAACATAAAAAGGATGGGGGGGGCAGCGGGTTCAAAAACATAACGGGGGCGGGGGGGGGCACATAAGGGCGGTACCAAGTACAAAAAGCGTCTACAAAGTTCCTCTCTGAGCTCCTGGACGATAGGGTGTGTGTGGGGGGGGGGGAGGGGCAACAAGGTTCCGCAGACGGGCGTCGGGACCAAGCCTTGGGGTTTACACACAAGCCTTGACAAACAGGGAAACGGCGATGGGGTCCATATTTGCGAACCCTGATAACGAGACACAGCCAGCACGGTATCCTGTGTTCATACCTCCCACCCTGAGTCCAACTTGGACCAGGACCCGGTCCACATCTGAACCTGCTCCTAATGACTGGGCCAAACTGCCCCCCCCGTCCCCTCCCAGACCTCCTCATGGGGCAGGCAGGCCCTGCCTCCAACCGTCCCCCCTTACCTACCACCATGAACTTTTGCATAGGGTAGACAGGCCCTGTATCCAAGCGAACCTCCCTCCTTCCCTCCCACCCTGTCCTCTTCCATAGGCAAGGTAGGTTATGTCTCCAACCGTACCCCTCCTCCCCCCCTGTACTCTTCCACAGGGCAGGTAGGCCCAGCCTCCAACCGACCCGCCCTCCCTCCCTCCACGATGTACTCTTCTACAGGGCAGGTACGCCCTGCCTCCAACCGACCCGCCCTCCCTCCCTCCACGATGTACTCTTCTACATGGCAGGTACACCCTGCCTCCAACCGACCCACCCTCCCTCCCACCCTGTACATTCCCATGGGGCGGGTAGGCCCTGCCTCTGACCATCCTCAGGCAGCCTGAGAGGGCTGGTCATACAACCCTCCCTCCCTTAACATCTATAACACACACTTTGGTAGTTCTCCGTCTCCTCTGTGAAAAGTGCACGTCCCTCCTCACCTCCCCCCCCTCTCCCTCCCCTCGCCTCCTCCCCCCCCCCACACATCCTCCTCCCTTCCCTTCTTCCCTCCCTACACCCTGGACACGCACAACCCATATTCCGTTGGCTCTCCGCCTCCTTTGGAACCAATGTCAAGACGTGCTGATACCCCCTACGTGTCCCATTAAAGCGAATGCAGGACTCACGTTTCTGCGGTCCTCCGCCTCTTCTTACTCTCAAGCCATCGTGTCAATAAGAGCACATCCCCACTGCCCCCCCCCCCCCCCCCCTCCAACGAATGCAGGATTCGCGTTTCTGCGGTCCTCCGCCTCTTTTTACTCTCAAGCCATCGTGTCAATAAGAGCACATCCCCACTGCCCCCCCCCCTCCAACGAATGCAGGACTCACGTTTCTGTGGTTCTCCGCCTCCTCCGAGTCTCCAGTAAAGAAGTGCATGTCTGGGTGTGTGCGCATCACATCACGCTCCACCTGCGTCATGACCTCAAAGTCCTGAAAGCAGGTGCACAATGGCAAAAAAATGAACAACACAGGGAAGAGTTGAGCGCAAGGGTTTAAAGCACCTTCAATCTAAGCAAATAAACAAAACGGGAGAGAGTGGAGCGCAAATGAAGACAGGGGAAAAAGTGCATGTCTGGGTGCTTGCGCATCCCATCCAGTGACACTTTTCGTGACTACAGCAATTCATTCCTCTGCGCCATACTGCATCCCGCTGATGTGCGTCGGCCGCAGGCGCGACTATTTATGCCAAGGGTTTAGGGTTTAGGGTTTATGAGCACTGATCACATCCTGCGCCACCTGCGCCATGACCTCAAAGTCCTGCAGCTCGCGGCACAGCGGCACAACATATTTGGAGAGTGCTGTGCAAATGACACACGGGTGTCGAGGCCACAGGGTTTCAGGGCTCAGTTCCTTGAGCTTCACATTTGGCCCTTCACCACCACAATCTCTCCAGTGAGTGGCCAGGATATCAAAAACATGTGCTTAGGGTTTATGGTTTAGGGTTCAGGCAGGCCTAGTGTCGTGGGGTCCCCCCTTTTTGAGCGTGCCAATTGTACTGCTTAAGTAAGAAAACGAGATGTGTGGCTGGTGGTGGGTTCACACCTCTCATACCACCAGGTTCATGCCATCCCACACCTCCCTCACACCTGGAAGTACACATTCCATTGGCTACTCTGCTCGAGGGACAGCGGGTGGTCGTCAGACGTGACATCCCTCGCCTGCAGGGGGTCCACCACCTGATCACCAGAGGGACAGGAGGGGAGGGGGGGGGGGGGTGAGGGGGGCAGAGGAGAGGATCAGGGACAGCGGGTGGTCGTCAGACGTGACATCCCTGGCCTGGGGGGCCGATCAGGGGGACAGGAGGGGAGAGGGGGGGGGGGTAGGTCAGGGTATTGAATGTGGAGAGAGGTTACAATAAAAAAACTGTTGAATGTAGGAGTGCTTTGAAAAGTGCTCATAGCGGGGAGGGGATGACATCCCTAGTCTGCAGGGGGCCCTCAGCCTGATCAAATGGGAAAGGAGGGGAAAGGGGGGGGGGTGGGGGGCAGAGGAGAGGATCACAAACAACTTGTAGCGTAGGAGGAGTGGCACGGCCTGCGCCTGCAGGGGGTCCACCACCTGAACACTGGGTGCGAGAGAGGGTGGGGGTCAGGATATTGAATGAGGGGAGGGGTTAACATGGAAACTCATGGTTGAATGTAGCAGTGCTTTGTGAAGGTGCTCATAGCGGGGAGGGGATGACACACCCTGTGGCTGCAGGGGTCCACCTCTTGGTCTCAGGGGACAGGAGGAGAGGGTGGGGGGCAGGTCGGGATAGTGAATGAGGAGAAGTTCTAATGAAAAATCGCTGTTCAATGTAGCAGTGCTTTGTAAAAGTGCTCAAGGCGGGGAGGGGATGACACACCCTGTGGCTGCAGCTGGTCCACCACCTAGTGACAGGGGACAGGAGGGGAGGGGGGCAGAGGAGATGATCACATTGGACAGGAAAGGGGTGGGGGGGGGGGCAGAGGAGAGGATCACATGGGAAACTACCGTTCAAAGAAGGTCACAAACTACTCGGAGTGGAGGAGGGGGTGTCACGGCCTGCGCAGGGGGTCCCCCGCCTGGTCACAGGGTGCGGGAGAGGGGGGAAGGGGGGGCAGGAGAGCATGGATGAATATTCATTACCCCGAGTCGCTGCCTACCTACAATGCGGACAGCATGCCCTGCGCCACTAACATACCTTCCTGAGGGTCCTTGGTAGAGCCCAAGTGCCGCCGGCAGAACCCGACCTTAACCCCGAGCCCACACCCGCTGCTTGCCTGCAGTGCGACATGCTCCCTCAAAGGCTTCCTCAGCACCCCCTCCTGCGGGCCCCTCAGCCGGTGAGCGCAGCTCTCCTTCAGGACCTGATGTGAACCCTGAGCCGACGCCTACCTGCAGTGTGTCAGTCTCGCCATGCACCCCTAGGGCGTTCGCCTGCAAGCACCTCGTCGCCTCCAATAAAGAGGTGGAGCCGCCTGCAGATGCACGCTTGGGGTCCAGCATCAGCTCCTGGAGGGGAGGGTGAAAGGAGGGGGGGGGTAAGAATGGGAGGGTGAGAGGTGAGAGGGGTGAAAGGGGAGGGGAGGGTGAGAGGGGGGTGATGGGGAGGGGTGAGTGGGGGAGGGGTGAGAGGGGGCGGGGGGGGGTGAGAGGGGGCGGGGAGGGTTGAGAAGGGGTGATGAGGGTGAGAGGGGGTGTAATGGGGAGGGGCGCAGAGTGGAGGGAGCTTCAGACCCTGGAAGTGGGCGGGGAGCAGTGTGTCCACGTGCGGGTGTGTGTGTGTTCCCCTCCCCTTTCTTTTCTCTTTCCCCTCTCCTTCCAGAACACACGTGTACTTCTCTTTTCTTCCTCGGCTTCCTCAGCACCCCCTCTTTGGGGTCCATCACAAAGTAAGAATATAACCCATGCGTGTGTGTTTGTGTGTGTGTGTGTGTGTGGCATGCAAGCTGAGGCCACTACCAGGTCATCACAAAGGGTAACCTACCGGTATAACCCAGGGGGCAGGACAGCGCAGAACAGAAACAATGGATTTCCCTCCAGGTTTTTACTTCTTGCTTTAACTCAAGCCTTCCTAAAGGCTGAAAGTCGAGGCTTTTATTCAGGCTGTTTCTCAAGCTTTCAGGTCAGGCTTAGTTATGGCTCAGTCATGGCTTTAAAGCTGTGTGGAGGTTACCGATAGCCTTGAAACTCTACACAATGCTGGAGTCCCAATAGCCTGGCGCGATGAGACCCACACCGCTCAAAAAAGTCGTACTGTCCCTTGTGCGCGCCTTAGCCAAATAATATAATTTGTGTGTACGCATCGTTCCGGTAATATCTTTTCCCTGCATGATTTAAACTACAATTCATATTTCACCCACACGTACAGCTGAGACTCACATTGCAGAACACTTGGTACTGCGTCCGCTTAGCCAGGGCCCTGGCCTAAACCCTAAACCCAAACTTACATCACAGAACACGTGGTACTGCGTCCGCCGCTTAGCTAGGGCCCTGGCCCACTCATCAGGGCTGGGAGGCAGGTAGCCGAGTAGCAGCTGCAGGGGCAGGGAGGGGGGGCGTGGGGTGGGCCAGAATGACATTGAGTTGATAGATTCAGCCGACAAGGGCCAAGACTCAGGCTGATAGGGAAGCAGGAAGCCGAGTGGCAGCTGCATGGGCAGGGAGGTGGGGGAGGGATGGGCCAGAATGACATTGAGTTGATAGATTCAGCCGACAAGGGCCAAGACTCAGGCTGATAGGGAAGCAGGTAGCCGAGTAGCAGCTGCAGGGGCAGGGAGGGGGGCGTGGGGTGGGCCAGAATGACATTGAGTTGATAGATTCAGCGGACAAGGGCCAAGACTCAGGCTGATAGGGAAGCAGGTAGCCGAGTAGCAGCTGCAGGGGCAGGGAGGGGGGCGTGGGGTGGGCCAGAATGACATTGAGTTGATAGATTCAGCCGACAAGGGCCAAGACTCAGGCTGATAGAGAAGCAGGAAGCCGAGTAGCAGCTGCAGGGGCAGGGAGGGGGGCGTGGGGTGGGCCAGAATGACATTGAGTTGATAGATTCAGCCGACAAGGGCCAAGACTCAGGCTGATAGGGAAGCAGTGAGCTGAGCAGCAGCTGCAGGGGCAGGGAGGGGGGCGTGGGGTGGGCCAGAATGACATTGAGTTGATAGATTCAGCCGACAAGGGCCAAGACTCAGGCTGATAGGGAAGCAGGAAGCCGAGTAGCAGCTGCAGGGGCAGGGAGGGGGGCGTGGGGTGGGCCAGAATGACATTTGAGTTGATAGATTCAGCGGACAAGGGCCAAGACTCAGGCTGATAGGGAAGCAGGTAGCCGAGTGGCAGCTGCAGGGCCAGGGAGGGGGGCGTGGGGTGGGCCAGAATGACATTGAGTTGATAGATTCAGCGGACAAGGGCCAAGACTCAGGCTGATAGGGAAGCAGGTGGCCGGGTGGCAGCTGCAGGGGCAGGGAGGGGGACGTGGGGTGGGCCAGAATGACATTGAGTTGATAGATTCAGCCGACAAGGGCCAAGACTCAGGCTGATAGGGAAGCAGGATGCCGAGTAGCAGTTGCAGGGGCAGGGAGGGGGGCGTGGGGTGGGCCAGAATGACATTGAGTTGATAGATTCAGCCGACAAGGGCCAAGACTCAGGCTGATAGGGAAGCAGGAAGCTGAGCAGCAGCTGCAGGGGCAGGGAGGGGGGCGTGGGGTGGGCCAGAATGACATTGAGTTGATAGATTCAGCCGACAAGGGCCAAGACTCAGGCTGATAGGGGAGCAGGAAGCTGAGTGGCAGCTGCAGGGGCAGGGAGGGGGGCGTGGGGTGGGCCAGAATGACATTGAGTTGATAGATTCAGCGGACAAGGGCCAAGACTCAGGCTGATAGGGAAGCAGGAAGCCGAGTGGCAGCTGCAGGGCCAGGGAGGGGGGCGTGGGGTGGGCCAGAATGACATTGAGTTGATAGATTCAGCGGACAAGGGCCAAGACTCAGGCTGATAGGGAAGCAGGTAGCTGAGTGGCAGCTGCAGGGCCAGGGAGGGGGGCGTGTGGTGGGCCAGAATGACATCGAGTTGATAGATTCGGCCGACAAGGGCCAAGACTCAGGCTGATAGGGAAGCAGGAAGCCGAGTGGCAGCTGCAGGGGCAGGGAGGGGGGCGTGGGGTGCGCCAGAATGACATTGAGTTGATAGATTCAGCGGACAAGGGCCAAGACTCAGGCTGATAGGGAAGCAGGTGGCCGAGTGGCAGCTGCAGGGGCAGGGAGGGGGGCGTGGGGTGGGCCAGAATGACATTGAGTTGATAGATTCAGCCGACAAGGGCCAAGACTCAGGCTGATAGGGAAGCAGGAAGCCGAGTAGCAGCTGCAGGGGCATGGAGGGGGGTGTGGGGTGGGCCAGAATGACATTGAGTTGATAGATTCAGCCGACAAGGGCCAAGACTCAGGCTGATAGAGAAGCAGGTAGCCGAGTGGCAGCTGCAGGGCCAGGGAGGGGGGCGTGGGGTGGGCCAGAATGACATTGAGTTGATAGATTCAGCCGACAAGGGCCAAGACTCAGGCTGATAGGGAAGCAGGAAGCCGAGTAGCAGCTGCAGGGGCAGGGAGGGGGGCGTGGGGTGGGCTAGAATGACATTGAGTTGATAGATTCAGCGGACAAGGGCCAAGACTCAGGCTGATAGGGAAGCAGGTGGCCGAGTAGCAGTTGCAGGGGCAGGGAGGGGGGCGTGGGGTGGGCCAGAATGACATTGAGTTGATAGATTCAGCCGACAAGGGCCAAGACTCAGGCTGATAGGGAAGCAGGAAGCCGAGTAGCAGCTGCAGGGCCAGGGAGGGGGGCGTGGGGTGGGCCAGAATGACATTGAGTTGATAGATTCAGCGGACAAGGGCCAAGACTCAGGCTGATAGGGAAGCAGGAAGCCGAGTAGCAGCTGCAGGGGCAGGGAGGGGGGCGTGGGGTGGGCTAGAATGACATTGAGTTGATAGATTCAGCCGACAAGGGCCAAGACTCAGGCTGATAGGGATGCAGGTGGCCGGATGGCAGCTGCAGGGGCAGGGAGGGGGGCGTGGGGTGGGCCAGAATGACATTGAGTTGATAGATTCAGCCGACAAGGGCCAAGACTCAGGCTGATAGGGAAGCAGGAAGCCGAGTAGCAGCTGCAGGGGCAGGGAGGGGGGCGTGGGGTGGGCCAGAATGACATTGAGTTGATAGATTCAGCGGACAAGGGCAAAGACTCAGGCTGATAGGGAAGCAGGAAGCTGTGTAGCAGCTGCAGGGGCAGGGAGGGGGGCGTGGGGTGGGCCAGAATGACATTGAGTTGATAGATTCAGCGGACAAGGGCCAAGACTCAGGCTGATAGGGAAGCAGGAAGCCGAGTAGCAGCTGCAGGGGCAGGTAGGGGGGGCGTGGGGTGGGCCAGCATGACATTGATGACCATGTCTGAACCTATTAGATCTTTGTTAGATCTTTGTTAGATCCAGGTCAGATCCACATCAGGTCAGGGAAGATCTCTAATCCTCCACCCACCCACCTTCCTATTACAGCTCTGAGGTCATCATTGTACCGGCGAGTCAGATCAGATCCAGGTCAGATCCAGGTAAGATTCACATCAGGTCAGGGAGGATCTCCAATCCTCCACCCACCCACCTTCCAATTACAGCTGTGAGGTCACTCTTGTCCCGGCAGGTCAGATCAGATCCAGGATTTGTCAAAGATGGTTTAGGTCGGGGTTGAGTCAGCTCCAGGTTATTATCCAGGTCAGGCCTGTGTAAACAATTCCGCAGAAAAGCCTCCCCAATTCTTAAGACCCCTTTGGGGTGCTTGGGCCTGCATGGTCGGCCCTGACCATGCAAAATCTTGGGCTTCCAAGGTCCAGGTCAGATCTCCATTCCCCCGCCAACCAACTTCCACATTACTGCTTGCAGATTATTTTTGTCCAATCCAGTCAGATCAGATCCAGGTCAGATCTAATTTGGGTCGGATCCAGGCCAGATCTCCATCCTTACCTTCCATGTCACTGCCCGCAGATTGTCCTTGTCCGGGATCCCATGGAAAGCCAGCCTCCTGAGCGCATGCATGTTGATGCACGAACCTGCCAGCTCCTGCGGGAGGGAAAATATCGGTGTTAAGGGATAAAGGGGATAAGATCGGCGTTAACAGCAGAAAAAGCTGAGCGCTGCCAATTCCGCAACGGATGCAGGTTGATTCACGAACCCGCCAGCTTATGCGGGAGGAAAAATATCAGCGTTAATAGCAAAGAAAACTGGGCGCTACCCATGCCGCAACATATGCGGGTTGATGCACGAACCCGCCACACCTGCGGGAGGAATCAAATCGGCGTTCAATTACCGACATGGCCTCAGGGAGGGACATGAATTCGCAATCTCCTGCGAGGGCTAGGACTCATTTTCAACAGCTGAGCGCTGCCCATGCCGCAACAGATGCAGGTTGATGCAAGAACCCGCCAGCTCCTGCGGGAGGGTGCAGTCACCTCTAATCTAGAAGGCGAGGGGTGCAGCCACAAGACCAGCCGCCCGTCCCAGGCTTCTAGCAGTGCCCCAAGTACCCTCCTAGACCAGCCACACTAATCTTCTTGCCTGCTTAAAGCGTTGGACCCGCTGTTTCTCTGCACATTTAGATAGCGAGGGTGCAGCCACTTCTAAGGCCCCCTGTCCCAGGCTTCTAGCAGTGCCCCAATGGCCCCGTTAGGCAAGCCACACTAATCTTCTTGCCTGCTTGAAGCGTTGGACCCGCTGTTTCTCTACACATTTAGATAGCGAGGGTGCAGCCACTACTAAGGCCCCCTGGCGCAGGCTTCTAGCAGTGCCCCATTGCCCTGCTAGGTAAGCCACACTAATCCTCTTGCCTGTTTGAAGCGTTGGACCCGCTGCGCCTCAGGTTCCGCCAGGGCAGAGGAGAGGGACGTGCTGTGCTCTAGCGGGCTCGACCTATACCGCACAAGAAGAATGAGGGAGGGGAGGTCGGCGATGCAGGGGGCATTAAGGGCCATGAGGATAGCAAAACCATGCTCTGATGATGCAGAGGATAGGGACGTGATGTGCTTTAGCGGGCTCGGCCTAAACCGCACGAGAAGGAGGAGGGGCGGTCAACGAAGCATGGCGGGCCACAGGGGGGACAGCAAAATCATGCTTTGATAATGCAGGGGAGAGGGACGTGCTGCAATCAGGCGGGCTCGGCCTATACTCCACGGGAGGGAGGGGAGGTCAGAGTAACAGGCAGCGTGAGGGGCCACAGGAGGGTGAGCATAATCATGCTCTGATAATGCAGAGGAAAAGGTGCTGCACGCAGGCCAGCGCCTCAACCCCACAGGAGGGAGGGGAGGTCAGCGAAACATGGGGGTGTGAGGGGCCACAGGAGGTTATCGAAATCATGCTCTGCATAATGTGCAGTCACAGAAATCTTTGAGGCAATGAGTGCAAGGGAGGAAGGGTGCGAAAAGGTTGGCACAGCCTGGAACAGAGGGTGAGTAAAAGCCGTGGAAATGAGTGCAAGGGAGGAAGGGTGTGCAGAAGCAGGGAGGGGGAGGGGGATATTATTCCGGGTCTCTCTTCGTGTTTCCTCTGGCAGGAGGGCTGACAGGAGGGCTGACCTTAAGTCTAAGAGCATACGAGCTCCATCCATCACCATGTGCCTGGACCCCTTCCGCTGATTGCGGCCTGCACTGTAGATTTGCTTTAATTTCCCTCATACGGTAATCAATAATGTTTCGGGCTGAGGAACATATGAAGATACTAAGAATCGATTGTCGACACCAGTTTTCAGTCAGAAATTGAGTGTTTTGGGGCCCTGAGTGCATTGAATTGAAACATTTGTTCACACCCGAGGGAAGGTAATTAAATGGACGGCATCTTAATACTTTTTAAATAACACGTAGCCATACCGGTATTTCCAAAGTATTTTTTCCTACTCCCCATGATATTGCCCTAGGGGCTGCCTATGCACTAAGGCAGCATATGACAGTGCCACGCTCTTCTGCTGAGTGCGGCCAGCACAACAGGCCGTTATTAACTGTCTTGACTCGCATGCTCACCAGGCATGAGTGGCTGCAAGTTAAGGGTTCAGGGTCCAGGGTTAAGGGTTCGCTACTTGTTGTAGGGTATCTAAACTATATTGTCGACGTTTACGCCCATGAGGAATGGGAGCCTGCATGCCAGGGTTGTTGCGATAGCTTCTGTTTATGCATTGATGCTTCAATGGTTGTCAAGAAGGCCAAAGACAGGATTGAAAGCATGAGCAAAGTATGGGCCTTAGCACTGGGGTCTGACTATGAATGCCTTTTAAACCCGGTGGAGAGAGGAATGCCTTTTTAAATCTTGAGTCCCGTCCATCTTAGTTGCTACCCCTCGGGAATGAATCACTTGTTTCATGAACTGTCGTGTTAAGCGTGTACAATTGACGGAAACACTCGAATTCTGACTGAAACTGGCATTGACGATCAATAATATCTTGTGTCTTCATGCATCTCTTGCCCCAAGCAAAGTTCATAATGGGGTAGGCCAAAGCACATGTACAGAGCTGGTAGAGGGGATTTGTTTCATGTTCAAAAGCACCGGTGGGCAAAGGAGTATCTCAACCTCTGACCTCACCGGAATAAAGGAAAGCCTTTTAAACCGAGCTGGTAAGGATCGCGCCAGCTCCCCGACTGTGACATCTCAATCCCTAACATGATTCAAAAGGCATGACTGATTTACGTATTCAAGAGTTGACCGGACAGTTCATGGTGCCTGGCCATATCGTGTAAGCCTCCAGTTGTGTGCGAGATCAGTGGGGAGCTGTCATGCCTAGTCGCAAACTCAGCTCTGCATGGTATGTGCTGCTGGCGCCCCTGACACATTAAGTAAACCATGTGTGATTGTCGGTGTGAACATAGACAGTAATAGATAGGCATGAGAGCCGTCAGACTGTACCTGCCGAGGGCGCTGTTGGAGAGGGCACTGGTGAAGGAGCTGACCAGGTGGGCCAGGGGGGGCTGGGCAGGGTGGTCGCTCCCCCTGCCATCATCGCTGCCAAGGCCCGAAGATGAACTGGTCGGCCTCTTGACCTGCTGCAGCTGCTGCTGTTGGTGTCCCTGTTGTTGTGCTTGCTGTTGTAGATTCTCCAGGCCACGCTGGACCGAGCTGACGAGGCTCGCTGCGAACGTATTTGCGTATTGCATTCAAGATGGCAGGCCTGACGAGCTCATTGTGTGAGAAAAATGTGTCGGTGAAATGCTAAAGCGGTGAGTGGAGAGGGCTGGAGGGGATAGGGTAGAGACGCTGTCGACTATTGCTTATAGCTGTCTAGTTAGCTGGCCATGGATCAACCCTTTTTCTCGACGAAGAAGCAAGTATGTTAGTTTGGCAATCACGAGAGAGTGTCCAATGCTGTTATAACGCAAGATCCCTCGTCTCAAACTGTTTTTGATTTGTGTCAAAAAGTGTGGGGTGGTTTTGGCAAAACGTTCGCGATTGTTTTGCTGTATCGCTCTTGTACCCGTCCAAGCTCTGGCAAGAACTCAAAACATATTATCAGATCCCTTAGCTAAGGCCTCTCTTCCATTTTCAAAAAACACCGCCCTCGGGTGCAATCCCCTCAGTGATCATTCAGCACATTCCTGCTAGGCATCGTCGGTCCATCGCCGCACCATACTGTACAGCTATAAAGCTCTGGAAATCTGGGTTTCGGCATTTGAAACGGAGCACTCAGAAAGATGAATCGGAGGTTGCTCGGTGAGATCTTCGCGGGCAAGGATGCTTTCCAAAGCAAGTCGTTTTAGTTGCCACAAGCAACACATCTGCATCGAAAGCTACTGCAGAGTAGCATGGAGCCTGCCTTGCCCACGTCCACTCCATTCAGTACACCCCCTCTCCATGCCTTGTTACCTCTGATTTGCATCTGAGCCATACCAGCCCCACAAAGTATTGCCATGGATATAACAGTCCTCCATATTTGATTGATCTCTGCACATGCCTGTGAAATGGTCATGTGCCCATGTCCACGGTGTTCCTCATGTGCAACTTAACGACACATCCATGTGCATGCCCGTGTTGCATGTCAAGAATACGTCCATGAACCTGTCTGTATCACATATATCCTGTGCTGCATTTAAAAGTGTTTCCTGTTAATTTCTCAATTTGCACCGGTTTCTTGTCCGATATTCCTGGCTGTCTAGAGTGCTCAGCTGACACACACGACCCTGCAACACCAGGGCCATGCGCCATGCAACCCTGCATGTCCATGACAATGCGCCTTGGAATTATGTAATTGTATGCACCATGCAGAGCTCCTCACATGCCCAGGGCAAGTAAACAGTGCTGTGCCGATTACGGTCCTTACATAACTGAATTACGTAGCTGAGTTTCAGTCACCGTAATTTCAAGGCAAAGTCAGCTACTATACCCCCAAGGGACCGTAATTACTTACACAATTTCTGAATTATGGCACAATTGCAGGGCACTGGAAATAAACCATGCCCGTCTTAAATGTGATTTTCAAGCGAGCGGTGCAGCTTGTGTCCATGCTGTTGCACCATTGCACAAAGAAACAAGCACTCAAACTCACACACGGAAACAAACACACACCTGTCCAATATTTTGTGCCATAAATAGTGTCCCCTCTCCATGGATTGCATGCATCATGCAATTCCATCCCTGCTGTCCATTTCTGTTTTTTGCATTTGTTGTTCTTTTCATTTCTGGGCCAAAGCGTCCAACCCTAGGCCTTCACAGAGTGTGCATGTAATTATTACCTCAAATCAATCCCCAAAGGCGTGGCCTGTTACAAGGGGCCTGTTTAAGGGGGTGTTGCGTTGTCCGTGTTGCTTGGCTCCTGCTAGATCTCTTTCCAGATGGCAGTGCGCTGCCTATGTTGCCCCTGGCAGTTGCATTATGACACCGCTTGACGTGTAAGACACAAAATAAAAGCAAAGTAGGCGATATCACTCTGGGCGTTTCCTTCTGGCTGGGCTTTGGCAGCTGCTACGGCAAATGTCCGAAGCTTGTCCTTCTAATCTATATCTGCAGCTCCGACCCCTTTAGTCCCCCCCCCTTAGCTGGCGCCCGGCGGACTTAACCCCGCAACTCACAGCCCGGCGGACCTAACCCCGCAACTCACATGCTCATCGTAAATCACAGCCAGTTCAGTCAATTTCTGCACACACTAAACTATAAACGGTGAGCCCTTGAGCCCAACCCTCACCCTAGTACAGGCAAAAAACCCTTCGTTTTAAACCATAGGCCTTACCTGCACCCTGGTGCATGCGCAGACCCCTTTATACTGCATCATGATTCATGAAGCCTTGGGCTTAATCCTACTTCTGGTACTTGCGCAGACCCATTCCAGTCCGTGGAGCTTCCGGAGATCGTGGAAGAGTTCCTTTCCTACGGGCAGACAACAGCCATCGCATTCAACCGCCGCGGGACGCTCCTCGCTTGTAAGGGCTCAGCAGATTTCCTTCGTTTGTTGAAGGGGTGGGCTCATATGTTAATGGCGCGTGGCTGCCAAAGGGCGCATGGCTGCCAATGGGCGCATGGCTGTCCATGGGCGCATGGCTGTCCATGGGCGCATGGCTGTCCATGGACGCATGGCTGTCCATGGACGCATGGCTGTCCATGGGCGCATGGCTGTCCATAGGCGCATGGCTGCCCATGGGCGCATGGCCGCCAATGGGTGCATGGCTGCCAATGGGCCCAATGCTGCCCATGGGTGCTTGGGACTCGTCAGCCCACATGGCATGCCGACATCGATATGCTTATTTTGCTGATAAGGCTCGCCGGCTTTCTTCCTATTTGAAGACACGTGCCTGCGGGCACCCGCCAAATCGATCAAAGGAGCATTAAAATATCCTTTACCTTCATTTGGTGCATGCTGCCCTCCCTCCCTCCTCCCTTCAACAGCTCACGTTAACCGCTCGTGGCATCTTGGCTTCTTGCTCATGGTTCTCTTAAGCTCTCCTTCCTGCCCCCCTCTCTCTTAAATCGCTGACATTATCCTTAGCGCACGACTTCTTTCATTTGTCATTTCATGCATGCTGCCCTCCTCCTTTGAATCGCTCAGAAACCTCACCTGCCTTCTCTCTCATACTTTTTGTAAGCTCTCCTCCCGGCCCCCTCTCTCTATACCGGATGAAAAAATCCACGCATGACTAATTCTTCCATCATTTGACGATGCTGCCCTCCCTCCCTCCCTCCCTCCCTCCCTCCCTCCCTCCCTCCCTCCCTCCCTCCTCCCTTTCCTCAACAAAGCGGGCACTGCCGACGGGACGATAGTGGTCTGGGACTTTGGCACAAAAGGCGTCGCCAAGTTGTATTCTGGCCACACGTAAGTTCGGGCGTGCCAGGTTTTGCGATATCAAGGGTTGAAGGTTTGCACTGCTAACCCTAAACCTGAACCGTGTGGGACTTACTTTAGCGCCAAGTGCATGCTAAGGTATTTGCTGAGCACACTGAATTATGGGGTCTATACTGTTTACCAAAGCTTTTCAACGACACAGTCATTCAGAGGCGGTGTAAGTAGTCACCGCCCCTTGCTGGTAAGGGTAGCTGAATCCGCCTTGGGATTACGGTGATTGGGACTCGGCAATGTAATTCAGCCACCGTAATGTCTGATTGGCACAGCACTGCTGTACACCCTAGACCCTTGACCGTCTGAGGGGCATCGCAAATATATGTGCTGGGCATGCATGAGTGCCATGATGGCCTTTTTAATGTGATTGTCGAAGCCCTGCAAAAAGTTTGGTGTCTTTCACACCAAGGGCGTCGCGTTCATTTTGCAGGGCTTACACAGGCATTGCAATGCCTGAACCCCTAAGGTTTTAGGGTTTTTGGGGTTAAGGTTTTGCCGGACCTGGTTTGAAGTGTACAGCGTGACCTCTGCACCTGTTCAGTGGTTGGCCGATCTCAAGTCCTGTGCGCTCTCTGGGTGTATACTCCACACCTCCAGTACTTTGCAGGAGCAACGCACCCTTCAAGTTTGATCCTTACACCGGGAAGTGGTTGGTTTCAAATCCCGTACGCTCTGTCAGGGCCTGATGTACTGACTGTACGGAACGTGAAGTTTGTACTGACTGTATGGAATGTGAAGTCTGAAAGGGAATCCTGGAATGGTGTTCCAGGATTCCCTTTTAGACTTCACATTCCGCTAAAATAAAAACATATAATTTTTTTACAAATTGTTCAAGAAGAGTTAATGAATATCTGATTTATATTATAAAAAAATAGTTATTTACTTTAAAAGTTTATTTATAAATTTAAACATTTTACAAACAATAAAATATTTTTAAAAAACACGACTTTTTCGTATCCTTCTTTATTTGTCTTACCCCCCTTGCTTCATAAGATTTTTTTTTAATTAAAATAAAGGGCAATCTTAATCTCTCGTTTACCTTCTTTTTGCAGTTCAATTTTGTCAAGTAAAGTATGAATTTTAAATAGATAGTTATTTAGAAGTTTTTTTAAAGGAAAAACTTGCATAGTAATTGAATTTTTTAAATTATTATATATATTTTTTTTGGAAGCTTGTGGTTATGTTTTTCCTGCCCACATGCACGGCAGCGCAGAAGTGCTGGTTTCTATCTTGTGGTCTGTCCTGTACTCCTGCCGGACTGACAACTGGTTTTAAACTACCAAAGGCCCAAGTGCTGTCTTGTGATCTGTCCTGTACTCCTGCCGGACAGCCGGCTGGTTCTGAACTACTGAAGGCCTAAGGGCTGTCTCGTCATCAGTTATGAAGAAATTCGAAAGAAAGAAGGAAACCTGCGCCCTGTGGGAGGCGTGAGAGTTAAGGAAACAACGCAGCCTGGGCGATAGCCACATCCGCGCCGCTACCGTAACTGAAGGACTTGAGAATGAATAGCTGTGTTACGTTCCTGCCTGCCTGCTTCCTGCCTGCTTCCTGCCTACTCCTTCCTGCCTGCTTCCTGTCTGTTGCCTGTCTTCCTGCTGCCTGCCTTCCTGCTTTCTGCTGCCTGCCTTCCTGCTGCCTGCTGCCTGCCTGCTGCTTCCTGCCTGCTGCCTGCCTGCTGCCTCCTGCCCCTTGCATGCTGCCTGCCTTCCTGCTGCCTGCTGCCTGCCTGCTGCTTCCTGCCTGCTTCCTGCCTGCTGCCTCCTGCCCCTTGCACGCTGCCTGCCTTCCTGCTGCCTGCTGCCTGCCTTCCTGCCTACTGCCTGCTGCTTCCTGCCCGCTGCCTCCTCCTTCCTGTCTGCTGCCTGCCTGCCTGCTTCCTGCCTGCTTCTTGCCTTCCTGCTGCCTGCCTGCTGTCTTCCTGCTGCCTGCTTCCTGCCTGCTGCCTGCCTTCCTGTTGCCTTCCTTCCTGCTTCCTGCTCCCTGCCTGCTGCCTTCCGTCCTGCTGCCTGCTTCCTGCCTACTGCCTGCCTTCCTGCTGCCTGCCTTCCTGCTGCCTGCTTCCTGCCTGCTGCCTGCTATCATGCTGCCTGCTGCCTGCTTCATGCCTGCTGTCTGTCTTCCTGCTTCCTTCCTGTTTCCTTCCTGCTTCCTGCCTACTGCCTGCCTTCCTGCTGCCTGCTGCATGCCTTCATGCTGCCTGCTGCCTGCCTTCCTGCTGCCTGCTTCCTGCCTACTGCCTGCCTTCCTGCTGCCTGCCTTCCTGCTGCCTGCTTCCTGCCTGCTGCCTGCTATCATGCTGCCTGCTGCCTGCTTCATGCCTGCTGTCTGTCTTCCTGCTTCCTTCCTGCTTCCTTCCTGCTTCCTGCCTACTGCCTGCCTTCCTGCTGCATGCTGCCTGCCTACTGCCTGCCTTCCTGCTGCCTGCTGCCTGCCTGCCTACTGCCTGCCTTCCTGCTGCATGCTGCCTGCCTACTGCCTGCCTTCCTGCTGCCTGCTGCATGCCTTCATGCTGCCTGCTGCCTGCCTTCCTGTTGTCTGCTTTCTGCCTGCTGCCTGCCTTCCTGCTGTCTGTTTCCTGCCTACTGTCTGCCTTCCTGCTGTCTGCTTCCTGTCTGTTGCCTGCCTTCCTGCTGCCTGCCTTCCTGCTGTCTGCTTCCTGTTGCATGCTGCCTGCCTTCCTGCTGCCTTCCTTCCTGCTGTCTGCTTCCTGTTGCCTGCTGCCTGCCTTCCTGCTGCCTGTTTCCTGCCTGCTTCTTGCTGCCTGCTGCCTGCTTCCTGCCTGCTTCCCGCCTTTCTGCTGCCTGCTTCCTGCCTGCTGCCTTCCTTCCTGTTGTCTGCTGCTTCCTGCCTGCTGCCTGCCTTCCTGCTGCCTGCTGCCTGCCTTCCTGCCCTCATGTTGCTTCCTTCCTGCTGCTTCCTGCCTGCTGCCTGCCTTCCTACTGCATGCTGCCTGCCTGCTGCCTGCCTTTCTGCTTCCTGCCTGCTGCCTGTCTTCCTGCCTGCTGCCTGCCTTCCTGCTGCCTGCTTCCTGCCTGCTGCCTGCCTTCCTGCTGCCTGACCTCCTGCCCTCCTGCTGCTTCCTTCCTGCTGCTGCCTGTCTGCTGCCTGACTTCCTGCTGCCTGCTGCCTGCTGCCTGCCTGCCTACCTGCTTCTGGCCTTCCTGTTCCCTCCTGCCTGCTCCCTGCCTGCCTGCTGCTTCCTGCCTGCCGGTGTTTAAGCAGTAAGGACTGTTGCATGCTATGCGCTGCCAACCAGGAATGCAGTACTGATGGCTCTGGTATGTACTAATGCTATGTTTAAATGTGCTGCCTACTGTTCATGAACTACTGACATCTGTTTTGCGTTTTGTCCTGCCCAACGCAGGTCCTCAGTCTCAAGCGTCTGCTGGTCCCGGGATGGCCGACACATGCTCTCAGGTTCCCTAGACAACTCAATAATCCTATGGGACGTGTTGTCAGGCAGCCAGGTAAACACAATGTGATCTTGACTCTTGACCATGAAGCCTGAAGCCTCGGCTAGGCAAGGCTGGGTGTGATCAGCCTATGGGACGTGTTGTCAGGCAGCCAGGTAAGGACAATATGATCTTGAATCTTGACCATGAAGCCTGATGCCTCTGCCTGGCAAGGCTAGGTTTGATCAGCCTATGCTGCTTGTTGACAGGCCGCCAGGTAGAGCAAGAGGATCCTCACTCTGGGCCATCAGGCCTGAATCCCCAGATAGGGAAGGATAAGTTTGATCATATTTTGTGGATATGTTGTCAGGCAGCCAGGTGAAAGCAAGATGATCCTGATGCTTGGCCATGAAGCCTGAATCCCCTGCTACTCAGCTAGGGGAATACGTTTGACCAGCCTTAACTGCTTGTTGCCAGGCAGCCGGGTAAGAGCAAGATCACCATGGATCTTGACCCGAATGCCCTGAGCCACCAGCCAGGTAAAGAGAAGTTCAATCATCTGTTTTAGACGTGCTGCTAGGCAGCCTGATATAGGCAAAATTATCTTGGCTCTTGACCCTAAGGCCTGAACCCTGAGCCATGTAGGAACTGTTTCATCATCCTATGCGGCGACATTATACCTGATACGTTATGCCTAAAACCTTCAACCCTAAACCTTAAACCCTAAGCCGCAAACCTTAAACCCTAAACCTGAAACCTGAAACCTTAAACCCTAAATCCTAAACCTCAAACCCTATGCATTATACCTTATGGGCCATAAGTTATGGCTTATACCTTATACCCTACACCCCTGTGCCCTACCGTTTCCTACCTCTTATGCCCAACGCCCAATGTCCTCCCCCGTTCCCTGCCTATGCCCTATGTCTCCAATTCCCTACTTCCTCCCCCGTTTCATGTCTCTTCTGCTCAATGCCCTATGTCCCTGTGTCCACTGCTTCCCTAGGTCATCAAGGTAGTGTTGCCCTCAGCCGTGTCCCAAGTCAGCCTCACACCCAGGCCACCTTACCTTTGTGTGGCCAGCCTGTCAGACGGGACGTCACCGATCAAGGTGGACCTGAGCAACGGGAGCCAGCAGACATTGCCCACATTAGGTGAGAAAAGGAACATCAACGAAGTCAACAAATATGAAAGACCAGAGCCGGGGGATGAATGGGGTAGGCTGAAGGGCCATGATTCCTAACAATCTGAAAGGACTGTAAATAGCTTTTCTGATGAGCCAGCAGAGACTTCTCAAGAGAGAAAGAAAACTACGCCCCCCCTGGGGCGTGCGGGTTAAGGGAATAGCGCAGCTCGGGGCCGAAGCCACGAAGACTTCTCAGCCACTAAGCCAGCAGAGACAACCGATATCATAACTTGTGATCAACGCTCCTTGGAAGCTGTGCTTGGGGATTTGCGGGTGGACCTTTCAAATGAGGGCTGCCCACCTTTTGAGATTCGTACGGGACGGGCTTTAATCAACCTGAACTGCCGGCATGCGTCCTCTCCTCCTGTAGTTTACAATTACACCCCTCTTCCCGTTCAGGGGAGGTCGAGGGCGCCCCTGGCTTGGTCGCGCTGCTGAGTAAAGGCGGGGACATGGTGCTGCTGGGGCAGTCCAAGGGGGGTCTCCTGGCGCTGCTGGATCTGACCACCCTGAGATGCCTCGACATACTTAAGGTTGGTGGACGCACATGTGGGCATGTGCAGATGGTTGTATGTGCATGTGTGTCTGCGAGGCACGCCTGCTGCTATTTGTGCGAAGTGTCGCTGGACCTGAGCACCCTGCGATACCTCGTAATACCAAGGTGCGTGGACGCGCATGGGGCCAAGGCCAGGTGTGTGCAGTGCACACACCCAAGACTGTGCACATGTTTGTATTCGCGTATGTGTGTGCGTGGCGAACCTGCTGTTTATTTGTGATTCATGCCGCTGGACCTGACCCCCCTGCGGCGCCTCGACATACTCTGAAGGTGGGTGGGTGTTTGTACATGTGTCTACATGGAACACATGGATGTTGCACATATCTCCCTCTAGTTCATGGATTAGCCCTCAACCCCCAGCCCTCAACCCCCAGCCCTCAACCCCCAGCCCTCAACACCCAGCCCTCAACACCCAGCCCTCAACACCCAGCCCTCAACACCCAGCCCTCAACACCCAGCCCTCAACACCCAGCCCTCAACCCCCAGCCCTCAACCCCCAGCCCTCAACCCCCAGCCCTCAACCCCCAGCCCTCAACCCCCAGCCCTCAACCTCCAGCCCTCAACCCCCAGCCCTCAACACCCAGCCCTCAACCCCCAGCCCTCAACCCCCAGCCCTCAACCCCCAGCCCTCAACACCCAGCCCTCAACACCCAGCCCTCAACCCCCATCCCTCAACACCCAGCCCTCAACCCCCAGCCCTCAACCCCCAGACCTCAACCCCCAGCCCTCAACCCCCAGCCCTCAACCCCCAGCCCTCAACCCCCAGCCCTCAACCCCCAGCCCTCAACCCCCAGCCCTCAACCCCCAGCCCTCAACCCCCAGCCCTCAACCCCCAGCCCTCAATCCCCAGCCCTCAACCCCCAGCCCTCAACCCCCAGCCCTCACCCCCCAGCCCTCAACCCCGACTCCCCAATAGGTGCCCAGCGCTGCATGTATCTCCAGCCTGGTTAAGGGTTTGCCCCAAAATCCGAATCCCTCAAACCCACTAGGTGCCCAGCGCTGCATGTATCTCAAGCTTAGTTTGGGGTTTGGCCCTAAACCCGAATCCCTCAAACCCTCAAACCACCTCGGTGCCCAGTGCTGCACGTATCTGTAGCCTGGTCCTGAACCCTAAACCCTAAGACCCAACGCCTGCCTAGGTGCCCAGTGATGCACGTATCTGTAGCCCGATCCTGAACCCTGAACCCTGAACCCTAGACCCTAATCCCCCAATCCTGCCTAGGTGCCCAGTGCTGCACGTATCTCTAGCCTGGTCCTGAATCGCAAGGGCACACTGCTGCTAGCCAACTGCCACGACCGGTGCATTCGGCTGCTGGAGGTGCAGCCCAGGAGTAGCCTGCCAGAGGATTCCCAACGGGGATATGATGAGCAGCAGGTGGTAGCAGCGCTTGCACAACCCAAGGTGAGGGGACGGTTAAGGGGATTCCCAACGGGGATATGATGGACAGGCAGGTGGTAGCAGCGCTTGCACAAACCCAGGTGTGCGGTTGTTTGAGTTGGAGGGCGTGGCCAGAGGGTATGCCGGATGGCAGAAGGTGAGGGGCGTTTAGCTAGTTAGGGTGGGGAGGTGCTGCGGAAGGCCCTTTGTGGCATGAACCCTAAACTCTTAACCCTAAACCTTAAGGGGCATGAACCCCAAACCCTAAACCCTAAGGGACATGAACCCTAAACCCTAAGGAGCATCAACCCTAAACCCTAAGGGGCATGGGCCAAAACCCTTAACCTTAAGGGGCATGTACCCCGAACCCTAAACCCTAAGGGGCATGAAACCTAAACCCTTAACCCTAGAGCCCTTTGCGACATGTGCCGTATACCCTAGGGGCATGAACCCTAAACCCTTAACCCTTAACCCATAACTCGTTACCCTGAAGACGAGCCCAGGAGGGAGGGTGTTGAATAGAGCAGCCCCACTGAAAGTGTATCTTGCACCAGAACCTGGTCTTGGCTGTGAAAGCGCCTACACCTCCTCCCAGCTTTAATCTCAAGGCTTGTAGGAGGGAGCGCCTGGTAATAAAGGTTCCGTGGCCCTTAACCCTCCTTGGCCTCCCCCCGTACCCCTGCCCCTCTTACATACTCCCTCTGACCCTCTACAGGATGTTCCTGTTCCAACCTTGATCACACACCCATTCTCCTGGCCCATGTCCTGGCCCACCCACCTTAACGCCCCCCCCCCCCCCCTTTCTGGCCTATGTCCTTGCCCATGCACCTTTCCGCAGCCTGATCCAAATGTCAGGCGATTAAGCTGCAGACACAAAGCACCTTGCAGAGGCCCCCCTACCCCCTCGGCCCCTCAGAGCTCACATTCGACATTCAAACGTCCAGGCAGTTAAACGACCCTTCAGAGCTCATATTAGACATCCCTGGCAGATAATCCCCCGGAATCCCCCCTCCTACCCCCGATCAGATGGCATAGGACTCCGGGACTTCCCTAGAACATCATGCACCCCTGTTCCTTTACCCCCCTCCTCCCCCCCTCCTCCCTGCCCTTGCAGTGCCCCTCCCATCCCCTCTTCGATGGCCCCGGTTTGCTGTCCCATGTGCGGGACTTCCAGAACGTCGTGGAGCGCTGCTCCTGGCGCTCCTGCTGCTTCAGGTATGGGGTTCACACCTAGTTTTTACCCCAAGCTAAGAGTTCAGGTATGGGGTAATGTGGTTCACCCCTAGCTTGTACCACCACCCTAGCTCCTTCACCACCCCCAAGCTAAGGGTTCAGGGTGTCAGGTTATGGCTCAGGCGCCCCTGCTGCTTCGGGTACAGGGTTCACCCCCCAGATTAAGGTTCATTTCCAGGTAATGGGTTTCACCCCTAGCCCCTATCGTGTACCCCAAGCGAAGGGTTCAGGGTTTGAGTGTTATGGCTCAGGCGCTCCTGCTGCTTCAGGTACGTGGTTCACCCCCCAGCTTAGGGTTCAGGGTGCGAGCCTATACCCACTCATACCCATTCATACTCCCTCATACCCACTCATACTCCCTCCTACCCACTCTTACTCCCTCACACCCACTCACACTCCCTCATACCCACTCATACTCCCTCACACCCACTCACACTCCCTCATACCCACTCATACTCCCTCACACCCACTCACACTCCCTCATACCCACTCACACTCCCTCATACCCACTCATACTCCCTCATACCCACTCATACTCACTCACACCCACTCACACTCCCTCATACCCATTCATACTCCCTCATACCCACTCATACTCCCTCAAACCCACTCATACTCCCTCATACTCCCTCATACCCACTCATACTCCTTCATACCCGCTCACACCCACTCATTCTCCCTCATCCCACTCATACTCCCTCATACTCCCTCATACTCCTTCATACCCACTCATACTCCCTCATACTCCCTCATACTCCCTCATACTCCCTCATAACCACTCATACCCACTCATACTCCTTCATAACCATTCATACTCCCGCATAACCACTCATACCCCCGCCTCCTGTCTCCTCCTTGTACAGCAGCGACAGTGAACATGTGATTGGCGCATCTGCCAGCAAGGCAGAGCACCACCTCTACATCTGGAACCGGATATACGGGAACATGGAGCGCATCCTGGAGGGTGAGGTGCAGGGTTGAAGGGGTATTGGGTTTAGGGGTAAAGGGTTGGGGTTTGGAGCGCATCCTGGAGGTTAAGGGGTATAAGGTTGGGGTTTGGAGCGCATCATGTGTAATCCCTGTTTCGATATGGAGCGCATCCTGGAGGGTGAGGTGTAGGGTTGAAGGTGTAGGGGTATAGGGTTGGGATTTGGAGCGCATCCTGTGTAATCCCTGTTTCAACATAGAGCTCGCCTTGGAGTTGAGGTCGAGAGATGAGACATGGAGTGAATCCTGGAGGTGGAGATTGAGGGTTCAGGTTGAGAGCAAGTCCTGGAGGGTGAGAGAAACTGAAAAAGTGAAAACTGTTCTGGGTTAAAGGATTTTAGATGGTCGCGATATATTTGATTTGCCCGCGGGTCTGTACAACTATCTAAGTGTGTGTCGCCCTCATGGCAAACTATCGACCAAGACTCGTAATTTCCGTCTGAGAACTGGCGTCTTCAATCAATAATTAGTACGGTACATTCAAGGATCACAAAACAACAGTAATGATGAGGAAGGCAAAGCAAATCTACGGGACCGGTAATCCAAATCTGGGAGGGCAAGAAAACAGCGATTCACGCTTGAGCGCTGTAAGTAAGATATCTAATACTACCCATCCCCCTCACACCAGGGGGTGGCCCCCGGACCCCCAAGCAGAAGGGCAGTGTCCCCCCGTCCCCCCCCCCCCATCTTGCGAGGCTTTTCCGCGCCTCGTGGTAAACAGTTACCTCAGAATTGGTCGAAAAATCATGACGTGGTTACATCAGGGTATTATTGCTTCCTTCACACAAATCACTTTTTTGCTTCATTCCTAGTCCCTGCAGATGGGCCCAAAAGCAGTAGCTTGCCGCGCCTTGTGGTAAAAAGTCACCTCAGAATTGGTCAAAAATCAAGGGCAATAGAAGTGTTAAAATCAGTGATTTACCGATTCCTAAAAACAATCACTGCTTCACATTCTTCCCAGTCCCTGCAGAGGGGCCGAAAGGCAGTGGCTTGACAGCTTGTAAGTACAGGATATTGAGTATCATAATAGCTTAACGTGCGGACGGCACCCCCCCCTCTATACCTTGCTTCCACTGGCAGGCCCCAAGGAGGGCGCCTTGGCTGTGGCCTGGCACCCGCTGCGATCTGTTCTGGTCAGCGTGTCTGGTGGTGGGCGCGTGATGTGCTGGGCCCGCATCTACAGGTGAAGGGGGGGTAGGGGGCGGGTGGAGGAATGTGTGACCTGGCACCCGCTGCGATCTGTTCTGGTCAGCGTGTCTGGTGGTGGGCACGTGATGTGCGTTGGGCACGGACCTACAGATGGGGGGAAGAGTTGAGAACTGGAGTGGCATCACCAATGGCTTCCAGGATTGATCAAATGCACCCTTTTACGACTTGGTCACGGCTTGGCGTTTAGGCTTATGCGACAGAGGCCATGAGCTTGTGCATGGTCATTGGAAAAGCAGAGAAGCTATTTTGTCTGGGGAAATCTTCTGGGCGTTTCTTTGTGTGCATGATAAAATAGGAATTGCCCCCCCCCCTCCATTCCCTGCCATAAGAAAGGGATTATGCCTTGTTGCCTGACCTTATCTTGACATTTCTCCCCTCCCTGTCGTGAGAACTGGAGCGCCTGGCCGTCAGGCCTCATGCATGTTGTCTCCCTGCCTGCAAAAAAACTAAACCTTCAAAACCCTTAACCCTCCCTGCCTGCAGTGAGAACTGGAGCGCCTTTGCGCCGGACTTCCTTGAGCTGGAGGAGAACCTGGAGTACGTGGAGCGAGAGGATGAGTTTGACTGGAACACGCCGGTGAGCCTTCTCTATCCCTCTTCCTCTTTACGTCCCAACCTTAAGCTGTGTTTCTTTTAGCGGGCACCAGCCCACCCGTAGGGGGCTGCCCGGCGGCGACCACGGGCCCATATGGGGACAAAATCTTGACCGACCTATGGCCGGTGGCCCGAGCAGCAAGACTTGCTGCACCTGATGTAGCTGAATTGTAGCTGATATGCGTCAAAAGAAACGCCCGACTTCAGCCCCCCTCGTTTTATGGAGAAAGCGGACGCCGGTGAGTCTTTTTCATCTCCCCCCCCCATCACGTCCTCAACCCTAAAGACACATCCGCTGGTGTGGAGGGAGCGAGCTTTGGCGCTGTGTTGTAGGGCTTGCTGAACCCGAAACCCGAAACCCTTTCCAGGTACCCTGTTCGGAGTTTTTAACTGACTGCCGTGTGTTCTTCGGTTGTAGGGAGCCGTAGGGTAGGGTTTGCTGAACCCTGAAACCTGCCCCTGGACCCTTTACCCACGACGGAGACGTTAACCGAGTGCGATGTGCTGCAGGGTGCTATGGCCACGACCACCCCCGCCGACGCCGGGCAAGCATCAGCTTCGAAGGTTGCGGCCACTGTGGCTGCTGCTGCAGCTGCTGGCGCCTCGCCAGTGGCCAACGGCAAAGCCTGCGCGGAAAACGGGGCAACAGCGGCGGCTGCGTCTGATCCGCAGGCTATGGCCGTAGACACTGCTGTAAAGGGTGCTGGGGTGCCTGCCGCCACCGTCGCCGCCAGCACCGCAGCACCCACGGCTGTCGTATCTGATCCGCATGCTATGGCCATGGACACTGCTGTTAAGGATGAGGTGTCTGCTGTCAGCACTGCGGTGCCTGCGGCCGCGGACGCGACTGCCGTGTCTGATGTGCAGGCCATGGCTGAGGATACTGTGGCGGTGTCAGGTGTCGCAGAAGCCGCTGCAGGTGTTTCAGCCCCCACGGCTGTGGCAGCGGAAGGAGTGATGGACCCTGCCGCTAGTGGTGCTGCCACTGACGGGACTGTTGCGGACGCTGCTGTTGATGTTGCAGTTCCTGCAGCTGCGGTAGATGCTGCTCCAGCTGCTGGCATGACAGTTGCGAACACTGGTGCCGATGCCTCTGCTCCTGCGGCTGCGCCTGCTTCTGCACCTGCTCCTGCGGCAGCGGCGACGCTAGATACTGCGGCGGCTACGGCGGCGGTAGATGCTTGTGTTGCTGCTGCCGATATGACTGTTGCGGATATTGCTGCGCCTGGTCCTGCTCCAGCTTCGGTGAGGATAGATGCTTCTGCTGCTGTTGCTGCTGCTGACACTACTGTTGCGAAGACAGTTGCGGCTGCGGCAGCTGGTTGTGATATGACTGCCGTTGCTGCTGATATGACTGCTGCGGCTGGCGGTGGTGCTGCGGCCGCTGCTGGCTTGACTGCTGCAGCTGGTAGTGCCACTGCTGCCACTGGGGCATCAGACCTGCCGGAGGTGCGTTTGGGGTAGGGTATGACTCCCCTGGCTCTGGCAAGACATGACCCTTCATCGTACTTCATAATACAAAGTACAACAAGGCAGTACGTTATTGTGTAAGGTTTATCATTTGGGTGTGGGGAAGACACAGGTTCCAGATTACCTTCGTGACGGATCCAGCTTCAGCTACATTTCAGCTACGCGTCGACTTACAATTGCACCGCCCCACACACCCTAACAAGAGGTCCCGCCGTGCAGCCGAATGGACTTCTGGCGAACCTGGCCCTTTTGAAAATGTATATTGGGTGAACAGGTTGGCGCCTGAACCCTGAACCCTAAACCCACATTTCACTGAAAACTTCCACCATCTGTACCAGGCCGGTCAGGGGTGGGATGCACTTTCTTTTGTGGATGCTTTTGTAGACTTAATTGAGGGCTAGTTGCTAGAGGAGCTCAGTTGCCGTCCGACTTGTTTGCCTACCCGGCTTCTCCTTTCATTCCTTTTGTTTGTGTTCCCTCTTCCTTTTAGTTTTTATTTTCTCTGATCAGTTGGGCGCCCACTTGGCCGAGCCTTCTTGTGCATGGCCCAGAGGTGTAACGTCATTTACATTCCACTGATCCTGTGTGCATTTATCACATTTCTGCTCAGGTGCATGAGGGGAGGGAGGTGTTTGTGTAGGGTTTAGGGAGCCGTGTGCATGGGTTCAGAGAGTTGTTTTTTCCCTGCTGCTTGGAAGGGTGTTTGGGTTGTAGGGCGACACAAGTCAGGGTTCAAAGTGTTGTGTGGCATTCACTCCTCGTGGATGAGCTTCGTTGCGTCAAGTTCAGGTGGGCAATGTTGAGGAGGGAGTTTTTTTAGGCAGGCTGAGAGAATTGCTGAGTTGTGCTCAGTTTGAGGACGTGGGGAAGGCAGTCTGTGCAAAATTTGAAACCCTAAAACCTACAATTAGGGAGACGCGCATTCCGTTTTTCTAGCGCCTGAGACGTGCGCTGTTATTTTGCGCAGGTGGATGATGACGAGGACGGCGAGGAGGGCATTGTCGACATCCTGACCCGCGAGCAGCAGCATTACTTCAGCAGTGATGACGAGGAGGAGCTCCAGAACCAGTTGCACCATTTGCCGGCGGTGAGCGCGCGGGCGCTAGTTCAGGGTTAGGGCTTGATACCCTAAGGTTTTAGGGTCTAAAACCCTTCACCCGAAATCCTAAAACCTAAACCAGGTGCACCACTTGCCGGCGGTGAGCGCATGGGTGCTCCTGATTGAGCGCTTCGTGGGTCTCACCTCCGGGTCTTCCCCCTGGGTTTTGGTGAATCTGTTTTCTTGGGGGCCTCGTTTAGAAAACAATGAGTACCGGTATTTATGATGGGAGGATAATAAAACAGGGAGAGCAATCTACGGTATCTAGCCCTTGAATGTGTCTGTGCGTCCGCTGCAGGCTAAAACCCTGACCCTGCCGCGTCTCCTCCCTAAACCCTCAAATCTGACCCTGCCAGGGTCTCCTCCCAGTTTCCTGGTTTCGGAGAATTTGTTGTTGTGGGGGGGGAAAGTCTCGGTGGAAAGGAATCCCGGATCTATGTTGGAATCCCGGATGAACGATGGAATCCCAGATCTACGTTGGAATCCCGGATCTACGGTGGAATCCCGGATCTACGATGGAATCCCGGATCTATGATGGAATCCCGGATCTACGTTGGAATCCCGGATCTATGTTGGAATCCCGGATCTACGATGGAATCCCGGATCCACGATGGAATCGAATCTACGATGGAATCCCGGATCTACGATGGAATCCCGGATCTACGTTGGAATCCCGGATCTACGATGGGAAGATACGCAAGAGGGAGAGCACCGGAGCACCCTAGCTCAAAACACAGAAATGTGTTGGTGTGCCCAGGTGTAACACCAAGGTGTAACCCCAAGGTGTAATCCCAAGGTGTAACCCCAAGGTGTAACCCCAGCCTTGGAACTCGAGAACTCTGACGACGTAGGTGATTCAAGAGGACGAGAGCCAGCAGGTTGAGCGGCTTCGGAAGACGCTGACGATGCGCTGATGGAGGATGCATGTATTAATCCTAAACCCTCAGTCCCTCACCCTCACCCTGCAGGGGATTGAAGAGGACATGAAGCCTGCTGATGAAGCAGTTGTGGAGGATGCTGACGATGCGCTTTTGGGGGAAGCAGGTCCTGAACCCTAAACCCTTTACCCACAACCCATGCCCTGCAGGTAATTGAGGAGGATGTTAAGGCCGCCGACGAATCGGCTGTGGACGACGCTGAGGATGCGCTGATGGAGGAGGCGGACGGGATCAAGGAGGAGGGCGACGAGCAGGAGGATGTTAAGATGGAGCAGGAGGAGGAGGAGGAGGAGGAGATGGAAGAGATGATGGAGGAGCAGGTCAAGCCAGAGAGGCGGAAGCCGGGAAGGAAGCCCAAGTTGGCAAGGCGCTAGGAAGGATTGTGTGTGTGGGTAGGGGGGGGCTGATTGGAGAACTGATGATGGTTGAGAATTCGTCTTTGCGAAGGAAGCTATGGATGCTCTGAGAGGGGGGGCTGATTGGGAAATCTTGGCTCGTTGGGATTTTGTCTCCGGACCGGGCGGAAGGTTCATGCACGTTGCTGGCCGTGGCAGTCTATCAAGCAAAGGTGTGGCGGCGCACTGGGGGGCATCTATTTTTCGGGCACAAGACGACCTTAAGCGGGCCGCCATATGATGTGTGAGGATAAAACGTGCACCAGTCTGCAGCCAAAGGCCCAAGTGGCCTAGCCGGCTGACCGTTGGGCCTCCGAGGATGGAAGGTAACTGAAGTATGAGAAATCAAGTATGGTGCAACCCCAAACAACTTGAAAGTGCATGGTTGCTGGAATTGAGCCTAGTCATTCCCTACCAGCCCCATGTGGCCGAGCGTTCAGCAGAGCATAGCGGGTATGCACTGTTATAAAAACAAATTGAAAGTGTGAATGAACTCTCGTCCCACGCTCAAAGTTCGGCCGCGTGGGCGCCCAACTGTTCAGAAAGGAGAAAAGATGAAACCGAAAAGAAGAGGGGGGAAAAGGAACGAAAGGAAAGGCCGAGAAGGCAAAGAAGACCAAGTCTGACACCTGAGTTCCACTAAAGACTAGCCCTCAGCATAGCCTCAAAAAGAAGAAAAGTCAACAAAAATCGTGGGGATGTTTGCCACCTTTCCCGGGTTTCTCTTTTGGTGTATTTTCTTTTCTTGAACCCTTCGCTCTTTTTCAGGGTTGTTTTCTTTCGGGTGCGAACAACCATCGGCGTGTCAGTGCGATAACGCACGGTCTGCAACAACTTTTTCTGACATCGGCAGGTATCGAACTCGCGACCTCCGCTTGGTTAGTATCGGCGGTGCTAGGTTGTAAGCGACTGACACCAGTACGGCATTAGTCACGGACGATTACGTAAGGTGGGTGGCGGGCGAGAAATGTCATCGCCGCCCGGCCAAAAAGCTGTTCGAATACATATCGCCTACACCCGACGTTGGGTACAATGGAATCGCATTGCTTATCCGCTGCTTTTGATCGAGGCCGCGCTTGCGGCGGAACACTTCGTGGCAACCCACCCCTTGCTTGGCCTGCGGAGCGTCGTGAGCCGTTGCTTCGGCATAGTAGGTTTGGTGACCGTGTTTTCTCTTTAGGGATCTCCTGTATGGGAGACTGTAAAAAAAGTGTGCCTAGAAAAAAAAGTGATTAAAAAACAAAAAAACAAAAGAAAAGACGCGCAACAGAACCTACTATTCCGGCCTGGACGGCTCACGACGCTCAGCAGGCACCCGGCAGGCAATCAAAAGATGCGCATTGACAATGTGATTCTAATGCACTCAACGTCGGGTGTAGGCGATATGTATTTGAAAAGTTATTGCAGTCGCTGCGAATTGGGGGCCGATGACATCTCTCGCCGGCCAACCACCCATGCTACATACCGAAACGAGTGGCGACGCTCGGCATGCACGGCCTTTGTTGCAACGCAGTGTTCCGCCGCAAGTGCGCCCTCGATCGAAATCAGCGCATTAGCAATTTGGTTATATTGTACTCAACGTCGGGTGTAGGCGATGTGTATTCGAAAAGCAATCGCACATTATGCGCTGCGCGGCGATGACGTCGCTCACCGGCCACCTACCCAAACTAACTGCCCGTGAGTAATGCCGTACAGGTGTCAGTCGCTTATTGCCTTGCACAGTCGAGACTGATCAAGCGAAGGTCGCGAGTTCGATACCTGCTGGTTGCAGAAATAATTATTGCAGACCGTGCGTGTTATTGCACTGACACGTCGATGGTTGTTCAACCCTGAAAGAGTGCGAAGGGTTCAAGAAAAAGAAAAGACACAAAAAGAAACCCGGGGAAGGTGGCAAAGATCCCCACCCTTTTTTCTTTTTTTAGTCACTTTTTTTTAGGCACACTTTTTTTACAGTCTCCCATGAAGGAGATCCCTAAAAACAAGCGTATCCCACCCCTGCTTGGCCGCGAGGGCGCCCCACTGATCATGTGCCTGCGTTTTGGTTGCGCCATAATTTCCTGTTGTTTCTTTTCTCCTTTTCCCTCCTTTCTGACAGTGGGACGCTGACGCAGCCGAATCTTTTGAGCATGGCCCATACGTCTTTAGATTCCGGTAGTTGGATTGGGGATTAGGTCTTTTTGTTTTGTTTTTGAGGGGGTCTCTTTCCTCTCTCTCTTTAGTTTCCAACCTTACTGTTGGACGCTGGCGCGGCCGAGCTTTGCAGCATGCCCCAGTGGTGTGACGCCATTGACTGATCATAAGGGAGAAGAGAGGAAACTAAAGAAGGGGCCAAGGAAAAGGACCAAAGGGGAAGGCCGGAAAGGCAAACGACACTGGCGCCTCAGAATCCCTAGAGACTTACCCTCAACAATGCCCACAGCACAGTCCACAAAAGCAAGTGCATCCCACCCCTGCTCAGCCTGGTACAGCTGGTGGAAGTTAGTGGCAGCGCCCGGAGGACCTGCCCCCCCCCGCACCCGTAACTGCTCCCTGAAACTAGGACACTGGAAGCTCACATGTAACGCATCCTCCACCTGCTCGCTATTCCCCCGTGCCCAACACCGCTGGCAGCAGCAGCCTCTCGCCGCTGACCTTTGCGCCGTCCTCTGGTATCAGCCGTGCTGATCGTGCCGAGCCGCAGTCGCAAATTCATGCGCACACAAGCACACTCCCTCTGGCTAGTGCGATTCCAGGCTTGCACCAGCACGGCAAGGATATGGGTGAATCCCGATATGCGTGCATGCGTACGTGACATGCCATTCACACCCGAGGCCATATGGACTCCCGAAAAGGCATGAAACGAACGTAGTTTAGACAGACTAAGGCTGTAGCTGAAGCACCCTATCACCTAAATAGTGCAGGACTTCCCCACCTGTTCCGAGGGGATGGTCAGGCCCCTGGCAGCTGAACCATGAGAACCAGCTGGAGCCCCCGCCCGCGCTTGTGGATGGCGTTAGCGCAGAGGAGACGCCTGCCGCCGCCGCCGTCGCTGCGCCAGGCTGGCACGAGTAGCAGACTAGCAGTCAAAGCCGAACGGCGCTGTGCCATGGCTGGTGTCATCAGAGCGCCTCCGGGTATGCGGGATGAGCAGCTCCTCACTGCGGTGGGTGCTTGGCTCAGGTAGGCCCTGATCAGGGAAAAGGGGTGAAGGTGCATGCTGGCCTCAGGTAGGCCCTGATCAGGGGTAAGGGTTAAGGTGAAGGTGCACGCTGGCATCAGAAATGCCTTGTTGAAGGGTTTATGGTGAGGGTGCGTACTGGCCTCAGACAAGCACCGATCAGGGTGAAAGGATGAGGGATATGGTGCTGGCCTTAGACAATGTTTTTTGGGGGGTTTCATGATGAGGGTTGTCAGTACTGTATGTGAAGGCAGATGAAGAAGATGGAGTCAGGAGCAGCAGCAGCAACAACAGCTTCAACAGCAGGAACAACACTGACGGCAGAGACTGAAAAATCCGGCGGCGGCAGCATCAGTGAAAACACTCTTGCGGCAAGCAACAGCCACTGCGGCTGCACCATCATGCGGGGCTGGCAACAGCATGGGTGCCAGCGGCACTGCGCTGCCCGCCATGCAGGACAGCAGGGATTCCAGTTTCGTCATATCCGGCCTACCAGAGGGTGGTTTGGTTCAGTTGGCAGGCGAGGGTGCCACCATCTGGGATGATATGTCCCCTGCAGAGCTGTCGGCACAGCATGAGCTCTGGCCCAAGTTTCAGTTCGCTAAGGAGATGAAGTTCATGGCGTTTTTCACACGTGCTTGGCTCTTTGTCGATGGGGTGGAGGTGGCCGCATGACTTATGCTTCATTTGCCAGTTTAATGGGGAGCTTTGATTGAAAGTCCTTGATGGGATGACTATCCCCTTGCTGAGCACAATTCCTATCTCTGGTCTCCATGCGTTTTCATGATCGTTTATAAATCACGAATGCAACATTGAAATGGCTCACTTACATAAGTTGTTCATATGGTACTCATCTCCATGGCTCATACACAAAGTTCACACTGTTAAAAAACTTAAATGTTTAAACGCTTTACTGTTTTGAGTTACGCGTCACACAGTTTCTCACGTAGTTCACACATTTTAAAAAACTTCAACTCACTCAAGGTTCGCTCTCGTATCATACCGTTCTTACACTTATACAATATCACAAAAGCTTTATTGTTTCCTTTTTAATTTTCCTAGGAGGCGTCCAACCGAACTCTTTGCACCCACGTCATGTTTTATGGCTGGGGCTAATCCTCTGCACTATGGGGTTCATTCCCACGCTACTGCTCGGTGGTTGTGTGTTGGTTGCTTGCCCAGGGGGTCAATGGTTTTCGCTCGCTGTCCTAGCGTTTTTCGTGCTTGAACAGGTTTACGGGCACAAGTCCCACGCATCAAATGTGATGCCCCGCTGGACTGTAAAACCTTGACATAACATGTGCGCACAGGCCTCAGACAGGCCCTGGTTCAGGGATGGTGGATTAAGGTTTAGGGGTGTAGGAGTACAGACCTCGACCTGGCACCATGCACTTGAAACCTCTTCAGCACAGACAGGCTTTGCGTACCAGCCATGGGAGGAGGGCAAGCAAGCAAGCGCTCGGGTCTGGCTGGTCGCCCATATGCGGTGGTGGCTTGAGGAGTTGAGCTAACTGGTTTGAGTCAGAGGATGTGGACACAACGGTGACAAATTTGCATTATGCTAGCTCCTTGGCACCCCCCTCACCATACCTCTTCACCCCCCTCTTTATCCGGTGAGCAGCTATGATCTGCCCCCTCCCTCCCCTCCTCCCAAACAGTTTCCCCCCAAAATCTTTTGGCCGTCCACACTGTCTCCGCCCTTTCACTCTGTTAGTGGTCTATGCCTGCTCCTCCTTGAAGTGGGCGGTCCAGCGGGTATACACTGTTCTAATCCTGTCCCATGTCTTGGTCAAAAGATCAATACCCCTACACAGCGAGGGGGGGGGGGCAGAAAAGAAATCAGGGACCCCATCCCCCGTAATACTCCAAAACTCAGCCGTTTGACATCCATGGGAGTTGCACCTAAGGACTTTTGGGAAGATATCTCGGCTTTAAGAAGAAAACAAACGTTTTTTTGAGGGACTTGACCCCCCCCCCTCCTAGTTTGACATGAATCTGGTACTTTACCTTGACCGTTGACCTTGCATAGGGGGTCGTTGGAAAGCCCTGGTCCTTTCCTATGCAGTAAAATCGTCATATCATGCAGTTTTCTCGGGGCTGAGATGTTATTCGCAAAATAACTTTTGTAAAATCTACGAAATCCTTATTGTTTGGCTCTCTGTACGTGCATGATCCATGGCATCAATTTTTATTTCAATTGGAGAAACTTTATTTTTTACTCAGTCAGTCACATACACATTTACCCCCCTAATAGTATCCCTTACGTTACACTACGCTTCACACGGGAATAATGTGCTACTTCCGTAGTCGGTCTGCTAGGGAGAATAACAGAACGATACGGTATGCAGAAATGATATACACAGCAAGGAAGAATGCACAAAAGAAATGAAACAGGCGGCTGGAAAGAGCGCTGTGAAGATCTCCCGTACAGAACTCCAACCTTCGCCATTCTTCCTCCATCTCACGCCTCGTGGAACAGGGGTGGAGGAACTTTCAGAGGAACTTTCGAAAACATTCGTATATTTCCTCCGCACTTGTTTCCTCCACCAATCAGAATCGGGCTGTAAGCCGCTGCGGCGCTGCCAGCCCTGGAAGTACACACTATCGGTGTTGGATTTGCCTACTTTTTGCCTGTCCAGCATGTGCAATTGCTGGTCACCAGTCTGGTTTTGAAGTCTTCGTGGCTCGATTTCTGTCTCGCTTTCCTCCTCTCCAGTGCTGGGTATCGCAGGGTTTGCGAAAGGCCAGTACGAGCCGTATTTTGACGGTTCTGGAGCGATGGCCACTGAGATGTCGCTGTTGCCGGTGTACGGCATTTCAAATCCCGTGTCCCTCAAGCCACGCTCAGGCGTTTTCTTCCTTTCTTTCTTTCTCAATTTTGCAGCTCGTTTAGCCACTCCGTGAGCCATCTCATTCCCAATGTCTTCGTTGTGCGCCTCTTCACTTTGTAGAACTCAACCGTTACTCCTTCGTATTGCAGATCTGTCAGTTGGCCGGTGATCAGCTCCAGCAGGTCCATGTGCTTGAGAGCGGAGAGACATGGGGGACCAAAGCAATCATCGCATTTGGTACAAAGTGGAAGCGCTATCCACCGCTATTTTAGTATATTTCTTCGTTAGGGTTCCGTAGATCCCCGCCAATTCAGCTATGTTGATGGTGTCAAGGTTGCACAATACGGCACAACCTGTTTCGTATCCGGAGCAGATTGCTGCTCCGCTCCGGATACGGCAATACTGCTCCGATCCGGCTCACCAATCACCATGCAGGAATGTATTTGCAGCCCTTCCGGGCGACATGACAGGCCATGCATCCCATGCACACGAGCTGCTTAGACGCCTTTGGGGGCGGCTTCAGCAACCACGCGATATTACATATACACAACATGTCCGATAGAACTGAGGACATCGCTGACGTTCCAGACAGATTCGTTAATAACCTCGGGAAATAAAACGCTAAACCCCTTTAGTTGACCCGTACAAGTTGTCTTCCAATACGCGATGGCGTTGCAAACAATGCAAGCTAAAGTTGTATGGCTCCGGTATGACAAAGCCTTAAGCCCATTGCAACACAGGGACAAGGAAAGATGTCTGCGATCAATCAATCGGCTGTTTTAAGGAACAACGAACTCCGAAAAGAACGAAACACGTCTGCGCCTAATAAACGGTTTCCGAGCTATATTAGAATCGTCAGATCTATCAGCAATTCAGCACTTGACGAGCTAAGAAAACCCAGCCTTCACCCGGGGAACCCTGAGCCAAAGTCGCAAAATTCTGCAAACCGACGGTATCAGGCGAGGTTGCAGATTTGAAGGGCAAATGGGACATTTGAGGGGATAGTAGTTATGCATGAACCTGGGGTTGTTCGTTGTTTTTTTGTTTGGACTGTTCAGGAGTTGGGCACTGCATCAATCATTGGCTGTTTTGCCACAGCATGTTGCATGGTCCAAGTCCTAACTAATATGCATGCATGCATGCTGCATGGATGCATGGTTACTTTGGGGCCAGTAGGGGGGGCATCTGGGCATGCATGGGGGCTGCCTGCTGGCCTGCAACCATTTTCATGTCTTTGTATGCTAGTATGTGAGCCATAATGTGCCTAAAACAAGTTTTTGACTGCAAAGTACTGATACTCCGAGCCCGCCGTATCGAAGCGGAGCGGAGCGGACCGGAGCAGAAGCGTGTCCGGATTGTGCTACCTTGGATGGTGTCTATGGGGCCTTAACCTGCCGGGTGAATGGTGAGGTCTTGCTATCCTGGTGGGGCAATCGGCATGTGTTGGCCTGCGCCAGACAGTTGTCCTTCCCTGTCCCCCGGGAGGCTGATTTCGATGCAGCTACCGTCAGTGTAGGCTATTTTTCTCCATTCATGCATCAGAGCACTCTTCTCTTAAAACCAGTCTATCTAGGCAGTCTTCTTCTTGCATGGCCTCGTCGAGGTCTGGGACTCCAGGGATGTCTGAGTCTTTGGGGGCATGCAGGAATGCTCTTAACCCTTGGATGTCGTTGTCATGCTCATTTTGTGCATTGCCTGCCTTCTCGAGCGTATGGGTGTCTTTCTTACTGGTTTCCACCCTCCTGGCTGTTCCAGGTATTCATCAGCTTCAGGGGACCCTTAGCCTCGGGGTGTGGAGTTGCCTGTCTGAGCGCTCTGCGGAGTTTGTTGACAAGGTGTTCACTGGGTGGGGACTGGGGAGTCTCGGCGTGAGAGCTGTGTGGGGACAGTCTCTGCTACGATTTAGGTTGTTAGTCGTGCCTGCCTCGTATTTTCAATTATTACAATGTCCATGTGGCATTTAGGTAGTGGCTGCGGGTATTTTTCTCCCTGAGTCCACTGCTGCTCTTTCCTGATTGGGAATGAGGAGCCTTGAGTGTTTCCGAGCCTAGTGCAATACTGTGGGTATTTGTCCAGCCATGCCTGGTAGGCAGGCCTGCCAGGCGATTTTATCTTCTATACACGACTGTCGTTGTTGGTGCCCTTGTCATGTGTGCAGGCTATATAGCCCACCTGACCGCTTTGTCGAGGGAGGGGTCGTCCCGTTTAGGGGACGCGTGTGAGGACCCGGTCCATCTGTGTTTGTAGGCGTCTGTGTGCCCCAAAGGCTTGGTCTCGTGGGTGATTGCTCCATTAGGTGACAGTGTGTCCATCTACATTGAGCGGGCTGGAGCTCATTTTGCAACCGATGCAATTATGTTTTAGCACAAAACGCTAGTCAGCCGGCCGCTGGCCAAGCGATAGCAAGCTGGTTAGCTAGGCAGTCGTTTGGACTTCGGATATGGTCCTGCGGTGTGGCAGGAGGGACGGCACACTTTGATACAGAAGCCAAGCATTGCTTAAGTACAGCCTCTAGTGTTGAATGCCTCGCCAACTACGACCGGCACAGACAGTAGTTTGGACTTCGGAAAGCTCTTTTGTTGTCGCGGGGTTGTACACCGTGATATGGTCGGTGACGCAGCGACACAGGAAGTAAGACTGAAAGCATTGCACGGCAGATGCTTCAACACTGGCATACAGGAAGCAATGCCCGGTAGATACTGCCAAACGAGCAGGAGTTGCCACGCAAAATGCGAACGACACAAATGAGCCGGCAGGGCCTCTAGGCGGCTTCTTTGATGGGGGTGCTGGAAGAGCTGGAGAAGTGCCGGGCTGTGGTGGGCCTCCATAGCCTCCAGGGGGTGGTGCACTGCCAAGGGGATGAGCTGCGCACCAGGAGACAGAAAAGGAGAGGGATCCGGAAATGAGGAAGGAAAGGAACAAAACCACCGGTACACATTTTTCAGTCTGGATTGCAGTGTGGGTTTCATTGAGAGTTTCACCATCGTACTGATTTAGGGTGTGGCTTTCAACGTGGGTTTCAGTGTGGATTTCAGTGTGGAATTTACAGCCTCAAAAGCCTCACCTGAGTGGGTGGCGTGTTCTACGGGCCTGCCTCTGGGAAGCGTGCCTCGAACAAGGCCTTGGTGGCTCCAAACATCTCGTCCAGATCATGCTTAGAAATGCCGTCATCGTGTCCGATCACCCGGCCGCAGTAGCTGAGCGTGTCAGTTGTGTGGGCAGAAGATATGCCCTTGTGTGTGTGCCTGACAGCGTGAGGGGGGGGGAGACGAATGAGGAAGCATGAGCTAGGTCAAAATTCTGACCAGGCGTTACACGGCGTAGATGCGGCCGACAAGAGCTGGGCTAGTAAAAGTTTTAAAGGAAGCACACTCCTGCCCACACTCCAGCCCACACTCCTGCTCACACTCATGCCCACACTCATGCTCACACTCCTGCCCACACTCCAGTTCACACTACTGCTCACACTCCTGTCCATACTCCTACTCACACTCCTACTCACACTCCAGCCCACAATCATGCTCACACTCCTGCTCACACCCCTGTCCACACTCATGTTCACACTCATGTCCACACTCCTGCTCACACTCATGTCCACACTCATGCTCACACTCCTTCTCACACTCCCACTCACACTCCTGCTCACACTCCTGTCCACACACCTACTCACACTCCTGCTCACATTCCTGTCCACACTCCTGTCCACACTCCAGCCCACACGCATGCATTGTGAGCCCACCTACTAACCCAGATCAACATGTGTTCCTCCACTCATCCACACCAGCAGGTGCCCTTCCACTCACCGAAGCTAACAGCCTGGACTGTCATGCCCTCATGATGAGTCCTTCAAGGTGGGACAGTGCGCTTGTTCCTGTTCATGAGCATGTATATGGTATGAAAAAGATGTGGATAATTGGATATGCTCAAAATACTGGGCCTACACGTATTTACATGATTCTCATTGAATCAATACTCCTTAGACTCCTGCTACTGGGGTTCCCTATGCGGATAGGCGAGCAAGGTGCATGCCAAGTTTGGTTTGTATTTCATCGCGGCATCAGGATATGGCCGAAGGGTTTGCCTCGAGAGTCCTAGGGCAAATTAGTTACGGATGCAATTTAAGTACTGAGGTATCTTCATGACGTCAACATCAAAGTATCTCAACATGCGCTCTGCTGAACCTGATGTGAGCATTCGGCAAAGAAGGCGTAGCCAGGCACAGTACTCCCCTTCCACCCACATGTTGATGAGAGCTGAAAGCCACCATGGAGGCATGGCGTTCCCAAAATGCCAAATATAAGACTGTACTTTGAAAAGGGCATGCACTGGCCCATGTTGGTGATGTGCATATAATATGATATGCTGAACCTTATGTAATGTTGGGATGCTGCTGCATATGCTGCTGTGCTGCTGAGCCTAGGCGAACAACGGACCATGTGACCCAACCATGCATGCACTCATGCAGCCGTAAGTCAACCCCCGAATGGAACTTCATCCCGAATGTAACTTCAACCCAAAGAGACAAGTAAATAAAGGTGCTGCTGCGCAGCACAAAAAACGGCAGAGCAGTCCGGTATGTGACTTTTCAGAGGGCAGGCGTAGGTCTGACAGGAATAACCTTAATAAATACAGCCGGTTAATTTGCGATGTGGCGCATAAAGTTTCCGGGACGTTCCAGAAACATCGGGCTGACGGACTGACTGACTGACTGACTGACAACAAGATATTGCACAAGGCATCCTCACGCACACTACCCTCCACTCCGCAGCCGCACCGTTTACCAGAGGGGCCCCTACGCCACATGGCCATCACCCTTAAATCCATGGGACCCCTTACTCTCCCCCCATCTCACCCTACTCCTCTACCCCCCACTATTTCTGCCCTCATTACCTCTCTTTCCCCATTACACTTGCCATCCCCCCAAATCAGCCTCCTAGCTTGGCCAACACATCCCTCTGTCTCCCCAAATCCCCATACACACATTTTCCCTTTACCCCCAGTCCGCACGCTCACAGCCATCCTCAACACCCCCGCCACCACTTACCAACACACCATGCACTTGGCCTACATCACTGAGGCTTTCGGAGACAGTCTTCAGTCTTCACACTCCTCATCCTCCCTTCTCCCAAATCCTCACCACGTTACACAACACTCTTGCCAGCGTTTGGTCACTCCCCATCCCCAATCTCCTCAGTCCTCAAGGAACCCATGTGGAGAGCGGCAGTCAACTCCCTTCCAGGTGCCCACTTCCACCCCTGGACCTGTCCTCGCTGCACTCCCCATGCCCGGGTTCCCCACCCCCCAAACCCATACCCTTTGGGAGTGTCCAGCGGCCGTTTCAGTTCGAGAGGAGCTCATCACAGCCGGGATCCCAAACGTCCTCCTTACGAAGTCCTCCATCTGGCTTCTAAGCCCCCCCCATACCGGGTTTGATGCCGATAGTGTGGTCCATCATCTGTGTAGCTGCCTTAGATGCTATGGACTACGGACGGAGGTCTGCTTGGGCGCTTCACTATCAAGACCCGGCGCTCCCCACCCTCCCTCCAGCCCGCCGGTCAGCTATTCGTTTCTGGTGCACATTAGCAGATTGTGTTGAGGACTTGCCTCCTAGTGTCCTCAGCTTTTCTTAGCACCCCGGTCTTGGGGTTGGTAACTTCCCGTCTAGCCTCGCTTTCAGGGTACTGTAGTACGTCCTTGCTTGCCGGGGCCTGGTTTGGGTTGTTAGGAGGTTCCGGGTTCGCCCCCTGGGGTTGGGTTGTCCCTGTCCTTGGCTGGACTTTGGCTTCTGCTCTTGGGTTTGATTTTTGGCTCCGGGTTCCCCCTTCTGGCTGTGACGCTTGGCTTCGGGTTCTGGGCTCGGGTTCTAGCTCCAGTTCTGGCTTCCGCTGGCTTTTGATCCTGGCTCCTGGTTCTGGTTTCTGCTAGCTTTTGACCCTGGCTCTTGGTTCTGGTTTCTGCTGACATTTGACCCTGGCTCTTGGTTCTGGCTTCCGCTGACTTTTGGCCCTGGCTCCTGGTTCTGGTTTCTGCTGGCTTTTTAACCTGGCTCCTAGTTCTGACTTCTGCTGACTTTTGACTCTGGCTCTTGGTTCTCGCTTCTGCTGGCTTTTGGCCCTGGCTCTTGCTTCCTGGTTTCTGGCTTTGCTTCTGGTTTCCGCTTCAGGCTCTTGGTTTTGGGGTCTCCGTTTGGCTGTTCGCTTCTTGGTCCTGTTTTGTCCGTTCGGTGTTTTCTGAGTTGGGTCCTCGTCTGTCCGTGTTTGCTTTTTGTGGGTCGCTTGTCGTTTTCCGTTGGTAGTGGTGGTTTGGTTTGTTTGTGTCTCCGGTCTCTGTTTTGTCCTCGTTCTCTGGTTTCTCTCCGGTTCGCTCTGCCTGGTCCTTTCGTAAAAGGCTGTGGGTGGCTGCGTCAACTTAGCAACAACAACTGACAGACGGATACGGGGTGACTCTGGGGCTTCGCCCCCGCGACCTTCGGCCGCCCGGGGGGGCTCTGCCGAAAAACGTTTTCTTTTAGGAAAACACCAGGAAACCGTCGTAATTTCCAACCAAAGATTTTTTGGGGGGGAATGCCAAGCAATGCGCGCCCGGGGCGCGAATGGAGGCGTTCACCTCGCGCGAAATTCAACCGCCAAATGACGGCCAAGGCACAGGGCTATCCGAGTATCCGACGAACAAACTTTCGAGGCCAAAGACATGGCACGGAGGAAGAATTCGCGCTGAACGTGGCGGGCGAAATCCAGGGTTTTAACTTGGCTGTTCGCGAAACCAACACGCTGCGAAGACACGTTTCGATGACAGGGAGAACACTAGTAGTAGTCAAGGGACTTCGGGCATCAAGGATTCGGCAAGAAAGCACAGGCCGACATGGGCTGCTTGCTCGCAGCTGCAAAGTTCAAAAGCATGCTGTACGGAGCAGGCGGGGGGGGGGAGAGCTTGGAGAGGAGCAAGGTAAGCCATAAAGCCACACACTCAGGACAGTTGGCGCAACCATTGGGGAGTGTGCAGCAGAGGCGACGCGGGATAGCAGTCATCAGGGCGCACAATCACAAAAGGGCGATAGGAGGCTCAAGCAGAGCCCCCCGATGGAGGCTGAATGAAGACGACGCCACCTCATGCATGCTGTCCCCAGTTCTGCACCTTCCCACTCTGCTGCACAGCCATCATCGAAGCTCAAGAACGATAGGGAACTTATGAATGGAGGCGGGCATGAAGGCAATTCCACAAGAGGGCGACATGGGCTGCCACCACATGGCGGACGGGCGTCTAGCGACACAGGAAATGCATTAGGTCCGTCTGCTGGGAGCATGCCCAGAGGTGTATCGTCTTTCACGATATTTAGTTGCTTCAAAGAGTTTCAGGGATGTCGACCAAGTTGAGACCACAGCGCCTCTGCTGCGGGTGACACAAGACCACACTGAAAACAATGTGTCTGGAGTACAGCGGGCAGTTTCGAGGCCAGTGCACCCCTGCCGCTCCTCAGGAAGAAAAATGTTTTGTTCCCTCCAAAACCCAGATTGCGTCAAGACAGCGGCCAGCTGTGCAGGCACAGGAATTGGGACTTTAAAACTGACACAGGAAACATACTACAGTCCGCGGTACCAGGGGTACACTGGCGGTACAATCCCTTCTGTCCCTGAAATCTCCGATGCACAGGCATGATCGACCCATGCTTCATGGAGGTAGACCGAGGAAATGCCACAACAGCCGGCGATATGGGCTGCGACCACATGGCAGACGTACGTCTCGAGGCCTCGCAACACCGATAATGCATGAGGTGCGTGGGCGGGTATGAAGGGGTCAGGGTGGAGCTATATAGGGTCTGTCAGGAAGCCCGTTCCGAATGATGGACGGGCTGCGGCCGGCCCGGAAGTACTTGCATTGTCCCGAGTTCTGTTGGGCGCCCTTGTGGCGGCGCAATCTGAGCATGGCCCAGGGGTGCCATGATCATGAACACATCCCGTGGGAAAGAGAAGTAGAGGAGACAGCCGCTCCAGCACTCAGGACAAACACCGGTTGGTCTCTGCAACCTGACAAGCGCGGGGCAGCACACCTCGCTTGCCCAGAGCTTGGCAACCGGTGATCTGCATGAGTCTGATGTCCAGGATGCCAAGGGCACCAGCAGCAGCAGCTTAATGAAAAACAATAGAGGCACAAATATAGATTTCCATTCACCGGGCTGTACCGGTATTTGAGGGGGGCAGGAACCTGGTGATCTGTACAGGCAGGGGGGGGGGGAGCCAGTGAGGGGCAGTGGCGGTTCATGGGCCCTCCAAAGTGGCGCGCGCTAAGTAAAAATACAGGCGGGCATGTCCTATTGTAAAAAAATAGAGAAAACATGCGTCACGGTTCCGGTAGTTACCGTCAGTTTATTTATCAACCGCCGCATCCTCCTCCCCCGCCGTCTCCGCCGCATCCTCCTCCTCCACCCCCACCACACGCCCCCCCACCACACATACTAGCGCCGGCGTCCTGACCATTTGCATTCACGCCGACCCACTGGTCGCAGGCATCCGCGCTACTCCAGGCACCCGGGTCGCTGCTGGCCGCAGCACCGACGTCAGAGGAAAACTCCGGCGATGCCGCGACAGCCGCAAGTTCCGTGCCCTCTGCCGGCGCCGAATCCGACGCGGCCACTGCTGCATCCGCGCTCGCACCCGGATTTCCCGGGTAAGCCCCACCGCAGCAACCCCAGTAGCCAATGCTTGTTGGCAGCAGGATGGGCAGCATGGCCATGTCGTACGGGGCGTACCGCTGACTCCGGCAGCAGCAGCCGCCGCTTGCAGCATCCCGGGAGCAACCCGGGCAGTGCGCTGAGGGCGCGTAGCCAAAGCTGGCGCGTGCAGGCCTGCCCGCTGCAACAGACGCCGCATCCGCGGGGACGCCGACTGCCATGCCACCGGTGAGCTCGCTACGCATGCCCCACGCTGGGAGCTGCCGAACAGCGAACTCCTCCCAAAATATATGGTCCATGTGGAGCGGGAGATGCTTGAAGCGTGTGAACTTGAGGCCGCGGCTGAAGGTGCCGTGGATGGAAGTGCGCCGTTGGGCGGGCGTCAGCGGTGCGTTGGCGTCTCTGCTGGGTCCGAAGCAGCTGCAGAGGCAGGAGACCTCGCGGCTGTAATAGTGGGCTTCAGAGGACAGCAGCCATGCTAGATAGACCGCATGCCCCCCCACTGGACACAGCGGTGCGGGGGGGGCCGCCACGGCCCCTTTGATCTCGCCAAGGCTGCCTTGCGCAGGGGTTGCGGGAAAGTCCGCAGCGCTGCTCAGCTGGACTGCGGCCTTGGCGGCAGCGGCTTGAGCCGGCAGGGCTTCCAGACGGCTCCTCTGGTGGGGGTGCTGGAAGAGCTGGAGAAGTGCCGGGCCGAGGTGAGCCTCAAGGGGGTGGCGCACTGCCAAGGGGATGAGCTGCGCACCAGGAGGCAACTAATTATCTGTACACATTTTTCAGTCTGGATTATAGTGTGGGTTTCACTGAAGGTTTCAATGCTGATTCTGGTGTGGATTTCATCGTGGGTTTCAGTGTGAATTTCAGTGTGAAATGTACAGCCTGAAAAGCCTCACCTGAGTGGGTGGCGGGTTGTACGGTCCTGCCTCTGGGAAGCGTGCCTCAAACAAGGCCTTGGTGGCTCCAAACATCTCGTCCAGGTCATGCTTAGCAATGCCGTCATCGTGTCCGATCACCCGGCCGCAGTAGCTGAGCATGTCAGCTGTGTAGGCAGAAGATATGCCCATGTGTGTGTGCCTGACAGCGGGAGGGCGGGGAAGATGAGGGAGGAAACAGGAGTTTGGTCAAAATCCTGACCAGACTTTTCACGGCGTAGATGCGGCCGACAAGAGGTGGTATCGGAAAAGTTCCCAAGGAAAAACAGATCCTCTGTATACGAGGGGGGGTATGTTCATCTAAGGCATATGACAGTTAAAAAATAAAATACCAGAGGCATGCCGTCCCTCCCATCAGTTCTAGCAAGCACGAGCGCAGCATCGGCGTGTTCGCTCACGCTGTCAAGCTGATTTTTATGTTTGCTAGGGGAAGGGCATGTGCTTCCTTCCGGCCCTTTTAGGTTAAAACCAAATATTTGAGTGGTTTTCAGTATGAAACCAAACTTAGTTTAAAAGTCATTCTGGGCAAACCAACTCGTGACAATCAATACCTTAAATTACGTTTTTAGAATGACACCAAAAGCAAAAGAAACCAAATGACACTGACAGTGCGGTAGACACACTTGTTTAGTTTTGTTATTTACTGGTATATTTTTCGAGCCTTCCCGCACACCCGGAAACTAGAATTGAAGATATGCCTTCACAGCCCCTCCAGCACTCAGGCCAAACACCAGTTGGCCCCTGCAAACTGATAAGCACGGGGCGGCACACCTGGCTTGTCCAGAGTCTGGCAACCGGTGATCTGCATGACTCCCATGCAGAGCAATTGGACCGATTAAGCCTTTCCGTTAATCTGCTGCTGCTGGTGCCCTTGGCATCATCATCCGATGTCAATGATGCCAAGGGCACCAGCAGCAGCAGCTTAACGGGAAACAATAGTGGCACACACATAGATTTACATTCACCGGAACCCTCAACACAACAGCTAAAAGAGTGGGAAACACGCTAACAGATTCAAATTCAATAGAATCATAATCACCACAAGAGGTCGATATCCATCAAACCCAGGGCACCGGCATCAGCTTCAGGAAGAAAAATAAACGCAAACTGATTCACATTCGACGGAATCCTCACCACATCAGGTCGAGGCCCATCCTGGTTGACCCTGAACCCTGAACAAACTTCCCCTTCAACATATCCTCACCACATCAGATCAATGTCCATCATGGGCACCAGGGTCATCCCAGGATTCTCCTTCATCAGCTGCAGGAACATGTAATACCTGCAAGCATTTGAACCAAAAGTGTGAAGACGTAGGTGAAGATAAAGGTTTGTCTAGAGTTAGGGTTTGGGGTTTCAGACTGGGCAGATAGCTGGAGGCTTGCGGCCGAGCAGGGCGTCTCTCCTCCTTGGCTCAAGCTCAGGACCTAGGGGGGCAAATGAACAGACACAGGCCCAAAAAGCATGGCTGGATAAACATGGGGCCTCCAACCAAAGGCAGGTCAAAAATAATTTCAGGCTGGTGAATTGAGCCAGTGCCTCGGGGCTGATAGCTGGGAAAGGGCCTGCCAAAGGTGCTCTTGTACGCATGATCTACCCGCCCAGCACCCTTCAGTCCTTGACCCTAGGTTATTGGCCCCAGAACCCAAGGTTCATAACTAACCTTTGATCACACTTGACCTTTCACCCAAACCCTAGGTTATCAACATTTGACCCTGAGCCCTCAACCCTGACCCCCGCCTGTCCAACGCCGCCTCCAGGAAGGGTCTCTCCAGGTAACCCTTTTCCCGGTCAAACCCAATCATAGTCAAACCCTAATCACATTCAAGCCCTAACCTTACCTTTCCAACGCGGCCTCCAGGAATGGTCTCTCCAGGTAGCAAGGGCGCATCAAGCTGTGCAAGAAGGCTGCCTGGCGGGCCATGGCGCCCAGCAGCTCCCCCATCAGCTGGCTGCGGTTGCTGCTCTGCTGCTCTACCTTCAACGTGTTGTACGGCCTGGGGGGGAAGAAAGGCTCAGGGGCGCCCTGGCCTCGCGCCGGCCGGACCGGCCAGGACTTCCGGACTTGCTCCCTCCACAGCTCCTTTGTGAGCGCTTCGCAGGCGCCAATCCCGACATGTGTGTACGTGAGTCCCGGCGTTGACATGGTGCCGTTGGTGAAAGCGAAGGGCCCCGGGCTGCAGGTCTGATAGCAAAGTGGCAGCGGCGTTCGGCCGGCCTGATTCTTTCGCCTGTGAAGAGTGTGATCGGACATTGCTGCATCAGTGTTGGTGGTTCCGGTGCTTCAGCTACAATTCCGCTACAACTTACGAGCCATGCACGGCTTCAAGTCTGTCTGTTCAAACATAGGCTGCAAGGCTGCGACACACCGGCAGTCAACCCTGTTCATGTCACAGGGATTCAGCTACATGTCAGCTACACATCAGCTACATGTCAGCTACATCAGGGGTAGAACCCGGTGCTGACATTGGCCCTAGACCTATACACAAGCAGTAGTCATTGCTTATCATGGGAACTAGTCTCTATGATTGCGTACTACGATGATTGCGTACTAGTAGATAGTTAGATACCTGTGGGCAACCTAACGATGTTGCAACAACATTTCGCCCCCTGCGCGGATATGGCTACGGCCCCAAGCAGCGTTGTGTCCTTAACTTCCACGCCCAAATAGGGCGTAGCTATCGTTCTTTCACCCCCTGAATAATTTCACAGAGTTTCTCCGCGCGTGCTGAGTGTGATATAGCTCCCCAACAGGCCAGAGGCAAGGCCAGCCATGGAAGGGAACAGCAACAAGCAGCACAGACTCTTTCAGAATACTCCAGCAACGTTTGCACCCCCTGGTTTGCACGGTGTCTATCCGGTAGTGTTTCGTGTCATAATAACTTATGTTGGGAAGCGTACTGTTGCCGCCAGAGTCTCTGGTTACGGAGGGATTGTAATTCGTTTAAGGGTTCAGGGATGTGGGCCTAGAAACCCTATACCCCGGCTAACCTGTGGCAGGTAAATGACGTTACACCTCTGGACCCTGCTCAACAACAAAGCTCGGCCACGGCCAGGGTTGTAATCCAAACCGGCGGTGCCTACCCAGTTTCGAAATTCACAAACAATTATCCCTTCCGATGTCAGGGTGAATCAGCTACAGCATGTCAGCTACAGCATATCAGCTACAACATGTCAGATACAGCATGTCAGATTGTCAGATACAGCATGTCAGCTACAAAATGTCAGCTACCAATGTCAGCTACAGCATGGTGTCAGGCCTGCTGCCGGCCCAGCATACGGTGCATACCTCAGCTTGACACTCCATGACCACAAGGCATACAAATTACTTTTATGACGCCTCAGTAGCAATCATCGGTGTCTTTCAATGATTTAGAACCGGTGCATACTCGCTGGGCCCTGCCGAAGGCTCAGCCGCGTGGGGCTGGTAGGGAATGACTAGGCTAAATTCCAGCTACCATGCACAGCCACGACCATAGTGCAGCCGTGTCACCCTCCTGTGAAGGGGCAGGAACATGGAACCCGGCGGTCCAGGCAGGGGGAGAGAGACGATGGTATGGCGGGTTCAATCCCACAACCTTCGGATCTGGATGCCACCAGCATTTTACCACTGGACCATTTCCCCTTTCAAGTAAGTTGACGACTCAATAGCACCACGCCAACCCGGCAGGATAGCCTACCTTGATGTTGGGGTCGACACCAGGCGAGGGAACGTGTCAAGGCCGCCTCCATAAACAAGTTATTTGCAGTATTGCGTGTAGGCTTGGGGGTTCAGGCGGTGGACGAGCCATACGTAAGCCACGTCCAATGGCGGCACCAGATTCGGCAGATGGGAGGATCCTTTTGCAGAGGCCAGCAGGGGCAGCCAGACTTTCTCGTACCGGCGGACGGCCTCTATGGCGTAGGGGCCGGAGTAAAGGCCACCCTGTGGAGTGGAGTTTGAGGGGAGTGATAATGAGGACAGCTGTGCTGGTTTTAGTTTGCCTTGGTTAAATCATAGCCTACAGCTGGAGGGGCTCGAGGGGTGCAGCCGGCCCGGCTGCACCACTACAGCCCCTCCAAGCCGCCAGCCCCAGGCTGGTCAAGGTGTGGTCCTAAACATCGGCTCAGTGTTGATTGGCGCCCAAACCTGAGGTGGTTAGAAGCGCACTGACATCAACTCTGGAAGGCTGCATGGTAGAGAAGGTGAGGCAAGCTTCGCTGCTTTCCTTTCTTCCGGGGTTTAGAGCCCTTGCATGAAGAAATTCACATTTCCTCAGTCACTCAAATCGACATACGGTAGCAAGAGAAGCGTCAGTAGGTACTGGCGTACTGCATGGACACATTCAATTTCCTACAGGTTTCCTTTAGGCCCCGGTGTAAAATTAAAAAAAAGGGGTCGGTCAGACTATCGCGTTTGGTGACTTGCGTTTGACATTCATGATCGGAAATAGCCTATCAGAAGATACGGGCGCAGTTGATTCCATTTGAACATAACAATGTTTTATCCAAACGCTAACCCCCCCCCTGCGTTTCGCGTCTGCGTTTGCGTTTGGAAGTCCAAACGCAACCTCAAACGCAACGCAGTCTGAACTCCCCCTAACACACATACTAACATACTGGTATGCAACGTAAGCAGAATGTGCCGTATTAAATCACATTCGTGATTTCGTGAATTTGTCCGAAATGGAGTACATTTTCGGCGCATGCAGCTGAGCGCTGCATGTCGCACCCGAGGGCCGAGCGAGTGTGTCACATCACGCAAAATGAACCACTGATAGTCTCGTGTTCCAATGCAGTTAGGTCGTGCTAGCTGGTACAGATTCCACTTACATTCGGCCAGCAGTCCACAGCATTCAGGAGGACCGTGAGTTGCTGTGCGTGTGATATGAGGTCCACGTCGATTCTGGGAGGGAAATCCCCCATCTGCCTCCGTAAGAAAGATAGAAACGCTGCAGCGTAGATTCAAGATTAAGGCTTTTGTGAGAATGAGGGGGGGAGGGGTCGCGTTGCTTGAGAAGAAAGGGACATGTGAGATGAAAAACTACTCACAACATTTGGACGTGAGACCGATGGTGTGACCCCCCTGGTGTGAACATGTGTGACGGGAACGGTTGGGAAATTATTAAGTCATTCAGAAATGTGCACGTCAAGCGAGCATTAATCGATCCACATTCTGACATCAGGCACTTGACATTGCATTTTGCAAAGTCATTGTTAAGTCCAAAGAAAATAAAAGATTCTGCATTTGCAAGACAAGCTACGTCTTTTTCAAGCTGGTGCGAATCAGATTGGAATTGTGCGGAATTTGCAAATGCTATTCCTGTTGAGATCAAAATCATAGCCATTTCCGTGACGCTACCTTCAAAGTGTCGGGGAAAGTTCGTGACTTCGTTTGGACTGGTGCGCCGGTGGACCGGAAGCCAGAATGGTGCGCCGGTGTGGATGTAGTGGATGTGGGCCTGCAATGGAATAATTGGTCGTCAAACGACCGGTAAGAAGAGGTGCCAACCTGCGATGCAACGACCCACCCTAATTGAAACACGATTTGCGGGGAATGTAAAACCTCAATTCACTGCAGATTATTGAAAGCGAGTGCTGACCTATAATGTAGAATCGTGTGCTAACAAATCAGCCAGCTCAATAAAGAAAGAACCCAAACGATGTCGTGTACATACGGTAGTACCTGGAGCTGTACACAATGTCAGAATGTTGATTAATGTGTGAAATACCCTGGGCATATACACGGTTTCGAAGGATTGCAAGGAATAAGGCTATTCCCTCAGGATAACTGAAGTGTACTGCAAGCCACGTATCAGAATACTTGCTACGCATAGCAACATCTGCTACGCACGCATGCATCGCATATATAATGGCAGCACGTACCGGTATCGCAACATTTTCCACATATTACCAAGCCATGCATTGCCACAACAGCCCAGTCTACCATGCATCGCATCATCACCAGTCCACCATTCCTGGCACTGCCACCACCCACGTGCCCATGTTTGCTCGGATTTCACAACCTGACGTACCGGTGCGTTTTTTATTTGATTCAGACTCACGTGGCTGCTGTCACCTGGGGAGATGGCGAGCATGTGGAAGGTGCGCCGCATGTCTGCTTCCAGTGCCCTAGCATGAAGGAGAGGCTTAGGGAGAGAGGTTGGACAACCCCCCTGCAGGGCGCCACAGACTTTCAACAGTTGTACCGGGACGGGCTTAGTTGGCTACTTGGGTGTGAGGCTCTGACTTTCGTTGAGGACGTAGTAGGCATTCTTGAGGCATAGTTTGTTGCTTTTCTTTGCCCTCTTGAGGAATAGGCTTGAGAGGGGCAGGGTACTTCGGGCTGCCTATTCCTTGGTTTGGGGTGGGGTGGGGGGTATTTGTGTCTCCTATGTCTTCTTCTCCTTCTTTCCCTCTTACTACCTTCAGTTTCTTTTCTTTATCCCTACAGAACAGTTGGGCGCCCATACCTGCGGCCGAGCCCAGCGTTGTTATGTCATTGACCTGCCATGAACACCAGCTAATAATCGATCCTCTCTCTCCCCCCGTCTACACTACCGGGTTCCATGTTCCCGCCCCCCTCGCATACCGGTTGGTCGGGTAGGAGGATGGCATGGCGCTGCACTATGGCCCTGGCTGTGCATGGTACCTGAAATTGAGCTCAGTCATTTCCTACCAGCTCCACGAGTCCACGTGGCCGAGCGTTAGTTCAGCGGGACCCAGCAGGAGGTGGATCCAACTGTCAGGGAGCTGGAACTTGGAAAATCTGGCAGTAGTCCTTGCATGTCCCAGAGGAAGCAAGGAAAGAGGCTGGGACTGTGGGAGTTTGAAGACAGAGCCCCATAATCAGTTAATCACATATCAGCATTAGGCAAACCACATGCCCACAATGACTGCGAGTTCAACCGCAGGCGGGCGATGTTATTCCAGGAACAGTCCATACCGGTAGCACTTTATTGCCTTGTCACACTTAATCTCATACTTTAGGGCCCTCAGTTTTGTTTGCTCCCAACCATACAGTTGGGCGTACAGGGCATGCGGCGGGACCCGGGAGGGCGCAGCCCAGGTAAGCCTGGCCTGCGTACCCTTCTGGCCCAGTGTGTCCTACCCTTCACTTTATTCCCCACTTTTCCTCATTTTTTGTCCTGCCCCCTTCTGTGTTTCTTTCCATCTATCCTATTAACGCTTTTGTTAGGCGCCCACGCGACCGAGCCTTTTTCGAGCTGGGCCCAGAGGTGCAACGTCATTAACCCTTTGTGATCGTGTTCTTGTTGTTTGGTGGGTGAACCTGCTATCCTTTATTTCCTCTTGTGCCCTCTCTCTTGACGTTCCTAGCTGACTTTTTGTTTTGCCGACGTGGCCGAGCTTCATTTCAGCATGGCCCAGAGTAGTAACTTCTTCTGAACGTTCTTAGTGAACAGGTTTTTCTGCCCCTTTTTGTTTCTCTCTTGCTTTCTGGTCGAAGGCTTGAGAGGGGCGGGGTGATACTTCAATTACTTTTTCCTTTTTGGGGGTTGTTTTTTTCTTTAGCTAAGGGTAGCGAGCTTCCCCGTGGCCTTTGTAATTTCTTCTTACCCATCTCAACTTTGGTTCGGTCCTGAATTATACGAATATATAAGATGTACTTCCCAAAAACCATGTCGCACCAGCGTTATCTTTTATTTCCCTAACATACATACCGCACCCGCACCATGATACCACCGTTTCCAACCCAGCACAGAAGACCAACGATTTTGATTGAAAGGGCTCCTAGATCAGGTAGTGAGAACAGGAAGGACAGCTTGTATACAAATAAATGGTGTGCTTGTGCCAGTGCAGAATGACTAAATGATCCTTGTTCGCCAGTCTGTCAATCATGCCATGTCCACCAAAATTTAAATAGACGCGTGGGTCGAGAGTCCACAACTAAGTATTTATTTTGAGCATTCACACTTTCAAGTTGCTTGGGGTTGCCCTGATCCGTTACATATAGGGCGTATCCATAGATATGGCGTAACGTCATTACCCTATGCCGTTAGACCTCTGGCCGATCCATGCTGAAGCTGTTGCACCTCCGCCTCATCCACGAAAAGCCCAACTTGATGCCCAGCTGAATCAATTGCAAGCAAACACTGTGTTGGATTCCTGAGCGAGGGCCAGTGCGAAGTGCCAAAGCCCTGCCTCCTTGCAGTTTTACCGGTCCAATTCAAAGCCAACGATCTCCACATGTACAGAATCACGACATCACGCCTCCGTTTCGCTTGGCAAATAAACAATTCGAGGAAGAAGCGTGACCAGGAGACACGCCCCATTAGGGGTTATACAGCCATATAGCGCATGGGCCCAGGTCAACTCTGCACTGCGCTCCCCCCCACACACCGGAGGAGGGGACGCAGCTGCACCATGGCAAAAGGATGCGAGCCTATCGTTACAAGGACCCTGCTTGGCGCCCATTTGGACGGACTGTTAAGATGGCCTGCGCTTTGAATCCGACGGCCTATGCAAACACTCTCTCTCCCGTGCACATCATATTCCATGCTACCGTCCCGACCACATACAACGCAGCCGTCAGCAAGAACACCGAACTGAACGACTGTGTGGCCTCCACTATGAAGCCGACAGCCGTCACGCCGATGATGCCGGAGAGAGATCCGAACGTGTTGCACAGCCCAAACATCTTGCCTGCAAAGAGGAGTAGGTGGAGAGTTGCAAGGCTAATGAGTGATGATCACTAAGCAGTGCTTCTTTCCCCCCCGGCTACAAGTCCTGTTTCGACAAGCCGCCCCTGCGGCCGCCGAAGGCCCAATTAGGACCGATCCAGGACCGACGTACGAACGGTAGTCAAGGCTGCATGGCTTGCGTCAACTGGGGTCCACGGCCAGAGGCCAGAGTATAGCTGACATGTAGCTGAGTCACGAAAAAGAAACGCTGATGATCAGATGCTGGAAATAGGGAGAGCCAGACGTGCTGCAGACGTCTAACGTCTTGCCTGCAACGAGGCGGGTTCATAACTGAGGTCCAGGTGCAGTATACTAATATAAAGTGAAAGATAAGGGGGGGCCTTGCCGTAGATTTACTTTGCCTTCCCACATAATTAACGTTGTTTGGGGTCGAGGTATCTATGGAAAGCATTAGTATCGACTGCCGCTGCCAGCTTCCAGTCTGAAATGAAGATTTTTGGTGGAGATTTGCCTCGAGGGCAGCCTTAAAAGCAATCGATTTTCATATATGAAGGAAGGAAAGTCAAATCTCCGGAGCACTTTCGTACAAGTCTGGACTCTTTCGTCATCTTTATGAAGGTTACCGCATTTTAGTCAGAGACTACACCAGTATGCGGTAACCTTCATACCAAGGGTGAGCCAAAAGCGTGTTGAAGAGACCAAATATCTGGCCTGCTGTGAACCCACAACCTGCAGGGTCGGGGACAGTGCTGTTGCAATTGCGCCGTAATTCAGAATCTATGCAAAGTGGTCACGGTCTCGTACCGTAGAATCGGATAGGGTTCGTGCACCCCTACTCTGCATATTATAAATCACCGCGCGTAAAAACACATGACGCTGTGCACGCGCAGCTGGTTTTCGTTTTTAATGGTTAAAAATCTATATTGCGCACCCAGTCCGAAAGACATAAATGAAGGTCAACGCAGTGTTTTGGGGCAGTCGTAATGTCAACTCCGTGCAGCGCTTACAGCCACTATGTATTAATATACTGCTAATCACCTCAATCAGAAACCTAGTTTGACGCATGAAAGGACAGTACACGGTCAGCAATCAATGAACCTATGTCGAATCAATCAGTCGCACGCTAGCGCGCGGCTTCTTTAATACCGGTACCGGTAGTTGGTGCTGGAAAAAGTACGCGCCCCCCCCCCCAAATAGTTGGTTTGGTCTTTGACAGAGTGGCAGCGCACCCCTGATGTGAATTGATATGTTATCGCGCATCAACTCCTCGCACCCCCAAACAATATTATTTCTTAACTGAGTCAGACCGGTTCTACTGTGCTGGTAAAAGTATAATTTGTATTGCAATGATGGTGGCTAAAACTCAGCTACGGTACGTAATCCAACCACCGTGTGGGCCGACATCGACACAGCACTGGTTGTGGGTCAGCAATGCTGACTCAGCATCACATGGTTCCCAAGCCACCACAGCGGCAAGCTGTCATGTGGCCTTGATGGAAGCCACACACATGAAAAATGAACTTGCAAGCACCCTCCTGCCTACCCCCAGTCCTCCCTCACGCGACCTTGCCCACCCGCTGTCCGCCCGTCTCCTTCCAGTATCCACCCAACCACAGCCATCCCCACCATGGTAGCACGATACGGCATGATACAGCGCAATACGGCACATGTTCAGCTGGATGGTATTACCAAGTGCCTCGATACGGAACAGGTTCAGCCGGATTGTGCTACCATGATCCCCACACCTCGGCCCATACCACGTTGTTTCCTCAACCCTCACGCCCCTGCGGGTATAGTTTGAATTATTTCTATCATCCACTCTATCATCCCCACTATGCCTACCTACCTGCGTGGCGAGGCGCGATGTCCGACATGTTGGCCACAAATCCAGCCTGGCCGAGAGAGGTCGTTCCCAGGGCCACTGTCAGGACACGCCAGAGAGAAGGCAAAGTAACATATAATATCGACATGTTGGCCACAAATCCAGCCTGGCCGAGAGAGGTCGTTCCCAGGGCCACTGTCAGGACACGCCAGAGAGAAGGCAAATTAAAATTTGATATCAACATGTTGGCCACAAATCCAGCTTGGCCGAGAGAGGTCGTTCCCAGGGCCACAGCCAGGACATATAACAAAGAGAAAAGGGCACATGGACACAAAAGATAAAGGTCATCGCAACAGTTTATATTGGAAAATGACGAAGCTCCAGCTTGATTGAAAGAGGTCGTTTCCAGGGCCACGGCCGGGCCCCCCCCTAGACCCTTAACCCTAAACCCAACACCTGCCTGTGGCATTGCGTTGCCAAGTAAGGATGTGGACCCATGGCAACAGGTGTGAGATGGAAGTTCCCTCTACCTTGCATCCCTCTACATCTCTCGCCTCACCCGTCATGGCTGAAACCGCTTGCCCGGGCGACAACCCCGGCTGTGCCAGCACCATCAGCGCCACCGCAGGCACCAAGAAAGCCACAGACTGCAGTCTCTTGCGCACCTTAACACACATAGGTTTCAGGGATAGGGCATAGGGTTCAATATTTTTCACGAATGACAGTTTTTCTGCACCTACGCACATGCTGTGAGGGCCTATACTACAGAGCTTAGGGTTTGTTATTTGCCTCTGATGGCAGCCTCTTTAACGCCTGAAGTCAAGCTTGCCTAGAGTCTATGCTAGAAGCATGACGAACACACAAACAAATCCACTGATTGGAGCCTCTTGCACAAGGAAACTACGGTATACTTGTTTTAGGGCTGCAACTTGCACTGTTCAGAGAGCAAGGTTTTAGGGAAGCACACGATGCGAATCTGGCCGAAATCTCATGTGGTGAATAATCGGTCTCACTCAACGGACCAGGAAAAGCAGCGTCCGTTTAAAGGGGGCTGCAAGCTGAAGCAAAACAGAATCCTATCATGGGTTATGAATGTTTTTACACGCTGAGCGCATGCAGCCTCAACATGCTGCCCTATCATGTCAAGGGCAACAAACTGCGCCTATACAAGCGCTCAGAGCCCCTTAGTTGCGCGTCCTTGTTTCTCACCGTCGTGACATCGACACCTCTTGCAATGAGTGAGTCTGCCAACACTCCCGATGCGCTGCTTCCACACGCCATGACTAGCCAGGGCAGGAAGGAGAGCAGGCTGGAGGAGCGCATGTCAAAACCCATGGCCTGCCGATCAGGAAACAGTGGGGCAAAGGATTAGGGTGGGGGGAGAGGAGGACATGTCGAACAACATGGTCTGTGAATCGGAGAGAGGTAGGAGCGGGGGAAACATGTCAGGCAGGGGGAGGGAGAGGCGGCTAAAGGAGCGCATACCGAACGCCATGGCCTGTGCATGGGGAGCAGGGGAGGGGTAGGATGGACAGTTACCACGACACCAGATCGGGCTAGGCAGCAAGGGGTGGAGAACAGCATTGAACGACTGGTCAGTATATTATTTTTGGGACTGGTCGTGCGTGCACCTCTGCTGAGATACAGGGTTTGCTGTTGATGTTCGAGTTGTCCCGCGCTCACGTTTCTTGGTGGGGAGGAGAGTGAAGCAAAGTTGTTGTCTTCAAAGTGTTATTCCAGTGACCCCAAGCCTGTTTAGACAGGGCTGGGCAAGGATGACCAGGGGGAAGCTAAGGCAACACACATTCGAGAAGAGAGCCTGGCAAGTCACATCGATGGAACGCGAGTCTTTGGGCAGCAGGGTCGTGCTGACATAACTATCTAACTAATGGTTGTGTGGACAGCTGGGCCTTGCGCACCGCATTGAAGTAGGTGGGCATCCAGTTGAGGTAGATGAAGTATCCCCAGTGGTTGACGATGTTGACGATGATGATGGCCCAGGTGGCGCGACTGGAGAGGAGCTCACGCACCTGAGGAATGAATGAATGGGAGTGATGGGGACAGAAGGGGGGGTGGGGGGGCATCATTTAGGGTTTAGGGTTCAGGGTTTAGCGCTGAAATGGTTGACGATGATGATGGCCCAGGTAGCTCGGCTCGAGAGGACCTCACGCACCTTAGGGATGAATGGGGGGAAGGCGGGGGGGAGGCAGAGCTTAGAGCTGAGCTTTGATTAGGCGGGCGATGAGGTTCATGGCAAGGTTGCGCAGCTGATGAGGGAGGGAGGGAAGTGAGGCGAAGGGGCCAGGGGGGGGGGGGGGGGGGGGCAAATCTTAGGGCTTAGCATTGAAGGGCGTACACGGGTTTGTACAACAAAAACGCAGCTGGAGTGGCTGGGCAGCACGGGTGGTAGCCAATGCAATCAAGTGCATCTTACTCCTCATATGGCGCAAAAGGAGTTCAGGAAACAAAAACACGAGACGTCTTAAGCCGCGGCCTAAGAATTCCCCTACCCAACACGCTGCCAACTCTCAACAGAGCAGTCTTCCCTTCCTTCTTTCTTCGTTTCTTCCTTCCTCTTTACTGTCCTCCTCTCAGGGAGGATCACAGCTGAAGGGGCCCTTGTCCCGTGAATGTGGTAAGCGTTGCGGCCAGCGCCAGGAAGTCCCTCCTGCTCGAATTCGAAACGCTGAGATGCAGCCCCAGCCCCCTCGGCTCCGGCCCAGTGCTGCCCTGCTTCTGTACCCCTCCACCCATCACATCAAGGAGCGCATTTCTCTTCATTTATTTGCATTCCTAAACAAGCGCAAAAATGTGACACCGGAAAAAGACTGCCGTGGTTCCTTGACGCCCCGGCGCGTCCCTCGGGACGTGATTTTTACCCTTACGTGCGACCACTCACCCCAATGTCTGGGGGGGTCGCCGCCGCTGCGCCGTCACCACCCCTCTGGTAGCTCGCCCCCCCGCTAGTGCTGCCTGAGGGAGATCTGCAGTAGCAGTGACACGCTTCAGGGTTCAGGGTTCAGGGTTCAAGGTTCGTGGTGTATGCTTTATACCTCAGGGTTCATGGTTGCAGGTTTTAAATATTCAGGGATCATGCTTCAGGATTTATCGTCCATGGCTCGTGGTTCATGGCTTCGAGGGCTTGGGGGTTTGTACTGAAAGTGCACGGTCAAGCAATGAAATCGTTTATATAATTACATGTTATCTGCACCACAAACTAGAGGCCTGGTCGCTGGGGGCATCTTGTTTGGGTGTGTGGGTGGGGGCCGTTGCCGTCCAGAACGCAAACATCAGTACAGGCTTACTTATTCGTATCATTCGTGTATCACCATATGCTGAGGTCAGAGTCTTACGCAGAGGCCTGGCTCCCGATACAACCTGACGCCCTCAAACCTAAACCCTAAAACCTGAGGCCCCAAACCATCAACCCTGTGGCTCTGAATATAAAGGGGCTCCGGTTTGCGTGTGTGGCTCACGTCCTGGTTTGGGAGTGTCTCACCTAAAGCTCAGACCGGATGTCTCGGACCCTGCATTGGCCGCTGTGCCAGGAAGCTCTTGTTTAGGCGCGTGGTTGGGCACCGTTGCCATCCAGAAGGCCAGCAGCGGGATGCCCAACATCCCAAATATGAGGAACAGGGACCGCCAGCCCAGAGTGAGCAGCAGGATGGGTGACAGGAGCAGTCCCAGCAGGTTGCCTGAAGGAGAGAGATGAGGGTTAGTGGTCCAAGATAAGAACTCCCTTGCCAGCAAGGCTAAGGAGGGTAGAATGGTGGGGTGGGGGGTGGGTGAGGGTGGGGTGGGGGTGGGTGGGTGCCTTGGGTGGGGTGGGGGAAGGGGGGGCAGAGGGATAGGGGGTGCAGGGGGAAGAAGGAGGGAGAAGGCGGGTAAGGAGTGAAAGGCCGGGTAGGGAGGGGGGCATGGCTGCATCACGGTCATGGATGTGCATGGTACCTGGAATTGAGTTTGCTCACCCCCAGCCAACCCGACCAACCCCACGCGGCCGAGTGTTCAGCAGGGCCCAGCGGGTATGCTTGGTTCTAAACATGTTCTTCGGGCCCTGTACTAGTTGTTTGTGAAAAGATAGCCCTCTGAGGGGGCCAAAGTTGGTGGCAAGACCAGCCCCAGAGGGAGGGAGGGAGGGAGGGCAGGAGGGAGGGAGGGAGGTTGGGACAAGCTGCACGTACTGTAGGTCTGGATATAGCTGCTTCTAATATATCCGTCGCACCTTAAAAGAAGCCTGAGAAGGTGAGGCCCATCTTTAAGGACCTGACCTGACAAAGTGTGGTTGGCAGCCATCCAATGACTGGGAAGTTAGGGTTGGCTCAGGGTTCAGGGCCTCAGGTCATGGTGAAGACCTTCGTACAATCCAGAGAGGGCCAGGCATAGGGTTGAGGACCTTCGCCATGACTGGTGGACAGCTATGCAATGACAGGGAACATAGGGTTGGGTTTAGGCTAAATCCTGAACCCCTAAACCCCAAACCCTAAAACCTAAATCCAATAACAGGGGACATGGGGTTGGGCCAAGATTCAGGGCCTCAGGCCCTTGTGCAAGGAGCACAGAGCACGCCTGCTGCACCAACATACCATCCAGAGACGTCCAGGTCTGGTGTAAAGACTTTGACTTCATGACATGTGGTCAACAGCCGTCCAATGACAGGGGGATTGGTTAATTCAGGATACAGGGCCTCAGGTCAGGGCGAATGGAGTACAGAGCTCGTATGCTGCACCTCTAAAAGATTAGGATAAAACCAGGCCTAGCACGAAGGAATTGACCTCACGAGATGTGGTTGGAGAGGACTTAAGGCTGTTTCAGGGTTTATAGCCTCAAGGTTGAGAGCCTTGGGGTTTAGAGCCTCAGGGTTCAGAGGATCAGGGTTAAGAGCCTCAGGGTTTAGAGCCTAAGGAATTAGAGCCTCAGGGTTTAGAGGCTCAGGGTTCAGGGCGTCAGGTCAGGACAAAAGGCCTTCATTGAATCAGAAGAAGGCCTTCATTGAATCAGAAGAAGGCCTTCATTGAATCATTAGAAGGCCTTCATTGAATCAGAAGAAGGCCTTCATTGAATCAGAAGAAGGCCTTCATTGAATCAGAAGAGGGCCTTCATTGAATCAGAAGAAGGCCTTCACTGAATCAGAAGAGGGCCTTCATTGAATCAGAAGAAGGCCTTCATTGAATCAGAAGAAGGCCTGCATTGAATCAGAAGAAGGCCTTCATTGAATCAGAAGAAGGCCTTCATTGAATCAGAAGAAGGCCTTCATTGAATCAGAAGAAGGCCTTCATTGAATCAGAAGAAGGCCTTTATGGAATCAGAAGAAGGCCTTGATTGAATCAGAAGAAGGCCTTGATTGAATCAGAAGAATGCCTTCATTGAATCAGAAGAAGGCCTTCATTGAATCAGAAGGAGGCCTTCATTGAATCAGAAGGAGGCCTTCATTGAATCAAAAGAAGGCCTTCATTGAATCAGAAGGAGGCCTTCATTGAATCAGAAGAAGGCCTTCATTGAATCAGAAGAAGGCCTTCATTGAATCAGAAGAAGGCCTTCATTGAATCAGAAGAAGGCCTTCATTGAATCAGAAGAAGGCCTTCATTGAATCAGAAGAAGGCCTTCATTGAATCAGAAGAAGGCCTTTATGGAATCAGAAGAAGGCCTTCATTGAATCAGAAGAAGGCCTTCATTGAATCAGAAGAAGGCCTTCATTGAATCAGAAGGAGGCCTTCATTGAATCAGAAGGAGGCCTTCATTGAAGCAAAAGAAGGCCTTCATTGAATCAGAAGAAGGCCTTCATTGAATCAGAAGAAGGCCTTCATTGAATCAGAAGAAGGCCTTCATTGAATCAGAAGAAGGCCTTCATTGAATCAGATGAAGGCCTTCATTGAATCAGAAGAAGGCCTTCATTGAATCATTAGAAGGCCTTCATTGAATCAGAAGAAGGCCTTCATTGAATCAGAAGAAGGCCTTCATTGAATCAGAAGAAGGCCTTCATTGAATCAGAAGAAGGCCTTCATTGAATCAGAAGAAGGCCTTTATGGAATCAGAAGAAGGCCTTCATTGAATCAGAAGAAGGCCTTCATTGAATCAGAAGAAGGCCTTCATTGAATCAGAAGGAGGCCTTCATTGAATCAGAAGGAGGCCTTCATTGAATCAGAAGAAGGCCTTCATTGAATCAGAAGAAGGCCTTCATTGAATCAGAAGAAGGCCTTCATTGAATCAGAAGAAGGCCTTCATTGAATCAGAAGAAGGCCTTCATTGAATCAGAAGAAGGCCTTCATTGAATCAGAAGAAGGCCTTCATTGAATCAGAAGAAGGCCTTCATTGAATCAGAAGAAGGCCTTCATTGAATCAGAAGAAGGCCTTCATTGAATCAGAAGAAGGCCTTCATTGAATCAGAAGAAAGCCTTCATTGAATCAGAAGAAGGCCTTCATTGAATTAGAAGAAGGCCAGGCCTAGCTCGAGTGAGGTGGTCCCGCTAGGGAATGTGCAACAGGACTGATTTAGAGAGGCGACAGCTGCTTTAGCATCGACTGCCACAGCTCGACACTACCCGAGGGTATAGGATGCTTCAGCACTGTCCAACGCTGCTCAGCGCTGCTGGCCGCACCTCCGTGGAAACTCTAAACCCTTTTGGCCGCAACTTGGTGGAAACCTGTACCCTACATCCTTTTGGCCGCACCTCTGTAGAAACCCTAAACCCTTTGGGCCAAACATAAGTGGAAACCCTATACCCTAAACCCTTTTGGCCGCACCTCTGTGGAAACCCTATACCCTTAACCCTTTTGGCCGCACCTCTGTGGAAACCCTTAACCCTAAACGCTTTTGGCCGCACCTCCGTGGAAACCCTTAACCCTAAACGCTTTTGGCCGCACCTCCGTGGAAACCCTTAACCCTAAACGCTTTTGGCCGCACCTCCGTGGAAACCCTTAACCCTAAACGCTTTTGGCCGCACCTCCGTGGAAACCCTTAACCTTAAACGCTTTTGGCCGCACCTCTGTGGAAACCCTTAACCCTAAACGCTTTTGGCCGCACCTCCGTGGAAACCCTTAACCCTAAACGCTTTTGGCCGCACCTCTGTGGAAACCCTTAACCCTAAACGCTTTTGGCCGCACCTCCGTGGAAACCCTTAACCCTAAACGCTTTTGGCCGCACCTCCGTGGAAACCCTTAACCCTAAACCCTTTTGGCCGCACCTCCGTGGAAACCCTTAACCCTAAACGCTTTTGGCCGCACCTCCGTGGAAACCCTTAACCCTAAACGCTTTTGGCCGCACCTCCGTGGAAACCCTTAACCCTAAACGCTTTTGGCCGCACCTCTGTGGAAACCCTTAACCCTAAACGCTTTTGGCCGCACCTCCGTGGAAACCCTTAACCCTAAACGCTTTTGGCCGCACCTCCGTGGAAACCCTTAACCCTAAACCCTTTTGGCCGCACCTCCGTGGAAACCCTTAACCCTAAACGCTTTTGGCCGCACCTCCGTGGAAACCCTTAACCCTAAACGCTTTTGGCCGCACCTCCGTGGAAACCCTTAACCCTAAACGCTTTTGGCCGCACCTCCGTGGAAACCCTTAACCCTAAACGCTTTTGGCCGCACCTCTGTGGAAACCCTTAACCCTAAACCCTTTTGGCCGCACCTCCGTGGAAACCCTTAACCCTAAACGCTTTTGGCCGCACCTCCGTGGAAACCCTTAACCCTAAACGCTTTTGGCCGCACCTCTGTGGAAACCCTTAACCCTAAACGCTTTTGGCCGCACCTCTGTGGAAACCCTTAACCCTTAACCCTTTTGACCGCACCTCCGTGGAAACCCTTAACCCTAAACGCTTTTGGCCGCACCTCCGTGGAAACCCTTAACCCTAAACGCTTTTGGCCGCACCTCTGTGGAAACCCTATACCCTAAACGCTTTTGGCCGCACCTCCTTGGAAACCCTTAACCCTAAACGCTTTTGGCCGCACCTCCGTGGAAACCCTTAACCCTAAACGCTTTTGGCCGCACCTCCGTGGAAACCCTTAACCCTAAACGCTTTTGGCCGCACCTCCGTGGAAACCCTTAACCCTAAACGCTTTTGGCCGCACCTCCGTGGAAACCCTATACCCTAAACGCTTTTGGCCGCACCTCCGTGGAAACCCTTAACCCTAAACGCTTTTGGCCGCACCTCCGTGGAAACCCTTAACCCTAAACGCTTTTGGCCGCACCTCTGTGGAAACCCTTAACCCTAAACGCTTTTGGCCGCACCTCCGTGGAAACCCTTAACCCTAAACCCTTTTGGCCGCACCTCCGTGGAAACCCTTAACCCTAAACGCTTTTGGCCGCACCTCCGTGGAAACCTGAGAATGCAAGGCCTAGGGCTCGGGACCTGGACTCCTTAGGGATGTGGGTGGCCAGCAGGTTGTTCATGGTGGGCAGCGCAACGCCCTCTCCCAAGCCCTGCGTGATGTAGGGTGAAAGCAAGTGGCTGCTCATAATGAGTAGGTGGTGGGTGGCCAGCAGGTTGTTCATGGTGGGCAGCGCAACGCCCTCTCCCAAGCCCTGCGTGATGTAGGGTGAAAGCAAGTGGCTGCTCATAATGGGCAGGTGGTGGGTGGTCAGCAGGTTGTTCATGGTGGGCAGCGCAACGCCCTCTCCCAAGCCCTGCGTGATGTAGGGTGAAAGCAAGTGGCTGCTCATAATGGGCAGGCGGTGGGTGGTCAGCAGGTTGTTCATGGTGGGCAGCGCAACGCCCTCTCCCAAGCCCTGCGTGATGTAGGGTGAAAGCAAGTCGCTGCTCATAATGGGTAGGTGGTGGGTGGCCAGCAGGTTGTTCATGGTGGGCAGCGCAACGCCCTCTCCCAAGCCCTGCGTGATGTAGGGTGAAAGCAAGTGGCTGCTCATAATGGGCAGGTGGTGGGTGGTCAGCAGGTTGTTCATGGTGGGCAGCGCAACGCCCTCTCCCAAGCCCTGCGTGATGTAGGGTGAAGGCAAGTGGCTGTTCATAATGGGCAGGTGGTGGGTGGCCAGCAGGTTGTTCTTGGTGGGCAGCGCCACGCCCTCTCCCAAGTCCTGCGTGGTGTAAGGCGATCGCATGTGGCTGTTCATAATGGGCAGGCGGTAGGTGGCCAGCAGGTTGTTCATGGTGGGCAGCGCCACGCCCTCTCCCAGGCCCTGCGCGGTGTAGGCTTCTTGTTATCAAGTCAATGTTATCACCCGTAGCCATAGCGCAGGGTGAATGTAAACTAATTAGGTTGCATGGCTGTCCATGACGCGCTGGATAGGGGGGGCAGCAGGTACTTCAAGTCGGGCATGCACCCTGCAACCATCAACACGAGCGCTGTCAGGCCGGTAGCCCCGGCAACAGCCCATTCCCTTTCACACACCGATCACCACCGTGCCCCTTGCCGCCAACATCACGAGAACGGGAGCAGGAAGCGCGTGTCCGATTGCACGCAGCGACACCATCTGACCACCACATATCTTCCTGCCTGGACTGTGTCAACTGTCACACCGGCAGCCCCAGCAACACCCTATATCCTCCACGCACCGCTCGACACCGCGCCCCCCCCATACCGCCAACATCACAATAACGGGAACGAGAAGCGCGTGTACGATTGTACGCTGCAACAACATCTATACCATCTGACCACCACGCATCTTCCTGCCCGGACTGCGTCAACACTCAGGCCAGCGGCCCCAGCAGCAAACCTCGTCCCCTTACTCGCCACTCAGCTATTTTGGACAGGCCATCTGCTCCAGCAGCACCCCTTCTGTCCCCCCCTCCCAATACCTAAAGGATTGACTTAAGCACAGGCAGTCATGGAATCAACCAATCCTGTATTTCTGTCTTCTGGAGTTCCACCCTCCCTTTTTACACGCCACTCACCACCATACACCTTGCTGCCAGTATGGCAGGCACCGTAAGGCCAGCTGCCCCAGCTGCGCCTCTCATCCCCCCCCTCCCCTCTGCTGACAACTCACCACCATGCAGCCAGCATGGAGGGCACCATAAGCCAGCCACCTTAGCATGGACCCTCATCCTCTGACATGCCATTTCACAATATGGCCAGGTCAGCTGCCCCCTTGCCCCCCCCCCCCCACACACACAAACCCACTTCCCCCTTTTCTCGCCACTCACCACCATGCACCTAGCTGCCAGCATGGCCGGCACCGTAAGGCCAGCTGCCACCACGGGGCCAGACAGCGCCAAGGGCATCAGCAGGGAGGCGACAGAGAACCAAGCGATGCCTCCTGCCATCACCAGCTTTCCTCCGTACCTGGGGGTTGAGGGTTGAGGGCTGAGGGTTGAGGGTTGAGGGTTGAGGGTTTTAGATATTTAATATTTAGGGTTCCTGTGTCACAGGTAGAACCAATGGCATCAACAGGGAGGGGACAGAGAACCAAGCGATGCCTCCCGCTATCACCAGCTTGCCGAAGTACCTGGGGGTTGAGGGTTGAGGGTTGAAAGTGTTAGATTTCGGATACATACGGTTGATGTGTCACAGGTAGCACCAATGGCATCAACAGGGAGGGGACAGAGAACCAAGCGATGCCTCCCGCTATCACCAGCTTGCCGAAGTACCTGGGGGTTGAGGGTTGAGGGTTGAAAGTGTTAGATTTCGGATACATACGGTTGATGTGTCACAGGTAGCACCAATGGCATCAACAGGGAGGGGACAGAGAACCAAGCGATGCCTCCCGCTATCACCAGCTTGCCGAAGTACCTGGGGGTTGAGGGTTGAGGGTTGAAAGTGTTAGATTTCGGATACATACGGTTGATGTGTCACAGGCAGCACCAATGGCATCAGCAGGGCGGGGACAGAGAACCAAGCAATGCCTCCCGCTATCACCAGCTTGCCTCTGTTCCTGAGGGTTGAGGGTTCAAGGTCTTAGGTTTTCGATTTTTTGATGCTAAGGGTTCATGTGTCATTGGCAGCGTCAATGGCATGAGCAGGGGGGGACGTGCATCCCACCATCACCGGCTTGCCGTCATGTCTGATAGCTGAGGGCTTAGGGTTTAGGGTTTAGGGGGTTAGGTATGTAGAAATCCCTCCATCTGACAAGTTCTGGCATCCTCACCAGCTTGCCTCAATACCAGCTTGCGCCAGTACAGCCAGGGTTCAGTCAACCAGATGTAGGTTTCAAAGTCTTTTGCGCAGGTCTCATGACCCGCTCAGCCTACCAAGCCTACAGGGGAGGCCCATTACTCATTTCCACACATGTACACATCCACACTTCCACTGCGTCCCATCCGATGAGCCATTTCAGATTCTGCTGCGTCCAAACCACCACAGACCCCTAATCTCGCCATGGCTGCTTCCACACTTCAACCCATGCACTGCATTCTGTTCCTCGACTCAGCCAGCCGGTTATAAATCCAAAAGTCCGCATAGCACTTGTTTTTTCGTAGCGGCCTCCACACTTCCACACCTCAGATGCGCCCCATGTCCTCAATTTTGCTTGCATCCCATCCTTAAGACCACCGCATCTCCGCCCCAGTTGCGTTCCATACCCCTTGACAGCCCTTTGGCCCGAATCCGTAACAGGCCCAAACGATAAAGCCCATGCCTTGTCAACAAGACACCCTGCACCTCAAAACTATGAATCCCTCAACCCTGAACCTGCGACCAACAAAACCCTAAACTTTACGTACAGTATGAACACTACAACGTACAGTATGAACACTATAACCCCGAGCCTATAACCTTGAGTCTATCACCAATGAAGCCTGAAACCCTGGACCTTCAGCAAGATGAACCCTGCACCCCTCAGTCTCACTTGTCTGCCAGAGACCCGCCAATGAACTGTGTCGCCATGTAGCCCCATAGGAAGGCGCTTTGGATCACGCCCTGAAGCCACGTGAGAATAGCAGGGTTTAATACAAGAGTGCTGATGAACTGTGTCAACATAAGCCCCACAGGAACCCGCTTTGCATCACTCCCTGACGCCACATGAGAATAGCAGGGGACGATATAACAACAGGGCCTGCTTGAGCCAAGCGGGTCACACCATGTGGCCAGATAAGAAGTGCAATGTTTTGGGTACCCCATCTTCCCATTCACTTAAAAGGGGAAATGCTATAGCATCTTGGATCAATCCCTGAGGCTGGATGAGTCTTGCATTTTTTTGTAACCATAGATTTGAATTGCCTTCCCTCGTTTGCGACACAAACATATATTTGATGCTTGCCTTCGTGACAGTATAAACAACAACTCCCGTACCTGAAACTGGCATTCACGACGGAGAATTCAAATTTGCAATAAATCCCTCACACCCATGAACAGCATAAATTTTCTAGGAAGGCAATTTAAATGTTTTAAACAGTCAACCCCATCTTTGCATTCTCCTAAAAGAAGAGGGGTTGTTGCAGTACCATCCTGGATCAATCCCGGCGAGACAAGCATACCTGCACCCCATACCGGCTATATAGTATACACCAAACAACTGTAACGGAGGCTGCAAGGACCCATGTGAAGTACGTCTAGTTCCACACCTCGTTCCGCATCTAGTTTCACACCTAGTTCCACACCTAGTTCCACACCTGCAGGCTGGCTGGCCACATGAACTCTTTAGCCATGGGCAGGATGGCCACGCTGAGGCAGATACGGTCCATGTTGCACAGGAGCAGCGTCACCGCTGTTGGGAGCACCACGTTGAGGAACGGGTTGCTGGCAGCATTGGGCTCGGACCTCCCGCGTCTCGAAGCAGGGCATGCTGTGCGCCTGTGAAGGGGTAGGGGAGCACCATGTTCAGGGATGGGAGGCCAGCTGCAGAGGGGGGACGCGCCACTCGCGGCCGAGCACGCGTAAGCCTGCCTAGGGGCGGGCGGGCGTTTAAGAGAGAGAAAACGGCGTTCGAGATTTGTAATATACTTATTTGCGAACGTACCGGTGCAGGTAACTATCTTCCACACTTCAGCTTTATATTTTGTTTCTTGGAGCTCATGCAAACCGGGCTGGCATGGCCGGCTCTGCAAGGCCAGCAAGAGCCACACAGCATGAATGGCTGGCTCAAGAGAGCCGCATGGCGAGGATGGCTGTGCATGGCGGGTAGATTGCATGGCATCAATGGCTCTACATGTCTGCAGTCTTCATGACATGACAGGCTCAATATGACCGTAAGGCCGCATGGTATGAATGGCTCTGAATGGCCGGCAGGTCGAGTTACGTTAACGGCTCCACATGGCCAGCAAGCCTGATGCCCTAAAAGACTCTGCATGGCCTTATAACAGCATGGCATAAATGGCTCCATATGGCCAGCAAGTCTAATGACCTAAAAGGCTCTGCATGGCCATATAACAGCATGGCTAGAACGGCTCCACATGGCCAGAGAGCAGCATGGCATTAACAGCTCCAGATGGCCAGAAAATAGCATGGCATACGCGGTTATGTATGGCCAGCGAACAGCATGGCATAAATTGCATGGCCTGGTGAGATGCATGGCATGTACAAGGCAGCAAAGCCTGCTGCATGCATGAGGAATGTGCTTGGAGTGACCTGAAAACTGGGTGCGTAACCTCCCATACGTCTCATGCGCAAAGAGATAGGCTAGCCCATGCCTCGCATGCCTGTCGCCTTGCATGGCAGTTGTTTTGCAAGGGACATGCACTGCATGGCAGTGGAATTGAAAGAAAGCCAGACTGAGGCAGGTTTAAGAGGGGGGATAATCTATCTGGGTTGGGTGTCCCAGGAATTTCTGACCTGTCAGACAGGCCATGGTTGAATTTTCCTATTGAGGCGGCATCCTGCCGCTGGAAGCTGGGTCCGACAGGCCGGCGATGGCTGGGTGCTACGCACGGGGACTTCGATGCGCTGCATCTTATTTGAAATGTCTGTTCGTGTTTTGATAGGGTGCTGCTTATAGCGCTACGGTTTGGAAATGCGGGCGGGTGTGCGATGTGCCGGATGCCAGATCCTGCGCCTGCTGCAGCTAGTCTCGAGGCGGGGCGATGATGCTGCATTGGCAGCTGGGTAGTCATGCGGTGCAATAGGATATTTTTCGGCAAACCCACTTTCTACTCCTTGGTATTTCTACTCCTTGGCAACAACGGCGTTTGGTAATAAATTGAATGTGCATGTACGGCACGCATAAGATTTGCGTAAGGCTCTGCGTAATATGCGCGACGCGTTGCTCCAATCACGGCGTGCAATATTTGTAAATTGACTTGATTTTGTGCCTCTGTAGCTCGGTTTGCCTCATGTCCACATTTTGTGCGACAAGCCTGATCGGGTCAAAACGAGTATGGTGGGCCCAGCCAGCCAAACCGACAGGCAAACCGAATCCCCATCTGTCTGATTCTTAAAGCGGATTCCAGCTATGATCGCCCATCGACCTCAAATTCACTGCTTGGAATTAGAATTCTAGAAATGCACAGTTTTCTTGACCATCCAGTTTGAATCGGGTGCGGAGTGCTAACGGCTGCGCCAGCTCGACAGACCTAACGCAGCAAAACACGTGTGGGGGGGGCTGCTTCTCCTACCCGCATTTTTCGTGCTGAGACCCCAATCTCTTGTCTCCACACACATTTCGCCCCCCCTCTTTTCTGCTCTCAACTTTTCTCCTCCCGCTGGCTCGAAGCCGGCCCGTGCGGTCGCTCGATGGCTGCGATTTTCATCAAGATCGGTTCCTTGATGGTTAAAACGCTGGCCAAGCCGCTTTCCAGCTATTTCACCGCATCCGTCATGGCCAACCCGGTGGCCAGACAGTACGTCATCAAGGCCTCTCAAGTGAGCATGCTTCCATAGTGCCATGTGGATACGTGCATGAGGCCACATACGCCATGCATCATGCTGGCCAAGCCGTTCTCCAACTACATAAATACACCCGTCATGTCCAGCTCGGTGGCCAGGCAGTTATCATTAAGGCCTCTCATGTATGGCTGCTGCCAATGGATGCACGCATGGAGCTACGTATGGCCTGTATGCCATGCATGGCGTACGTGTGCATGGTGTATACGTGCATAGCGTATACATATGTATGGCATGGCCAAGCCGCTGTCCAGAATTTTCACCGCATCTGGCATGGCCATCCTGGTGGCCGGTTAGAGCCTCTTCAAGGCCTCCCAATTAAGGCTGCTGCCGTGCGGACGCAGCTACATGCATATACCTACTTACGCCATGCATGCCAAGTATCAAAGCAGCCAAAGTATCAAATCTTGACTGGCCTGCAGCTGGTGGCTTGAGCAGCAGGATATAGGCCATGGTGTGGCTGCAGTGTAGCTAAAGCGCCCTAAAGAGGCTGTGCATGGCATTTAAGCAGGTATGTCTTAGACCGCCAGCCATGCTGCACGGTGATCACCGCTCCAGCCACAAGTGATGGGACATAATTATATAAGCGATAGCTTTACCTCGCCTTCCTCTTCTCCTCCTATCCCACAATCGATCCACGGCATTGGTGTGGACTTGTCTTACACTCTGATACCGCCAGACCTGTGACCACCTCTCCAGCCACAAGTGATGGGACGTTTACAGTAGTTACGATAGGGCATGTTGCGCCTTCTACTCTTCCTAGCCCATGATTGATCCTTGGTATTGGTTTGGACGTATCTTTGACCATCAGCTGCTCTCTGATGGTTTCACATGCCCCAAGGGCAGCTTTTGTTATGTCCTCCTTGTAATCCATGTCTCCCCACTGCCCGCCCACCCCTCTCACCTGCCCTATTGACGGCTCCCTGATACCTGTCAATGACATAACACCTCTGGGCCAGGCTCAAAAGGCTCGGCCGCGTGGGCGCAGCGACTGTCTGGTCGGGAGGAAAATAATCTACAGGCTAGTGGAGAAAGGAAAGAAAGATCCCTGATACTGCATGCCTACATGCTTACTCTACGCAATCTGCTGGTATGGCATGCATGTTGCATCTTTGAATGGGTAGGATACTAGGATATGCATCCACATTCTTTCACGGAATAACTGATGATGTGCCTGCGGCTGCTCCCCCGCTCGCAGTCCATACATCGAGTTGAGGTCTGGATCACGCGGTCGGCCGAGGGGAAGACTGGCCGGGCCTTCGTGGGAGAGATGACAGAGGCGAAATCAATTGAAATGGCTTCCAAGCTCGCGAGTGAGGGCTTCGTGTTTGGCGTGAGTACTGACTCACTCCTACTGAGTGGGTGTAGAGCACTACCCTGGCTGAACCTTTTAGAGTAGAAAAACGCATTTCAAATCCCTAAAATCTGTAACCCGTGACACCAGTAGTCTGAACTACCCAAACCCTGCAACACTTGTCAATCCATAACAACCTTTAACCCATTAAAGAAACTGTAAAACTTTGTGCACCTATGGTAACTCACTAACTCCTGCATGTGCTGTAACCCAACATAACATAACACCTCCCGTAATGTAACATAATAAGCAAAGGTCAGGACAGTTACCGTCAGTTATGTAACGTAACACCTGTTGTAACCGAAAGGATCGGAACTCATGCACAGGTTGGGACTGTTATTGCCATGCACGAGCAAAAACAGCTGCGTGAGCTGAAATCCGCGCAACGGTCGGGACCGTAACCATTATGTTTAGAATGTAACACCTGTCGTAGCTGAACATAATGTAATTGCCACACAGGTTGGGAAAGGTTGGGAAAGGTTGGGAAAGGCTGGGAAAGGTTGGGACAGGTTGGGACAAGGTTGGGACAGGTTGGGACAAGTTGAAACAGGTTGGGAAAGGTTGGGACAGGTTGGGACCGTTATCGCCATGCACATAGCTCAGAATCTGCACCTACTGTAACCAAACGTGTTGTAACACCTGCACGTACCGTTGTTCTCGCTCAGGTCGGGACCGTTATCGTCATGTACGAGTTTGAACGTCAGCGGGAGAAAGACGTTACCAAGAAGCGTGCGGAGGCGGAAGAAAGAAGGCTGGCAATTTATAACGCACAGCAAGAGCACGAGGTGGGATCAGGAGAATAGGAAAGGGGGGGGGGGGCATATGGGGGGCACAGGGGTGTGTTGACGACAGCTGTGTGGAGGCTCGTCATTCACAATGGGTAGCAAGAGCATGAGGTGGGCACTGGGTAAGAGGCAGAGGGGAGAGGAAAGGGGAGGGGCGAGTGTGCAGAGGTGGAGGAGAGGAGGCTTGCCATTCAGATGTGCAACATGAACACTTGTGTCGCGCAAGGGGGAGGGGGGCCGGTTGCCTTTGTCAAGTCACTAGGGGCATATCTCAATAGGCAGTATACTAAGGGCAACGTGTTCTGGGCAGTCCAGGAGGGGCGGTTGGCAACGGTAGTACACCAGAGACAGAGCCGCCCATTGGGGCAATACGCTATGGACACAGCGGATGATGAACTTCCCGACAGTATCCTGCTAGCTGCTAAGCAACATAAGGGGCGGTACATATATACATCGAGGTACATAAACTAAAGAGGTAAATTTGATTCACACCTACCCTTGTATGGCTCTTCACCAGGGGCAACAGTACACTCGGGGCGGTACATTGAAGATACATAAGAATATACACCAACTAGGCACGTCATTTGTTAAACCCACCCGTGCATAGCAGCACACTAGGGACAGCAGTACATTAGGGACAGCAAAGGTGCAGGGAGGTACATAGTTTGCTGCACTGACTCTTTCTTGGCTGTACACTAGGGGCACAAGCACCCCTCCCCCTGTCGCAGGCCGTGATGTAGCTGAGTATAGCTTAAGTAGAATACACTATGCACTTATGCAGTGGCATGACCTGGTGCTCTAACTGAACCTGCAGAGCCTTGCAAGGGCGGGCGCGGAGCAGCGGCGGCTTATTCAGCTGTTGGCTGCCCGTATGGACGGTCTGGAGCGAAGCGTGCAACATGCCATGGGAATTACCGAGGCCACTGCCACAGGGGGGAGCGCACAGCTGGGCACGCAAGAGGCCGAGGGCGGCCCAAACTTTCCCTTAGATGTGAATGGCTCAGCCAACAGCATGCATAAGGTCGTGCAGCAAGCGCTGAGGGTCCCAGAGCCCCCCTCAGATCCAGCCTCGTATCCGGCACCGGATCCAGCACTGGAACGGAAAAAGGAGCAGGCTGAGTATGTCGCCTCAGAACCCACGCCTGCGCCCCGTTCAAAGCCCAGTACGTTGGGGGGGAGCATGGAGCAGTTTGCGGAGTTAGCGGCGGATCTGGCGGAAGAACTCATGGATGCTATAACCCCGGAGGAGGAATGAAACAGCAGGTTTGCAGCGGGCGGCAGATCTGTGACCACTGCATCTCCAGAATTGGTTGTACAACATTTACGATATGGATCCAGAATCCGCTTTGGATCCAGAATCCGCCCTGGATCCAAAATGCGTCCTGGAGCTCGCTTCAAACCCCGGAACAGAGGACATAGCAGGCAGTGCAGCAAGCCATGCAAATCTTGTAGTCCAACCTTGGAGCTTGCTTGTGCGAGCTCCTCGTAGCAGGTTGTTAGGCCTGAAGCAGGTTGTTAAGCAGGTTGTTAAGCCTGAAGCAGGTTCTTAAGCAGGTTGTTCAGCCTGAAGCAGGTTGTTAAGCAGGTTGTTAAGCCTGAAGCAGGTTGTTAAGCAGGTTGTTAAGCCTGAAGCAGGTTCTTAAGCAGGTTGTTCAGCCTGAAGCAGGTTGTTAAGCAGGTTGTTCAGCATGAAGCAGGTTGTTAAGCAGGTTGTTAAGCCTGAAGCAGGTTGTTCAGCAGGCCAGGGGGGTCTCAGAATCTGACCCAAGACCTGCCCCGGAGCCTACCATCCCAGATCGAAACGTGTAGGCCGTGCGCTAGCAGATGGTCCTCCCGTGACCAGACGAAGAGCAATTGTAACATAATCTGCACTCTCTGTCATAGCGACAGCAAGCGTGCCGGCCCACCATAGTAGATCATACACGGAGCCATTGCAGTCGAAGAAGCCGAAGCGTGCAATCCACACCAAGTGGCTACAATGCACACGTGATGCAATTGTCGCAACGCCTGTCCGGAGGGGGGGAGGGACCGGGTCCCAGGTGGGGTCCGGAACCCACCATAGAGCCCACCATTGCGCCCACTTGGAGGCTGACCTAGGGCTCGAGTTGGAGCTCATCATGGGACGCATGATAATTGATGGGGGGCAGTAGGAAATGCATGGGCATTATTGGATATTACTGGGGATTAATGGAGAATTTGGGAAGCATGCAGGAGAATGGGGGGAAGGGGTATTGGCAAGGGTAATGGGCAGATAATAGGGTGGTCAGGGTAGGGTGCATAGGGTTTCATGATGACACCATGTACGATGCAAGGAATGCGTATGCATGATTTCTATTCTGAAATCGCGTCTGAGATATACAAGCAGGCTTTATGCACGACCTTAGTGCTGGCTTCATGCGCCATGTTGACCTAACCTGTTAAATCCGTTACATGTACCTTCAGCGGGACCCGGATCATGGCTCAGTGCAATTAAATTTAGAGGATAAAAGGATCGTTAAGCGGAAATAATGAAGTCCAAAATAAAATAGCCTGGGGCCTGCCGCAGTTTCTGGTGCCCCAGTCCAGTTGCTGAGTACCAGCATGGGAACAAAATTGGCCAGGAAACGTGTGCTCCTCTTGATTGCTTTAGTCATTCACAACCCAATGGCCGTTTTAGCAATGGTCAAAAGCTTAAAAGATAAACAGGATAGAATAAGATGTTTGATAAAGTGGTGTTGCGGCCCATGCTGCACTGTTCCCTTAACCCTATACCCTAGACCCTGCGGACAGACGTAGTCTTTCTTCCTATGTATAAAATTGCAATGCAGTAGTCCCCCGGGGGAAGTACCTGTCACCCAATGATGTCGTAGATCTGGGCCTTGCCCACAATTGCTCAACCATTGATGTGGGCGCCCAACAACTGCTTGTTTTGGACGGGAGATCGTCAGGGAAGAAGAATGGGGGGGTGAAGGGTCGGACAAGAAACAGAACAGGGGTAAGGGTGAAGTAAAATTTCAATTGAAATTGTGTTTTTTGGATCGCCAGATTTTTTGCGCCACTTTTGGCTGAGGGATAGGCAACAGGAAAAAGCTGATCAGATTCTCAGAGATTGACTTGGGGGTGTTGAGCTTGTAACGAACTGTTCTGTATTTCAAATTGGGCTGGACGAATGATGTGTACCTGATAGGTGTCAGAGTCAAAACGTATGGTTTACCTGAGCTAACATGCACATGCACATCATGCTGACTTTGATAGAAGAACAAGGGTTTCTCACGGGAATTGCGGTTGCGACGGAACGGTCGGTAGCTGGGTGGACATACAAGACGGTGCTGTCCGTCGAAGAACCCAGACACGGTGGCGTTCAATATTTCATTATGTCCAAGTTTTCATGGCCCGCCCAACTCGCTTCTCGCAAACAGGCTGTAGACTCATACCGTGATTTGAAGGAACGCTTCCAAAACATGTTCGACGCTACTGGGGAGGAGATGGCTGGGCAGCATCCGCCGGGCCAGGTGCATACGGAGCATGAGCTGTCGGATGCAGAACGCGCCCGCAACGCAGGTCTACAAAAGAAACACAGTGTAATGGTCGAGCGACTGGCATTGCACGTGAGTGGCTCCTGGACGGCTGGGGAAACATCTCTTGTTGTCGGAAAGGGCGCATCGATCGCTCGACTGCTGCCAGGCGAAAATAAACCGGAAAAGGGATGTGCATACAGCCTGTGGTCCGGTGGATACAATCAAGATAAGACCCGCAATGATGCCGGTTCTAGGTCACCTGTACCCAACACATTTTCAATACCCCAAGTAGCGGCGGGGAAATTAGCTGCTATGACCGCCCATGCGGCCATGCATTCACATGAAATTTAGCAACTGGCATGCAATGATTTTGGTTAATATGTTGCTTGCCCCCTGTCGTTTCAGACTGGCGTGCTGCGCTTAGGGACACCGTTGTTGCCCGACCTCTCAGCTGCTGCGGGCGGCGGGGTGCGGACTGATAGCAGCCATCGCCTGCTGGCTGAGCGGCATGGCGTTCATGTTGACCAAGTCAGTGGAGAAGACAACCAAAGTGCGTTGCGCACGCTCATGGCACACTCGAGACTGCTAGGCAGCAAGGCTGGACTGCTGGAGGAAAGTCGCAGTGAGTGGTTGGAGTGGGGGGTAGGTCTCTTGCGGCCTCGATCGTCCTGGGATTTTTTGCTCGTGGTAATTTTCTCGTGTCGGTGTTGCTTGCTTCTATTGTTCCCCCAGAGCTCAAGGGCACATATAAGGTGGAGGCGTTACTTCTTCGCCACATGGGCAGCAAGTGCAGAAGAGGATGTTTTGAGAAAGTGCTACATGATCAACAGGGGATTTTCTTTGCATGAATACCAAATTTACAGAACCCCAAATTTGCGTTATAGTTCCTCATCATCAGCTGGGAATATTCCTTGCTAGGAATATAGGTATTAATGCCTGATCTACGTGTACGTAGATGCTGTGTGAAACTCAGGCCGCATCCTCCCCTCCTTCCAAACCCTTTGTCCTAGACAGTCCTCCTTTACCTTTTGTCCTGGAGGTACACACAGAAATGGGTTCCTCCCAGTCTTTGGTTTCCAATGTGATTGGAACCATCAGAGAACCATCTCTTAGAGTCTGGGAACCCTCCTGCGATTTCCACTCCTGTAATTTCCACTCCTGTTATCTGCTCCCCTGTGATGTCCCCTCATGTGATTTCCTCTCCTGTGATTTCCCCTCATGTGATTTCTTCTATTGCGATTGCTTCTCTCGTGATTTCTACTTCTGTCATCTCTCCTCCTGTGATTTCGACTCTTGTGATTTCTTCTCCTGTCATTTTCACACCTCTGATTTCCTCCCTTGTGTTTCCACACCTGTGATCGCCACTCCTGTCATTTCCTCCCTTGTGTTCCCACTCCTCTAATTTCCTCCCTTGTGCTTAAACTCCTGTGATCTCCACTCCTGTGATCTCCACTCCTGTGATTTCCTCGCTTGTGTTTCCTCTCCTGTGATCTCCACCCTGTGATTTCCTCCCATGTGTTTCCACTCCTGTGATCTCCACTCCTGTGATTTCCTCCCATGTGCTTCCACTCCTGTGATCTCCACTCCTGTGATCTCCACTCCTGTGATTTCCTCGCTTGTGTTTCCTCTCTTGTGATCTCCACCCTGTGATTTCCTCGCTTGTGTTTCCTCTCCTGTGATCTCCACCCTGTGATTTCCTCGCTTGTGTTTCCTCTCTTGTGATCTCCACCCTGTGATTTTCTCGCTTGTGTTTCCTCTCCTGTGATCTCCACCCTGTGATTTCCTCGCTTGTGTTTCCTCTCCTGTGATCTCCACCCTGTGATTTCCTCGCTTGTGTTTCCTCTCCTGTGATCTCCACCCTGTGATTTCCTCGCTTGTGTTTCCTCTCCTGTGATCTCCACCCTGTGATTTCCTCGCTTGTGTTTCCTCTCCTGTGATCTCCACCCTGTGATTTCCTCGCTTGTGTTTCCTCTCCTGTGATCTCCACCCTGTGATTTCCTCCCATGTGTTTCCACTCATGTGATTTCCAGTGTTCTCTTGTGATTTTAGCTCTTGTGCGTGTAGGCCTTTCGACCCCGGCGGACGTTGCAAGGTCTCTGCTCTCTGACCTTGAACTGGCCTTGGGGGATACGGCTGTGGTCCAACGATTTGACCGGAGAGAAGGCGGCCTGGCAGCCGTCCATAGCTTGCTGAGCGACCTTCGCTCGCACCTGGACCTCTCAGAGGGTGAGAAGCCTATGCTGGGACCCATGTTGTTTGACGTGTTGGCCGAGCTGTACGAGTTGGACACCTTGCTGGTGACCTACCTCGAGTCGCCTCTGCTGGATGGAAGCTTTCGCGCAATGTACAGCATTGATCTGTACAGCCGCCGGGGCCATGTCGATAGCTTCGCGGCCTCAATGCCGCTCCCTCAGCCTGAGCGGGGCTTGGGTGGTGTGCCGCTCGCCATGGCCATGCAAGACTGCCTCATGGCACTCCGAAACGGCACGCAATTCTGCCCCATCCGCTGCAGCCGCAACCTGCATGCCCTCCAGGTAGTGGAGCCAGGCCAACACCAGAGACAGGAAGCTGGCAAGGTGGAAACGCTTCAGAAAGGGGAGGAGGGACTACAGTGTCAATCGGGCATGCTAGGGTTCCTGACAGTGGATGCGGAGCACGTCCAGGCTGTACGTCACGCATTACAACAGCCTGAATTTGCGAGGCTGTTGGAGGCGCCCCAGCAGCAGCAGGCCCCACAGCAGCCTCCGCAACAGCAGCCGACTACGCCGCCTTCGCAGCAACAGAAGACGACACCGCAGCTAAATCCGTCAATATGCTGGCCCATAAAGCAAAAAATTAGGCTAGGTGGAGCAGCAAGGTTGGCAGCAGGGCTGGAGTCGCGGCCTCGTCTGCTGCCGCCAGGGGCGTTGAGTGCTGCAGAGTCTGTCAGCATGAGGTGGCACAGTGCAGCTGAGGGGTCAGGAGGGGTAGAGGAGCAGTCTCTGTTGCCGCAGATGGGTTCCGGGAAGTGCCGCACTGCAGGCGGCGGGAAATGTCGCATGCCCAGCAGCGGCGACCGCGGTGCTTTAGCTGCAGCAGCAGCGACAGCTGCAGGGTCAGGGCAGCCGGACCTAGAGCCAGTCGCGCAAGCAAGGGAGCTGAGAGCTACTGCATCTATTCCTCCTGCGTCAACAAGTAAGCCTTAAACATTGGTGTCAGCAGTATGTGTGTGGGTGGGTGGTTGGGTGGGTGTGTCATTGTGGCAGGTGCTTGTACAAATGTTTTCACCCAGAGTTTGTCTGGGGCTTTGATGTGAAATGATAGAATGGACATGCAATGTAGGTCTGTCGGGTGTGGGCCTACTGACTTGGCCTTGGCCCCGACGTTTTTGTGGGTTATGCTTGCTTGCTTGCTTGTTCACTTACCTCCTCCTTTGCACAATTGTCTGCAGCCTCGACTACTTCAACGGATGCCACCACCTCTGTTGCCCCGTCCTTGCCAAACCTCCCTTCCAATGTGTTAGCTGCCATCCTTTCTAATGTGACGGACAAGGGATCGGTACGCAGAACATGCTGTGCTCTGCGCAATGCTGTGAACTTCACAGTGACAGCTCTCAGCTGGGGAGCTACTCCGTCAGCCGACTCAACCCCCAGCGGGATCTGCAGATCTGTGACGGCACCCAGAGCAGCCTATCCAGCTTCTGTGTTCCGAACAGATTATTTCTTGAAATTCCGGAGCTTGCGGAAGATCACCATGAACGACATGACAGGCCTGCACCTGATCTGGTTATCTCAATGCACGGGTCTGCACGAGCTGAGGTGCAAGAACTGCGATCTCAAGAACCTGCTGTCTTTGGCCGGGACTGGACTGCAGATCCTCAGCCTCGAAGACTGTGATGGGGTTCAGAAACTCGACCCTCTGGCCGCATGCAGTGACCTGAACACCCTTGTCATCAAAAACTGTCTAAACATTCGGGACTTTACCCCTCTAGCCCAATGCACCGGACTACAGACTCTCAACTTAAACACCTTTCAATCTTTATGTGACGTCACTCCTCTGGGCAGATGCATCGGACTGCAGGCACTCCACTTGGACAACTGTGACTTCGTCAAGGACCTGACCCCTCTGGGAACGTGCACTGCGATACAGACTCTCAGCTTATGCGGCTGCCCCGTTCGAGACTTGACACCTCTGGCCAAATGCGTTCAATTGAACACTCTCGACCTCGACCAATGTGCGGATATCACCGACTTGGACCCTCTGGCGGCATGTACTAGGCTGCACACTCTCAGCTTCAACAACTGCGGAGGAATTCACGACCTGACATTTCTGTCCTTTTGCACTGGGGTGCAGACCCTCAGCTTCAACTTTTGTGGTGGTGTAACGGACCTGACCCCCCTGGCTGCATGCACCTGGCTGCATACTCTGACCTTCAAGAACTGTCGCTGTGTTCGGGACCTGACCCCCCTAGCGGCATGCACGCAGCTTCAGACACTCAGGTGCCATGGCACTGGGATTTGTGACCTGACTCCACTGGTGGCTTGCACATTGTTGCATACTTTTAAAGGGCCCGGAGGTAATACGTCATTACCTAAGATGAAGAAAGCTGCGCCCAATTAGTGCATGGGGGTTAAGGATACAACGCCGCTTGGGGCCGTAGCCACATCCGTGTCACTACCATCAGGCAAATAAGAAATGAGCAACTTCCGCACGGTGTTTTTTTCTTATGTGTTGCCGCAGTGGCCGGCTACGAGGTGAAGAATAACGTCATTTGCATATTTTGTTTGGGGGACTCGCAGTGTTTTATGGAGGCCTCAAGGCCTCGAGACGTCGAATTTTGAACTGTTGTTGACGGTTGAAGTACGAGACAGCTTGTATGATATTTCAATATGAGGGTGCTTTATGGTGTTGGTCTCCTCTAGCGGTGGTGATGTTGTACCTCATGAAATCTGAAACTTGCATGTGTTGTCGGTTTCTAGCAGAGCTTGGTTGCATATTTTTGTTAGCACATTGATGAAGAAATAAAATGGGCAGGAAGGGAAGAGGCAGTGGGGAGCTTTCATAAGGTTTCAGACATAGGTGTTTCCTTACCTCGAGAGCTTCCGTCCTAAGCCACGTCTTAATGACAAAACACAAACCAGTATTTCAGAGGGAGTTCCGTTTGGTATCAGTAAAAATGCAGCCTTAAGCCCATGACCCTTCATCTATGTAGGGGGCATCATTTCTGTCCACCCCTACATGTTTATGACGTTGCACCACTGAGAGCGGGGATGGGCAGGTGCTCCGAACGGTGCTTGAGACTTTTTAGAGTTGTACCGGGGCAGGCTTGGGTGAGATGCCCTGGTCTTTGTGGTTGTGGACGACGTGGTAGATATCGTTGAGGCGTAGACATCTTCAGAGGTTGGAACTTCCTTTGTACTTTGTTTTTTCCAGCCTTTTGTTTTGTTCTCACTCTATTTCCCACTTTTCCCTCCTTTCTTTTGTCCTGCCCCTTCTGTGTTCCTTTCCATCTTTCCTCCCAACTCTAGTTAAGCGCCCACGCGGCTGAGCTTTTTAAGCAGGGCCCAGAGGTGTTATGTCATTGACCCATGTGACAATCTGTGTTAGGACCACCCAACAGGTGGACATAATTGGCTTATCTTGCTTGCATTATATTGGAATTGCTCGTGTTGGTGAATTTATGACGTATCATCACTTGTGGGCCTTGTTTAAGAGGCTCAACCAGGTGTGTTGCACCAACAAATAGAATGCTGGCAGGAAAGGGAAGTACCATTCCGGTATGAGGGAAAATATGCCGTGTGCCAATGACATTACACCTCTGGGCCGGCCCTGCTCAAAAAGGCTCGGCCGCGTGGGCGCCCAACTGTCTCGTTGGAAGAAAAGAAACTTAAGTTAAGAGGGAGAGAAGGAGAAGAAAACATAGGAAAGAACTACCCCCCCCCCCCAAAGGAAAAGGTAGCCCGAAGTAAACCTTGCCCCTCTCAAGCCTATTCCTTAAGAAGGGAAAGAAAAACAACAAACTAGGCCTCAACAGAGCGAACGACGTCCTCAACAAAAGTCTTCCATCCAAGCCTGCCCTGGTACAACTGTTGAAAGTCTGTGGCGCCTTCCGGGGGGCTTGCCCAACCTCTTTCCCTAACATCTCCCTCACGCTAGAGCACTGGAAGCATACATGCAGCGCATCCTCCGCATGCTCGCCATCTCCCCTTGCCCAACACCGTTGGCAGCACTGTCCGTCACGCTGCTGATTGCTGCGCCGTGTGTAAAGCGCAGAGAGGAAGAGAGAGATCATTAAAATTATGTTGAGGGACACACGAAAGCTGGAAAGGAGGTGTGTCCGAGGATGCCCCAACATATCCACTAGTAGCGCCCTCGCCGCAGCCTCAAGTTTGTAACGCATGCCAGCACCCGTTCTTCATAGTGTTATGTGGCAGAAATTCTGCCTCGACCCCTTCTTGGCGGTGTGACACCTGGCATGTGCTAGCAACGCACCCTACGGCAACGGAAACTGGGACCTCCGCGCCAGACAGGCATACTCACAGGCATCATCTATTACCACTAGCAGTCTGGCACCCCTTTGAAGAGCGGCGGCTGCCAGTGAGACGCTGCCAGACAAATCTTGGGGACGGTTGCTCACCGCTCGATCAACTCCAGTCAGTGTACCAAACCTTTCAGAACACAAGGTGCGCCTTGTAGTACTCTGTCTGACCACAATCCTGAGATAGTAATCTGAGCTATAGAATTGGGGAATTAAAATTGGCCTGGTGTGGCTTCCCCCTTCCCGCCCTTGCTTTTCTAACCAGAAAGCTGGACGTCTATGCTGCTCGGCCGTATAGGGCCCAGAGATTTAACTTCATTGACATGGCAGCTCCTGCTTGCCTGGAGCACAATCACATTTATGGTCTTAAGGCTATGTCAAATGGTGCCTAAAACCCGAGGTGGAAGGTCTAATGATGCACCGGTACTCGCAAGGTTAATTTATGTAGTCAAAGATGATGAAAGGCACACTATCGTGCAGTCCGAGAGATGAATACACTTGGCCCCATTCCCAATCTGGGAGTTCACACTTTTCAGTCTTAAGATACATTGTTCACACTTTGCACCCCAAGAGAGACAATGAGACAGCCCATAAAATCGAATCCCCTCCAACCTCAATGCTCCAGCCGCAGTGCTACCAAAACGGTCGCATCCACCCCTCACAGCGCCCACGCAAAGCATTTATCATGATGCTCCGCAAGACTGCCAAAATGACACAGCTGGGGGACAGCAGTACCCTCCACCTTTTGCCTGCGTGCCCCATGCCTACTACCCGCACGCTGCCATGTCCTTCACACTTGCACACAGTCCTTCCAACGCATTGCGCTCAATCAGTCCAATGGACGGTAAATTGGCAGTACACCTCGCTCTAGTGCCTAATGCATGCACGCCGTTCCACCTGCCCACACGGTGAGGACCAACCGCCTGCCCGCCTCGTGCCTACCGCCCGTCTGTCACCACCATCCCGATGGCTGCATCTAAGATCCTTCCACACTGAGGGAATATTGGCAGTTTCCACCCCATCAAGTTCATAATTCCTCCACGCATCGTGCCTACTGCCCTTCTGTTGCCATGTTCCCCACAGTCGCATCCAAAGCCTTCCGCACTGCAGGGATCTTGGCAGCATCCACCAGCATCACCATGCGCATGGGTTGCAGGTCGTCCTTTCCCACCTGGCGCATGCAGGACCATGTTAGGTTATTATTCATCCACTAGCCTCCGTGTATCACCATGCAAAGGGGTTGCGTGTCTCCTTTCGCCAACCAGGGGACTCATGTTCTGGAGCGACACTTTCAAACCCAGGGTTTAAGGTCAGGGTTTTAATAAGTTGAATGAACTGGCATCACCATACAAAGGGGCTTTATGACGTATTTTCACTCCTAGATTGTGCAGGGACAGAGGGCTTCACCAGAAACAGCACAACTCTTTGACCCAAGGAGAAGGGGAGAGGAGGGGTCCAGTATAACTGGGCCGTGGAATGAGCCCATCCACCCCAATCTTTTAACTCTGATCAGTTTTCACGTTCACCCTAGACTAGAAAACCCAAACCTAATATGGTATGTCGACACAATGATCCCACCCACCACTCGCTCCTCGATGGGGAAGGTGTACTTCCACAAGCTGTCCTCATGCTTGCTATCCCATCCGCCCCATGCTTGCTATCCCATCCGCCCCGTGCTTGCTATCCCATCCGCCCCGTGCTTGCTATCCCATCCGTCCCATGCTTGCTATCCCATCCGCCCCATGCTTGCTATCCCATCCGCCCCGTGATCAAAACCTAGAGCGCATGTCCAAACTTATCCATGTGCCATTATCCCACCCACCACTCGCCCCTCGATGGGGAAGGTGTAGCTCCACAAGCTGTCCTGGTGCAGGAACTCATCTTCGGGTCTCAGGTAAACCAGGACGGGGCCCTCGGGAGCGGCTCTCTGGGGGGCACAGGGAAGTGGTAGGTGGGTAGATTGATGCATCTGATTTGATGCATCAACTCATCCATTGTTAAGCGTATCTCCACACGCATCCAAGAAATGTATGAATCGAGGGCCAAGCAGTTGAGTGGCAGGAAGCAAATGAGGCTCCCAGGCACAAAACCTACCATGTGCAACACCCACTCAAATCAACAGCATCCATTCTCATCATGGCCTCATACTCCTAGGATCCCAATTTATTCGGGACTGTGGCCCGCAATATCCTTGTTCGCGACATCCTGGCATCCACCTACCTATGCTCGCTTCCACGACATCCTGGCAACGTCCTCGCAACATCCTGGTAACATCCGAGTTCGCAACATCCACAACGTCTGCAATAACCTACCACCAACCAACCTATTCTTGCATGCACAACATCCTCACAGCGTTTGCAACATCTCTGTTTGCTATTCGCAATTCGCAGTCCCTCACCCCTTTCAAGTCTGCCCCTGTCTGCCCCGGACCCAGAGCAAGGCTGCACTGGTTCAGGTCTTTAGGGATTGGCCGCACCTTCTGCTTCTTGCTGCTGCTTGGTCCCGCCCCCATCGAGGCGGTGGCGGCGGCTGCATCGTTATCGGCGTACACGCGAGTCACGACGAGGAAACGCTTGAAATTGAAGGCCTCGCGCTCCTGGGCAGGCGGCGCGGGGTTGAGCATCCGGTTGAAGGTGAGAGATATGAGTGGACGGGCTTGAGAAAAGGGCGGGTCAACTGGAAGTCACACCGCCTCTCAAAACCTCTCAGCATGTGTAACAGCTGGGAGAGCTCCTTGCTTTCCATATGTCTGACGCACCACCATCACAATTCGAAATATGCACCGTAGCTTTTAATGCCCCCCCCTTTTGAGACTGCCTTCGGCAATCACACATGCAGATTTTTGTATCCCAGACAATGTGAATTATGAGGGACATCATAAGAAGCGCTTCCTACCGCATCGTATTTTAAATCAAGCCATACATAGGGTAAGTATGATGGTTGATACATAAATAAACAGTAGCCATGTCCCATGCTCCAGCCTAAAAGGGTGGCTTCTTTTATCCACGTACTCGTCTGCGTATCTACTTATTAAATTACGAATGAACATCCCTACCTGTTTGGAGAGCTCCTTATCTTTGCAGGCTTGTTGAACCTCCTCAAACAGGAACTGCATCAGAGGCGGCGCCAGCTTTGGGGGGCTGTTCATCAACCGCTCGTTAACCAGGAGCCCGGTGCCCTCTTGACCAAACGCCTGAGAGGATAGGGTTACGAAGTAGGAGTTGTGAAGAGCAGGATATCAGAGGCGGCGCCAGATTGGGAGGGCTGCTCAAACACCGCTTTTTGAACCGCAGCCCAGTGCCCTCTTGACCAACACCTGACAGGGTTACGAAATGGGAGATGTCAAGTACTATTACAGCACCTGATGCAACAGCTATGTCGTTAACCAGCAGCTCGCTGATCAGCAGCCCCTCTTGACCAAAGGCCCGAGGAATCATGAAATTGGCGTAACGACCTCGCTTCAAGCAGCAGCCTCACTCTGACAGTGTCCTTGCACGTACCAGCTAGGACATCCTGAAGCATTTTTAGCCGCTCTTGGTCCTGGTGGACACACATGTGCAGGTATTCTGTGCATGCATCATGTGCAGGTATTCTGTGCATGTTTTCTGTGCGGGTGTAGGGATTGTCGGTGTGAACCAAGCAAATAAAGGTGTGCCCTCTTGGAGACGTGGGCGTGAAGAAAACAGCGCTGCGTCATGTGCGCACTCAATGTGCTACGCTTACTTGGAAAAAGCTTATATACTCACCGGCTGGGTTGGGATGAGGAGACTCAGGAGAGTTCTGAGGGGATGCAAATCAGTGGCTGGGCTGGTTCGAAAATCAAGGCAGCCTCTTCACATGCCTCTCACCTCCAAAAGCAGCTTGGCTTTTGCGGCATCCTTGCACGTGCTGGCAAGGAAGTCCTTGAGCTGCTTCGTCCATTCCTGATCCTGGTGCCGGAGGAGGTTGAGGACGGTGAACACGGCGATGGGGTCACACTCCTCTGAGGTCTTGACGACAGTCCCCACGGCATCCTGGTCAGGGGCAGTTTCAAAACTGGAATTTCAAAAAAGGGCTGCCCATTAGTCAACACAAGTCGCAAGACAAACCCATAAGGAAAACTGCACATTGGGATCCCTTAATCCATGGCTCAAGGATTTTTGTTTTCCTAAATCTGAAATCTAAATCTTAGCAGTGTCTTTTTACGAGAGCCTCGCAAATGGCAGGCATGCTGTGTGCCGTAGAGATGAAGGTTAACGGCATGGCTTTGAATTGGCCATTCATTTGAATTACCGCACCTTTGTTATCCATTAGGCTGTATATGCATACATCCATGTGCCTAACATGGCCTTACGCAGAAGTATGTTGCAGCCACATGCAACCCCATGCGTTCCCATGCAGGTACGCATGGGGCTGCATGTCGCATGCAACCATGCATCAGCTTCATAAGTGCAATAACCAAGTCAGCATTCCCATTCATTTTTTCAAATCGCCCTACGCAGCCCTCTGCAACAGCATGCTCTGTGTATTCTGCATCTGCTTCAGAATCACATTGCCCAGGCCAGCATCCTGATCATTGTAACCGCACGGCCCCAAGCAGACCCACGCTGCCCCATGCAGACCCATGCACGGCCCCATACAGCCCCATGCATCTTCATGCATATCGCATTGCACACGCAATTAGTTGATAATCGTGTTGAAGAGGCAAGAATCCGGACGAAAGGCCATCCATATGGCCCCATGCAGCCCATGCAACTGCATGCAACTCCATACCGCTGCACACAAATCCATGCAGTGGTAAGGAAACTCTTGGCCCCATCAGCCCCATGTAGCTGTATGCGAATTTTTGGTCCCATGCATTGCCATGCACCTGCATGCACTGCGCACCATGCCCACTCTCAAGAGCGGAGATGACTTGGCCATCATCCTGATTGAAGTATACCGCCACGCCTCAATGAAGTCCCATGCGGCTGTATGCACCACGCACCTGCTTCGAAGCTCCTTGCCACAGACACCGCCCTAATAGTATATTTGCGAGCTTGGCGAGCCCTCTGTGACACGTCACCGCCCTGCTAGTACATTACGCGAGCGGGAGCGAGTGTTCTGTGACACGCCAGCATTATTTAGCAATGTGTGGTTGATATGCAATCGCGGCTCATCCACCCCGTCATCCACCCCGTCCCGTACATCAGCTACACGGACGCGAGAGCTGCCAACCCTGCATGCACCCCGCACCTGCTTCAAAATTGCGTTGACGAGGCCAGAGGCATCATATTGCTGACCGTCCAGGTACGTGAATAAAAGTGCCCTGAGAGACAAAGGTTTGCAATTTGCATGGACAGTCATGTGCATGTATGCTGGGACAAAGACAGACTTGTATAGATTCATAATTAGACAGTTTCGATCACAAATGCATGAGCAAGGCTTTATATGGATGACGCCATGATCAGTCACTTGCATGGATGCACGCCCAAGGGCTCGCGTGCAGCTATGAACGCAGTGACGAATTGATAGTTGCTTGCATGGATGGAAACTGATGGACACATGGGGTTATAGTCATGCATGGGCATTCCACTGCATGGAAGGATCGATAAGGACACACATGACCTTTGTCCCTACAATTCTCTAAAGACGTGAAGCGCTTCTACCTTAGGGGACCCAAATTTAATTCGAGAAGATATAAGAAAAGAGGGTATATAAAAGTGCTTCTAACTAAATACAATTATATATCTATCTCTCTAATTTTAAACCTCCTAGAGGTCCAAGCATCCCGCCCCTTTTTCTTTTAGCCTCCAAGAGATCAATTTGGGTCCCAGACGGTACACGTCTGGGACCCAAATTGATCTCCTAAAAAAAAAAAGGGGGCGGGCCGCTTGGGGGCCACGCTTCTTCACCTACTCTTTAAAGACGTGATGAGTCTTTAGAGAATTGGAGAGGCAAAGTGACCCCCTTTAGGGGGAGCCCCGCTTCGAATTAAATTAGGGCCCCGGGCGGTAACACGCTTTAGAGAATGCGCTTCTCGTCTTTAGAGAATTGGAGGGACAAAGTGATCTGGGGGGCTATACCGCCCAAAAGGCGGGCTGCTTGGAGCTCGAGGATTTACGCCGCGGCTCCTCCACCGTGGGTGGAGGGCCGCATCGGCCCTCAGGTCCACCAGAGCAAACCCGATGATTATCTCAAGCGCGTATCGGGGTCCGCCTTTTAGAGCGGAATTGCACCCCACTGGGGAGGCCCGCCTCGCGCTTTAGAGAAAAATCGGTATTGCTCTGCTTGGCGCCCTCAGGGCGCCAAGCAGAGCAATAACGATTTTTCTCTAAAGCGTGTAGCGGCCCTACACCTGTGGAGGACATGGCCATGAAGGCTTTAATTGACAGTCGCTTGTATAGAAGCATAAATGCATGGACCAGGGTAAATTTCGACACAGCCATGTATGGGCAGGCGCCAGACCGATGCATGGATGCATGGAAAAAATCACAGGCATCCGCGTCTACTGGCTTGGTCCGCAGCCTAGCATGCAGGCATGGGCTCGCCCATGTGTGCCCCCAAACCAAAGTCCATGTTCCCAGCGATTTCATGTGAACAGAGGGTTGCTATCAATATCTAGTCCGGAATATGATGGAGACATATCGAGGCACCCAGTTGGCCGCCCCTGCCATTCACTCCATCTGCCCCTCTCTGCCTCAACTCACCTGCCCCCGTACACCCTCCCGCCCAAACCTACCTGAGGCCATGGAAATCGATTTCTTTCGGCGAGAAGAATTCAAAGTCTACGATTATTTCCTCCTGCTTTTCCCCCTCATCGTCATCGTCCTCGTCCTCCTCGGCGTCGGACACATCGGGGTACCCATCGCCATCTTCGTCATCACTGTCGTCGCTAGTTTCGCTGGTACCCGCTGATTCAACCTCGCCAGCCTCGCCTTCATCATCGCCGCCGCTGACCTCTTCCTCACCCTCCTCGTCCTCGCCCTCCTCCTCCGACTCGGCCTCTTCTTCCTGTTTCTTCTTCTCCACCACCGTCTGCTCTAACTTTGTACGTTTAGGCATATTGAACTGATGAACGGCGGAAAACCTTGCACTCGCAGGTCCTTGCTAGGGAGAGGAGCGTGCATCGTGCGAGTGTGTGAAAAGTGTGAGTGGGTGTAAATATTTTACTCGTAGATCCACTGAAGGAGCCAACCAGGCCTGTGCGTCTCGTCAACCTATACTTCCCCAAATCCACCCAACGTTAGCTTTATTTCCATCTGTAATACACTGAATTTTATATACCGTATTGCCATGTTGGTTCAGGCTCGTGCTCTTGATACCGACCCCAACTTTCGGTTTGCAGATCGCTGTTAGACAGAACACCAGAGGGCGCACATGCATGCATGCATGCATGCTGCAGTAGTGAGCTGATAGTGGGTGCACTGGAGAAGTTGGAGCGGGGACCAGCTGTCCCCAAACTGTGTCGAGCAGTTTCTGACCTGAAGCTGCCGAGGTACTCCCCGTCCCAGAGGCGCGTCAGCTAATGGACGCAGCCTACGAGCAGGCGCAGCTTGATGCGACTGGCAGAGGAGACCCCATGGACCCCACCACCAAGCACTGGTATGCAACCGCTTAACATGCCTCTCCTAAATGTCCGCTTGTTCATGACTTAACTGTACACTTTACATGGGGACCTTCGCAATACCTAATCCTGTTTCTTCCTCCATGTCTTTGTGCCTTTATTTTTACCCTTTCCCCTCTTCCCTTCAATTTCCTTCTCCCAACTTCATTGTTGGGCACCCATGCGGTTGAGCCTTTTGAGCATGGCCCATAGTGTACCATCATTACCATCTAGTCATCTACACCGCCACCCGGCCTACCCATGGCGATCACCTGTGGCCACTGAAATCTCTTATCATCGCTAAATCAAAGGGCATTTTGCAGACCCAGTTTTACCCTGCCCCTCCATCCTCCCTGGCCTCTTTCATCTCCCAATGCGAATCCACGGTCTAAGTACCCATGGCCACCGCACACTGTACCTGGCATACCTGCCCACTCACCCTCCACGCCCAGTCACCCTCCGCCATATCCAACTCCTCGGCTCACATGCCAGATATGATGGCCACTACCCTCTGGCTTAGATCTCTGCATCATCCCTATTGCACTCACACCCTCTATCCCCTATCCCACTTTCCCCACCACATTTCTTCCTGAGTGCCCTTCTCGATGAACCCTGTCTCCTCGACCCTGCTACCTGCAACCTGCATCTCGCCTGGCTTTCGCTTCTTTCCTACCCCAAATACAGGGCTTGCTTGTGTCCAAGCTGCTGCCGGTACAACGTGCTTGGGGCAGCCTTTTCTATGACAGTCGATGGCTCCACCCATACAGTCAACCCTCATGGCAAATGTAAAAATAACACTATCACCAAAAGTCACTGTAACTTGGGAGGCATCCATGCCACCCTTCATGCCCACACACTTTCCGCTGCTCTTGCCTTCATCATTCACCCTCAACTTACCATTCCAGTTTTAGTGGTTTCCGGGCCACCTTCGATGGGCCGCACTGCGGCCACCCCAGGGCTGATTGACACCAAATCTTGACCGGCATCCGGCCGGAGCCTGGAGGTCGAAGTAGTAGGGCTGGCCGAGCCAGTGGCTTGTGGCCAAAGGCCACAATGTAGCTGAACTGTAGCTGAAATTGGTCTGGTAACCCCTAACAAAATGGTGCTTACCATTTCCACGTATTACTGTCCATGCGGCATCCACCTCATGTTGAAAGCTGTCTTCTGCCTGCATTATATTGCCTGTATGTCATTGAGGACAAGGGCGACCCTCTACCCTTGCTCGACCATTCGCAAAACTCCTTCTCTCCAGGCTGCGCTGCTTCCTTACCTCTCACGCCGTGGGGCGTAGCTTTCTTTCCTCCCTCATCGGCTCTTTTCAAGGGCGCGCTTCTTTGCTGGCCCATCTACATACGCTCCTCCCAAAGTAGAGGCCTATGACATAACACCTACAGTCAGTAAAATCACGTACCGGTATTGGTATCTTAACCAAGGAGCTTGCTGAAATTCGGATCCCGTACTATGTGACCTAGCCACCACTTGTATGTGTAACCCCTGTAACCCCTGTAACCCCTGTACCATCCCCAGGGAGGTGGATGTCCTGCTGTATTGCTGTACTTCAATGCGCACTACTGCACAATTTCCCACTTTTTTCCAGGCACTCTTTTTTACAGTATCCAGCTCCAACTAGGACGGTTTTATACGTCACTACGAATGGCGGTAATTCATGGACGCAATCATCCCAGGCAGATTTGCAGGCCGTTGCTCTGTCTGGCAATGGCCTTAGGTTGGCAAAAGGTGGCGACGGCACGTGTATCTTCACGAGCGATGACAACGACTTAACGTGGGTGGAACAGTTTGGATCCGGAAGCAATTTCTGGGCGAGCATTGCATCATCTTATGATGGCACTAAGTTGGCGGCGGCCACCACCAATGGGTACGTTTTTGTAAGCTATGATAGTGGGGTGTCATGGAAGCCGGTGGTACCGGTGGCATAAGGATCAAGGTAGTACCTACGGCGAGCAAATACATTAGTCCCTATTAATTTACTCATAAGATGGATGAGCAATTAGTTACGCACACATTGGATGAGCAATTGCCGGCAATAACTTGGACCATGCCTGCTAGTTGTCGTTCCCTCGGACATGCAATTACCAATATGATCTTGACCCTTGTTAGGAGCTATGGTACCCTAAACCCTTTTGCTTCTGACTCTGATGTTGGCTCCAAACTTTGACTCTCTGCTCATGACATGGGGTCATGGTTCCTCTTTGTTTCTCTGTTTGTTTGTCTTTGGCCATAGTATGTTGTGTGTCTGTGGTTCTATGTTAGGCTTTCGGAGGTTGTTTGGTTGATGGTGCTTCTTTCATCTTCTCTGTTGCTTTGAATTTTTGACGGTTGACGCGTGTCTGTTTCGGTTTTGGTTGGTGTTCTCTCTCCGGTTCATTCTGCATGGCCCTTTCGCAAAAGGCTGTGGGCGGTTGCTAACTTTGTAACAACATACTTATTACCTTTCAACAAAAATGACCATGCTTCCAACTTATAAACTTCCCGTTATTTGTATCAGGCCTTTCTTGTACCTAGTTGAACAATTAATCTTGTAATTATCTGTGTATCCGTTTAGCCATGTCTAACCGCCTCTGTGCCTTAACCGCCATGATCATCGCCATATGCAGGGGGGGAATGTTTAACCGGCTTAGCTGTCAGCCTTCAAAAACCGGACATCCATCTAGTGTCTAATCATCTTCAAGCAACTCGATGGAAGAAAAAATGAAGGGGGGCATCGAAAGGCTGGCATTTGATGTGATGCAATCATTTCAGTGCGTGGTGGTATGGTTGGCGAGAAACAAGACGTGGTCGGATGTGCCAGCTTCATATAATTAAGGGATGATGGAGGGAGTCATTTATTTGCGGTAAAATTAGGCAGTCCCGGTTAGTTTGTGTAAGTGCCATTAGGGCCGCCTTCAGTAGGCTAAACTTAGCCATATGGTCAGCCATCGCCGGGGAAGACAATGAGATCCGAAAAGGAATCGCACACAACATAAGCCCCCACACCCGTATTATGAACCACCGCCACCACCTTGCAGCCCCCCCCCCTGTGACACGCACCACCACCCACACCATGCAGCCCCCCCCACCCGTAACATGCACTATTGCCAACACCTTGCAGGCCCTCATCCGTAACATGCACCACCACCCACACAATGCAGCCCCCTCCCCGTAAAATGCACCACCACCCACACCATCTAGCTTGCCCCCCGTAACATGCACCACCACCCACACCATGCAGCTTCCCCCCGTAACATGCACCACGCACTAGTCAAACCTTGCAGCCCCCTGTGAAGTTTTGTGAAGTTTTTACAGTCCAACAGAGCATCACACTTGATGCATGGGACATGTGCCCGTAAACCGGTACATGCACTTGATACACTAGGACAGAAAGCGAAGACCAGTGACCCCCCTGGGCAAGCAACTAGCACACAACCACGACAGTGGCGTGGGAACGAACCCCATAGTGCAGAAGATAAGCCCCAGCCATAAAACACGACGTGGGTGCAAAAGAGTTCGATGAGCACCGCCTAGAGAGTTAGGGGGGAGACAGAAAATTTGGCAAAGTTTTGAGATGATTCTCTCTTTTCATCATACACTGAAAGATAAAACAACCAAATTTCTTCCAGAACACATATGCAGAATCCGCTGCATTTAGTTTGCCCCACACTCCATTTGCGTACCGTTTCATGGCCTCATCCTCGTCCTCTAGGAAAGTATGGAAAGTAAGGTCAAACTGAAAACGAAGGTCTGTATAGAACGGGCAGTAAATCATGTAAAGCTCATCCTCCCGACATTTAAGATTGCAACATCTACAAATACTCTTGCTACGAGGCACACAAGGTTTCTCAAAGCGCCCTGTCTCAACATTCAGCCAATGCGACCCCATCCGATACCGGGCTACAGCGAAAATAATATTAGGCTTACTCAAATTGAACCAGAAAGTCTCCTTCACATCACGCTTAATTTAGTTGGAACCACTTAGAGAACGTAAACAATTTGAACCCCGAGCGTTCAGAGTCAGGAGTAGCACGTACTGACAGGGCCGTTCGTGGCATGTCCCTGGAAATTTTGGAAAGCCACTGATCCCTAGCTGAATTCACAATGACCTCAATATTCAAAGAGGTATTGGCTGAAGCAGTCAATAAATCAATACCCAGAGTCATCAATATCGTAGACAGAAAACCAGCCCAACAAAGTGAAGTGCCAGCCTTCGCCAAATCACAACTTTCCTGCATAGCCATTTTCACAAGATCATTGTCATGCCTCAGATTAATTCTATTCCAGAAACTCAGGGTCTGCTGAAAAAGACTTAAGATAAGGGGTTCACGGTGCAGTTCAATCATGATAACATACTCGGCCACAGACTTGCGAAGACCCAGACACTGCCTAAGGAAACCATTGTGAATTACCTCCAAATCTCTAGAGAAACCAGAATCTACCAAGCCGACTCCTTTCGCAACAATTTGGAGACCTGGTCCCAAAATTTCACACCCATAAAACAGAATAGGCTTCACCAAAGAGTCAATAATATGACATTTAATGTGAACATTGTGTATGTCAAGCTCATGACATCTCCGGACCATGGCATACAAAGCTGCCCTCCCCTTGTTGACACAACGTCTACCTGCTCCCTTACCCTCTGCCTCATCAAATAACATACCCAAGTAGATGAAAAGGGGCTTAATATCAAGAACGCTTCTGTCATAAGACAGAGATGCCAAATTACGGCAGTATTTCTGGTTAAAAACAACTGCTTCAGATTTTTTTATATTGACTGTCAAGGCATTGTAGCGACAAAAAATATGGAGAGCATCAAGAAGTTTTTGCAGATCATCCGGCGATTCAGCGAATAACACCAGATCATCAGCATAAAGTAAAACTCTGACCAAAGCATGTGAAAGACGGGCGCCAATATCAGGGCACTCACTTGCGACAAACTTCTCGAAACGGTCGATAAACAGGCCAAACAATAGAGGGGACAGCGGGTCTCCTTGTTTAACACCCATAAAGGAGGAGAAACTATCTCCCAGTTTACCACCAACCCGTACACGGATTTTTACATCATGATACATCGCCTTCAAACTTTCTAAAATCCGGCTGTGCACGCCTATGCTCTGTAAACTCCGCCACAGTAAATCTCTGTCAATGCAGTCATATGCCTTCCTAAAATCAATGAAAGCAGCAAAATCGTTTTTTTCTCCGAATGGTTTTTTTCAATAATGTGGTTAAGAATGAAAGCATTATCAGGTGTTCCCCGTCCATGCCGAAAACCTGCCTGGCCATCGGCTCTGAAACCCTGACTTTCTGCCCAAGAATCAAGACGCTGAAATAAGACGAGGGAATATAATTTGGATAGGGCAGTTTCAACGGCAATACCCCTATAATCGTCTTTGATTGCAGGACTGCCCTTTGGCTTGGGTACCGAAACGAGTGCTCCGATGCCCCACTCCTTAGGGTAACCGTCTGCCAAAACTCTATTAATAAAAAAACGTAATTTGATTTGACAAAACATACTGCCGCTTCTCTTGAGAAAAAGCTACCCTAGGAGTCACAGTAACCGCGTGTTTCAAAAACTCCATAGGGACACCATCAACACCCGCAGACTTGCCAACACTCACAGTCTTTTCCAAAGCTTTCACAATCTCGGCTTCCGTAAAAACACAATTTAGGTGCTCTGCTTGAGAAAGATGAACTTCTGAAGGAAGAGGAAATAAACACGCCTGAATAATCCCATCCCCAGCTTTGTGGCAAGGCACATGCTCTGAAGGTTTAAACAGCTTTTTAAAGTATTCAGTCCAATCCCCCACATCTGTGAGGGGGCTGATCTTCCTGTTACTGCCATAAGCCGACCAAAAATTCTTAGGCTGGCACCGAAGATCTGATAGTGGATCCGCTGCTCGTACACCCTCCCATTCACGCTGGATAGCCTGAGTTATACGTCGATATTCCCTAATGGCCAACTTAACCTCTCCTGAACCAGCACCCCAAAACTGGGCAGCCTCTAAACAAGTTTTCCTAGCAGCTTTGCACCGGTCATCATACCAAGTATTGCAAGGCCTATCCTGCTTGATAACTTTAGACTCATTGAGATAGCAAGCAACTTTACCCTGCGATTTATGTAAATCCATAAGGGCACACTCAATAGCCCGGCTTCAGTTTTGGGAGACTTCGTGCACTGATGCAGAAAGGTGATACATGGCTCCAAAATGTTCCGCCACCGAGGCAGACGAACATAAATGTGCAACGTAAAAGTCCCTACTATCCGGTTTCCATCTGTAAACTACGTCACGAGCCTGCTTCATAGTCACATCGTTTCCCTGCAAGGTTCCTTTTTCCCTCCTGTAACATGCAACACCTGTCGCACATGCAGCCCCCCCAGTAACATGCACCACCACTCACACATGCAGCCCCCCCGTAGCGAGCACCACCACCCACACCATGCGGATTGCCACCCGTAACATGCACCACCACCCACACCATGCAGCTTGCCCCCCCCTTAACTTGCACCACCACCCACACCTTGCAGCCCCCCCCCGTAACATGCACCACCACCCACACCATGCAGCCCCCCCGCCGTAACATGCACCACCACCCACACCTTGCAGCTCCCCGCCTAACATGCACCATCACCCACACCTTGCAGCTCCCCCCCCGTAACATGCACCTTCACCCACACCATGCAGCCCCCCCGTAACATGCACCACCACCCACACCATGCAGCTTGCCCCCCCCGTAACATGCACCATCACCCACACCTTGCAGCCCCCCCCCCCGTAACATGCACCCTCACCCACACCTTGCAACCCCCCGTAACATGCACCACCACCCACACCATGCAGCTTGCCCCCCCCGTAACATGCACCATCACCCACACCATGCAGCCCCCCCCCGTATCATGCACCGTCACCCACACCATGCAGCCCCCCCCCATAACATGCACCATCACCCACACCATGCAGCCCCCCCCCCGTAACATGCACCATCACCCACACCTTGCAGCCCCCCCGCCGTAACATGCACCATCACCCACACCTTGCAGCCCTCCCCGCCGTAACATGCACCATCACCCACACCTTGCAGCCCCCCCCCCCCCCCCCCCTGTAACATGCACCATCACCCACACCATGCAGCCCCCCGCCGTAACATGCACCATCACCCACACCTTGCAGCCCCCCCCCGTAACATGCACCATCACCCACACCATGCAGCCCCCCCCCCGTAACATGCACCATCACCCACACCATGCAGCCCCCCCCCGTAACATGCACCATCACCCACACCTTGCAGCCCCCCCGCCGTATCATGCACCTTCACCCACGCCATGCAACCCCCCCCGTAACATGCACCACCACCCACACCTTGCAGCTCCCCCCCGTAACATGCACCATCACCCACACCATGCAGCTTCCCCCCGTAACATGCACCATCACCCACACCATGCAGCCCCCCCCCCGTAACATGCACCATCACCCACATTAAGCCACATAAATCTCTAGAGCATGTCAGCTTGCATTCATTCTTTCGCTGGGATTGTGAGTCTGGCCTCGAGCCCTTGAAGCCTGATACGCTACAATAAAAAGAACAGCGTTGGTGGGCTTTTGGCCCTCGTCAGCAGCTGAGAGAAGGCGAGCAGGAACAAGAACGGCACACAACCAACAAGCACACACACGGCCACAGTAACTCATGCGCAAAAAGTGGAATTACGGGTAAGTTGGGAAACAATTGTTACCCCACCTTGGCACCCGTCTAGCTAGTAGCTATATCACGCGATACTACCAGAAACCCTCCTAGAAGTGGCTGCAAGCATCTCCACTGAAGCCGAAGAATGTCAACCAGTGTGCATGCATGTTACATCAACCACTTCAAACAGGTGCCATGTCATGTCCGCATGGGAAGAAGGCACCAACCGAGGACTGTTCGATGTTTCATGCTGCTCTTCTGAATCTAGCTTATAGAGCAGGGGCAGGGCTCCAAGTAGAATCGCCAGGAGGAGGGATGGTGCACATGGAGCGAACACTCATGCTGTGTGGCCTAGCGTTTATTCGTGTCCATACGGTACCGTACATCATTTTCTTTAAAGGAAGAACAAGCAGATCATGCTGCATGTCTTGTGTGGACGTTATGGCCCCCTGTGTCTCAGCTGGTTATGAGATTTTGCAAGCAAGTCGCGTATGTGTTTGCGCGTGGTGGCTCCAGAAATCAGTAGTTAAAGTCAAAGGATCAAATATATTTATTGGAAGCTGTGGCATCTAGTAATGGATGGCTCTATCTCGAGCCCTAGAATTGAGAACATCCTGAATGGCTCTCGGATCATCGGATGGCTTCATCCGCACCCGCCCGCGCCCGCCGCCCATCTTATAGGAACCGAACTCCAACCGACTCCCGTCACTGTCATTCCCTGTCACATTTCGTGTGCACCAGTGAACCGCATCCCCTCTCTTACACAATTATACATCCCGCGCCGATCTTTCACTCTCTGCGTCATGGCTGGAAAGAAGAAGTCCCCGTCATCACCAGGAGCGCCGTCGCCCGATGTGGATGAGGTACACACGCCTCTGACTCGTGCTGGTGCTCATCGACGCCATGAGCCGCGCGCTAATGCTTCATCTGTCCGCGCCTTCAGCGCTAAAACTGCGAGACAGGCGCACGACACCATCGAGGATGTCGTCGGCCCCTGCCGCTCAATCTGTTGGGTGTGTGACCCGTCGTGTGCTCGCTGTCCATGCAGGTGCCATCCCCATCCAAGTTTGCGAGCGTCAAGAGCGCAGCTGACAAGCAGTTCCTGTGTAAGAACTTCACAGGCGCTGTGGATCAATACCAGGCCGCGATCAAGCTGTTGCCTCAGGACGCGCCTGAGAAGGTGGACCTGATGCAAAAGTCGGCCAATTGCTACTTGCTGGCTCGCAAGTGAGATACCAGAGACTGCATATGGGAAGATATGCTATACATCAGCGTGTGTAGGTATCTGGAGGAGCGTGAGCAGCGGCATCCGCAGCATGCGTTGAAAGGGTGGTTGTGGGGCTGTGGTTGTGCCACATGCTACTCTCGCTGGACTTCTGGATAGGGAGGGTGTGGTTGGGCTACGCATTTGCATGTGCATGCGCCTGGCTGCCGTCGCATCCATAACTGATCAATCAAGGATTTAGCAGCTCGCCTCAAGTGGGACGTAGGCACGATCATCCTCTAATCACAGACATGTGCTGATTGCTGCCGCTGGCTCGGATGCATCCGTGATTAAATGGGGCTGGGTAGCTGATGTTTAGTGTTAGCCTTCAGTAAATCAACTTTTCGCCAGTTGCGACGCACAGCCCTTTGCATCCCCCTCCCCGTGCCCCCTTCCTGCCCCCACCCCCTACATTGGAACGATTCCTCTCCTGCCCCGCACCCCTACATGCCCCCGCCATCTCGAACACCACACCGCAAACTCATGTAGGTACAAGGAGGCGGTAAAGACCTGCACAAGCGTGCTTGAGGAAAACCCCTCGTCGGCAGCGGCGCTGAAGACGCGATCCAAGGCGTACGAAGCGCTCGGCTTTGTCCGCCAGGCGTTAACAGACGCACAGACGCTGATCACGACCAGCGATGTCGTGTCCGAGGAGACGTTGGCAATGGAGCGTCGGCTCAAGGATGTCATCTCGGCCAACAAGGTTTGTGGGCCAGGGTCTGGTGCATGCATGCAATCCTGCATGGCAGGGCCATGTGGCCCATGCGGCAATGGTTTGGGTGTGTATGTGTTCGGATGATCACGATGCATAGCCAATATGCACGGTATACAGCTTGTGGCTAGCCAGTGTGAACCACAGGTCCCATTTGTTTGACTCTTTTCCCTCCCCTTCCTAAATGTGTTCCCTTTCTTAGGTGTCACTGGTATGTACCCTTTGGCTTCCTTTTTGAAGGCCTTTGGGTGGTTACACTGATGCTGTAACAGAGAAGGGCCAGCAAAAGCCTTGGCGCTTGCATGTCCTGAAAGGTGTAACCTCAGCAGAACACAATTTGTGCACCAGGGTGTGCAGCATAACGGAGTGTATATGGTTGCAGAATACGCATGGCCCGCTTACACTCATGCATGCATGGCATGACCGTGTGGCGCATGCAAGCGCGTTTGTGAGCTTGTCATGGGTCAGGGGCATGTGCCAATTCGCCACATGCTTGCGTGCGTGTTAAGAGTCGTGGTGAACAAGAGAGACGACATATATCCATGCATGCATGGCAGGGGCATGCATGACACGCATCGTTTTGCTATTGCTATTTGCGATTATGGTCACAAGGCCAGAAGCAGCGACCCATATGATCTCACACAAGTGTCTAGTGGAGAGCAAGATTCATAGCCCAAGTACATGCATTTCCCTTCCATGCTGGTGTCCGCAATGGAAGCAGCTGCAGCCTGTGCGCTTGTCGGTCTTCTTGTACGAGAGCATGTGTGGCAGTGTGCATGGAAGTATGTGTATGTGTTCCGATCAACTCTGAACCTCGGCCCTTTTGTCAGTGCGTGCCGCTGGCTCTGAATGAATCGACCCCCTTGGCCATCTGGCAACTCCCCCGTCCGCCATTCCATCTCAGCCGCCCGCCGCCCGCCTACAGGCCAAGCTGACGACATCCGGGGAAAACCAACAGGCCACCAAGAGCGGCGCCGCACCTGTGGCAGCAACAGCCCCAGCCGCAGCCGCCGCCGCAGCCCCCGCACCGAACAACCAGTTCCCTTATACAATCACCGTAAAGGCCACTCTTGGGGAGGAGACGCGGCTGCTTCACGCCTCCATCATGGTGTCGTACGTGGACCTGTACGAGGCCATCAAGGCCAAGTTCCCTGGCACAGGTGAGGGTTGTGGGAGGGTACAGGCATGGTTTGAAAGTAGACGAGGCATGTGTAGCGCTCCCACCCTTTTCTAGATGGGTAGAGGAGGCATGAAGGACATGTGTATGATGGGGGTTGGGGGGAGGAAGAGGAGCGGCATGGGCAGCTCCTCCTGGGTGTAGGAGGTGTGGGTTCGGTTGGGGTAGAGGATTCTTGGACAGTGTCCTCGGGGTGGTGGTGGCTTGGGGCTGGTATGGACATTTCTTCGGGGGGGGAACAGGGTTGTCAAGTGTTTTTAGGGGGAGAGGCGGTATGATTCCCCCTGGGGAAGGGAGGCAAGGACTACCCTGACATTTGGCAACTAGGCATGAGCAACATAGGAAAGAAGAGCATGGGTGTTCGCGCTGAGCTTGATCAGCATGGATGTTTTCACTGGGCTCATGAACAGCATAAGCAGCACGAGCATGGTATAATGGATATTTTAACTGGGCATGAACAGCAGGAGCAGCGTGGGAATTTATCTGGGCTGCAACTGCATGAACAACATCAGAAGCATGAGCTTGGTGAGAAAGCAGGATTGGAACTGGGATTGGAATAAAGATTGGAACTGGGATTGAACAGCATGATCAGTATCAGCAAGGGCAGCGTGGGCTTTGTTTGGTCCGTGACCATCCTCGGGGCCTAATGATATCTGGAAAGGGGGTGGACACACTGCGTGAGGCAAATGGGAATCAGGGGCTCGGTTTTGAAGGGAGGGGATTGACTGGCAAGAGTGCCGGCCATGGGTTCCTCGGGTTCGAAGAAAAAGCCATACTGCTCGATCATAGCCTCCCCCCACACACACCTGCAGTGTTGGTGGTTATGTGAATGTGCGACAGACCTCCTTTGCTGGGCCACCAGGGGCCCCACGGGGTGAACATTGAAGAGTGGCCAAAGCCTCGTCTGGCCTGCGGCTGGCGGCCCAGGTAGTGGGACGTCCTGCACCTGGGGCGCAATCCTATAGGGCAATAGGAACGCGCCCCAGGTCTCTACAGTCGCAGACTGTGAAGTAGCTGAGACGTAGCTGAGACTGTGGCTGAGGCTGAAACGTAGCTGAGGCTGAAACGTAGCTGAGCTTGAGGTTGAGGCTGAAATGTAGCTGGGGATGAGGCTGAAAGGTAGCTGAGGCCGAGGCTGAGGCTGAAACGTAGCTGAGGCTGAGGCTGAAACGTAGCTGAGGCTGAGGCTGACACGTAGCTGAGGCTGAGGCTGAGGCTGACACGTAGCTGAGGCCGAGGCTGACACGTAGCTAAGGCAAAACAGGCCCCCAAAACCTGCTTTATGCCATGAATCCTGGATAAAACAGGGTCAGCTCTGCACGCACTGCCTTGTCTCAATACCTTCGGATCAATCCCAACCCATCCGAATCTTCAACCCAAACCCTACTCGTAGGCCCCTTTGTACTCAAGTACAAGGACAGGGAGGGAGTGATGGTGACGCTCACCTGCCGTAGCGATGTCCAGGCTTACCTGACTGAGCTGGTCGCACAGTACAAGAAGATGGTGAGATTTGGGGCCTGGGGTGGTGGCCTGCCTGACTGAGCCAGTCACGCAGTGTGGATGGAAATTATTAGCAGCTTTTGGGTGGCCATGGGGTTATTATCTAGGGAAACACAGGCCTAACTGATTGAGCTGGTCGCCCCTCACCTCTGTACTGGATCCTACAACCGTGAACCTCCCTGCTGAATCCTAAAACCCTGAACCTCTGTGCTGGATCTTCACTCGACAGGCGGCGAGCGGCATGCCCAGGCTGAACAACCAATTGCCTCCGATGAAGCTGCAGATCGTGAAGGTGGCCAGCCAGGTATGCACGGTGGGGGTTCAACCTAAACCCTTAACCCAAGGAAGGGGTTCAGCTCCCCTCCATGTGCATGTCTGGGTTGAAGGGGGTCAAACCATATTGCATGTAAGGGTTTAGGCTGAAGGTCATGTACCTGGTGCACAGAATGTGGGTTAGGTTTGGGGTTCAGTCTCCCTCCATGTGCCTATCTGAGCCTGGGTTGTGTTTTGGGGGTTTGGGTGAAGGTCGCCTGCCAGGTACACGCACCATTGGTGTCCTACTGGGGGGGCAGTCCCACCTCATGTGCATGCATATATACAGAATACTATTATAATAGCTCTTTTGTTATTTTTTTGAAATATCTCTTTAGAAAAAGCTTTCTGGCTTGTAGGCGGGGGAGGAGATTGTCTGTTAGGGTGAAGGGTTTAAGGTTGTCAGCCAGGTAAGGACCATGAGGTTCAGGGTTGTGGGTCCATTCTCCCTTCATGTATTGGGGGAGGTTCGGGTGAAGTTGCCAGCCAAGTGTGTTGGGTTCGCAGTCAATTCACGCGCCAAGTGCACCTTATGCTTGTGTCCAGGTCAACCATCATGTGCTTGTTTAGGCCCTGAGGTTTTCAGTCAGCGGCAGCGTGGTTTCAGTGTGTTTGGACGGAAGTATCTGGGGGAGGGGAGCCGAGGAGGGTCGGATGCAGATAGGTGATGACTTATGCGGACAAGGGGTTGAAAGGCTTGTGAGCCTGGGTTGGAGGGGAGAGGTAAATGGACGTGTGTTGTGGACGCAACAGGGTTGGTCAGGTTATGGGGAGGGGAGGGAGGTATGTGGGTTGGAGGTGTGACATTGGACAGGGGGGGCTAGAGGCAGGAGGTGGGGAGGGGAAGGGAGGGAGGGGGGGTGCTCTCTTTAGACTACCTCCCTTCTGGTGTCTCCCACTGACCAATATTCCCTGCCTGTCTGATCCCTTGATTCTGTCGTTGCGGTGCAGGCTGACGTCCCCAAACCTCCTGCCGATGAGATGCCAAGGGTCGCCGACAAAAAGGTGTGTGCGGACAAACATGAAATGCTGCAAATAAAACGCTCGCGTACGACTTGGAAAGCTGACCTCAACCGCTCTGGCCGCCAGCCTGCATGACAGAAACTAAAATGCCTGAGCCCTTGAACGAATCCCTCATTACGGTGTAACGCGGAACCGGTAACCTTCATCACGCCTGTGCCTGCAGGTTGAGGAGGTGGCCACCATGCAGGACACGTATGAGATGGACGATTGGCTCGTGGACTTTGCCCGGACGTTCTCTGACATCACCGGCATCGACCCTGTGGCGTGAGTCCCTAAATTATGAGCACTCTGCACATATATTAATGAGCACCCGTTTGTGAACCCGAAACCCTGTCTGCCAACCGTTTACTTGGAATCTTGCTGCCACTCGCCCTCTCCGGGATTGTTGGCATCAGCCCTGAGGGTTCGAGGCCCAGTGGTTGGAACACCTTGAGCACAGCAGTTAACCCTGTTCGTAAATCCGAAACTTTCTGTTTGCAAACCCTGCATCTGGAACCTGGTGTGCAAGTCGTGAACTCTGAATATTGCTTGCACCTTTGCGGGCTCTGGCACTGCTCCGGCACTGCTTCGGCATTGCTGGCCTCAACCCTGTGGCTTGAGTCCCAATGGTTTTGATGTCTTAAACAGTTGACCTTGAACCCTCAACCTTGCTATCTAACCCGAAAGCTTTTTTTTAAATACAGATTGTCTGTTTGCGAGCAAGAATCTGACGAGAACCAAAGATGCAAGTTTCTCTGATGATTAGTCTTAAACGCTTGTTAACCCCTCCCCTCTTCCTTCGTTGCTCACTTGCAGCAGCCATGAGCACGTGAGCCTCGGAACTGAGAAGCTGACGCGTGCCGTGGACGCGATGCTGTCTGATGAGAAGGCTCAGCCGCTGTTCGACCTCGCCTCGGACCACTTCCGGGACGCCACGTCGACCTCACTGGTGCAGTGGGGCAATGTCAACATTGTCAAGGTGGGTTAAGAGAGAGAGAAGTTCAAGGGTTCATTTGAGGGTGAGGGCTCCAGGTTTTGGGTGTATGACAGCTGCTGTTCAAACCTCGCCTCGGACCACTGCCGGGATTTCACGTCGACGTCATTGGTGCCGTGGGGAAGCATTATGGGCAGTGCTGTGCCGATTACGGTCCTTTTGCGTAGCTGAGGTCCAGACACGGTAATTTCAAGGCTGATTCAGCTACATGTACCAGTAAGGGACTTCAATTACAGACGCGATTTCTAAATTACGGCGCAATTGCACGGCACTGATTAAGGGGCGGCATGAAGGCGGATTGTCGATCGAGCACGCAGGGGTTAGGGTCAGGTTTCAGATTTATGACAGCCGCTGTTCGACCTTGCCTCTGACCGCTACCGAGATGCCACGTCATCATCATCACTGGTGCGGTGGGGCGATGTGGACATTGTGAACGTGGGCTCAGCATGAAGGGTTCAAATGAATTCGGTTGTGTTGGTTAGGGTTGGGGTTTATAAAATCCGCTGTTCGACCTGGCTTCCGGCCACGTCTGGGCCGCGACTGCTGACTGATGATATATATTTATATACATTGTTCCCGATCAAGGCCTCCCGCTGTCCAGCTATTGGCCTCCGCCCGCCTGAACCCTTCCCCCGACACCCTGCCCCTCCTGACCCCTCGGACAAGAAGGCAGGCTCATGGCCCACTGCTTGCCTCACTTTTCATCTTGATCTCGTCCTGTGCCAGCCATGCATTTGCCTGATGAAGCCCTTTGCCCCCCCCCCCCCCCCCCCCCTAGGCAGAGAGGCAGGCACAGAGCCTCCTCAAGGCCTTACTTATTATATTTCTGCTTATTCTCTTTACCGTGCCCTTTGCCTCACCTAGTCGCCCCCCCCCCCCCCCCTAGGCGGAGAGGCAGGCACAGAGCCTCCTCAAGGCCTTGCTTATTATATTTCCGCTTTTGCTCTCTACCGTGTCCTTTGCCTCACCAATTCGCCCCCCCTCCCCCCCTAGGCGGAGAGGCAGGCACAGAGCCTCCTCAAGGCCTTGCTTATTATATTTCCGCTTTTGCTCTCTACCGTGTCCTTTGCCTCACCAATTCGCCCCCCCTCCCCCCCTAGGCGGAGAGGCAGGCACAGAGCCTCCTCAAGGCCGGCAAGACACTGGAGGGCAAGGCTGTGGACAGCATCCTGAAGGAGTTCGAGGAGAGCGAGAAGAAGTGAGTAGGGGTGTTACCCTAGGGAGAAAAAGTGGGGAGGGTGTTAACCTAGGTTTGAAAAAGTGGGGAGGGGTGTTACCCTAGGGAGAAAAAGTGGGGAGGGGTGTTACCCTAGGGAGAAAAAGTGGGGAGGGGTGTTAACCTAGGGTTGAAAAAGTGGGGAGGGGTGTTACCCTAGGGAGAAAAAGTGGGTAGGGGTGTTACCCTAGGGTTGAAAAAGTTGGGAGGGGTGTTACCCTAGGGAGAAACAGTGAGCAAGTGTATCCATGGGGGTTACAAATGGGGAGGAGTGTTACCATGGAGAGAAGAAGTGGACAGGTGTGTGCAGAGTGTGGAAAACGAGGCGCATGATTTGGCTTTGAGGTTGCTGTCTACAAGGCACTCCTTCCTCCACACCCTATTTCAGATATGTTAACGCACTGCCTCCACGTGCGCAGTTTTAATTAGTCGGATTATGTTGGATGCAGTACAGTGCCCTGCCAGCTTCCTTCCAGCTTCCCCCTGCCATCCAACAGAGGGTCCCTTGGGTTGCCTGCCATGCTGACTTGACCTGACTCTGTATTCCGGTCAAGTGTTTGGTCATGTCAAGTCCTTGGGCGGCTGTGTTGCAGCCTTCTAAAGTAGGACCCTTGGATAATGAAAGGAAACAAGTAGCGCTTAGAATTTGACTATTTGACGCCCGGCCACTTGCCACCCACATTGCTTTCGGCACGAGGAAGATGCATACCGGTAGCTCACATCTATGCACCGGTGGCTTATAGTATACCGTATGAGCCTAACAGAAAGTTTAAGCTCATAAAAGTTTGCCAACCCCTCTTCATGCCTTCACGCATGCGCTCCTTTCCTCCTCAGGTACAACGAGGCGCTGCGCTTCAAAGCAGACTCCTGGGAGTCCATGGCGTCCATCGGGCAGCTGGAGTGGGAGCGATGCAAGATCAAGCTGGGATACGTTGTGCCAACACTACAGTGAGTGTGATGGAGTGATTGGGGTGGAAGGCCCCACACTATTGTGATAGAGTGATTGGGCAGCTGGAGTGGGAGCGATGCAAGATCAAGCTGGGATATGTTGTGCCTATCCCACTGTGAGAAACCCTAAACCCTAAAGAACAGCATGAACAAGTACGAATGGTGGTTTGGATATTTGAACTTGGCATGATGCAAGATCCAGCTGGGACACGTTTTCGCCACATCACTGAGAAGAAATATCAGAATTTGTAACGGAAAGTTACTGTGGTTTCGAATTTATGATGGGACACGAACTTCTGATGGGACACGAACAATCTGGGATATTGGTTGTGCCCACTCCAACTAGTTCCTTTAGACAAAGTACCGACACCCCAATACGTTTATTTGAAGGAAAGTGTCAATGCCCCACTTGTGTTTTTAGCCCGCTGCTCCACAACCCCAAATTGCTACGTTGTAGCTGTTGTCCCCACACCCCAAATGTCTTTTAAGCCCCAGTCTCTTAATTCCAGCTCCCGTTCCTCCTCGTAGGGTGGATGAGGAGAAGGGACCTCAGGACGCCGAGGTGGCCAAGGAGCAAATCAATGAGGCTGTCAAGGGTGCTTTGGCTAAGCTTGACGTGAAGAAGGTGCGTGACGAGTGGAAGGGGTCGAGACGGGGCGGGGGGGGGGGAGATGGAGCCTTGGACAGAGATGTAATCCTGAGCTGCCCGACTGGAGAGCTTCTGGGTTGCGGCCAAGTCAACGGCACTTCCCACATGAATGTTTTGTTCTGGTGTTCCATGGACTGTCTGAGTGTCTGACTGTTGGACCTCTCAGTCGCAGCCAGGGCAGCTACGCATATACCTTTGATTCTGTTTTATTATAATTCTGGACTGTCTGACACTATGCATCTTTGATTCTACCTTTCAGGTCAGCCAAGGCAGCAAACACATAGAGAGCATGGGCAAGTGGTTTGACAAGGCCCTGATAGCAGCCAAGGTGAGGAACAGGGCAGAGGGATATCATGGGTAAGGAAGGGGGAGGGGTGGGATGGGTGAGGAAGAGGAAGAAGGGGGGGGAGGTAAAAAGGAGAGGGGAAAGGGACATGGGAGGAGGAGGGGAGGGGGGAGGGAGAGGGGGGGGGGGGGGGGCATAGGAGGGGGTATGGCTGAGGGCGGGAGGGTGTATGTCTATATTATTTAGGGAAGGGCAGCAAAAAAGGCGCCAGTGGTAGGCAGGCAGGCATGGCTGCCAGCAGCCCACCAGCAACATGTGGAGTAACGCTGCCTGAATGCATGCACAAGTTAGGGATGTCCAAGCATGCACAGGTTTGAAGGTGTATCGTTTGCTGACTCTACGGCCTCATTCTGTTGCCGGTAGTGCTGATTCACAGCCTAGCTGGGCGACCGGCTGGTTTTTTCCTCCTTTGTTGGCGGCGAATGGGCCAGGATTCATCTGGCACGAGTGCACGCTATCCGATCATCAGATGATGAGGCGTGAACTCTGCTCCTGCTCCTGCTCCTGCTCCTGCTCCTGCTCCTGGCATGAGTGCACGCTATCCGATCATCAGATGATGAGGCGTGAACTCTGCTCCTGCTCCTGCTCCTGCTCCTGCTCCTGCTCCTGGCACGAGTGCACGCTATCCGATCATCAGATGATGATGCGTGCACTCTGCTCCTCTGCTCCTGCAGACTGACGACGACAAGAAGAAGAAGCGGGATGACGACCGCAAGGCTGAGGAGGCCGCCAAGGCAGGCGCGACCGCCGAAAGCGCAAAGCAGCCAGAGGTGCGCCTTTCAAATATTTTCCTCGTGAATTAAACACACCGTTTGACCGTGATGAACAGTGTGGGGGCTCGAGGTATGGAGCCAGCGGTGTGGGGGCTCGAGGTATGGAGCCAGCAGTGTGGGGGGTCGAGGTATGGAGCCAGCAGTGTGGGGGTTCGAGGTATGGAGCCAGCAGTGTGGGGGATCAAGGTATGGAGTCATCAGTGTGGGGTCTTGATGTATGGAGCCAGCAGTGTGGGGGTTCGAGATATGGAGTAAGCAGTGTGGGGGCTTGAGGTGTGGAGCCAGCAGTGTGGGGGTTCGAGGTATGGAGCCAGCAGTGTGGGGGCTCGATGCCAAGCCCTGGGCCCTAAACAACCTGCCTTGAGCCCCGAATCCAGAACCCTGAACCATGCTGCCCACCGTGCGCAGTTGACCGAGGAGCAGCAGAGGCAGGTGCAGCTCTCGAGTGCATGCGGCAACGTGTTGATCATGCACGGGAACATCATGTATGAATGGTCACAGGCAAGTGGGGTGCGGAATCATTGTCGGGGGGTCTGTGTCAGTGAAATGCAGAGGAACAATCACGTTTGAGTCGTCATAAGCACGTTGCGTACGCAGTCGGGTTAGAGAATTCACAAGAATCGCAATGTTGATGGAGGTTTAGTAAAGGTTTACATGTAGGGTTCACAGTTTAAGGGCGTGAGACTCCTAATGAGGGGAGTGTATGGAAACTCCTCAATAGGGAGGTGAGCGGACAGATTTTTGGCAAGGGGGGTTTTAATCCTCAACCCTGAAATACCATTAGGTGGTTAAGAGGTGGGCGGCCCTATTATGTTTAGGGGGCGCTTCACCCTTCATATAGGAGTCACCCTTCATATGGGGAGTCACCCTTCATAGGGGGAGTCACCCTTCATAGGGGGAGTCACCCTTCATAGGGGGAGTCACCCTTCATATGGGGAGTCACCCTTCATATGGGGAGTCACCCTTCATAGGGGGAGTCACCCTTCATATGGAGAGTCACCCTTCATATGGGGAGTCACCCTTCATATGGGGAGTCACCCTTCATATGGGGAGTCACCCTTCATATGGGGAGTCACCCTTCATATGGGGAGTCACCCTTCATATGGGGAGTCACCCTTCATAGGGGGAGTCACCCTTCAAATGGGGAGTCACCCTTCATAGGGGGAGTCACCCTTCATAGGGGGAGTCACCCTTCATAGGGGGAGTCACCCTTCATAGGGGGAGTCACCCTTCATAGGGGGAGTCACCCTTCATATGGGGAGTCACCCTTCATAGGGGGAGTCACCCTTCATTGGGGGAGTCACCCTTCATAGGGGGAGTCACCCTTCATATGGGGAGTCACCCTTCATAGGGGGAGTCACCCTTCATAGGGGGAGTCACCCTTCATATGGGGAGTCACCCTTCATAGGGGGAGTTGCCCTTCATAGGGGGAGTCACCCTTCATAGGGGGAGTCACCCTTCATAGGGGGCTGGAGGACATGATGATGGTATGCATGAATGATACGCCCAAACGTGATAACCTGAACAGCATTGTATGCTTGCTTTGTTTTCCATTAGGTCTTGGCTGCTGTGGGTAAGGACTGGCGGGCCGTGCTGGACGGAGGCGTGGAGAAGTTCCGCACGGCCGGCGCGTCAGATCTGGACATCCGGTCGGCGCTCAAGAACCACTCACGCAAGGAGGATCTAGATCTAGGCCCCGACCCGGAGCCTGAGGTGGAAGTGGCGCCGGCCGAGGAGGCCGAGGCGGTCAAGGAGGAGGAGGCGACGAAGGAGGCTGAGGTGGGCCGGCTAGTGGGGAGATGAGGGAGGGAGGGGTCGGCGGGCTAGGTGGGCTGGCTAGTGGGGGGTGAGGCAAGGAGGGATGTGGTCGGAGGCAGTTGAGGTGGGCTGGCTGGTAGGGATGGGGCACGGAGGGCGGGAGGGAAGGCGTTTGATGTGGGTTTGCTGTTTGGGGAAAAGGAGGAAGTAGAGGTGGGTTGTGGCCATTGAGTGAGGAGGCAGAGGCGACTAAGAAGGGAGTTATGGGTGGCAGGGTGGGCAAGGTATCAGTGTCGACTGTGCGCATTCAGACTTCAAGATGCTCTAAGCCTCGGTATGCCTCGAGTTGCTGCAGAGAGGGGGTGGAAATGGATGTATGGAAGCATCTTGCCTTGTTAGGGTTCCGGGCTTCGGGCAGGGGGGGGTCATGCTGGATTTTTTTCATTAATCTATCTTTGTATGTGCCCTTGTAATTTGTCGTTGTTTCTTCCGTGCAGGTCAAGGACGATAAGGCAAAGGCGCCTGAGGCCAAGGGCCTCCCCTCGCTGGAGGTCAAGAAGAAGGCCAAGGCGTGAGCTGCAGCTTTTTGACAAGAACAAGCGAGGTCCAGTTTCAAAATAACGGGACGTAGTTGGCCGACATCCCACCGGACAAGCGGGAGAGGCAGGGCCCAGCTTTGAGTGCAACGAGGCTGAGGCGTTTCCCGAAGCTTGGGTGTGGAGTGGGGAAAGGAGAAAGGTATGAACGGCCCAGTGTTGATAGAACCAGGACGGAGGCTGACGAGGTCCCAAGAGGCGTGACCTGCAGGGACCAACGCTGCTTTAAATAGAACAAGATGGAGGTGGCGGAGGTCCTCCAAGAGGTGCACGCGTCAGGCCCAGCTTTGAATGGAACGGGGAGGAGGCATCCCATGATGGGTGAGAGGGGGGACAGCGCGCAGCAGGCACAGGCGCAAGCGGAGCTGCTGGCGCCAGCCTGGCACCTGTTTGATGCGCCAGCCAGGCTGGCGCATCCCACTGCTGCCAGCAAGGCGTTTGGACTTGTTCTTCATGCTCTGTATATTGGAGGCCTGGCTTGGGTGTTTGGCTGTGGATTTCAGTGCCAGTTCCCCAGGAATGTGCTGGCATGGTTGTGTACACAGGCGGATTCTTCATGATCGTAGGAATATAACTCTTAGATGATGAGAACACTTACATGTACATCGCGTGTACATCGCCTGTACGGCGATATATGGCTGGCGACGTGGAGCTGAGAGCAACGCCGGCGGTCCCTTGGGGTGGCTGTTAATGGACAGTTGTTGCTGGCAGCGAGGCGTGTGGGCCGCGGCAGGATTCGGAGTTTGGTTTTTTTTGATGTCCTAGTCCGAAGGATGCTGTCCGGGGGCATGCCCGCCTGCAGGCAGCTGCACAAGAGAGGTGATGCAGTTGGAGCATGAGATGGCCCGCCCACCTGCGGAAAGCTGTGGGGAGAGGTGTTGCGTTGATGCAGCAGTGGCCATCCCAAGTGTGTGATCCCTGCTCTTGTTGGGAACTGACGATGCTGTGGAGGGAGTGTTGGTTTCAGTGTCCAGGTGCCAGTTAGATAACTAGCTGGCTGGCATCGGCCCGGGATAGTCAACGCTTGAGCATGCTGTGGTATGTTGATTTGCTTGGATCGGACTTACTTGGTTTGTTTACGAGTTTATGCACTTTTGTGTGTTGCTGCTGCATGTTGCTACTGCCTGCCCCCCCCAAGCTCTTTTGCCACGACCTCAAGGCATTTTGCGGCACCCATCATTCTTGTATTTTTTGATGCCCATGGTGGTTATGGAGTTACGGACGATGTTGACGGTGGTTACGGACAGCTGTGAACGCTGTTCTGCAACGCATGTAAGCTGCAACGATGAAGATTGTCAATGACGTTACACGCCTGGGCCACGCTCAAAAAGGCTCGGCCGTGTGGGTGCTCAACTGTCCCGTTGGAAGAAAAGAAACGTTTCCTTTGTGCTCCTCTTCTTCTTTGGGAAAGAAGGAGAGGAGCACAAAGGAGAAAGAAATACCTACCCCAAAAGGAAAAGGCAGCCCGAAGTATCCTTGCCCCTCTCAAGCCTCAAGGTATGGCAGTTTGTATGTGGAGGCCATCCCTCCACGTAAAGGCCTAGATGTCAAGGCCTTCAGCTAGCAGACTGCAAAGATTCGTAAAGCTTAACATCCCACATATTCGAAATTCGTATGTCCTCAGGTTAGGCTTAACTTAGCCCTTTGTACAAATAAAGCGTGGGATCCAGCCATAAGCAATGTTTACTATATCCTCCACAAAAGCCAGGGCCACCCACTTGTACCCGCCCCCATACAGCTGGTGAAAGTCTTTCTGGGGGGGCTGCCTACTTTTCCATGACGCAAGGGAAATGGGAGCAAATCAGCGAACGTGTAGCATGCAGCCCCCACATTTTTGTCCTAGCCTACTGGGCCCCCATGCGGCCAAGCCTTTTTGAGCAGGGCCCAGACTCCCAGAGGTGAAATGTCATTGACATGTTAGTCCTTGCTCGATGTTTTTGACGGCTGCTTCGTCTGTTTTCCATGTGTAGGTGCTTTGGTGGCCGAAGCAGGCTACTCCTGAAAGTAACGTGACCTTTTTTCGAGGAGGGTTCAGAGGCATAACGTCATAGCCTCTGGCCCCTGATCAAAAGGCACAATCACGGGGGCATCCACCTGTTTGGTTGAAACTGAAGGGAAGACGTATAAGAAGAGGAGGGTCAAAGGAAAATGGCCGAAAATTAATGGAAAACAGATTTTTAAGCCCTCTTCAACCTGGCCCTCAACAAACTCGACTAAATCTTCAATTCAGGCACGGGATGTAAAGTTCTAGGGTGCATTGGTGCAAAATGTCTATCAATCATGATACACCTCTGGGCCCTGCTCATAAAGGCTCGGCCGCGTCTCAACGGGAGGGAAAAGAGAAGGCAAAGAGGACGAGAGATTTGAAGGAAAAGACCAAAATCCTATCTTTAAAAAGGAAAAGGAAGTCCGGCCCATCGGTCCAACGCGGAGTCGAGGACTGCCATGAGGTTGGTGCCTCTGACCCCTAAACCCTAAAACCTCAACCCTGTAAACTATAGATTAAGGAGCACCTCAGGGAGGGATAATGCACACCACAATGAGTGAAGGGGGGGTATTTTGCATGGTCGGAAGATTTCCTTGGGGAATCTCCCGACCATGCCAAAGAAAATATCGATTGCACGTAATAATCTCATACCGCACTACCCGGTATGACTTGCCCAGTCCCTTCGCAATGTGACAAGGTAAATTTCATGACGTTCGCAGTCTCAGCACCCCTTGGACCTCGTCCAGGCTTTTGAGGGAACTAAGTACAGTACTAAACCAGGAACTAAACTCTGAGCATGACCTACATTACTAGCCCCTTGCAACCTTGCTTCATTTGCTGCAAGAAACCGGTAGACACTTCTCATACCCACCAAATAGAATGCCTGCGTCTACACGTTGTTTCAGTAGTTTCACCTGGCCTAGTTCCACCGATGCTTTGTATCCCCTGGTTTGTATCTCAGGTTTCCAGCGACAGCTCGGCGGTTAGTTTGCCGTATTTGAAGGTGTGGTGGGAAATGCCCCACGCCCGTCGACCGCACGTCCCTGCCAGCGCTGCGGCCGTCGCACTTTCCCCTCCTGCTCCTACCTCACATCAACAGACGCATCTTTCGCGCCATACAATATTACAAGGCACTTCCAGCACAAATCTTATCAACGTGCCGACTACCAATCGTTAAGTAAAGTTCTCATCCCGTCAAAAACTACATTCACCGCGTCTCGATCCCGCAACTCTGGTCCCTGTCCGGTCATTACTTTCCGACAGAACATAAGGAAGAAGCACACGAGGCATACAAATTAGAAACAAGCGTTCGGCAGCGTTAACGTAGCTACATATCGAAGTATCGATACATAGATCGTTATAGACTAGCGCCGGACAGACTCGAACGACGCCATCATGCAGCTTTCGAAGCTCGCCTCCACCACTTCAGCCTGCTTCGACCCGGTCGCTCGAAAGAGAGAAATTCGGCGCTGCAGCAGCGCAGCCGTCACCCGCTCAGTCGCGACCAGGGCCTTACGGCTGCCCTTCGGCATCACCATCGGCGGGCCCTCAAAGGAGGAGCAGCGGGAACAGCTCAAATCTGAGGTGGGTGGGCAGTCATGCGGTTTCCACCAGGTGCCCTCTCCATGCTATTAGCATCACGTAATTTTCCTCAGGGACCTTAGCTAGCTCAAATTGGTAGCCAGCCGAATGAGCCTCTGAGAAAACCGTGCGTTCATAGCCACCAGAAGGCGGAAGCGTAGCGCCATGCATACTCGTGCCATGCATGCACGCATGGTACTGCATCGTAGCATCTGATATTTCAGGTTGGAGTACCACACCAGCCCTTCATGCAAGACATATATTTCCCCTTCCCTCTCTATTTCTGGCAGCAATGATGCACCCCATGAAGGGGTGCCCCTGCCTCGCCCATGTCACATTTACTCCTCTTCCCATTACCGGTACTCCTGGCAGGTCCTGGAAATAAGCTACGCCTCATTGATGGGTACCCCCATCCCGCTATTCCACCAGTAAACTCCTGGAAATTATCTAGCCCTTGGCAGTGCACTTTGATGTCCCGTTGTTTCCATTAGACATTTACCCCCCCCCCCCCCACCCCTTCTGACAACTGGAAATAATGCAGCCCCCTGCGAGAGGTCGCGCCACAGTCCTACTTCGTATTTACATTTGACTTCCCCCCCCCCCCACAGCTCCTGGAAACGATACATTTCTGGGATTCTGGCCCACCCCTCCCTCCAGACACTTACCTCCTCCCTCCTCCCCACCCCTACTGGCAGCTCCTGGAAACGATCCAGCCCCTGGCCCGCCCCCACCAACAGACACTTACCTCCCCCACTCCTCCCCACCCCTTCTGGCAGCTCCTGGAAACGATCCAGCCCCAGGCCCACCCCTACCTTAGATAATGACCTTCCACCTCCTCCCCACCCCGTGGCAGCTCTTGGAAATGATTGCGCCTCTGGAGCGGGGTGCCACCGCCTCTGAGGAGGAAAAGCAAATGGTGGACGATGCAGCGTCGCAGCTGGAGCTCCTCAACCCCACCCCCCAGGTGGGAAGTGTCCAGCCCTGCACCGCAATGGCGGCAAAAGCAACTGTAGGATTGGATAAGCAAGGATCCAATACCATAAACTTGAATTGCTTTCCCACAGGTTGAAATCAGTTTTTTTATTTAATTCCTTCCCCCGGCCGAACATTCAGTAGAATTCATGATTGATGACTGATACTGGTGCTGACTATTGAGAAAGGGTGTTTAATGGACCTCTGAACAACGTGAATTCTGAGGGAAGATACTCAACAAATTGATTTAGTTACCTTCACACAATTTAGGGGCCTGCAGTGTCAATTTTTCCTTAACTTCCTAGACAAGGAGGTGGAAAGGCATTTCCCTTTTTTTACAGCATGATACAGCACGAAACGGAACAGGTTCAGCCAGATTTACGAAGGTGGCATACTGCACGAGACACATTGCGCCTCCAAGTTTTTTATTGCAAGCTGAGTCCCCCTTGTCCTCCATGGCCCTCTCCTTGCACTGAGGACGGGGAGGATGGAACAGCATTTGCCTGTTTGTCCAAGCTGAGCACTCAGCAGGATTCGCTCTTCCTCGCTCTCCCGGTGCCCTTTGGACTTCGAGTTTGGAATATCATATTCCCTCTAAACTTCGCCTGTCTTCCTATTCCTCTCAGGGCCGGGCCGCATCCAAGAATACGATTGGGAGGATGCGACGACTGTTCAGACGATGACTGAAATCGGTCAATTTATAAGCCCTTGTGTGGGGACTTGAACCAGTATCTACATGATATATTCCCCCCGCATTCTTTCGTGCAGTGTCCTGCCGCCTGCCGTATTGTAGGACATGCAAACAATGCTCCCCCTGCTTGCCCTGGCCTGCACAGCCGCTGGTCAACTTGCTACCCATTATTGCAGCCCGCTGCCCAACAATTTCAAGATGTAAACCCCTTGACCCTAAACCTTAAACTCTTCCCACCTCCGGTGCCTTGCCCTGCGCAGCCGCTGGCCAGCCCGCTGCTCAACGGCTCGTGGGAGCTGCTCTACACGACCTCAGCCTCGATCCTGGGCCTGTCCAAGCCACCCATCTTCCGTCCTTATGGGAAAATCTGCCAAGTCCTTGGTGAGACACTGCCCTAGCACTGTCTGGACTATTTCCCCCCAGGCATCAAGTTCACCTTCAGCAGGCCACCCCGCAGCCGCCAAAAGCCTCGTGGGGACCAAACCTGTGCTGGCCTACGACCGGTGTCCAAAGAAACATGGCTTTCGGGCCCTCAGTTAGAGGTCAGAGTGTAGCCGACGCGTAGCTGAGTCACGAGAAAAATGCTTATGAATATATCTGGCATGTCTTAGGTGCAACACCAAGCTAAAGCTGTCGGCGCTGGGACCAGGCCCGGGCATGTCTTAGGTGCGACACCAAGCTAAAGCTGTCGGTGCTGGGACCAGGCCCCGGCATTTCTTAGGTGCGACACCAAGCTAAAGCTGTCGGTGCTGGGACCAGGTCCGGGCATGTCTTAGGTGCGACACCAAGCTTAAGCTGTCGGCGCTGGGACCAGGCCCGGGCATGTCTTAGGTGCGAAACCAAGCTTAAGCTGTCGGCGCTGGGACCAGGCCCGGGCATGTCTTAGGTGCGACACCAAGCTTAAGCTGTCGGTGCTGGGACCAGGCCCGGGCATGTCTTAGGTGCGACACCAAGCTTAAGCTGTCGGTGTTGGGACCAGGCATGGGCATGTCGTAGGGACGGCACCAGGCCCAATCAACTGTTTGTGCCGGGACCAGGCCCGGGCATGTCTTGGGTGCAGCATCAAGCCCAAACTGTTTGTGCCGGGACCAAGCCCGGGTATGCATATGTGGATGGGGACTGGAGTCTCTTAAAAGGTGGATAAGCAAGGAAAGAGGCTTCAATGATTTCCTAGTAGTGGAGATCAGGGGTTAGGGTTTGATGTCTGTAGATGATACCTACAGAAACATTTAGGTGAGTGGAGACGACTGGAGATTTAGGTTTGAAAATAAATGTTTTGATGATAACCGGTACATGCCCTCCGGCGTGGATTGAAAACATGTCAGGGAAAGAGGTAAGCCCATTGTCTAGCTCCCTTGCCTGCTTGCTTGCCCGTCAGTCATTCGGGGCATCTTCTATGGCCGCTCCCACCCACATGCCTGCCTGCCTGCAAATTTCCAGCCATCATGGCCATTAGTCACCCCTGTTGCTTGCTCACCCACCCACTTGCTTGCCCGCCTGCAGATGGCCCAGGCCTCAAGGCCCGGAATATTGAGAGTGCCCCATTCTTCAACCAGGTAACACAACTGTTGGAGTTATTACAGGGTGTATGGTAAAGTGTATCGTGAGCGCCCTTTCCAGGGATCAGGGTATAGGGTTAACTCACCCCTCTCCAGAGAGCAGATTCCAGGGTCAAGTCCCCGCGTTCAATGGGGCAGGGTGCAGGGTTTAATCATCCCTTTTTAGGGAATGAGGGTCAGGCTTCAGTCTCCACTCCTCTCAGGGTTATGTCACGGCCATCATTTTTGCAGTTGAGCCTGGGAACCCTGAAACACTTCGAAGTTTCTGTGCTTGAACTCCCTAACGGTATTCAAACAAAGAAATAAAAGCATTATTTTAAGCATACAGAATTAAAAAACAGATAGGTTTGTTGGCTGCGCAACTGTAACTGCTTGGTATGGAGACATATCTGTTGGGGGGCACATAACTACCGGTACCAACCAAGCCTGTATCCGTTTTTCATGACACGTGTGCTTCATGATCCAAAGAGGAGGCCCCCTGAGGCCATCTCCAAGGGAACACTGATTTCCTTTTGTCTTGTATTCATTTACCGTCTCTTGTCCTGTTCTGCTCCCCATATCTGTGGGCGCCCTTAGTGGCCTTTGATTCTAGGTATCTACCTTGAACCATGGGACTACCTTACCATGGGACTGCCTAACCATAGGTCTACCTATAACCATGGGACTACCTTACCATAGGTCTACCTATAACCATGGGACTACCTAACCATGGGACTGCCTAACCATAGGTCTACCTATAACCATGGGACTGCCTAACCATAGGTCTACCTATAACCATGGGACTACCTTACCATAGGTCTACCTATAACCATGGGACTACCTAACCATGGGACTGCCTAACCATAGGTCTACCTATAACCATGGGACTGCCTAACCATAGGTCTACCTATAACCATCTACAAATCTACCTTGAACCATGGAAACAAATGTAGACACCTCCACACAGGTCAGCGCTGAGTTGACCCCGATGAGCAAGAACAAGGTGGCGGTACAATTTACAGAATTCCGCATATTCAACGTGAGTAGAGGACAGGCTGCTACAACCCAACCTATTGGCCCTAGACACTTTGCCGTAGTCGAGGTGGCAGAACAGTGTACAGAGATCCACAAGGTCAATGCCTCAATTGCATTGTTCGGGAAAGCTCCCTCCTCTAAACGCCTTTCCCTGCGTGATATCAAATCTGCAGATCTTAAAACACCTTGCCCGTGTGATATTAGATCTGCAGATCTGAAGACACCTTGCCCGCGTGATATCAGATCTGCAGATCTGGTGTGTTGCAAGGTGTTCTCATTTGTGTCTAGGAGCTAGGATGTGGTAATGGTTTTGCAGGTCAGGGGTGTAAGGGTCTTGTCTGGATGCGGGGGTGGGGATTGGTGTTGCGGGATGTGGACTTGGTGTTGCGGGATGTGGACTTGATGTTGCGGGATGTGGACTTGGTGTTGCGGGATGTAGACTTGGTGTTGCGGGATGTAGACTTGGTGTTGCGGGATGTGGACTTGGTGTTGTGGGATGTGGACTTGGTGTTGCGGGGCCCGGTGGTGTTGGGTGGGGCTTGGTGCCGCAGGCTGTGGACTTGGTGTTGCAGGGCAGGCGGTGTTGCTGAATGGGGTTTATAAGGACGAGGACTGGATGTTGCAGGGAGGGTTGGGGCTTCAGAGTTGCAAGGCAGTAACGATGGAATGTATTATAACTGCCACCAGCCCGACAGCGGCATCCCCAAAGTCCCTTGGTAGCCCTCTGCTCCCATGCCTGGTTGGAACTACCCATATGAATGCCCTGCCAGATTGTTGGCTGGCCATAATTGGAAGGCATTTATTTCTGCCCCCTGATGCTTGTCCTTTTTGCCCTCTGTCTATCTGCCTGCTGCCTGCCCTCTGTGCCCTAAATGCTTGTTGCTCCCTTGCATGCCCTGATTGCAGTTTTTTGCAGTGAAGGCGCCCCCAACAGCTCGAGGTGCGTGAATGGGAGCAAGTTTTTGATTTTTAGTGCAGAACCTTATTTTGTCACTTACCTCGACCTCAACCCAAATGCATCACGTTCTAGGAGACAGGCAAGTGGAGAGTCTCTACCCAAGTGCATACCCTTTGTTTAAGTGCATACCCTTTATTTAAGTGCATACCCTTTACTAAGTGCATACCCTTTATATAAGTGCATACCCTCTATTTAAGTGCATACCCTTTACATAAGTGCATACCCTTTATATAAGTGCATACCCTCTATTTAAGTGCATACCCTATATTTAAGTGCATACCCTTTATATAAGTGCATACCCTTTATATAAGTGCATACCCTTTATATAAGTGCATACCCTTTATATAAGTGCATACCCTTTATATAAGTGCATACCCTTTGTTTAAGTGCATACCCTTTGTATAAGTGCATACCCTCTATTTAAGTGCATACCCTTTATTTAAGTGCATACCCTTTGTATAAGTGCATACCCTTTATATAAGTGCACACCCTCTATTTAAATGCATACCCTTTATATAAGTGCATACCCTTTATTTAAATGCACACCCTCTATTTAAGTGCATGCCCTTTATATAAGTGCATACATTTTATATAAGTGCATACCCTTTATATAAGTGCATACCCTCTATATAAGTGCATACCCTTTATATAAGTGCATACCCTTTATATAAGTGCATACCCTTTGTATAAGTGCATACCCTTTATATAAGTGCATACCCTTTATTTAAATGCATGCCCTTTATATAAGTGCATACATTTTATATAAATGCATACCCTTTATATAAGTACATACCCTTTATATAAGTGCATACCATCTATTTAAGTGCATACCATCTATTTAAGTGCATACCCTTTATATAAGTGCATACATTTTATATAAATGCATACCCTTTATATAAGTGCATACCCTTTATATAAGTGCATACCATCTATTTAAGTGCATACCATCTATTTAAGTGCATACCCTTTATATAAGTGCATACATTTTATATAAATGCATACCCTTTATATAAGTGCATACCCTTTATATAAGTGCATACCATCTATTTAAGTGCATGCCATCTATTTAAGTGCATACTCTTTATATAAGTGCATACCCTTTATATAAGTGCATACCCTTTATATAAGTGCACACCCTCTATTTAAGTGCATACCCTTTATATAAGTACATACCCTTTATATAAGTGCAAACCCTCTATTTAAGTGCATACCTTTTATTGAAGTGCATACCCTTTATATAAGTGCATACCATCTATTTTAGTGCATACCCTTTATTTAAGTGCATACCCTTTATTTAAGTGCATACCCTTTATATAAGTGCATACCCTCTATTTAAGTGCATACCCTTTATTTAAGTGCATACCCTTTATATAAATGCATACCCTTTATTTAAGTGCATACCCTTTATATAAGTGCATACCCTTTATATAAGTGCATACCCTTTATATAAGTGCATACCCTTTATATAAGTGCATACCCTTTATATAAGTGCATACCCTTTATATAAGTGCATACCCTTTATATAAGTGCATACCCTTTATATAAATGCATACCCTTTATATAAGTGCATACATTTTATATAAATGCATACCCTTTATATAAATGCATACCCTTTATATAAGTGCATACATTTTATATAAATGCATACCCTTCATATAAGTGCATACCCTTTATATAAGTGCATACCCTTCATATAAGTGCATACCCTTTATATAAATGCATACCCTTTATATAAATGCATACCCTTTATATAAGTGCATACATTTTATATAAATGAATACCCTTTATATAAGTGCATACATGTTATATAAATGCATACCCTTTATATAAGTGCATACCCTTTATATAAGTGCATACCATCTATTTAAGTGCATGTCATCTATTTAAGTGCATACTCTTTATATAAGTGCATACCCTTTATATAAGTGCATACCCTTTATATAAGTGCACACCCTCTATTTAAGTGCATACCCTTTATATAAGTACATACCCTTTATATAAGTGCAAACCCTCTATTTAAGTGCATACCTTTTATTGAAGTGTATACCCTTTACTTAAGTGCATACCATCTATTTTAGTGCATACCCTTTATTTAAGTGCATACCCTTTATTTAAGTGCATACCCTTTATATAAGTGCATACCCTCTATTTAAGTGCATACCATTTATTTAAGTGCATACCCTTTATATAAATGCATACCCTTTATTTAAGTGCATACCCTTTATATAAGTGCATACCCTTTATATAAGTGCATACCCTATATATAAGTGCATACCCTTTATATAAGTGCATACCCTTTATATAAGTGCATACCCTTTATTTAAGTGCATGCCATCTATTTAAGTGCATACCCTTTATATAAGTGCATACCCTTATATAAGTGCATACCCTTTATATAAGTGCAAACCCTCTATTTAAGTGCATACCATTCATATAAGTGCATACCCTTTATATAAGTGCATACCCTCTATTTAAGTGCATACCCTTTACATAAGTGCATACCCTTTATACAAGTGCATACCCTCTATTTAAGTGCATACCCTTCATATAAGTGCAAACCCTCTATTTAAGTGCATACCCTTCATATAAGTGCATACCCTTTATATAAGTGCATACCCTTTATATAAGTGCATACCCTTTATATAAGTGCATACCATCTATTTTAGTGCATACCCTTTATTTAAGTGCATACCCTTTACATAAGTGCATACCCTTTATACAAGTGCATACCCTCTATTTAAGTGCATACCCTTTACATAAGTGCATACCCTTTATATAAGTGCATACCCTCTATTTAAGTGCATACCCTTTACATAAGTGCATACCCTTTATATAAGTGCATACCCTCTATTTAAGTGCATACCCTTTATATAAGTGCATACCCTTTATACAAGTGCATACCCTCTATTTAAGTGCATGCCATCTATTTAAGTGCATACCCTTTATATAAGTGCATACCCTTTATATAAGTGCATACCCTTTATATAAGTGCATACCCTCTATTTAAGTGCATATCCTTCATATAAGTGCATACCCTTTATATAAGTGCACACCCTTTATATAAGTGCATACCCTTTATATAAGTGCATACCCTTTATATAAGTGCATACCCTCTATTTAAGTGCATACCCTTTACATAAGTGCATACCCTTTATATAAGTGCATACCCTCTATTTAAGTGCATACCCTTTATATAAATGCATACCCTTTATATAAGTGCATACCCTTTATATAAGTGCATACCCTTATTTGTTTGGTATATCAAAGGTATGTAGCATTGCCTGTCTGTTCCCTGTTGCCTTATTGCCCAACCCTGTTATGTAAGCTGTCTCTCGGTAACTTCACCCCCTGAACCCCGGCCTGTATGTTGCCTGTAGGGGAGCTGGCGGTGACATTTCTGGACGAAGACCTCAGGATCAGCCGCGGGGATAAGGGGAACCTCTTCATCCTTACCATGGTGGGAAGCTTTGGCATGCTATTTATCTTGTGTCGAGGTGTTTCTTTTAATCATGGTGGGAACCGGGAAGCTGTGACAACGGTTCCCGCGCTGTTGCCACAGCTCGGATGCGGCCACGGCCCATGCCGCCGCACTGTTTCCTTGACCCTCGCGCCCCTGCGGGGCGTAGTTTTCTCTGGCGTGTTACCATCATGTGTCGAGGTGTTCATTCTAACCATGGTGGGAAGCTGCGGTGTGTTATCCATCGTGTGTGTTGAGGTTTGGTGTGCTTTACTGCTATTTATTGGGATTCGTTGCCTTTGGGGACCAGCTCGAGATTTATTCATGGCGTAAACTTGCCGTAAGTCAGTAACGTTACACCTCTGGGCCCGCTCAAAGCTCGGCTGCGTGGGCGCCTAACTGTTCAGAAGGGAGACGGAAAAAACTAAAAAGGAGAAGGGGGGAAAGGAACAAAAGGAGAGGTCGGGAAGGCAAAGAGACCAAGTCCGACACCTGAGGTCCACTATAGACTAGCCCTCAACAAAGCCTCTAACAAAAGAAAAAATCCACGAAAGCAAGCGTATCCCACCCCTGCTTGGCCGCGAGGGCGCCCCACTGATCAGAAGGGAGAAGAGAAGAAACTAAAAAGGGGGCAAACAACGGAAAAATGACCAAAAGGGAAAGTCGGAAAGGCAAACGACCCCGCCTCAGAATCCCTAGAGACTAACCTTCAACAATGCCCACAGCACAGTCCACAAAAACAAGTGCATCCCACCCCTGCTCAGCCTGGTACAGCTGGTGGAAGTTAGTGGCAGCGCCCTGAGGACCTGCCCACCCCCGCTGCCGTAACTGTCCCCTGACACTAGGGCACTGGAAGCACACATGTAGCGCATCCTCCACCTGCTCGCAACCCCCCCGTGCCCAACACCGCTGGCAGCAGCGTGCCTCTTTCCGCAAGTGGCATTCGGATCTGCAGACTGTGTCAATGAAGTGATGAGCCCCCTCACCGTCACCCCCCCCTGCTCAGCGAGTCATTTTGTCGTGTACTCTTTTTTTGCTTACAGGACGACCGGACAATGAAGGCCTGAACTTGTGCCTCAGCTACAGTGCAATATGGTACAAGTGCGATGGTGCAATCAAGGATTTTGAGTTGCATGGCGTATAAGATTTGATGCGTGGCGATTGAGGTGCATGGCGATCGAGGTGCATGGCGTATAAGACCTGAGTCGTGGCGCTTGGCGTACAATTGGAGCGAATGGGGTGCATGGCCTTATGATGCATGTATGAAGTATGAGATGCAACAAGTGTGCGACACCATTAGGTTTGACCGTTGTGTACACTGGTCGGTATGGCAACATGGATTGTTGTATTTCTCCCTTGCGATGCTTTGAAACCTTGATTGTGTAGCTTACTCTAAATCCAAATGTTCTTCTCGCTGCATAGCCCACAGGTGCTAGGGAATACTTTGTGAGATGTGTCTGACACGAAACAAAGAAACGTGCACGGCACATTAGGCTGTGATTCTGTAGCCCTCGCTCAGGGACTGCTAGACGACAACAGACCTGTATGTCAATATTGCCACTGGGCTGCTGAAAGTTCACACCAGCATGATGACATCGCAGGCCAGCCAGACACCTCTACTGGCAGCAATGGGGGCTGGGCAGGGAAGGGGGTGGTTTTGGTCCCGAAAAATATTAGACAGTAAGGGAGCAGAGAACAGCCAAGGGTGTACCCTGAAAAGTGAGACATGAAATCCCTGCCTCTTCCCTCCCTGGCCAGAGATAGAGTCAAGTGGCGGCAAGGGACAGGAGTGCCCCTTCTTACCGATGGCCAGCCAGGCCGGGTCCCCTCCACCAAGCTTCACACAATACCTGGCAGCATCTGTCTGAGCACGTTCACATCCATCAGGCATGTTGCGTGCCGTCCAAGCGCTTTATATAGGTTAAGAACAGTGCATACCCGCTGAGCCCTGTTCTAAACCTATATAAAGCTTCATATAGGTGTAATCTACTTGTCGACAAACGGCCATAAAGCACTGGCCTTGTCCCTTGCAGTATTGCACCAGAGGGATCAAGCCCTCTCAGCCCTTTACTCTTCAGCCTTTACATCAGCAACCTGCTGGGTATTATTTCAGCTGAACGCCCAGCAGAGGGCGTTGTGTAGGAGGCCGGGCCACGACTCAGGTGCTTATTATACCGGTATGTGGACGATCTCTCCCTCCTAACTGGCAGCCCGGCAGGGCTGCAACGCATGCTTGATGTCCTGTATGATTATGCGACAGTTGTACAGCTGAAGGTCAATGTCAGCAAGATGGCGTTATTGGAGTTCGACAGCTCCTTAGCAGTGCAGCGCAGGCCACCAGCCCATACATGGGTGTACGACCCAGATAGGACTTTGTTGACGCTTGTCCAACACTTCCGATTTTTTGGCATGAATCAGCACGCGAGCGGCAGCATGCAGAAGGCCATGCAAGGTAGTGAGGTGCCTCTGGCTGTTGCGCTGCACCGTGTCCACTGCATGGCTGCCAAGGTGCGTCTGAGGCATCATCTACCTACACGCATCCCGTTGGCGTCAGCCCATGCTGCTCCTGCGGCCAAGTACGTTGATCGGTTGATGTGGTGTGGACCACCGGTCACCACAAGCCGCGGCATTGCCTCAGGAGCAAGATGGAGTCACGCTTGCTTCAGCACCTGCGCCAGGCTTCGGGGCTACCTGCGTCCGCCGCCAGCTGAGGAGGCATAAGGGAGCTGCAGATCCACACATTACAGCGAGGCTGGTGGCAGCATGGACTCCGCCTCTACAAAGCAGCAGTAGCACCAGCATCACAACAAGACAGCCCCCTCATGGCAGCTGCCATGGCAGCCGACATGCAACTCGCTGTCACACAGAGCATCCATGGGCGCAGTTGGTGTCGGGAATAGCTTAGCGCCTTGGAGGACATGGAGCAAGGAGTAGCTGTCCCCAAACTGTGTCAGGCAGCGACTGCTCTGCAGCCTCTTCCCGTAACAGAGGTCATGGCGCTAATGGACGCGGCCTACGTGAGGGGGCAGCTGCAGCCTGGAGGTCAACGGCCTAGGGGATCCCAGAGACCCAGCCAAGGAGCATAGGTCTGCGGCCGCCTACCGCGAATGGTTTCAGCCTACGGCAGGTGCTTGATGACGCACACAATGAAGGAGCCGCACCAGCAGGAGAGAGTGGGCTTGTGTGCACACAAACTTTAGACTGCTGCTCAGCGCAATCAGCGCGGCCGACACTAGAGGATAGTGGGGAGATGGCAAGGAGGATGTAGAGGCAGGATGCATTACATGCTTGCCTCCAATGCCCCCAACGTGCAAGATGATCTTAAGGAGCGGGGATGGGCAGGCCCCCAGACGGTGCTACAGACTTCCACGCTTTGTGCCAGGGCAGGCTAGGGTGGCATGCTCTGACTTCGATGGAGGATGTCGTAAATTTGCTGCGGCTTAGTCGTGTATCCTTTTCCTGTCTGTTCCTTTCCTTCATCCTCTAGCCTTCAGTTTATTTTCCTCCCGACCAGACAGTCGGGCACCCATGCGGCCGAGCCTTTGCAGCATGGCCCATAGGTGTCATGGCATTGACCTAGTAGTAAGTGTTTCAAAACCTCCCCCCCCCACACTCAATACCATGTACTCCATCATGTCATATCCTGGGTGGAGTCAGGGAAGGTCATCAGTTCACACTCATGGATACTGATCAGGGATAATGTCAGGTACCCTCAGCCACACCATATCCAACGAGCCTGACTCCCCACCCGCCCCCTCCTCTTTCAAAGTATGGCCTTAACATGCCTTTGAAGTCCTCAATGAAAAACAAGGGTCACAGTGTCGAACAGCTAGGGCGAAAATAAACCAAAAGCGCTCTAATCTTTGCTTGCCAGGAAAAGTGTGAGCTCCCTGCCGAACTGCTCGTCCAACTCCACTTCATCACACTTCACAGAGAAGCCTTGAGGCCGTCCGAACCAGGTGCCTTGCAGCTCCCCAGGTTGCAGCAGGTGACCTAAGCCACGCGGCCGACCAAAAGCACGCGTACCCTCCATGTCTAGGAACCTACAGTGGGCGGTACATCAGGAGCAGCAGCGGCATTTGTAATTGAAAAACACATTCGGATTTTACAGTACACGACAACAATCCCCGGGTTGCACCAGGCGACACTGGCCACATGGCCGGCCGAAAAGCGCACGCCCTCCATGATTTTGAACCAAGGACCATGCTTGCGACATGCTGGTTTATCACACCTGATGCATGCCTCACCCTATCACAACCCAGCAAGCCAGCGTTTGTGTATTCAGGGTTCCGTTCCCACATGTTGCGCGTTCGCAGGGTGCGAGGTTTATGTTCATACCGATATTCAGGGTTCATGGTTTATGTACATATGCTGGGTTTAAGGTTTAGGGTTAAGGATTTAAGTACATATGCTGGGTTAAGGGTTCATGTACATAGGATGGGTTGTTTATGAACATATGCAGGGTTAAGGGTTGATCGCTCCATGCTCACGTGTTGTATAGAATGAAGCCTCCAGGAGAGAGCAGCCCCTTCACGAGCTCGTTGAACGCGCGGTGCAAGAACCGCACGCACACAATCAGGTCAAACGCGCCCTCAACCAGAATCCTAGTCGGAGAAGCAGAACCCGCCGACGCTACTGGATCCGTGCCGGCAGTTTCTGAACCTAGCGGCACCGCCGCCACTGCCGCTGGCCCGCCAGAGCTTTGTCCCCCCTGCCGCCCGCCCAGCGCCTCTGCCGCCCCTGCCCCCGCCCCCGCAGCTAATCCTGCGGCCGGCTGAATGTAGCTGCGGGCCCCTCCGTGGTGCTTGCAACTAGCAGCGGGAGCAGGTAGTGGCACAGCATGCCCCGAGGTGGCATCGATCTCGCAGTGGTGAAGGAGCACCTGCAAAAGGGGGGGGTCATGTCACTGCCATGCACGAGGCCATCTTTTTGGGGGTGGCCCGCACAGCCAACACCACTAGGCCACTGTGGACCTAAATTATAGCTCAGGGTGCTAAAATACAGAAAATGCTAATTTGGTCTCAGTGCTTATGATGGCCAATGCTGCGTGGTATGTGCCTTGCTTTATGTCACACATTGACGTAAGCAATTTGTCTTTTTATGTCCCGTAAATTCGGCACCCGCCACTGAGGTGCAGTGTTGAGAGGGCGTAGATCCAGAGCAAAATATCTACCTGAGGTAAGCTGGGTCAGCAACCCTCAGGCTCACACATGATTCGATACCCGTCATTGAGTTCACCCCAGCCTTTGATCCCACCCTTTTGATCAGCTGACCAACCGAACCACGCCGTGCACACCTGGGCATTGATGCATGGGCACATGTCCTATGCATCAAATGTGATGCTCTGATGGACTGTAAAAACTTAACAAAACTCTACCTGGCCAGGTGGAAACCCCGCAGACTCGCACAGCTCCTGCATGCGGACCAGGGCGCCGTACCTGGGCATCCAGGGTGGGGTGCATCACGCGGCCAGACATGCGGGACAGGGCATGACAGGTCGGAGCTCGGAGGGGCGGAGCTGGGAGGACCGAGGCAGGGAGGGGAGTTGCAGGACGGGTCGGCAGGACAACTGGGGCAGGACGGGTCGGCAGGACAACTGGGGCAGGACGGGTCGGCAGGACAACTGGGGCAGGACGGGTCGGCAGGAAAAGTGGAGCAGGACAACTGGGGCAGGACGGGTCGGCAGGACAACTGGGGCAGGACGGGTCGGCAGGACAACTGGGGCAGGACGGGTCGGCAGGAAAAGTGGAGCAGGACAACTGGGGCAGGACGGGTGGAGCAGGACGGGTGGGCAGGACGGGTGGGGCAGGTCGGGTGGGGCAGGTCGGGTGGGGCAGGTCGGGTGGGGCAGATCGGGTGGGGCAGGTCAGGTGGGGCAGGGCCCCCCTGGTTCCTCCCATCCCCTCTGCCAGCCTTCATCCATTTAAGATTTTTTTTTTAGATATCCACATCAGCCCGCTCATTTGAACACTTGCATGTCTGTGACATTTCCACAATTACATGCATGTCACACCTCCACACTTGTATGTCTGTGCCACATCATGACCATCACACCTCTCACCAAAAGTCCAGGCCCACAACGTCCCAGGAGATATCCACCAGCGTGCCATCCTCGAGGCAGACAGAAACCTGCGTTTAGGGTTTGGGGACAAGGGTTTAGGGTTGACGGTTCAGAGTTTAGGGTTTGGGGTTAAGGGTTTAGGGTTGACGGTTCAGAGTTTAGGGTCGACAGTTAAGGGTTTAGGGTTGACGGTGACGGGATCAGGGCTGACGGTTCAGGGTTTCTATCTCCATTTGGAATCTGCAGTGGGTTCAATGTGCATCAAGTCAGGCAAAACACTGTGTTGGGGTTTAGGGTTGTATGTTCATGCTTGAAGCCTGACTAAAACCTGCATCGGGCCTGCATTGGCTATAAGGTGCAGGGTTTGTGCATGCAGAAAATCTGAAACCTGGATCGCAATGGACGGGTTTAGGGTGTGGACCGAAACTGCATCAGGGTATAGTGTGTTTGCCTCTCTTCTGGCAGTCAGGCAGAAACCCTTGGGTTGTAATTTGTGTGCTGTGCTTTGGGCTCCCGATCTTCTCTGTTGTATTCCTCCGTTGCTTGGCGCGTTTCGGTTTGCATTTGGGTGGTATGGTTTCTTCCCAGTTTGCTCTGCCTGGCCGCTTCGAATAGGCTTTGGGTGGGTGCGTAGACTTCATAACAAAAACAATAGGAAGCTGCATTGGAGCCGAGGCAGTTCATGGTTTACGGTTTAGGGTGAAGGGTCTGAGGTGATGCCTCCTGGTAGACTAACAGCTGCTTGGAGGTTTGCAGCGGAGGATTCTTCCGCAAGGCGGACTCAATACCGCAGCGGGTTCGGGGCTAGGGTATACCTTAAACCCTTTTAGGGTATATGCCTGCTGGTAGACTGAAACCTGCTTTGATGTTTGCAGGAGGAGGGTTCCTCATGAAGGCAGGATTCAAACCTGCAGCGGGTTCGGGGTTGAGTGTATGTGCATGCAGGAAGACTGGAACCAGCTTTTTGAGGTTTGCGCTCAATAGCCTACCCTCAAGGCAGACTGACAACTGCTTTGAGGTTTGCAGAGGAGCTTTCTTTTCACAAAGTTTACGCATCCACCCATTTCGAAGGGGCCAGGCAGAGCTAACCGGGGGGGAACTGGAAGCAGGGCTCATCTCCATGGCAGAATCAATCCTGCAGCATGTTGAGGGGGCTTAACATCCATGGGTCCAGCCGGGTAGAATGAAACCTTAAATAGGGTAACGGGTTGATAGAATGGAAGTCAGATCGCTGGAGTGATACATAATGAGTGTACGTGAAGCTAGAACAGCGCGGAGAAATAAAATGCACAGACGCACCTCACGAGCCGCCAGCCAAGCTAGATTGCGTCCGCTTCCACACCCCGGCTCCACACATCTCAGCCGCAGCCGCTCCCGCCGCCTAGGAGCCGCCGCAAGTGCTGAGGGAAGCCCCGCAGTGGCTGCAAACGTCCCCCCGAGCGCGGCCTCTGGAACAATGTCCCGCAACGCGTCCGGCGGCTGTAGGAGATGTCCCGCAGAGCGGGATGCGGTGTCACGGCCAAAGCGTCGCTGCGCCAGCCCCAGCTCCACCTCATGTACCTGCGCTTCATGAAAAAACAAGACCATCCTCCATCGAAAAACAAGACCATGCTCACCTCAAGCACATTCACCCGAGCCTGTGCGATCAAGCAACGGACACGTTAAACACGATATGGAGACGGTGCAGACAGCAGATTCAATACCATAGTATCAGTTGGGAATTGTTTTGGTGTGGTCATTGGGGAAAATAATGCTTGACTTTGATCATTACTCACAGGCATGTCTAGAGCTACTGGCTCATGCACCTTGATTCCAGTTACAGGGGGTGCAAGGATTAAAACATCATCGTATAGCGCCCTGCGGATCCTTAAAACTATTGAATTTAGGGTTTCGGGTTTGGGGTCTAATGAAACCTATGCCTGGCCGAGTGAATGCATATATATTGAATTGTTGCCTCATAGTGCGGGAAGGCAAGTCAAACAGGCAGACTCCGATGCCATTCTTCCATTTAATTCAAGTTATTACCTGTATACTGGGGACTGTTTTTACAATTATGAATGTTAGTCGTTAGGCATGCAATTATTTGGCTGCCTCAAATCATCTCCCCGGCCCCCACCTGGCGCTCCAGCAGCGGACAAGGCTTGAATAGAAAGCGCCGGCGTAGACGCGCGAGCAGATCAACGCGGACAGCACTCTCCCCACCCATTGCGGGCTCCTCCGCTCCGGAACCACAGGCAGTCTCTACGAGCCCCAGCTTCCTGGCAGCTTCCCACATCTGCGGTGAATCCTGGAGGTACCAGCGTACTGCGGCGCCTCCACGTGTGGTCATGAAGTCCTGTGAGGCGGATGGGGGACAGGAACACTAGAGAGGGTGAGGGAAGGCAGAGGGAGAGGAGAGGGAGAGGAGAGGGAGAGAATGAGGAGAGGGAGAGGGTGATGGGAGGGGGAGGGGGAGGGAGAGGGGGAGGAAGATGGAGAGAGAGGGTGAAGAGAGGGAGAGGGTGAGGTAGAGGGTGAGGGGAGGTAGAGGGAGAGAGAGGGTGAGGAGAGGAAGAGGGTGAGGGGGGGGGGGGGGGGGGAGAGGGAGAGAGAGGGTGAGGAGAGGGAGAGGGTGAGTGAGAGGGAGAGGGAAAATATACAATGGAGTGGGAGTGGGAGTGGGTGTGGGTGTGGGGGAGAGGCCAGGGCAGGAAGAGGGAGAGACACTGGTGCTGGCCAGAGGTTGATCTCATGGTCACGCCATATAAGTAAATGACCAATATGGGTGTGTCTAGACTAGCCACCAAGTTGAGAGGAAACCCTGAACCCTGAACCCTAACCCTGAACAGCCCATGGTCGTCAAACCCTGCTACAGGGCTTGTTGGACCAGTTGAGAGGAAACCCTGGACCCTGAACCCAAAACCCTTAACAACCCACAGGCTTTGACCCCATTTACAGGGCGTGTTGGACCAGGACCCCTAGGTTACAGATCGGAATGTAGCTGAAGTGTAGCTGACGAGCACTGAACACAACATTACTCAACTGTCACAAAATAACGTCCTAAGCTGTCAAGCACAGCCTTTTGCTGTGGGGCTTTGGCGCAGGAAGCCCTACAGCCTGGCCTTCTGAAGAGGCCGAGACGTTGGGTCCAAATCGAACTCCCAACCTCCACACCACCAGCACGCTGAAGCAGCCTCTTTGTAACCTTTTGTAACGCTTCGTATGTGCGCGTTTGAACCGTCAACCTTGCCCTCACCTGTACACTGAGGCAGCCTCTCTAATAAAACCTTTTCAGATTTGTGAAGGATGTTTGACTCCTTAACCTAACCCTCACCTGTACGCTAAGGCAGCCTTTCAGATGGACCGGCTGGCTTTGTTGGGCAAGACCAGCTTCGGAACCTCCCTGGGGGAAGGCAACAACGGATGTGTGAATAAGCATTGTTTGCCAATGACAGGGGTATGAATCAGAGTACGAATCAAGGCATGACTCAGGTTGTGAAACAGGGTTTGAATCAGGGCATACGTAAGCTACAAATGAGGGTGTGGATCAGGGTATGAATCAGGGTGTCATTTAGGGTGTGAACCAGGGTATGAATCAGGGTATGAACCAGGGCATAAATCAGGGATGTGATCAGGATGTGAATCAGGGTGTGAACCAGGGTATCAATTTGGCCACCGTCCCAGGAGTGGCCTCCAAACGGCCACACAAAGGTGGTATGGCGCACTGGTACACTGAAGACACCCTGGCTGAAATGCCAGCCCAAGGACAGAGGCATCCACACCCACCTGACATCCGCTGTCATCGGTGGGAGGAGGGTCGGGGTTTGGTGTCTTTCTCTTCTTCTGGAATGAAGGGGGGACAAGTGAGGGAGGAGGGTCGGGTTTGGTTTTATTCTCTTCATCTGGAAGGGGGCGACTGAGAAAGGAGGGTCGGGGTTTGGTGTTGTTCTCTTCATCTGGAAGGGGGCGACTGAGAAGGGAGGGTCGGGATTTGGTGTCGTTCTCTTCATCTGGAAGGGGGCAACTGAGAAAGGAGGGTCGGGGTTTCGTGTCTTTCTCGCCTTCTGCGAGGAAGGAGGGGCAAGTGAGGGAGGAAAGGGAACTGTCCAGTGCCTTTATCCTGCTATGCAAGGGAGGGTGGGATAGGGGGGGGTGAGGAATGAAGAGTAGTGCCCACATAATCACAGATGGGCATGTGTTGTTGGCATCTTGACCAGGCAGGCTTGGATAGGGTAGCACTAGGGTAGCACTCACCGCCACGGCAACTATTTTCAACCCCCCGCCACACTTTCGAAACCGCCGCTACATTCCAAACCGCCACAACCATTATTTCCAAACCGCTGCCACGTTTTTAAAACCGCCGCCTCAATTTCAAACCGCCACGGCCATTCCTTCCAAACTGCAGAAACATTCTCCAAACACGGCCACTTTTCCACTTATACTTGACATAGCTGAAACAGTGCGGACATGTCCTTTGCCCATTCCGCACTGTATCCATCCGGTATCCATCATGGTATCCATCTTTCGCAAATCTCTTTAGGGTGCATATTTCAATATTTGCTCTCATGCTCTTCATTAACCAGAATCTCCCCTGCCTTGGCTGCGCCTGTCTCTGACGGTTGCTGCTCTGTCACCATGATGTGATAGGCCTTCAACATCGGAGCAAGGTCACCACGTTCTTTTACCCTTGGTTAGCCCAATCTGGCCCTTACCTTGCCTGTACCTGTCTCTGACGGTGGCTGCTCTGTCGCCGTCATGTGATAGGCCCCAAACCTCAAAGATGAACGCTATATTTTTACTTACAGATTATACACTCAATTCCTTCATCGTCTAGCTCCCCTCAATGTCCTTGTACCCTTGGTTAGCCCTGTCTAGCCCTTACCTTGGCAGCACCTGGCTCTGCCTGCTGCGGCTCGGTTGCCACCATATGATAGTCCTCTAAGCTAGGCAGGATGACTGCTAGGGGAGAGGTGGGCGGTGGCAGCGCAAACATGCGACGATGCAGCTCCCCCTGTCAGGGTGGGGACGGCAAAACATGTGGGAGGGACTTTCAGAGCTTGCACTGAGCGGGCCAAGGGGGACGGGCAAGGGAAAAAGAGTCGCATCCAGCAAGCAGGTCGAAGTATAGCGTCGGGCCAGGGTTTGGGGGTGAATGCTTTGACGCATGAACAGCAACAGCAGCAAGATCAGTACACCCTGTCATTGTTTTTGGTGACTTGTTTCTAAGTTCTCCTGAAGACTGATCCAGCTGGCGCTGCACGAGCCTATTTAGCAGGGCTTTCGGGTGGTTGAATTGAAGCTGTTGCAGCCTGACATCTGCATCAGATGGCTTGCACATGCAGTGTCACATGGGCGTATGGGGCCCGCACAGTGCTTGCATAGACCGGCGCTTGCATAGGTCTGCATGGTGATTGCATGGGACTGCATGGTGCTTGCATGGGTCTGCATGGGTGTGCATGGCGCTTGCATATGACTGCATAGCCCTTGCGTGGGTTTACAGTGCGCTTGCATGGGCCTGCATGGCGCTCGGTCAGCAGCACGAAAAGTAGTGCTGGAAATAGGCCTGGTATTTTTAGTAGATGATCACGTGACATTGGGCTGATGGTTGCATTACATTAGGCGGATAGTCGCATGGCGCTGGGTTGACGGTGGCATGCAATTGTGATCGACCCACCAGAGGGATGTTGCAGCTACCCTGCAATCGGCTGTGCACATACAGGTGCTCTGGTCGCAGGTCCAGGACTGGCACCCGCAAGGAGGCAGGTTGGGAAGACCAATCGGACAAGGTCGCCAGAACGTGCTCCAGAGTTGAACTGGTGGTCCCTGAGGTGGTCTCAGCCATCATCTAGATTGAGGATTGCAATTATTCGGGGAAGATGGGGACAGAGGGATATCGGCGGAGCATAGGCAGAGGCAGAGATGGAGAGAGACAAGAGTGGAAGAGGCAGAGGGAGAGGGAGGGGCTCTCATGGGGTTTTGAAGAGTTTTGAAGTCCCTGGTTTAAGATCATGTACTCAAGTGGAGATTATTTCTTCTTGAGATTTGGAAGCCATTGAAGGTGGTGTCAATCCCATCTACCATCCAAGGTACGAAGCTCCGCTGCGACAGTATGCTTCGTGCCGGCAGGGGGTGCCGGCCAGCATGTAGGCTCCAGAACTGCCCCCACGCCCCACCCACCCCAGCCCCACCTCCCTTTCCTCTTTCGTCTAACGTCCAGATCAAGACATTCTGAACTACACCTATCCTTGCTACAGATATTTCAACAATTGGGGCGACGTGAGATTGTCCTAGAAGACTTCCCACCGACGCGTGCGTCAGTTGCGACAAGATCAGTTACCCAGGCCGCATGAATTTCGGAGGCGTCTGTCTCAACAGATAAGCTATTAGTGATTGGTCTGAGCAACAACACCAAAACGAATAGCGGTGGCAGTCACCGCACTGATTGATTGTCCAGCTGTCGACATCTCTGTAGAACCCCAGATCTTGGACTACTCCTGGTGCATGCCGGCTGCGGCCCTTGCTTGCCTCATGCATCCTGCTCCCCCGTGACCTAAAACCCTTCATGCTTCACCTCCACCTAACTTGCTTCCCCAACACTGCTCTCTTAACCCTGCTTCGGGGGGATACCGATTTTTTGGGCGATTCAGCTACATTTTTGTAACAACGACCTTGCAGCAGTCACTGACCGATGGCTTGTAGCAGTTGAGGTTTACCGGTAATCAAGATTTTATCCCCACCGCAATGGGCCCAGTGCTTTATATGTTGCATACTTAATAATTTATTATGCACTGGCTTTACTTGCCTTTTTTCTCCGGACTGCCGAATACCGGTGGGCCAGAGAATAGTCCAGGCCTTTTGGCTACATTGATACTGAAGCAACGCTAACAGGCGATATCATAACCTATGGGTGCAGTGCACGTGTTATCAGAAGTCTTTTTAATTTCTATTTTTCTGTTCGTTGACTTTCCCGGATTCACTGAATTTAGGAGTGGGCGTTTTCAGATAGGTATTCAGATTGGCCCACGCGGAATAAAACGCAGTTTATTTATGCATTATTGAAGGCTCGTGCGGATCAATTTGATAATAATTCTGGAATTTGCGTCTGTGACTACCGTTGCTGTACAAATTCCCCACACTTTCCGTCAACGGTACGGCATCTTCACATGCCTGCATGCCTGTTGCGCGCGTTGCAAGCACTTAACGCCTGTGCAGTTTACACGCTCACTGACGGCCACAAGTGCACTGGTCCTGTGCCTTGCACCAGAGGCATCAAGCAGGGTTGCCCCCTGAGCCCCCTGCTCTTTAGCCTTTACCTCAGTGACCTGCCGGCCATGCTTGCAGCCAAGTGCCCGGCAGAGGGCATTGAGACGCAGGCGGGGCGACAGCTACGCTGCCTGCTGTATGCGGATGACCTCTCCTTGCTAGCCCGCACCCCAGCAGGGCTGCAACGCATGCTTGATGCCTTGCATGAATATGCGGCACATAAACAGCGTCAGGTCAATGTCAGTAAGACAGAGATCATGGAGTTTGGCAGCCGCTTAGCAGCGCAGCGCCGACAGCCAGCCCATGTTTGCGTTAACGGCCCTGACCGTGCCGTGTTGAAGCGTGTCCAAGAATTCAAGTTCTTGGGCATCACTCAGCACGAAAGCGGCGGCAAGAAGAGGGTCATGGAGGGTAGAGGGGCGCTTTGGCTGCCGCGCTGCACCGTGTTCGCCGCATGGCAGCCAAGGTGGGCCTAAGGCGCCATCTTCCAAGTTCCAACCCGCATCAGGTTGGCAGCTGTGTACGCATCGCCTGCGGCCAACTACGGCGACGTGGTGTGGGCCAACAGCCACCTTTGGCCGCGGCAATGTCTCTTTATCAAAATGCAGTCCAGCTTGCTTCAGCACCTACGCCAGGCAGCGGGGCTACCTGCATCAGCCGCCAGTTGGGGAGTCCTGCGAGAGCTGCAGCTCCAGCCACTACAGCGAGACTGGTGGACCCATATCCTCCGCTTCTGCAATGCAGCGGTGGCACCGGCGGCACAGCAATACAGCCCTCTCATGGCTCAAGCCATGGCAGTAGATATGCAGCTTGCAGTCAGCCAGGGCACTGGCGGCCGCACTTGGTGCTCTGATCTGCTGTGTGCATTAGAGGAGCTGGAGCGGGGGGCAGCCACCCCCAGCAATTTGACGTCACACCTCTGGGCCCTGCTCAAAAGAGGCTCGGCCGCGTGGGCGCCTAACTTCAGTCTCCAGCTCCGTTCGGAGGACCTGCCAATCCCCGCTCTCTAATTTGATCCTGCACGCTGGGGCATTGTAAACAAGCATGTAGTGCGTCCTCCACATGGTCGCCGTCTCCCCTAGCCCAACATCGGTAGCACCGTCTGTCCCGCTGCTGACCACTGCGCCGTCCTCTATTGTCAGCCGTGCTGACGGCGCCCAGCCGCAGCCTTAAGTTCGTGCGCTCGCAAGCACACTCCTTTCGGCTAGTGCGGCCCCTGGCCTGCACCAGCAAGCGCCCGACGTAGACTGAAACCAGGTGCGGTATGTAGGCGGCCGCCGACCTGTGTTCACTGGCAGGATCTCTGGGGTCCCCTCTGCCAGCTGCATCCAGCTGCGCCCGCTCGTATGCTGCATCCACTAGCGCTAGCACCTCTCTGACAGGCCGCGGCTGTAGGACAGACGGTCAGTTGCTGTCTGACGCAGTTTGGGATCGGCTGATCCCAGTTCCAGCTCCAGCAAGACACCTAGCAAATCACTGCACCAATTGCGCCCACCGGTGCCCTGCCTGACACTGTGGGCTGTCTTGCTGTGCTGCTGGTGCGACCGCTGCGTTGTAGAAGCGAAGTACATGCTTGGCTGCCACCAACTTCGTTGTAACGGCCGGATCTGCAGCTCCCTCATGACCCCCCAACTGGCAGCGGACGGAGGTAGCCCTGCAGCCTGGCGCAGATGCTGGAGGAAGCTGGACTGCATCTTGCTCTTGAGGGAATGCCGCGGCTTAAGGTGATCGGCGGTGGCCCACACCACATCACCTCAGTGGCTTAGTTAGATGGCCGCATGATGCGCTGCATAGACAGATGCCAACCGGATGCGAGTAGGCAGATGATGCATGAGGTGCACCTTGGCGGCCATGCGGCGGACACGGCGCAACGCGGTAGCGAACTGGTATTACCTTCTCACTCCCAATCCAGTATTCCAGTGGCCACCTAGTAGGTCCGTTTTGTAAACTGGGGGTCTCAACCCGTGGAGCCGATCATGCGAGTGTCGATGCGTGTCGCTAGCGATCCAAATTCCGTCCATCCAGGCAGATTGTTTGCTTTCATGAGTTCACATATTTCTTGCCGAGTTTTGATGCCGAACTCACATCCTATGGTGGTTCCATCCACGGGCCGACCGCCTCCGTCCCCAAAACGGAAACGGCGGTTTTAGAACGTTACTTGTCCCGACCTCCCACCTCGTGTGCAAGCTGCATTTCGCTATACGCTGACGCAAGTTTTCGCGGACTGCTCGCACGAGTTGGCGACTTGAGTATCCACGTCAGTCGTAGGCGCTTCGCCATTTTGTCACGTCCTGTACGGCGGTATTGATCTGTCCGACTACTGGAACGGGCGCAGGTACCAGCGTTACATTTCATTCGTACTTTTGTTTCGGCGACCCGACGCTACTCCTCAAGCGTATCGGGCGTTTCATTTATATTATCCTTTCTGTAGTGTTGAGAGACGCTGATTTTAATTGAGCAGGCATTCCTTCCTGTATACAGAGAATATTGCGTGCTGAATCAGCTGTCCGGCTGCTACCGCAGCGCCGTCGTAACTGCTTCCAACCGGTCACATCCTCAACATCCTCGTCAGGAAGAGTGGCAGTGGTCCACCTGCCCCACACTTGGGTTCGGTCACTTGTCTCACCACGTCCCAGAAAATAGCAAAAAGACAGGCACTTGGCTCCTCTATGCACGTATCAAACCGAAGCAGATGTGCAACAATCAACTCAGAGGCGAACAAATGCATAATAGATTCATTACAGATGGACAGATCCACGTGTTTCGGCTCGACATCGTCCTCCGTACACCATCATAAGCCCTCCTGCATGCCCTCGATCTATCTCGTATCACCCTTGCTTCATCCCGATGACATGTATGCCACTATCCGGGAAGGAGAGGGGCGCTCCAGCTCACTCTACTGCTGCAACAGCTGTGAGGGCACAGCCTCGCCAGTCCATGCTGATGGCCATGATGCTGATGCTGGTGCTGATGCTGATATCAGGAAATGGAGGCGTTTCTAACGCGCATGGCGACCTACCTACCCTGCAAGGTGACTTGCCCACCTCGCATGGTAGCGCACGTACCCCTGATGGCGATGTTCCCAGCCAGATGCTGCATGGCATGCCTGCCCAGTCAGCAGTGCATGAGCTTATGTTTCTCTCTGACCACCCTCGATATGGAGTGAGACCTGCAGCTGCAGCCCCAACAGCACGAATGATCCCGCTGCCTCCTGCCATGTCAGGCAAGTCGATTGTGACCACCTCTGGCGCCGCGACAACAGCAGGAGGAGCACCGGCAGCTGTTCATGCAGGGGCATCAGCAGCAAGTTACGCAGTCCACGCAGCAGATGCAACAACAGGAGCAACAGCTGCTGACCATGTAGATGTGACTGCAGCAAGCGTAACAGCAGGTGCTACAGAGGCAGGCCACACACTACACACGGCAGGCCCGCAGCCCCAGCCCCACCGCCACCTCCGTCAGGCCCAAGCTGCACATGGGGCGGTACAAGAGGCAGTACCTGGGATGGTACAGGAGGCAGTGCACAAGGCGGGCCATGCCTCACATGGTGCGGGCGTCGCTGATCAACACACCAACAGACTGCCTCGGTAAGCTCCGGTACCAGAGATCTACTAGGGGCTCTAGAAATAAATAAAAAGGAAGAAATAGACGATACACCCTGAGGCGTGGATAAAGGAAGCCACCCGTTCGGCCGTAGCACTAGGTGAGCCACCAGCTGGGGGCTCTACATACATTAAATAATGTATTGTATAAATATATGTACAGGTATCACACTGATGATGATGCCTATGACGTGGATTTCGGGTGAGCTCCAGAGGGAGACTCAAGGGGTGCTCTGCTGAACACAGGGGGGAATGATAAACCCTATGGCATGAAGGGTTTGAGAAAAGGCTTAGCAGCTCTGAAGAAGCAAACTGCAATTTGTGGCATGGGGCGGGTGTTAAGGAAGTGGAACCCATTTGGCAGCAGACTGGGTGTTAAGGAAGTGGAACCCATTTGGCAGCAGACTGGGTGTTTGGGGGTCTTAAAATAAGGTCATCAGCTTAGTGAAGCTCCGACACTGGGCATGCCTTCTTTTAGCTACTAGTCTCCCTTACACAGGCAGCTCCGGGCCACCAAAGGCCCGAATCGGGGAGCAGAGCGGCCTTAAGGCCCGATTGGGACCAAACCTTGACCGGCCTGTTGCCGATGGCCCAAACAGCATGGCTGGTCTCACGTGGGGCCTCCTGCCGAAGGCCAGGAGGTTGCTGAGCTTAAGCTGGACGGTAGCCAAGCAGCCCCGAATGACCCTAAACCCTAAACCCTATCCCTAAACCCCCCACCGTAAACTGGCCCTGGTGGACAGATGGGCACCTCATCCGTGCATGGATTCAAAAATGAACTCCCTGGGTGCTGTCCGAGAGTCAGCTCCAGGTATCAGGTCTTCGATATGCTGCCAAGGCAAGCACCAGTCGCTTTTGATCATGGTCGGCTACATTCAGGTATAGGGATCCCTGGTTCAGCACTTCAGCTGTTTCATGATACACGGCGCCGCTGTCACTAGATACTTTTGATCATGTCAAGCCATAGTCTGATCCAGGAATGAGCTATTTGGCTGGCACACAACATGGACCACATGGGGCACTTGGACCACATGGACCACATGGACCACATGGGGCACATGGACTACATGGACCACATGGAGTTTCTGGGTGTATTTGATAATGTCTGCTGGATGGTTTGCTGGATGTCTACAGGGGGCTGCTAAGGTCATGTGACTGCTGAGTAAGGTCTGGCAAGGAATGTGTGGTCAGGCTGTCAGGTTGGGGTAGACGCCCACAAAGGCCATAAAGGTTCTGTCACAGCTGAGTAAGGTCCAGATAGTGGTGTGAGGTCAGGCTGCCGGGGTGGGATCAAGGCTAGAGCTGCCGCTAGAGGTTCACGGAAGTTAGTGGCGGGTGCACCATGAGGTATAGGTCATGGCTCAGCTCCCTGGGACTGAAGCTATTATGTTTCTGACCGCCCAACGGGAGAGGCGAAGGTCTTGAGGGACCTTTCCTGGATGAAAAACAGGAACACAAAATCGTATTTTCTCGTTCTGAACCCTGATTCGCTAAGCCCGCCTCTGAAGCCTGAACCCTCAACCCTCAACCCTCAACCCCCAACCCTCAACCCTCAATCATCAACCCTCAACCCCCAACCCTCAACCCTCAACCCTCAACCCTCAACCCCCACCCCCCACCCCCCACCCCCCAACCCCCAACCCTCAACCCCCAACCTCCAACCCTCAACTCTCAACCTTCAACCTGTGCCCCCTAGGTCCCGCCAGCTGCCATACCTACCCCCGGCCCTCGACGCAAGATGTGGGTCCAAGGAGCTGGGACCGTGCTTGGGGCTGGTCGGGATCTACTCCCACCCGTGAGTAACATGTTGCCGTGCTACTGTGCGGTCACTTCCTTCGAAATTGGGACTCTAAGGTGTTGGGCTCATTTGCAGGGGCCGCCGGAATCTATTCCCACTCACGAGGGAGGTTTTGAGGTGTTAGAAGTACTTAACCATGAACCATGTGTAGTGTATTAGGGTTTAGGCTTTTTTGGTAACGGTGCGTACGCGGCCTAGGCCCATGCCACATTCTTTCCTGAGCCCTCACGCCCCTGTGGGGCGTACTTTTCTCTCTTTCTTTCAGTAGGATGCTTGGGGTTCGTCAACCATCGGGCACGATATCTCTCTCTCCTCCTTCTAACATAATATAACAGGTATTGTTTTGCTTGGCGCTTGCAGAGCCAACTTGGATAGGCGTGCCCTCCACCGCTCAACCTGGCTCAAAAAAAGGCGAGTGGACCAAGAGCATGATGTACACACAGCACATGTGGTGTACAGCGTGTGCTGTAGTGCCGTAGTGCCGCCGGACATGTACCATGTAGTGTGTGCGAGGAGGAATGCCAGATCCAAGGTGCCATATGTCTATGCATGCCTTCCTGGTGTGGCATCTGATAACGATGGACACACTTTGGAGGGGCATTGCCAAAAATAGGGAGCTTTCAAACATGGATATCATTGTAACGGCAGATTCCGATGGTCAAGCTTGAATTAACCCTGCCCCAATGCCCTTCTTTAGCTGCATGCCCTGTCTGCCTTGTCACAATTGTTCTCCTACCACCTTTCTGCCTCTCGGAACTTTTCTTCCACTCCTGTCTTTCCTGCCTTGATCCTTACTCTTGCTTCATCCCCCCTCCCCTATTTCAGTGTCCCTCGACTGGGCTTTGTATTTGCGCTGGAGTGCTGGACCAATCTGCTTTGAAAGAGCGGCCCTGCCCTGTTCCATTTCTGTATCGTACTGCTTTTTACCGCCCTTCCTTTTCTGTTTCGATGTTACCACCGGTTCCATCCTCTTCCTTGTTTTCAGGGTCCCTGGCCTGGACTTTGTTTTCGTGTTGGGTCACCCAGGGCCTGAGGCGAAATCAAACCGTGTCTCCTTCCCACACTATGACAATGTGGTCAGGTGAGTGGCTGTTTATATTGAAGGGTGATATTCCAGGGTTGATGTTTCAGGGACCAAGGTCTCCTTCCCACACTACAACGGTGTGGTCAGGTGAGTGGCTGTTTAGCCAGAATGACTGACACCACCCCCTCAGCCCCTAATCACAGCTGTAAACCCCGAGCTCACAACATCAGCCCCAAATTATAATCGTTAACTCTCAATCCACACCTACAGTGTGACGGGGCGCTGTAGACAAATAGCCCGATCATGTGTCTATCCCGATGCATGGGACACAGTGAGACTCGGGGAGTAAGAGGAGACGGCAAGCGGCGAGGCGGGCGACGATTACTCATCATTACATTAATGTTGCACAGGCCATGTGTACAGGCCACTGGTAGCGAGGCACAGTCAGACTGTAATCACAGTAGTATCTATGACAAGAGTCTGCAGAATTCAAGGCGAAATGGGAACAGACCGGTAACGGTAACGTACACCGGTTCAAACAGGCAGGCCGTACAACGTGGCCTGCGTGATCAGTCACGGAAGCTGGGCGGCGTATAAGCTGCCAGCTATCGGTTTCAGATAACAGTCAAACACGAGTACGTAAACGATGACTCGTATGCTTCTTCGAAGCATGGCTGCCAGCTCTGTTACAAACATCCCCAAATCACGACTGTTAACCCTGAGCCCTCGCCATCAGCCCCAAATGACAATCGTAAACCATCACCTCTTGCTTGTTGCAGATGGGAGCAGGAGACATACCTTGACGTTGTGGTGCTGGACACGCCAGGTGGGCGAAATACAAATTAACACCGGTAAACATCTCAATAAACGATGCCGGCAACTTTATTAATGGCGCCAGCAAATAAACATGCAACGCCAGCAAAGAAAGAAGCGGTTTGAGGTAGCTAGCCAAGTGGCCTCTGTAATCAATACGTTCGCCGCGCTGCACTCCAGCTTATTGGTATGCCGCATTCCAAGTTGCAAGCTTTGTTTTCCGCCTCATGTGTGTACATTCGTGCACAAGCACAGCGTGCAATACCTAGGACAGACCTTGCACCCTTAGTCCCTGAACCCTTGACACTCTTAAATGCCTGGTACGCCGAGGGTGGGTTTGGGCGTCAAAGTTCTCAGGCATATTCCCACACTTGTCCACTAGGTACATTTTTTAAATTATGTTTTACTTTTCTTATATTGCCCACAGTGCAACTGTTGTGCAGGCTCGAGTTAGTGGATGGGTGGTTTCAGGTGGTGAGGAGTCATGACCATTGGCATTTCAAAAGGAAGTGACTTTAAACCATGTTGGCATAAAACAGCATGCCCCATCAGAAGAAATAAAGGAACATGGTGCCTGTCTAATGACTGCCTGACTGCCAGCCTACTTGATGCCTAACTGCCCAACTGCCTGCCCATTGCATGCCTGACTGCCAGCCAGCTTGGTGCCCAACTGCTTAACTTCCTGTCAAGTGTGTGTCTAACCATCGGCAATATTCGTGCCAACCTTCCTAACTGCCAGTCCACTGAGTGCTTAACTGTTGAGTCATTGGTTCCCATCTGCTTGGCAACGGAGCTCCTATCTGCCGGTCTCCTAAGAGCTCAACTGCCAGCCAATGAAGTGCCTACTTGCCAGCCTACTTGGTGTCCAACTGCCCAACTGCCTGCCTGCTGATTGCCTAATAGCCGGTCTCCTTTGTGCCCCACTGCCAGCCAACAAAGTGCCTAATTACCAGCCTACTTGGTGTCCAACTACCCAAATGCCTGCCTGCTGAGTGCCTAACTGCCGGCCTACTTGGTGCCCAACTGCCCAATGGTCCACTTGCCTGCCAACAGAGTGCCCAACCGCCAGTCTCATGGGTTCCCAACTGCCCAGCTGCCTCACCTCAGAGTGCCCAACTGCTTGCCTCCTTCATGCATGCCTGCCGTTTCAGAGGTGGATACACACTGCCCAACTGCCTGCTAACTGAGTGCCTAACAGCCCGTCGACTCGGTTCCCACCTGTTCAACTGCCCGCAAGCTGAGTGCCTAACTGCCGGCCTCCTTCTTGCCTGTCCCTGCAGAGGTGGATACACACTGCCCAACTGCCTGTTAATTGAGTGCCTAACTGCCGGCCTCCTTCATGCATGCCTGCCTCTGCAGAGGTGGATACACACGTATCAGGGACCAAGTCTCTAGCCTTCTTCAGGTGAGGCCTTACAGCTGAAAGGAAGGAGGTGAGCTCCACATTTTTGAAAGAAAGAAGGCCAGACCAGGCCACGCCGGGAGCCTCCCACACAAGCGTTGAAACACACCGATGTTTTGATTTTATGTGTTATCAGTTGGGTTGCAACAGTGTCTACGGGATCCATCGCTTTGTCTCCTGCCTACATGTTGACTAGACACTGCGTGGCACATCTATTTTCAAACAAAGACATTTGATTGTTTGTTCCATGTGGGGTTCAGCAGTGCCTGTAGGACCCAGCGCTTTGACCTTACCTGACTATTGACTAGGCAAGGCATCTTGTAGCCTCTCATTGAACCACACATTTCGATTTTATTATTTCCGGGTTGGCTGCGGCAGTGTCTGCAGGACAAAGCGCTTTGCCTCCCACCTACCTATCGACTGAACATGTCATCTTGCGGCCACTTTTTGTAACACACATTTCAATTCTATATTTGCAGGTGGGCTGCAGCAGTGTCTGCGGGACCCAGCGTTTTTTTCTCCCGCCTACATGTTGACTAGACGCTGCGTGGCACATCTACTTTTGAAACACAGTCATTTTGTTTGTGTTTCTTCAGGTGGGCTGTGGCAGTGCCTGCGGAACCAAGCGCTCTGTCCCCCACTTACCCTTTGACTGGACACGGCATCTTGCAGCCACTAGTTTAAATCCTCAATTTGATTTATTTTTTTCAGGTGGGCTGCGGCCGGGTGTGCGGGATCAAGCGGGACCCAGCACTTTGTCCCTACCTACATGCTGACAAGACGCCGATTGACACATCTGTTTTTGAACACACACAGTTGCATTGTTTTGTTTTCAGGTGGGCTGCGGCAGTGTTGGCGGAACCAAGTGCTACGTCTCCAACCTACCTATTGACTAGCCATGGCATCTTGCAGCCACTAATAGAAATCCTCATTTTGATTTTATATTTCCCAGGTGGGCTGCGGCAGTGTCTGCGGAATCAAGCGCTTGGTCTCCCACCTACTAATTACCTGAACACAGCATCTTGCAGCCACTTATTGAACCACACATTTCGAATCCATGTGTTTCAGGTGGGCTGCGTCCGCGTCTGTAGGACCCAGCGCTTCGACTCGCACCTACCTATTAACTAGACGCTACGTGGCACATCTATTTTTGAACACACAGACATTTTGATTGTGTGTTCTCCATGTGGGCTTCGGCAGTGCCTGTAGGACCCAGCGCTTCGTCCCCACCTACCTATTGACTAGGCAAGGCATCTAGCAGCCGCTTTTTGAACCACACATTTCGATTTTATATCTTTCTGGTGGGCTGCGGCGGTGTCTTCGGGATCAAGCGCTTTGTTCCCCACCTACATGCTGACTAGACGCTGCGTGGCACATCTACTTTTGAAGCACAGACATTTTCATGTTTTATTTTCAGGTGGGCTGCGGCCGTTTCTGCGGGATCAAGTGCTTTGTCCCCCACCTACATGTTCATCGCAAAGGCTGACGACGACGAGATCATCAATCCACTTCAGGTGGGACTAGGAAGTAGGGCTTCTTAAATAAGATCATCTACCTGATTCTGATAAGACAAGGTTTTTAGTCAAGGTCAGGGTTCAGGGTTAGGGTGTACAGTTTAGGGCAGCAAGGACTCCAGCGCAGAGAGGAATTGCGTGTGGGCCTTGAGGTTTAGGACCCATGGTCCAGCCATGCCAGTTGGGTCCAGGCTTTCTGGAGTTTCCACAGTCTAGTGAGGCATCATATTTCGCAATAGAGTGATCGGATTTCAAGACGGCAGCGGTACCCAACGCCGCCTGGCAAAGTTCAGGGCAAAGATTAGAAGTCAAGGATGGCAAGGTGGCGAGGTCATCTGTCTGCTGGAAGTGGGCCTAGGGGTTATGGTGCAGGGTTTGAGGTTCAGGGTGAAGGAAACTAAACACCTGGGGCTGGTGGCTCAGGTGAGACTGGGGCTTAGAGCCCGCCCGGGGTTGAAGGTTTGGTCGGAGAGAGATAACAATTCACTCTAAATCCTAACCCCGATCCCTGAACCGTCACCCCCCCTCTTACCCCTCAACCCTAATCTGGGCCTGGTGTTCCCACCTCATCACACAGCATCCCTCCTCATTACACAACATCCCTCATAATCACACATTATCACTCTTGTCCTGCCACCTCTGTCAACTGTGTCAGCTCATCAAATCTGATCCCTAAAGCATCAATCATCGACCATGAAGCCTTAACCTCTCCCCTTTCCACCATCCACTATCCACCCTAATCCCCCCCTCCCCCCTCCCCTTCGGTACCCTGTCAGCTGCGCATGTTCAGGACCTATGAGCTTGATATCCCCACCCTTAGCCCTTAGCCCTCACCATTAAACCTCCCTTTCAGCCACGCCTGCTCATGATGAAGCTAACACACAGAGGTGGTTCCGGAGCCCCCGCCCGGTACCCAGGACATACTATGATGTGCACGCTCATCATACCTCCACCTTCTAGCCCTTTGCCCCCAGCCCCTACCTGTCAGATACCGTTACTCATTACGAAGCTGGTTTCGGAGCTCTCGATGCCCAACACATACGAAGCTGTGCCAGCTCATCACACCTTCACCCGTTTAACCCCAAACCCTTACCCCTTAACCATTACCATCAAGCCATTACCCCCAAACCCTTACCTTAAACCCCTACCCCTAAACCCTACCCCCTAAACCCTTACCCCCAAACCCTTTTACCCCTAAACTCGTTTACCCCCAAACCCTTACCCCTATACCCTTGACCCCAAAACGTTACCCCTAATTCTCAACCATAAGCCCTTAACCCTAATTTTTTACCCCTAAATCCTGTCTCTCAGCTGCGCCTGTTCATGACGGACCTGACGCACCATGGCCGTTCTGGAGCTCCCAGCACCCAGCACATCCTGAGCTGTACCAGCTCATCACACCTTCACAATTTTACACCTAAGCCCTCACACATAAACCCTCCCTTCCAGCTGCGTCTGCTCATGACGGAGCTGGCGCACCGGGGTGGTTCCGGAGCTCCAGAAGCCCGGAACATATTTTGGGGGCTGAAGAACACGGCTATGATCCCAGCTCCGAAACGTAAACCGCCCGCCATGGACCCTGCGAAGACGACGGATCTAGAAGGTACAGATTCGAATTCGAGCGGGAAGCTCGATGACTCATCAGGGACGGCAACCAGCTGGATGTGGGGCGCGTTCTACATGGTCAGCTTTGATGTGGCGCAAGTGACGCTGAACGAGGTGATTTGTAAGCCCTTAAGGAGATGAACATAAGACCCTCGACCCTGGGCCGTGGACTCTGAATCTCAAGGGGTCAATTATGACGTCATGACGCACAGGTCACGCTGGATATGGGGCGCGTTCTACACGGCCAGCTTTGATGTGGCGCAAGTCATGCTGAGCGGGGTGATGTGTAAACCCTTAAGGAAGATAACATGGGACCTTCGACCTGGTTTCACAATCCTCAAAGCCCTGACAGGAACTTAAAACCATGAATGCTGAACTTCAGCTCCCCAGGGCCACAAGTCACGCTTGACAGCTGAGTCTGGATTGTGCGCTCACTGTGACGTTATCATGGCAATATGTTTTTGTTATTTTGCGAGAGTTTTTTGTTGTGTTCCGCTTTGTTTTTTGTGCTGTGACATGATGGCTGTTTATTCTAGTCCCCCCCCTCCAGTATTCGACCTTTTCCAATCAAATGATGTTTTTTACATTATTATCGCATTTTTTGTGTGCATTATGTTTGTAACAGTATTGCCGCTGTGTTTCTGAGCTGTTAACTTTTCATATTGCTTCAGCCTGATATGATGATATCATCATTCACAACTTGGGCTGCCTATCTGAGCACAGGAGGCAGTATCATGACGACCGGAACCAGTTTTTGTAATTTATATTCGATTTTGTAAGTAATTTATTTTCTGACCAGGTGCCAGTGAACAGTCGCCCGCATCATGACTTGAATTGCCTGTCTCTGCGTAGGAGGCAGTTTGATGAAAGGGACCAGCGTTATAATTGTTATCAATCATATGATGTGAATACTTTGTTTTGCCCAATTTCGGTGCACAGTCACCCACATATCATGGCTTGGGTTGCCTGTCTTTGCGTAGGAATCCGCCAGGTGGACCGCAGCGCCGGAGGACGTATACATGTCCACCATATTTGCACAAGCGGTGAGAGGGGTTTGGGGTTAGGGTGGCTGTGACAGTGACGTTCATCAGGAGGGTTCAGGAATCCGGATAGGGTTTCAGTTCAGGGTTAGGGTTTAGGGCTGGGATCAGGGTGGGGGTTTAGAGATCAGGGTAAGGTTTAGGGTTAGCCGATGGGGGTAAGGTTAAGTGCCAAGGTATTGGGGTAAAGTTTCAGGGTCAATTTCGCCCCCCCACTCCTCTCCCCAGGTCCATAGTGATGATTGGATTCCAGCCGATAACAGGCAGCTGTACAACCACCATCACACTTTCGATGGAGTGTCCCCTGAGAAGCTGCCTTGGGGGCGGTACAACCAAGGGTGGAATTACGGTTATGAAACCATTGGTAAGCGCGTTAAGGAGAACAGGCGAAACAAGGAGGGGGGCAGTGCGGTCATAAGACCACCGGGCTGTACAACCAAGGGGCGGTAAGGTTCCAAAACCCCAGTGGCTGTACATCAAAGGGGGCAGTACGATTGCAAAATCATCACCAAAGGTAGCAAGCTAAATAATTATCATGGCGCTTTGTGTGTGGAAATGAGGGCCGGGGTCAGGGGTCAGGGACAGCGAACTAGCGGGGTAGGCGTGGGGTCCGGGAGAGGTGGGGAGGCAGAAGGGCGGCGTATCTCTCCCACAGCATGGCAGCTGCACATCCCGCACTATACCACACCTCCCTGCCCCCCTACAGCTGCCATCTCTCACATCAACACCTCATTGTCCCCCAGCAGCTTATATGTCCCACCTCGCCACCTCCCTGTCCCCCAACAGCTGCCCTCGAATTCACGTCGTGCCACATATTCGTTTTCACACAATCTCGTGCTGCACGTGCGGCGTAGCGCTCGCAGTGCCAACGACAACCTGCACGCCCAGCAGTGCAACGCGCCCAAGCGCCAGACGCAGCAAGTATGGAGCCTTCTTCCTCATCCCTCACCTAACCCCACCTCTTTCATCCCTCACCTCTTACATTTCACATATCTGCTATTCGGCTATCCCCCCCCCCCCCCCCGCCCCCTAGCTACAGCATGCCTCACCTCACCTCCCTCATCCCTCACCTATCTGCCCCATACAGCTGCCCTCACCTCACCTCCCTCATCCCTCACCTCCCTCCACCTCACCTGTCCGCCCCCTTCAGCTGCTCATGAGCTGAAACGGTATCATGTATTTGTGGAGGCCTTTTCTGAGCTGCTGCCACACATGGACCGCATGAGGCAGGACTGTCAGGAGTGGTTTGAGGTGGGCTGTGCGAGTAGATGAATGACATAACACCTCTTCCCTGCTAAAATAGGAGTGGTTTGAGGTGTGCTGTGCGTGTGTGTTAAACATGTTCTACCCTGAACCGTACCCCGTTGCCCTTTGCCCTCATCCCTAGTGCTGTGCAAGTTATACATTTCGTCCTCCAGGGTGAACCCTAATCACTCAGTTAGGAGACCGAAACCGTAAAACGTAAACCTAGTAAGGAACCGAAAACCGAAAACGGCACACCCATGCGTGTGGTGCAGTCATTGGTGCAGTCCTATGTCTTGGTTTGCCGCCTCACTCGGTAAAAAAAATGATTGCATGTTGCAGGAGCCCGCCCCTGCCTTCTCTGCTCTCCCGAAATCGGCCCAATGCCGCTGGTGGTACTTGCAAGGAGGGAAGCGGTGATGATGTGCCGATTTTCTGGACAGCGTTGGCCAAATACTGATTGTGGCACGGGAAAGGAGAGAGGCGGTGGTGTAGCTATGTGATATATAGGTTTGGCCGAACGGCGCTGGTGGTTCACGCAAGGAGGAGGAGGAGGAGGAGGAGGATCATATGCCTGCTATACGGTAACGGTAACGGCGCAGATGTGGCTTTGGCCCAGGCTGCACTGTTTCTTTAACTCTCGCGCCTCCCACGGGGCGTAGCTTTCTTTCTCTATTTTCCTGATGTATAGGGAGGACTAATGTCCATGGTAACGCATGACAGAAGGAAAACGGTAATGTGTCCGTACGCTGATTCGGTATATCGAATGGCTCTGGTGGCACAATGGCATCCCTTTTTCCCTGCATAAGACCTTCCCCTGATCAAGGAGGTAGCAGCAGTACCCAAGGAGTACTTCTCTAAGCTGGTGGGCAGCATGCCCAAAAGGATCGTTGCATGCATCCGCAAGAAGGGCGACAAGACAAAATATTGAGAATTCTTGCCACCCACCGCTACAGCACAGGGTGGGTCATATGTATCGTCAAAACGTGGACAGGCCCAGCAGTGCAAGGAGGTTAGGTCATGACTTGATATCAGGTACACATTGACTGTGCTCCAACCCGATTGCTAGCAGTGCACTAATACTGGTAGGCACCAACTGTCCCTTGAGATAATCAAACGCAAACACAATGGGCTCAAGGAGTCCACTTGACAGAATCACCAACTCCAATACATTTATGTTTTGAGATAACTTGGCCATGCTGAGGTGCTTGCCTCTAATTTTTTGAGGATTTTACATTGCAGTGCTGGCCTCCATAGCTGAAGTATTACCTGCTATAAAGCCTAGGGTTGTGGCTCTGAAACCACCAGTGCTGTTTTTCCATCCTCTTGCAAAACCAGTCCTCGGCAGGTCTGGCTGGCTCAGCTCAGATAAGAAGGGGGGCCTGGAATAAAGGATGAAAATCAAGATGTGTGAATAAAGAGTGAATACCTGAATTAAGGCATTCTGGAACTCAGTGGCAGTGATATGGGAGCTTGCATGGCTGAGGGGCTGCATGGGGCAAGGGGCATGGCTTCCTGACAAGCCACTTTTGCCCCAAATTTGCAGCCTCGGGAGTCGGGAATGGTGCACAAATTGGTCGGGCAGTCTTAATGAGCTACTCTCAGGCTCTCTGAATCACCAGACATCATAGCAATCAGACAGGTTTGGAGTGAATTCCAATCCATGAAAGACAGCCCTAATGTGGGCCACATGGAAGGCCATATCTGCATGTTGGATTGGCCAAATGATCCAGGGACATCTCTGGTGGCAATGCCTCCGTCTATGCCATACCTACACCCATTAAGGCTCTACCTTAACCGGTTTCTGGCCACTTTTCAGGCTCAGCCGCCGCAAGTTAGGTACCCAACGGGGCAGTTTTTGGCATCCAACTGCCATTCGGATTCAAATGATACCCCAACATGCCTCAATAAACCGTGTATGGCAAGCTGATTACAGCACTTGACGATGTAGCAACACACCAGGTCGATCGAGGCAGTTCCTAGAGAGATTATCTAAAATGGCAGTTGGTACTGCTAGTGTGAACCAGGTTGGGACGGCGGGTCAAACCTCAGTACCCCTAAACCGTGTCGATACATCTGACCCGCCCTGTACGTGTCGTTCACACTAAAAGTGTCATCCTGGCCTGGGCGCACATCCCGTCTCAAACTCAAATGGACATATTGCCATGCAAAAAGCTGCTACATCGTGGCAATTTGTTTCATATTCCGCTTTACATCTTGTTTACATCCCAGGTCACAAATCTCACTCCATGTGTGCCTCTGGGGCCCTGGGCCTCGCTTGCTTATGGCTTGTTCGTAAAACATGTCATGATTCGTCCATTCCCGATTATCTGTCATGCGTGGACCGCTTCGGCGCCCTATGTGCCAGTCCCACCTTCATAGACGTCAGTCAGTGTGCGTGGCCACTTTGTCGCGGCACAGAGGTGCACCCTAAGGAATGGGTGCACCAAGCGAAAAGAACACAAGACATAAACAAGTACTAATAAACTCTTACAGAGCTTATAGTAAGAGCTTCTCGATCCACTGCTGTAACTCAGTGAAATCAGCTCGATAACAGGTGATAGCTCTTGCTACTTCACCTGGACTTCTTCGATACTGTTGACAAGATCTCGTAAAGCCTCGACACTTGAGGTACTTATGGGGTTCTTGGGACGATCTTGGGCGATTGTGGCCGTTGATCTGTGTGATGAGTCGCTTGCTTGGCGACTTCTGATGAGTGAAGATATCTCTGATAAATCAGACGGTCGACTTGGAGCCAAAGGAAAGGCTGTAGATTGGAGGTGTGATGGTGGGTTGGTGGTAATATCCAGCTGTAAGACTGGAGATATGCCTTGTTAAGAGGCAGGAATAACGCTAATTGCTGCAGATGGTCGACTGTTGGCCTAGATGCACTGCCAGCTTCGTATCAGGAGACTTGTTGATGCTTATAGAGTCGCTGTTGGCCTAGTTGCTCTGCCAGTTTCCCCTTAGTAAGACTTGGATTGACGATTAACTTGCAGATTGATAATCAGGAACAATAGCTAGAAACGTTAAGAGTCTATTGTAGGCCGTGAGATCAAAGTAAGAAAGAAAAAGTAAAGGACCCAGATCGGAATCCTCTAAGTCGGCACCCACACTTGTTCAGGTTCACACACAACTCCCAACCGAAAAAGCAGTTGGCGCAGTCAAACGCACGGTGCAGTCATACGTCGTGACAGCTGTCGCGGCACAGAGGTGCACCCTAAGGAATGGGTGCACCAAGCGAAAAGAACACAAGACATTCCCCCCCCAGGTCGAAAAACACTGGAGGCAAAAATAAACAAGTACGACAGCGTTTTAAGAACTGCGTATTGTTATCAGACTTCCCACCCCTGGGCCCTGCCCAGAGTCCATGGGGCACAAGTACCGGTAGGAAAAATAACCTCCGATATAATGCGTACGTTAGCTGTGACTTTTACGCATTACCGTAACTCGCCACAGTCGCTTTAAGGGACCCTCTTCAAGCTGAAGAGCCCAGTTCTCCTAACCATCGGTACTGTTCACCTTCCCCCAGGGCCCAATCGACCCCAAGTCCAGAAGACTACATCAGCCCTGCTCTAGTGCAATTGGTTTCCCAATCCACACCATCTCAAACTTCCCGACCACCTAACTAACACCTGATCGAGGATGCCTATAGGCTCGCGCCAGACATATGAGAATGCCACCTCGCGGTAGACACCTCCTAAACCCTAAAAGTGCGTATTATGCACAACAACCTTTCCCCCCCAGATATTGAAAACTGCACACAATTTTATTTGTTTTGTTTTGTTTGAAATCAAGTATCATCCTAAACATCAGTTTCTGCACCAGTAAAGTCAAATCCCATTTCCCAGAAGCCCCCCCCCCAGATCCAGTGAAAATTCCGCTCAGATACACAGTCAATTGTCAAAGTCAACGAAGGAAACTCAGTTATATTCTGTCACAAGAAAGCAGTACGCTAATGTATCAACGGATGAACGTGTGCATTGGTGGGATCATGCGAGCACGGATAGCTGCCGATGCAAACACCAGGATCCATACTTTATTGCTACAGCAACCGTGAATGGACCGGTTAACTCCCAGACCTGCTGTGAAGCTGACAGACTGCAAAATGACAAGCCGCCTTTCTCTCCGTAGCTGGGACAGCCACTCAAACCTAGCAGGGTGGCACTTTAGGAAATCTTGACTGACTAGGCAGCAGGCCACATGACGCGCGTACTTGACCGCAAGAGCACAGGAGATGTCAGCGTATTCAGCCGGAGGGTTTGTGATAAGAACGTGCAGCCCATGCTGTCGCAGCAGAAACTCGTAGGTGGAGGGTTGCAGCGGATCAGAACAGTAGTCTGCAGGGACGCTGACACCGATGCCCGAATTGGTAAGAACATGGAGGGATCGAGGGTAAGGGTAAAGCTGGCTGTTCTGCAGAAGTTCAGTGGCTTGCCCATTATCCTTGAACAGCAAGAGAATGCTGGGGGACAGGGATAGGTCAAGGCAGTCCAGCAGGGTGTTGCAGTCGCTGTCTTCAATGGTGAGAGGTGAAGGAGGGTGGAGTTGGTACGAACATCCTCCCGGCACCCTGTTGCCCAAGTAGACCGCAGCCTCATCGCGCTCTCGCCACACTCCAGGCATCAAAGACTTGAGGGCATCCACCGCATCTCCGCGAACACCCCAGTTGATGAAATCTGAGGGCACCCAAGGATGAGTGACATGACTTTCGAACCTCTTGTTGGGGACGCGGATTCTCACGGATGCACGGGTAGGGCGCTGATCATCAGGTTGCGCCTCCTCAGTGATTTCCCCTTTGCTGACAACTGCGCCAATCCCGACAGGCTCATTCGCATTGCTTCCGGCACCGCCTGCGGCGGTCCCGGCAAGACAATCTGCGTCATCTTCCCTGTCTTCGGCGGGTCCTTCTCCTTCATCCTCACCAAGGCCACCGCCATTGGCGGCTCCCATCACCCTTCCTGCCTTCTTTTGCTTAGCAGGCCGCAGCTGGTAACCTGTCACAGCGGCCGCTGGTTCCTCCAGCTCCGCCGCAACATCACGTCTTGCAGCACCAGTAGCATCAGCTCCAGCAGTCCTACATTGCTCACAAATCCAGTAACCAGCAGGGACAGTAGTAAGCCGTGGTACCAAACAATACGTGTGAGTGCCTCGACCACAACTGCCACACAGAATCATTTTCTTAGCATTATCAGGCAGCAGACATCTCTGGCAAGGGAAGTCTAGTGCTGGCTTTTGCCATCTTTTGGATGGGGGTAAGAGTCCCTCTATGGGCAAATGACATGGTGCGCAGTTAATAGCATTCTCAGCCACAGTCACCCCATTGCGACCAACCAGGATAATGACTCCACTTGGCCGGACATCAAACACTCGAAGCACGTAAGGTCTTGCAGTGGAATGCAGCCGGTTCTCATCCCGCACATACACAAACTGCCCCTCAGTATACTTAGCTATTGATGGGAGGTAACCTCCACTACGAAGCCTTGCGTAACGCAGGGTATCTCGCTGTTGAGCAACCAGAAGATTCTGGCCGACCATTACGCAGTTCTTGGCTAGCAATTCAGAACGGGACAGTACAAGTTCAGCAGCAGCATCCACATCCAGGTAATCCACTGCCTGATCCCCATTCAACCTTTCCATGATAGCGGGAGGGATGACTGGTTCACAGGAAAACAGCAGCTGGTAGGGACTCATCAAGGTGCTGGCATGCTTTGTGACTCGGTACCCGAGTGCTATCCAGGGCAAATACATGTCCCATTCTCGAGGTTCTCTTGACACATGCAAATGCCTTGATAATGCAGTTTTTACTGTCTTCACCAGCCTCTCCGCTTGCCCATTGGCTTGGGGGTGGAAAGAACTGGTAACTCTATGATCAATCATGGCACGAACGAGCAGTGAGTCCATTTCACCTTGAAACTCCCCACCACCGTCGGTGACAACTTCAGCGCATGCCCCAAATCGTGCCAGTATGCCGTGCAGGAAATGGTAAGCTACTTCTTTAGATGATTTAGCAGTCATAGGAAATACCTCAATCCATTTAGAGTAGCTTTCTACAGCTACCATAACATAGGTGTGGCCACGGTTAGAGGCCGTGTAAGGACCAGAAAGATCCAGGTGCCAGCGGTACATAAGTCCTCTGATGGGTAAGGGATGCATAACGGGCTGCATAGCATTAAACGATACTTTAGTATAATCACAGGCCTCGCAGCACTGGACCACTCTTTTGCAGTCGTTATATAAACCAACCCACCAGTGAGTCATCATGACAAGCCCCGTTGTGCGGCGCCTGCCATAATGACCATTTTCTACATGCATTTTGTGCGCGAGTGCCAACCGGTCACCAGGGGGTGGTACCACCTTGGTTGTACCGCCTGGCATTCGTCGATATAGAATATTCTTTTCTGAAGACCAGAGATAGAGCGCAGCTCGTCGTTGAAGACGCTTGCGTTCTACAGGGGTCAGCAAGGGCAACATTGTGTCAGTGGAACGCCTCAAATATTGCATAGCATTGTTATCCAACCAGATATCTGCAAATGATTGAGACTCTTCCTCACGAGTCATGGGTTGTTCTATGAACTCAGCCGCTAAGGACTGAGCTGCATGTAAGATCAGAGAATCTCCAGCAGCAAATAAATGATTAAGCTGCTGAGATATCTGATCACTATCCCCCCCCAGCTCCAGTCCTGAAGTGGCAAAGGAGTGAGGTAGAAAGTTATTGAATGCAGAAAAAATTTCCTGCGAAGGCGGAACATTTGCAAATCGAATTGCAATTCCAACAGCAAGCAGATGACTGACAGCATTAGCATCAAAAGCACCTCCAACTATCCTGTGACGCACAGAAAAGATCAGATCTTTGCCAGCAGTACAGTCAGTCTCATATCCCATGGCACGTTCACGCTCATGAATAGTCAGGGCGTGTCTAGTGACAATTCCTGCTTGATCAGTTTCTAAAACAAGTCCAGGTTCATATTCAGGGTTGGGACGGAACGCATAAGATTCAATCCTAGCAACCATTGTAGGAAAAACTCGTAGAGGTTCGTTCAATATATTGGCTGGATGATATGGGTACCTGTTGACTTTAAAACAGGTACGGGGATTTCTTCCATGGTCCAATATGTCAGTCAAGCGCAATGTATCATCACGGACAAAGGACATCATAACCAACTGCAAAGAAGCAGGGGAACATATATTTTGCCAATAATTACGCAGCCTGTGGGCATAGCTACCTACAGCAACAGCGTCAAAACACACAGTGTGTCCCAGCCTCTCCGTAAGTTCTTGGAATCCTGCTGTCATAGCCTGCGATTTTGCAATAGCAAATTGTACAGCAACATTCTCAATTAGGTACATGGGTGGTCGTCTCCCTTGTTGCATATGCTGCAGAGATCCTAGAATTTTAATAAGAGGGAAAAATGTGGAACTTTTCTCTCCTTGTAATCCTGTACGTTTTCCTGCAGAGGACAGGTCAGTGCACATAAACCCTGCTGTTAGCATCCATTGGGTACCATCAAGACATCCAATATTAATGAGATGTCTTTCATTTATTTCGTACACATCCTGCGGCAATTGGTTGAATGTGCCAGCAATAGCATCATGACCCAACAGATTGGGATATTCCTCCATGAGCAACTTCAGTCTGTGTTTGGCACAAACCCTTGCACCATTATCAATGTCAGCATAGTAATAGTGGTTGATGCGGATGCCATTTCTCAGCATGCATTCTAACCCTCCGCACATACCACCAAACAGTTCAATCAGTGACACACCTTCTTGCACAGCAGTAAGAATGCTGGTTTGAGGAACAGGTGTAGAATTTATTGAGCGAATCCCTTTTCCAGTAGGATTGCCTTCTTCTGACAGTTCTTGCACCTGCAGTGAAGTATAGTGGGAAGGAGGCAAATCCTGCAAAAGCAAACGGCAATCTTCAACTCTTGAAGAAGCTGTTCCCCTCAGAGCTTTTTGTTTCTCCGACAGCGTGTCCATCTGCGGCACATGAATGCGAGTGGAAAATGAGGAAATGCCATTGATTTCAAAATCAAAGGCAGCTGCAGTATCAAATGCATTACAGCAACTCATATCATCCGTGTCATCAGGAATCATCAGTTTAGTAGCCAACGAATGAATGTGGTTTGTAACAGATGAACCGAAGGTGGGAGAAGGCCATATGGCTCGGGTTCTAGGTAGGCCTGGCCACTCGGTAGGTGAAGGAAAAGACATTTCAGCATCCTCAGAAATCATTTGCAATCCAGCAACACCTTGCTCCTTATCAGGAGCTGGATCAGGATCTATTGCAGGACCAAATGGTTCTATGGCAAATCCCCACGGGACTGCACTCTGGGGCGTTCTTGACAAACAAGCAGCCATAAGGGAATACGCTCTTTTAGAACTATTAGCAGTCAAATCAGTGTCTACACCTGATCCACAGAATGCAGAGTTGTAGTAAAAGGGCCACGTCGTTGCGAAGTGACTCTCTTTTGTGCCTGTCCAGTCCAGATCTGACTGAACAGGGAACCTGCTGGGGACATCGGCAACAATATGTTTAACACCTGGTTTGTATTCAAGCTCATATGAGAACGGCGAGAGCATGACAGACCAGCGGGCATACTGCCCCTCTAATTCTTTATTAGACATAAGCCAAGACAACCCTTTATGATCGCTTATTATTAGAAATGGTATTTTAGCCCCAAGCAGATAATAGCGGAAGGCTCTCACTCCCCATACTGCGGCTAACATTTCTCCCTTGTAAGACCCATAATTAGCCTCATGCACATTGCAAGTCCTGCTGATGCAGGCTACTAGATATTCCTTTCCATCATCATCTTTTTGACCCAGAACAGCTGACATGCCTTTCTGGGACCAATCTGTGTGAAGGATGTAACGGCGATTTTTATCAGGTGTGCGCAATGCGTTACCAGGTTTGCAGAGTTCATCTTTTAGGTGTTCCCATGCCTTATCCCTCTCAGCTGTCCACAGCCAAGGAGTGTCCTTCTTAAACAACTCTGTAAGGGGGCTGGAGATGACAGAAAAGTTAGGAACATAACATCGATAATAATTAGCAAAGCCAATGACACGACGCAGTTCATGCACAGTAGTGGGCGTGGGTAAAGCCCTGATTGCCAAGACCTTGGTTTCACTAGGTGAAATACCTGTGGTTCCAATCATATGGCCCAGGTACTCCAGGCTGTTAAACAGAAACTTGCATTTTCCTGGATGCACCTTCATATGACAATTCTTGAGGGCAGCAAACAGTAATTTCAGTGCAGCTTTGTGTGATGCAAGATCTTTGGTAAAGACCAGGATATCATCTATAAAACATACACAACAGTGATCAAGGCCTGCTTCAGTTATTACAGTATTCATGACTCTCTGGAAGTATGCAGGCATATTAGTAAGGCCAAAGGTATTTCGGTTAGTTTTCCAACACCGATCATTCCACCAGAACGCAGTCATGTCCCTGCATTCTTCAGACAGTGAAGTTTGACCGAAACCAGATTTCATATCACAAACGGAGAATACAGTACAACCTTCAGTTCTTCCAAACAGTTCTTCAGGCAGGGGTAGAGGGTACACATCAGGAGGTGTAAAGGCATTAATACCTCCAGATGCTTTACCATAATTAATACAGCATCTTTTATCAGTCCAAGCGCCAGTCACGGGATCCTTCTTGGCAGCTATAACTGCTTCATGTATCATAAGGGGCCGAGGACACTCACTGATGAATCCAGCTTCCATGAGAGGGGTCATGTGTTCGTCCATAACTTCTTTCTCCATGGGTGACCTCCTGCGAGCCTTTCTGAGAATAATACCTGGGGGCAAAGTTATAGTCTCTCCAGGGGGACCTATGGTGAAGGGAAGAACTGATCCTTCATAACCTGTCAAATCAGACAATTTATAAGCGCTTTGTGCCTGGATAATATCTCCTAGTTCATCCTGGAACTGCTGCCTCTCAATCTCACTAATATCAGCATGATTGCCCAGGGTCCAACCTTGTTCCATCTTGAAATGTTTATCAGGTTCTACAGGATCTGCTGGGCTGTCAGGTGTCATATTATCTAAAGACCAAGATCCCTTAATAGGGACTCCTTCGTGAAGCTCATCAGGTGACAACAGGTCATTCAACAACGCTGGATCTGTGTAATGCTGAATATCTGCAGAGTAAGAGATACCTGTCTGCGAGATCAGTGAAGATCCTAATACTTCTCTTGAGTACTGGTCTCGTGCGATGCTGCGGGTTAAATCAAAAACCTGAGCTGGGGCATTGTGAGTTCTCATACTGTTAACAGGTGTGAACAGGAATGCTGTGGCTATCAGCCAGAGATAGAAGATCCATTTCATTATGGTGGGTTGCATTCTGAGGAAATGCTGCGTTCTGTGAGTGATAACAGGACCAGGGCACCGCACGGATTTACAGACATCAATCTTCAAAGTCACAACTCGTAACCTGTCAGACCTAAGCAGTTCAGCCCTGAGCTTGTCATCAGCAATCCTCTGAACCCTGCGAGATCTCCTGACTTTCTTGGCCCAAAACTCAATGAGAATAGCAATACGCTTAGCGCGCAGCTGAGCAAGTTCCCTAGCTCTAGCACGGCGCAGCATAGGCTTGTTACCCAAACTCTGCAAAGGGACAACAAAAGCAGAGCCCCTAAGGGGATGCGCAGGTCGAAATTCAGGATGACGCTTTCTGATGAGAGCCTCTAAACTGCACTTCCTAGCCTGCGCAATACTTCAAGAGTTAGGGAAGCCCAGAATCTCCTGCACAGTAACCTCTGCGACCTCAGCAGCAAACACTGCTATATCTGCCAAAATGTCGGTTTTGTCCCTGCGCTTGCGGAACACGCAGATGCCCTTGTACTTCTTCCACCACTCGCGTACCTGTTCGTGGTCCTTGTTGCGAACGAGAATGGTAAGCTGCGCCATCATAGTTGGCGTGAGGCTTGTCTTTATTTCCTCGTGGTAGGCTGGCGTGCCTCGCCCATCGTACCGATCTGCGCCCTCGATGGATGTGACGGGGACAAAAGCCCGTGCTGCGCTGCGCAGCTGCCTCGTGGACCCCCCATCGCCGGATGGAGCTGCAGCATGCTCTGAAGTTGCCGCTGTGTGATCGTCAAGATCCATACGGTCAGGTGCTGACTCGGCAGCAGCTTCAGGGATTAGCCGCAGCTTGTTGTGCTGATCCAGGTCATGGTTCAGCTTCTCTTCCCTCTGCTGTTGCCTCCTCAGCTTTTTGCGCTCCTTGCGCAGCTTCCGCTCCTCATCGTCGAGCGGTGGTTTGGGCGCCTTCTTTTGAGGAAGGGCCTCGTCACCACCGGACTTCCAGGCCCCATGCCCGCCCTGAGGCGATTGCATTTGCCCTTCCGTCTGGCTCCTTCCGCCGGCCAGGTTTGCACCACGGCCAGGGTTGGAGCCGGAGGCGCCGCCAGTTGCCTTGCGCTTATTTAAAAGCACGGCTTGACGACGCCTAGCTTCCTTCCTGGTGGCAGCTGCCGCTCGCTCCTTGAGCAGGATCCGTGCCTGTGCCTCGATGATCTTGTAGCCGTCCCTGAGGATGGCATTGTCGCTGACCATCTGAGCATGGTCGCTGTCAGCCTTGCTGAGTTTGGGCTGTCGGGGCATCTGAGGGTGTGATAAATAATAAAATTAGTTATCACATCATCAGATAATGAACAGCACTTCAGACACACTTCCCCCCCCACTAACAGTCATTACTGAAAGAAGTGATCTGTTAGTGTGACTAGGATGAGTGCTGTACAAGGTTTTATCATTTAAAAAAAAAAAAAAAAAAAATGTTAAGACAATGGAGTTGGGATTGGTCTTGATGGACCAACCCCAAACACCGAGGGAGACCTGATGAATTTTACTGGCACATCAAATGTGCCATCAGGTTGCTGCACATCAGCAGGTCTATCTTTGTACACATGTAAGTCAGATTTATTCAATAGCATTTCATCATCATCAGATAAGGGTTCTACTGTTGGGCAATATTGCCATTTAAGGCTTGCCTCAGTTTCCCAAGCAACATCAAATGCTCTAGGCAAAGGGTATTCAAATTCAGACATAGCAATGTATTTGTACCAGTCAAACAGCAGCTGATGACTGATCATGTCTGATTTTGCACTCTTGCAGTTCAACCTTAATCCAGAGATTCTGTCGACTGTTAGGTCTTCAGACGCATCCGAATCTTGGTCAAGTTCATCCCTAGCATCTTTTAGCTGAGTGATACTGGTCAGAAGTCTAGCATCCTGCAACCTAATGACCTCTTTGATTACATCAAAGCGGTACTGCGCCAAGGATTTGCTAACAGGTTTATCTGCTGCTATCCCTGCAGATGGGTACAATGCACTAGCATCATCAATACTAAGTTCAGTGTCACCCATGCCAGGAATTCTGAAAATGCAAGCGACAGCTGAACTCCCAATATATTCCAGGCGGTAAGCCCTTCCAGAAATTAATTGTGAGGCATGTATAAATCTACGAGAGGCTAGATTCCCACCAGAAGTTATTCTGATATGAGAAGGACTTCTCATGACAAAACAACTGCTGCTGTTTAGCAATTAACTACACCGTATTCAGACGGTGGTTGATCGTTGCTAGTTGATCGCAGAAGTACTCACTTCAAGTACTTGAAACTGCGCAAGCAATAATTGAAAGACAAAAGTTAATTTATCAGTTTAATTACCTAGGGGGCAGCAGGTGTAGGCTCAGGTCCAAACAAGACGTCTCCAGGGATGAGAGGGATGGGCGCATCTGGACCGTGCCGGGCCTCATTCGCCCTGAGGAGGTTTAAAGGTCTGCCAAGCCACAGCATCGCTCCAGCTGGTTGTAGTGGATACTCAGGTGCTGTGTATCCTATCAGAGACCATGCCCATTCGAACAGTCTGAATCGCTGGTGCTGATACAGAATCCAAAATTGTCTGAGAATCAGACATTTGGCCCTGGCCAGCCGCGCTCCTGCTGCTATGTAGTGCTGCTCTACGAAGTGCAACGCCTCTGGATAAGAGTCGTCGCATTGCAGCACTCCAAAGCCGCATCTCTGAATGCTCCAGTCGGGATCAGCATAATCCCCATACCAAGAAACTGTATCCAAATCATAGATGCCAGATCCTAGTGCGTATAGCGCTGCAGGTATTCTATATACAGAACAGAGGAGCTCTATGTCTGCTGCAATAGAATCCATTTTATCTGTTACAGTTTCGACTGCCCTCTCAGTTTGCTGAGCATATTTACGCAGGTGCGCTGTGGCCTCATCAGGAGTTAGGCTATCCCACCAGCGGCGACGCGGCAATCTCTCCAGCTGATTAAATTGCTTTAATGACTGATGATTGTGTAAGGGCGGCCAATTAGCGCCATGATGCGCGTTGCTCCAGCAGTGTAACGTGCGCGCATATTCTCGCGGTTCTGCTATGGGGTGTTGCTCCCCAAGCCATGTTCTAATCAAAGGCTTAACACGCGGCGGCGGAATAGCCATCTGCGCAAATGACAGGCACCAAGGTGCTCAGCATTATACAAGCAGTTACTATCTACTGATACCAACAGAGTCCACTACACCGTAATCAGGGGGTAGTACAGTATGAAGACTGGTACTCACTTGACGGAGTAGATCTGCAGCAGTGAGGAGGAGGAAAGCAGAGCAGATTGAGTGATGTGAAATACTGTGTCATCTCAATCAGCAGCACACTTCCCCCCCCAACTCTACAGGATGCAATCATGCAGGGTTGAAAGGTGCTGTACCTCTAGGTATCAGATCTGACAGTCTCTACTGGCAGCTCAAGAACATTGGAAGACCAATTTGGTCGGAAAGTGAGGATACCTCTGGCAACATCATGGATCGCTCTGTAATGTATGCTATCAGGGTTCCCGAACAATGCAGTGAACGAGTGCGACGGAGCCCAAGCAATGACCAGGAAACAGTGCTCACTGGTAAGCTCTGCAGACCCAGACCCATAAGAAATCGTGATAATAGGCGTAATGCCCCTGATCGTGTCAACACCACCACTAGTGGCGAGCTTCATGGGGTATGGAAGAATAGGTATGCCCAGGCGGTGCGCCTCTCTGTCGGTGATCAAATGACAATTCGACCCGAAATCTAACATGGCCCTATCAGGCAATTGTTTTCGGCCGCCATCATAGATCAACCCCACTTGCTCACCTGGCGACTCTTCAGGGTTCGCAAAATAGAATAATGATCCTGTAAGCGAACGAAAGTATGCACCAATGTCCGATGCGTTAGCAACGAGTGCGCTCATTCGCAGAGGGTCAGGTTCAGGCAACTCTCTCACCAGAAAAGACTCGGGCTCAGGCTCTGCAGCAGTATGCACACTGATAGAAGCAGATCGATCAAATATGAAGCGTTGGCTAGTGTCTGTTAGAGAAACATCAGAAGATAATATAGTAGGTTCAATCACAGACTGCCGTCCGTTCACCGGAACCCTAACCTCAGACCATCGAGAACCTGGACCGTGCGTAAGCAACGTGGTCGGCACCTCAGTCTGAAAAAGTGAAGCAGAAGCTGCCCCCCTGTCCACAAATGGATCCCCAGAAAATGTGCGATATTTGCCCGCGTCAGCCTCAGCTTCCGAAAACCCGACAAGTGTATCTAATTTGGAAGCCGGGCCAGGGACTCTGGACTTCCCCTGGAACCCGTCTGGAAATTTTTTAGACCCCTTTTTAGCAAAGTCATCTCGAAAACTCCCTAATACTGCAGCCATTGCTGTCAGGTGATGGGTACCAGGTACCCCATGTCAGTTGTAATTGGAGCCAAAGCATCCCTGTGCTTCAACCCCTGGGCATTGATCAGGGTCACCTGGCTCATCCCATCCATCGTTGTATTGCGCAAGCTGCGCACTGTGCACTTCCTCACCTCTGTACTCTGTTGCGTGCGCGTGAAGCCCTGGGCCTCTGTAGGCAGCATCATGTGCGTGCTCATAGTCCTCACCGTTGTCTCGTTGATAGAACCTAACACCACTCTGATCCTCCTCCACCGCACGCGCGGCATAGTGGTTGTCCAGATTGAACTTTACCTCAGCCTCCGGCTTGTACTCTGGCCCTAAGGACACATACGGCACAGCCCTCTGCAGGTCACCTGGATCAACTTGCACATTTGCTACTGCGGCAGTTGGCATGAGAGCCCCATCCGCAACAGTCTTATGACTCTTCTCCAAAGCCTCCATGACCCTACCTCTGGCTGCCGACGCGAGGAACGCAGGCAACTGGTCACACTTATCCAGGTAGTGATCACCGTGGCAGATCTGACAGTTTTTAACAGCCATCGGTCTGCTAGAAGGGTAACCCGATCCTGTCGGTCTCTGCACATTGCTGTACCCACCTCCTCCTTTTCCAGCCTGGAAAGGCCTGGATGACCCGGCGCTTGGGCCGCGATGCGGGTGCATTGTGCTAGGGTAACCCCCTGCACTAGATCTCACCTCCGTGGCATGACTCCTGGGTGTAGCATGCTGACCAGCATTCTGGTTTCTTCTTCCAGCATCCTTGCTTCCCTCTGCAGTCAGGTCCTCATACCTGATACCCTTCCTGACCTGCGTCCTCACACGGTACTCATAGGCATTCTGCATGGCCTCAATGATCACACTCGCCTGTACCATGAAGTTATCATCTTCAACACCCAAGCCCTGGAGCTCTCTCTCACACACCTCCTGGAGGTACACTGGTACTCCACGCATGATCACATCAATGATGGAGGTCCTCTCAATCGTCCCATTGTAAGCGATCTTGTTAGACCCCTGAAATGCTGAGTAGACAGACAGACACCTGATCCCAAACTGCCTGGGGTTCTCGCTGACAAGTACCGTCCTGTCAAGCTGATTCTGCTTACCCATGATGCAGCCCTGGGTCCAAATGGCCAATTCAGCAGATGTCGCGACGTTGAGGTAACGCTTGGCTACCATCAACAGGGCTTCAATAAAGCTGTACGGCTCATCCTGTAATGGATAAGGCTCGTACTCTCGTACCCCAGCCTCCTCGACCCCCATCAGGATCATCTTGTTCCTCCTCATATTCCCCATGATGGTCTGAGTGCCATCCTGCAGGAAATCATTCCTGGTACTGCCATCCCTGCCCTCAATGGCTCTCACCAAAGGCGGCATAGCGCTGGGACACAGAAACTCTAGCTCTGCGAAGTGCTTCTTGAGAAAAGCAACCCCTGCTGGCAGAATAGTGCTCATGATGATGCTCACCTGGGCAGACACAGCATCGTGCAGCCTGTGCACGTTATTCCCCCAGAACAACCTGAGTGATCGGTCCCATATCCTGTGAGAGATAATGCTCTCAGTCGCTGAGAACTCAACAACCTTGGACGAGTCAATCACCGTCTTCCCATCCAACCTAACATCAGTCAACCAATTCACTGGTCCTGGTGCGGCACTCTCTGAACCACGGTGTCCACCAGGATCATCTCCTGCAGGAACTTGGCTCCTGACAGGGTCTACTGACTCGTGCAACACACCGTATCTTGACACCCATCTGTGACCGGGAGGCTGACCCCCACCCGGAGGTGGTCCACCATTAGGTGGTTGGTTACCTCCTGCTGGCCCCTGACTATAGCCAGTTCCTGTCCCACCTCCGTGGAACTCACCTCTGTCTTGATGTCCATACCTCAGGTTCGGACTCATGCCCTGCCCTTGCGACTGACCTTGATATTGATCATGCCCTTGGCCCTGATTGGTGCCCTGACCTTGACCAGGGGACCGGTGCTCTCTGTGATTCTGACCAGAATCTCTCACAGATGGAAACCCATTCCATGATTGCTCTCTAGGTACCTGCTGAGCAGGCCTGAACCTACTCTGGTCCTCTTGAGAAGGCTCTTGATAGCCGCGTTCCTGGGACGGTGCAGCTGCCATACCTCTAGTGCCTGCCCGCAGGGGCTCACTGATCATTGCAGCCGCTCTAGCTGCATCCTCACCTTGCTGTCGGCGATCATATTCCAGGAGCAGTCTCTGGGCAAGCGCCGCCCTATCACGGGCTGCCCTAACCCTGGAGCTATCCAGTCCAGGACCACCTAGACCCTGAGTGACAGGAGTATTCCAAGTGGAATGCTCGGTGCCCGCAGCCGTATGAAACGACTGTGATGCAGAAGGTCCCGTGAAACGATTACCTTGTTCTTGGGGTTCTCCCGCGGTGACATCATCCCCGGTACTCCCCCCAGACCCTTCACCTTCAGGCTCTTCCGACACGGACGCCAAACCTTGCATCCGCGGCACAGAGTCTTCATATCGTCCAGACTGTGGGTAGACTGGTACGTTATGCGTCTGTCCGGCCGGCCTCGCAGGAACTTGCGTCGGCGGCGGCGGTGGTGGCGGTGGTGGCGGTGGCGGACGTGATGATCCAGGTTCCACACCATGACCTTCTCTTCTCATGGATGCACCCTGAATTGGCGCAGCATTGGAGGGAGGGACAGCGGCGGCAGCAGCGACGGGCACAGATACTGGGATGTCAACAACAGGCACATGCACTGGTGCACTCTGCGCCATGGGCTCATGCACCGCAAAAGGCATTGACACGTGCACAGCAGGAGACTGTTCAGGTGCTCTCTGTGGCGCGGCCACTGATGTAGCGGACCCAGACTGAGACCCACCCTCGCCAGCAGTCACAACACTCTGTTCTGCAAGCCGGGTAACCTGCGTCATTTTGGACGGTGTCCCTGTGGAAGCATACTTGCGACTCTCCTTCTTGAGGTACATATACACAGGGTTGTCATATTGCATTTCCACCTCTTTCCCTGTTTCCACATCTATGAATTTCTTTGGAACCTGGACAGGTGACGCAATCAGAGCTTCTTTAAGAGCTTCGTTCCGCTCATCTTCCATAGGAACAAAGGTCTTCAGCGTCTCGTCATACTCCTCATAACTGCATGCTTGTCTACTTTCCAAAGCTGACATCGCCTGATCAACCCTCTCTTGTTTGAGCTTTAGCTTCTCCATGCATACCCTACTTTGTGGTCCAGCCCTGTCATACATCTGTTGCCACATAGACTTCGTTTGCACAAGCGAAACTAGAGGATCAGACGAGGTTCCAGCAACTGAAGCTCCAACTGGCACACCCTTTGCTGCTAGAGCACTCCTTGTGTTCTTAGCAACACTATCCTTCTCAATCTCTGGAGCGACTTTGGGCGCTTCTACAGCCCCTAGCCCGCTCATCTTCACCGTTTTATCGATCTTGGAACGAACGATTTCAGCCACAGACGATTAGAGGTGATCCTAATCGGACTTTTTCTTTCTTAAACAAGTACTAATAAACTCTTACAGAGCTTATAGTAAGAGCTTCTCGATCCACTGCTGTAACTCAGTGAAATCAGCTCGATAACAGGTGATAGCTCTTGCTACTTCACCTGGACTTCTTCGATACTGTTGACAAGATCTCGTAAAGCCTCGACACTTGAGGTACTTATGGGGTTCTTGGGACGATCTTGGGCGATTGTGGCCGTTGATCTGTGTGATGAGTCGCTTGCTTGGCGACTTCTGATGAGTGAAGATATCTCTGATAAATCAGACGGTCGACTTGGAGCCAAAGGAAAGGCTGTAGATTGGAGGTGTGATGGTGGGTTGGTGGTAATATCCAGCTGTAAGACTGGAGATATGCCTTGTTAAGAGGCAGGAATAACGCTAATTGCTGCAGATGGTCGACTGTTGGCCTAGATGCACTGCCAGCTTCGTATCAGGAGACTTGTTGATGCTTATAGAGTCGCTGTTGGCCTAGTTGCTCTGCCAGTTTCCCCTTAGTAAGACTTGGATTGACGATTAACTTGCAGATTGATAATCAGGAACAATAGCTAGAAACGTTAAGAGTCTATTGTAGGCCGTGAGATCAAAGTAAGAAAGAAAAAGTAAAGGACCCAGATCGGAATCCTCTAAGTCGGCACCCACACTTGTTCAGGTTCACACACAACTCCCAACCGAAAAAGCAGTTGGCGCAGTCAAACGCACGGTGCAGTCATACGTCGTGACAACTTTGTCTAGTACTGGTACATACGTGAAGGTCACACTAAAAGTGCATGGCCATTGGCCATGTTCATTTCAGTGTGCGAAACCGATATAATGCGCTTGGCATGCTGCTGGACAGGCAACACCAGGCCTATGAAGACGAAAACATCATTGGCCTCTACCTCGCCAGCATTTGAGCTGAAACCTCGCGCAAAAACCAGTGAATAGACACACACCGATTCATTTATGAATGTATGCACAATTTGGAAGCTTTCAGTGCATGGGATCACTGACAATCCTTTCAATTATGCCGCCCCTGGTACTTGCTACATCTTATAACCCTGATTGTGCAATGCATGGGCGCATGCCTATCCTAGCCCTCACACAAAAATACTTAGGCACTCGGGAGGTCCCGCCAGGCGACCCTTTCACATATAACCGGTTTTAGTTTGCGCACCCCGGATTTTGATACCCGAGAGACTTTCTGGAAGAAAGGAACGGTAGGGATTCTGCGGTAGATTCTAGGCGTGCGTTACATTGATAGGGACCCAACCCGTACCGTTCACCTCATTTGACATCAAAGTTCTCCTTCCTCCCGTAATGGGTTGCATTTCTTTTTGCAATGCTCTGAACAACGTTTTTCGCACCACCTTTTCATATGCCGCACAGAGCTTCAGCAATCTTGACCTCATTCGACCTAAATGCCGCGGACAGGGGCCAGACACAACAGATCGAAATACCGAAAGCAAAGCCGAAGACTGGCATGCAAAGCAGGGACTGACAAGGTGGCGCGGTGTTGTACACATTTGAATGGCGCAGCAACAAGTCACCTCGGTTGGCACCGAGGCGGTAAGCAGTGCACGACAGATTCAGCAAGACAGATAAGCAAAATGCAATGCGCGACAGATGCTGCCAAGTAAGCAAAACGTACCATGCTAATACGTGCGAACGGCATGGGCAGTGGGTTGGACATCGGAATCGCCCATGCGATGTCGCAGGCAGGGTTGTGCTGTTGTGCACAGTTCAACCCCCCCCCCTTGTTGAAATGGCGAAGTATATAAGGTTATACATCTCAGTGGTTATGTTGTTTAGCATGAAAAGTAGGTTTGGGGTTTAGGGTTTAAACCCTACCGTAGGGTCAAAACCCGAAACCCGAAACCCTAAACTAGTGGGCAGTAGGTTACAAGAGCAAAGCTGACGATGAAAATTACTCCTCTATGGACTCCAATCATGCATGTGACATCGCATGATGCAATGATGGGCCTCCTTACAAGGCAGCCAAGTTGCGCACCAACAACCAACGGCCAATGCGGCAGCAAACAGTACACAGCAAGTGCTGCAAAACATGCACAATGAAAGCATCCTCTACATGGCACCAGGGCAGATGATGCAACATGGCTACCAGGCTGGCAGAAATACAGATGGCGAGAAGTGCACGGCGGATAGTGGATGTTGCCAATCAGTCACAAAAACTGCAAGCAGTTATGAGCATGCACAATTACAAGAACCACTCAGGGCACTACGGCACATGTTGTAACCCAGCTACTGGGTTGGCAGAAATTCAGCCAACATAGACTCAATGCAATGAAGCATGCAGGTGCACCCAGAGAAATCTCTGGGTGCACTGACCCACCAATCCTCAAAAGTACAAACAAGGGTAAACTCGGTAGCCGGCCCTTAGTGACAGCCCTTTCACGTGCATTTCGTTATCCCGGTTCCGTTTCCCATTTCGTACCTGAATCCTTTCGTTTCTTCGGACATCAAGAACCATGAACAAGAGTGCTTACCTGCTTACCTGCTTACCTGTTGCTAGTTGGGCGCCCAAGCACGCGGCCGAGCTTTGAGCGGGCCCATAGGTGTTACGTTGTTAAGTCGTTATTGACATGCTGCTAGGGTACGCACAGTACTTTGGGTGTGTACTTTAGCACACGATTCTCACTCCTTCTTTTTAGGTCGCGGCATGAAGCAGGGCAGTATAGACAATAATGCCCTTACTTGTATCTCTTATCTGTCAATGCTAGGAGAGGAAGCGGAGACAGGGGAGTCGGGAACACGGTGGAGAATCGCTGGTTACATCTTGATACAATCGTCGAGCAACAGAGTCGGCATACAATAAGATCACGAATCAACAGAGTCTCAGTATAAGAAGGCCAAGGCAGGCCATTAAACAGTCACGCAAGATTCGGATAAGAAAGTGTCTCAAAGGAATAAAGCTAGTCTAGCTACCGACAGCTTACACAATAGAGTGAGGCGAAGCTACCTTCCGTAAGCCTCTAACTAGAATACGCCCGTAAGATAACATCTTCAGCATGTGCAGAGAAATACACGACTAGCAAACCTAAGAGCATGGTATCCTAGCTACCATCTCTATCTATCATTAGCATGGCACTTAGGACGTGCCAGCTCTGTTACATTCTCCTCCCTTTTCAAACAGGCTACGCCCTCGGAGCCATCCAAAACTAACATGCTCGTGGCAAAATAACTAGAATACCATACGATGATCAGTCGACGGAAGTCCAACGTATTCGTTCATAAACAATCATCTAACTGCCAACTAAATTATTCTCTCAAAAGTCAGAACACTATTTCTTGTAACATATCAAGTCATGGGAACTACAGAAGGACGTCAACATATCGAGCACATTGGAGCGTAACAACAATAGGTATGCTACCTTCCATCACGCCGTAGTAAGCATTTTAACCATCTAATAGCTCGTGATTACGCATCTGCGTTTCCATCTTCGTCTTGTACGTCTTCTTCGTCTTCTTGAACATAATCCGTAATTTCCTTTCCCCCGGGACTGTATTTCCTTTTCCCCGGGACTGACGGCAGGCTCCCGCTCCTCTAAAATCCTGACGTAACTGGTGGTGGAGGCTATGCATAAATCCTAGAGAGCGACTCCGGAGGAACTACAAAAAACCTAGGTAGCGTGGCCATGGGATAGATGTTGAAGCGATGCATGAAGGCATGCTCAAAATCTTTACAAGCAAATGCGTAGAACGCAATCAATGCTCGACCCATGAATGGATAAAGTGCAACATAGTACACGATATCACCCCCCATCTCACCAGACGGGGCAGGCCAGGGATAATGACTCTCCTGCCTGGAGCGAGGGTGGACCCTGGTACGAAACCCAAGCTATGGCTTGGTTACTCTGTCGCAACCTGGCCTGATGGACTGATGTGCTTTGCAAAACTCATCCACCAGATGATGAAGCTAAGGCCGCTAAAATACGCGTGAGGCAATTGCTCGCTTGTCGCGCTCCGCAGCCGGAAGTGTTAACATCATAAGCCATCAATCAGCCGGTGCCGCATATGCAAGATCTGCATATCGTATGCGGCACATACAACCATGAACCATGATAGTGCATTCATGTTGTGAGCTGAACATCTTCATCTCTCTGCGAGCTCATCTCGGCCAGTTACGGTGAGAGTGCATTAGAACTCCGGATCAGATGGCATGGTGACACACACGCGAAGACAAACTGCCGTTTGGGTCAAAGCCATGTTCTAGATGTCGCCGGAAAAGTCCGGATGGCTTAAAGCACTATCCGCAACCTAGAGGAGGAAAATCCTAATCCATTAGCGTGTCACAACGGGGCCGTTAGAAGTGGAATACCCAAGACGAATCACGCAAGGATCCCGTGGGCGGTGTATAGATATCGGGCTGATTCTAGGAACACCTCATCTCCGTGCAAAGAAACCTCTGTCTTGACATGTAAGAATCTTCGTCTCGAAACTTAACATTGTCTTGACATTACCTAAGGTGTTGAGGCTACTCGGCCTATTGTGGTCAGTGGTCCCAAGACGATGCACGGCAATTACTCTTCACCGGCTTGTCAATGGTCCTAGCTCGACGGACGGCATTAACTCCTCTCATGCCCATCAGCTGACCCATCTCTCCTTCTCCCTCAAAATAAATGTGTGCACTCCGGGGCACATCTAACAATTGCTTATGACCGGGTTCCGTGAGTTGCCCCACCATCAAGTTGATGCATCTAGCCTAGGCGGTACAACTCTTTAGATCTACGCCACGGGTTCAGATGGGAATTGCTTTGCCCGTCGTTCTTTGATTTGGATGGAAGAGACGGCCACAAGGGACTTATAGAACTAGGGCGAAAATCTGGACGGAATCAAAAAATCTGGAAAATCGGAAACCCGAGCGTGCCGAATCTGGGTTCCATACTCCCTTCATCTTCAAACCACGTCGTTACGAAATGAAATTAAAACGAAATGCCAATTCAGCACCCATGGCTCGTTGCGATAGAGTAACTACTCGCTAGACACGAGCTCATGTCGCCGAGACTGGCTGTTGCGCTGACCGGTCATTCAAAAAATCTCACACTGAAGTTCACGCTGAAGTTCAGCCTGCCAGTCGAGTCACCCATCGAGATTACGCAGTTTCCATACGGGACGGGCACTCCGAATCCTACACCCATGCAACTGCCTACATGGCTGATGAGGTACGACGGTCGCTGGAGGTCGCAGGCAAGCGCATAAGCATGACCGGGTGTCAAGCAAATCCGCAAGCGAGTACCGATGATTACTTTGCATGCACTGTGGTCGCAGGCAAGGGATTCAGCAAGACCGGGTGTCAAGCTAATCCGCAAGCGAGTACCGATGACAACTTTGCATGCACTGTGGTCGCAGGCAAGGGATTCGGCAAGACCGGGTGTCAAGCTAATCCGCAAGCGAGTACCTTGTCCTAACCTAAGTAGCGACAGCAAGCAACGTATATTTGATCAGATGCGACAGTTTGGCCAGAGGCGACGTTTGGCAACAGTAGGAGCGTGATACCGGCATGTCCCAAATCATCACTGCCATGGAAGACAGGAAGGATCGAACAGCTCTGAACCAAATGAAGCAGGGCAGTATAGACAATAATGCCCTTACTTGTATCTCTTATCTGTCAATGCTGGGAGAGGAAGCGGAGACAGGGGAGTCGGGAACACGGTGGAGAATCGCTGGTTACATCTTGATACAATCGTCGAGCAACAGAGTCGGCATACAATAAGATCACGAATCAACAGAGTCTCAGTATAAGAAGGCCAAGGCAGGCCATTAAACAGTCACGCAAGATTCGGATAAGAAAGTGTCTCAAAGGAATAAAGCTAGTCTAGCTACCGACAGCTTACACAATAGAGTGAGGCGAAGCTACCTTCCGTAAGCCTCTAACTAGAATACGCCCGTAAGATAACATCTTCAGCATGTGCAGAGAAATACACGACTAGCAAACCTAAGAGCATGGTATCCTAGCTACCATCTCTATCTATCATTAGCATGGCACTTAGGACGTGCCAGCTCTGTTACACGGCAGCGGGGGTCGAAATTTCGGTAAATGAGTCTCTCAGGTCCGGGAGCCGACGCATGAGCGTAAGACAATATTTCAGCAAATCGTCCGCACAAGCAAAGAAGCCATGACTCCGCATGACGCATCACGCAACAGCCAATTCGGGCAAATATTTATTTTCTAAGCTCACAACCAATATGATCTTATTAACAGGTTCGCGCAGCTTCTAAAAAGCAACTTCACGTGCTGCGGGACATTTTGAATTGCTTTACCGCGCTAGCATTTTGCACACCCACAAATAATTAAAGGCGGACTTAAACTGGTTGTACGGCATAGCTATTCGCGGACCGTATAGTATGGGGCGAACCGTACATTATGCGCGTATCCGTATAGAGGGGGAGATTCCGTCCTTTTGGCGCCCTCCTTCGCATATCATGTTCGTGGGTTTGAATCTTTGCTTGCTTTATGCGGGGTTTCGGAAGAGCCTTTCGTTCCACTGTGTCTTGGGCGGGTGAGTTATTTGAGAGATGGAAGTCGAGGAAGGAGGAGCTGCGAGGATTGGTCGGATTATTGTAGCTATGCTTATTTCGCACCCCCTCCTCCTACGTTCACGGCCTTTAGATTAACCATGAGAGGATTTAGAGAGGAAAATTTGGCAGTGCCGGGGTGCATGCAGCGAAAGAGGCAGTTCAGGAGGAACAATCATACGAGGTTAAAGCGAAATACTGCAACACCATTGCAAAGCCGCTCGCCGACGAGAAGGGGGGCGGGTGCATTTAAGGCTTGACGCCATTTCTCGATTACCAACAGGCACCACCATACCTCCGGTGTTCGTTGCGTGCAGATCATGGGGCATTTGTTCGATTGGGGTGATGTCAACGCTTTGAAACGGTTCCTCCACGACATCAATGAGGAATATGGCCCCTATGCCCACAACATGTGGAAGGCCGGCCGCATCAGGAACATTGAGGAGATCGCTGCGTCCCCGCTGGAAACACTAGTTGGCATCCTTGCCCCTTGCCCGCCGCAACCCTACCACACCACCCATGCATCCACCATCATCGCCCGAGCGAAGAATGTAGGTACAGACGCATGAGCGGGAGGCGAGGGTGGCTGAAATGTGGCTCATGTGACGGGGTTCCATGCGCTTGCCAGGTGGTATCCCGTGGTGCACCCCGCTGTCATCTTGCATGCGCCTAGTCTTGCATGTGCATGGTCGCACATTGCTGACAATGCATGGCGTGCATGACATTCACTGCTACACCGGTTCAGCCCCTTCCCATGCTCGCACCGTTGTTGACAGTGGAAGGCGGGGCCAAGTGCTCAGCCAGTGGCACCATATGGCCGTGCGTGCATGCTCCATGCGGCCCCATGTGGCCCGCTCTCCCTCTCCGCCTTGTATCCCAGCCGTTTCCCGACGCACCACCTGAGCACGCCCCTGAGGCACATGCTCTCACACCGCTTGCACCTCCTTTGAGTTTACCCCCACTTTCATTGTTGCTGCCAGCCCCCATGCCGGCCTGCCCTCCTGCAAGTCTCCCCCCTGACCCCATGCGCCCTCATGCCTAGGCGTCTTGGGCCCTCGGAGGGAATTCACAGTTGCTGAGATGGTTGTAGTCGTGCACCCTGCTGTCCCCATGCATGTGCCTTGACCCTCGTGTACATGTTCAGAGCCCCGAGAGCAGGCCTGACTCACGCCCATCCCTCCTATGCTACCACCCGCCTCATTCCCCGCACGTGCCCCAACTCCCCGCATTTGGAGCCCTACGGATGAGTGCGCGACTGCGTGCATCAGCCAGCGCCCCTTTTTCTGTGCCATGCCACACGCCCGCCGCCCCTCCCTAATGAACTCGCATGTTCCATGTTGCCTTGCCGTCATGCAATGTCATGCATTGTAGCCCAGAATGTGCCTGCTACCCTACTGACACATCGTTCGGTGCTTGTTGCTTGCAGCGGCGGCGGCGGCATGAGAGGCAACAAGGGTATTTGGGTTTGGCCGAAGGGACATGTGTGGGCAAGGAAGGGGTAGATGATGAAACATGTGTGACCCATCATGGATTCCACTGAAGCCCGCTTGCCCCGCTCGCGCCTGCTTCGGTGCATATGAGACTACCCAAGGGCCCTTGAATGGAATTCCGTTGTGGGCAACTGCACTACCTCCGGCCAGAGGCCCCATGCAACATGCATGGTCACATCTGGAGCTTCCAACCGGAGGCCGGAGTGTAGATGCGTGAAGCCTTGCTAAAAATAAAGTGCATTTGCTTGTTGCCCAACATGATTTCCTGTTACATTCATGCCTTGCTTTTCTTTTATTTTAAATTATTGGTTCCCTGGCTGAATGCAATGGAGGCTTAATATAAGACCTCGATGACACCCCGTATGTTTGGTCCCTTGCCCCCTTTCTCCAAGAGGCTTATTGGGGTCTTATATAAATGGTTGCTGCAACCTCCACTGCATTCAGCTAATTCAGCAAGGGAACCAATAATTCAAAAGATAAGAAAAGCAAGGCAGGAATGTAGCGGGAAATCATGATGGGTAGCATGCAGCTGCATCTTATCATCAACAGGGTTGCACGCATCTACACTCCGGCCTCCGGTCGGAAGCTCCAGATGTGACCATGCATGTTGCATGGGGCCTCTGGCCGGAGGAAGTGCAGCTGGCCACAGCGGAATTGTATTCAAGGCCCCTTGGGTAGCCTCATATGCACCGAAGCAGGCGCAAGCGGGGCACGCGGGCTTTGGAGGAATCCATGATGGGTCTCACATGTTTCATCATCTACCCCTTCCTCGCCCCACACCTGTCCCTTCCGCCAAACCCACATGCCCTTGCTGCCCCTCCCACCGCCGCCGCCGCTGCAAGCAAAAAGCACCGAACGATGTGTAAGTGGGGTAGAAGACACATCCTAGGCAGCAATGCATGACATTGCATGCGGCAAGGCAACATGCAGCATGCGAGTTCATGAGGGAGGGGCGGGCGTGCGGCATGGCACAGGGAAAAAAAGCGATGGCTGATGCACGCAGTCGCGCACTCATCGGTAGGGCTCCAAATGCGGGGAGTTGGGGCACGTGCAAGGAAAGAGGCGGGTGGCAACATAGGATCGATGGGCGTGAGTCAGGTTTGCTCTCGCGGCTCTGAATAGGTACTCGAAGGACTTGGCACATGCATGGGGACAGCAGGGTGCACCACTACAGCCATCTCAGCAATTGTGAATTCCCTCCCAAGGTCCTAGGGCCCAAGACGCCCAGGCATGAGGTTGCATGGGGTCAAGAGGGAGACATGCAGGAGGGCAAGCCGGCATGGGGGCTGGCAGCAGCAAAGAGGGTGGGGGTAAACTCAGAGGAGGTGCATGTGGTGTGAGCGCATGTGCCTCAGGGGCGTGCTCAGGTGGTGCGTCGGGAAACGGCTAGGATACAAGGCGGAGAGGGAGAGCGGGCCACATGGGGCCGCATGGAGCATGCACGCACGGCCATATGGTGCCACTGGCTGAGCACTTGGCCCCGCCTTCTCCTGTCAACAACGGTGCGAGCATGGGCGAGGGGCTCAACTAGTGCAGCAGTGAATGTCATGCACGCCATGCATTGTCAGCAATGTGCGACCAGGCACATGCAAGAGGACAACGGGGGTGCACCACGGGATACCACCTGGCAGGCGCATGGAACCCCGTCACATGAACCACAGTTCAGCCACCCTCGCATCCCGCTCATGCGTAACTTGTACATGCATTCTTCGCTCAAGCGATGAATCTGGTGGATGCATGGATGGTGTGGTAGGGTTGTTGCGGGCCAGAGGCAAGGATGCCAACTAGAGCTTCTAGCGGGGACGCAGCGATCTCCTCAATGTTCCTGATGCGGCCGGCCTTCCATATGATGTCGGCATAGAGGCCGTAGTCCTCATTGATGTCCTGAAGGAACCGTCTCAAAGCGTTGACATCACCAAAATGCCCCATGATATGCATGCAACGAATACCGGAGGTATGGTGGTGTCTGGTTGGTAATCGAGAAATGGCGTCAAGCCTTAAATGCATGCAGTAAAGGTGATGGCATTGGATTGCACCCCCCCCTTCTTGTCGGCAAGCATCTTTGCAATGGTCTTGCGTATTTCGCCTCAACCTCGTATGATAGTTCCTCATTAACTGCCTCTTTCGCTGCATGCACCCCGGCACTGCCAAATTTTCCTTTCTAAATCCGCTCATGGATAATCTATTGGCCTTGAAAGTAGGAGGAGGGGGTGCGAAATAAGCTTAGCTACAATCCGACCAATCCTCGCAGCTCGCTCCTCCTTCCGTCCTCGACTTCCATCTCTCAAATAACTCACCTGCCCAAGACACTATGGCACGAAAGGCTCTTCCGAAGCCCTGCATAAAGCAAGCAAAGATTTAAACCCACGAACATGATATGCGAAGGAGGGCCCGTTCGCCCGCCCCAAAAGGATGGAATCTCCCCCTCTATACGGATACGCGCATACTGTACGGTTCGCCCCATACTATACAGTTCGCCATATCAACCATAAATCGTCATGCATAGGGTCCGCGCACCTCCCTAAAAACAAATTTCGGGCCGCGCAGCAGCGTACATTTAATTCAATTTAACACCGTGTAGCAGATACCGCTTATGTAATTTAACATCGCGCATCCGTTAAAATCATTTCCGTCCACACAGCGCTTTCAGCCAATACAGTACAACTCAGTCGAACCCTCGTTTGATGCTAGGAAGGACTGTACACGGTCCGCAAAAGGCAGCATAGTCCTCCTCCTCCGCCGCCGGTTCCTAGAGGCGATTCACACCAGAGCTTTTTGGCGACCAACCCCGGGGTTCGTCGAGAAAAAAAACCGGGGTTCAGTTCGCCCAACCCCAGGGGGGGGGATTCGCAGTTTCGCACGCGAACTAAATGTGGGGTCCGGACCACCCCCTCGAATTACACCTGCCGGTCCACACGAAAGTCGAATCGGATCCAGCCATCCAGGTAACATTACATTACTTCATAGGCGTGTGACATTGCTTTCATTGTGACGTTTTTTGTGTGAAGTTTTTACAGTCCAACAGATCATCACACTTGATGCATGGGCGCCCACGCGGCCGAGCTTTGAGCGGGCCCAGAGGTGTAACGTTATTGACTTGATGCATGGGACATGTGCCTGTAAACCGGTACAGGCACTTGATACACCAGGACAGAAAGCGAAAACCAGTGACCCCCCTGGGCAAGCAACTAGCACACAACCACGACAGTGGCATGGGAATGAACCCCATAGTGCAGAAGATAAGCCCCAGCCATAAAACATGACGTGGGAACAAAAGAGTTCGATTGAGCACCGCCTAGAGAATTAGGGGGGAGACAGAAAATTTGGCGAAGTTTTGAGATGATTCTCTCTTTTCATCTGAAAGATAAAAGAACCAAATTTCTTCCAGAACACATACGCAGAATCCGCTGCATTTAGTTTACCCCACACTCCATTTGCGTACCTTTTCATGGCCTTATCCTCGTCCTACAGGAAATTATGGAAAGTAAGGTTCAACTGGAAACGAAGGTCTGTATAGAACGGGCAGTAAGTCATGTGAATCTCATCCTCCCGACATTTAAGATTGCAGCATCTACAAATCCTCTCGCTACGAGCGAGGCACACAGGGTTTCTCAAACCGCCCCGTCTCAACATTCAGCCAATGCGACCCCATCCGATACCGGGCTACAGCGAAAATAATATTAGGCTTACTCAAATTGTACCAGAAAGTCTCCTTCACATCATGCTTAATTTGGAACCACTTGGAGAACGTAAGCAATTTGAACCCCGAGCTTTCTGAGTCAGGAGTAGCACGTACTGACAGGGCCGTACGTGGCATATCCCTGGAAATTTTGGAAAGCCACTGATCCCTAGCTGAATTCACAATGACCTCAATATCCAAAGAGGTATTGGCTGAAGCGGTCAATAAATCAATACCCAGAGTCATCAATATCGTAGGCAGGAAACAAGCCCAACAAAGTGAAGTGCCAACCTTCGCCAAATCACAACTTTCCTGCATAGCCATTTTCACAAGGGCATTGTCAGCCTTCATTAAGAATAAGCGCGTTGGAAAGCTCTGGTGATATGCTTTCTATAGCGTTGTAAATGCAGCACCTTTTTCTCTAGAATCAGGTCCAGGGCAGGGCAGGCCCACAATCGGCAGCATTGAAAACCCAATTATTGATCGACATATATTCGATCACAGCTTTACATTCATCTGAATATATAACTGAATAGGAATCCACAAGCTATAAATGACATGAGCAATTTTGTTACACTGCCACTTCCAAATATTTGAATTTTGAAGGCCGTGTAAGGCTGAAAACAATGTGAAGCAGACATGGACATGTGTGCATGCCAGTTCCCTGGCTGCAAGGCAAGAATATGGCCCATGTCAAGATCTTGTACTGATCAATGTTTGATGAGAGAGGAGATGACCGGTACCAGGCTGCTAGGTTTCTTGCCATCCTGGTACAGATTGAGGAAGCTAGCTGATGCACTGCTACTGTACCTGAATCAAAACTAATGCTCCCGATATGCTAGTACGCTTCATAGGCAAACAAAAGGCTCGTTTGCCCGCCATTCCTAGTGTAAAGAGGTCGCTTTTCAGTTTGTGGGAGGCATATTGGTGCTTGAATGCTGACACAGCATTTGCAACGCATTCGCATTGTGCGCAAGGGCTAACGACGCTCTGCCAGTACTGGACTCGGCATGTACCTGTCATGCGCGACATAATCCACCTGACACAGACGTGGCGGCGACACTTCTACTTCAGATTGTCAATGGCCCATGTGCAGAATCGTGTTTTTCTGCAGATTCTTTCAGCTTCCAGTATGTCATGTGAGATTTGCATTAATTTCGCGGATTGTGCCGGAAATGTATCGGGAATTCAGGATAGTCTATGCCACATTGCCGCCCTGCCAGAAACATATTTTATTTGTTCTATCATTTGCAGTTTGGGCCGATTATTGCTGAGGGGCCAAATCAAGCCTTCGGAGCAATTCAAAGGCTAAGATTCCCTGCTGTCAAGCTAGCGTGTTTCATTTCCTCTCAAGCCCCCCAAAAGGTGAATCCTTTCTTGAGTAATTGGAGCTGACACAACGACCTTATGTGCATTAAATAAAAAAAATCCTCCAGGAATGACCCATGCCCGACTCGGGAGCAATCATGCCATGCAGAATACCAAAGTCACCAAAGCGAAGCCTAGAACCCAAAATGGGTGTAACAGCCAGAGTCAATGAAGTTATAGCTCTGGGCCGTGCTCAAAACTTTGGTCGGCCGCGACAGCGACGGCACGGGCACGAAGACTCGCCCATTTTTTCACCTTGCCTTCATTCGACCTCGTCATCTTTTCCAGCCGGGCGATTGCTCCTGGGACGGCCCCAATTCTGCGCTCATATTCTCCACTCTTTGATGTCAAGTTAAACAGCATCTCCAGTGCCTTCAACTGCACTCGCGAAGAGCTTGAGCTCAGCAAGAGAACCAGCTGGGCGATGGCACCAGGGGCGTCAGCGATCCTGCAGTAATTCTCATCGTTGGTCACGAGGTTGTTAAGCAACCCTAGCGCATGCTCCCGCAGTCCCTCCCAGCCCGAGCCCAGGAAACGAAGCAGCTTCAGGATGGCACCCGGAGTATCGGCGATCTTGTAATTATTCTCCACGTCGGCTGACAGATTCCTCAACGCGCCCATCGACTTGGCCTGCACCTCCTCTGACTTCGAGCTCGTCAAAAAGACCAGCTGGGTGACAGCACCAGGAGTATCCATAATCCTGACCTGGTTCTCCTTGTTGTAGGTTGCAAGGTTCATCAACGCCCCCGCTGCCTGCATTTGCACATCCTCTGACCTCGAGAACAACAAGGTGACTAGCTGAGCGATGGCTCCATCGGCACGGGCAATCGTGACACGCACCTCCTCGTGGCGTGCAAGGTTCAACAACACTCCCGCTGCATGTATCTGCACCACTTGTGACCTCGAGCTCAGCGAGACAACCAGCTGGGCGATGGCACCAGGCACGTCGGTAAACTTGGTTGCGTTCTCTTCCGAATCAGAGATGTTTGACAACGCTTCCGCAGTGTTTGCTTGCATTATAACCTTTGATGCAGAGCACAACAAGAGGAACAGCTGGGGGAGGGCACCGGGAGTATCAGCAATCTCAATTTGCTGGGCCTCGTCATTTTCTGCCAGCTTTGCCAGTATACCCGCTGCACAAGCTTGTTCAGACGCCGTGGGTGAAAACAGCTTGGCCACCACTTTTCCGATGGTAGAGGGCGCCTTTGACGAGATCTGGTACGAAAAGGCAATTATTAGTATCATACCGGTATCCAAGAACAACATAAATGTAAGCAATATGAAATGTTTTGTACCAGTCATCTTCGCCATAGAAAGGAGGAGGGGGTGCGCATACAAGCGATTGCTTCAGAGGTTGAGGGTGAAGGGTTCGGGGTTTAGATTGCGCCAAACCACCGTGCGGAGGCTGGCGAGCGGCCACCCCAGGGCAAATGGGGACCAAACCTTGACCAGCCTAATGCCAATAACCCGAGCGGCGGTGTTTGCTGGACTAGGGGTCTGGCTGGCCATAAGATTTAACAAAGTAAACGATGCAGTTGGTCCGTGCCCAAGGAACGTTGTTTACAAAAAAAACGTCTTCCTTTGGAATGCGTCAATCATTTTTTTCTTTGCAGTCCCTCCGGCCTCACGGCATGAATTCATTGAAATGTAGCTGAAGCGCGGCAAAATAAAGGGTGGCATGGAACCATATTTGTTTTGTTCCCATAACGGAGCACACCCTGATGCCGTACGCCCAGTGGGTCTGCTGCTCAATCAGCAATGCAACATAGCCAGGCGTACCCTCGCCAGTGGTTAAGCACAGCACACCCCAGAATACTCTCCATGCTAGGGCGCCATCAGCCTTCTTCATTCAAGTTAAATTCAAGATCACATTCCCTGCTTGAAGCAGCCTATCAGGTGTTAAGGGTTTTAGTTGGTGGTCTGGCACAACAAAGACTCAACCCTGAACCTCAGGTTTGTTTCAGCGATACATTTTTAATGCCATGATGGCAGCGTCTGCCTTCTTCCGATCGCACCCAATCCAATCGAAAGATGTCCATGCACCGCAATACCTGACATGTCCAGGCTTCTACATTTACCGGTATGCACGTATCTCAACCCAGGCATACATTTTGCCGAAGGCAGAAATGATGAAAGTTTAGCCCTACCGTAGATTTGATTTGCCTTCCCCTGGAAATTAAAGATATTATCTTTTAATGCTGTCCTTTGGGCAAGCTGTTGACAAATCTGTGAATTCCAGCTACAAACTGACGCCGACAATCGATCATTAACGTAGTAAATTCATGGATCCCTCAACGTGGCCCAACACGAAACAACATTAACTTTGAGTGAGGCAAAGCAAATCTACAGCACTACTTAACGCCTGACCTTCCTTACCGGTGCCTTGCTGATCGCCTCATCCAGCAGGTTCATCCTGCTGAGCGGCTGGACGTTCCGATTCGTAAACAACGTCCTCAGCTCCGACATCACCTTGCAGAGGGGGGCGAGAATACGGGAGAACTTAGGTCCTAGGCTCCAAATTCACCGCATCACCATTGCGAGCCTATAACTTGCATCCTACGAGCAGTATCCTTACCCGCCCTGAACTTACGTCGCAGGCTCCAAATTCACCACATTTCTTTTAAATGCGTGAAACATACCTCCAGTGATGCACAGTTCAAATGTTGGTGTTAAATAATATTTCGCCCCGGTGTGAAAATGTGGAAAAGTGTGAGGGTCGAGGCGAACTTAGGTCCCAGGTTCACTGCCCTTATTATAAGAAACGCCTGAAACATACCTCCTACCAGCAATAGCATCACATGCCCAGGCCAACAAGTCCACAAACAACAGGAATCATCCTGGAAAAGAAAAGATCATCGCCTGAGCATGTTTTAAGGAATACGAGCACGAATACCTACCTTACATCATAGCTAGTAATATAGCTGCATCAGCATAAACCAGTTTGCTCGTACTTTAATGGCGGCGCACACGGTTGTCATGCCCCACCAACCCACCATCGCATATAGCCACTACGTGCAGTCAACTCAATAAAACCCCTACTTTGATGCCTGAAAGAACAGTACACGTTCAACAATCAGTGAATGGATGTCGAATCAATCAGTCGCGTGCTAGCGCGCGCGGCTTTTTTGATGGTAGTTACCGTACGGAAAAACTACTCTGCGCACCCCCCAAAATAGTTGTATAGGTCCGTGACTGACCGGCTGCACACACTTTTTGCTATTATTTTTCGCGCATGTACTCCGCGCACCTCCAAATTAATTAATTAATAGCAGAGTCAAACCCGTTTTACGGTAAGGCCTCTCCCTCTCTAATAATTCATTACTTACCTTTTGGCCTCGTTCATGGCTTGGAGTAATTTAAGGCCAACATAAAAACTGGTAGCTCACCTAGTGCTACGGCCGAACGGGTGGCTTCCTTAATCCACGCCTCAGGGCGTATTATTTATTATTTATTATTTATAAGGCCAACATAAAAACCTCTGGTCTCATTGTATAACCATGCGCATCGCCACACCGGCACACCCACACAGAAAACACCCTCACACAGCTTCACCCCCCAAACATCTGTCACATTGGACCCGTCACCCTCACACAGCTTCACCCCCCAAACATCTGTCACATTGGACCCGTCACCCTCACACAGCTTCACCCCCCAAACATCTGTCACATTGGACCCGTCACCCTCACACAGCTTCACCCCCCAAACATCTGTCACATTGGACCCGTCACCCTCACACAGCTTCACCCCCCAAACATCTGTCACATTGGACCCGTCACCCTCACACAGCTTCACCCCCCAAACATCTGTCACATTGGACCCGTCACCCTCACACAGCTTCACCCCCCAAACATCTGTCACATTGGACCCGTCACCCTCACACAGCTTCACCCCCCAAACATCTGTCACATTGGACCCGTCACCCTCACACAGCTTCACCCCCCAAACATCTGTCACATTGGACCCGTCACCCTCACACAGCTTCACCCCCCAAACATCTGTCACATTGGACCCGTCACCCTCAAATGCTCACCTCATCAAACCAGGAGTCCCTCCCTCGGCATGCTCCGCTCTTGGGAATGTGCTGGAGGGACAACATCACCTGCTCCAGGTGTGACGGAGGATACACGCCACTGTGGAAAACTGGGATCAGGACCTGTATGACGAGAGGGCAGAGGAAACTAAATGCAGGGCGCTGTGAAACATAGGGAACAAGATAAATAGCTACGGATGCGCCAGGTCCAGATGAGACGCATAGCATAGCATGGCATAGTGTCTAATTGGGGCCTGGCGGGTCCGTATCTTATCTCAGGGTATGGTACTGTGGTCAACCCAAGGAGCGAGTCACTGCAGCAGAACATATGCATGAGCACCTCAGGAGCCTAAGGAGCATACAGAATAGTGCTGTGCCCATGACGCTCCTTACGGTGACAAAATTGTAGCGCTGAGGTTAAGTCACCGTAGTTTCAAGGCATAAATTTAGCTACTTTTTCCGCAAGGGGCGTAATTATTTGTATGCTTTCTGATTTACGGCGCAATTGCACAGCACTGCTACAGAAGTTATCTTAGGTGCTGATACTCAACACGGGAAACGGCGTTGTGCTACACTCATCAGCGTTAGAAGGGTGGGGGGGAGATGACCAGTCGATTGGACCTGCCCACAGGATCCAGCCTGCACATGACCAAGCTATTATAGGTCGTCGTCCCCACCTTGCCCCTCAAGTGCGCCAGGGAGAACTCCGCGCGCTCGTACTTCGATGTGCCGTAGCGGTCAGAGCAGACGGCGATGAACACCGTGCATTGCTTGAGGGCGTCTTGAGAGACTCTGACCCAGTCAACCTCACCCTGCATTGGTGGGGAAGTCAAAACATAACTTTTAAGAGGAAAATATCATGAATGGGAAAGGCAGCATGAGAGTTCACTAAGGAAACATTCATAAGAGGGGCAGAATTGAGACATTCATTAAGTGGAGGGATGGGGTGATTTCTATCTACAGCATTTGCGGGGAGGTCAAAAATGGAGTTCAATAATAAAACATACACACCAGATTACCAGGAACAACAGAGAGCAATTCTTAAGTTGGAAAGAGGAGAGAGATTCCTCTTTACAGCAAATGCCAATCAGTCAGACTTGTGCCTAAACCTCCTACATCAATGTAGCCTTTTCAAGTCCTGAACCGCACCGGCAGGACCTCCTCATCCAAGAACACAGACCAGCCATCCGCCACCAACGCCTGGTACAACTGCTTGACCAAGCCGTTCCCATAGCGACCTGTATCTTCTGTGCGGTACGATATCAAAATGTCCCATGGCTGCCTGCGAGGTTCACAAGTGAAGATAATTAATGCAACCACATTCTGCAGGGCCGTGAGTGACATGGAAACAGTGCGGCATGGGCTGGGGCCGTGTCCGTGCGGTTACTATTCAAGGTTCCCATACATGAACAATAAATTGCTGCCTTCGGGACCATCAAAATGTGGCTGCATGCATGTTCAGGGTTCATAGCAGGGGCTCAGAGGCGAGTTGGGACATGCAAAAATTACACACATGCTGAGATCCATCAGGCTCCGAATACATTGCATCACATCTCCCAATATCTGCAGATTCTGCACAGCATCATCAAACCCCCTTGTATAAATCAGATCTGCAGTATTTCTCAGTGACTCATACCATGACTGGGTTACTCACAGTGCCATGGCGTTCCCACTTTGTCGGACAGGGATAGTAGCTTTGGCCCAGCTGCTGAACAAACTGGCAGTGGTCCCACTCAAATGTCCTGATGTTGGTCGATTCAGCACACTCACGCAGACACGCGGTCCCCTACAGAGATACAAAGTCCACATGCGTTTCCATTAGGTTTCAGACTTCATAGTGTCCTTCAATGACACGTTCAGCTAGGGCATGAATCATGCATGCTCAGGTGCCATAAGCCAGCAGACCCTGCCCGTGTCAATGAGTCATGCATGCTCAGTTGCTCATGTGCCATGCATGGGAGAGCATACATGGGAAATTTAAATTCGTGGGCAGCGTGGGATTCTGATGAATGGAAAGGGCGCAGATACGGCTTTACCGGAGGCATTGTTTATTCTTTCACTCCCATGCCCCATTCCCAATGTGAGGTACCTTGGATTCATTATGCCCGTGTGAGGGAAATGAATCATGCATGTACAGTCAGATGCTATGATCAAGCACACTGGATATCAGAGCTTTAACTCGTGCATGACATGCAAAGAAGAAAGATACCATGATCAGGGGAGCAAGGTGAGCGGCTGGAATGTTGCATACAGCAAAATGGGGGTGACTGCGGGACACCCATGGGTGCCCCTAGACCCTGTGATGTTTATTATCTGGCAAGTTGGACCTCTTGGGGCAGCTCTCGTGATTTTGAGAGCACTTGCCGTTTCTAAAGATACCCATTATGTTCCTCCATCTGGCATCCGTGGCACCAGCTTAGGGCCGTGCTTTGCTCAGCGTGAATAACAGCGGTGTGAATCAGTCGTGAAGGCCTACTTGTGATCACCTCCGAAATGCGAGTTCTTCCAGCCACGCTCGTGCCTTCCTTGATGATGTCTTTAGCAGTATAAGCGTGTCGAGGTAATTCTTTCGGTATGTCAAAATCAGGGTCGTTTGTGCAGGTTATACGAGGTGCGAGCTTGAAAAGCCCGTGGTAGCTTTCAGTTGATAAGAAGAAAGTAATAAAGCGCCTGATTGTGGCTTGAGGAACACGTCATTATAGTGCTGTATACCGGTAGGACCTTGAAACAGAAATCAGGTGGTTGATCGACCCCATCTCTCTGATCTACCCCTCCTTCACCTTGCTTGGCCATTGCTTCTTGCTAAAACAGAGACTGAGCTAATATTCAAGTCGCTGAAGGTGCCAACATTCTTCGGCAGCGTTTTATTCCACTGTCAATGACACAGTCAACCCGAATTAACCTAATGGACAAAGTGAAACCAACACTACCGGTATCACCAGAGCAGAACTTTGCATCCATGCGGCCCTTGATCATGCCCACACACCTTCCGAACCCGCCTTTACCATTGCACCCTCCCTGACTATCTTCACTGACTGACAGTCATTGGCTCTTTGCAGCATTCACCTCATACGGTTCATAAAGCTGTCTTCTGCCCGCATGAATGCATGATCCCATTGAGGAATGAGGACAAGCAAGGAGGCACAGCTCCTCCTGGCCAACCGCCAAATTCTCCTCTCCCGTGCGCACGATGGCCTGCGTTTGCTACTTTGCTTCTCCAGAAGGCAAATCACATTTTGGTATCATCGGCAATGAACTTGCTGACATTGAGGCCACAGGAGCCTTGGAATCACCCACCATGCAGGAACGTACATTTTAGTATTTAACCTGTCCCACATTACTACTGCCCCTACTGCCGAACCCCTATCCCTGCACCCATATTCTGGCGACCTTGACCGACTGGTCCTACCAACCTGCCTCCTGACGGGTGCCAATGCTGGACCTGTGACCAGAGCACCTGTATTGGCTGTAGGAGCACAGCTGATTGCTGGTTAGCTGCAACATCCCGTTGGTGAGGCGAGCACAAATGTATGCTACAGTCAGCCCAATGCTATGCAATCAGCCATCAACCCAATGTCATTGGATTTTTCCTGTCCCTGCCCCTGTCTACTCCGTCACTTCTTAGTCAAACTTTGTCCGCTGCTGGAGCACCAGACGCGGGCCGGGCAGATGCTTTCGGTTAGCCCAATAATTGTAAAGGAAATAAGACAGAAGGCTGCTAGCGCCTGTCTTTTTGACTTGCCTTCCTGCACGAAGATGCAGCAATTCAATTGTTATGTATTCATCCTTGCACCCCGCCCTGAAACATCTGCAGGAAGGGTGCCAGAGCCAGTAGCTCCAGACATGAGAGGCGGTGCACAATATCGAAGCCGTTGACAGCATCTTCTCCACATTGCTTTCAAGTGTCCTTAGCTTGATCGCACTCGCTCTCGAATTATCTTGAGATGATCGCAACAAGTTTCTTGGTGGAGCACAGGTGCATGCAGTGGAACTAAAGCTGGCGCAGAGATGCTTCGGCAGCGGCACCGAGTCTCGCTCTGCAGGCCATTTCCAAGAGCCATCGGCCGCGCTGCGGGATGGCGTTTCAGAGGCCTCGCCCGGGGTGTCAGCTGCAGCTGCTGCGGGGCTTGTCTCAGCACCTGCGGCGGCTCCTAGGCGGGAGCGGCTTCGGCTGAGACGTGTGGAGCCGGGGTGTGGCAGAGGGCGCAATCTGGCTTGGCTGGCGGCCCAAGTGAGTGACGCGCACAAAAGCAGTAATGATGTGTCTGCTGGCAAATTAACGACATAACACCTCTGGGCCCTGCTAGAAAAAGGCTCGGCCGCGTGGGCACCCAACTGTCCCGTTGGAAGAAAAGATAAGGCAAGTGGCCTGCTGGCAAGTGATGGCTGAATGGCGCCGGTGGCAAATGCATTTAGGTGCCCTGTGTGGATGCCTTAGGATAATGACGTTATACCGATGGGCCCTGTATGGCAACATGTATAGCTGATGTGTAGGGACTAGGGTGTCACAAGTTACGACGTTCCTTGGAAAATAAATGGAAACGAAGGCTCTAATTCCAACTTAAGGGGCTCAAGGTCCATCCAAGTAGAGAATGAAGCTTTCGAGTTTCATTTACCGAAGATGATCAGCTAGGTTTCGTCATGGCTCCTTTTTGCAATGGCACAACACTTGTGGGCCTATGACAGCGTGCCCCAGTAGCAGCTGTGGCGGCATTTATGCGAGCATCTTCACATGCCTGCATGCCTGTTACGCGCGGTGCAAGCGCTTTATGCCGGTGCAGTTTACACGCTCACTGACGGCCACAAGCGCACTGGTCCTGTGCCTTGCACCAGAAGCATCAAACAGGGCTGCCCCCTGAGCCCCCTGCTCTTTAGCCTTTACCTCAGTGACCTGCCGGCCATGCTCGCAGCCAAGTGCCCGGCAGAGGGCATTGCGATGCAGGCAGGGCGACAGCTACGCTGCCTGCTGTATGCAGATGACCTCTCCTTGCTAGCCCGCACCCCAGCAGGGCTGCAACACATGCTTGATGCCTTGCATGAATATGCGGCAAATAAACAGCTTCAGGTCAATGTCAGTAAGACAGAGATCATGGAGTTTGGCAGCCACGTGGCAGCGCAGCGCCGACAGCCAGCCCATGTTTGCATTTACGGCCCTGACCGTACCGTGTTGAAGCGTGTCCAAGAATTCAAGTTCTTGGGCATCACTCAGCACGAAAGCGGCGGCATGAAGAGGGCCATGGGTAGAGGGTAGAGGGGCGCCTTTGGCTGCCGCGCTGCACCGTGTTCGCCGCATGGCAGCCAAGGTGGGCCAAAGGTGCCATCTTACAACCCGCATCAGGTTGGCAGCTGTGTACGCAGCGCCTGCGGCCAACTACGGCGACGTGGTGTGGGCCACCAGCCACCTTCGGCCGCAGCAATGTCTCTCCAGCAAAATGCAGTTTAGCTTGCTTCAGCACCTACGCCAGGCTGCGGGGCTACCTGCATCAGCCGCCAGTTGGAGAGTCTTGAGAGAGCTGCAGCTCCAGCCACTACAGCGAGACTGGTGGACCCATATCCTCCGCTTCTACAATGCAGCGGTGGCACCGGCGGCACTGCAATACAGCCCTCTTATGGCTCAAGCCATGGCAGCAGATATGCAGCTTGCAGTCAGCCAGGGCACTGGCGGCCGCACCTGGTGCTCTGATCTGCTGGGTGCATTAGTGGAGCTGGAGCGGGGGGCAGCCACCCCCACCTTGTGCGAGGCAGCAGCTGCCCTACAGCGCCTACCCGTCACAGAGGTGTTGTCGCTCGTTGACGCAGCCTACGAGCAAGCACGGCTGGAAGCAAGCAGCGGTGGGGACCCCAGGGACCCTACCACCGAGCACATATCTGCGGCGACCTACCGTGCCTGGTTCCAGTCCACGGCGGGTGCTGTGCTGGCGCAAGCCAAGAGCCGCACTAGCCAGAGGGAGTGTGCTTGTGTGAGCATAAGTTTGCGACTGCAGCTCGGCGCGATCAGCACGGCTGATACCAGAGGACGGCGCAACGGTCAGCGGTGAGAGGCACACTGCTGCCAGCGGTGTTGAGCACGAGGGGATAGTGAGCAGGTGGAGGATGCGGTACATGTGTTCTTCCAGTGCCCTAGTGTCAGGGGACAGTTACGGGAGCGGGGTTGGGCAGGACCTCCGGGCGCTGCCACTAACTTCCACCAGCTGTACCAGGCTGAGCAGGGGTGGGATGCACTAGCTTTTGTGGACTCTGCTGTAGGCATTAATGAGGATTAGTCTCTAGGGATTCTGCGCCGGTGTTGTTTGCCTTTCCGGCCTTCGCTTTTGTTCCTTTTTGTTTGTTGTTGTTTGCCCCCTTTTTAGTTTCTTCTCTTCTCCCTTCTGATCAGTGGGGTGCCCTCGTGGCTAAGCAGGGGTGGGATACGCTTGCTTTTGTGGCCTTTTTTTAGAGGCTTTGTTCAGGGCTTCTCTCTAGTGGGACTCAAGTGTCGGACTTGGTCGTACCCTCCTGGCCTCTCCTTTTGTTCCTTCCCCCCTCTCTTCCTTTTAGTATCTTCTTTTCTGCCTTCTGATCAGTCGGGCGCCCAAGCGGCCGAGCTTTGAGCGGGCCCAGAGGTGTAACGTTACTGACTTGTGGGCCGTTTTTTGAGCAGGGCCCAGAGGTGTAATGTCATTAACTTGTGGGCCGTGCTAAAAAAACTCGAGTGTGTTCTTATCCAACTGATTAATTCCATCTGGGTGTTTGGTTCCTCTTGCTTTTTACTTCTTGAAACTATCATTGAAACATGTCCCGATAGTTCAGTATTCTTGTAAAAGTGGATACCGGCACCAATTATTGTTGATGACATGATATACCGTAATCCGTGAGCCATAAAACATTCCTCATTGCTTATTTCAAATTGGACACCCGGTGGCAAGCATGCAGAATATCGTGTCATTGTGCTATGTGGACACCAAGGCCTTAAACCGTAAGATTAACAAAAATATGGTAAAATTGGCAACTGGGGAAAGTGAATATGAGATGTTTTACGCATACAGTTTGGAGGCCAACAAGTGGATGGCGCACATGGCACATTTCCTATTTAATGACAGGAGACGGTAACGGCACGGACGTGGTATCGGCTCACACTGCGTTGTTTTTCCCAAACTCTCGTGCCCCCTAAAGGGCGCAGCTTTCTTTCCTGAATGATAGGAGCCGCCATAACGACCGCATGCACATATTACAATACAAATGCAAGGCCTGATGTCTTTCGGATATGACCCCTGTCCGATGAAGCGCAGCAGACTACTGAAGTCACCAAAGCGATGAACTAACGGCCTAGCCACCTACAATCCAGCTTGGGCGTGACAGTTAGAAACAATGACGTTATACCTCTGGGCCCAGCACACAAATGCTGCGACATGACAGCACAACTGAGACACGCACCGCCCATTCTTTCACCCTGCCTACACTTGACCCCCTCAACTTATCCAGCTGAGTGATTGCACCTGGGACAGATGCGATCCTGACCTGACAATCCTTATTTTGTGATGCCAATTCATGCAGCATCTGCAACACCCTCGATTGCACTCGCGTAGAGCTCGAGCTCAGCAGAAGAACCAGCTGGGCGATGGCACCAGGGGCGTCAGCGATCCTGCAGTAGTTGTCCCCGTTGGTCATGAGGTTGTTCAGAACCCCCCATACTTTATCCAGCAATGCCTCCGAACTTGAGCCCAGGAAACGAAGTAGCTTCAAGATGGCACCCGGAGCCTCGGCGATCTTGAAATTATTCTCCTCGTTGACTGACAGATTCCTCAACGCCCCCAGCGACTTGTACTGCACCTCCTCTGACGTTGAGCTCATCAAGACGATCAGCTGGGTGACAGCACCAGGAGTATCCATAATCCTGACCTGATTCTCCTTGTTGTAGGTTGCGAGGTTCATCAGCACCCCTGCTGCCTGCGTGTGCACAGCCTCTAACCTCGAGAACAACATGGCAACCAGCTGTTCGATGGCTCCATCGGCACGGGCAATCGTGACACGCACCTCCGCATCGCGTGCAAGGTTCAACAACAGCCCCACCGCATGAATCTGCACCGCTTGTGACCCCGAACTCAGCAAAACCACCAGTTGGGCGATGGCACCAGGCACGTCAGTAATCTTGGTTACGTTCTCTTGCCAATCAGAAAGGCTTAACAATGCTGCCGCAGCGTTTACTTGTACAGCCTTTGACGCAGAGCGCAACAAGACGAACAGCTGGGGGAGGGCACCGGGAGCATCGGCAATCTCGATCTTCTGGGCCTGGTCGTGTTCTACCAGCTTCGCCAGTATCCCCGCTGCACAAGCTTGCTCTGACGCCGTGGGTGAAAACAGCTTGGCCACGATTTTCCCGATGGTAGAGGGCGCCTTCTTTGGGATCTGGTACGCAAAGGCAATTACAAATATCATACCCCAGAACAATCAAAATCAGTGGGCTCCGCTGTTACAAGTCCTGAGTGAAGGGTTAAGGTGCTTGGAGAGATGCTTTCAAGTGTAAGTGTGCAAATTGCCCTTAGTAACTTGGTGGTCTGTGACCAACCAAGTGACACTTCATGGCACACGTCCCAGCCCTCCCGGGAATCGGTGGCACACATCCTGGCCCTCCCGGGGGTCCGTGGCACACGTCCCGGCCCTCCCGGGGGGTCAGTGACAAACGTCCCGGCCCTCCCGGGGGGTCGGTGACACACGTCCCGGCCCTCCCGGGGGTCGGTGACACACGTCCCGGCCCTCCTGGGGGGTCAGTGACAAACGTCCCGGCCCTCCCGGGGGTCGGTGACAAACATCCCGGCCCTCCCGGGGGGTCGGTGACACACGTCCCGGCCCTCCCGGGGGGTCGGTGACACACGTCCTGGCCCTCCCGGGGGGTCAGTGACACACGTCCCGGCCCTCCCGGGGGTCGGTGGCACACGTCCTGGCCCTCCCGGGGTCGGTGACACACGTCCCGGCCCTACCGGGGGGTCGGTGACACACGTCCTGGCCCTCCCGGGGGGTCGGTGACACACGTCCTGGCCCTCCCTGGGGTCGGTGGCACACGTCCTGGCCCTCCCGGGGTCGGTGACACACGTCCCGGCCCTACCGGGGGTCGGTGACACACGTCCCGGCCCTACCGGGGGTCGGTGACACACGTCCCGTCCCTCCTGGAGGCCTTCGCGAACGGGAAGTCGATGTGAACACATCACGCAAGTCATGCGTGATCCAACGCATCAATTGTGTTTCAATCTGATGCCGTTCTGGCAAAGCGACGAAAATGAGGAGGGGGGGGAAGACGGTCGAAATGCTACCGGAATAAAATGACCAGTGAGTGACAGCGAAATATAAGCAGATATTTTAACCTGGATACGGAAAATTATAGCATTTTTAAGGACATTATGACATTTGTTTCGAAGTTCACTCTACAGCAGGAGAGAGTGTGCATACAAGCGCTTATTTTGGAATGCGCCTTCAGGGGGCCGGCGGGCGGCCACCCCAGCAGGGCCATTGGGGACCAAACCTTGACCGGCCTACAGCCCGTAGCCCGAGCAGCAGTACATTCAGGACTAGGGTTTAGGGTCAAGGGTTTATTTGTCAGACTTGTCAAAGTAAACAATGCGGACGTACCCTGTGTCCCAGTTACAATGTTCATGAAAAACCACACTTCCTTCGGAAAGGCGCGGGTTTCTTTCCTTGCAGGACCTCCGGCCTCAGGGCACAATTCTGCTGAAGTGAAGCCGAAGCGTGTGAAAGCAAATGGTGGAACGTGTTTGTTTTGTCCCCATAATGGAGCACACCCTGCTACCATACGCTCAGTGGGTCTCCTGCTCAAGCAGCAATACAACATAGCCACACGTTTCCCTCGCCTGTGATTTTGGCAGAACAGATTCTCTATGCTAGGGCAAGACATGAGCCATCGTCATCAAATTTGAATTCAAAAATACATTGGGTTCCCAGTTCGAAGCAGAGCCTATCAGGCATTGAGGGTTTTAGCTGGTGATCTGGCAACAAAGACTCAACCCTGAACCTCAGGTTTGTTTCAGCGATACATTTACAATGCCATTATCGCCGCATCTGCCTTCTTCCGATTGCACCCAATCCAACAGGAGTCATCCATGCCCTGCACTACCTAATTTGTCAAATTTGGGGGGGGGGGGGGGGGGGGGTATTTCCACCTGTCCAGGAGGTGGGTTCCCCAGCCCTGAAAGAGACAAGCTTGCACATCACAGAGGAAGGACAGCGGTTGGGAAGAGACAGAGCCTGCCTACGCACTTCTCTATACCCATGCAAGGCTCGCCTACGCACGTCTCTCTACCCAAGCATCTATTTTGCAGGAGGGAGGGAACCTACACCCTCCTACTTTATGCCTCACCTTCAATTTCGGTGACCCACTGGCTCTCTCATCCAGCAGGCTCATCGAGCTAAGCGGCTGGAGATTCTGATTTGTAAACAACGTCTTCAGCTCCAACATCACCTACAAGAGGGTGGCGGGGAAATGCAGAAATTAGGCCCCGGGCTCCAAATTCACCGCATTCTCTTTGCATGCCTGAAACTTGCATACAACGAGCAGTATCCTTACCTGCCCAGGCCAGCAAGACACGAGTTTCCCCACCTTGCATCAGGGATAGTGATATAAGTTATATAAATGGAACAGCATAAACAGGTAGGCTCAGATTTTGACGGTGTGGCGGAGCATACGGTACGTTTGTCATGCCCCACCATTTCTCTGGAACAGGCAGAAATAGATGGATATGCAAACAAACGCGTGTATTGAGGTAGCCGTCTATTTTCGCCCGCAGGGATAGTTTGCGCAGCTGACGCTAGCAACACATCTGTCACGTCGCTGTAGGCACCCTGATACACTCACCTCCTCAAACACACAACTGGTACCCCGGTCGAGCCGTCGAGCGTAGGTTCCGCCACACCATCACACCATCACAGGAAAGTAGTGGCACAGGTTCACCCCGAACATCTGCCTCAACGTACCCGACAGCCTCAAATGCTCACCTCATCAAACCAGGAGTCCCTCCCTCGACATGCTCCGCTCTTGGGAATGTGCTGGAGGGACAACATCACCTGCTCCAGGTGTGACGGAGGATACACGCCACTGTGGAAAACTGGGATCAGGACCTGTGTGACGAGAGGGCAGAGGAAACAAAAGTCAAAAGTTTATTGCAGGGCGCTGTGAAACATAGAGAAGAAGATATAGACGTGAAAGGATGTGGTGAAGGCAACGAGCGAGTCGATGCAGAGTGTAGACATGGACATACTGAAGAAGCCGAAGGAGTATTCAGAAGAAACCAGAGCTGCTGAACAAGGGAAACGGCGTCGCCTAACACACGCCAGCATACAGGCATGGAATGGGGGTTTACTGAGAGAGGACTAGAAGGTTGGGCCTGCCTGCAAGATCCAGCTTGCACGTCATCCAAGTCCGATATTCCAACTTACGCGTGTCCTGCCGGTTTGTGATTCACTTGCATGCAGAAGTGGCATGCATTAAGCCCTGCCTGCACTTGTTGTGCTTTATGCACTCTATGACAAAGGAGCCATGCAAAGGACATGCACACACATGGGTAACTCCATGCCGGCCTTTCGAATTAGATTGCCGACACCATGCCGGCTGTCAATGCAAGCCATTTCCCCAAAACGTCCGAGGGCATGTGCCCCGCGCAGCGCACGAGGCACGTGATGGATACGACATGTTTTACACTCAGCGCACCCACAGACGAGAGTATACCAGAAGACTTTTCCTTTTCAGCTTCATACCCCATGCCGCTATGCGACAGAATCAGAGCATGCCTAGAATGTGTCCCGCCAGGGGTAGCCCCTGGGCCTGGTCCCAGCAGAGAGCAGAGGCAGGGGTAGAGAACTAACATCATTCACCCACAGAGCTTTAAGGATCCGCCATCTGGAAGAGGTTCAGAGTATCCTGATGACACAGCGCAGATCTGCATTATGACATACAGGACGCTTGGGGGACTTTGCCCCAAAACAAAGTGGCACATTGAGAGCGATGGTCATACCAGGAAGACCCAAAGCAGTGTACATACCAATATACTGGGATCATAAGACTGGTTATCAGAGTGCATTATCTGTGACTTGCTTTAGCATCAATTTTGGGTGGTCGTACCCACCTTGCCCCTCAAGTGAGCCAGGGAGAACTCTGCGCGCTCGTACTTGGATGTGCCGTAGCGGTCAGAGCAGACAGCGATGAACACCGAGCAGTGCTTGAGGGCGTCTTGCGAGACTCTGACCCAGTCAACCTCACCCTGCATTGGCGGGGAAGTCAAAACAAGAGTTAAAAAAAATCATGAATGGGAAAGGCGGCCCGGTAGTACAATAAGGTAACATTCATACCAGGAGCAGCAGTGAGCATTCATTAGTTTAAGGGAGGGATAATTCCTATCCACAGTGATTGCAGGGAAGTCAAAAAAGGAGTTCAGTTAAGTAACATACACACCAAGAACAACTGTGGGGAATTTATCAGTAAGAGGTGTGTGTGGGGGGGCATTCCTTTCCACAAAAAAAGGTGTGTGTGGGGGGGCATTCCTCTCCACAGGAAAAGCCAATTAATCAGACCCACGCCTCAACATCAGTTCCTAAAAGAAAGTTGTTTTTTCAAGTCCTGAACCGCACCGGCAGGACTTCGTGATCCAAGAACACAGACCAGCCATCCGCCACCAACGCCTCGTACAACTGCTTGACCAAGCCGTTCCCATATTGACCTGAATCTTCCTTGCAGTACGATATTAAAATGTCCCATTGCTGCCTGCGAGGTTCACAAAACAAATCAAATGAATAACTAAGCACTCCAGGGCCGTCAGGGTAATGGAGACAGTGCGGCATAGGCTGGTGCCGTATCCGCGCCGTTACTATTCAAGGTTCACAAGAGCACTCAGTAGCTGCCATCGGGACCATCGAAGTGTGGGTGCATGCATTGAAACAGAGGTTTCAGAGCAGCGGTTCAGAGGCGAGTCGGGGCATGCAGGCTTTACACATACGCTGAGATCCATCAGGCTCTGAATGCATTGCATCCTATCTTCCAATGTCTTCACAGCATCACCAATTTCCCTCCTGGAAATGTGATCTGCATTATTTGCAGTGACTCAAACTATGACTGGGTTACTCACAGTGCCATGGCGTTCCCACTTTGGCGGACAGGGATAGTATCCTTGGCTCAGCTGCTGGACAACCTGGCTGTAATCTCCCTCAAAAGGTCCGGACGTTGGTGGATGCAGCAACACTCACGTAGGCTCCTACAGAGTTCAAATCCACATGTGGTTCCGTTTAGACTTCAGACTTTAGAGTGTCCTCCTAAGAAACATTAAGCTGGGGCATGAATTTTACATGGTCAGGTGCCATGAGCCAGCAGGCATTGCCCGTGACATTTAATAATGCATGCTGAGGTGGCATGAAAGAGCATGCATGGGAAATAAAATGTGTGGGCAGAATGGGATTCATACAAATGAAAAGTGCAAAACATTGGCCTCGCCCTTATCGGCTTTTTTCTTTTACTCCCAAGCCACATTCCCCATGTCAGGGATCTTAATTTATTATGCCCTGGTGAGGGAAATTAATCGTGCATGCACAATCAGATGCTATGAGCAAGCACGATAGATTTCAAAGCTTGAGCCAGTGCATGAGTGGCAAAGATGAAAGATATCATGATTAGGGGAGCAAAGGGAGAGTCTGGAATGTTGCATACAGTAGAAGTGGGGGGACTTGGGACATGGGTGCCCCTACACCCAGTGATCTTCAGTACCAGTACCTGGCATGTTCTCTGGGCATGTCGGACCTGTTAGGGCAGCTCTCTTGACTCTGAGCGCTCTTACCGTTCCTAGAAGACGATGTTTGATGTTCCTCCATCTGGCATCCGTAGCATCAGCTCAGGGCCGTGCTCCGCTGAGCATGAATAACAGCGATGTGAATCAGTCGTGAAGTCCTACGCCTCGATATATGTGCTCTTCAAGCCACGCTCAGGCCTCTATTGATGATGTCGTTGGCTGTATAAGCTAATCGTGGTAGATTATTTTTGTACCTCAAATCAGGGTCGTTTTTGCAGGTGCATGAAGTGCTCGCTTGAGATGCCCGTGGTAGCGTTGAGCTTATGACGAAAGAAAGAAAACGCCTGATCAGAGATCTCTGTGTCTGGTCGTGGCTTGAGGAACAAGACATTTGCAAGTGCCGTACGGTATACCGGGAAACAGAAATCAGGTCAGAGATTCAGGTGGTTAATCCACTACCTCAAACCTTGCTTGTCCAATGCTTCCTGCCTACAACACAGACGGGGCTTGTATTCTAGTTGCTGCCGGTGCCAACAAGCTTGGGCCCTCTCTATTAGAGGCGATTCATACCGGGTCGGATTGGTCAGATTGGTCACTTTCGCTCCGAAAGTGGCATGGGTTCGCTTCGCCAAAACAACCACTTTGGGGCCGGATTGGCGACGCCAACTGAATATGGCATTTTGAGCCAGATTCACTTCGCGTCGGCCACTTTCGCCACATTGGCAATTTCCGAAGGCCATCTGCCTTCGCCCCCGTATTTTCCCTTTCTCCGTCCTGTCGCCTCTTTATCCTGTGGCCGAGAGCATCCGTTGTTATGGTTACGCCGATGTAGAAAGGGCTAATAAACGTGACCGAAAGCAGACGGAGAAGGGTGCGGAGAAGGCACTGTCAAATGAGAAATGGAAGGCGAAAAGGAGGCTTGTAGCCGAGGTGTGTCAATGACGTTACACCACTGGGCCGAGGTGTGTGTTGTCAGTTCGGCTTACTTGCCTGGTGCTTAGTTATCAAATTGAGAGCAAGTGGCTATATGTTGCCCATAAGATTAAGCAGACCATGCAAAAAACCCCTTACTGCTTGGGGGTCTAAGAACCCCCCCTATGGGGGGGGGAGGGGGGTACCCCAAGAACAGGGGGGGGGATCTTATCAGGGGGAAGCGAAGCGAAAAAAAGATGCTCTTTCCTCCCCAAAGGGGATAAACAGATTTGTTGTTTTTAAAGACGCTCTTACCCAAGATAAAGTCTTCCCGAGCATAAGACTTTTTCAAGTACCTGCATGGGAATCTTATTGAGATTTTGCTTGGTACCGACAAAAAAAATCTGTAGGTACCTGAGGTAAACGACAAAAAGCGATTATACAAGTTATAAAAAAAAAAAGCAAAAAAAATGGCTTAATGATTAGCTACGCTAATTCAAAATCTTGTGTAACTTTTAAAAATGGGTTTATTTTATTTTAAATTATTGCAGCAAAGGTCAACAAGGCACTGAAGAAGACAAGTGAGTTGGTTTTGCTATGTCTCCATGCGGCTCTGCATGGAATCTTACATGAGTCCTGGCAGCAGGGCATGCCTGCTGCCCCAAGCCACGGCCATAGGCCGGGATGTATCTGAATTTGACATGTAAAATTATTCCTAGCAGCATGGCATGCAAGCTGCACCAAGCCATAGCCAAAGGCCGTGATGGATATGTATTGGACATGTAAAATTAGTCATGGCAACATGGCATGCCTGCTGCACCAAGCCACGGCCATGGGCTGGGATGTATCTGAATTGGAGATGTAAAAGTATTGCTAGCAGCAGGGCATGCATGTTGCACCAAGCCGCCACGGCCATAGGCTGGGATGTATCTGAATTGGACCTGACACATGCTGGAGATAATCGGTCTTATACGGCATATACTGAACATATGCATAAGGGGGGTTTGGTCCTAGAAAAGTGAAGAAGTCAGATGTCATGTGAAAAGCCCACGCTATCCTGGTGCCTCAGAGATGTCAATCAGTTCAGTCAGGACGGCCCAAGCAATGACGGCGATCAAAGTGGTACGACTCGCGACAACAACAAGTAGCAATGGAAGGCAATCAATAGAATGTCCCATCTTGGAAGTAAGAGGAATAAAATTTCGCTACTTTGGAGAATATATCTGGTGTGAATCGGTCTCCAGCGGTCGGATTGGGAACGTGAGATAGCGTGGGTTCACTTCGACCAACTGCCACAATCAGTTCGCCGGTGTGAATCGCCTCTTACACTGTTGATGGCTCCAACTACATAAGGTCACATAAAAAATTACAAATATGTACAGAATGGCTGGAACGTACGGTACCGGTATATGTGAAACTAACTACTGGAAAATATGAAACTAACACCACGCACGGTATCATCAGAGCTGGAGTTTAAGGCATCCATGCGGCCCTCGATCATGCCTACATACACTGTAAAGGCTACACACCTTCCGAACCCGCCTTGACCATTGCCCCCTCCCTGGCTAACTTCAAAGACAGTCTTTGGCTCTTTGCAGCACTCACCTCATACAGAAAGCTGTCTTCTACCCACATATCATTGAGGAATGAGGACAAGCAAGCAGGCACAAACAGCTCCCCCTAGCCATCTGCCAAGTTATTGTGATATTATTTGCTAGCCACCACTCACCACCCATGACAAGTTTCCCTGAAACAAACACATATTTATATACACATATCTCTGCAGCATTGCAGTTTTACTTCCCAACAAATTCAAGTTATTGGTCTCCACGTAACTACGTAAGGGTGGAACCACTCAGCCACTCAGAAGCCAGAGAGGCTGTTGCTAAGTTGCGTGCTCGTATAATCTGGCTAGTTCCAACAGCGCAGCTTGGCTAGCTTGGCTTGGATACGGTACTTGGATGAGCTCCAACGATCATTGGCTGAGAGTGCGCGGCACCCTGGCGTAACTGCTGGGCTCAAGCAAGGCGAGGGCTCAAATCCGTGTCTGGCCTCCACCATGAGCCGTCTCTCGCCGGCTGTAGGCATGAAGCACTACTGCTACCTTGAGAGTGGGGGAGGAAGGCAATGGCAGGGGCTGAGGTGGGTAAGATTCAGTTGTTCCCCCACTGCAATGGCACTAAGTGCAGTGGCCGGCATTGTCGTCCCTCTTTTAGCGCTTCAGGCTTTCCGCTGTGATCTGCTGTCTTGATGTGAGGACTAAGCCTTGGTTTCCAATTTCCATGCACTGACATAACACCTTGGCGGAATTTTGACTTTCATGACGGGAAGTAAAACTCCGCCTCCAATATAGAGAAACACTATTTTATTCAACAGCTCCACCTTTCATGCTGCTGTTGCTGATGCTCCATGTTCTTCCTCAGCTGATGTTAGTGTCCCCCCTCCCCTTGAGCTGCTTCCCCATGCTGCTTCTTCATGCATAAGCAGAAGTGCATGACAGCCCTCTTACCAATGATAAAAATTGGGGATAATAGTGTGCATGCTCGTTTGTTTCCTCCGCCATCATAAGGGTACGTATCTTGATCAAGCTGACTATCTAAATAGTGTTTTACATAAGCCGAGATCGTGTGAGCGCTTAAAAAACTCTGCATGAAAATTCTGCTGGTGTCGATGATTTTCCATACATATGTGAAGCATACCATATATTCATATATGACTCTTGGAGGTGAATAATTATAGAGAAACGGCAGTATGTTGTGGCAAATCAAATTTCGTGCTTATTTATTTCAGTTTGATTGAAGGTCATCTCAAGCAGTGTGGTATTTGAGCACTCGTTCCTGTCCCTAAGCTAAAGTATAATCCTAAAATTTAAGATGATTACGTACACGGGCATTTCTTTCTTTCTTTCTCCAACACGGGCATCGTTGTTGGATCAGCCTTATCCAAATGATATTCTCATGTGCTATTGCAGCGTTTGCATTCATGGGCGGACAGTCAGGATTATTAAGCCGTAAATCAAGCAGGTTTTCGGCATGGACGGGGATGGATGGAGTTTCTCCAAGGATATAGAGGTAAGTCATCACAATGCTTTTCGTAGGCAGTGCCTGGGCTTTTCGTAAATCTGTGGCCGAATACGTTCTCCTGAGTGAAATTCATCGTGAACACCTTATTATCAGTCTTTTACAGCAGCCCACGAGGTTTCATTTTGGGACATTCTTTATCATAGACCAGATGAAGACCTCGGTTTGCCCGGGAAGTCTCTATTTTTCTGCTCTGTGTCCTAGTTCATTTCGTGCTCGTACCGGATTATGGGCACTTGTCCCATGCATAAAATGTGATGCTCTGCTGGTTTTTTAAACTTTGCTTTCCTTGCCCCATTCCCCCCCCCCGCCTCACCCTGTACCCCTTGCTACCACCTGTCGAACAAACTCCAACTGAGCAGTTGGACCATGGGCTCAATCATAAATCAATTTAATTTCCTATACCAGGCTAGTGCAATCCATAGCAAGCAATTCGCTCACACTCACCATCTAAGGACAAAAGAAATCGACGATAGCCGGCTGAATCAGGGGGACAAATGTATCCTTCACCAGGTTGAAGGCTGTCATTGTTGTGAGGGTGGATTGTGTGGCGTCGACCACGGCGGTGCTGTTCATCTTTACCGCCGTGGTCTTGAATTCGCTGATGCGAATAGGCGAGTACACGAACGTGGCGAAGCTGACAGCCCTGCGCACATGAAAGATGGAATGTTTATTCATTATGCGTACTCAAGCGGTCAAACCTGCCGCACTGACAATGCATGCACATCTTGTGGGTGAGGATGCTACCGTAGTTGCGCACTTCACTTGCACATTCCAGGATACATGCAGTATGCAAGTTGTTGGGCTTAGTCTAGTGACCTTCAAGTGTAATCAGCTGCAATGCGGCAATCATGCACGCCCGATACACCTGGCCCTGTAGCCAGCCCGATTGTTGCCATGAGTGAGCAGATATGCTGCCAAGCAAGAACGTCTTGCCTGCACACGGCGAGATAGCTAAGGGGCTTTCACCCATTTGAGGCATTCTGCAATTTACATCCACTACCAGCGGTGGCCGTGGTGGAGGGGGATCAATCTCTGGTATGGTGTCGCTTACAAAAGGTCTTAAGATCAAGAATAGATGTTCACAATGAGGAATATGTGAGTGTTTTGTCAAACCTTGCTCTTGCTTACCCGGATACCACCGCCATCGCCAGGCAACGGATGCGGAACAGCAGCCTCTGGTACTCCTTCTCTGCAATATCAATATATCATGAAGTGAAATGGTAAGATATTTCTTTCTGTCAGAGGAAAGGATTCCAACAATCTTCCGATCAGGTGCTCAATGATCGGAAGATTGTTTTTCGTGTTCTAAATTGAGCAGACCGGACGCCATAAATTGTTAATTTTGTTTTTGAACGGAGCAACAGGGACAGGCAGAGGCAAGCCACCAAGCAGGAAGGGACAGGTGAAGGCCCCCAGCAGGTAGGGGCAAGCGCGTGAGCTGGGCCAGGGTCAGCACCAAAGCACCAAAATAAGAGAAGGATGAGGAGGCACCAAGTGGGGGTAGTAGTGGCAGGGGCTGGGGCAGCAGCAGGGCAACACCAATAGAGGAGGATGAGCGGTCATCAGCATCATTATCATCTGATGAGGTGTTGGAGGGGTAGCAAGATGGGGAGCCTAAGTAGCAAGCTGGCTGCTGATGGCATGAGGGGGAGCAACAAGATGGGAGGGGGGTGAGGCGTTCAGAGATGGTGGAGGAGCATTCACAGGTGGGTGAGGATATGTGTCATGTGATGACTTGGATCTAGATTCTAGAGTAGAGTGAGGCAGCTGGGGGGTTATCAAACGACGAGACGCTCGATGAGGGGCTGTGGAGGTTGGCAGCAATCAATCATCCTTGCGCCCAACCTACCAATGTGCGAGTGTTTTGTTACCGGCTGTTGTACATACATGCCACACTAGACATAGCTGTCCTTATCGTTCTTTTGGATCCAACTAGATTTTGACCTTTGGGTGGTTGCATTAACGCTCGACTGGGCCCTTCTGAACGCAACTTTTGGGTGGCTGCATCAACACGGTGCGGCAACAAAAGAACGATGAGAGCTGAAAGCCATGGCTTCAAGAAAACCAGTCAAACCATAATTTAACGAACTTGAACCTAATGAAGCTGAATCACCGCAATATCACTGCCAGACACTTCTGCAAACAAATAAGCCCTCAATCAAAATTGTACCTGAGTCACCTTATTTCCAATATTTTTTACATAACAAAATCAATGGTATCACCAAGGGTATCACCATAGCTTCTTATCACTATAGGATGGTGTTACACTGTTACTAGGCAGCCTATTGGCAGTGTATACCCAGTAACCCAGCAGTCATCAAATGGCGGTAGCTAGGGCCTGGATTTGAATAATACCGTACCACACGTGATCTACCCAGGAGTCCAAGCTTGAGGACCTGAACAATGCACGATATCTAGCAGTGCTGCACTCACTGCTGCTCAGTCCAAGGACCAGGATCTCTACAGTACAGCATAGTATCTATCCGTCCCATATCTATCAGTTTAAGTGTGAGGATCCCTACAAGCAAGATAGAATGAATTAAGTACCTAGCTGGCTAGCTATCACCTTGTAAGGGATTTTAATTTATAATAACACTCAGGCAGTCTTGCCTGGGAGTTGATTGTCCTAGGGCAGAAATCAGATTGGATTTCAGTCTCTTACTCACCGCGGTCTCTCAGCTGCACCTCAGTCTGGTGCAAGTCCAGTTTTGCCATTTGCAGGCCTTGTGCAGCTGCAATGGCTGTTTGCAGAAGACGATATTCATTGCCTGCTCGCAGGGCTGCCATCGAGTAATTTTATTTGCTCCTTGTGTATGACCGGCATTTTTTTACCATCTACCAGCAGCAGCAAATCGCTGCGGGTTAGCGCTGGAATAGGGAGAGCCTGCGGGGGAGCCTGCATTCTTCAGTTTAAAACCATCCACGAGATCGGGTACAGTTTATATCGAGCGGGGGAAACCTGCGTGAACCCTACCGAAAACCTCGTCCGAGGGGGGTCTTTGTCTCTGTGAGGTGGTTCAATTCGTGAATAGCTTCTCATCTCCCTTGAAGCCACGCCTCCTAGCGTCGTCTTTATTTCTTTCCCTGTTTGGACTTGTTCATTTCTACCCTTCCTGCTTCCGCGCTGTCTACTGCAAAAATGAATCGGGCGGAATATAACACGTTGCTCACCTCACTGCAGTGCAGAGACCGAGAAATTGAGCTAGAAATTGCAAATGAATTCCAACACTTTATAGCGCCGATGGAGGATGACGAGATAGCGGAGAGATATGAGTCATACATGCCCTTCTGGGGGGAAGACGGTAGATTCATCAAGCTGGGACAAGAGCAGTGCCTCTTGTCCAACCTCATCCGAGAGCTGATGTCGCGCGGCTTGCAGGCTGGACGCCGTACAGGTGTGCCAGGTCGGGGCCGTAGCTCGTTGGACGGGGCGATGGACTATGGGGCGCTGACTGCCCTCTGTGCTTGCATGCTAGCTGGTTCTTCTTGGTTTGGGTCAATCTATGACAGAGGCTCAGAATTTCACAATTGTTTCGCTTCCGCCGGTGTATCAACATGAGGGCATTGCATCTGTGATCTGTAAGGAAGAGGCTTGAGGTCCGAGAACCCAAGCCCCTCTTCAATGTGGTAGTTTCCTGCATGTGGGGTCTCTTTTTGAAGATGGATTACTTCGCGATTTTGTATCACCTCACCCTGCAAGAGGGAATTCTCAATTGATCGTACGGCATATGCTCCCATGAGACTGTGTGACCATGGAGAAAGGAACCAGCTTGGAAGCAGGGAGTGCCAGGTAGGGCTCCGCCTCACACGGCGCCCATGGCATGCCCCAGGCCTTGCATCCTTTCTGTTCTGCCGAGTTTTGCACGTCCATAAACTAAGGTGCCTGTGAAGCAGGCGGCGAAGGTTAGAGAACAATTCATAATTCAACTGAGGCTCCACAATTCAAATTTGGCTGCATCATTACCCCCACAGCCCACGCCCACCCCACCCCACACCCCTCTTGGGCATGGCTGTGGTGTTTCTTTCCTTCCTCTCAATCCCTCTGAGGCCACCGCCTGTGCTCCCACCATGCAGCTTCTGGTGATGCTTCTGCCACAGTACGTGCATCCGTCCCAAGCAGCGGGGAGGATGAAGGCCAACCGGGTGGTAGGCTATCACCTTGTCGAGCCAAGGATGGCAGGTGCAAGAACGAAAGCGAAGAAGAAAATGAGCAGGGCTGCGCGCCTGCAATGTCTGCTAGGGGGCTGCAGGAATCTTCTGAGCTTACGCTTGAGTGTACGGCCTCGTCGATGCTGCTGAGAAGGGGCAGCCGCATGAAGGAGACTTGTGGATGCAGCACCCCATGCGGAGGAGGCGACCCAGGCTCCCACAGCATCCTGGACATGCCAGAGTATGAGCATGCCCCTTCCCATTCTTCAACATCCCCCTGGTTGAGGCAACGATGGACCCAACCAAAGGCAGCGCCCTGCAAGAGGCACAACTCAGATCCATAATGATCCCCCAATGTCATGCTGCGAGTGGCCACTGGCCACCCCAGGAAATCGATGATTTTCTGGCGGCAGATGATCTCAGGCCCTAACAGTCATCCAGCCTTTAAGCTCCCGATGTGCAGGGTCCGCATGTGGCCATGGATTAGCTGGCAGGGTGACTCTCTGGGTATGTGTTTCAGGGCAAACCAAAGCAGTTTCTTACAAGGAGCAGCAGTTTTTGATGAACATAAACCATTGCAGTATCCAGTGTACACCACAGCCCTCCCGCCCCACCGCCAAAGCTGCCCTGCTCAGCTCGTGCACTACAGCCTTGCCCGCCGTCCTCAGCTCGCGCCTCACGGCGCTGCTCAAGTACTCGCGTTGTAGCTGCCGTAGGCCATCGCGGTCACAGCCGTCTCGCCCAACGCTTCTCTCGCGACCAGTTGGACGCACTTGTTGTTGCTGGTGCATGACGCGGCAGTAGCTGCACTGCAAGCTGCGCCGCCGCACGCGATGCCCGCAACAGCAGATGCTGCAGCCACGGGCAGGGAGCAGGGTCCTGACCTGGCTGCTGCTGCTGCTGCTGCTGCCACCGAGGCTTCAGCAGCAGATCCGGTTGTGACAGGTGGCGGATTGGCAGCAGATCCGGTGATCATGTAGCAGAGGTTGTTTCGGAGCCGGATGAGAGCGCCGTCAGCTGCGCCGAGTTTAACAGGCTTCTCCATGAGGAGGGCGCCCCGTCAGGACTCCTGAGGTGAATGGTGATGGCAGCCATCAGGTCCGCGAAACCGGTGGCCGGATCTGGATCCGCGGTGCAGGACCTGGGCGCTGATGCCTCGTCAGGAGCTGTCTAGCCTGGCTTGGATGAGTGGGGCATCGGGGAGTTGGGACAGCGCCGGTGGATGCAGTGGAGCAACTGAGTGGAGCACATGAGCGTATATATGCGTGCTCCTGGCGGCCTTGGCGTGCTGCGGCTGCTTTGCAGGGTGTTGCGACCCTGCGGGGACGCGGCGTGTCACTTTCTGCTGCTTGACCACTGGCGGTAGGGGCAATCAAGGTTTGGTCCCCATCAGCCCAATGGTGGCCGCCTAGCAGCCTGACAAAGACAGTCTGTTGTGCTTCAGTATGAGCATTGGTGGATACGGTGTTCTTTGGAGGCTGTGGAGGCTGTCTTGTAAGTTAAGCACCACATTCCGAGTTTTTCAGATGTTAGATTTCAGAACTTCTGTTTCTCATTCTATCGCGATGCCTTGCGGAGCGCCCTCCCATTGTCCGAGCCTGATAGCTCTTGACAATTGTCTCTTGTTGATTATGCATGGAAGGCGTTTACCGCAGCAACAGCTGTGCAGCCTGAGTGAGGCAGCTCCGAGGTACAGCCAGGTCGCAACAAGTTTGTTTCCTGATAATGTACTTGAAGTTAATTGAGAATGATACGTCGAGATGATATCTCAGTGATGCAAAACCCGAGATTGGTCACTAGAATAACTCAGCAACATACGAGCCTCCCCCTGCCTCATGGCTAACGTATGGGAATACAGTCAATGACGTCACACCTCTGGGCCCTGCTTAAAAGGCTCGGCCGCGTATGGCAATATAGCGAAACCTTTAAACATGTGTAGAACGGTAGTGCATGCACCTAAGTGTCTCTTACTACGAATGTAACAGATCAATGCAGAAGTGGATTTGAGGGTGCAAACAAGTTAATGACGTTACACCTCTGGGCCCTGCTTAAATAAAGCTCGGCCACGTTGGCAAGACTTAAGGGTGCAAACAAGTATAAAAAGAACTGTCTGCGGCCCTCGATCATACCCACACACCTCCCGAACCCGCCTTGACCATTGCTCCCTCCCTGACTATCTTCACTGGCTGGCATTGGCTCTTTGCAGCACTCACCTCATACAGAAAGCTGTACTCTACCCGCATGATCCCATTGTGGAATGAGGACAAGCAAGTAAGCTGCAGGCACAACTCCTCTTGGCGATCCGCCAATTTTGTCTCTCCCGTGCGCACGATAGCATGCGCACGCTCCTCCAGAAGTCAAATCACATTTTGGTATCATCGGCAATGAACTTGCTGACATTGAGGCCACAGAAGCCTTGGAATCACCCACCATTTACATTTAACCTGTCTACTATCAACAACCAGCGAATGGCATCCCTCCCAGCTTGGCCCTGGCCAACCTCAGACAATACACAGACAGGACGGGTCATGGACCCTCTATGGCTCTCTTCACCTACCCCAAACCCTCTTCCTACCGCCTCTCCCGCACCCTCTTCTATCTACACTACCGTCCCTGCTGCCGATCCCCTATACCAGCACCCATATTCTGGCGACCTTAACTAACTGGTACTGGTCTTCCCAACCTGCCTCCTTGCGGGCGCCAGTCCTGGACCTGCGACTGTGCGCTTTGTTGAGGCCTATTTTTGTTGTTTTCTTTGCCTTCTTTGGGAATAGGCTTGAGAGGGGCATGGGTACTTCGGGTTGCTTTTCCTTTGTGTTCTTCTCCTTCTTTCCCATTTTTTCTCCTTTATTTTGTCCTGCCCCAAGTGTTGTTTCCATCTTTCCTCCCAACTCTTAACAGTTAGGCGCCCGCGCGGCCGAGCCTTTTTGAGCAGGGCCCAAAGGTGTAACGTCATTGACAATTCAACAACCAGCCATCAACCCATTGTCACTGAATTTGCACCTGTCCCTGTCCCTGTCTACGCCAGCGCTTTCTATTCAAGCCTTGTCCGCTGCTGGAGCGCCAGGCGCGAGCAAGGCGGAAGCTTTCGGGGAGCCAAATAAATTTCAAATCAAATTAAGTACGGTAGATGAATGGTAGCTGAACTGTGCAGCCCGGGCCCCAGGCCAAGCCCCAGGAATCCGAGGGAGGTTCATAGGTGCTCACTCTGTAGGTGCTCCAGGCAGCGGCCTGAGCAGCTTCATTGACGTCATCAGCTGTGCATGCCACGACTCATGCAGCCTCCAGTTGACAGGTGGCAAGGCCGGATGCCAGTAACCAGGCAGCTACCTCAGCAGCTGCAATTCCGGCATTGTCAGAGGTGGGGTTGATGCAGATCTCGAACGCCACCGCTAGCAGTCACCGTCCTCCTCTAAATGGCTTGGCTGCGTCTAGGCGCACAACCGTCCGTGTGGTTAAGATAAATGGGACTAAAATCGTTACATCATTGATCCAACGAAAGGAACATGATACCCCGGGTGACATGCCATGTGACGATGAAGGCAGCAATGCACTGATAAGCTCGGGTATGCACCGTTCTAAACTGATTGGCTCGGCGGCACGCAAAATGGATTTAAGGCCTCTACTCGTCCTTGGCTCTGTTTTCCCCTTTCCGTGCGCCTGTGTGTTTTTGTGGGGGGGGGCCCCTCTCTTTTGTGTTTAGCTCTCTGTTTCCTTTCCCCTCAGTTTTCCCCTCCCAACTCCCTTGTTGGACGCCTACGCAGCCGAGCCTTCACCTATGCACGTATTCAGGTCAATACTTAGCCCAGCCCAACTGTGCATGTATGGCCCCGATAAGATAGTGCTTAAGCGTGTCCAGGATTTCAAGTTATTGGGCATCATTCAGCACGAGAGCGGCAGCATGAGGAAGGCCATGCAAGGTAGAGAGGTGCCTTTCGCTACCGCGTTGCACCATGTCCGCCGCATGGCCGCCAAGGTGCACCTCAGGCATCATCTGCCTACACGCATCCGGTTGGCGTCTGTCTATGCAGCGCCTGTGGCCAACTACGGTGATGTGGTGTGGGCCACCGATCACCTTAGGCCGCGGCATTACCTCAAGAGCAAAATGCAGTCCAGCTTCCTCCAGCATCTACGCCAGGCTGCAGGGCTACCTCCATCCGCTGCGAGTTGGGGGGTCGTGAGGGAGCTGCAGATCCAGCCGTTACAGCGCAGTTGGTGGCAGCATGTACTTTGCTTCTACAACGTAGCGGTCGGACCAGCAGCACAGCAAGGCAGCCCACTCATGGCGGCAGCCATGGCGGCCGACATGCAGCTCGCTGTCAGGCAGGGCACCAGAGGGCGCAATTGGTGCAGTGATTTGCTAGGTGCCTTGCTAGGGCTGGGATCAGCCGATCTCAAACTGCGTCAGACGGCAACTGACTTACAGCCGCCGCCTGTCAGAGATGTCAATAACGTTACACCTCTGGGCCCGCTCAAAGCTTGGCCGCGTGGGCGCCGAACTGTTCAGAAGATTTGGCATACGCCCTACGAGACTTTTTGAGCAAGGCCCAGAGGTGTTACGTCATTGACTCGTCCATGAGAAAGACCCATACAAGTGGAAGAGGCGAATTTCCACAGATTTATTAAGTTTGGGAGTCTGAAAGGTCGAGCGCGTTAGTGTTACTCTCAACCCCAACCAGGGCATAAAATGTTGAGAGATTGAACCCGCCACATGACATTCTCTCTCCCCCCTGCCTATATCTCTGGGGTCCGTGCGTGTCCGCCCCCGTCACATAGGAGGGTGGCCTGGCTGCACCATGGTCCTGGCTGTGCATGGTAGCTGATGAGCTTAGTCATTACCTACCAGCCCCACGCAACCGGGCGTTCAGCAGGGCCCATCTGGTATGCACCGTTATAAACTTCAAACCCAACGGCTGATCCGCCGCAAGCAACTGACAAAGGCAGGGCAAATCCATTTCACACGACTGTCACACGGAGAGATGGGTCCTATGTTTACTGATAGATATCGGAACATGTAGCCCAAATCACCGATTTTTCCTGACCTTCTTGGTTCTGGGCTAAACGCAGATGGAAATACCTGCCATAACTGAGCGACGGGGAATCCAGTTCGGCGGGGTGTGGGAGTTTTAGTTGTATTACTATACCGGTATGTCAATGACGTTATTATACCTCTGGGGCATGCTGATGAAGCTCGGCCATGCTAATGAAGCTCGGCCACGTCGGCAAACAAAAAGTCAGTTAAAATTGCCAAGGGAGAAGGCACAAGAGGAAAGAAAGGATAGCAAGTTCACCCACCAAACAACCAGAACACAAAGTCTGGCAAACCGTATCCCCTGCTCCTGAAGAGACTAGCCTTTATGAAGTTAAACTACAAGTTGCAGGAAACCAGGGCCTCTCACCCCTGCCTGCAGGCTCTCCGACTGTACCGGTTTGTAATTAGGTTTTAACCTGGTGACAGATTTGGTCTCACGACGACCCCTTACATATTCCAAAATGTGACATGTATGAAATTCATTTTCATTATAGCCTGGAAACTTGTTAACTGCATCGTTCACACGATTAGGAATCCATCAGCATTTAACTTCGGCCACTCTTGGGCAACAACCCCGACATAAAATCTTAAAATTTTGGCTGCACCCCCTGGCTAAAGCCCTAGCATACAATATAAAAACTTAGGATGCAACCCTAGCATAAAATCTGAAAACTTAGGACGCAACCCTATAATAAAATCTAGAAACTTAGGCTACAACCCTAGACCTTCAGATCTGAAGACTTCACACAGGCTACAACCCTAGACCTTCAGATCTGAAGACTTCACGCAGGCTACAACTCTAGACCTTCAGATCTGAAGACTTCACGCAGGCTACAACTCTAGATCTTCAGATCTGAAGACTTCACACAGGCTACAACCCTAGACCTTCAGATCTGAAGACTTCACGCAGGCTACAACTCTAGACTTTCAGATCTGAAGACTTCACACAGGCTACAACCCTAGACCTTCAGATCTGAAGACTTCACGCAGGCTACAACTCTAGACCTTCAGATCTGAAAACTTCACACAGGCTACAACCCTAGACCTTCAGATCTGAAAACTTCACGCAGGCTACAACCCTAGCATCGATGAAACCTGAAATCAACATCATACATCCAAATGACACCAAAGGCCTTCCAAGCTGCTCAGTTCCTCACTGACCAAAAAGGGGCAAGCACACACTTACATGGCGCCATGCAAGCGACAGCAATAGCATATATATGTGATCACAGCAAACAGACGTGCTATCTATGTCATGTTCCGGATGGAGGAGCGTATTCCACAGAACGACACAGAATGAAGTATCGAAGCCGTGAAGCACCAAGGAAAGTAGCCTAGCTAGCTAGCCACTTTCTTGCTTGGGTTTTTCTTCCAAGCAATGCCTCTGGCATAAAACCCTGGCAATGCAACAGAGACATCAAGCTCCAATGAAAGGTTGTGTCAGCAAGCATAAGGGACGTTCCGCCGCCTCTCGCACGCATGGCACAGTTGACGTCGCCATCTTTGTCAACTGGGCGATGGCGTCTCCAGGAGTAGAGGCGATCTTGTCCCTGATCTCCACGTTGGCTGCCGCAAGGCCCCACAACATATTTGCAGCACAGATCTGCACTACCTCTGAGGTGTCAGCGCTCAACAAGGCCACGATCTAGATGACTGCACCTGGAGTATTAGCAATCTTTACAATGTTCTCTGCACTCAGTGAAAGGGCGGTCAATACCCCCGCTGCCTTCACCTGCAGAGGCAGCTCGCTTGAGCTCAGCAATACGATCAGCTGATTGATGGCACCATGAGCATCAACGATCTTGGCTTGGTTCCCCTCGTGCAGGACAAGGCTGCATAACGCCTGCACTGCATATTCTTGCACTATCATGGATGGTGAGCTCAACATGACAACCAGCTGGGCGATGGCACCAGGAGTTTCGCCAATCTTGATCTTGTTCTCCTCATTTCTTGCAAGGCAACACAGCGCCATCACTCCTCTCTGTTGCAACTCCTCCATGCTCGACGCTGACAAGGCGACCAGGCGGGTCAAGGCTCCAGGAGCATCCGCAATCCTGGCATGGTTCCCAACATTGGTTGCAAGGTTGAATAGCAAAGCTGCTGCTGGCTCCTGCACCCTGGCTGAGCTCATCAAGACCAGCTGGGCGATGGCACCATGCGTACCAGCAATCTTGACCTGATTCTTCTCATCGCCGTTCGCCAGGTTGATCAACAGCTTTATTGCATTCTTCTGCACGTCCTCTGAACTTGTGCTCAGCAAGTCGACCAGTCGGGGAATGGCTCCGGGAGTCTCAACGATCGCGAGATGGTTCCCAAAATTGGTGGCAAGGACCGAAAGCATATACACTGCCTCCACCTGCATGCTTGTTGAGCTCGACAAGACCAACAGCTGGCTGATGGCCCCATGGGAACTAGCAATCCGGACCTGATTCTCCTCATTCCTTTCTGCTAGGTTCCTCAACACATGAAGAGCATTCTCCTGCACCTCCTCTACCCTTGAGCTCAGTAAATCGACCAGTCGGGGGAAGGCTCCAGGAGCATCAGCAACCTTGTTCCGGTGCACGACCCTGTGTGTCATGTTCCAAAGCGTCATCGATGCAGATTCCTGAGTTGACATTGAGCTTGAGCTCAGTAGGACGACCAGCTGCTGGATGGCTCCAGGGGCATCGGCAACTTTCTTCAGGTTCTCGACCGTTTCTGTGATGCTCCGGAACACCAACGCTGCACTTTCCTGGATTCTCATTGAGCTTGAGCTCAGTAGGACAACCAGCTGGGGGATGGCTCCGAGAGCATCGGCGATCTTGACCTGGCTCTTGTCATCCAGCGCACGACTTGACAATGCACCTGCGGCGATATCCTGCTCCAACTTCTTGGGTGAGAAAAGCTTGGCCACGATTCTTTCGATGGCAGAGGGCTTCTTTTCCGCAACCTGGTTCACATATACAGGCAGTTTCAGTGTGCAATAATGTGATTGTGCAATGTGAATATCAGGCACCTTTTGGTAATGCACGCGCTCAGGAATGAGTAATGCTCGCGCTTATGAGCATCGTCATTCAGCACCATACCAGAGGGAGTCGAGGGCACCCTCCCACCATGCGCTTGGTGTGTCTCCTGCTCATTCAGCGCAGGCCAATGTTTCTTTTTTCGAGATACAGCTACATGTCAGCTTCACTCTGGCTTCTGACCAGAGGCCCCAGTTGCGGCCAGCAAAACTGCCATGGGCACCAGTCAAAGGCCGGTCCTGGTTTGGTCTCAATCGGGCCTTTGGTGGCCGTGGGGCGGCTAGCCGAAGGTGGACTTGTAGCCGAAAAAAGAAACACTGGTGCAGGCAGGTATTCCATCCCCCCGGATGATTCAGGAAGTGAAAAAATAGTTGTTGATGATGCAAGCGTTTTCAGCCCTCTTTCCCAAATGCAAATTCAAATTCAAATGACTTGCTTGCCTGCCAGTAAGTGCCCCACCCATGTTGAGAGGTAGCGGGGGTGAGGCACACAAATTATCACCGGTCTGAGATTCTATTATAGCGAATAGCGGTACTGGGTACAGGTGCGGGATTGTTCTCTTAGAACCGAAATTCCTTGAAAGCCCAATGCAGACATGAATATTTTCCTGATTTTCAGAGTCTTAGCGGGCTCCTAGTACTCCCATGATAGTCTTTACTGTGTTTGATGGCATAGCATTGTTTTTTTGTTGCCAAGCTACTGTACCAGTTGTACATAGTGCCACATAAAACAACCACCGTCGGGAGCCCTTGCATCATACGTTCCATGAAGCGATCCATTCCCATCGCTGCCTTAGATATGCTGAGACTCCTGTCCTTCGATTGTAGCCGATCAAATTATGATTCACCCTTGCAGGGCAACTGACGGAGCCTGGATTGCCTACGTCTTCTCCAACGATGCACCCTAGTTTGTCTTACCTTAGCTCTTGATGGGCTACCGGCCTCCTCTGTAGGCAAGATTATTTTGCCGGGGGGCTCGGGGTATAGGCTGTTCAGCAAGATCTTCAGCTCCAACATCACCTTACAATAAAAGGCAGGGGGGGGGAAAGACAGGGATTGGGTTCCAAGGCTTCAGATTTTTACTTAGCAGCTTATTTGCAGCCCTTCACATTTGATCCTCCTCACATTACAAGGCTCTGCATCGTCATAACAGCACGTATGCGGCAATCCATCGAGTAGGCACAGCCCTAGACTCGGACATGCTCACCAGGGACCAGTGTTTATTGTTTCGGCTACAAATCTAGCCTTGAAAGGCCGCCCTGCGGCTGCCAACGGGCCATTTAGGACCAAACCTGGATCGGCCTACGACTGGTGGACACAACAGCAAGGCTGGCCACAAATGGGGCCTCTGGCCTGCGGCCAGAGTGTAGCTGACATGTAGCTGAGTCTCGAAAAAAGAAACTTAGCCAGGGACAGCGCACACAGCTTCACCCACAAATCCAATATGTCCCATTAGATATGCTGACCTCATCAGAAAAAGACAAGTATCCTTGTACAAGGAAACTAGCTTAAGTCCCGCCACACCATGACACACCGGCAGAGGAAAAGCTCGGGCAGATCCACTCACAAGAAAGAAATAAAGCTATGCCCTATAAGGGCGTGGAGGTTCAGTAAACAGTACAGCTTGGAGCAGATCCACCATGCCCCGCCCACTCATCATGTTAACATGCTCACCTCATCAAACCAGGAGTACTGCCGTACTTGCCATGCTCCGCTCCGGGGGATGTAGTCAAGGGACGACATCACCTGCTCCAGGTGTGACGGAGGATACACGCCGCTGTGGACAATGGGGATCAGGACCTGGGCATGCAGAGGGAACAAAAGCGGCACTTCGGCATGATGGAACATCAGCGCGTCCAAAAATAGAAAGAGAGAAAACTACGCACCGAAGGGAAAGGTTGAGGAAACAGCATGTCCGTCTTACGGCGCACACCATGGGCCGTAAGATGGACATGGTGTGCAGTTCGCCCAGCATTTGGCATGTCTCATATCATGTTTCCAGCATGCACCGAAGGTACGTGCATGTTTCTTCGAAACCAGAACAGACACCCTGACTCCACCGCATGAGACAGTTTTAGAGCCTGCCCACTGTGTGTCAACAGGCCAGAAGTAGCCCTTCGACATCCAGCCAGCGGCAGAGGGCAGAAACTCGGCTAGCACCAGCAGCTTCAACATTCGTCTCAGGAGCCTTGGGGGTCGATAATCTGGACGCAGATGATCAGCACAGGTGCTGCACTGATCTACACTATGGCCGGTAACGGCGCGGATGTGGCTTCCACCCAGGCTGTGATGTTTCCTCAACTCTCACGCCTACCATGGGGCGTAGCTTTTCTTTCTTTCTATGGCCAGCGGTTTCTGTGGGGGCTCTGCCGAAACAAGAGGACGGCACATACCGGTAGAGAGCATTGGGGGTCATTCATGAAGACTGCATGTGAAATACATGTCGAGATTGATTGGGATCGTCAGACTCGTTATCAGAATCACTTTCTGTGATCATGATGTACATGGCTTAGGGTTCTAGTACCAAGGGGGTCGTCCCCACCTTGCCCCTCATGTGAGCCAGGGAGAACTCTGCGCGCTCGTACTTGGATGTGCCGTAGCGGTCAGAGCAGACGGCGATGAACACCGAGCATTGCTTGAGGGCCTCTTGAGAGACTCTGACCCAGTCAGCCTCACCCTGCATTGGCGGGGAAGTCAAAACAAGAATTTAATACTGTAAGAAAATATTATGGTAGCACGATACGGCACAGGACTGAACCACATGGTACAGGTTACGCCGGATTGTGTTACCAAGGTAGCACAATACAGCATATTTAGCCAGATTGTGCCAACATACAAATATGCACATCGGAATTAGCAGTGAGCCGTCAACAAAGCGGTGGATGGGGGGGGATTTCTCTCTACGCCCTCAGCCTATCAACCAGATGTGCTCATAATCCTCACACATTTCCATGGCTGCAGCAGTTTGTTCATTTGAGTTCTAATGCACACCGGCAGGATTTGATCGACCAAGTATACAGACCAGCCGTCCGCCACCAACGCCCCGAACAACTGGTTTGCAAAGCCGTCTCCGGTGCCACCCGAGTCACATGAACGACATGAGATCATGATGTCCCATAGCTGCCTGCAAGGTTCACATCAGCGCTCATGTGCTGCTATGAGGATGTGCCATGCATGCATGCATGCATGCATTCGTAGAAAAATAATTAAGCTACCCAGATCATCTTGCAGCAGGACAGGCGTGTGCATATCCGTTCGGCTCGGAAGAAGCTGCGACATGCTGATGCCTTTCAAAAAAATCAAATGCCTCTGAAGTCCACCCTGGGAATTACATCAGCTAACGGTATCGGAGGGAAGCTAAAAAAAAGGATGGTTATATCAAGGAAGCAGGCATTGAAAGCTCTTCATGCTTGAATCTCTAATAACTCGATGGCACTGTGAGCGACTCACATTTGCACAGCGTCCATGTTTATTGGACCGGCCCAGAGCGTATGGTCAAGCTTGATTGATGCCACCCGCTATCTCAGTGCCCTCATGAAGAAAGCTGGTAGTGGTCGCATGCTCATTTGCATAATCAATTGATCATCCCTGATGAGACCAGGGGGGAGGCTGGATTGCAGGGGAGCGATATGGGGATAGGGAGAGGCACACCCAAGACCTAGTGTGTCATGATCTGTGCTGTAAGGACAGCTTTTATGACTCGTGAGAGCCCTTACAGTGTTTCTGAGCGATCTTGTCACTCCTCAGGCACCCGTGGCGAAGATTCAGGACATTTCTTACCTCAGTTTGGATGAAAGTAATGTGGATCAGTCGTGAAGCCTTAGCTGCGGTTGCACACGCTGAATAAAACGAGCGGCATATGGTATCCTAATCTTCCAAGCTTAAAATGGATATGTCCTTATAGAGAATGGGCATACACACGATCCCCTGATGAGATGTAGCGGAGGCAGAAGCAAAGGAACTGAGGAAGTCTTCATACTGTTCACACCTCTCAGGAACCGCCGTACATACGTCCCTTCACACTGGGACCTGCGTCCGACGACGCCGGAAGCAACAGCAGCTGACGCGCAACACTTCACGAACAGTGAATACACATATCGCGATAAAATGCCCCCTGTAGCAAGGAAGCGAGGGATCGCCGATGAGCTGGCTGACCTGCTTTCCCCTAGGCCGAGGGAGGAGGCCGACCCCGACGGCATGGGCATCGGCGAAGCGGCAGTGGTGCCGATGGATGACGATCAATTGGATGCGTTCGAACTGGAGGACGGCGCCGCGCGGCTTCGCCACCCCGCCTCCTCTTCAAAGTGCGCTAGGGAGTGTGGGGGAGGAGGCAGTGTGGGAGCCGGGGGGGGGGGTAAGGTCAAAATAGGGTGTTTCTGGATTGGGTTGGGGGGAGAGGTACAAAGCAATGCAACCCCAGGCTGTTATAGGAATGGCAACGCTTTTTGATGTGTGTACATCCCGTCTCCTTCCCTAAGTGCGCTCGGGGTGTGAGGGGTGGCAGTGTGGAGAGCAAGAGGAGCCACTGGAGCTTTTTACTGACATGGGGGTCGTGGGACAGGGCAGTTAGGGGCAGGATGGGGGATGAAAGGGCAGGGGAGGGGAGGTGTGCAGGGAGTTGGAGGAAAGGGATGGGGAGGGGTGAGGAGCACTGCAAAGTCCCCCCATGCCCTCATGCGACCCCCAAACGCATGCTGTATAGTAGGGCTGGCTTCAGATGGCCCTCCCTTGCCGCTGTAGCCCAATCAAAAGTGCATGGTTTCACAAGTACCATCTTGCCGTTCCTCAATTCTGGCCGGGTTCTGTTCTGTTCGTCCTTTCTGCTCAAATTGGCGGGCCCTTACCAGAAAGGCGACGATTGGGATGCCAAGGTGACGGCAGGGGGGGGGGAGCCACTGGCCGTGGCCTGGATCCAGCCCCCGTTGCTTCCTCCCCCTTGATTACGGTACCAGCTCCGTACCCATGTCGACAACAGCAGCTGCTCCTGCGCCAAGGCTGATAACCTCGTCACACCACGCCAAGCTGCATGGCTACCTGCATCCGCTGCCAGCTGGGGGGGTCATCCCAGATCAGCCGATCCAGCCGTTACAGCAAAGTTGGTGGCAACATGTACTTCGCTCTTACAAGGCAGCTGTCGCACCAGTAGCAGAATATGACACCCAGCGGGAAAGGATGGGGTCTCATAGGCTGGTCAGCCGGCCTCACTCTTTGTGGCAGCCAGTCTCACACTTTGGGCAGCCGGACTTTTTTCTTTGCATCCTTAGCAAATAAGAAAATGGCGTCGGCGAGCGAGGGTCAAACGCAGCTGAGATCCTCGCTGCATGCCATTCTTTAAAATTAGTGCCTGCCACATACAGCTTTAATGCCACCGGCTTTTGCCGAGTGCACGCTGCTGTTGCTGCTGCTGCTCCTGCTGCTCCTGCTGCTCCTGCTGCTGCTGCTGCTACTACTTTTGCAGCTGCTGTTGCTGCTGTTGCTGGTACTGCTGCCTCTACTGTTGATGTTGCTGCTACAGCTGCTGCAAAAGCTGTTACTGCTGCTCCTACTGCTGCTCCTGCTGCTTCCTCCACGTCTGCTACTACTGATGCTGCTAATGTTGCTGCTACATTTGTCCTGACTGCTGCTACTACTGCTGCTGCTGTTGTTACTGCTGCTGCTTCCACTGCTGTTGCTGCTACTCCTGCTGCTGTTGCTGCTGCTGCTGCTCCTCTTATTGTCCCTACCTCATGAGAAAAAAATGTGGACTGGGGAGAGTGAAAGAAAGTGCATGCCAGCGTTTCCACCAGGGCTTGTCCCATCCAGAAGCGCCGGCGCGGCCTCCTCCCCCTCAAGGTCCCATGCCCCCGTGGCTCTGATGGACTTTGCAAGCAGGGTTCAGGCAACCTGTTTGGAGTCAGGGGGAAATCATGAAGATTGTAAGATGCTGTTAACCCCCATAGGTAACCCCATCACCCTTCCTCACCTGCTTGAGACTGATCCTTCAGTTTCGAACTATCCTCCCGGCTCCCTGCCTGGGCTCGGACGTGGTCGTGCTGCGGTGATGCTTGACCAAGCACATCATTCCCCCCATATGCCCCTCACTGCCACTCCCCCCCGCTCCTCTCACACTCTACCTGCTCCTTGGCTGCCCACACAGGTCCGTGCCACTGCCTTGCTGTTTCTAAGGCTGCCAGTTGACCTCGCTCTCTGGAAGGAGGGTGGCCGAGTGCTTCTCTCTCATGCATTCCAACCTCCTCTTCCTTCTCCTACCCCCCTACGTACACACTCCCTCCCTGCTCCTTCGTTGTGGACAGGCTTGATCCCCTGGATATGGTCATGACCCTCTGGTAAATCTCACTCATCCTACACCCCTTAGCTGCTTAAGACTGTTCCTAACGCTCTCTTGCAACCTGTTTTCCCTGATCCTGGGTTGTGCGCAGACTTGGTCATGACCCTCTGGTAAATCTCACTCATCCTACACCCCTTAGCTGCTTAAGACTGTTCCTAACGCTCTCTTGCACCCCCTCCCCTCCCTGATCCTGGGTGGTGCGCAGACGGGGTCGTGCTGCGGCTAGGCTGCGTGCGGACATTGAGATGGAGGATAAGGAGTACCGGGGAAAGCGCAGCAGTCGCGCAGCCGTGTTTGGAGAGGAGGAGGAGGAGATGACGAACGGGGTGCTGGGGCAAGTGAGTGCTGGATTGGGGACGTGTATCTACGAAAGCCATACACTCTGCCGATTTGGATTGCCTGCCCTCTGACTTGCTTTAATCATGTTATAAAGCTACCCTCGGGACAACAAATGAATATGATCCAGACTCTCGATCCCCAAATTCTCGATTTCTGAATGAAATTGGCAATGATCATCGAGAGGTGGCTTTATAATTGAATCCCACACACCCTTGCACGATACCTATATTTTTTAGAAAATACACTATAATTATACAGTGTGAAATACCCCGTATATTACATACAGTACACACTACAGTACATAATTCCGGTATGCAGTATGCACTACATTTTCTTTGTGTGCACACTACGAAATGTACAGGACACACTAAATAATATTCAGGACATCCTTCACAAAAAACTGTACAGTTACACAGTGGTTGTATAACTAGACGGCCGGTACCAGTACTACAACTATCTACCGGTAACAGTACTACAACTATCTACCGGTAGTCCGGTACCAGTACTACAACTATCTACCGGTACCAGTACTACAACTATCTACCGGTACCAGTACTACAACTATCTACCGGTACCAGTACTACAACTATCTACCGGTACCAGTACTACAACTATGTATTGGTACTTTGTCAACTTTGATCATCCAACGTACCCAGTCTGTTCTGCACCGGCATTGCGATCTGTAATTTAAGATGTGACTCTTCTTATTCTTCAGTCACATGGCGACGAAGAAGATGTTGCCGGCGAGGAAGGCGAGAGCGACGAAGAGGACGACGACGAAGGCGGTGAGGATGAGGACGAAGGTGGTGATGATCAGGACGAGGATGAGGAAGCCATGGCTGGGCTCGACGCAGAGCTGCAGGGGGACGTCCAGGCGCTGCTGGGGGATGCTGGGGAAGAGGAGGATGGGGAGGACGACGACGGGGAGGAGGAGGGCAGCAGCGAAGATGAGGGCGAGGGGGGCAGCAGCGAGGAGGATAGCCCGGAGGAGGAGGCGTACGGGGGCAAGGACGGGGACATGGATGAGCGGCGGCTGAGGCGGAAGATGGCTGCTGCAGGTGAGCCTTCCTCTTGCCTTACACCCTATGAGGCCCACAAGAAACAACCTGATGCAATATGTGAGAGACTGAGACCCTACAAGGCCAAACCCATCCAGAAAACCGCGATGCATGGCGTGAGCTGTCAAACCCATGCTGCACTGGTGGACCCGTCTCCTGCACATCCTGCACATGGTGTGAGCTGCAACCCATCTAGCTCAGGTGGACCTCAGCCATTAACTAGACTGGCTGCAGGCCACAATTTCCCTGTCTACTAAGTTAATGGCCTGAGAGTGCCCTGGGTCCCCTTGGGGACTGGACCCTGTCTAGGTGGGGCCGCCTATAAATTTGAGCTCAAAATCTTGCAGCATCCACACAAATGTGCAAACGAGTCTTTGAACCCTCGTTAACCCGTCAGCCTGCCCAGGTGGAGCCGCCGCGCGATCATGGGCAATATGAATATGAGCATGAATATGAGCATGAATATGAGCTCTAGGCCTGCAAAATCCCATAGAGCATTGGAACCAAATTAAAACATTTAAGTCCTGGTGAAAGTGGTTACTGACCCTCGTTAATGTGGTATAAGTAAATCAAGCATTCAATACACCCTGGGGCGTGGAGGAAGGTATCCAGTGCAGGTGTGGCCACCTCCCATCATGAGCTAGATGAGCTTGAGGCATCAGTCTCACAAGGAAGTTTTGTGTGTGACGTCGTGAGCTAAAACAAAACAAAGTTATAAACGAGTCCTTAGCCCTCTTCAAACTGGCCTCCTGTGCGGGTGTGGCCACATCAAAAGGTAAATGAGCTCGAGGAATTTAGGTTCTCATTTGAATTTTGCCACTACCACCAAGATCTGCACTAGACGCCGTTTCACTTAGACTCACGTCTCAAGCTGCACAACATCTTGTTATAGCCACAAAAATGTAATTGCAAGCCCTGAACCCTCTTTAACCTGTAACCCTGCCCAGGTGGAGGCACCTCCAACCAAGAGCTGAAGGGGCATGTGACATGTAAAACCTTAAAAGTCTTGCAACAATTTTGCAGAATCTTCTGCATGCTTTTTAAAGTTAACATCATCATCGTGACTTCGACACATTTCATGGGTTGTGAACCCTCTTTCACCTGGCTCCCAGGGCAGGCGGAGCGGCCTCAAACCATTAGCTGAACAAGCGTGACGCCTGCGAAACCCCAAACAACATCAACAAGACATACGATAAACAGTTGTAATGAGTCCTGAACCCAGTTCTTTCAACCGGGCAACCTGCGCAGGCGGAGCGGCCCCAAACCACGAGCTGAACGAGCTGGAGGCTGAGTACAGTCAATTGCAGCAGCAGGAAGAGGAGGCCGTGGTGGCCATGAAGCAGCGCGGGGACAAGGAGAGGGTCAAGGGACTGGCAGTGCAGAGCCAACAGGTAGGGTTTAAGGTTAAAGGTTTAGGGACTGGCAGTGGCGCAGTGTAGAGCCAGCAGGGAGGGTGGGCCGAGGAGGTTGTCAAGGGACGGGTGGAGGGGAGCCAATGTGTTCGGTTGTTGGGATATGGGCTTGTCCCTTGACCCTTTATTGTAAGCCCTTCTTTTGCTGGGACTTAATAAGGTGTGAGGCCGGCTGCTCAACCCTAGAAAACCTGAGACGCTTACACCAAAACGAGCCCGGGTGCGCATTGCAAGCCTGAACATGAAGCCCTAGACCATAGACCTCAGACCTAGTTTTTTTGTATTCCTGTTTTTCTGGACTTCCGTGTCAGAACGAACATGGCACCTTCTCACTTTGCGAGCAGACGATGGACGGCTGTTTGAAGATTCTTATCGCTCATGAGTTTGTGGATGTTGGGGATAGAGGCGTTGGATGCAAGCTGTGTGCACGGTACATCTTAAAGTGTGAACAATTACACATATTAGCATGAACTATAATTCCAGAAGTGTGAACAGTCAATCTGTGAACTTCTGAGTCCCAGGTATCCTGCCATGATCATCCTATACCTTGACCCCTGAGGCATCTCTATCCCACACTGTCTGAATGTGTAAAGGCTTCACACTGTCTTCCACAAGTCCCCACAGTTTATCATTCCTGTCGATCACACATCCATGCGCACAATCTCACACCTCCTGGCCCCAACCCCCGCGCGCAGCACCTATACGAACGATCCCTGGAGATGCGCATCCTGCTACAGAAGACGCTGCAGGGGTCACTCCGGCTCCCGCTGCCGGCAACCGCCGCCGCTGCCGTGTCAGCGGCGGCGGCCACGGCCGCGGCCGGCTCCGAAGCTGCGGGCGCGGTTCCGCTGCAGCTGGCCGCGCTGCGGCAGGCCGCGCTGGGCACGCTGTGCCAGCTGGCGGCGCTGCAGCGCGCGCTGCTGGCGCGCAACGACGCCGCCACAGCGCTGATGGAGCCGGCGGTGCGCGAGAAGCTGATGGAGGCGACAGAGGACGATGTGGATACTTCGCAGGTGAGAGAAGGGGTCATCTCCCGAGTACCAGCATGCCAAAATTCATATTGTCTGCCAAGAAGTCTGTACCAGTACCGTAGTATCAGTCCGATTTCGTTTTATTGATCGTTTTCTAAAACAACAAATGGCTGATTTCCACGATAATTTCGACCAAAACAAGAAAACAAACCCAAAAACGAATGTTTTGCCCCAAAACATGAAATCAATCGTCTCGCATAAAAGAGCATTGTATATGTCACAGACTCGCTCCTTTCGCATGTAAATACTGTCGTTATGAGCGAAAAGCTGTCTTATTTTCCTACAGCGAAGGCACGGGCTGCTCTGGCACATGTTTTCCGTTTTAGTGTTTCTGGAGCAAAAACGAACCAGTGATCGTAAGAAAATTCAGCCTCCGATCAGAAAAACGAACCACGAAAACGAACCCTTGATTTTGTTAATTAGAAGGTTTCCAAACAAAAAACGAATTCAATATAAAACGAAATTTGACCGATACTACGGTATGCCCTAAACCCTAATCCTCAACCCTTAACCCTAAACATAAAAGGACCCAGGAAGTTAGGCGGAGTCTCTTCTGCTTCAACCGCACAGCCTGACTCCCTCTCAGCCTTCACCTGGGCTGGCTTAATTCTCCTACCAGTTTTTGCTCACTCTTTTCCGTGTCACTGGAGTCTCACTCTTATTTCATCACCGTAGAAGTTCATTAGGGCTTCAACATTTAATTATATACCGTAGTCACAAACGTGTTTCACTGTTTTGATCGTTGTTCAGGGAGCAACGAAATGTTTCTGACTGGAATTTTCAATGTTGAGGGGCAACGAATCAAAACCATCGCCAAAACAGTGACTTTTAAGCAACAACGAGCTTCGGAAACAACGAAACACGTCCGTTCATACGGTAGATGCATTACCGTACCCTGTACTGTAATAAATGCAGACCAATTCATTTTTGAATTGATTGGCCCTTAAAAAAAACGAATTATTAGATTTGTATTGTCTCAATTTTGTCAGTTTTCTATTGGAAGTAAGCCAAACTATCATTGAAATAACAGTCAGAATCAGCGACCACTGCCGCAGTGTTAGTGTTGTTTGTTAGACTGCCTGAGCGCCTGGCATGCGCGGCGTATCTTGGCAGGCCTCCACCCCTCAGATTCCTTTCGTGGCGGCATGTTGGGATCCTCAGGGCTCTTGAGGAAGTGGCCTACTGATCTGAATTCAATACCTGAAGTTGTACTTGACTTGCACTTGTACCTGTACCTTGTACTTGTACTGTACTGAACAGTACTGAGTACATGGTGCTCAGCATACCAGTACCAGTAACCTATTGATGTCCAGGGCTGAGCAGCTTGAGACTGTTGCAAGGATGAATGTTGCCTCTAAATGACTCCGGTATTTGGTGACACCTCCTATCGTGTGCCAGCGTTTTTTTGTGTTGTAAAATGCGGCAGGATTATTACGATTATGGTTCATTTCCTATTTAAGGGAACAAATGTTTGACGCACTCTGCTATTCGTCAGCCCTAAAATACGACCGGATACCAAAACGAGAGTTGCGACTACAGTGCTGAGTTGCGACTATACAGTACTCCCTTTTTTCGAACTTTCGTTTCCTCACCCTGCCTGCCCACCACTGCTGTGCAATTGCGCTGTATTTCAGAAATCGTGTTAGTCATTACAGTCCCTTACTGGTAAAAGCTGAATTTGCCTTCGAATTTCGGTGACTACGGTAATTCAGCTACCGTAAGGACCGTAATCAGCACACAGCACTGTCGCCCGCCTTGTAGGTCATTTAAGCCCAGTCCTTGCCTCGTGGCCTCCTTCAAAATTCAATTCCCCTAGAGTCAAGCGCAATCCTGCCCTCCTTTTCTTTGTCAGTCTTGTTCCTATCACCTGGGTAGAGGCCCGAGGGTATATGAATATATCAACAAGACACCCAGGCACGTGGATTCAGGAGGCCCCGCCCCTTTGGCCCAGACCTGGTAATGCCTGTGAGAAAGAAAGAAAGCTATGCCCCGTGGGGGGTGTGAGAGTTAAGGAAACAGCGCAGCCTGGGCCGAAGCCACATCCGCGCCGCTACCGTTATGCCTGTGTTACACATTGCTTAACGCATTTAGATACAAAAATGGCCCTGTCTGGGCAAATAAAAAAACTACAACCTGCACCACACTTCCAATCCCTGTCGTACTCTGATCCCTCAAAGACAACCCCACGTTGACTTGCCAGCCATGTACCCTGAATCCTAGATGAGAAACCTGCGTGGCCCCTCCAAACCGTTCCATACTGCGTAAACCCTATCTCAGCATTCCATCCCAATGTGCGCATTCCCCTTTCCTCCTGGACAGGCCTGCTGGCAGCGTCTGGACCTTATGCATAACGCCTCGACCGCGTTCCGCGACTCGGCTCTCGACCGGTGGCACCGCCGAACCGTCATGATGGGTGCCGGAGCCATGCGCGGCGGCCCGGCGGTCCAGCTGCGGGCGCTGAACCAGAGCGTTTCGGCGCAGGTTGCAGCGGCGATGCGTGACACGGCCAAGGTGCTCAGCCGCTCGCGCCTACCCGTGGACTCGTGCCCAAGGCCGCTCGGGGAGCCGCAGACACAGTGGGCTGCACCCAGGGGCGGCGACGCGTCTACAGCAGGGATGCGGCCACAGCTTAACAGGGCGGAGGGGGAGGAGGAGGAGGGGGAGGAGGGCGGGACAGGGAACGCAACAGTTGCGAGGTAAGGGTCGGGTGGGGGACTGGGCTGGTGGGGTTGTCGGAGGGAGCAGGCTGAGTGGGAGGGGATGTGGCAGGAGGGGGATGAGGGTATGGAAGGGAGAGTGCTTGTGGGCAAGGGAGGATCAGGGTCATGGCTTGTCCCAGATCATCAATTTCAGATCTTGGGTTTCCAGATCATGAATTTGAGACTTTTGGGTTTCCAGATTTTGCCTGAACAGACTTACAGATTTGTGAGGACATGATGGGATGAGAAATTCAATGACTGAGTGGGGCATGCAGGCACATCCGTTTTGAATTCAAATCGAGACAATTTTGAATTCAAATGTGCAGCTGGGTCGAGGAGTCGTACGACGATGGCGAGTTCTACCAACAGCTCTTGCGCGAGTTCATATCGAGGGCCAACGACGGCGCGGCCGGCGGCGCGGCGGCCGGCGGCAGTGGTGGCAAGAGGCGCAAGGTGGTGGACCGCCGGGCCTCTAAGGGGCGCAAGGTCCGCTACCACGTGCATGAGAAGATGGTAAATTTCATGGCGCCCGTCGTCATTGAGCCGCCAGCGTTTTCGGCACAGCTGTTCGCCAACCTGTTTGGGTCTAGCAGGGCCGGCAAAGCGATCGCTTGAGCAAGGGAGGGAGGGGAGGTGGGGATATGCCAACATGAAGAAGTATGGTTGAGAGCCCCCTGTTTTTAAGTTAGGATCTCGGTTTGGACCTAGAAAGACACGGGAGTTTGTGAGGGTGTGGCTTTCCCGCAGCGTACGCGCGATGTTTGTTGAATTTTGTCCCATGCGTCTTGGCACCTCAAGGTTGTAAATCAAGCCATGCATCATCATGCGGACCTGCATGCTGACCGGGTCAATACTCCCCCGTGTCCTCCTAACTGACAACTTGACGGGTACGGCAAGCGCCACGCTGGCGCCGCGCGGCACGTAGGATTTCCGGACACGATGAAGGCAATGAAGGGCCTTAGTCCAAACACGTCCCGGTTGCGTTTGATCTGGTTGAGCGATGCTGCGGCCACGCTGGCCGAAAAGAGAGGAAATGCAATTCGACTTGTATACGGAGTGTCCTCGGGTACAGCTGGGACCAAATTCTTTTAGTGAGCAGCCCGTCACTCAAGCACTTGCCTTATCACTTCAGGTATCTAGAGCGAGATCTAGAGTGTTTATTAATATTTAGGTAACTGTATAATACTGAGCTGATCTCGTGAACATCTCCTACCGTATCTCGTGCATAATAAGCCCTGTCATGCGGCCCATGCCTGTTTCGATGTCCGCCATCAGCTTTATGTTAGCTCTCGTGTCCCTTCTGACAACGAGCCATTTGCCATTTACGCAAGCACAAACGCCTCTAACAGTGCCGCCCTCGCTCCCACCCCACCCTCCACAAGCGCCATCACCGCCCTCGCCTCTGCTGGTTATATCAAGCAGGCTCTATCAGACAAGGGACATGACCATATCGCGGCTTGGTTTCACATTCGACTTTGCTACGCAGCAGCGTTGGGTGCTGTATATCCGGACAAGCTTCTCGGACATCGTGGATAGCATCAACCCGGGCGGGACGGTGCTCCAGTTCCGTGTCGACATGGCAGACGCTTTAGTCGAGGTGTTCTTCGTACCTAAACCAGCCTCGCTCATCGACCCCCTCTCCACCATCTATATCGTCGCAATTGAGGCCAGCGCCTGGCCTGTTCCGCAGTGGCAGGCGGCATTTAATGTGTCGGGTCTCGACTTCGTCAAGGTGACGTTCAGTGCTTGCCTGTCCCAATTTCTGCGGTAACCCAAATTTCGGCAACGCAACGGGCGGTGATGCGTACCAAGTCACGGGTGGACCCTACCTCCAGAACACGCTAAACAACCCTGCCCTCTTCTGGACAGCGAACGTGTGCGCTAATAGTCCCCTGTCTTCATGCCTGCCGTTTTCCTTCTTCACCTACACTGCATGGTTTGGAGCGAAATGGTTTCCTGATGTTGTCTACCCGAAGACAAGAAGAAAGGGTGCCATACATGGCAAGCGCACATCCCACATGCCGCCTATGCCCCCTACCCCCTCCTCCCCGTCTCCCTCTCCCCTTCCCCCCTCCCCCTCCCCCAACCCGCATCCGCCTGGCTTTATAGAGTCTACCCCCAGCCCTTCTCCTCCGTCCCTGCCTCCTCCCAGTCCTTCACCGTCTCCACCCTCGCCCCCGTCGCCGCCCCCTTCCACCCCTGCCCCCCCTCCCCCTCCCCCCCCCTCCATCTCCAAGCCCCCCTCCGCCGCCCTCCCCACCTCCGTCATCACCCTCCCCTCCCTCTCCCCTCACGCCCCTGTTTCCTCCCCTTCCGCCCTCGCCTCTGCCTCCCCCTTTACCCCGCTTCCGCCTCCTTCGCCTCCTCATCCACCTCAATTCCTGTTTTCTCCCCCAATGCCTCCTTCACCGTCCCCTCCGTCTCCCTCTCCCCCTGCACCACCATCTCCATCTCCGCGCCTGCCTCCAATAAATTACCCCGGTGTACCTGTGGGCCTAAGTTACACGGCCAGCCTGTCCACCAACTGCTATGTGTGTGGTGACTGGTGAGTGGGCTTATATGAACAACTGCGCCATTATTGCTGACTGTAATTGTGCTCTAGGTGCATATTTGTGCTCTAGGTTTGAAGATTAAGGGTTTTGGGCTTAATGGTCAGGGTTTAGGATTGGAAATCCTGGAAAGTGATATTTCTATGACCAGTACCGTAGTCACGGACGTCTTTCGTTATTTTTTGTCGTTCTTCAAGGAGCAACGAAATCAGTAATGAAAATGTTTTCGACTGGAATTTTTCATGTTAAGGGGCAACGAATCAAAAAAAGCGCCAAAACTGCGACTTTTTAAGCAACAACGAAATTCGAAAATAACGAAACACGTCCGTGACTACGGTACTTGATTGTGAGATAGGAACAGAACTGAGGGCATGTATCACCATTCAAGTCCATTCTGTAAGTGTTTTCTCTTGCTAGTTGCTTCCTGGGGTAACGGCATCCACTGTATCATTCATGTAACGTTATCCACATTTATATCTTAGTACCATTAAAGGCTGTGTTGTTGTCGCATGCATTTTGTCTTGCTGCATGTGCCATCTTTCAATTGAACTTACGTCACGCGTCGATTGATTGATTGTCACCCATGGCCACGCAGGTGTCCCGACTACTCTGTTCCTCAGCTGGATTTAGCCGGCCTTCGAAAGCGGCCTGTCCTTTTTCGCTATCATCAATGGCCAGGTCAACACCGTGACTGATACCCCATTATCCACTGTAGCCACCGCAATCGCCTTCCCGTCACAACGCGTTTCAGCCAACTTCATCCACAATCCCGACACAAACCCTGCTCCCATCACGGTTGGGGTGTCGCTGTGCAGGGACACGTTTCCTTTGTGAGCTGCCTGAACTCGTCCATGATCTCCATACCGGTGTGCCTAAGTGAGTGTCAGATAAACAAGCCGCCGGGAGTGCCTTCTAGGGTTCATTCTCAGAAGAAAGAACGAACTGTAGTACGCCCTCCTAGGTTCGTGCGGGTTGATGGAACAGGGCAGGGTGGGGCCCCTATATAAAAGCAAATTCCTTGCCACGCGACAGGCATGCTATGATATTTTAGTTTTGTTGCAATGTAAAATGCCTAGAAATTGAGCACACGTGTGATTTCTGCTTTTTTATAAACTTTGCTGATTTGTATGCCTTCCTGAAATAGTGTCCTTCATATTTTACTCGGGTCTGTGCTATTGCTTGCACCGCCATGACATTCCCTTATCCCATCCCTAAACTTTAAACCCTAAACCAGGTTTTTGGCACCTTCCACGACATGTGGGTAAGTATTATGTTATACCAAATTACTGCCAAGTTACTCCATTGTCCACATAACCAACCCTAAATGATAGCACATATAAGGCGCATTGTGTCTCACCCTTGTATATTCTTCAAGCGCATTAGAATGAGAAGATATGAGGTGAAATGAAACTAAAACTTGTTGAGCCAAGGTGAAGCGAGTTCTAACCCATAATTAGGTTTCCCTGAGATTTGTATTTAGAAAGAAAGAATAATCGGTATAATGGGATCTCAAAGGGTTCTTCGGAATGAATTACTTCCTTCTCCGGGTTTTTCTTTGCGCTGGCTGGGCCTGTACATTACTCACACTGATGTCCGGTTTCCCGAAAAGTCTAAACAATGTGGATAAATCTCCCCCCCCCCTGGATCGTAGCTCTGTTGTCCACGGTGGTGAGATGTATCCCATAACTGTTCACTCAATTTTCTTCTTCACATCCATACCGGTACCCATATCCATACCCTGAATTAGATTCCTAAACCCTGGCTATACCCGAATCCATGCGGCGATCATTACCGGTGTCCACTGTTGCAGGTCACCTCTATTGCCCCCGTGGAGAGGCCGGGAACTTTGGCTATCGTGGGGCTTACACTTGCTTGATAATCCCTGGTAATGGTGGTAACACAATCCAGGAAATCTCATGCCCTCTCCTCATGCCATGCTTTGCCACCTTGGTGGTGAGCACAATCAGGCAATTACATTGTCGTTATGCAAAAACGGAGACATCTTATGATGGTCAGGCTGATGAAGTGGTTGACATATTGCTGACCCTGATAACCATGCATCCGGTACATCGCCGAAGGGAGGACTAGCCATTCTATAGTGATAGCCAGTCGTTCCAGTATCTTACTACATACCAGTTGAATCAATTACTATACTGGTAGGTATTTCCTCTCATGTAACAGGATGATGCTGGGATAGCTTGACCGCCCTTCTGCGGGACATGCAGCATCAGACCCATCCGGCTGAACCGCTCTGTCCCCTCCTCTGTCACCGTATCTCACACCTTCCAAACAACTTGACACTAAGGCAATTGCTCCATCCCTGACTGCCCATCAGTACTTCCCACGCCTCACCGGCAGTCCGTTCATTGACAATGGCAGTCCATTCAATGACAATGCAGAACATTCTTGGCAGTTGCTCTCCACTATCCGCACACTGCTGGAACGTCACAATCGTTGTTTATGCCCATGGTGCTCATCTCTGCTCGGGGATTGTCTTCTTTGCCTTTTGACGATTCAGACTGTTGATCCCTCCCTGGCAGTGTCTATCATCACTTCCCTCGCCCTGCTGCCCGCTCGTTTTCAATGCCCATGGTCTTGTTCTCAGCTAGAGGGTGAGGGACGAGGGTGCCCCTGCGCAAGTGTTCAGGGGTCTGGGGTTCAAACTAGAACAGGGGCAGCCCCACCGACAGTGCGGAAGGTTTTCTGAAATCAGGGTTTCGAAAATGAAGGCGCAGAAAGGTATGGGGATTCCCTGGAAGATTCACACTAACAGGCTGGCAAGAAAGCATTCAGGAGGCATGCCAACTGGAACAGACACTGCCATGCTTGGGTGGCAGCCTGTGGCACCAACTTCACTATCATCTCAAAGATATTTGAATCTACGCTGGCACAGTGCATCCTTCATACCAGTTCACATCTGATAGTTTCCTTTGAGTACACAGTCCTGTCAAACATATATCGGGACCCCCCCCGGCCTTACCTCATCGCGGCCTGCCAGTGTTGGTCTCCCTGGCCATTGGCCATGTCGTTGATCATGGAGGAGAGGCGCTGCCCTTGACTGATAGCAGTCCTCTGCAAACCATTCAAATTTGAATCAAGCTCCATTCCGTATGCCTCAGCAGCTAACCACACAGGAAAGATGCTTGAAAGATGCTCGATGGAACTGCGGACTTATCGCCACATTCCTCCTTCAACACAAATATTTTTACGCTGGTAGATTCTAGTATCTTAATTTGGGAATACCAAACACCCAAGCAGCAAGGATGGCCACACCTGGGGCCTCTGGCTGAGGCCGGAATGTAATTGACGTTAAGCCAACAGCCAACTCAGAAAAATGTTGAATTGGCGGTACACCCTCCTAACTACACCACCCTTAACCCTAGGTACGGTAGGCACACCTTGTCGTCGTAGGGCATCTCGTCCAAATGTCTCTTCCTGTCACTGATGGATTGTGGCGACGCTGTTATTGCGGAGAACGTGCTGCCCAGTACACCCGTCGCGACGACAGTCAGCCTGGAGCAAGAGAGGGGGTATGCATAAGCATGCATGGTAAGGTGTGGAGCTTGCAGGCAAAATGCGCATGCACAGCTGGACAGTTTGCATGCATGCATGCATATGCGCGGTAAGGATTAAGCAAACATGCATGCACAGTCGGTCGAGGTCATGCAAACATGCATGCATGGACATGCATGGTATCTCATGATAATAGCATGTGCATGCATAACAGTACATAGCACATGCGCATTCATACGATGGCGTGTGAACACCTTCCAAGCAGCAACCAGGTAAGCACTGGTGAGCCAATCGCGTAGGCATGCATGGCACATTGATAGCCCATGGTGCATGCATGCTCATTCCATAGTGCACATATCACAAGTGTTCATGCATTGAATTTAATGCACCCTCCAGTGAGTATGAGGCTAGAAGGGATCCACTGATATGCCTACCGGTATTGCCTATGTTACATGCATGCACATGGATATTCGTATCCCATAGTGCATGCATGCACATGCCATGGTCCATGCATTGGTACGTGCGCACCCTCCAAAGAGCACCAGTTTAGCAGGGGATCCACTGGTGTGTCCCAGGATGTAGCCCCAGAGGGACATGGGAACAGCTGGGAATTAGTGTTTAGAGCAGCGGAGGGAGAGGTGCTGTTGGATCGCCTGTGAGGGGGGTGAGGATTGAGGAGGAAGGGGATTTGCAGTTGTGCCCTTCATTCCAGCCTAGTTTAGGCCTTGAGGACGAATTAGGGGATTTGGAGCCTAAAGCGGCTGTCGGCACTATGGTGCGTGGGAGCTAGTAACGGTAGCGGCTGAACGTCAACAAGCGCTGGCGGGCAGTCTTCAGAGTCTTACCGATCAGACTCCCTACTGCCCAAATTACTACGAGAAGAGCCGCGCAGGCGGAGCAGCTGTCGAGTAGCAGTTGTTTGCGGAGCTTGTCTGTTGCACTGAGAGTCCGGCAGTGGGAGGAATGTTCCTGCTCTAATTCGCGCACGTAACTCTCTCAGCCTTGTAAAGATTCAGCAGCAAATGCGTGCGTCTCGCGTCCAGAAAGCTCGCGAATCACACCACACGTGGGCGTCCACACACTTTCCGCGTCCACACCCTTCCCTGCACCTTCTAGAAGTGTCAAGCGAGGCTACAGTGGCCCCTCTAAGCGAAACTTCGCAGCGACTATCCCACACCAAGAAACAGACAAGACTTGGTATCTGAAAACAGATCGTATCCAGAGGCCTGCACCGCTGCGTGGAAGTGAAGCAAGAGCGCGAGTGCGAGCCGAGTCCGACTGAGTTTTTCCTGTCTCGGAAGCTTCTGATCGCCCGAGAGGATCGTAGCAGCCATGTCAGCTGATGAACTGAAGGTGCGAACCAGGATCAAAAGCTTCTGCTGCGGCTGCGTTTCAAGCCTGCCCTGCCGCCCCCACGCCCCCCCCCCACGGGATGGGTCTGCTTGAACCGATCAAAATGAGGAGAGATCTGGCCCTTAAACAGATCAGTCCATTCTCCTCCTACAAAACCTCGTCTGTAAGATCCATGTCTCACTCAAATACCCGCGCGCAATCTTGCCGCATGTTTTACCGTTTGGGGGGGGAGCAGCCGGTGACGAATGTTGTGGCGGCCCCAAACCAAGGGGGTAGATCTTCGTGTCCCTGAGGGAAGCTGCAGAGTTGCCACCTTTGAAATCCTGCAAATCGTGCCACTTCGTGCTACATGGCTGCAGACCCTGTACTTCTGTCACGATCTATGGCCGAGCTTGCCCCAAATGAATCCTTCAGGATTTCATTCCCCTTACAATATTACAAACGGAGTCTACTAGATTCGTTCCGGCATGTGTGCAGTTTTTGCTGATTTCCATTCCTTCATCGAGTGTTTGCTCACTGGTAAGCACCACGTCGCCATGCAGCGCTGACTGGCCATGCACCCGACATCGATTCATGGCGGCCAATAAACGCAAAGAAGCTTGGGCCTTTGGGAGTGGGATCTCTTACGGCTCCTGATGCGAAAATGAGGGCCGCTTCCCTTCAAACTTCCTGCGCCGTCTAATGCCGACTCGAAGCAAGTCTCTGTCAGGTTGCAGAGATGTTACAGACAGATTCTAATAATAGATGTGTAACGCACTGTTTCAAGCCCCCTCCCCAGCCCACAACTCTGATAGTTTAACAGGGATGTAACACACTGCTTGCGAGTGCCCCTCCATTGATGACCCTAAAGCTGATAGGCTGGGCGTCATCTGGGGCAGTGTTCCAGAGAAATTGAGGGACGAAACTAATCAAACATTCAAATAATAGGCGAAATTTATATAGTTTGGGTGGATGAGATGCGCCTCGTTATGCAGTGTGGACTAAAAGGCCCTGTATGAGCAACTGGTGGTGTCATGATGGATGGCATGGCAGCTGGTGTGGAAGCAGCGGGTAGAAGCTGGTCGGCAGCCACTTACGCCCCACTGGTGTCGGTTCTTCTCAGCACACAGTCAAATTTCCTCTTGCTCTCTCACCTCTCACGCAGGCGCAAGGGAATGCTGCCTTCTCTGCCGGCAGCTATGAGGAGGCTATTGGTTTTTTCTCAAAGGCCATCGAAGTGGACCCGACAAACCACGTGCTGTTCAGCAACCGTTCAGCCTCCAAGGTAGGGTTTGACCATAACGAGGTACAGGGCTTCGGTAAACAACGAGGAACTGATCACCCTCCAAGGTAGGGTTAATCACTATTGGTTTTAGGGTACAGGTTATACTAAACAACTGTTCACCATCCTAAGTTTGGATTGGCCATCCATCCACTTCAGGCTTAGGGTTTCAGACTTTTAGGTTTTTGGGTCGTAATGAGCAACAGCAATATGCATGCAGCCAGGCAGTCTAGCAGCTATACAGCCATGCAGTCATGTGGCCACACAGCCATGCGGTCAAACAGCCATGCAGCCATGAAGCCATGCAGCCGGCATCCTAGGTGCAGTTGATTCAGTCCTTTAAACCCCTAGCAACATCCTCACTTATGGTTCAGGAAGCAGGATTTGACACACACACGGTCAGGGTTGGAGCAAGTGCTATGCATCATACATAGGTTTTGAAAATTAATTGCTAAGATTTTAGCAGCCTCTATGCATCTAAGATTTAGGATGGGTGGTTCGCGGGTTGAGGTTGAGTAATTGCTGCAATACTTCATCGCAATATATCATAACTCATCAACCATGCTTACCCTGCAGCAGTTATCTTTCAGGCCATGCTCTCCTCCTAGTGTTTGTGTGTTTCACTCAAAGTGTGTCCACTTGCTCCCCTAAACCCAAGCACCCAAATGTGTGTCCACTTGGAGAGTAAGATACCGGTATCCATGATCACTAGGCAGTCACCTATCTGCGGATATTGGTGACCGTCTAGTGGTCATGGAGATCTTTTTTTTCGAGTGTGTGTTTGAATCATGTGTGATGGATGAGCTTAGAAATATTACCGCGCCCTACCCAACTGACGACAACCCCTGCGGTTGACTGCAGGCGAGCCTCAAAGACTACAAGGGAGCTCTAGAGGATGCTGAACAGGTGGGTCATGTGCTGTTTTCTGGCTTTGGGTGGAAAGTGACAATTTGAAATTCAAATTTAACATCAGGTGGTGATGGAAGATGTGCAGCAGGAGGGCATTTTCTGTTTTGCTTCCTTGGGAGGACGAGTTTGATCTCCCTATCGATTCTGTGTTCAAATTCTTATTTTGTTTAGGGGGTGTCGCAAGAGTGGAGGATGGGCAACATGTGGGGTTTTTGCTTAGGTTCCCTTGGGTGAGAAATGTGATTTCGGTCTGACATTGATTTAAAATTATAGCAGGAGGTTGCCTGACCTTCTGTGCTGCTTTTGTATGCCTTGCCTTGTTTCACATTTTGGGCTTAATTTGAGAATGGACATGCGCAATGGAGTTGCCCAACGGATATGCCCAAATGAGATGCCCGAATGTGTGGCGCAAGGGCATAATATGCCCTTGCGCCTGCCTTCCATTTGCGTCCCAACCCCAGGTTCCAACCTCTTCGTTTCACTCACGTTCCTAGCCTTCCTTCTCCATTTAATTCCAAGCCTCTCTTAGTGTTTGTTTCAGTCCTTGGTGGGAGTGCTTCAGAATCGTCTGGCATGAGCGTGTAGAGATGCCTGCACCCCAATATGTCCATTTGAATCTTAGCCTTAAGCTCTCAGCCCCACCCTCCTTAACAGACCCCTCCTCCCACTTGCCTGAGTTTGTGCGTTCGCTACTCTGCCAAGTGCCCCCCCAGTCTGTCTTTCTGGAGGACTACTATCGCCTCTACCCCTTCTACCCCCTCTACCCCTTTGAAATACACATGACTACTCCCACTCATCAACACATCTGCTGCCTTTACCTGAATGCCTGCCCTCTTCCATCAGTGTGTTCCTGTTTTTGGCCACCTGGAGCAAGAGCTACTCGCTTGTACCCTTCCACCCCCCACACCCATTCGTTTGACATATCCACTGTTTTTGCCCATACGCCTGCCCCAACCCTTCAGTGCCTTGCTGTCAAGCCAAGTAGGGCAAGAGCCACTCATGTCCCACCACCCCACACCACCCCATACACACACACCTCCACTGGAACTCACAATTGATTTGCTGCATCTGCCTGTCCTACCCCTTAAATGCATCTCCGTATACCTTGACCCCCCTCCCCTTACGATCTCTCCCTGAAACTTGAACCTTATTCCCCCCCCTTTAGTCTTCCCTTGCCCTAAAAATTGAACCTGATCTGCCTTTCAGTGATTCACCCTGAATGTTCATTCCCCCCCACTGTCTCCTCGTTAATTGGAACCTCATTTCCTCTTCAGTGTCTCCTTTTGAAACTTGGATCTTATCTCCTGTCCCCTTCAGTGTCCCACCTTACATCTTGAGCCTCACCTCCCCATCAGTGTGTCTCCCCAAGTCTTCATCCCCCTTAATCTCCTCTTAAAATACGAACCTCATCCTCCCCTGCAGTGCATCTCTCTGAAGCCCACTTGGGGAAAGGGTTACTCTCGTCTGGGTGCTGCTCACTACGGCCTGCTGGACTGGCAGCAAGCGATTAAGGCCTACGAGCAAGGTGTGGAAGGGGTAAGGGATCAAGGATCTGGTGGGAGAGTTCAGGCTTACGGTGATGGAGATCAGGGTTTAGATGGGAGACACTAATGCTTAAATGGGAGAGGATAAGGTTTTAGGGTCAAGGTGGGGAGAGACATGGTGTCATGTTGTAGAGAGATATGGGTTTAGGTGGGAGAGATCAGGGTTTAGGTGGGGAGATCAGGGTTCAGGTGCGGAGGACTTCAGGCTTTAGGTGGGAAGGATCAGGGTTAAGGTTAAAGAGGGACCAGGGCTTCGGTGGGGGATATCAGGGTTTAAGTTGGAAGACCAGGGCTTAAGTGTGAGAGACCTGGTTAAGGTGGGAGAGACCAGGGCTCAGGCCGAGAGACCAGGGTTGAGGGTCCTGGGCTGTGTTGGGAGGGATCAGGGTTTGGTGGCGGTCTAGGAGAGGCAAGTCCGGGGAATCAGCGCCCAAGTGGGAGGGGGGGCAAGGGTGGGGTGTCGTAGTTGAGGGCTCTGATGGGGGTACTGAGTGTCCAGGACTGATGTGAGAGTGCTCAGAGTTCAGGAGGGAGGGCTCATGGTCATATGAAATTAGACTTTGAGTGTGAGGAGGACGGTTATGTAGCAGGGTTCAGCGTTGTAACTATACCCTTGCTGCCCGCTAAAAAGCTTCCAAGCCCGTACGATCCTCCTCCTTTCATGACCGGCTCCGTCCCGTTGCTTGCAATGACAGCCATTTATCATCATCAGCAAACGCGCAGTGGTGTGTGATATCGACGATAGCATTACCACCCTCCGATGACTGCATCGTGACACTGATAATTACATTGTCACCCTCTGATGACTGCATGGTCACCCTCCTACCACAGCATGATGACCACCTGGCAAGGGCTTGATGGATTTATCACTACTTAGCAATAGCATTATGACCACCGCTTGCGTCGGCTGTGGTCGCTTGTGTCATCATCATCATCATCATCATGACCGGCCGATATCAAAATAGATTTTCGCATACTCAATGTGTTAACCAGGCCATGAGTTGCTTGGTTCGCATTGCAACTGATACATGATTCATGGCACACATGACATGGCACACATGACATAGCACGTTTTCGTTTCCATATACATATACATTTTGCATAGCATGCTATCTGACGCATGATTAATGGCACACACGTGATGTGGCATGTTGTTGTTATCATGGTTGTTACAGGATCTATGTCACATGGCATGACATGTGATGGCATGGTGCAAATATGACATGGCATGTTGTTGTTGTTGTTGTTTCAGGTGTGTTTCACATATCATCAGACAGCTGATTGCATGGCACAGACATGGCACCATGTTGTTTTGTTGTTGATCTGTTTCACACGTCCTGCCCCTGATGACCCTGGGGGCGCGCGCCCTACCCCCGCTTGCACCTACCCCCCGGGAGGAGAGATCTTCCCGGGAGGGAGGAGGACGTGCGTGCATCCCCCCGGTAACGGGGTGTGTGTGTGCACTCTTGCTGGTGGTAAGTCCTGAGGGGTACACCCTGTCACATTCACGCCGGCTCTTCCGAGGGAGGAGAGCTGTTTGCGGTGGCAGGGGCTGGGGCGGCGCGAGGGCTTGCCCGCGCGCCTGGCCTGGTCTTCTCAGGCCGCCTAGCTCCGCGGCGGGGGTGGTTGGTGTCTTTCTCCGGAGAGGTGGGCTGGGGTGTCCATGGTTTCGGGGGGAGACCTGCATGAGGTTAGCAACGTCGCCTGTACTGGGCGGGCAGGCTGAGATCGAGAGTGGAAGAGTTAACGGGGGCAGGGCGCGGCTTTCGGGGACAGTAACATGCCTCTTGAAGGCCCGTGCCCTGCTGCCTGCCCGCCTGTGCTTGCATACACCTGGATCTCTTCATGCGGGGCCCTCGCCCCGAGCACACTAGCCAATGCTGGATCGGCTAGTAGTCACGGTTGGCAAGGCTCCAGCTGCGCGGCCGTCGCGACGGCCTTGTCCTTTGGTCCTTCGTGCGGGGCTGCCGACGGCGGGGGCGCCGGGCGCGGCGAGCAGTTGCAAGTGCAAGTGCGCGCATGCCGCCCCCTCTGCCGGCAGTTCTTTGCGGAGGTTCGGGGGTTGAGGCGGTCGCGGCGGCTGTGCGCCTTTTGTTTTGCGAGCCGGGAGTGTCCTCTCTAAAAGCACCATTCGAGAGTCAGATGAGAACAATCAAGGGCTGTGCGCGCCTCGGAAGAGCCTCAGCTGCTGTGCGACGCCCCCTGCGCCCTTCCTGGGCTGTTATCCAGCGCCAAGTTATGGGCTGGAGGGGCGAGGTGGTAGGCTGGAAAGGCACCACTTCGCTCCGCCCTGCCCCCCCCGCGAGAGCGAGCGGGGGGCGATTGCCCCTGCTCCTCTTTCCCTCGCGAGGGCGAGAGGGGGAACGGCAATTATAATGGAAGCGGTACAAAACGGGGTGTGTCGCCGGAAACAAGCTTGAGGCGTGTATCCTGGCCTGCCCCATATCAACCGTGGGCAGCGCCTTAGGGACCGCTTCCGCCAGCTGCCAAGCGTGCAAAGAAGCTGCCGGGCACCTTGCTGGTAGCCAGTGTGTGCGGCAGCAAAAATGGCGGAAAGAGCGTGTCAGTTCGGCCCGCCCTGCGAGGCGGGGTTCGCTACGGGCTGTTTATCGGCCCGGCCTGGTCGGACGGAGGCTGGGAGATGGAATCGTGCAGTGTCCATGGTTATGCAGATCATCAACAAAAACACACATTGCACACACATCGGAAGGCTTATTCTGCAGCGCACACATGCACCCTCATGCACACATGCAGGCATGCACTGAATTAGGCATACAATCACACATGCAGGCATGCACTGAAGAACACTCATGCACCCACTTCATGCACACACATACGCCAACTTCTACTCCCCCCATCCACACTCCTAGCCCCATGCGCCCTCCTCTCCTCTCATGCACCCCTCCTCCTACCCTGCATCCCTCCTCCTTCCATGCACCCCTCCTCCCATGCATTGTACTCCACACATGCACCTTCCCCCCTCCCATGCACCCCTCCTCCCTCCATGCACACCTCCTCCCCCATGCGCCCCTCCTTCTCCCATGCACCTCTCCTCCCTCGATGATTCTCCTCCCCCCTGCACCACATACTCCTCCCATGCATCCCTCCTCCTCCCCTGCATTCTCCTAATAACGATGTGTGGGTCAGGTCTTGAGAACGACCCTGCGAGTGAGCAGCTGCAGTCCGCCTTGGCCGACGCCAAGGCTGCTGCCACGCGGCCGCCGCCCTCTACCTCTCCGTTTGCCAAGCCAGAATTCATGGCCAAGATGGCGATGGACCCGCGAGGCCGGGCACTCATGCAGCAGCCTGACTTCCTGGCCATGCTCAGCGACGTGCAGGTGCGCAAGTGCAAGGTTTGAAGGCTTTGAAAAGGGGTTCAGGGGAGGTTTTGAAAAGGGGTTCGGGGTAGGCTTTGGTTGGGCTTACATGATCAAGCTGGCATGCAGGGCATCAGGGGCAGGGGGGCTAGAGCTTTCACATAACACATAGGGCTAAAACTTCCCTTCCTGGCCTTGACCGGTGACTAGGGTATGGTAAAAAATGTTGAGAAATAAAGGAGAGTGAAGGTCCCTGTGTTTGTTAAGATTGAAACTGGAATTCACGTGTGGGTTCAATATGTTGTCAACTCAACGACGCGCGACTGGGATATTGAATCACATGCCTGTAGAATTATCTTTTTGTGGGTCCCTAACCATTTGTGTGCAGTTTCTAACATGTGATCCTGTGTGTGCAGTTCCTTAGATTTGTAGATCTTGAACCACTTGTTGGTAGATCAGAAACCACTTGGTGGTAGTTTGGAAGCCACTCGTTGGTAGTTCGGAAACCACTTTTTGGTTGGTCAGAAACTATCTGTTTCGATTTTGATTCCAGATCCCAGACCCTGCTTTTGTCACGATGATGTTGCTCGCAGTTGAGCCGTCCAGCATGAGCAAGTACATCCAAGACTCACTTGTAGATCCATAACCGCTTGAATGTGGATCCGAAGCCAACTGTTTTACCATCATGTTGATGCTGCCCGCAGTCAAGCCCATCCAGCATGAGCAAGTACATCCAAGACCCTCGCTTCCAGATTGTGAGTCTTGGTGGCATGGGCCGCACGGATGTATGGGCGGCATATTCCCACGGGCATACACATTTGCATGGTGTACTCAGGTGCATGGGCTACCTAGGGGCGTGGTGTCCTCGGATGTAAATTTGCATGGGCTTCAAAGTTGCATGGGCTTCACAGTTGCATGGGCGGCATGACGTTATGAGCGGCGTCATGCAGAAAGACAGGATTCATGGTTTCATGGGCCGCATGTCTTCTTGGGTTGCATGGGCACCGTATTGTCATGGGCCGCACCGCTGCAGAAACAGACGTGTGATGGCCGCATGGCAGCGTGTATGCGCGGGCTGCATGGCTGCATGTGCTTCACAGCTGTAGGCAAAGACGGCCGATCTTGGCATTGGTGGCACAATTTTGCTGAATGTTTTTCATTAGCAGGATGGTTGCATGGACAGCATGTGCGCATGTGCGGCATGGGTGCATGAGCGACATGTTTTTGAAGGCAGCACAGCTTTAGAACACACTGCCGATGTTGGCAAAGGCGGCACATGAATATAAACATCTGGTTTATGTTTGCCTGTGTGACTGTGTTTTTCAATATTTTGCTTGATTGCATGGACTGCATGTTTGCATGGCCCGCAGGGATGCATGGGTAGCATGTTTGCCCAGGCTGCATGGTTGTAAGGGTATGTTGCTCTGGGTTGTCCTGTGGCTGATGTTTGCATGGGCTTCATGTTTGCATGGGCCACAGCAGAGTTGTGAAGCTTCTAGGCAGGTAGTGGCACCAGGAAGGATGTTTATATGTGTGCAGTTGAGTCGATGCTGACAAATAAAACAAAACAGCACCAGCTCCCATGTCCCCATGCCCTTCTCAACAAAATCTACCGGTCCCTGTGCCCCTGTTAAAAACGACTCTTGTTCCTGGCAACAGATGATGGAGCTTGCATTTGGTCTCAAGTTCGGTGGAGGCGAGGATGACGGCATGTTCAGCAAGTGCGTGTGCATTGGGCTGCATGGGGATGGGCCCATGGGGATGCCTGATGATGGGTGTCTGTGGCCGCATGATGGTAGGCACTTTGGGCCGCATGATGATCGGCACTTGGTTGCAAGATGATGGCCGCATGGGGATGGGCATTTGGGTTGCATGACGATGGCCGCATGGACTGCCTGGGCATGGCCACTTCAGGTTGCGTGATGATGGCTGCATGGGACTGCATGGGGATGGGCACTTCAGGTTGCATATTGATGGCTGCCTGGGACTACATGGGGATGGGCACTTCAGGTTACATGATGATGGCTGCATGGGACTACATGGGGATGGGCACTTCACGTTGCATGATGATGGCTGCATGGGACTGCATGGGGATGGGCACTTCAGGTTGCATATTGTTGTCTGCCTGGGACCGCATGGGGATGGGCACTTAAAGTTGATGATGGCGGCATGGGACTGCATGGGGATGGGCACTTCAGGTTGCATGATGATGGCTGCATGGGACTACATGGGGATGGGCACTTCACGTTGCATGATGATGGCTGCATGGGACTGCATGGGGATGGGCACTTCAGGTTGCATGATGTTGTCTGCCTGGGACCGCATGGGGATGGGCACTTCAGGTTGCTTGATGATGGCTGCATGGGACCGCATGGGGATGAGCACTTCAGATTGCATTATGATGGCCGTATGGGACTACATGGGGATGGGCACTTCAGGTTGCATGATGATGGCTGCCTGGGACTGCAAGGGGATGGGCACTTTAGGCTGCATGATGATGGGTAGCAGTTGGTTTCAGGTATGGGCGTCATGTGTCACTTCGAAGAGCTACGAAGCAAGTCTATATGGTAATGAAGGTCCTTGACTGTCTGGGACTCGGGCAAAGCGAGGTTACTTTGAATGTTTCATTGAAGTTGGTAGCTAGCCACGGTTTGTCAATTGTTTGATTCAAAGGGAGGTCATACTGGTTCAAATCTTGAAGAAGAAGAAAAATCTGAAACGTTTATGGACGCTAGTAGTCTGTATTTCCCCCACTGAAAGAGGAAGTGACAGGAAGATGTACATGACATAACTCAGGAAGCCCAGATTCATAACGGTCGTTGTATGGGACTGCATGATGACTTGCTTTCGGGTCTGCAACTGTGGGGAGGGGCCTGGGCATGTATGTGGGGCGGGAACCAGACATCACACCTCTCCCTGTTCCCCATCTGAACTTGTTTGCTTCATACCTGGATGGATGTGCGACTGCAAACGAATCGTACCTTCAGTGGATACCCAGCCGCATTTGCCTGGTGTTAAGGGTGACCACTTTTTTTTTTTTTTATGTTCAAGCCTACCAGCTATTTCAGTTTGTATACAGGTAGTTGGTTTTGTTTGCCCTGAGCGCTGTGAGAAGAAAAGGTGGTAGCCCGAACCCTGGACGCCTAGAACCCTACGAGCGAGTACCCTTGAGGTCTGATTGTTCGACTTGGTTTTCTGGCCTTGCCTGACCAAGATGGTTTTCTGGCCCTGCCTGACCAAGAGCCTAGACCCAGACAGTCCAAACCATGAAAACCTTGCAGGCCCGGAGCCAAGGACGCACACCATGACCATGAACACGACTCGGAAGGCAAGTGCCAGACGGGCGCCAAGTCATCAGAGCCCGCTGCCAAGGCTTCAGAGCCAGCGCCGGCACGCACACCGATGGAGGTGGAGCAGGTGAGAAGAAGCTGCAGACAAGGCCATTCCAGTGGGCACCCATGTGGTTTCGTAAGCATGAGTTGATGTCATCCTGACCCCCTGAAGGCAATGGGTTTCTATTCCAGTCTTCAGTCTGAATATACCCTGAGGGAAGGGGATTGCCCTGGATGATGAAGCACTCGTGATGTCCCCTTTGAGCACGTAGCTGGAGAAACGGTGAAGCCTTGAGCCCCTCGCCCTGTCTTAGGGATGTGGAATTAAAGCCCTGGACACTGTGAACCCTGAACCCTGAAGCTTGCTTTATTTCCAATAAGGATGTCGAGGTGTGCTGTACTGGAGCGCCCTGCAGAAGGCTGAGTGCTATGGATTTTGGACCCTTCCATCTAACCTGTTCCAAGGACGATGATGTGCGTGATCTTGAGCAACGCAATATTGAGTTTACTGATTTCCTATTGGAAGCCCTAGACCCTCACATTTCTTTACCCTCACCCCTACAACCCTCACCCTGTTCCCAGGACGACGAGGTGCGCGACCTGAAGCGACGCAAGGCGGAGGCTGTGAAGGAAAAAGAGGCTGGCAATGATGCGTATAAGAAGAAGGACTTCGACGTGGCGATACAGCACTACAACAAGGCCATGCAGCTCGACGCCTCTGATATCTCCTTTCTCACAAACAGGTGGGTCCACACTTACATGTGGGTTAGTGGGGTTCACTTTGAGGTTGCAAAAAACAAAGAAACAAGACCATATAACTAGAGGGCTCTGATATCTCCTTCCACACAAAACAGGTGGGTCCACACTTACATGTGGGTTAGTGGGGTTCACACTTGGGCGGAGGCAAAGCAGCAATGCAACAAGGCCATGGAGCTCGACGCCTCGTACACTTTTTTGCACTCATAAGCAGGTGGTGGTGTCACTTCAGTTCAGCAGTTTAGGTCTAGGGATGAGCCACTATGATCCCAGAACCTGAAACTGGCCGTCATGTTCCACACATTCAAGCTGGTGTTCACACCCATACCAATGCTTGAGGTGGACGTGTGCAGGCGGCTTTCGTCTGCAACCATATTTACCAGCAGGCAGCAGTGTCAGGTCTTACTAAAAGTATGACTGCCGTCATGGACTCATGTCGCTGGCAGCGTAAGCTATCATCACAGCTATCCTGCATTGCAAGCCCTCCTATCTGCTGTGTGCATTGCTTATCAGATCTGCGGTGTACTTCGAGACCAAGCAGTTTGAGGCTTGCGTTGAGGACTGCGACAAGGCGATAGAGAGGGGCCGGGAGCTGCGTGCGGATTACAAGATCATCGCAAAGGCATTGACGCGGAAGGGCAGCGCGCTAGTACAGCTCGGAAGGTGTGGATCTGGGTGTGCAGCTATGTGTGGAGCCGGGGAGGTGCGGATCTAGGTGTGAAGGGCCAATAACATCGTTATTTTGGCGTTTCACGCAAGTTAGCAGTGCGGTGTCGCAGATGTGGTGGTGCAAAGCTGGATGGAAGGCTGGGTGTGAATCTGGATGTGAAGCCAGTCGTGAAGCTCGGTGTGATGCTTGGAATGAAGGGCCACTCAGAAGATTGTTGGAAAGTGTTTGCTGTTGACAACTAGTGTTTTAGTGAAGGTGGGAATCTGAATATGATTACGGCACAACTGTACAGCATTTGTACAGCATCCCTGAAACCCCTGATGTCCTCTGTAATCTGTCCATGCTGGCTGGAGGATGCCGTCAGCCCCTTCCACAAGTCCCTGACAAAGCATCGCAATTGATTGAAACCCTGTGACCCCTGAGCTGTACCCTGATGGCCTCTGTTATCTTCCCATACAGGCTGGAGGAGGCCATCACAACCTTCCACAAGTCCCTGACGGAGCACCGCAACGCAGACACACTCAAGAAGCTGACAGATACTGAGAAGGCGCTCAAGGACAAGAATGAAAAGTGGGTGGGGTAGGGAGGGGGAACAAGGGTGGGGGATAAAAGTGCTGAAAGGCACTCCAGGGCAATAACTTAAGTACTGTTAGAGGGAGGGGACTTCCTGGCGTCATATCATCTCACCATCAGTACCCTCTGCTGTCACACTCCCCATCGTCATTGCAATGGGCGGCTTACCAATTTCCTGGCCCCTCCATGCCAAGTGATCAAATGGCGTTCGCCCTAGACCAACTCCCACGCTTCTCACGCACACGGTTGGTGCCCTAACACCGTGGGTCTGACATAACTTTCTGGGCTGCGACAGACTTCTATTAGATCACATTATCTGCTTTGGGCGGCTTACCAATTTCCTGGCCCTTCCATGCCAAGTGATCAAATGGCGTTCGCCCTAAACCAACTCCCACGCTTCTCACGCACACGGTTGGTGCCCTAACACCGTGGGTCTGACATAACTTTCTGGGCTGCGACAGACTTCTATTAGATCGCATTATCTGCTTTGGGCGGCTTACCAATTTCCTGGCCCTTCCATGCCAAGTGATCAAATGGCGTTCGCCCTAAACCAACTCCCACGCTTCTCACGCACACGGTTGGTGCCCTAACACCGTGGGTCTGACATAACTTTCTGGGCTGCGACAGACTTCTATTAGATCACATTATCTGCTTTGGGCGGCTTACCAATTTCCTGGCCCTTCCATGCCAAGTGATCAAATGGCGTTCGCCCTAAACCAACTCCCACGCTTCTCACGCACACGGTTGGTGCCCTAACACCGTGGGTCTGACATAACTTTCTGGGCTGCAACAGACTTCTATTAGATCACATCATCTGCTTTGGGCGGCTTACCAATTTCCTGGCCCTTCCATGCCAAGTGATCAAATGGCGTTCGCTCTAGACTATCTCCCACGCTTCTCACGCACACGGTCGGTGCCCTAACACCGTGGGTCTGACATAACTTTCTGGGCTGCGACAAGTTTTATATCACATAACCTGTTTGGGCGGCTTACCAATTTCCTGGCCCTTCCATGCCAAGTGATCAAATGGCGTTCGCTCTAGACTATCTCCCACGCCTCCCACGCACACGATCAGTGCCCTAATGCCGTGGGTCTGACCTAATCTTCTGGGCTGCGACAAGCTTTATATCACATAACCTGTTTGGGCGGCTTACCAATTTCCTGGCCCTTCCATGCCAAGTGATCAAATGGCGTTCGCTCTAGACTATCTCCCACGCCTCCCACGCACACGATCAGTGCCCTAATGCCGTGGGTCTGACCTAATCTTCTGGGCTGCGACAAGTTTTATATCACATAACCTGTTTGGGCGGCTTACCAATTTCCTGGCCCTTCCATGCCAAGTGATCAAATGGCGTTCGCTCTAGACTATCTCCCACGCTTCTCACGCACACGGTCGGTGCCCTAACACCGTGGGTCTGACATAACTTTCTGGGCTGCGACAGACTTCTATTAGATCACATCATCTGCTTTGGGCGGCTTACCAATTTCCTGGCCCTTCCATGCCAAGTGATCAAATGGCGTTCGCTCTAGACTATCTCCCACGCTTCTCACGCACACGGTCGGTGCCCTAACACCGTGGGTCTGACATAACTTTCTGGGCTGCGACAAGTTTTATATCACATAACCTGTTTGGGCGGCTTACCAATTTCCTGGCCCTTCCATGCCAAGTGATCAAATGGCGTTCGCTCTAGACTATCTCCCATGCCTCCCACGCACACGATCAGTGCCCTAATGCCGTGGGTCTGACCTAATCTTCTGGGCTGCGACAAGTTTTATATCACATAACCTGTTTGGGCGGCTTACCAATTTCCTGGCCCTTCCATGCCAAGTGATCAAATGGCGTTCGCTCTAGACTATCTCCCACGCCTCCCACGCACACGATCAGTGCCCTAATGCCGTGAGTCTGACCTAATCTTCTGGGCTGCGACAAGGATTTTATCACATGACCTGTTTGGGCGGCTTACCAATTTCCTGGCCCTTCCATGCCAAGTGATCAAATGGCGTTCGCTCTAGACCAACTCCCACGCTTCTCACGCACACGGTCGGTGCCCTAACACCGTGGGTCTGACATAACTTTCTGGGCTGCGACAAGTTTTATATCACATAACCTGTTTGAGCGGCTTACCAATTTCCTGGCCCTTCCATGCCAAGTGATCAATTGGCGTTCGCTCTAGACTATGACATTTCCACCCACTATCCCACGGCATGGACTTCCTCCCTGCATTACCTACCAATCCATGTTGCCACTTACTCATCCACCACACTCTTCCCCCCACCCCACCACCCACTCAGCCACACACTGCACCACGTGTCCCACCATTCACTGTACCTCGTGTTTCACAACGCACTGCATCACTCACCCCACAATTCACTTCACCTCTCACTCAAACACTCACCCCGCATGTGTAGGGATTACTTGGACCCTGTCAAGTGTGAAGAGGAGCGCGAGAAGGGCAACCAGGTATGGCTTGGCTATGGAAGGGGGGTAGCGGGGCTTGGTGAAGTGTAGGGGGATCTAAGTTCTGGCTGACTGGTATTGACACAGAGAGCCTAGATCAAAGAGTGTTGAAGAGGTGGCAGCGTAGATTTACTAAGGGGAAATCACAAGGGCCAGTGGCAAACTAGGTCATTAAGCTAGGGCAAGGAAATCACAAGGGGTGGCACTCAAGGTCATCAGGCTACGGCAAAGGCAAAGGCAGAAGGCCCAGTATAATTAGAGAGGCACGAGAGGGTTTAACTGCCGTGGGAAGATCAACATACAACTTCTAACTACAGAGAGAAAGTCTAGTAGACAGGCTAACTACTGAACGACCGGGAGGATCGACTAGTAGGAACGACCGGGAGGAGTGAAACCCTTACAAACTGCCCTACTAAAAGGCAAACGTCCTCGGAGACTCAAACTCTAAACAATCAAACTCAAAGAGGTAAGGCAAGGCAAGAGGACACTGGTGGCTGGCAAGCATGTCAAAAGTGAAGAGGGGCGGAGGTGGGGCTAATTGAGGTTCAGGTGGTACAAGGCTGGCAAGTGGCAAGCATGTCAAAAGTGTGGAGGGAGGTAGGGCTACGTGAGGGTCCAGGATTCGCAACCAAGTTTTCAAAGGGAAGTGGAGTGAAGTAAGGGTGGCCACCATATATATATAATAGATATATGAATACATGCATATTGTACCGTAGTGTGCGTACTGTAGATTTGATTTGCCTACCCTCGGGTATGAAAAACAAAACTTTGAATTCTGTACTCAGGGCAAACTTCCGACCAAAACTCTTATCTTCTGACTGAAATGTGGTGTTGACAGTTGATCATTAGGCATGGTAAATCTACAGTATATACATTTATACGAAGTGCAAGGAAGGATAGATTTGTTTATGAGATTGGAAACAGAAACACTTCAATAATTGGTTAAAGACATAATAATTAGTCTTGATTGGTTCAGGGCTTTAGGTTGGCTTTGTGTTCCCAAATTGAAGTTGTAGTAGAGGGATGTGAGGGTGTCGGTGGTTACAGGAATGTGACAGTGTGGGTGCCTGGTGCAGGGAGCTGGGAGAGGCCTGTGTTACAACACTTTGACAGAAGCATGGCCTTGCTGCAGGCTTCATTGAAAACTGACAGCTGCCCAAATCCTGATAAGAACATCCTCCTCCTTGCCTCCCGCAGGCCTTCAAGGACATGAAGTACCCCGAGGCAGTACAGCACTACACCGAGGCACTACGACGTGGGCCACCGTCCGTGAACCCCGAGGCGTACAAGCTGTACAGCAACCTGGCGGCTTGTTACACCAAGCTGGTCGCCTACCCAGAGGGGGTCAAGGTATGGGGGAGTAAGGGAGCGCAGGAATATGAGTATACTACTGGTTGTCTACGTATTTGTTTTGATTGGCTGCCTTGGTGGTGTGTAGAGAGCTGTGGTACAGAATACGGGAGACTCCTGTAGAACAGGCGATGCCGACAAATACGGCATGACCAATACGGCACCCTCAATACGGCATGTTCACTGTACGTCAAAGGTTGGGCGAGTGACAATGGAGCGACATAGGCCAGACCAAACCAATGATGTGAACGCCCGCTCCCTTCTCTAGCTCACCAAGTATATTTAGGGCCAAGGTGTTGTGGGGATGTCTGGCTCGCGCAGGACTGACCTCTGCCCTGCTACCTGTCCCCCTCCGGATCCGGCTGACCTGAGCCTGTTGCAGTGGTGACCATCCACACTTCAGCCGTTCACCCTTCACCCCTGTTCCTCCCTAAATAGGCTGCTGACAAGTGCCTGGAGCAGGAGCCCACCTTTGCAAGGGGCTACAGCCGCAAGGGCACGCTGCAATTCTTCATGAAGGAGTATGACAAGGTGTGAAAAGAGTGGAAGAGTGGTGCCCAGTCCACATGAGAAAAGTGGGGAGTGTGGATGGTCATCATATGAGCACTGCCCGAGGTTTATTTTGGTGTTGCATCAAATGTTGGGTGGAACGGAAAGCTTTTATTAGGGCAGGCTCGTGGCATGTCTTATGGCACTTCCACAGTTCTTACGGCATTTCCCAGCTAGGGCAGGCTGATGGGCACTTCTTATGGCACTTCCTAAGGTGTATTTTTGTGTGTATGCAAACATTGTAGCATCTGCATTGAGCTAGTTGGAAGTTTTTACGGGGGCTGGCTGATGGCACTTCTAAATGACCAGTAGGGGAATCAGTTGAAGTAAATTGTTTACGGTGGTGTGCACGGTGTCATCGTGCTCATAATATATTAGAAGGCCCCGCCGCCTCGTAGCAATGGCCACCTCTTTAGCCCAGCCTGGAGAGTGTCTTAGCCCAGCCTGGAGAGTGTCTTAGCCCAGCCTGGAGAGTGTCTTAGCCCAGCCTGGAGAGCGTCTGGACTGTACGCGGGAAATTAAAAGTGTGCAGGAGAAACATTGAAGCCCTAGATCCCAATTCCGGAAGTATGTAGCTTCTGGCGGTCCCGAGTGAACAGGCTTGTCCCAATAGCCCCAGTGATGGAGGGTGATCGACGATGTCATAACTATTTGTGTTAACCTGATTACTCTATCTGTCTTCCTGATCACTCTCTCTATCTCCCTGATCACTCTGTCTCTCATGGCTCCAACTACACCTGCAGGGTGGGCGTTGTACAACACACATCAATGACATAATTGCTTTCCAACATTATCGCAATTTTATCCCGCCTCGCACCCCCCTAGGCTATGGAGACATTCCGCACGGGCCTGAAATACGAGCCTGACAACGTGGAGCTCAGAGAGGGTCTGGAGAAATGTGTTGATGCAATCTCCAGGTGTGTACGTGTGGAGAGACGCTTGCTATTTTATGCTGTTGGAGATACAGCACCATGCCCGTGTCTTTTGGTTTGTTTGTGATATGATTGGGGTCGAGGATATCGCCGCCTTGGTCCTGGTCCTTCTCCATGCACGTCATGCTCCATGAGCATGGTTTATATGTGCCATGCAAGCTGCCATGCAGCAGCGGTACCAATGGAGATTCTCTTCCAAGGTGTGGAAACTAGGGTCTCCGAGCCTTAAAAGGGTTTTGTTGCGTCAGCATCAATTGTTTTTGCGATGTGAAGAAGAGGACATTTTTAAAACCTGCATTTCAGGAACACAGCAGAACACGCCCCAAAAAAACTAGCGGATTGGTTGCATCGCGATGACTTCATTTTGATACCGGGTCGCATCTTGTTTCGACCGTTGACTTCCCGTGGTAGTGTTAATTAGAAAGCAGCTCCTGTCTCAAGAAACACATAATATATATGTATTTTAAGGAGGGCGGTGAGGCGTCTGGCTTTCCGTAGTGGCCGGCCTCTTGAAATCACCGGCTTTCTCCTGATGGAAAGCCTGGCGCCCTGGAATGAAGGAAGCCATGTTAAATATGGTGTAGACTGAAGAGCCGAGGTGGCAGGATTCCTGGGGGAGAGGCGCAGCGCAGGGGGCCAAACAGGCCTGACCTGCATTGTCACCTCGGGGCTCGCTCTTGAACAAGAGACACTCTCCCTCGGGTATGGGTTCCATTTTCTGTCCCCTCATATGAAAGGTTGACATGGTCCTCGCAGTGCATGGTAGCTGGAATTGAGCTTCGTTACTCCCTGCCAGCCCTAAGCGGCTGAGCAACAAGCAGGGCCCTTGCTAAACAAAGTTCCACACCCTTTGTGCAGATTTGCCAGCGGCAATGCCAGCAAGGAGGAGATCAAGGAGAGGCAGGAGCGATCTATGGCAGATCCTGAGGTGCAGAGCATCCTGAAGGACCCAGTCATGCAGGTGAGAGATATGACCTGGCCCCAGACATGGGGAGAGTCTAGGTGCACCGGGTCCCATGCATGGCGGAGGGAGGGTGAACCTGGCCAGCAGATCGACTCCTCTGAAATCCTAAACATGCAGATGAGGGGTTGGCTTGATCCTATTCAGAGCGGGGAAGCCGGGGCTTGTCTGTTTCCAAGAAGGGGAGGAAGGGGGACTCATTGAAATGGAGGAAGAGGATCATGGGGCCTAGTCACATTCATGCTAGTTTGTCCACAGGCCTTGAAGGTGGAGGCTGGGGGATCTGAATTATGAACCCCGTGTCCAGGCTGGGAACTTCAGGACCCAGCTGTTCAGGTGTGGGTGATGGTCTGGTGGGAACGGGGAAAGTGCAGGATACTTGTCTGGCCAAAATGGATCCCGCCCGCCTGCCCCCTGCCTATGCCCCCTCCCCCATGCAGACGATTGTGGACCTGAGGCATCCCTCCTCCCCCACCCCCCTTCCTGCCATGCAGAAAGTATGAATGTCCGGTACCTGAGGCCCCCCTCCCCCCCTCCCCTGCCGTGCAGAAAGTGTGAATGTCCGGTACCTGAGGCCTCCCTCTCCCCCCCCTCCTACGTATTCCAAAATGTGTGAATGTCTGGTGCCTGAGGCCTTCTCCCCCCCCCCCTTCGCCTTGCAGAATGTGTTGCGGGATTTCCAGGAGAACCCTAAGGCGGCGCAAAAGCATCTGAGCAGCCCCGAGATCATGGTCAAGATCAACAAGCTGGTGGCCGCGGGGATTATCCAGGTGGGTGACAATTGGTGGGCAGGCACAGTGGGGAGAGAAAGGGAGCGACGGTGTTATAGAGCGAAAGTCGGACTAATGCATGTCAGAGGCAAAGCTTCAGTGTTAGTTGTGGGCTGCCACAAGATGCTCTCTTTGCTTGCCCACCACCCTGGTGGGTGGTGATGGTCCTTGGCCGCATGATACTGGTACACTTTTGTGCGTGCCCTCTGAGGCCCGCGCTTGATACCTGGCGTGGTTAACTAGCATGTGCGCGCCCCAGAAGGGCTTCCTGGTTCTAAAATGTTGCATCGCGAGGGTTACCCTCCCTTCTTTTCCTTGGCCTTGCACACACACCTTTGTGGTGTGTGGTATGATACAAAAAAAATCAAACCTTCATCTCTCATTCAAGTGATCCATGCGGCCAGCTTGATTTTGATCTTGATCTCATTTCGTGTATCTCAGTGCATGATCATAGGGGGGAATCCCGGGTGGCGCTGTGGCTCAGCATAATCCATGCCCGATACCCGTGTGCTCTTCAGGTCAAGTAAACAAGCGTTTCTACAGCCACGCAGTCGTGTGGCTGGAGAGCTTTTCTGGACTATTTCCATGGAACACCTAAGCGACTCAAGATTGGGCTCAGCTTAAGACAACTGTCAAGGGAGTGTTCAGCTAACAGCACGTGTGGCAGCTACGAGACTCCTCTTCATTTTTACAGATGCTAGACAGATCCCAGTGGATCTCGACCGGATCTTGAAATCTAGTGGATATACATCTGTTGTGACAGATCCCATGACATTTGGAACTTTGCGACATGTGTCGCTGCTCTCTGATTCTTTGACACTTTTTGAGGCCGAGGAAGGAACGTACTTAGCATTTATCACGAGGCAGGCTGATGCAGTATTGAGGAATCTGAGGACTGACCCTTTTGTTTGTTCTTCCTTGAGACTCCATGATTTGCACACTGCCTGGTCGTCCCCTCCTTGAGAAGAAAAACGCGCACACACAACATCTTAATGACTAGTCGCCTCCTGGCCCTGCTCAAGAAGGCGCCGCAATACCCAATTTCCCACTTGTCAATGTCTGTCATCATTTTGTGGGTGGGTTGGCATTGGGCAGCCGATTTTGCTGAAGGGCATAGCGTAGGCGGTGGGGCTTGCTTGCCTATATGAGTATGTTGTGTGGGTTCACTTCATTGCCCCCTGCCCCACTTGAAATCGCTTGGTCTTCTGGGGGCCCTGGATTTCTTCGAGCAACCATCCACAGATTTAGTCACAGGTTAATGACATATCACCTCTGGGCCATGCCGAAATGAAGCTCGGCCACGTCGGCAAACAAACAGACAGGTAGGAAAGTCAAGGGAGAAGGCACAGGTGCACCTTTCACCTCCGGACCTTGCCCGCATTGTCTGAGCGGTGTTTATGATCCAGAGGTATGACGTCATTGGCTGTCTATAAGTTAATGATGTCACACCTCTGGGCCTCACTTGCATAAAGCTCAGCCACACCGGCAAACGTTAAGCCAGATAGGACAACTGGTGTGTGTGCACATTTATCACTGCAGACCCAAAGGTTGAGGGATCGAGCCCGCCACACGACCGTCTCTGTCCCCCGGATTAGATCGCCGGGGTCCATGTTCCTGCCCCCCTCGCATAGAGGGTGGCATAGCTGCACCCTGGTCATGGCTATGTATGGTACCTGGAATAGTGCAGTTATTCCCTAACAGCCCCACACGACCGAGCATTCAGCAGGGCCCAGCGGGTATGCACTGTTCTCAACCTATCACTAATCTGAGGCTCTGAGCCCACTGTTCAGGCTAATGGGGGCTAAATCATTACACAGTCTATGAGTAACAGAGTCATGACGTTACACCTCTGGGCCCTGCTCAAGAAGGCTCGGCCGCGTGGGCGCCTACCTAAAGTTGGTAGATTGCATTGAATCCAAGACGTTTCAGAAGCTGGGGATTCTTCTGACTGCCCCTATTTTCAAGCCTTTTGTCTGTCCATCAATCTTACCGGTACTTCACTTTTAGGAGCCCGGAGCGTCAATAGTGCAGAAAGGCACCACCTGCCCCGCTTGCCCGCCCGATTGCGCCATCGTCTTTCTGATGTCAACATCTCTGATCTCCCTGCCCTGCCACACTTGTACGAAACTGGTGCATAACGGCCATGCCCGCCGACTTATGGTTGCAGCGCCTACATATTTTCCCGGAGGCGGCGGCCGAGCAGGCCGGGCTTCTTCTTCGGCGGCGGTATTGATTTAGGCAGCGGAAGCGGCAGCGGTTTCGGCATTGGAAGCCCCTTCTTCAATGCCAGGCGGCGGCCGCGCGTGGGGACGTGCACATGCACCTTTGGAGCGCTGGCCCGCAAGCGACGGCTTGGCGCGTGAAAAATGCTCAGGCCCAGTGGGAGGTCCTGCCTCTCCTCTTCCCTAGAATCCAGAAGCGAAACAGGCTGCGAAATCTCCGGCAGGCCCAGCTCCTTTTTCTCAAAGCTGAAGTTAGGATGGGACTGCTCCCACTCTTCCAGCTTGTTCTGTAGGTAGCCGTAATTGAGAGGCTCTTGCTGCTCAGGCTCTTGTTGCTCAGGCCAGAGCAGTTTTATGTCTTCGGCAGGTGCTGCGGCAGTACAAGTTGGTAGTTTGGTACAGCCATGGGTCAATGATGTCACGCCTGTGAGACCTGCTCATAAATCCTGGGCTCGATAGAGAAAAATAAACTGAGCGTAGCTTCATGAGCAGCATTAGGGCACAGCACAGCAGGGTCTAGAGAAGGACGCAGCGAGAAAATAAAATGAATAAAGGTTCTTCTCGCGGTATGCGTGGAAGTGAGAGGAACAGCGCAGCATGGTTTAAAAAGGGCAGAAAGGGAAAAAACAGTGACACCTCGCGATAGGATGTGAAGGGAACAGCTTGTTCGGGCTTGATAAAAACCAGGGTGTGGTAACAGCAGCGTTTCAGTACAGGCACTAGGCCACGTATGCAGCCGCTGGCCAGCCAGTCGACAGTCTCGAGAGTCAAAATAATGTCTACATTGTTTAGGACATCCATTTCATTGCACCGGCGCACAATTTTCGTGCAATGCTGGCAGGGTGCCGCTGCTCATGCATTCCGAGGCTTGCAACGCTGTTTTCCAGCTAGGGTTCAGGGTTTAGGGCTCAGGGTTGCAGCATTATAGGATTTAGGGTTCAAAGTTCTTGCAGTCTACTATTGTTACTAAAGCTTCAGCTGTCATTCAGCAACAGGGTGGCCTACGGTCAAGCGGACCTATTACAACATGCCCTGTTCCTCACTTCCTCAGGCCACCAGCCGCATACACAGAGGACGCACGGTCAATGTTCGTCCCCATCATCCCTGGGATGGGCGCCTGTCGGCCCCTGAAAGGCGACCAGGCTTGCACTTCAATGAACATTAAACCCGATCCTCCTGTACCGGACACACTGCCTGGACCCTCTAACAAAAATGAAGGCTACCAGGTGGATCAATACGCGTCACAACAACTAATCAACTTGTCCTGCCCCACGTGAAGGTGCCTCACCCTCTATGGCACCACCCTCAACTGGACGGTCCAACGCCACCAGCAGCAGCACAGTCATATTCAGTAGCAGGTACGACACGGGGGGAGTCGGCACCACACGCCGCTGCTGGCGGGGAAGGCCGCTGCAGCTGCCTCCAAAAGATTTGAAAGGTGGTCCCTTCTGCATGCTGAGAAGGAATGGACGTAGGCATTTAAAATAAGGAAGCTATAGAGGATTTGGAATTCTTTCGACGTCAAATCCTACAATCTTGCACTGTTTAGCCCACCGACCCGGCTGCTGACCTCACCTTAAGTACCGTATCGTATCGTCCGAAGCGGTGCTCAGAACTCGGAAGTGCGTCACTCAAGACTTCCTCGACTGTGCAAGGTTTTCCTTTAAGGAAGATTAAGTAGTTGGGGACCGCTAGAAAAGTGTAGAAGTTGCTGCTGATTGATGTCTTTTCCGCAGTCTCGGTCAAGTCGGACGCTGCCGGCCGATTAATAATCGAAGGGCGCAAGCAAGGCAATCAACGTGCAAGACATGTCAATTAGCAGAATAAGGGCTTAAACATTGAATGTTTTAAATGCAGACCAATTCGTTATATTGCATTCATAGCCCTTAAAAGCCCGAAAAGTAAAAATATTTGATTTGGTTTGCCTTTTAGTTTGTCAGTTTGTATCGAAAATACGCCACTGTTGCATCAGACCCCTCTGATCAGACCAGGCCCGGTATGGCCAAGCAAGCGGGATCAGACATGGCGGTGCATCACATCAGACGAGCCATTGGTAGGCAAGTCTTACGTGTTCAGTAAATATAATCCCAAACGCCTTTCTGCCAAGCCATTTGGTGCCCAGTGGAGACCGTTCGTTAGGATGGTGCATACTTGCTTGTCTTTCCGGCCTTTCCTTATTTACCTTTTTCCCCTCCCCGCTTCCTGTAAGTTTCTTCTTTACTCCCTTCTGAACAGTTCGGCAACCACGTGGCCGAGCCTTCATGTGCAGGGCCCAGAGGTGTCACGTCATTGACTTGCTGGGCCCTGCTAATCGCCCAGCCGCGTGGGGCTGGTAGGGGATGAGGGGGCTCAATTCCAGGTACCATGCACAGGACCATGTTGCAACCATACCCCCTCCTGTGAAAAGGGTGCAGCGACATGGAACCCAACACTTTGATCCAAGGTGCAGCCATACCCGCATCCTATCGTGGATGGGCAGGTCCCCCAGGCAGTGCAGAGACTCACACGTTTTGTACCGGGGCAGGCTAGGGTGGTATGCCCTGGCTTTTGCGGCGGATGTGGTAGCTTTCACTAAGTCTGAGTCATCTTGGAAGCCAGGGATTCCTTTCTCATCAATTTTCCCAGCCGTTTGTGTGCCCCTATACTTTGTTCCCCTTTTCCTGCTCAACTGCCCGGTATGTTTGTTGCTTTCCTCTTTGTGAGGGCTAGGATCTGGACGGGCTGAGGATTCTTCATACTTTTCAGGGTGGTCTTTTCTTTCTCCCTTGCCCGTCTATTTCCTCTTAGTTTCCCCCCTGACGATCAGACAGTCAGGTGCCCGACTGCCCATGTGGCCAAGCTTTTTGAGCATAGCCCTGAGGTGTAATGTCATTGACCCACATCCTAAGTGATAGGGCCGGAACTTGGAGCCTTGTGTACGACGGCGGCGAATATTGAAGGGTTGAATAGATCAACTGAGAGGCAAGGCAATATGTAGCCAATGGGACCACTTGTTTCCTCAAGTCTGGTCAAAGGCGTTACACCTCTGCAGGCTCGGCTCAAAAAGGCTTGGCCGCATGGGCGCTTAGCTGTCTGGTTGGGAAAAAGGGCAAAATACCAGTAGGGGAATGAAATATCACAAGGAGAAGGAAAATAACCCCCCCCCTCCCCCTCCCCCCCTCAAAAAAGGAAAGGCAGTCTGATGATTCCCCCGCCCCTTTTGAGTCTAGCCTTGAAAAACACAAGAGAGGATAGAAAGCAAAGAGTACCAGACAGAGTTCTAATTTTGTATCATTGAACCGTAGATGTTTCAGATCCTGGTAATTTCATTGTCTGTCCTTATTTTCAAGCCTGTTGTCTATCCCTAAACTCGTTTCCCCTTTCTTTTTTCCTTCTCGACCCATTCTTTATTTTCCCAACAAAACCACACATGCGGCCAAGCTAGTTTCAGTAGGGCCCCTAGGTGTAACGTCATGGACCTATGGGTAACAGAGGCGCAACGTTCAACGTCCGCCTCATCTGCAACACCTGAGGTGCAACGTCCAACATCCTCCTCGTCTGCAACACCTGAGGTGCAACGTCCAACGTCCGCCTCGCCTGCAACACTTGGAGCCTGCAAAATCTGAAATCCAACTAACAAAGCAGACAGAACGGCACCTGAACAAGTTGACGGGCAACCAGGGACCCTCACACGGCATAACACATTGTCCCTGAGCCCTTATTTTTCGAAGCCCTGATAACTGGGAAAGCATTATAAGTCGTGCAGTGATTCATGATACTGAACATGCAATACATATAGACTGAGTGGAGACAATCTATGCACTGACGCCAATCTTGCACATACAGACCCACCTACCCATTGTAGTGCCTACAGTACTTCCCGCCAACCAGGCGGGAAATGTACCGCATTCATCTAGACTCATACACACACGCGCACATGCCCCCCCAGGAGGGAGGTTATGGGTAGAGTGCCAGAGGGTTGACGAGAAGCTGGCAGGTTCAGCATATAAAACGCAGGAAGGCAGTAAGGCACCACCTGCCTGCCCGATTGCCCCATCGTCTCCCCGACCTGAACGTCTCCTCCCTGCCCTACCACGCTTGTGCAGAATTGCTGCGCGACAGCGGTGCTGGCCGGCCTGTATGTGGTTGCGGCACCTACATATTTTCCCGGAGGCGGCGGCCGAGCAGGCCGGGCTTCTTCTTCGGCAGCGGCAGCGGTTTTGGCAGCGGAAGCGGCAGCGGTTTCAGCAGTGGGATCCCCTTCTTCAATCCCAGGCGACGCCCGCGTGTGGGGACGTGCACACGCACCCTTGGTGCGCTGGCCAGCAAGCCGCGTGTGGGGACGTGCACACGCACCCTTGGTGCGCTGGCCAGCAAGCCGCGTGTGGGGACGTGCACACGCACCCTTGGTGCGCTGGCCAGCAAGCCGCGTGTGGGGACGTGCACACGCACCCTTGGTGCGCTGGCCAGCAAGCCGCGTGTGGGGACGTGCACACGCACCCTTGGTGCGCTGGCCCGCAAGCGACGGCTTGGCGCGTGAAAAATGCTCGGGCCGAATGGGAGGTCTTGCGTCTCCTCCACCCTGAAATCCGGCAGCGAAACAGGCTGCGAAATATCTGGCAGGCCCAGCTCCTTTTTTTCAAAGCTGAAGTTAGGATGGGACTGCTCCCACTCTTCCAGCTTGTTCTGTTGGTAGCCGTGATTGAGGGGATCTTGCTGCTCAGGCTCTTGTTGCTCAGGCCAGAGCAGTTTTATGTCTTCAGCAGGTGCTGCGGGCAGTGCAAGTTGGTAGTTTGGTACAGCCATTGGTCAATGACGTCACACCTGTGAGACCTGCTCATAAATCCTGGGCTCGATAGAGAAAAATTAAGTGAGCGTTGCTTCATGTGTGGCATCGTAGATGCCTAGGGCACAGCACAGCAGGGTCTCAAGAAGGACTTAGCGCGAATGAATAAATAAATGAAGGTTCTTCTCGCGATATGCGTGGAAGTGAGAGGAACGGCGCAGCATGGTTTAGAAAAGAACAGAAAGGAAGAAAAGTAGTCACACCTCACGATAGGATGTGAAGGGAACAGCATGTTCGGGCCTGGTGAAAAGATGGTAACGGCGTGGACGCGGCCTAGGCCCATGCCGAGCTGTTTCCTTAACCCTCACGCCCCTGCGGGGCGTAGTTTTCTTTCTTTCTTTCTGATAAAATAACAGGGTGTGGTAATAGCAGCGTTCAGCAAAGGCACCAGGCCACATAGGCAGACGCTTGCCAGCGAGTCAACAGTCAAGAGAGTCAAGATGATGTCTGCATTGCTTAATGACATCCATTTCATCACACCGACACACCTTTTTAATTAATACCGGTAAGGTGCTGAGAAGTGCTAATGCATCCCGAGGTTTGTAGCTCTAATTTTTCAGAAGTTTTCTGTTTGCGTAACTCTTCAGCTGGCATTCAGCAACAGGGCGGCCTACGGTCGCTTGGACCTGGTGCAGCTTGCCCTGCTCCTCAGGCCACCAGCCGCATACACTGAGGGCGCACTCATACTTGAGGTTTGGTCCCGATCGGCCCTGGGATGGGGACCAAACCTGAGCCACCTAAAAGGTGGTCAGCAGAGTACCAGACGTGCACTTCGATAATCATTTTTTTAGTTCCTCCTGTACTGCAAGCACTGCCCGAAAAAAACAAAGGCGCAGGCTATCTACTAGGTGGATTGATACGCAGCGCAGCAGCAACACAACTTGTACCACCCCACATGAAGGTTCCTCACCCTTTAAGGTGCCGCCCTCAACTGGACGGTCCAACGCCACCAGCAGCAGCACAGTCAGAGTCAGCAGCAGGCGCGACAAGGGAAGCGTCAGCACCACACGCCGCTGGCGGGAAAGGCCGGTGCAGCTGCCGCCAGAAGATTTGACAGGTGATCGCATCTGCCTGAGAGGGACAACAGGACGGGGGAACTTCAAATGAGGAGGACCTTCGGAATTTCGAGAAGCCAGTCACCAGGAGCCAGCAGGTTAGTCGCATCATCAGGGTTTTATTTTAGGGTGTGTCTGCTGCTACTGATAAACGAGCATGCGGGCGGCAGGGATGGGTACAGCAAACACTGCTGTTAACAGCTATCGGCCGTAGCAGGCAGGATCAATGGTGGTCTCAATTTGCCCAGTAGTAGTGGCCGTCCACCTTCAGGTGGACTGATGCCTGCTGCACACGAAAGAAAGAAAGAACGCTACTTCTGCACACGAAAATAAGCGTTGGAATCCTCGCTCTCACTTGCCTTATCACTGTCATCTGCAAGCTGCAGCGGGGCGCATGCTTGCCTGCTTGGATTAAGTGCTACTGCTATCTTTCTTTGCCATTTCTTCAGGAAACGCTTCTCACGTCTAATATAAGCCGCTCACCCCGCCAATACCGTAAGCTCCAAAATGAGCCGACTATCAGCGTTGCATCATGGTATCGCATGTGATTCATTTTTTTAGTTCCTCTGAAGTTTCGTACTGGTCCTAAAAGCTCCAGAAAGTCACTCAGGACCCGGTCGAGTGCCTGAGTAGTCTGCCAACATCATCAATGTGGCACGCCGACACGCCGTGCGTCAATAGTGTAACCTACCGACCCGGCCGCGGACCTCACCTCAATGGATCGATGCCGGTGCGATGCCTGGCTTGAATAAGGTTGCCACTTGCCAGTGCCGACCGGGTATCGTCTGAAGCGGTCGTCGGAAGTGCGTCACTCAAGTAGGCCGCCTAAACAGGACAACAAGGAGAGGAACATGCATGAAGAAGGATTGAGGTTCCGAATTGAGGACCGCTGTAAAAGAGTCAAGCCATCAAGGTGCTGGTGATTGATGTTTTTAATTTTCGCCAGTGAGTGTCCATCTTGAGCTTCTGTCAAGAAGGACACTCACTGTCTGTGGATTACGACGCAAGCAAGGCAAGCAATGAGCAACACATTTCCGCCAGCAGAAAAATGCGCCGAATATTCCGCGAATAATCTACCGGTTCAAAACGCCTGTAACGTCCGCCGTATGACGCGGGGCCGGAGGAAGCGACCGATCAGAAACGCTTGGCAGGTTAGTAATAATTGTAATGATGAGCGCCTGCGTGGCGCTTTGCCCGAGTGACAAGTTGCGAGCTGATGACCTCCTCTTTGTCATTCATCAGAATATTCCATTAAAAACAAGAGAAAAACGTACTGAAAACTTTCGAACACTTCATCAAAGTTTGTCCCGTGCTGCAGTAGGGATACACCACGTAGGGATCCATGAGAGGGATTAGGGAGAGGGGAGGCATGGTGTGCACTGCCACACATTGGCAAGCATGAGAGTAGTTGTGCAATATCGGTAGCATATGTGCGCATAAAGGAATATGTGATGTGGATCAAGTTCTGGCTGCTTTGCAGCATCTGCCGTGCATTGCTTTTTGTCTCCCTGCTTGTTGTCTAGCAAAGCACCATAGCATATCTGATGTCGTGCAATGCTTGCGCCTTGCAGCCGTTTTTCTGCATGTGACAGGCAGTTTGCAACAGCCGCCGTGCATTGCTTGATGTCTGCCAGCCTGTTTAGCACCTTTGTAGCATCTTCTGTGCTTTGCTCGCTGTCTCTCTGCCCGTTATGCAGCGTCCTCCGTTATTTCAGTGCTCGGCTGTCTTGCAAGGAGGCCCATCCTTGCCCGGCATCATTGCAACATGGCCGTCACATGCATTGATGCATGCATGAGTAGAGTCATCACCAGACTCTGAGAGGAAAATTTACTCTTCAGCTTCGCTGAAATCGCCAACTCATCGCTTCGCCATTGAAGTGTGAGTGTACAAGTCAGCGACAACGCTGTAGCGTTTCCGGTGTCCAAACCAGACACTCCAGTCAGACTGTGCCGTTCGCACTTTGTGTAGCACACTCTGCTTGCTTGACAGCATCCGCTGAGCATTCCTTGCCGTCGTGCTGCACCTGTCATGCACTTCTTGCCGTCTCGCAGTCGACCTGTGCTGTTGCTTCGCCGTTGAATTGTGTATACCGTATATAACTAATCCCGCGACAGCGCTAGAGTATGTCCGAAGTCCAAACCACTGCCTGTGCCGTGGCTTAGCATTACACACAATATGGTCGTGTCATCGAAGACATAACTTCTGCATCAAACATTGTTGTTTCTGCCGCTGGGACATTGCGGGAGCATGTCCGAAGTCAAAACAGCTACTTGCACTGATCATTGTATGTAGTACTTGGTCTGGGCAAAGCAGAATACCGCTAGCATTTTGCGCTAAAATTTAATTGCATCGGTGGCGAAATGAGCCCGCAGTAGTCGAGTTTCGAAACGTCGAGAAAGCCCCATATAAACTTCAACTGAAATCAGTAAGCAATCCCTTTCCGGCTTTCCGTTCCTTCCTTCCAGTCAGTCACTCGGGTATCCTGCTGGTTAATAATCGCACGCGATTGACCTTTTAAATCATCGTCACCATCCAAAGAGTACTGATGGGACCGAGGCACCAATGTCCTCTTTAGAAAGGAGGGAATACGTATTCATTCATTCAAGCCTGCAGCATTCGAAATTTCAAACCGTCGTGCCGATCCAAAAATACTTTAGCAATTTAATTTGACCACCAGGCTTATCTGATGTCTATCCAAGTTATTTCACAAGATCTTTCAGGTGCTGTTTAATCAAATGAATGAAGGCAGCTCTGAAGTTATTCAAATAGTGTGACAGTGCAAACATTATGTATACGGGTCTGACAGAGTCCAGAACGAGGTCCAGACGATCAGACGGCAGGTTTGCTTTGGCTGTTCTAAAAGAAGGACAGAATATCCACCTGTTTTGTACCACTGAGGCGCTCAGGAAACTCTTCCCCTGGAATGTCCAGGAAAGTCAATGGCGTTACACCTCTGGGCCCTGCTCAAAAAGGCTCGGCCACGTGGGCGCCCAAATTTCCCATTGGAAGAAAATAAAGTTAAGGTAAGAGGAAAAGAAGGGGAAGAACACAAAGGAGAAAGAATAACCCCCCCCCCAAAAAAGAAAGGAAAAGGCATCCCGAAGTATCGTTGCCCCTCTCAAGCCTATTTCTTTGCCTCCCCCAAGAAGTGAAGGCAAAGAAAAGCAACAAATCTAGGCCTCAACAAAGCGTACAACGTCCTCAACAAAAGTCAGAGCCTTCCATCCAAGCCTGACCCGGTACAACTGTTGAAAGTCTTTGGCGCCCTCCGTGGGGCCTGCCCAACCGCTGTCCCTAAATCTCTCCTTCACGGTGGGGCACTCACTGGAAGCAGACATGCAGCGCATCCTCCACATGCTCGCCATCACCCCTTGCCCAACACCATTGGCAGCACAGTCCTTCAAGCTGCTGACCGCTGCACCGTCCTCGAGTGTCAGCCGTGCTGATGGCGCCGAGCCGCAGCCGTACGTTCTTGCGCACGCAAGTACACTGCCTTCGACTGGTGCGGCCCCTGGCATGCCCCCGATGTAGATGGAAACCAGGTGCGGTAGGCCGCCGTAGACCTGGGTGTTAACCTGGGGAGCTCATGAGACTAATGAGACTGAGTGAAGTTTGTGGAGTTTTCACAGTCCATCAGATAGAGCATCACAATTGATGTATGGGACATATGCCCGTAAACCGGTACAGGCACTTGATACACTAGGACAGAAAGCGAAAACCAGTGACCCCCCTGGGCAAGCCACTAGCACACAACCACGACAGTGGCGTGGGAATGAACCCCATAGTACAGAAGATAAGCCCCAGCCAAAAAACATGGCGTGGGTGCAAAATAGTTCGATTGAGCACCGGCTAGAGAATAAGAAGGGAGACGGGAAATTTGGCAAAGTGAGTGTATCCATGGGGCCTCATGAAGTCATGAGACACTTCACATGGGACACTCCACCCCAAGCGCACTTGTCAGGAGACTCTTCCCCCGGGGAACTCAGGGAAATCTTTCCCGGGGTGCTCAGGAGACTCTACTCCCACCAGATCCAGCAGGTGGCTGTTTCCAAGGCAGGGGACCTGATCCAGCACATGACCGGATCCAACATGGTACCGGATCCAAGACTGATGAGTGGGGACCAGATCCAGCAGGTGGCTGTTTCCAAGGCAGGGGACCTGATCCAGCACATGATCGGATCCAACATGGTACCGGATCCAGACTGATGAGTGGGGACCAGATCCAGCAGGTGGCCGTTGTCCAAAACAGGAGACCTGATCCAGCTCATGATCGAATCCAACATGGTACCGGATCGAAGGCTGGGGAGTGGGGACCAGATCCAGCAGGTCAATGACGTTACACCTGTGGGCCCTGCTGAAATGGGCGCCTAACAAAAGAGTTGGGAGGAAAGATGAAAATAAACACAGAAGGGGACAGGACAAAAGAAAGGGGGGAAAGTGGTAAATAAAGTGAAGGGACATAACAAAAGGCTGGATCCAGCAGATGACCGGATCCAACATGAGACCGGAGCCAGGCTGGAAGGTAGGGACCAAGTCCAGCACGTTATGGGATCCGACTTGGGACCAGATCCAAGACTAGGAACCAAACCCAGCAGGGGTCCGGATCCAGCAGAGCACTGTGAAGTTTTCTTAATCTTTTACAGTCCAGCGGGGCATCACATTTGATGCATGTGACTTGTGCCCGTAAACCGGATCCAATCATCCAAGCCTGGGAACCAGGTCCGTCAGGGGTCCAGATCCAACAGAGCGCAAGATCAACAGGGGAACGGATCCAACAGAGGATTTCATCTAGCATGGGACCAAGGCTCACACTTTTGTTGGATAGCTGTGGACTGCGGTGCTTCATTGTGGAGAGGAATGTTTAATTGCTCATACTTTTGCATGCGATCATTGACTTTCGCATGTCATACTGCCGTCCTGGGTGGTGGATCACTGGGGCCACTGTTACGATTTTAAATGTAGTGAGCTGGAATGCCGTATGACAAGCCACGACTCCAAGACCCTTTTAGGATAGGCTCGTTTCGGAATGTTTGTTGATATTGGTAGTGATTAGCGGGTACAAATCCCTTGCGCCTTAGTATTTGGCGCCCGATAAGCCGTATGACTCTGAAAACATAACCCGAGGGGAAATTGTGAGGGCCCGGTTCAACGGCCCCCGGCCAAATTACATCCCATGTGCCCTCTTGCGCTCCTTGAAAAAAAATAACTGAGATCACGAAAAATGAAATTGCTTGACATCTATGAATAAGGTACGTCTCTCCAGGTTCTCTGTTTTCTTACGGTTTCTCGAGGCAAAATTACAGTTAACCCTTTCATGCCCACTTGCTGCTCTCGTTCCCTGCAGCAACTTGGAAGCTAATGGACAGTTGCGTTTGGCACAGGATCGTGAAGCGTTCAGCAGGGCCCAGCGGGTATGCACCGTTTTAAACAGGATCATCTATGTGGCATGGGCCCCTTCCGTATTGCGTTGTTCTTCAGTCAGGACTTCTGAGCCGGGAATGAATTCATGCAGTACTGTAGATTGCCATAGGGTCCGCAGGGGCAATTTTTGAATCATTACTAGTGCGCAGCATACCTGCGCATGCCAATAATTAATCGAATTTTGAGCGAAGTCAATCTACGGTATAGTAGTCTAGCGGGGTGGGGCATATTGTGATTCAATTTCAGAAGATTATTAAACTTGCCGAAATAAAGGCTTGTAAACAAGCAGCAGCCTCCCTAACATTGTGGGCTGGCATAATTTAAGGACGAAGGCTTCCCAAACTAATTATCTACCGTATATTTCTAGGTTTCCTACCCATTCGATCTGCCTGGCCATTTCGAAAAAGGCAGTGGGTGGCATTAATCTCGCAGCAATACCTGAAGAGGAGCAACATTCATTGGAAGTGGCAGCCTAGTGAGCCACGGGGGAAAATAAAAAGAAAGACGGCCTCTAAGTGCCATGCCGCCATGAGGGCGCATCATGGGCATTGGACTGCCCACCAGCAATCAAACGGACTGGCTCCAGGTCGACAGCGGTACATGCCTTAAACATATTTATGGTATATTATTCATGGTTGATGGACGGTGTATGATTATTGAATAGATGGAGTCCTGACATCAAATTGTCAGTGATGATATGTACATTGGAGGCATGGAATCCATAAACCACCACTCACTGCCGCCCTAGTACCTAGTAATTAATTACTATGAACCTGCCTACTGATGGAACCCACTGAGGCAGATACCAACCAGAGCTACAATTGCTCTGAGAGCAATCGATGATGAAAAACGAGACCTGAGATGTGACGTGTGAGAAAGTACGTCAACATGGGCTGTGCTCCGTTCAGTTGAGATGTGAGAGACTGCTCACACACATGCGCACACAGTCACACACACAACTCCCCCTATGCCTGCCCACCTACCTCAGAAGCAGAGGGCGGGCAGGCAAAGGGCGCATCAGCGGGGGAGGAGCGAGGCGGTCAGGAATTTGTAGAAAGGCCATGCACGTTCACAAGGGAAAGAGGGATGGCAGGAAACGGGAGTTCTTAAGCTAAACAAAAACTCCCACCTGCTCGCCCGCCCTCCTTGCCACCCGCCTGCCCGCCTGCTTCCTCGCCTCCATGTCCTGGTTACCCCTGACCTTCCGCCCTGGCTCGCTCAAACAGTGGCGCTGCGGCTGCGTAGGCCAACCAGCAGACACGGGACATAAACTCCGCCTAGGTGCTTAAGCGGGGCCGCGCGTGCCGGCCCGCAGGCGGCGGCCGCTCCCGTAAAGAATGCCGGGGCCGTGTGGGTAGTTCTGCCTCTTATCTAACAGAAAGTCTGGAAGGGAATGCTGCAAGCGCCACGGCAAATCCAGCTCCCTCTTCTCAAGGTTGAAGTCAGGACGGCACCCACGGCAAGGATATGGCTTGTCCAGGGGCGCAAGGACAGGCTCAGGGCATGGGCCAGCACATGGGCCAGTCTTGGGTACGAGCTGGGGCTGAGGCATAGGCGAGGGCTTGGGTGTCTCCACCTTGGGCGATGGCTTGGGCTCAGGGCATGGGCCAGAGCATGGGCCAGGTGCAGGCGATGGCTGGGACTCGGGCATAGGCGATGGCATGGGTGCCTCCACTTTTGATGAAGGCTCGGACTGGGGCATTGGCGATGGTTTGGGAGCCTCCTGCTTCGGCGTAGGTACAGGATCAGGCTGAGTAGCCACGATAGGTTCCGTAGATCCAGTGGGCTGGGTGGGCTGAGTGGGCTGAGTAGGCTCAATAGGCTGAGTGGGCTGAGTGGGCTGGGTGGGCTGAACAGGCGCAGTGGGCTGGATAGGCTGAGTGGGTTCAGCAGGTTTCTCTGGCGGAGGAGGCGTGGGCTCAGGTGATGGCTCGGGCACAGGAGGTGGCGTGGGCTCAGGAGGTGGCATGGGCTCAGGTGATGGCTCGGGCACAGGTGGTGGCTCGGGCACAGGAGGTGGCGTGGGCACTGGAGGTGGCGTGGGTACAGGAGGTGGCTCGGGCTCAGGAGGTGGCCTTGGCTCAGGTGATGGCTCGGGCACAGGAGATGGCGTGAGCACAGGAGGAGGCGCGGGCTCAGAGGGTGGCGTGGGCTCAGGAGGTGGCCTTGGCTCAGGTGAAGGCTCGGGCACAGGAGATGGCGTGGGTACAGGAGGTGGCGTGGGCCTAGGTGAGGGCGTGGGCTCAGGTGATGGCTCAGGCACAGGCAGAGGTGAGTTGGCTAGTTGAGGAGGACGTGTGGGAGGTTCTTGCGGAAGAAGCTTGATTTGTGGAAGGGGCTCCCGCGGCGGAGGTTTCACCTCATCTGCAGGCGCTGCAGACAATGCAACATGGGGTGTCCGTTAATGGCGGGGATGGGCAGACAAGCAGTCAAGCAGCCGGGGGGTAAATCAAGGTGCCATTGTTCTTTCCACTGGTATTTAGGCAAGGCTCAAAAGTAAAAGTCCTAATCTGTCCTAATCTGTCCTAATCTCCGGTAAAAGTCCTAATCTGTCCTAATCTCCGGTAAAAGTCCTAATCTGTCCTAATCTGTCCTAATCATGTTATAATCTCCGGCTAATCTCCGGCTAATCTCCGGCTAATCTCCGGCTAATCTCCGGCTAATCTCCGGCTCATCTCCGGCTAATCTCCGGCTAATCTCCGGCTAATCTCCGGCTAATCTCCGGCTAATCTCCGGCTAATCTCCGGCTAATCTCCGGCTAATCTCCGGCTAATCTCCGGCTAATCTCCGGCTAATCTCCGGCTAATCTCCGGCTAATCTCCGGCTAATCTCCGGCTAATCTCCGGCTAATCTCCGGCTAATCTCCGGCTAATCTCCGGCTAATCTCCGGCTAATCTCCGGATAATCTCCGGATAATCTCCGGATAATCTCCGGCTAATCTCCGGCTAATCTCCGGCTATTTTCCGGCTATTTTCCGGCTAATCTCCGGCTAATCTCCGGCTAATCTCCGGCTAATCTCCGGATAATCTCCGGATAATCTCCGGATAATCTCCGGATAATCTCCGGATAATCTCCAGCTCATCTCCGGATAATCTCCGGATAATCTCCGGCTCATCTCCGGATAATCTCCGGATAATCTCCGGATAATCTCCGGATAATCTCCGGATAATCTCCGGATAATCTCCGGATAATCTCCGGATAATCTCCGGATAATCTCCGGATAATCTCCGGATAATCTCCGGATAAGAGATGCAGGCCTCCCATTTTTCATGACCGGATTAAATCATCCAGTCATGCTGCCATGGAGGCAGTGGAGTCGTGATTTGAAGTTTGACATTTGGACAATCTATCACAGCAACGTTATTGAGCTGAACCCATACCGTATGTTATGTTGCCGTTGCAACCTATGTCGAAATCTCAAGGAAGCAGCCATATTCCAGTGGAAATTTCATTGGGTACCGTACCAGTGTAGGGTAGTGTGGGCTATTTTTACTGGTCACTGTTTGAGCTACATTCAACTGGGCACAGGGCGTAAAACAAGACGTATGAGCCCGCCTACCCCCCTGTTTGAGAACACAAATTTGAACCGGGAAAATTAGGGCTCCAAAGACATAGACAAACGAAGCTGCGCCGCATGTGCAGCGCAGAAAGTACCCACAGAGCAGCGCAGCAGGGTCACAATCAGGACCAAGAGGGGAGGATGAAATAAAGCTACACCTGTATGGAAAGGAGGGGAATGCAGCAAACATCTGTCATTGCACAAAGTGTGTGCAGAAAAGTGTATACACAGAAGTGTGTGCCAGTACATACAAATGACTGCTGCTGCTGCTGCTGCAACCACATCCTTAAGGAAGTGCCACTCCTGTTTTTGCAGATCCTCCAACTCACGCTGTCTGGCCCTTTTAAATAAGGAAAGGACCCTGCACTAGGTCGATGGATACAATCATTTCATAACCAACACAACCAACTCTAACCGCCCTGCTCCGCCCCCCCCGCAGGTTGCTCACCTTGCAAGGTGCCTCCCTCAAGGGGTGGCTGCATAGGCAATGCATCAGCAGTCGGCCGGTCCAGCGCCAGCAGCAGCAGCAGGGCCAGGGTCAGCAGACGAGCGGCGAGGGGAGCCAGCACCACACGCCGGGGGGGGTGACCATCGTTGCTGCCGCTGCTGCTGTGGCTACCGTTTGCAGCAGCGCCGTCACTGCAGCCCTGCTGCTGGGGCCTGGCCCTGGAAGCAGCAGCCGCCCCTGCCGCTGCGGTTGCCGCCGTGGCGGCTGCAGCTACTGCCACTGCGGTGGCCACAGCTCGGTGGCTGCCGCCGCCGCCACCACTGCCACCGCCACCGCCTCTTCCAGAAGGCTTGATAGTCGGTGGTCCCATCCGTCTGATGTCAAGGATGTGGTCAATGTGAGTGGGATTATATGTTCTGCTAGGTGTACTTGTGAAGGATGGCAGTGCTGCACAATGTCAGCAGGGCGGTAAGGGGGAAGATCTACCTTGCTCTGGGATATGGGCAAGTTGTTGTTGCCACGTCTTTACCTCGATCCAAAAGCCTTTAAAAATGGTACCCGTGCTGAGCTACCCAAGAAAAAACTTGACAAGCCTCATAAGCGCTTAGAGCGTTAAAAGCCTTAAAAGCTGTATCCAAGTTTTGAAAGCCTCATCCTAGTGATTGGTGAATACCACAGGGGCGTGCAAAAGTCCACTGATCAGGTCGTGCCTTAGTGTCTAGCATCCATCGACTGTGTCTCAGAATCCATTCAGAATCTTTGCAGAGATCCACCCCCAGGCCACGTTATGCATTCTCACGAGATCTAGCCAGAATCGACAGCGAATTCAAGTAGAATCCACCCAGAGCCGTACATCTCCATCTGAACACTCAGCTTCCATAACAAGCATCATATTGGTCATTCTGGTAAGCAAGTATTTTTTCGTTAGCTGACGATCTAAGGGGAACAAATTCTCCAATCCAGCTACCACTCTACCAGTAGCTAGCAGGCTCTTTGAAATCCTAACCCTCACCCCAGTCCTATTTTAAAACATATAATGGTTTTCTGTTTCCTTTAAAACCACAGCTACCCGAATTACTCTGACATAATATTTCTCTGCGAATGATAGCGATTGTGACTCTCAGTCGGGTGTCTCCCAGCAAATCAAAATCTCAGAACCCCGTAGAACGTTAGGAGGCAAAAACTCCATAGGCTCCATTTAAGCCTCTTTATCAGAATATTGCCAGGGATTCACCCATCAGCAAGCAGCATGCATCGCAGAGACGTCAGTCATTGAATTGCTGCTGCTTGCTGCACGCACTGCTTCCCGACCTGTCTCACCGACTCACCCCACCAAGCAAACCACAAGAAAATAGCCAAGAAAACAGGAATCAAATAAGAAATGCCTGAGATCACGCAGGCATTTCTTATTTGATTCCTGTTATTTTATCTATAATCTTTCAGCATACACAGCATAGTTGGCTCGCATGCCTCAACTGAATCGCTGTAGCCCTGCTGACCTTAGTCTACTGGTGCTTGGTTGGTACCCACCTAATACCGATTAAGGCGCAATCGTTTCGGTGAATGATATATGGCGATGTCAGGCGAGTTGCCAGGGCTCGCCAAATGACAGCCGAAGAAGGATGATGGCTGGAAGATAGATCCCAAGCCCTGAAGGTGGATATTTTGTCTTTGAAGTTTGAACTACCGGTACTCAACTAAGCAGCCGGACAGGTCGCTAGCAGCAGCCGCGAGGTCCAAATAGTACAGAATGCCCTTGATAACTAACATAGCAAATGGTTAATCAGGATGATTCCACGTCTGATTCTATGCTGCTTCCGATGACGTGGTCAGTGTGATGCGACCGATCAGACTCGCTCTCTTGACAGGTCAACCGCTCGCGGATCTCGCAAACGCAGATCTCGCAAACGCGGATCTCACAAACGCGGATAGAGTGGCGAATGATAGATTACAGGTGCCAGTTAGGCAGGTGGGTTCATATAACTGTCGATGACAACAGCCGTTTAAACAACCAATGTCCTTCCCCTCATGCATGCACGCTGATCCCTGATTCCTCCTCCCCCCCCCACACACACACCCGCCCAGCCCCTCTGGCCTCTTCCTCCAGAAAACCTGTCAGGCCAGGAAATGATTCCTGCCTTCCTTCCTCCCACCCACCCACCATGATCCATACCAGATCCATACTGGTGCCGGTACGGCCTACTGCGATATTCTTGCATCTCTCGTGCATCTCTCATGCTGACTGACAGTGCTCCGCTTCTACAACGCAACAGTGGCACCGGCGCAGCAGCAACAAGACGGCCATATCGTGGTGGCAGCTATGGCAGCTGGCACATACAGCTCGCAAGGAGGAAAAGCACCAGAAGGCGCACCTACTGCACTAAACTGCTAGGTGCACATGAGGAGCTTCAGTGGGGAGTGGCCGTCCACAAAGTGCGCAATTGAATAGCGTCTGTCGTACCTACTGCTATCAGGCACTCATGCAGGTGTGTGCCAGTTGAACCGTGGCAGGCTTGGGTGGGAGGCTCTGACTTTTGTTGAGGTCGTCGTAGGCATTGCTGAGGCCTAGTTTGTTGCTTTTCGTTGCCTTCTTGGGGAAAAGGGTTGAGAGGGGCAGAAATACTTCGGGCTGCCTATCCTTGTTAGGGGTTTTGAGGGTAATTTTCTCTCCTTTGTGTTCTTCTCCTTCTTTCCGACTTACCTTCAGCTCCTTTTCTTTTCTCCCAACGGGACCGTTGGGCGCCCTCGCGGCCGAGCCAGTTCGAGCAAGGCCCAGAGGTGTAACGTCATTGGCAGGTGTGCACTATTCGACACTGGAGGTGCAGGGGTGGGAGGCACTGTTTTTGTACTTTTTCGAGCGTTTTGTAGGCTAGTCTCTTCAGGGGCAGGGGATACGGTTCGCCCGATCTTTGTGTTTTGGTTGTATGGTGGGTCAACTTGCTATCCTTTCTTCCCTCTCGTGCCTTCTCCCTTGACTTGCTAGCTGTCTTTTTGGTTGCCAACGTTGCCGAGCTTCATTTTAGCAGGGTCCAGAGGTGTAACGTCATTGAGAGGAGGTGCAGCTGGAAGCGATCGCCCAGGGAGGACCCCAGGGACCCTCCACTAAACACTGGTTTGTGGCAACCTACCGCACACTATGATCTCAGCCAACAGCGGACGCAGTGCTGGCATAGGCCAGAAGATGCACCCACAAGAGGGACTATGCTCGCATGCACACAAAGTAATGATAGCGGCTGGGCGTGGCCTTTAACTTGGCGCCCACGCGGCCGAGCCTTTTTTTAGTAGGGACCAGAGGTGTTAAGTCATTGGCTGAGCGTGGTCAGCACGGCCGATGATATAGGAAGGCTCGGTGGTCAGCGGTGTGAGGCACGTTCCTGCCAACGACAGGACAGGCGAAGACTCTCGAGAGGCTGAGAAGTACTCGGACCTCCTTTCTTTTCCAGTAGTCTTTGACCCTTAACTTCCTTCCCCTTCACCCTTTTCCTTCCCTCTCCCCCCCTCTTTATTTCCCCTTGACTTATTTTCCACCCATGCAGCGGGGCCCCATGTCAGCCTGGCCCAGATGTTAAATGTCAACCAGGTGTACGTTGTGATAATAATGTTATGAGGATGAAAGTGTGCCACCTCCTTATGGGTTGGCAGTCTTGGCAGGGCCGCCCTGCCCTTAAGTTATAGGGGCTGACCATCTGGAAAGCTCAGCCAGCACGCCTCGATAAGCAAAATGAAGACCATGAGAGATGACGATTCGAATCCCATGTGCTCAATATAAGATCAGTATTAGATTTTTAGGGGCTGAATTTCCAGTTTTTCTGTAGGGGGCGGACATTCTCCATTTATGTTCCGTTCTTCGCCTTCTACCCTCTCGGCTCTGTTCACGTGTGTAGGCTAGACTCAGAAGGGGGCAGGTTTTTTCCGGACTTCCTTTAATTTTAGGGGGGGCGATATTGTTCCTGCTCCTTGATTTTCCTCTATGCCCTCCCTTTTCCCTTCTCACCAGACGATTGGGCCTTTATGTGGCCTTGTCTTTTTGAGCAAGGCCCAGTGAGAGGCGAAACATCAGAATTTGAAGGGAGCATTCCTTTTGGCATTGCTGAAATGAGGACTACCGACATTTATACTGACAGTTCCACATGGCATCAGGATTACATGCTGGGCATGCATGTTTCATGGCCCTGTATTTGCCTGATGGGTGTGTGTAAGATAGGCTTGTGAATGGTGTATTAGAACAAGTTCTTGTCTGAAGTAGAACTGGAGCAAAGCTGAGCATAGTATTTCGACGGTGATTATTATCAAGTCAGAGGTGAGGACATTTGATTGTGTCGTGAGGTTATGTCAAGAATGATAATATATCCTTCTGCTTACTTGCAACTTGTCGAAGGGACACTTGTTAACACGTTGTGACAGCATACATGTCATACATACATCTCATTCCCTCTACAATGTTGCTGGTGGCAAGGGCGTGAAGCTGTTTCAGTGCTCACACAAGCTTAGTGGATAATGTTTGGAACATATATCTGTAGCGGTAGATGAATGAGTCGCATTGTAGGTTTGACACATGAGGCACAATTGTCTGTGACCTATTTAGATCACAGTGATTACGATCGGTTACAATGTGTTACACAATCAGTAGAAGTAACTAAGACGTCAGCAAGGTACAAAAAAAAATAGAGAAAATTTTGCATATAAAAATTATTTACCTGTCACGGTAGCTATTTTAATCGTACTTATATACATTACACAATCATCAATACTGTACTGCACCTCATCCTACAGTAAACAGTTGTCTATAAAAGAATTGTCCCTATTATCAAGGTGAAAAGCAATTGCATTTAGAGGAGGGCCTGGCCAGACACCTTCTCAATAACAAGCATGGCAGCAAAGCCAATCATGGCTGCACGGCCATTGATCATCTCTGCATTGGGAGAAAAGGGGCCTAGGGACTCTGTGCGCTTGCTCCCATTCAGGAAGGGGACCAAAGATCCTGCCATGAACAGAACGAACACTGCGATGATCCCTGTGGGCTCCTCTGACAGCTGCCTGATGATGCTGTCGCCAGAGCTCAGCTCAGCTCCAACAGCGGCAATGAAGCCAAGCATGGCCAGGCGACCGTTGATGATCTCAGGGCCGCTCCCGTCGAACGACATGATCCGGCCCAAGTCTGGCATGGAGGACGGGTTCGTAGGAGGGGTAAGGCCGGGTAGGCCGGGCACCTCAATGATGGCTCCACTGGCAACAGCAGCATTATACTCCGACTCTGTCAAGTCGGGGAAATCCTGGCTACCTGCAGTTAGAAAGGAAATAGTTGGGCCTATGCAGCAGGACATGCAGGCAGGCAGTCACCCATACAGCCAGTCTGAGAGAGAAGTAATCACTGTGGTGGTGTGATGCATGGCAAGAAAATTGTACTGCAGTTCCTGTTGCTGGGAATGCAGGGTCACCATGAGGCACTAATGTGGAAGGGCAGCAGGCATACAGGTCCTGGTTGGACCTTTCCATATGTCACGGGAAGTCTCTCATGGCGACTGCTTAGTGCCGAGTGAGTGGTGGCTGGTCTTACCTGTAGAGGTGGTGCCGACGGAAGTTTTAGGGCCGGCGCCACTCATGTTGTCATCAGGGGTAGCACGGAGCACGATGTGGCGCTCTGAGGTGTTCGTGAAAGCGCAGGGCAGTGGCCTGCTGATGGAAGTGCGGCTGACCGAGGCGCGTAGCGCGGCGTTGGACGAGATTTGCATCATTTCTGTGTATTCGAGGAGGAAAATCTAGGGTTGGTGGGTAAGGTCGGGGAAGCTTGGTTGCTATTTGGGTACTTGACTTGAGGTGAATAATTTAAAGATGTTGGACCAACTGGTATAAATAGCAATTCGATGTTGTGGCTGCAAGAGGTTGACCCTGCTCAGCCACTCGTTATTGACCTCTTACGGCCTGCGATCGGCCAAAGCAAGTCCGACCGTTGGAAACTCAAGGGGCATGTCGCCCATCACGTGCACAATTGGCCATGATCATTTTTCGGCCACACATACCCTTGCCCGCGCCCTCTCTTCTCCTGACCGCAACTTTGCAACCGTTTCATGAACGGTGCATTTGCAACTTCAATCACCAATCTAATATGTTTCGCTTGGCGCTCGCCAGGAGCCACACCATGAAGGGAGTGTATATGAGTGCTAGCTCGGGCACGACCAGAAGGGCGGGCTGCGACTGGCACAGCTGTTAAAAGCATGTGACACGCTGCGGTCAGCGATGTTGGGCCACGGGAAACGGTGGGCATGTGGAGGACGTGGTACATATCTGCATCCAATACTCTACAGCCAAGGAGAAACTAAGGGACAGCGCCACAGACATTCGCCGGGTATATGTTCCTGCCCTCTTTCACAGAGGAGGATGGCATGGCTACATCATTGTCCAGGCTGTACATACGGTAGTAGCTGACTACTAGCTGGAATTGCGTCATTTCCTACCAGGCCCACGCGGCCGTGTGGTCAGCAGCGCTGGTGACCTCTTTCTGGACCTGGACCCATCAGGCAGGCATGATAGTGCCTTAGCTGATGCGCAGCCTGATCTGTTTTTTGTCCCCCCAGCCCCCTGCCCTCAATCTCATCCCCTTACGCAGACGCATTTGTGATCCAAGAAGAGATTGGTTCAGCAACCTCTTTCTTGGCCTCCGATGACTGGGTAGGTTTTCCCTTCCTTTTCACCCTAGCAGCTGGCAGCGTCCAGAGCCTTCTAGCATGGCCTAGAGGTGTAATGTCATTGACCTAACATAGCAAAAGGGCGTGCGTTCGTGTGTGCACTAACTACGGCTGCAACTCGGAGCGGTCAGCACAGCTGATAATAGAGGACGGCGCAGCGATCAGCAGCGAGTCACACGCTACTGCCAACGGTGCTGGGCTGAGGGACACGGCCAGCATGTGGAGGATGCGCTGTATGTGTGCTTTCAGTCAATGACGTTTGACCTCTGGGCCTTGGGTGGGATGCCCTGGCCTTTGTGGAAGAGGTGGTACCGGTAGATATCCTTGAGGCGTTGACGTTTTCAGAGGCTGGAGCTTCTTTGTCTTTCTTTTCCAGCCATTTGTTTTGTCCCTTCACTTTATTTCCCACTTTTCCTCCTTTTATTTTGTCCTGCCCGTTTGTGTTTGTTTCGTTCTTTCCTCCTAACTCTGTAGTTAGAAACCCGCACGGCCAAGCCTTTTTGAGCAGGGCCCAGAGGTGTAACGTCATTGCCCTCTGGGCCTGGCGTGCACAACAAGGCTCAGCCGTGCGGGCGCCCAACTGTGCCTTCAGTGCCCTGGCGAGAAGGAGAGGCTGAGGACAAGAGGTTGGGCAGGCCGCCTGGAGGGCGCCACGGACTTTCAGCAGTTGTACCAGGGCAGGCATGGGTGAGAGGCTCTAGCTTTTGTTGGATACGTGGTAGACTTTGTTGAGGGCCACTTTGTTGTCTTTGAATTTCCTCCTTCGGGACTGGCTCTTTCCCTTTTTGTCTCTGGGTCATCGTGCTTAAGTTGTGGATGTGGTCGAAGAAGTGGAGGTACATTTAGAAAGACCGGCATCTCCTTTTGTTCCTTTCCCCCCCTCTTCCTTTTAGTTTCCTCTTTTCTCCCTTCAGAACAGTTAGGCGCCCATGCGCCCGAGCTTTGAGCGGGCCCAGAGGTGCAACGTTATTTACATTTAGACAGACTGGCTTTTTTTTTACTGCTTTTCACTTTCGGAGATGTTTCCTGCCTGTCTTCTCTTTCCTTCCTTTCCCTGTTATCCTTCTCTTTCTTTCCTTTTCCCCTATCATCCTTCTCTCATCTTTGCAAAAACAGTATCAGGCTGGCCATGCTTGTCTTGTCTTTCAGGTGGTGCCTAAGACCCTTGCTGGTATGATTGTCATGCACATTCTGGGTGCCGGCCTGACAGACTGCAGACATCTGAGGAGCTGGTGTGAACAAAGCGTCTGGTGCAACGTCTCCCAGGTCCTGGATCACTTTTTGTTTTGTCCTTGGCCCCCAGCTTGGAAAGCGATTTGTCGAGCTCTAGCAGACATGTCAGGGCTCCCTGTAACTGAAAATTAAATTCAAAATTGGATCCCAACCTGAAGGTCGGAAAACGGTCAGCCTTCTTGCATGGCGTGGGCTGGCAACACTCTGAGAAGTGTCCTAGCAGAATCTGCCAAGCAGGGGGGGCAAGGAATAAACAACAGAGATGGAGGCACACTTCTACGGCCCAACTAAAATTCAAATTCTGGGTGCCGAAAATACAGGCTTGTGAGCAAGCAGTCGCCCTGGCTCCCTTGCAACATGAGATAGCAACAATCAAAGACAAAATAGTCCATGAAAGCATGTTGATGCGGAGAGGAGAAATTATCAACCATGACAGCAGCAGGCCACGCACTGGCAGATCAAAACGGAGATGGCCTCTGAGCGAAACCTTGCGCCACTATCAAGCTAATGCCTGCCTGTCCATAGATCAGGAGGCAGATACCAACTATGGCCCCAATTCACGATCGTTCACAATCGATCAACTATGCCCAACTACGGTATGCTGAAGAACCTGATCCGTGTGATTCAATACTTAGGATCCCCTGTTTAGGTTGAGAGACATTTACATAAACACACACTGGTATATTCTGTAACAACATACAATCAAGCAGTCCCAAGTGCTTGAAGGTAGCACAACCTCCTCACTGCATGCCGGCCTGCTTCCGTGGCAAATGGCGCAGGCAGAGGGCACATAAGCAGCTGGAGAGCATGCAAGGAGGAGGTGTGTATGCAGGCAAGTGCTCAGAGGATGCTGGGGAGCGGGCGGCAAAACATGAGAAGTCAAGGAAGGGCCCCCCCCTGTCAGCCCCACCTGCCCGCCCGCCCACTCCTTCGTCCTCCCCCTCTTGGCACCCAAGGTCTCTCCACCCCGTCTAGTTCAAGCTGCGGTGCAGGGGCAGTGTGTGCCGGCCAGCAGGCACATCACCCGACCCCGCACTCAGTTCATCAGACGGCGGTTACGCGCGACGGCGTGCTGGTGCTGCGCCGTGACCCCGCTCAGGCGGCGGCCATGATGGCCCTCAAGCAGATCATGGCTGAGCTTAGTGTGGGCCTGTTCCACAGCATCTATGATCGCCTGGTGGTAGGGATGCTTAAGTGCCTCCTCCTTGGGCGTAGGCTTGGGCATTGGCTTTGGCTCAGGCTTGGGCATAGGCTTGGGCATAGGCTTTGGCTTGGGCTCAGGGCATGGGCTGCCACCGCACGGGCCAGATGGTGGCAACGGCTGAGGCTTGGGCATAGGCAACGGCTCAGGCTTGGGCATTGGCGACGGCTGAGGCTGGGGTATTGGCGATGGCTTGGGCTCAGGGCACGGGCTACCACCACATGGGCCAGACGGTGGCGACGGCTGAGGCTTGGGCATAGGCGATGGCTGAGGCATTGGTGACGGCTTGGGCTCAGGGCATGGGCTACCACCGCACGGGCCATATGGCGGCGACGGCTCAGGCTTAGGCATAGGCGATGGCTGGGGCATTGGTGACGGCTTGGGCTCGGGGCATGGGCTATAACCGCACGGGCCATAAGGCGGCGATGGCTCAGGCTTGGGCATAGGCGACGGCTGGGGCATTGGCGATGGCTGGGGCATAGGCGACGGCTGGGGCATTGGCGATGGCTGGGGCATTGGTGACGGCTTGGGCTCAGGGCATGGGCTATAGCCGCACGGGCCATATGGCGGCGACGGCTCAGGCTTGGGCATAGGAGACGGCTGGGGCATTGGCGACGGCTGAGGCATAGGCGACGGCTGGGGCATTGGCGATGGCTGGGGCATTGGCGATGGCTGGGGCATTGGTGACGGCTTGGGCTCAGGGCATGGGCTATAGCCGCACGGGCCATATGGCGGCGACGGCTCAGGCTTGAACATAGGAGACGGCTGGGGCATTGGCGACGGCTGAGGCATTGGCGATGGCTTGAGCTCAGGGCATGGGCTACCACCGCACGGGCCATATGGCGGCGACGGCTCAGGCTTGGGCATAGGCGATGGCTGGGGCATTGGCGATGGCTTGGGCTCAGGGCATGGGCTACCACCACACGGGCCAGATGGCGACGGCACAGGCTTGGGCATAGGCGACGGCTCAGGCGTTGGCTCAGGCTTGGGCATAGGAGACGGCTTGGGCATGGGCGACGGCTCGGGCTTGGGCATAGGTGACGGCTCAGGCTTGGGCATAGGCTCAGGCTTGGGCATAGGAGACGGCTTGGGCATGGGCGACGGCTCGGGCTTGGGCATAGGTGACGGCTCAGGCTTGGGCATAGGCTCAGGCTTGGGCATAGGAGACGGCTTGGGCATGGGCGATGGCTCGGGCTTGGGCATAGGTGACGGCTCAGGCTTGGGCACAGGGGCCGGCTTGTGTGCCTCAATCAGGATATCCTTGATGCTTGGCATTGTTCCTGCAGAATGTCCGAGCGATTGGAGATTGTCCGCTGCAAGCAGTAGGGGACAGGGCAGATCTGTTGGCGGCAGGACTGGTTTGAACATGCAGCAGAACAAAATGAAGATGACAGATGTGTTCCTTTCGGTCAGAACTGGCAATAGAGCAGCAGGACAATAATGGTTTCCTTTAATCTCCAGCTAGGAGAGGGGGGGCTCACTTTGATTATGTCATTATAAATTACCCAAGCAAGGTATGTGTGTCCAGCCAGGATGCAATTTATTAGTGGTGGCCAGTAGGGCTTAGGATACAGAGTATTGTATGCACTCAGGGTTTGGCACATAAGGTTAGGCTTGTAGGCGAAGTGTGTAGGGTTTTGGAAGTAGGGTTAAGTATGCAGGTTTGGTATATAAAGTTGAGTGTACGGTAGTCTGTAGGCTTCATTGTGAAGGGTTTAGTATGTACTTTTCTGACCCACAACCACAGCACGGTACTCGCACTCAGCCCACATGTGCCGCGAGCGTCGTGACTCACGCTTGCATATAGGACTGCGGGATTTTGGAGGCATTTCAGCCAGTCCTTTTCACTGGTCAACAATCATGCACGGGGTAATGCATCTCATATTTACTGGCAATGGTTTACGATATGTTGACTGTCTATGAGTTAGCATACCTCAAGCGAACAGGTGTTGGCTCTTAAATAAATAGGCAAGAGAAAGAGCAAAGAGCAAACGAAAGAACGAGCTCTGAGAATAATTTGGGCTGGGTGAGAATAATGTAGGCTATTGAGAATAATGTAGGCTATTGAGAATAATGTAGGCTATTGAGAATAATTTGGGCTATTGAGAATAATGTAGGCTATTGAGAATAATTTGGGCTGGGTGAGAATAATGTAGGCTATTGAGAATAATGTAGGCTATTGAGAATAATGTAGGCTATTGAGAATAATTTGGGCTGGGTGAGAATAATGTAGGCTATTGAGAATAATGTAGGCTATTGAGAATAATGTAGGCTATTGAGAATAATTTGGGCTGGGTGAGAATAATGTAGGCTATTGAGAATAATGTAGGCTATTGAGAATAATGTAGGCTATTGAGAATAATTTGGGCTGGGTGAGAATAATGTAGGCTATTGAGAATAATGTAGGCTATTGAGAATAATGTAGGCTATTGAGAATAATGTAGGCTATTGAGAATAATGTAGGCTATTGAGAATAATGTAGGCTATTGAGAATAATGTAGGCTATTGAGAATAATGTAGGCTATTGAGAATAATGTAGGCTATTGAGAATAATGTAGGCTATTGAGAATAATGTAGGCTATTGAGAATAATGTAGGCTATTGAGAATAATGTAGGCTATTGAGAATAATGTAGGCTATTGAGAATAATGTAGGCTATTGAGAATAATGTAGGCTATTGAGAATAATGTAGGCTATTGAGAATAATGTAGGCTATTGAGAATAATGTAGGCTATTGAGAATAATGTAGGCTATTGAGAATAATGTAGGCTATTGAGAATAATGTGATGATAAATTAGGCTAGGCGAGCGAACAGCGCAACTTGGACTCACGAGGAGGATCCAAAGACGGGGGGGGGACTACACCTGTGTACAGCGCATCATGACAACAAAACACCGACTGCCCCCCCTCCCCCCTCCCCCCCCCCCCCTGTAATTGAGAAGGGCCCTCACCCTTCAGGATGCCAACCTCACCAGGTTCTTCCCTCAACTGGACCATCCCTCAACTCATATCGGCATACCGCCCCGCCCTTTCAGGGCCCTCACCCACGTGCTGAAGTATCAAGGTTCCACCCTCAAGAAGTACCCCCCCCCCCCACACAAGTCATACCGTCCCGCCCCCACAGGAACCTCACCCAGGTGTTGATGGATCAAGGCGCCACCCTCAACTGGACGATCCACGGCCACCAACAGCAGCAGGGCGAGGGTCAGCAGCAGGCGGGCCGCGAGAGGGGCCGGTGTCACACGGCGGCGGGAGTGGCCGCCAGAAGGCTTGATAGGAGATGGACCCATCCGTCTGATGTACTTTGGGCTGGATGTCCTGCTGGGTTTACCTGTGGTGGACAGCAATATGGTGAAATGTCGTTTGGGCAGTAGGGAGGCAGATCTTGAGGTAAGCAGATTTCAGGTTGATGTGTTTTTCATTCTTTCATGGTCTGAAGTAAAGCCACCCATATACGGTATCATCCTTATATCCACCCCAACAGAACTCCCAGGCTCACCCAGAATCAAACTACCAGAATTCTCCCCTAATCCAACAGAATCCAAATGCCAGAATCCAACCTAAATCTACCAGATTTCAAACAAGAGTTTTGGGCCTGCAACTCCCCCAACAACTGGGCTAATGGCAGTGACCAGAGATTGTTTTTCAGCTGTTTCAGACAAAGCAAAAATACCAGCCGGGGGCACAATGATTGCAACTGACAGATTCCTGGGTTCCAAGCCAGGGTAGGTGTGACAGTGGATCCAGCAGATATAATTGCCATAACCCAGGCCATTCCCCAGCTAGATCTCAGCTAGATCCCAACAGACCAGAGATCTCTGCAATAGACAAACAATCTTAAGACTCCCCAGGCGCTACTTAGTATAAGACAAGCATTGAACCCAGCAAATAAACTGAAACTGCCAGAACCCAGTTCATTCACTTGCGTGATGCCGTGCTGTGTAGACCAGGAGTCAAAAACTCAACACAGGGATGTCACTGGTGGTTAAGGAAGCCGCATACTGGTAGGGAAGCAGCGGGTATTAGGAGGAATTTAGGAAATCATGATGGTTCTAAGCAGGAGTTAAGTTTATGTCAGGACAGCAGGCAGGGCGCTTGCTTGAAACCATTGGAGATGTGCTATTTCCTCTTCTCACCCAACATAAATGACCCCTATCCAACAAAAAACGAGTCCCCGCACTGCAGTGTGGCTTTCAATCGTGTGCACAACTAATTTCGTTCGGGGGTTTCAGACCGATCGCTTCGATCTTGCGGAACTTGCGACCCGCCCTGCAAACCTGTCGACGTCATCGAGACCGGGAGCATGCCTGCATCCCTCTTGTCCGCGGACTGATCTTCCTCACCTAGAGACACGATCAATCCGCGACCGCTTCGATCGATGCGATCAGGAAGGTGCTCCACAGACGGACAGGTAGGCGGAGGATGTTCGGGTCGATCAATCTGGCCAAGATCGTATCGAGCAAGATTCAGGTGACAATTAATGCATGAGCATCAGATTAAGGTTCACCAAAACGGAATTTACTATCCTGATTGATGCTACGGGTAGGCTGTCTCGGTGATATCCAAGACAGATTTTGACATGCATCAATGAAATATCGATGCGATCAATCAGGCAGTAGGCGGTCAGTATCATCGAGGTCGAATATTCCAGCGATCAATGAGTATGGGCAGTATTCGTCCGATTACATGCTGTTACCTGCCTACCGTCCGACGTGATCTTTGCGATGCGGTCGATCAGACCCTGATTTGACATGCATGATCATCTGCGCGTTTCTCGCAAATCCGGAAGCAACGGTGGGAGATGATGACAGCCCGCCAATAAAGCTAGATGGTGTCACGGTTACAAAGCTGGTAGGTTCCTCTAGTTACCGATGATACCAGCCTTCATTTTTTGAATGAATGAGCCTGTCTTACACCAGGGTCCCCTCCCACCCATCCCTACAAAAATTATTTGAAAAAACTCCAAATTCCTTTCTTTTTTACCATCCAGACCTGACCCAGACCACCTTTCGCAGGCCGCTGGGGACAGCCCACACTGAACATCGGCCGGTCCTCAGCGGTCTGCGCATATTTTGTTCCCTCTTCATTCTCGTTTCTTCTTTTCTCCCATCTCAACATTTGGACACTGGGCCTTCTTGTGCATGGCCCAGAGGTGTAACGTCATCGACTGAACATTGGCCAGTCAACGTTCAGTGGCCCAAGGAGCAGGGCATACTGCAACAAGCACAAACGGCCGCGATGTAGCTGATTCACCATGCATATTAGCGATAGCACGCATTTCAGCTGATGCACCATGAAATAAAACGTGACCCACTTGATGCTGCTGAAATTGTGCTCTCCAGCGAGCAAACGACAGCAGAACCCTAGGCCCCTAGTGAGCAAAAACACGTGCTGTGTATTTGGAGGGAGGTATCATGGGTGAGCTTCTCAGTGCTGACAGCAGGAGAGCAGCCCCCCAGCAGGCCCTCCACTCTTGCACAGGGCGCCACAGACTTAAAGGACTTGGGCTGGGCACATCGGGGTCCACTTATTGAACTCTCCCATCTTTAAAGAAGAGAGCCTAGCCCTAAGAATAATATACCGGTATCTGACATTGTTAACCAGTATCTCTGGGCCTCCCCAATCCTGCCGACTGTTCAGTCGCATGACGCTGGCCCTTGGTTTGCCCCTGACCTCACCTCATCCATCACAAGCAATTTGTCCTCTTCGTGCCCATACATCACTGACGGCCTCATCTCGAACTCCCGGAGTCCCAGCCAAGACGTACTATTCTATTTAGGAACTCCAAGCATCCAGTCTTCCCAATTCAGTTATCCCATGAGACATTTGAAGGCGTGTTGAGCCGCCATCATCCGCACAATTCCCAACGTGTTAATGACATAACACCTCTGGACCCTGCTCAAAAAGGGTCGGCCGCATGGGCGCCCAACTGTCCCGAATCCCAGCATGTGGTTCAGTCTCTCTTGGAATCCTTGGCAAGCCAACAAATTTCACCTCGCAACCTGGCTGGTCGGTACTCGATCGATACACTTCTAGTCTCTTTGGTTTTGAGCGTGGCCCAGAGGTGTTATGCCATTGGCCTCTGGTCTCTCCCTTCCTTGCCCCCCCTCATCCCCCCTCCTCACCAATGGCAATTAGCGGAAGAGATACTCAAGGCCACATACTTTACTCCTGTCAGCTTCCTGGCAGCTTCGGAGCTTCCTGTACATAAATCGCCACAACCAGGCACTCCTGAACAAGTGAACATACATGCCGTCATGGCCCCATGGTCCCCTAATGTTGCCAATAGGTCCTTCGAGAAGTCCTTACTGTAAATGCCTCCAACATTCATTCACAGATAAGCTCATGGTGTCTTTTGACGCCCACACTCCTGCTTGAATCATGTCTACCCTGACACAATTCCACACTTACATCCAAGGCCGGGAAAGTCTGTCTAACCAGGCAGGAAAGAGAGGGTACCAAGGTATAAGCTTTAACCTCGAAGGTGTAAGCGCTGTCCAGACCCCGGGCACAAAACCTTAAACTAGGCGTGCCAGTGGAGTCATAACCCGAAATTCAAACTAGCCGGCGAACGTAGGCTACGCCCGTTTTTTTTGTCAAGACCCTGTAGTTGCGGTGTATGTGGCTGTGGGCCTGTGGGGGCTAACGCTCACACCCTCTCACATAACGGCCTTCAATCAACGGGCGTGTTTGTCACCAGCGATTTTCATTTCAGCAAACCCACGTTTTCGCCAAACCCCCTGCGCCAGACCCCGAAAACCCGCTTCGTACGGCGAGGCAAAAGCTTTACTGACGACGTTCGTAAAGACCCAGGGCCGCACCGGCCTCGGCCCAGAGCCCCTCCGCCAGAGGCAAATGCCCCGGATGGAGCGTGAAGCGGCTGTGCCGCCCGTCCGCCCATCTGTCCGTTATGCAGGCAAATGTAACGGTCTAGAACCGTGACAAGCAAACGCTGTCTGCTCAGCAGCGGCGGTGGTGGTCTGGGACTGGTCAATCGAAATGCACCGCCGCTGTTGATTGCCTCCAATGCCCATCCCCCAGCAGTAGCAGTAGTGGTCGGGGACCGATCAATTAGAATGCGCCGCCGCCTTTAATCGCTTTCAATGCCCATCACACCAGCAGCAGCAGCAACAGTGGTCTCAGAGTGGTCAATCAGAATGCGCCGCCGCCGCCGCCGTTGATCGCGTCGGCTTCCAGTCCTCCCGGCGGCGGCAACCGCTGCGGTTTTCCGGCACCGATCGTTTCAAACGTGCCGCCGGCGTTCCAAATCGATTGCCACCGGCTTTCATTGCCTCTTGTGCCCTTCCTCCCAGCAGCGGCAGCAGTGGTCCCAGACTGTTGAATCAGAATGCGCTGCCGGTGTGGAATGCCTCCACTTCCCCCTTCCCTTCCCGCAGCCGAGGCGCTTGTGGTGTTACAGTGTGCAATCAAAACGTGCTGCTGGCTGATAGATGGCCTCCAAATCCCATCCTCCCAACAGCCATAATGGCAGTCCGGGAGACCAGGGCCCTTGAGTTCAAATACGCTGCAGCTATCGATGGCCCGGCGTTTCCATCCTCCCAGCAGCCAGTGTGGTGGTGCAGGACGGTTGAATCAAAACACGCCGCCGCTGTTGATGGCCTCCACTTCTCGGTCAGTGAGCTGCCGGCGCGGAATGTGATCCACAAGGGTCGTTGTCACGCCCTTCGCCGAGGGTGGGGCGGCAGCGGGCGTGGGAGGCGGCGCGGGCGGAGGGGGCGCGGGCGCCGCCGCCGGGGCGGCCGGGGCTGCTGCTGCCGCTGCGGCGGGGGCGGCAGGCGCATGCTTGTGATCACCGAGGATGGCCTGCTGCTTGTCGAGGGGTAGGTCGCTGATGCGCTCTCCGGCCGCAGTCCTGGGCGGTGGGCGGAAAGTGCAGGTTTTACAAAGTTGATGGGGTTTAAGGGCGGGTTGGGATCAAGCTTTTAGGTTGCCGCGGGCACTGCGCATGGGTGGGGAGGTGCAGGGTACAGTGCAAGGCTGAGGGGATCCCACCGATAGAGCCCACGGGCAGGGGTGAGGAAAAGGACGGGGGCATGGCATGGGATTGAACGCCAGCAGCGTTAAGAAAAGGCCAGTGGCATGCATAGGGTATGGCCAGAGGTGGTGTGGCCACATCTTAAAGGACTAAAGGAAGGCCTTGTGGGAACTTAATTGCTGGTGTATACACAGCATGGGCGATTAAAGTTCAGGGATGGGGTCTAGACCCAAAACTCTACACATGACCTGTAAGGCCTCTCAGTAGCAGTCACCTGCGCATAGGGAAGTGGATCCCTGGCACACGTGCAGCGTGGGAAGCAGCATCACCGCCCCCAGCCGGGCCGCTCGCCGCTGCCGGTGCGGCCGCGGGTTCTGGTGCCTTAGCTGACTTAGAGGGTGCTGGCTCGGCCGGGGTTGCGCCAGCGCCTGCCGGGAGGGAAGAAGAAATCAGGGGGGGAGGCAAGGTGGGCGAGGGTGTCTCATGGTCTAATTGTGTTTTGTTAAGGAAAGCTGCTGGATAAGGCAAAGCTTGTGTCATGCGCACCCAGGAGGGCGTCATAGGCTGGGGTTTGAGGGATAAAAGGTACGACCACTCACTTCCGAGCAAAGAAGTTAGGTGGGCCCACTCAATTTGATGCCATGAAGGGAATGGGATAAGAAGGTGGAGAGCATGAGCCTGGGCATTCAGCGCACTCAGGTGCCATGGGGCTGGCTTAAGCTTCAGATGAGCGACAAGATTTGGACCTCACACCTTATTTTGCATTGCTATTTGTTTACCTCCTTTCTAACATGGACCCAGGCATTCAGCCCAGGGTAGGCTTCAGCTTCAACTGCATCACAACGAGCATCATGCTTGTGACCTCAAACTGTTGCTCGTGACCTCACAATGTTTAACACATTTGCACCCATGAGGTCAAGAAAGCAACATGCTACTGTTCCATGCTGATGAAGACAGCTTCCTACATCTGCACCGCACTACGGTCTTTGCACCAAGACATGAAATGGTGTGGGAACTGCTGCCATGCAGCTGGACCACTCTGTGTCACATGCATGAAATGGTGTGGGAACTGCTGCCATGCAGCTGGACCACTCTGTGTCACATGCATGAAACCATGCAACTGAACTTCTCTGCGATAACTGAATTCAGCCATGCAATGGGATAGGAACCTCAACCACACAGCTGCACCGAACTGCAACCATGCAATCAGCCCAGCATGGCATGGGGTACTGTGCTTTGAAGCTGAGAGCTGTGACTTGTGCCATGAAACCATGCCACATACAGAAATCTGGGCCTATAAATTGTAAATACGATCCTGCATGCATCCAGAAAAGGAAATTGCAGAAGGGCGAAAGGCTGGGTTCATGCTCTCTAACAGAAACCTGGCCAGTGATGTGCCTAGCCAGGTGATGCACTGAGCACAGATGAGTGTGGCTTTGAGTGGCTGTCTCTGTGCATTGCAAGATTTTCCTTCTTATCCGAATCAGCATCCATGCATTTCGACAGGGCAACACTCAACCCCGGTGCTGTGCTGCAGGCCATGGCTCATGGTTGGGAGGTAAATACCGAGGGCATGGGGACCTGGATGGAATTTAAAAGCTAAGGCTCTCTTTGGTCTGAAGCAGTCCTTGTGTCTTTTCAGTTTGAATCTCGGCCAGTGTGGGGAGGCATCAAGCCCGGAAACAGACAATTAAGCAAAGGAGGTGCTTACCCGCACATAGTAAGTACACTGAAAAATTGCCTGCTAGACTCTGCTATTCGGTTGGTGCATGCACGATGGAGATACCCTCGAACGAAAGGTGACCGACCTGCCGTGATAGCCCCGATGACTTGCCCAGGGGTGACGGTGTCACCAGTGACCACGAGCATGGTTCCCATGACGCCTCCCTCGGAAGCCCTGACGTCAATGGTGACCTTATCGGTCTCGATCTGCACGATGACGTCATCGGTGTTGACGGCCTCGCCTTGTTTTTTCAGCACGGTCGCGATCGTGCCTTCGCTGATCGAGTCACCCATTTGTGGTACCACGACGTCAGGCATTTGGCTGGTTGCGGACACGTGAAACAGGTTATGTCTGGAGGATGAGCAGGCAGGAGCGAGGAGGCCGAGGAGCTGGGTGCTGCCTGCCCCCGAGCGTTGGATGCCCATGAGCCCTCCTTGATGCAGCGCTGCGGTCACCGAGGAGCAGAATTGTCTCAACATGGTGACAGATTCTCGGGATTGGGACAGCGAAGGCGAGGATGTGCAGTGCGTAACAGGTGATTGCGTGAGATTCGGGAGGGGAGGGAGGTTGGGGGGAAGTTGGGAGCGAGCGATCGATTCCCCAGAGAGTGTACCGCTGTCACACTTTTGTGACCTGCAGCGGTACAGCATACACTGTCTAAGGTTGTGCCATGCCACGGCTAACGACCAGCACACACGCACTCCACTCAATTCATTAGCGCATGCATACTGGCACAAGCACACAGCGACACATATACTTGCCCAGGACATTGTCGATTCACTTAGACTTAACGGAGGGAGCGCTCGACACCAGCAACACGGCGGGCCTCTGTACCATCGAGAGACGTGCAACTCAGACGCTATTTGGGGTGTCAAAACTTAGGATAGTGAATTGACATCCCGCTGCATAGCTTGCCTCTCGACGTCACTGGGGCCAAGATGGGCGATGAGCAGCAGGCGCTGGTGGGTGCGACGTGCTTCACAGCGGATACCCTTCTTTCCTAAGAAAAATGGAGATAGATGCAGGGTTGGATGAAAAGTGGTTTCAAGGCAATGCCATACCGGGCGGGAGGTACCAGTAGAGGGAGGGGCCAACAGAAAACCCGCGCCTGCCATGCTGATCCTGCGCAGGCCATGAACTGGATTTATGGCACGGCGACCGACGTCCGCGGCAACATCGTGAACTTATCGGACGGCTTCAGCGAGCGAGTTGCGTTCGTAGCGGCTCACTCCGCAGTCATCTACGACAAGAGGCTTCAAAAACAGATATTCCTGCAGGTGCGATGCCCCCCATGCATGAGGGTCATGAGGAAGGAGGCGCCACAGGTTGTGTGGGTTGAGGCACGTATGAGCATGCCACTTGGCATGGTGCATGTGATGTGGAAGGAATATTCCTGCAGGTTCGATGCCTCCTTTCAAGAGGGGCATGAGGAGGAGGAGCATATGATGGGTGAAGGATGAGGCATCCATGCGCATGCAGGACCGAAATGGCATCGCATGCGCGTGGTGCATGGCAGGGTCCATGGCAAGGATGCATGGATGCATGTGCAGCGTGCCACACTGCATGCTGCATAGAATATAGTAGGATGCATAGTGAATTGCAAATGGCAAGGCGCACGCCATACAGCTGAAATGTATGGCGCATGCTGCATGCCGCAGAGCTGGGTGCATGCAAATTGCAGAATGAATGGCGCATGGCTAGGCAAATGCCATGCATCCGGATGCATGGCTAGGCGCATGGCTCACCCAGTGCCTATCGTATGGTATGGCTATACTGAGGGCAGGTGCATGGCCAAGGGCAGCATATTGGAGTAATTTGACTGGATGTGAGGACCACATGATAACGTAGAATCGCTGGGTATAGTGAAACCAAGTACCGGTAATGGCAGAGCTCAGCTCAAGAGGGTATATGATCCCATGTTTATAACAGGGAAGGGCTCTGGATGGTCCAAATCCATGATTGCATGGCTCGGCCCAGGATTTCCTTATCATGCAATCGCATGGCGGAGACATGGCTTTTAACATGGGGGGGGGAGATGAGGACCATAAGCAAACGGAAAGGGATACATGAGCACTATATCGTAAAACATTTTCAATTCCTGGAGATTCATACCTAGACCCCATAAACCTGACGTTAAACCCTGCATCTCCCAGACCCTTAACTCCCCCCCCCCCCCTATTCATACACACAGTGCAACCAGGGCCACTGCAAGTCCATTACTTGCATGTTGGTAAACGAGGACCGAAAGTCCATATCATATCACCACCAATGTCGGCAACGTTCACTCCGGCACTAAAACCCGAGCACAATTCTCAAACCCTTTGCACAATGCCTTTCCGCACCGTGCCACTGCAACAAATAAATAAGAAAAGGCCTTCAAGCATCAATGAAGAAGGCCACCGGCCCGGCCGTAGTACTGGGTAGGCTGCCATGACCCAAAACTACATCCTGCATGCTTGTTACTTGGGACGCAGGCACCCTCAGAACCGCTGATTTTGGCAACCTAAACCCCGGCACAAAACCCTCACAAATCCTAAACCCTAGATTCTGTGCCCTCCCCATCCGCGCTCAGGGTCACTGCAACTCCATCACCTGCATGCTGGTCACGGAGGACCGGAACACCATCATCACCGCCGACGTCGGCAACGAGTCGCTGCTGGTGCTGTGGAGCAGCAAGACGGGCCTGCCGCTGCAGAGCCTGGTCCAGCCACACAAGTATGGAACGATTGCGATGGACATCTCGCCGGACGACGAGTGGCTGGCAACGGTTGGAGCAGTGGACCCGGAAACCGGGGAGCAGGAGGTGGGGGGGAGCTAGGGTTATGGGTTAAAAGAGGGGGTCAGGACTCAGGAGGTCAGGTGGGGAGCTAGGGTTATGGGTTAAAAGAGGGGGTCAGGAGGTCAAGGGGGGAGCTAGGGTTATGGGTTAAAAGAGGGGGTCAGGAGGTCAGGGGGGGGAGCTAGGGTTATGGGTTAAATGAGGAGGTCAGGAGGTCAGGGGGGGAGCTAGGGTTATGGGTTAAAAGAGGGGGTCAGGAGGTCAGGGGGGGAGCTAGGGTTATGGGTTAAATGAGGGGGTCAGGAGGTCAGGTGGGGAGCTAGGGTTATGGGTTAAAAGAGGGGGTCAGGAGGTCAGGTGGGGAGCTAGGGTTATGGGTTAAAAGAGGGGGCAGGAGGTCAGGGGGGGAGCTAGGGTTATGGGTTAAATGAGGGGGTCAGGAGGTCAGGGGGGGAGCTAGGGTTATGGGCTAAAAGAGGGGGTCAGGAGGTCAGGGGGGGAGCTAGGGTTATGGGTTAAAAGAGGGGGACAGGAGGTCAGGGGGGGAGCTAGGGTTATGGATTAAAAGAGGGGGCAGGAGGTCAGGGGGGGAGCTAGGGTTATGGGTTAAAAGAGGGGGCAGGAGGTCAGGGGGGGAGCTAGGGTTATGGGTTAAATGAGGGGGTCAGGAGGTCAGGGGGGGAGCTAGGGTTATGGGTTAAAAGAGGGGGACAGGAGGTCAGGGGGGGAGCTAGGGTTATGGATTAAATGAGCCAAAGCGTATGGCTGTTTGCAGGGAGCATGATTTGAGGGTGGGGAGGGTAAAGATTGGTGGGGGGTAACGTTCGAAAGTCTTGGACCCCTGAAACTGTTGAGAAGGTTGACAGGGTTGAGGGTTCAGACAGTTGCAGCGGTAGAACCCTAAATCAGGGAGCAGGAGATTAGCAAGAGTCATGGGGTTTTGGTTTCAGAGTTTTAACGGGAGAGCGGCTGACCCCGAACCCTTCGGAAAGGAGAGGAGAGGAGGGGTTTGGGTTGGGAAAGCCGAAGAACCCCCAACCCTCAACCTTCAACCCTCAACCCTCAGCCCTCAAGCCTCAACCCTCAACCTTGTGTTGTGTTTGCTGCAGATTGCGCTTTGGTCTGTGGCTGCAGCCCGCTCTGACCCAGCGACGCGCCCGTGCGTACTTACCTCCATCCCAGCCGGAGACGTGCAGACATCTGTCCGCTTTAACATGAACGACATGCGAGAGCTTATCACCAACGGCAAGAGGCGCGTGTACTTCTGGTCGCACCAGGTGAGGGGACGAGGCAGGGAATGCCGGAGGATGTGTCAAATAACTTAATGTTGAAGGCATTTTGGAAGTTAAAGCAGAGGGGTGATGAGGCGAGGGCTGGGCTGGGGTCTGAAGCGCGTTGAGGTGTGAGGTCAAGGGTAAGAGGCGCAAGCACTTTTGGTCCCTCCAGGTGAGGTGTTGAGCGGGGATGGTGCTTGAGGCATGGGTTGGATGAGGAGGTGAAAGTGAGGGTGGAGAGGGGAAGGCAAAACAGGCACGTGTACTTTCTGTGTCACCAAGTGAGTAGTATCGTGTCGCAAAATCCCGTATTCGAACCCTTGCCCATTAACCAGTGTACGAATCATAGGTTCAAATGTATGATTATTGTTCCCCTGGTCCTTGCTCTTAATCCCGATCCTTCTTGCCCATCCTTCACCCTCCCCTCCCTCCCTCATTCTCACCTCTCCCTCCCTCACCCTCCCTCACCCTTGCACCTAGTATCCTTCCACGCATCGCAATTCTCGCCCCCCTCCCCTCCTGTGTCCCCGTACCCAGTGCCCTGAATCCCTCCTCCCCTACTTATTGTCCCTGTACGCAGTACCCTTCCACACATCGCTTCAAGTACTACTCGCCGCCTCTACGGTCAAAGGATTTCAAGCAGGCCATCGGCAATTTTGCCATGTCGGTTTTCGTCCCTGGCAGTGCACAGGTGACCTGAGGGAAGGGGAAGGAGGAGATAGGAGGGATGGTAGAGGGGGGAAGTGAAGGGATTTCAAGCAGGCTATTGGCAGCTTTGCCATGTTGCTTTTTTGTCCTCGGCATTGTTCAGGTGATGGGGGGGGGAAGGGGAGAGGAGGGATGGTAGAGGGGGAGGTAAAGGATTTCAAGCAGGCCATTGGCAGCTTTGCCATGTTATTTTTTGTTACCGGCAGTGCACAGGTGATGGGGGAGGAAGGGGAGAGGAGGGATGGTAGGGGGGGGGGGTAAAAGATTTCAAGCAGGCCATTGTCAGCTTCACAATGCTGTTTTTAGTTCCCAGCAGCTTGCAGGCGAAAGGGGGTGAGGAACTGAGAGAGGTGACAGGGGTTAATAGGGTGACATAGGGATGGGGGAGGAAGGAGGTGAGTGTGTGCAAGAGGCAACGAGGGTGTGGATGAGGGGGGAGGGAGGGATGAGGTAATGGAAGGTGTCGGTGAAGATTTAGGGGAAGTGTTAGGGTTAGCGTTCATGAGTCGCTGTTCGAGCCAAGCTTGTGGCTTGGATTAGGCAATTATAGTTGAGAGTAAGACCAATTATTATAGCAGTTGCTGTGGACTCATGGTTACCCAGAAGGCTCCATCTGCTGTTTCATCCAGCTTACCCAATCCGCCCATTGAACCCGCCCATGGCATCTACCCATGAAGTCTATATCTTAATTCTACACATGAAATATACCTTTTAAATCTCCCTGTTGAATCTTCCCATGGAATCTGTTCATTGTGTCTGCCCGTGGAATATCCCCGTTGAATGTGCCCACGGAATCTGTCCATTGAGTTTTCCTTCATTCAACTCAGCAATCTTCCAACTCGCCCCCCCCCCCCTCTCCCACACGCGCACCCACACACAGGCCCTGACGGCTACAGCTGATGGTGACCTGGTGGTTTGGGACGAGCAGGGCATCACCGCGCAGATGGGCACTCGGGCCACCGACCGCCGCGCAAGCAAGCTCATGCGCATCCACCATGCAGCCATTACGGTGCTCACCACGATTGGTGACTACATAGTCAGTGGTGAGGAACCTTGGATATCAAACCTTCAGCCCGAAACCCTAAATCCATAACCAAGTGTCACGCGCCAACAAGCTCATGCACATCTGCATTTACCATGCAGCCATTACGGTGTTCATCGCGATTGGCTGCCACATTTCTGCGGTGAGCAAGACAAGGTATTCAGCCCTGAGCCCTTAGCCCAATGCCCTGATCCCTTAGCCCAATGCCCTGATCCCTTAGCCCAATGCCCTGATCCCTTAGCCCAATGCCCTGATCCCTTAGCCCAATGCCCTGATCCCTTAGCCCAATGCCCTGATCCCTTAGCCCAATGCCCTGAGCCCTTAGCCCAATGCCCTGATCCCTTAGCCCAATGCCCTGATCCCTTAGCCCAATGCCCTGATCCCTTAGCCCAATGCCCTGATCCCTTAGCCCAATGCCCTGAGCCCTTAGCCCAATGCCCTGAGCCCTTAGCCCAAAGCCCTGAGCCCATGATTAGGGGCCTACTGATTTATGCCCTTAACCCGAAACCCTCAAGTCCCCAGCCCTGAAACCTCCACGTAGACCTTGTACCACGATCCTATACCCCCCGTACCATTCCTGGCCCCCACCTGAACCCATTGCCCTATCCCTCCTGCCAGGCTGCGCTAAGTGTCCACCCTTACTCTCCACCCCTGAAACCCTGAACCCATGAAACCCTGAAGCCCTGAGCCCCTGAGCCCCTGAAACCCTGAAGCCCTGAAACCCTGAGCCCCTGAACCCCTTTGACCAGGCGGTGAGGATGGCTTTGTGCGCTTCTACGACCCTCTCCTCCGCATCGTGGCTTGGTTCGAGGACATTGCCATCGGCCCCATCTCCGGCATTGCCTTCTCCGCCGCGCCTCCCAGCAAGCTGGCCAACGCGGAGCTGGCAGATACGATCAACCGCTTCATCGCGCCAGACTTCGTGGTCACATCGACGGATTCAAAGCTGGTGGCAGTGCAGGTGAGACCGCGATTTTGTTTCGGGAGGTGGGGAGGAGGGAGGGCTGAGAAGCAGGGTGAGGTCAGGGAGAGCGGGTGGCAGTGCAGGTGAGACCGCGGTCTTTTCAAACGAGCCAGCGATTTTGTTTTGGGAGGTGGGGAGGAGAGGGGTTTCGAGGAGGTCAGGGGGATGGCTGGCAAGAGCAGGCTGTACAAAGCGCAGGACTTTGTGTTTTGCTGTCATTAATAGCTTCCAAGTTGGTGGCTGTTTTGGGGGGGGAGAGGGGAAAGGGGTTTGAGAAGGGGCTGAGGAGGTTGGGGTCAGCTGGTCAACAAGGTCAAGCAGTTGAGTGCGCCGGACTTTGTGGTGGCATCGACGGATTCGAAGCTGGGGGCAGTGCAGGTGAGACAGCTGTCTTTCCCAACGAGCCAGCAAATTTATTCAGGGAGGTGGGGAGGAGAGAGGGCCGAGAAGCAGGGAGCGGTCAGGGAGGGCTGGTGGCAGTCCTGGTGACGATAGCCGTATTTTCCAACGCGACAGCAATATTATTCGGGAGGTGGGGAGGAGAGAAGGCTGAGGAGGACAGGGAGTGCTGGACTGGGCAGGATGAAGCGTTTCAAAGTGCCGGACTTTGTGGCGGCATCTAAAGCTTCAAAGCTGGTGACTGTTCTGGTGGGGGGAGAGGGGTACCCTAAATTAGTTTTCTATCTGATTTCATCCGACTCCATTGGCTATCATAAGTTTATAACCTTACCCCTCCCCTTGTGGGAACCAGCTGAGCCTGCAGCCAACCTTTAAACCCTGCCTCCCGCCAAGGTCAGACCTCCCCGTTCAACTCGGAGTTAAAGGCCGCGAGGGGCAAGGGTGCCACGACCCTGCAAATCCTCAAACATCCTCTCCCCCCTCTCTCTGACCACCTCGGCTAAAACCCTGCAAACCTCAACCCCGGCCATGATTTGACTTCCTCTTTCGAGGAATCTGACGCTGCTAGGTGCAAGGGTGAAGGGTGCCTGAAAATCCTCAGACCACCTCCTTACCCCTCTGCCCCCACCCGCTTACTTCCGCTCAGATATCCTCATTTACAGAGTTCCACGCAACGAAGCGCGAGGGTGACGGGATCCTTAAACCTCAACCCTCCTCCGCCCACCCACTCTACCCACCCACTCTACCCACCCACTCTACCCAACCTCTCCGCCCACCCACTCTGCCCACCCACTCTACCCACCCACTCTGCCCACCCACTCCGCCCACCCACTCTACCCACCCACTCTGCCCACCCACTCTGCCCACCCACTCTACTCACCCACTCTACCCACCCACTCCGCCCACCCACTCTGCCCACCCACTCCGTCCACCCACTATGCCCACCCACTCTACCCACCCACTTTGCCCACCCACTCTGCCCACCCACTCTACCCACCCACTCTGCCCACCCACTCTACATACCTACTCTGCCCACCCACTCTGCCCACCCACTGTGCCCACCCACTCTACCCACGCACTCTGTTCACCCACTCGGCCCACCCACTCGGCCCACCCACCTTGCCCACCCACTCTGCCTACCCACTCTGTCCACCCACTCTGCTCACCTTGCCCACAAGCTCAGATATCTTCATTTGAAGAGTTTAAAGCTATTAGGCGCCAGGGTGCCGTGACCCCCAATCCTCAGCTACCTTCCAACTCTTGCCAACACCCGCCCACCTTGCCCACGTTGCTCATCCGCTTAGACACCCTCATTTGAAGTGTTTAATGTTGCTGGGCGCAAGGGTCACATTATCCTCAATCCTCAGCTACCTTCCAACCCCTGCCCACTCCGCCCACCTTGCCCACCCTGCCTACCTTGCCCACCCGCTCTGGCATCCTCATAAGAAGAGTTAAGCGTTGCGAGATGCAAGGGTGACGTGATCCTCAACTCTATCCGCCCCCCCCTCATCAGCCCACTTACCCTCTGCCCCCCTCCCCTCGCCCACTCCCCGCACAGACATCCTCATTTGAGGAGTTTGACGCCGCGAGGCGCAAGGGTGCGGTGATTCTGGACGCAATGTTGACCGGCATCGCCGACATAGCGACGCACCCAACACGTGCTGAGTTTGCCGTACTGGGCGCGAGCGGTCTGCTGCAGAGATGGGACATGGTCACGCACAGCTGCGTCGCGGCGCGCCAGTTCCCGAAGATGGTCGGGGCAAAGTGAGTGTGTGCTCTGAAACCAGGGGCAAGGTTAAGTTGGGTTCAGGGTACAGGTACAGGGTTGAGAGTCACATATGGTCGGTGCAAAGTGAGTGTGTGCTCTGAAACCAGGGACAAGGTTTTTTGAGGGTACAGGGTTGAGGGTTCATCTTTGCGGCGGCAGCTTGCCAAAGATGGTTGGCACAAATTGAGTGTGTTCGCTCTGAAACCAGAGGCAAGGTTTCGTTGGGTTGAAGGTTAACTGTGTAGGGTTGAGCTGTGCAGTGCACCAGTTCCCAATTATGCTTGGTGCTCAGTGAGTATTTCAGTTAGTGAGTGTATCCTGGCTGGTTGCTCTGAAACCAATTGAGAAGGTCTGTCTGGACCTTGCACCAGCTCACGTCCCCCCCCTGGACCCCCCCCGTGCTTAACTTGAATCCGTTTTTGTCTTAACAAAGATTACCGGTACAAAATCATCCATTTATCATTTGTTGAACACAGGTTGAATGGAAGCAGAAGCATCCATGTCCTCTCTCGCCCCCAGGGCCGCCTGCTGGTGGAATGACGCCTGTTTGGTTTTTTGGTTTGACGGGCTCCATGTGCACTGATCCCTAAACAATGAGCTCGTGTTGCCCCCCTCAGAACTGCCTACTCGCGGAAGGGTGCCCTCCTTCTTGCCGGATTCCCTTGCATCTTCATGCCTATGACCCTTAACCCCGAACCCCCTAAACCCTGAACCCTGAACCCTGATTGTCCACCCTTCAGGGTCGTAAATTCGCGGGATGGCGCCTTCCTTGTTGCCGGATTGTGTTGCGGCATCATGCCCGAAACCCAAGCCCTAAACCCTGATTGTCCTTTCCTCAGGGTCCTACATTCGTGGAATGGCGCCTCCCTTGTTGCCAGGCTTGATGGCGGGGCTCGATACACCATAAACTTGCGGGTTCAACGGCAGCTTCATGCACCAAACCCATCACCCTGATTGTCCTCCCCTCAGGGTTGCTTATTCGCGTGATGGTGCCTTCCTTGTTGCCGGGTTCGACGGCGGCTTCATGCACATTGTGGAGACCCAGGGCCTTATGGATCTGCATGCGGGGCGCAACACCGCGGCCAACATCACCATAATGGCTTGCTCAACTAGTGGCGACCAGGTGGGGAGGGGGGCGATGGGAGGGGAGGGGGAAGTGGGGACGGATCTGCATGTGGGGCGCAACACCGCGGCCAACATCACCATAATGGCTTGCTCAACTAGTGGCGACCAGGTGGGGAGGGGGGCGATGGGAGGGGAGGGGGAAGTGGGGACGGATCTGCATGTGGGGCGCAACACCGCGGCCAACATCACCATAATGGCTTGCTCAACTAGTGGCGACCAGGTGGGGAGGGGGGCGATGGGAGGGTAGGGGGAAGTGGGGACGGATCTGCATGCATGGTGTAACACCGCGGCCAACATCACCATAATGGCTTGCTCAACTAGTGGCGACCAGGTGAGGAGGGGGGCGATGGGAGGGGAGGGGGAAGTGGGGACAGATCTGCATGCATGGTGTAACACCGCGGCCAACATCACCATAATGGCTTGCTCAACTAGTGGCGACCAGGTGGGGAGGGGGGCAATGGGAAGGTAGGGGGAAGTGGGGACGGATCTGCATGCATGGTGTAACACCGCGGCCAACATACTCACCAGGATAGCATGCTCAACTAGTGGCAACCAGGTTAGGGGGAGGGGGGCAGGGGGAAGCGGGGACGGATCTGCATGTTAGGGGGAGGGGGGGGGGGCAGGGGCAAGCGGGGCCGGATCTGCCTGTGGGATGCAACACCGCGGCCAACATACTCACCAGGATAGCATGCTCAACTAGTGGCAACCAGGTGGTGGGGGAGGGGGGAGGGTGAGGGGAAGTGGGGACGGATCTCTACGGGGGTGCAACACCATGGCCAACATGACCATGATCGCTTGCTCAACTAGCGGCGACCAGGTGGGGGGGAGTGAGGATAGGGGGGGGGGGGGGGGGGGCGGATACGTAGTTGGGTAGCAACACCGTAGCCAACATCACCCCCTTGTCTGAAAAAGCGATTGGAATCATCAGTTGTCCAGCCACCCTGCTTATCCAGTCATCGTGTTCTGAGATTTGTCAGCCCTGACTGGAGCTCTGGTCATGGCAGTGATATATTGAGCTGCTTTTCCCCTCAGGTGGCCATGGCAGACAGCAGCACGGCTGGCCACACCTGGGGTCTCCGGCCGAAGGCCAAAGTGTAGCTGAAATGTGGACGAGCCACAAGAAAATGAAGGCTGATTGTGTGTTGCTTTTCCCCTCAGGTGGCCATGGCGGACAGCGTGTTCCATGTGTTGCTCTACTCCTGCCTGCCGCACAAACACACCAAGCGATGGGAGTTTGTCGGACGGACGCAGACACACCATGCTCCGGTGAGGGGGAGGGGAGGGAGAGAGGGCAGGAGTGTGGGGGGAGAGGGAGGGGAGAGGGCAGGAGGACGGGGGGGGAGGGGGAGGGAAAAAGGCTAGGAGGGGGGAGGGGGGAGGGGAGGAGGAGGGGGGGGAGGGAGAGAGGCCAGGCGGGGACAGAGGGAGGGGAGAGAGAGAGAGAGAGGGTTTGTGCTCATGTGCAGTGCACTGCCCAAGCTTCTGAAACATGCTCTCCGTTGTGTGTGACAGCTTAAAGCAAGTTTATCATCATATGCCCCACTTGAGCATAAGCTGAAGATAGAAAACACACAAGAACTTTGCTCTCATTGCTTGCGTGTGTTTGTCGACGCAGGTGGTAGGTCTCAGCTTTGGAGAGTCGCCTGCTGGACAGACGCGCATGTTCTCGTTGGGTGCGGACAGCCGCATGGCAGAATATGACCTGGAGGGAAGCTGGCCGGCAACTGGCCTGAAGCTGCTGCACCACCTGGACCTGCCCCCCACGGGTGAGATCAGGGTTTGGGTGATAACAGGGTTTTTGAGGAGTTTGATGCTGAAGGGTGATGATGACGGTAACGGCACGGATGTGGCTTCGGCCCAGGCTGCGCTGTTTCCTTAACTCGAATGCATCCCACGGGTCGTAGCTTTCTTTCTCTCTGATGCTGAAGGGTGAAAAGGGGGTGTGGGGATCTGGGGGTCAGAAAGCCACGCATGGCGGAGTTTGGCCTAGAAGGAAGCTGCTGGTAACTGGGTTGAAGGTTCTGCGCAACTTAGATCTGCACAGCCTAGATCTTCACATCCTAGGTCTGCATAGCCTAGATCTGCACAACCTAGGTCTGCATAACCTAGATCTGCACAGCATAGATCTGCAGCCCATGGATAGGTTGTATAGGTTAAAGCTGCCTAGGTTAAGGTTTACATGTGAAACCTGCCAAGGTTAGGGTTTTATGGGTGAAACCTGTCTATTTAGGTTTTTTAGGTGAAACCTTCCAAGGTTAGGGGTTGATGGTATGGGTGAAATCTGCCTGGGTAGAATTTACAGGTGAAACCCGCTTATAGAGGTTTTCAGGTTTGATACGTGAAACATGCTTCACGACGGTTCAGGTTTTTAGGTGAAACCTGCCAACTGGTATTCAGGCTTTGTCCGTGAAACCGGCCTACTAGTGGCTCAGGGTTTTAAGTTAAAACCTGCCACGCTTAGGGTTTGAAGGTAAACCCTGTCTACCTTACGGTTATAAGGTGAAACCTGCCTGGGTGTGGGTTGATGGGAGAAACCTGCCTTGCTTTTATGATTAGGTGAAACCTGTCTTAAGCCCCTCATTATAACCTGCGCCCCTCTGGTGTCTGGGCTCTCTCTTGGCGGGTGGGGATTCAGGAAGCACTTGTGTTGAATTAGATCCTGCCTCTCGAAAGGGTGAGATCTAGTCATGCAGGGCTGGGGTCAAAGGTTCAGGGTCTAGGCCGAGGGGGGAGGGGGGTAAATAGGGGTAAGATCCTCTTTTAGGTTATTGAGGAGTTCTCGCCAAGCTCCAGACGGTAACACCAATGGGATCTAGCCTGGGTTTGTCTGGTGGAGAGTGATATGTTTTGTGTTTTTAGAGTGATGTGTTTTGTATTTTAAAAGTTTTCTCGACGGCACGCACCTCCTGCCGTCCTGCCCTGTATAGGCTCTTCCTGGTATTTTAGCCATGTTAGGACCAGTGTTTTGTTATTCAGTCATGTTCGTGTTGACCTCCTTGACTTCATCGCTTTGCCCTTGCTTCAGTCACAACCGCCGTTCATGATTGCTCCGCCTCTTCTGACCGCCGACCCCTCTGTCCCCACCCATTACGCAGTCACCCCGACGGCCCTGGCTTTTGCGCCACCGCTTCAATACTTCCGGCATCACAGCGCAGAGACGCTTCTGCTGGCCTGCGGTGAGCAGGGTGGACGCAGTTGATGTGTAAACACAGTGTTGTTAGCCTAATAAAGTGCAGCCTTCCAGACTGCGGTACATCACAGAGTTGCTGCTGCTTGTTTGTGGTGAAAACAGCCGAGGCACTTTGCTCAGCCTTGAGGACTGTAGCACAGAGTTGCTGCAGCTCGCTTGCAGTGGGGGGCGGTATAGCATCATTATGGTGTGACTCTGTACATCACATGAAAAAGATACTGCTGCTTGCTTGTAATGGGGCGGGCAGTGGAAGTGTGGTTAAGCCTAACAGACAGTGCAGAGATGATGATGCTTCTGCTTGCTTGCAGCGAGGTAGGATCCAGTTGCGTGATTCTTTAGCCTGGTAGAGAAGTAGACCAAAGCTCTGAGATGCTGCAGCTTGTCTGAATTGTGGTACGATGCAGCAGTGTGATTCTTTAGCCTATTAAGGTATTAGACAACAGAGAAGCTGCAGCTTGCTTGCAGTGGGGTAGGATGCTGCAGCTTGGTTATTTAGCCTCGTAGAGTATTGGACTGTAGCACAGAGATGCTATTGCTGCCTACTTGCAGTGGGGTAGGATGCAGCAGCTTGGCTGTTTTTATCTGCCCAGGCTGAGCAGTGTCCTCCACTATTAAAAAGGCACCACAGGTTGCAACTGAGGCATGGCAGTGTCTGCTCCAGTTGGCCGGCCCCCTGGAGGCTGCTCCTTAACCCTAAACCCTAAACTCCTCCGGTGTAGTCACCACTGCCGCAAGGGCATCTAGCTCCTCCACCACCCACAGGCACACACATGCCGCCATGCTCCCGTGCGCCTGCTCCCGTTTGCCTGCCACCTAAATACTACCCCTCTGGACACATCGTTGTGGTTCGGAATCGGTAGCCTTGGTGAAAAAGAAGACGAAGGTCGAACCCCAGATTTCTGTCTCTGACCTCCGATCGCAGACGCCTAACCCTAAAAACCCGTTACCCCAAGCCCTGTCTCTGACCCCTGATCGCAGACGCCTAACCCTAACCATTAACCCCAAACCCTGTCTCCGACCCCCGATCGCAGACGCCCAGTTTAAGATTCGGATGTACAACGCGGACACTCAGTCCCAGGTCGCAACGTTCCTGGGCCCCACGTTCGGCGGCCCCGTCTCCAAGATTGTCATGTTCAAGTCGGCCACCAGCGAAGAGGCGTTCCTCGCATACGCAACATCGGAGAGAGTGGTGGGTCCATGATATGGACCTGAACCCTGACCTGTTGACCCTTAACCTGAATTGTCAACCCTTGACCCTGAACTGTCGACCCTTAGCCCTGACCTGTCAACCCTGGACCTGAATTGTCAACCCTTGACCCTGAACTGTCGACCCTTAGCCCTGACCTGTCAACCCTGGACCTGAATTGTCAACCCTTGACCCTGAACTGTTGACCCTTAGTCCTGACCTGTCAACCCTGGACCTGAATTGTCAACCCTTGACCCTGAACTGTCGACCCTTAGCCCTGACCTGTCAACCCTGGACCTGAATTGTCAAACCTTGACCCTAACCTTTTGACCCTTGGCCCTGACTGCTAACCTTTGAACCTGAACTCCTAGGTGGGTCTGCTGGCATGGCCCATGGACGGTGACCCGGCGCAGACCATGGGCCTGATCGCACACCCCGGGGCCATCACCTCCATGGCAGTCTCATATGACGGGCGCAAGCTGCTGACGGCGGGCGCCGACGGAACGCTTGTTGTCTGGGACATTTCCCCGTCCGCACTAGGCAAGGTAGCGTCAGCGGCGGCAGAGGCCGGGGAGTCAGGTGAGCTCCACGCGGCCACTAAGGAGGGTTGGGGTGCTTAAGTCGGTTGGGGTGTGGTGGTTGAGCCGGTTGGGGTGCGCGGTAATTGAGTCGGTTCGGGTGTGGTGGTTGAGTCGGTTGGCTCTCTGCGTGGCCGATGGTGCGAGCGTCCTGAACATGTGTGGGTGCTGAGAACTGTACGTTTATTTATATTTCAAATTTAGCATTTAAATGATTTTAAGTGCCTAATGATTTTGAGGCCAACAATAGACGCTTCCAATTCAGGCGGCTGAGGTGCGTGAGTGCTGACTGTCTGCTCACTTTGCTCTGAGCTCGGCGGCCCTGTTTACCCCCCCCCACCCCCACCCCGCCCCCGTGTACCGCGTCCTCTCATGTGGAATGCCCTCCCCATATGTAACCTCGGCCCTGGCTGCCCTCTGCTCAGGCACTGACCGCTGGGAGCGAGTGCTGGCCAACCCCGAGCTTATGGACGAGATGCGCGAGTATTTTTTGTACGCTCAGGTGTGGGCAGGGGCAGGGATGGGAGCAGAGACGGAGGGTGCCCTGTCGCGGCTGTGGGCTGCACTGAATGAATCACTGCGCAATTTTTCTCCATTCCCCGTTTTCTGTATTGCTCTTATCCCCCCCTCCTGTATAGCAATTTTCCCGGAGGGGGAGGGCGGAGATGGGGGGGGGGGTGAGTTGGAATGCTTGCCCTCTCGAGACCGCAAACTAGGGTTGAGCGATTTGTCCTTAAAGGGTTTGGATGCTGGGAGGCCGGAAGTCAGTTACCCTTGTGGGATCTGGTTGGTATTTTGGAGGTTAGGGATCATGGTCCCCTCCTCTACTAAACATTCTTCTCCCGTATGTTTGAAAGTACCTTCACACTCTCATTGCCTCCCCCCATGTTCCCTCTAACACCTCTCATCCTAAACCCTGAGCCCCCCTCCCGACCCCTTCCAGATCTACGCCGAGGGTAGACCTGCGTGGTGCCCCGGTTGCCCCCCTCCCTCACTGCTTCCCAACCGGTCATCCTTAACCCTCAACCCCCTTTCCACTCTACCATCCTAAAGCCTCAGCCCGTATCCACCCTGTCATCCTAAACCCTCAACCCGCTTCCCACCCTTTCATCTGAAACCCTGAACCCCCTTCTCACTCTGATATCCTATACCCTCGAACCCATTTCCACCCTGCCATCCTAAACCCTCAAAGCCCTCTATCGTCCCCTTCCAGATCAAGGCCCCAGGGTGAGGCCTGCATGGCATCCCGGTCGGTTCTCCTTCCACACCGTTTCCCACCTCTTATCCTAAAGCCTTTATGCTTCTCACGGACCCACTCTCACATCCTCGACCCTTGACCCCCTCTGTCGTCCCCTTCCAGATTAAGGCACAGGGTGAGGCCTGCATGGCGCCTCGGTCAGTCCCCGGGACCATCCCTGCGTCCATGCTACCCGACATGATGCGGGCGGCTGGGTTCTACCCTTCCCAGGTGGGCGTGGTAGCTTGGCCTTGGATGCTGGGCTGTTAGAACCCTAAATCCAGGCCTGTTAGTCCTAGGGCCTAGATCCAGGTGGGTATGGCAGCTTGGGCATGGATGCTGGGCTGTTGTAACCCTGAATCCGGGGCCATAACTTCTGGGGGATTTTGATCCAGGACAAGGCCCCTGTCACCTAGGGGGTCGGACCCATCCCTAGGCTTATAATACAGGATGTGTCTTGGGGGGATGGGTTCGACCCCCTAGGTTACAGGCCCCTTCCCAGGACCGCGCCCTCTTCGGGATTCCCCCCCCCTGGGATTTTTCACCCTTTTTGACAGTCCTCTAGAAGTGTTTCGTTAGTCTCTTATTTCTGACTGCCCTCTTGGGTATTGTAATCTAGCACCATGCCCTCTTGGGTATTTCGATCCAGGACCACGACCTGTTGGGTATTTTAATCCAGGACCATATGCCCTAGGGTCTTGATTCTGCAACATGACCTATGGGGTCTTCTGATTAAGGACCTTTGACCCTGGCGTCTTGACCAACCAATCCTATATTTTTATGGTCCATACAAAATCTGGATACTGGACCGCATACGGTACCTCACATGTGTTGTGTGAGGGCATGATTCAGGAGGCTCGCCCACATCACCCAACGAAATCCAACCAATTATCTGAACCCGCCCACCCACCCTGGGCAGGCGGACATTGCCGTCATGACGTCTCACCTGGGCTTCATGGCGGCAGCGCGGGACATGGACGACATGGACAGTGTGGTGTTTGAGGACTTGCTGTGCCTTTATGCCAACCACCGGCCGCTGACGGAGGCCACGCAGGTGGGGTTCTACACTGGGACAGCCCTTATGTTCCCTTTCTTGTGCTTCATTCTTTTCAAAAGCTTGTTCTGTCGTTACCGGTACATGTGTGTCAAGAGTGTTCTCGGACGGCCCCTGTCTGTTTGTTGAATTGGAATGCCTTTGTGGACTGTGTTTGAAAACGATGAAGTCCCGGTGTAACAGTAGTCAAAGAATCGAAGTTTTCCATTTTAAAGAATGAAAGGACAGGCCTAGTCATGATTGTAGCCAACTACCCGGTGGCTTGATACCTTGCCCATGCTGCTGTGCTGCTGTTGTTGTTCGTTCTGCTGGAGATATGTATTTTCCACTGCAGCTGCTGCTGCTGTTCGTTCGCTACAATGACATGTTTTTTATGTTGTCACTGCTGCTGCTGCCACGGATCAGTGATGCGTATCTTCCAATGCTGCAGCTGCAGCTGCCGCTGCCAAGATGGTCCTGATAGGATGTTATTACTTTGTTAGTGAGTTGTATTAATATTTTCCAATGCTGCTGAAGCTGCCGACAGGATGGGCCTGCCAGGATGTTTTTATTTTGTTATTGATTTGTATTTCATACTTTCCAATGCTGTTGCTACTGTTGGCAACTGAATGGTCCTGCCAGGATGTTATTAGTTTGTTATTGATTTGCATTTCCTACTTTCCAATGCTGCTGCTCTTTACAGGAGGACATCACACAGGCCTTCCTCGCACTAGGCGCAAACCCCAACAACGGGAAGCTCACACGAGAACAGCTGCTGGGTCTCTTGCAGCAGGTGCAGTGGAGGTGGCGGCATGAGGGGGGAGATGGCAGTCAGGTGTAGGGAGGGGAGGTATCAGACAGGGGGTAGAGGAAGGGCGATGTCAGAGACAGGGGGGTGGGGGAAGATGTCATACAGGGGGAACGGGCAGATATCAGACAGGGGGCATGGGGGGGATGTACGACATGTTCAGATTCGTGGGTTATCATCAGACAAAACAGATGAGACAACCGTACTGCCGCCTTTGATTTTTAAATTTTAAATTTCGAAATGCGTAGGCCGGCGAGCCCATGGACCTGGAGGACTTGACAACGGCTCTGACGACGTTGACCGGTGCCAAGAAGCTTTCCAAGACCATGCACAACACGATCGACGCGCCCACCTTCTCTATCGACGTGCTGGGTTTCGAGCGGGAGGTACCGGCGATCCTGCCGCCCGCCCCGACGTTGATGGCAGCGCATAACCTGACTGAGATGCATTCTCCGAGATGATGAAATTTCTCTACGGCAGACTCTGCAACATAAGTCATTACTTATGACCTAATTACCTACAACATGTGATCCATGACTTCATTGGCAAGTCCAGATGCTGGCTCACCCGCTGGTGCTTTGGACTATTTCCTGACTTGCAAGGGCCCGCGCCCATGGCATGCCCAGAGAGAGGGCAGTGCTGGCTAACCTCGTTGTGCGCACTGACCTCGTGACACTGCATGCGAGGCTGGATGCCCCATCTCCAGTTGTCGTGCATGTGTCAGCGACACTTGGCACAAGCGTTTATTTTATGCAGTGACGTTACACCTCTATGCCCCGCTTGGACCATGTGTTCATTGCAGTGTGAGCAACACCACTTTCAAATAGCTGCACGCAATGTGGATTTCTGGATTTTGAGCCCCTGATGATACGTGGGTCGTGACTCCCAGTTAGGTGCCCACGCGGCAGAGCCTTTTCGAGCAGGGCTCCGAGGTGTATCGTCATTGACTCTGGGCCCTGCGGAAAAGGCCCGACCACAATGGCATTCAACACTTCAATTTTGATTTGCATGATTGAGCAGAGTCAGTAGGTAAGAAACGAAAGGGAGGTATCTCCCCAGGAAAAATGGCTGCTACTTATTGTCTGATTCCGTTAGCTCGGTATGCAGGCCCTTCATGGGAATTATCCTTTGCACTGTTGGCTGGCCGCCTGTCTTTCCCCGTCAGCTGTGTACCGGCCTGGTACCGGCTTACCTGCTAGCAAGCACGCCGGGAAATATTCGAATTATGAACATTCCGGTATAAACTCTCTTCGGGATGCATCGCATTCTTGATCGCTAAAAGCAAGAGGAGCAAGGGGACTGTGAGAAAAGAGGCCATGCAGCGTAAGCCGTGGGAGCTAGCTCTGGTGAGATGCAGAAACGGACGGGGCGAGAGCCTATAAGCTGTTTGATCATTCTAGCCTGCAGGGCCATCGTTCGTTCGTGAAGCAGTGCCGCTGAGGGTGCAGATTTCGATAAGCATCAACCATGACCGAGGGAAGGGAGCTATACAGTGGGCCGGGCCATCATCCTGCTCAAGGTCAGCGCTTGCCGCTAGCAGCCAGCGGTTGCGCCGCCAGTCTGGAGTGAAGCTCTAGTCGCCAGCCAGTATCATCGGCGTCGGGCTGCTTTCCAAAAAAATGCTGTAGCCGGGGCCCAATAAAGTGGAGTTGCCACGGATTGCCTGAGGGGAGGTAGCAGCATGCCAGCTGGAGGTCGTGGCCAGCCCAACGGCACCTCATGGACAGGTGGCGGCTGTCGGCGGTGGCGCAGACATCACCGATGAGGTCCAGAGGCAGTGTCCTACGGATGAGGATGGCAATATCTGCAGAGCGGGAGGTAGCCGCTTTGCAATGTTTGCATCCCCAATGGATGTTTTAGCCGGGATGGCCGTGCCAGGCTGACGCTGAGTCTAGGGCCTGCTGCACATGATGCCGCCGGCTGGAATCGACCCGTGTAGTTAAAACTAGTTGCGCGCAGATGGCATCCAGCCGGAGTGAGGTCCACCATACACTAAGGAGCTGGTGAAACTTGGTATGGGGCAGTTGCTGCACGCTCCCACAATGCCCCGCCCTTTATGCGGCGCTATGCGGAGACCGGGGGCAAGGTGACCTCCAGCAAAGCGTGGGCCCGTAGCGCCCGGATTCATCAAAGCAGGGGCGCCTAGTGGGGGCCTGAGCTGGCTGTTGATGTTGTTGCAAATGCTGTTCCTGCTACTGCAACTGCTGTGCTTGCTGCTGTTGTTGTTGTTGTTGTTGTTGTTGTTGTTGTTGTTGTTGTTGTTGTTGTTGCTTGTTATTGCCCCTGCTGCTGCTGCCCCTGACGACTCCTCATTCCCGGTAGAGAAGGGCTGTTGATATTGTTGCAACTGCTATTCATGCTGCTGCAGGGTCCTGTTCCAGTTCCATATAGTCAAATGCCACCCCCTTCCGTGACGGAGCTCCCATCATCATGAGAAAGGCTACTGCCTGTGTGTAGGACCGCTCTGTCGAGGTGCGGCCAATGGGAGCCGGCAGGCAAATGGTGGCACATGCATCCCTTCCAGTCACCACCAGTATGTAGTGAAGCATTGACTGCAGCCCCTGCATCGGCCGTTGCAGGCAGCTGCATGGTGCCAGTAAGCATAGCGGCATCTGCTGCGGCTGAATGCACAGGATTAGCCTGTCCATTTCTGGCTGCTGGCAGCCTAGGCTCGGCTGCTGATGCCTCTGGGGCGGGGCGACCGAGACGGCATAACACCTGCGCGCTTCGCTGTTCGGGGACCCGGGGCGGGCGCACGTGCGTACAGTGGGGGTCATGCGCCAAAGGCTCAATGAATCAACGAGGGGTGAGCCGTCCTCATGCTCTACTTGGATACCGGTACGTCCACCTGCCTTGAGGGTCTTCGTGACAAAGGCATGACCGACTTCAACAAGAGCCACCATGCGCATGTCACCGTCTTAAGCTGTTAAGCGGGCCCAGTGGTGCGTGATGCGTCCAGTGAGATCGCCTTCCATGGGGGCGTGGTCAACAGACTGGGTGATTGAGTAGCAGGGTGCCATGTCAGCCTCATGAGCGCCATGCATGGCAACGGAGCCCTGGCGGCTGACTTCAGTGCCCGACGCGATGTTGAAGTCTCTGGAATTCATGAGGAACCCTTTCATTGTTGCTAATTCATGGATTAATAATCCAGACTGTCGATCTGAAATGAGGTGTAAGGCTGCCTCTGGGCTGATATGGTCGAAGGGGTCAGCTGCAAGGTCGAGGACGTACTGGCATGCAGCAGGCTCATTACCTTTGTACAGCATGGCAAGACATGGGCGGTCACAGCCAAGTTGCAGAGGGCTGGGCAGCACCCGGTTCCTTCCAATGCTCGACGAGGAACGTTGCAACTTCCTTGCTGTATGCAACCCCCATCGCATGGAATACTGAATTCACTCACGCCAATCGGCCAAATCGGGTTGTCCCGCGCGCATGGGCGCAGCTTGTAATGAGCTGCGCCGGGTGGGAGAGGCAGGCTTCCGGCATGGCTCATGACGCCATTAAGGGAGATCAGCAAGGCTGTTTTATCTTCTGGAGCCATGAGGGTGGCGTAGTCCTCGCCTGAGAAGGCCCGGCTGGCCCTTATGAAGAACTTGAGCGCCAAGGACGCGCGGCCATCGAGAAACAATGCTCTTAGCGGCAAGTCATTCGGTACCTGAACGAGAAGTGGCGCGTCCATGGTCCTGCGAGTCGGCGGGTCCGAGCGAGCGACCGCTTTCGCAAAGCTGTGCAGTCAGGAGGCTTGGAGGCCCGAGATGGGCAAGATTCTAGACGTGGCATTGACGAAGAGAGGAAGAATGTGGAAGGTGAGAGTCAAGAGTAGCACGAGCCTCAACTCACGCCTTTTTCAGGATATTTTCGTGCCGAAACGCTTTACCTTCTGGATTGGTAGTATATTGATTATTTCTAAATAGAACTGTCAAGCTGTTATGAGAGCTCAGCTTACTGCCCATGTGGCGCAGTCGGTAGCGCATAGGTCTTATGAGCCTACGGTCCTGGGTTCGAGCCCCTGCACGGGCAGCGTTTTCGTTGAGTTTGACTTACAACTACAACTGTACCATGGGTGGGTTCATTAATACATGCCCACCTGGTTGCGCGCATGAGTGATTTAGGCCTGCCTAAACAACATGCTGAAGGCCTTACACACGCAAGTCCCATGAGTGACAGCAAAATTACCCCCGTGTCTCCTTCCTCAAGCGGGGGTTGTAGGTAGGTAGCAGTTGTGGGGAAAGCTGACCCTGACTGGTAAAGATGAGGGTTAGCTGAGGGAAAGATACTGATATCTGCTTTCCCCTCGTCTTTCATCAGGTGATGCAACAGTGTCTGGATACCCTTCCCAGGCGCCTGCGGGCGGCTCACCACACAAAAACTTTGAAAAACCCACAGCATCATCACACCTCTTCATCAATTCCTTCCTGCTGGAGCCCTCTTCGCCATTCCATCTCTACCGCACACGTCTTTTGTTTGCACTGCTTAATGTTAATTGGCCCGCGCAGAGTAACACACGGTCTATTAATTAATCATGTAAGGGCAGCGCAGCTCAACTTAATAATTAAAATATATAAAAAAATCCTGTGAGTACCGACACTGTACAATTTCCCCACACTTTCCCACAGCGGTACGGTGATTTATTGTCATGCTCTATGCGTTCCCACCTACCCCAGCGGTTGCTACGCCTTATCTTGCTAGTGAAGCACCAGCTTTCCATTAAAGAGGCTCCGCGGAACATGACTGATTGACTGGTAAACTATTGATGGCCCTTGCGGCTACATAAAAGCTATTTTTGGCCCTGCGGTTTAAAAAAACTCTTGATTAAGTGCCTCGTGCGAAGTCAAAGAACGTCTACGGTACCCCACCCTTATTGAAGCAAGTATATGGGGCTTCGCGTGGTCGCAACTGGGGTCGTTACTGTGCCCCTGCTTCTAGCAACTGCCACCTCACACCCCTACTGACACATGCTACCGATACGGCCTGTGTCCTCGTGAACATCCAACAAGATTAGCAAGCATTCAAAATTGTTCTTCTGGTACCGGTCGTGCACGACGGTCCATCTTTAGGGGGTCGCCGAGTGGCCACCACTGGGCCAAGTGGGACCAAAATTTTGACCGGCCTACGCCAGGTGACCCAAGCAACAAGGTATGCTGACCTGCGAGCCGTAGGCCGGTTACAAGTTGTCTTAGCAAAGCATTCTTTGGGATGCGCCCTTGGTACGCGTCCGAACAGTTGGGCGCCCACGCGGCAGAGCCTTTTCGAGCAGGGCCCAGAGGTGTAACATACTAACATCATGGCCCTTGGTAAGTCAGTCATGTGCAGCAGCCCCACCTTGTCCAGCTGCAGTGGGCTAGTGGTTGACCCGAGCGTTATACCGGTAGGGGATATGTCTCCTCCCGGCCTCTCTCCTTCCTGCGGTATGCAATTTTTTTCTCTGGCATCGCTGGTTGAGTGGGGGACCCATCTCCTGGACAGGTGGAAACCCTGAATCTCCGAACAAAAAATGCTGCATTCTGCCGGTTTTGCAGGTTCTCGACCTCGTCACAGCTGGGATTCTGTGCAGCGCTAGTGGGCATATGGAACCTGATTAATGATGTTGCACCTCTGGGCTCTGCTTGTAAAGAAAGCTGGGCATAAAACATGTGGCTTTGTAAGATATGCCAGTCGCATACACTGTGCGATACGTGAACTTCCCCCCGGCTCCACTTATCACTCGATCACTACTCATCCAGGTAATCCAGGCAGGCGGTGGTCGAGGGCGGAGGTGGCAGGCGACGAACTGAAAATATAGCACCAGGCATTGCATTACCGATCATGAATTGAAAAATTAAAAGTACCTCGGAAATGGATACCAAAGGTCAGCGTGCGAGTTCGAGCAAACCTACAATAAGCCTGGTCAGAGTCGCCACATGTGACTGGCATATTTACCATATCTGCTTCGTTGGCGCTGCATACAACTTGGGTTGTCTGAGTACAATTGCACATTATCGAGGGAGCCAAGATGGTGTAGTTCAAGGTCACATGAAACATTTTGAGGGGAGCAATGCAAGGGGCATTATCCGTACAATTTTGCTGAGACGTAGAATAGCAGGACACATCTGAAATCTTTTCAGGGATTTACAGGATTCAAACGAACTTGGGACATTATCATGATTTAATCAAGCAAACCAGTAGGACATATGTATGATTCGGTTAAGAATGCATCCATTTCGCTATCTGATCAGGCAGGCTGTTTTCCCCTTATGTAATTCACCGTGGGGTATTTGCATGATTTTTTTTGTATTACGTCAATGAGGCCACTTTGTTTTGAGCTTTATCTGCAATCCGACCATTTGTCATGCAGCTGGCTTAGGTAGCGTAACATGGGAAGAAGATGTTTACAAGCTCATAGAGGGTCATAAAAACGGAAATCCCGTGCTGTGGACATGCCGTGCCACTTTACTGGACCGGTTGCTCTTGCATTCACTAAAGATGCAGATTTACACTGGACAAACCCCATCTGAGTTCCAGCAAAAGGCAGTATTCAACACAACAGAAGTCATACCCCCACCCGTGTGCGTAAACTCTCTGATCTTTAGTCTGGTATAGGCTTCCTGCACTGAACCCAGGCCAGACCCTAGCCAACAGGTCAACACGAGGCTAGCAGGCAAGAGCTCTTCCGCCGACAGGCAGACTCGTTGGGAGACAAAGAATAACGACCCGTGAACCTAAAACAAATAATCAATCCACGGAAATCAGAAAATGCCACTGCACCCCCCAGCGTCTGCTTTGTAATGTATCCTGAAGCAAAGTACACCGTCACGCACAAAGTATTTTTTTGAGCAGCAGTTCTAGCAGTGCATCACACAAAGGCTCAAACGCACCATGGCCCTTTCTTGACCCATGCCCCAGAAGCTGAGAGGCCTGCCAGCAACAGCTGCATGCCTTCTGGACATGGGCCTGGTTTCGGCGACAGCTGCGCCTAGTTTCATCACACAACCAGCCTAGCACTGGTTGACGTCACCATTTGGATGAAAAAGTGTAGTGCATGTGACATCAATATTGATAGAGAGGGTGAGCAGGGTTTAGAGTCCTAGGCCCCAAAAGCTCAAACTAAAAGCGAAAGAAACGGGATCAAAAGATCATGGGCCGAAGTTTTTATCTTTCTTGACATGCACAAGCTAAAACTAAAAAGCAAACCAGGACTGACAGACGCGGCTGACATCCGGCAGCCAGCACATAAGTGCAAGGCTGCCGGTAGTGTCACACTCCTTCAGTCAACGCGACAGTGACCGGCCAGTGTGACAACATGCATACATTTAATATGAAAATAGGGCCGTTATATCTACATACTGCGGACCAACACACATGGAGAGGGACCGAGAAAAAAAAAGTAAGAGTGTTGGGAAACCGCAGGGATAACGGGCTTCCCTTATACAGTGAAGAAAATGTGGAAATGAAACCGAGTATCCAGCTTAACCTTTTGCACGCATTGCTCCGGACCACCGGCATGGACAACGCAATGTGGCGCAAAGCGCCCGCAATTTTCACAAGCACAGAACGAAATATCAAATCACACAGGAATGCAGGAATCCTGATGCCGTACATGAGGAAACAGTTAGAAAGTAAGTGAAGAAACAACGAAGCCCTGAAACCCTTTGGATTTATCCCTTGCCAAAATGATGTGGGCGTTGCAGGACTTGCAGCGCTTGCTCAGGCATTGCGGAGGTTGCAGTAGTTTTAGCTTGGGACAAAGCAAGTAAGAAAAAAGTGAACATGTACAGCCCCAGGCATACATTCGCTGGTGGCTGACCTGCAAATTGTTGGTTTCTCCAGCCTTCATGAAGCTCATCTGTGAGCAGTCGTGGCTTGCCAACCCATCTCACAGCCCTCCCACCTTCCGCCGAACCCAATCTTGCCACCGGGCGTGATGCAGACCAGCTGAGGCCAGATGCTGCCACTGTCCTTCAGCCACCCAAACCGGACAAACATGCACAGAGAGCACACACCTACAAGGCAAGCACACACACTGACGAAGCCCTTTGAGGCAATGCGCGCAGTGGCATGGCTGGCTAGGCAAGGCGAGAGACAACGTCGTGCTCCTCCTCCCACAATCATTAACAGGCATGGCGGCTGATGGGCGTCACGGACCTTACGCTGTCGGGTGCAATGGAATCAAAAGCCTGAGGCAGCAGCCGACCTGCTCAGGGGCAGCAGTGGAGACACAGCTGAGGTGGACAGGCACCTCTGCATGCTCCTAGGCTGCTGCTGCCGTTGCGCGTTGGCGACCGGGGGGCACCGCGGGCAGCTCGAGGGGCAGCAGCGTGGGGAGGGGCATGCCAGCTCGAGCAGAGGTGAGTGGGGCGGCGAGGGCTCGAGATTCCGCGGGGTGGAGGGTGTGTGCAGCAGGGAAAGACAGGGTTCCGCCAGAGGCGGACTGTTCGCTGAGGACGGGGCCTGCATGCGAGGGCCTGCGCCTGCCTTAACCAAACCTGGCTTCACCTCTGCCCGCGTCGGGCTGTCAAACAGAGAGAAATCCGCGAACGACGAGAGCTGCGTCTTGAATGCATTGATCTTTTCAGTGCTTGAGCTCACAGGGCAGCTATCCATCCTCTGGAAGTACGGGTTGGGCGTCGCCGGGGGCGTTGGCAGGTCCATCTCCTCCCAAATTGACAGCTGCGGCTCAGCCGACACATTGGTCATGGACGGTGCATCAGCGGCAGTGAATGGCTGCAGCCAGACGTGCTTCTGGAGCTGCCTGACACTGGCGCGCTTGGTGGGGTCCTACAGAACACACCAGCCCAGGGTTCAAGGGTAAATACACAGACGGATGGCTACTACGTCCGGGTGTACACACCGAGGTATATGTGCTACATCAGGGTCTCAACACTCAGATGCTTGCCTACTTCTCAGGCGTGCAATTGGAGCTGCTTCACACAGACAGGCTACGTAGGATCCTGCACAATAGACCAATCCAAGGTTCAGGGTAACCGTAGACACCCATATCTGGATCTATATACAGATCAATTCTCCAGATTGTTTGTTTAGCTCTGATGCTTTGTGGAAGCCAGTGCTGTCACAAAACAAGGGATAAGGGAAAACAAATAAATCCATGCGTCAGGAATCATTGCATCGCCGCCTGCAATACCTGGCATACCTGGCAGCCTGGCCGCAAAATGTACAACAAGCTCCAGCGTGCAAACCATCCCCGTGCACAGTTCTGGCGAGTTGTGAAATGTATGAAGGGGAGCTGACATGTGAGCCCTGCAACTCAGCCGCCATTCCCCTTGCCTACCTGCTGAACTGTCCAACACTCAGCCCCGCATTCTCCTTTCTTAGGAGAGCCCCACATTACTCGCCTAAATTTGGACAGTCCCCATGACTTCGCCAGTACCTTTCAGCACACCTAGGTGGCCAAGCTGACAACTCCCAGGGCAAGCCGCGGCGAGAAGCCCAGCTCAGCCCCCATTCCCTACATACCTTGTAGGCTTGCTTGTCTCCCCACAACCTAGCCTAGTTAAGGGTGTCGAGTTGCTTAACACCTTGAAGGCAGGCCCACACCCACAAACCCTCTCCTGTCGGGTTGCCTTAACACCTTGAAGGCAGGCCCACACCCACAAACCCTCTCGTACCTTGCATAAGGCCATCGTTATGAAGCTGATTGATTCCAGCGAGAGCCACGGCGGGAAAACCGGCTCGTTTTGAAGAATGCTCTCGTACGTGGCCAGCCTCGTGTCTCTCTCAAAAGGAGGGAATCCAACCATGAGCTCATACGCTAGGACGCCCACCGCCCACACGTCCACCCGTGTCGTGTACTCTAGGTCAAGCCTCCCCTTGTTCTCATCAGGAAACACTTTGTCTGGGCAGGCAAGCACCTCGGGGCACTGCGTGCAGCAAAACCAGAGAGACAAGCACTTTTAAGGTGACATTCCCTTGACATCCACCAGAGGGTATTCTTCTGCAAGACCAGGCAGCAGCAAGTTCATGGAAACATGGAGAACAGGGCAGAAATGCGAAAGACTGAAGGGGTGCTGTTGCACCTGTCATGAGCTGGGCCCAACATCATGCCACCTTCAAAATCCTCCATGTGGAAGAAAAAAACCAGTCCTTTCTCCCCTCACCCAACATATTCAGGGGCAGGAAGGGAATTTTTGGATGCCCAGCAAGTGCACGGGTCTTTGACTCCGGGTTGTCTGTTGAATCATTTTTCTCTTTGGGGGGTGGACACGTACCTGATTTCTAATTGGTTTTTCTCATTCATGACGCACCCCAATTGTGTTTTCCTTCCCACACGACCTCTTCACCCACCATGTAGTCCAGGGTGCCTGTGCGCGTGACCGGCCGCTCCTCGTTTGCGTCGATGGCCAGCCCAAAGTCTGCGAGCTTGATTGTGCAGGATGCAAACACTAGGAGGTTCTCAGGCTTGATGTCTCGGTGGATGATGCCCTGCAAAGCAGGCAGTAGGCAGGGGACGGTTATTTTTGTCAGCCGACCCTCTTGCCTCTACTTTCATTTGTAGAACTGCCCTGCAAAATGGGCATATGGCTGCATTCTTTTCAGCCTTCATCCTTTTTCAGGGCCTGCTGTAACTTGTATTTCTAGACAATTTTTGCCTTGTGGCAGGGGAGGCAACAGAGCCCATCAGGATTGCTCAAAGGCAGCCACTCTCTTTCCTGCTACTCGCAGGGGATGGTGGGAAAGGCGCCGCTCCGGTGCACATCGCTGTCTGCCAGCAACTTGCACAACCAGCCGTCGCTGCACAAAGTCTCAATGCCAGCTGGACATGATTCTGGTCTCAAGCAGCCAAGGGCTTAGGGTTGCGGGCTGCAGCAGAGCGCAACAGCCCAAATTGCTGACTGGGCAGTGCTTCGCAACAGCAGCCATGCAGTTCCACTTCATGACTCACAGAGAGATGCCTGTGCCCAGCCTGTGACGATCAGACCCATGCATTAGGCGCAATCCAGCTAAACATTGGGTTTGATGCTGATGTCTGCACCTGTTTCAGGGGTGGCCCTGAATCCAATGGGCTAGGCAACAGACCGTCTCTTCACTGCTCAGGAGGCACGCCAGGGCCGTTCAATTTTTTTGTATGGGTGGTCAGGACACTGAAAACGTGGCAGCTCCAAGCGGCTCTGTTGTTCACAACTTATAATCCAGCGCTGGACATCGCATATGGCAGCTGATACGATCTCAAGGAAGACGAGCTGCACACCTCACATGATGGCAACACCCGTTCTGGTAAAACTCCCAATCTGTAACAATGCGATATCGGTAGCTGGCTGCTGGCTTGCTGCCAGTCTGTTACAGGTCCACTACCCCAGCTGTCTTCCAACGAAACCCTATGATGCACAGCGCTAAATCACGGAGTAGCAAGAAAAAGTGAGCCAAGCAGGTTCGTGAGGGCGAAAGAAAAAGTGCGGCGTGGGCAACTTACCTCGTAGTGGAGGTAAGACAGGCAGTCCAGCAGAGGGATAATCACGGTTTGAATGGTGCTCCTCTCGCTGAACCTGCCGTCTCCCGCTCGCACCATCTGGAACAAATCACCGTGGTTGGCCAGCTCTTGCACGAGGTATACATTGGAGTCGTCCTCGAATGCGGCGTACAGCTGCACGATACTTTTGTGTCCCAGTGTGACATGGATATCGATCTCGCGGGCAACTTGGACCCTGTGACAACGGCATCGAAGGCACCCGTGTACGTTTAAAAATATTCGCCAGTTATTGGTGCTGCACATCAGCGATACTGCAATGATCGCCTCCAGCGGAAGTAAAAGGGACAAGGTGAGATTAGAGAGGGGTTAGAAAGCACGGGGTGTTTTCATTCGGGATGGCTGGTACGATTTGTTGGGCATGTGAGAGGGATGTGGCTGTCCACTGGGAACGATCTCATAATCGCACTCCGCAAACAAGCAGGTAGGCATACCTGTTGAGGGCCGTCAGCCTGTGCTTGCGGTAAAGTTTGAGTGCAATGGGAAGCCCTGACAAGATGTCCACTGCCTCGAACACCCTAGACGTCTTGCCCTTGTAGATCTGACGCCTCAGCACGAATTGGTTGACACTCCTGGGCGGGGAAAGCGAGGTGGGGGACCGACATAAGGCATGCCAGGTGATCATCACAAGGATCAAGGTGGTGATCAGTGCAAGTTCTGGCGAACCTAGGTTTGAAAGCACGCAGTGTTCAAGAGGCATGTGACTATTTCTCAGTTTAAAGGAGCTACATACGAGGCGCCGATGATCCACAGTGATTATGTCTGGAAGTGGTGGTGGTGCTCTTCAGCTGATTGCATGTGATTCTCTCAGTACCAGCGCACCCTGCTCACCAGCGGTCCCGTTCCATGGCCGTGGGCAGGTGCGGAGAAGTGAACGCGTCCTCGCACGTTGCTGCAGGCACAACATCTGTGTACTGAGGGACAGTCCCCGAGCAAGATGGCTGATACTCATGGAAGCTCATGTATAGTGGGTAGTGGGAAGTAGACAGCTATTGTTGCAGGCTAGCGTGTTTGTTATACATACGTTCGATAAGTGAGATTGGAAGCTATCAGTCTGGCGTTTGTCTTGTTTGCGCGGTGTAATCAGTGTGTCACTATGAACTTAAGGTGACATCGCACTGAACATCTGTGGGTGTACACTTGGCGCGGAGTAGCTGACGGAGCGCTGGGCGGCAGGTCCGTCGTACGCTTCCGCCAGCGCGCCCCACTCTTCGCCCCAGGAGGGGGGCACGTCGTACAGTCTAGTCGCAGTCAAGAAACTATCGAGCTGAGCAGAGCAGCCAATCCCATTGTAATAAGAATAAGGTCTCTGGGTGTAAAGTCTACGGTGCGCAGGTTGGGTGGGGGTCACGACGCACCTGGTCTGGTCTGGTCGGTAGGGAGAGTCTGTTACGCGTGCTCGCGTCCTCCTCCCGATAGATTGTCATTTGTCTTTCAGTCCAGTTCCCATTCATAGAAAATGAGAGCCGTAAGACGTAATGTCGCAACCATCATCTGGGGATCAGGTCATCAGCTTGTGGGTTGAACGGTTGATGGCTGTATCAAGCGGGAGGACGGGAAAAGTCATAGGTCCAAAGAACATCTATATCATAGATATGGTGTGAAGTGATGTAGGTGACCGGCAAACATTGGTAAGCAGCGTGCATGGCTCCATGTGCCCGTGCTACCACCTGTGTACCTATGTGCCAGAGCAATCGAAGTCCCCAAGGGAACTTATTATCTCCTCCATCTGACTGATGGTTACACAGGCTTTGTCCATCATCAACAGGCAGACAAAATCTCGCATTCATTTGAGCATAGCACCTGGAGCACATAAAGAAGGTTTGCATGCATGCACACATTTAGTTGCAGTGCCACAAAACGTTCCATCCTACTCACCCTCTGTCCAGTATTCCTCCACCCTAGGGCTGCTAAGCACTCATGCCTAGTTTGCTTGAATGACACAGACCCTGGAAAGTATGAGTATAGTCCCAGTTGCCCCCTGCTATGAGTGTTCAGACTGCACAAAAAATTATTGGGTTGCTGCAAGTCAGTGACGTTACACCTCTGGGCCCTGCTAAAAAAGGCTCGGCTGCGTGAGCGCCTAACTAAAAAGAGTTGGGAGGAGAGATGAAAGAAACACAAGGGGGCAGGACAACAGGAAGGAGGAAAAAGTGGGTAAGAGGGAAAGAAGGAGAAGAACACAAAGGAAAGAAATACCCCCCCCCAAAAAGGAAAAGGCAGCCCGAAGTACCTTTGCCCCTATCAAGCCTATTCCCCAAGAAAGCAAAGAAAAGCAACAAAACTAGGCCTCGACAATGCATAGGACGTTCTCAAGAAGTGTAAGAGCCTCCCATCCAAGCCTGCCCCGGTACAACTGTTGAAAGTCTGTGGCGACCTCCGGGGGGCCTGCCCAACCTCTCTCCCTAAGCCTCTTCTAATCCTCCACATGCTCGCCATCTCCCCTAGCCCTACACCGTTGGCAGCACCGTCCGTCACGCTGCTGACCACTGCGCCGTCCTCGAGTGTCAGCCGTGCTGACGGTGCCGAGCCGCGGCCTTAAGTTAGTGCGCACGCAAACACACTCCCTTCAACTGGTGAGGCCCCTGCAAGTATGGGGCAAATTGTTTGACATACCAGCCAGGACACCCTTTGTCCATGATTCCTCCACCCTAGGGCTGCTGAGCACTCAGGCCTGTCTTGCTGAAGTGGCACAGCCCCTGGAAAGTATGAACAGAGTCACAGATGCCCCTGGCTATGAGTATTATGACTGCACAAACAAATATTGGACTGCTGCAAGTATGGAGCAAATGGTAGGACATATCAGCCAGGCCAACCTCTGTCCAGAATTCCCCCACCCTAGGGCTGCTGAGCACTCAGGCCCGTTATGCTTGAATGACACAGCTCTGGAAATTATGGACAGAGTACAAGGTGCCCCCAGCAAAGAGTATTATGACTGCCTGAAAAATATTGGACTGCTGCAAGTATGGAGCAAATGGTAGGACATACCAGCCAGGTCTCCCTCTGTCCAGAATTCCTCCACCCTAGGGCTGCTGAGCAATCAGGCCTGTTTTGCATGAATGACACAGTCCCTGTAAATTATGGACAGAGCCCCAGATGCCCCTAGCTATGTGTATTATGACTACCTGAAAAAAATCTTGGACTGCTGCAAGTATGGAGCAAATGGTAGGACATACCAGCCAGGTCTCCCCCTGTCCAGAATTCCTCCACCCTAGGGCTGCTGAGCAATCAGGCCTGTTTTGCTTGAATGACACAGCTCTGGAAATTATGGACAGAGTCCCAGATGCCCCTAGCTATGTGTATTATGACTGCCTGAAAAAATATTGGACTGCTGCAAGTATGGAGCAAATGGTAGGACATATCAGCCAGGCCAACCTCTGTCCAGAATTCCTTCACCCTAGGGCTGTTGAGCAATCAGGCCTGTTTTGCATGAATGACATAGTCCCTGGAAAGTATGGACAGAGTCCCAGATGCCCCTAGCTATGTGTATTATGACTGCCTGGAAAAATATTGGACTGCTGCAAGTATGGAGCAACTGGTGGGTCATACCAGCCAGGTCTCCCCCTGTCCATAATTCCCTTTCGAAATGCCCCAGGTTCCAAGACATTCCAAGATGTTCATGTCCCCATATACGTATATGTATGCGGTATATTTCCTTATACACGTATATATATCAGTGAAATATACGGTATATACGAGCCCTAATTGCTTGCCATGCAAGCAAACATCACTCGCATCGGCGAGGCATAATTGTGATGTAAGACGGGGAGCACACTCATGATTTATTAAGGCGCGTCATTAGGGCTTGCCAGGTGAAGATGACCAGCCGTTGTATACTTATACAGGGTTAGTTGCCACTCGTCCATGTTCACATGTTGTGGGTCCCTCAGTCATGTAATAAATGTCAAGTGTTTACATTCCAGCGGGGCATTGCTTTCATGCATAAGGTTGAGGCCCGCACACCGGTGAACGCACTGAATAAGCTGGGGCAGCGAGCGGTGAAAGTGCCTCCCCAGGGCAAGCAACACACACAAAATCACAGCCATGCATGGGAATGTAAAGTTTGTGAAGTGTTTACAGTCCAACGGGTCATCAAATTTGATGCATAGGACTTGTGCCCGTAAGCCAGTACATGCACTAAATACGCTAGGACAGCGAGCGAAAACCAGTGCCCCCGTTGGGCAAGCAACCGACACACCACCACTGAGCAGTAGCGTGGGAATGAAACCCATAGTGCCCAAGATAAGCCCCATCACAAAACGTGACGTGGGGCCCAGGGATTTAAATTGAACACCGTTGATATAAGTATGAAGGAGACAGGATAATCGACACATTTTTGAGATGATTTTCATTTTCATTATGCAATGAAAGATAAAGTTGTTCCCTGTCATTATGCATTGAAAGGCAAAGTAAGGATCAAGTGAGGAATCTATCCATACTCCCCTTAAAAGGCAGATGCACACAACTCTGCATTAAGCTTGCGCCTCTCTCCATCCATACACTCAAACAGTGATTCATGCAAACGAGGGTGTGTGTTTCAACATCCATTCATGCCTGCAGTGGAGTCCATGGCCGGACACTTATGCCCAGAACCATGGCAAAGCACAATGCTTTATTTGGAGTGAGGTTTGTCAATATGCCATGTCTCGACAGTCACCCAATGCGACCTGATCCGATATGGCTCCAGGCTACAGCACTAACAATACTGCGCCTACCGGTATTCAGGTTGAAACCTTATCACCACGTTGATCGTAAAGCAAGTTGAAAACTATTTGTAACACGTGAATACATACAGAGCACAGGTCAAAATAAAACCTCTCACACAGCGCTGTGAGCGGCACACGAGGTTTATCAAAACATGTATGAAAATACAATTAAAATTACCCCATCCGATGCCAAGCCACAACAAAAACAAAATCTTGCCTATTCGGATAAATTGGATACCACTGGGCCCATAAGGACCAAATCATGACCAGCCTACGGTCAGTGGCCCAAGCAGCAGGGCCTGCTGCACCAAGCCCCCACGGCCGTGATGTAGCTGAATCGCAGCTCAAGTGCGCTAAAAAATAACATAAATTAACATAAAACTGCCGGGTTACGGGTAGATTGGGGCTCTCCCGCCAGAAGTCAGGACAAAGGGGAGACTGAGCATACATGAACACTGAAACAATCAAACCTCGAATGATAACCGAACCACAGACACCAAGGTGCCTTAGCTCACGAGCATCTTTCATCTAATGCATCACACACTGACAAATATTAATAAGATCCACAGTTTCGGCAGTGCATCAAACAGAAGCTCACACACAGCTGCGCAAGCAGCAAACCGACTAATGGCACAGTAAGTCCAGTTGCTGCTTCAGAATCGGTTCATGAATTCAAATTTGCATCTCTCCCTGCAATGGCAAGCTTGATAGCTATGAAGCAAAATGGGAGTGATCGGCATGGCGGACAGCAAGCTGCCAGATCTAGGACCCAAAGCCAGTGTGACCACTGTGACCCCAAGGTTAAGATTAACATAAATTGGAGTGTACAAAAAGAGAAAAAGAGAAAGGGAGTTAAGTTGGAGGAAATGGCAGGAATACCAGTCTTGCCTTCAGTTGTGCAGTGGATACAAGGTGCACCTGAAACTCACCGTTTACCACGCAAGCATGGGCAAGGTCAACCGGCCCAAGAATACCTTCAGATGAGAGGCAAAGAACACCCCCAAAAGACTGACAAGCAAAATCAACTCGGGAGCGCAAAAATCCATAGGTGAGAAAACTGAAGAGAGGATACGGGGTAAACACCTGTGGTGCCATCTACTCGCAGCGAAATGACTGCTGCAGGACTAAAAGCAAATGCTGCAACATTGAAGAAGTGGCAATAAGACCTAGATTGAGATGCGGCAAATGCGACGACATGGCCATGTATGGCCTCAGTGGCGAACATGCCTTGCGATGAACATGGTGACTGACAAGCACACCTATTTTGCCCGTGGGCAGCCGGGGCAGAAATCTGCGCAAATGGCCTCCGCTGCCCTACCTGCCTCCGTAGGGCGTAACCCTGCCATCAGGCCTGCTGCAGACCAGCTGCAGCCAGGCACCGCCACAGTCTGATCAAACAGAAAAATACTCACACAAACACAGAACCCTACGCCGTGGCTCCCATAGCTCTGCAGCGGGGCTGGCTTTTGAAGGGCATTGTGGGCTAGAAGTCAGGGGACCCTGTGAGGTGGTAGGCTGCGTCAGGCGGCGGCGCAACCGAGGCCGGCAGGCACTGCTGCGTGGTTCGGACCGGGGTGCATCGCGCGTCACTCAGGGGGCAGCAGTTTAAGAGGGGGCATGAAAGGTTGATCAGAGGTGAGTGGAATAGCGAGTGCTCGGGAAGCTGCGCAGGGCTGGCGAGCATGTGCAGCTGGGAAAGGCGGTCTCCAGTCGGTGGTGGCTTCTGCACCCCTGACGGCGCCTCCGCAACCACTTTGGCCGCCACACCTGTGTTCCCGCCTGCCTGCGCCCAGCTGTCAACCAGAGAAATCTCCGTGAAAGACGAGAGCTGCGTCGTGATCTCGGCAAGTACGTTTCCGGGGCTGGTTTGCGTTTGCTGGCAGCTGTCCCCCCGCTGAATGTCTGGGTTGGGCGTCGGCGTCGGCGGGGGCGCAGGCAGGTAAATCTCCTCCCGCAATGACAGTTGCGGCACCGCTGCCACGTCGGGGGTGGACCGTACATCAACAGTTACGAATGGCCTCAGCCAAATATGCTTCTGGAGCTGCCTGACACTCGCACGCTTGGTGGGATCCTACACAACACACCAGCCCAGGGTAAAAATGCGGATGCATCTCAACATCTCAAGCACGCATTGCAGCTGCCACAGGCTCAAGCGTGCTCATCATCCTGACGTGACACTGCTATGGCGAGTCATGTGCAGGCTAACAGTAGTCATGCAAATGTATCAAGGAGGCTGACTTGCGAGCTCTGCAGCTCAGCCTCCATTCCTTACTAGGGCTGGTGTATACCGTATATTGGCACTGGATTATACAGATATATATCATGTATGGGCATATGTACCACCGGTAATTGGGGACATGGAAATCTTAAGATCCCTTGAAACTCAGCCCAGGTCAGCATCCATTCCCCAATCCCCACCCTTCCACAACGCCATCATGCTGACCTGAGTATCTGGCAACATTCAGAGAGATCCGCGGCAAAAGGACTATCTCAGCCCAGCCCCCTTCTTTCACCTACCTTGCAGGCTTGCACACCCTCCAAACCCTCGTGTGCCTACCTTGGACAAAGCCATCGTAATGAAGCTGACCGCTTCCAGAGACAGCCACGGCGGGAACTCCGGCTTGTCTTGAAGGATACTCTCGCACGTTGCCTGCCTCGACCCGCTCTTAAACGGCGCAAAGCCCACCATGAGTTCATACGCAAGGACGCCCACGGCCCACACGTCCACGCGCGTTGTGTAGGCCAGGTCCTCTCGCTGCTTGTTGTCCTCAGGGAACGTCTTCTCAGGGCAGGCGAGCACCTCGGGCGACTGCTTGTATCATCAGCAGAGAGGCAGGCATTACTTCTTGAGACAATGTCAAAGTTTGCACTTAGGGCAACATCTTGGGTATAGAATCTCACAAGGCTTGCCAGACTTGGTTTTCCTCTCTAGTTTCCTTCATTCTTCGAGCTGGAGGCGTCTTATTTCAGAGGCTCATGCTGTCATAACTCCGAATCTGGTTAATCGAAATGTGAGCAAATATTGCCGGCATTTCCTCCTTGCAGACAAGGTAGCACGATATAGTCTTTTGGGCCATCATATCATATCATATCATATCGTCCGATATAGTATTTTTGACAGACCATATCAGGGGGTTAACATTGTCGAGGTTTGGCTTTGGAGCTCGAAATTCCATCGTATCAGTCTGTGGACTTTCCAGGTACGGATTCAACTAACAAGAATGCCACAACACAAGCCTAGTCAACGCTCCATGGAGATGAATATGATATACTGACTTACTATATCGTGCTACCTTGCTTGCAGAGCCTTCATACAGAGGTGTTTATCTGTTGGATCCCGACAGTGCGAGCCGGAAGGGTACAGGGAGGTGAAGCAAGCCAAAAGAGTCTGACGGGAATGCACCACCAAAGGGATACGCCATGTGTCTGGAGATGGGCGCTCATGACATTTTATGATCAGCGTACCGTTACTTAAACTGCTGTAGGTGTGCTTTGCCCTACCCCATAATGGCCTCTGTTGTCGTTGGGGTAAGGGATTATACAGTATTATATTTTCAAATATAATTCATATGCAAAGTATTCACTGTTGACGCCAGTTTCCAGTCAAAAAACGTAGACCTTGGTCGAAATATTCTCCAGCGCAGCATGGTAAAAACAATCATCTTATACCGGAGGGCAGGCAATTAACATTTACGGCACCATCAGTGGCACAATGGTCTAAATCCCAATCCGTGACACATTCAACAACAGACAGCAAGGGGTTTCCTGATAGCCCAAGATCGCACTCGCTGCCAAAGGCAAGCAGATGCTGCATGAGCCTTTAATTGTGTCTACAAAACTCATGCTGACTGAAGAACACCACCTTTTATGGTGCTCGACACTCTTTAAAAACAGCGAAGTTTTCCACTTCATAAAAAAAACATCCAACGGGTCCTCTTCACCCACCATGTAGTCCAGGGTGCCCGCACGCGTAACCGGCCGCTCCACATTTGCGTCAATGGCCAAGCCAAAGTCTGCGAGTTTGATCGTGCTAGATGCACACACCAGGATGTTCTCGGGCTTAATATCTCGGTGGATGATGCCCTACACAAAAGGCATCAAGCACACAGTGGATGGCATTCTTGTCAGCATGCTGTCCATGCGTAAGGGGGGCTTACTATGCAGTCCTGGAACCCGCTCAGGAAGTGGCATCGTGTACGTGAGGCTAGCCAACAGACCAGCAGCTCTGACTCTCTCACCATAATGCTGGGTCGACCCTACTGGACTAATGCGGGTTCCAGGACTACCCGACCGGGAGTACTTTCTGTTTCCAGTAGAGGTCGGGTTTCCAGTATGTAGTGGTCGGGTTTCCAGTATGTAGTGGTTGGGTTTCCAGTAGTGGTCGGGTTTCCAGTAGTCCAGGCGTTTGTCCCTATCTCTTGTAGGCTTCAGAGTTTACCTCAGTCTTTCCCCTCTGCCCTACCGGTATGGAGCATTCAGGAAATAGAAAGCGTCCATCCCAAGCTGCCACATTGCCGGTTTCGCTTGATTGCCATTTTATGGCCAGCCTAAGAGGCAGTGCTGGGCACCACATGGGGCGGCTCTCAAAAGTGAGACAGGAGCTGCACGCAGGCCTAGAACAGATGAGGGCAGACACTACTCTTTCCTTTGACATAGATCGAGATCGACATCTGCTTGCTAGCTTGCTGCTAGTCTGCCACCACCCCAGCTGTCTCCCTGAACGGAAGAAAAAGCATCCCAGACCAGGCTCTGATGCACCGCACCTCAGAGTGGAGGTAGGCCAGGGTTTCCAGGAGTGGGACGATCACGGTTTGCATGGTGTATTGCTCGCTGAACCTGCGGGCTCCTGCCCCCAACATATGGAACACGTCACCGTGATCAGCCAGCTCTTGCACGAGGTAGACATTGAACTCGTCCTCATATGCGGCGAACAGCTGCACGACGTTTTTGTGACGCAACGAGACATGGATGTCGATCTCGCGAGCGACTTGGGCCCTGTGGCATGATACATTGCGGACACGTATGCGTAAGCAGATCCGACAGTTGCAGGATACGCTGAATATCGGCGAATGAAGAGGAGTGAAAAATTGCTAGGGCGGGATATGGTGGGTGGTACTGGCGATGGGACTGGCTGGGCGGAAGGAAGCATGAGGGAAGGAGAGAGGAAGTGGGAAGGGAGGGGGGAGGAAGGGGGGAGGAACGCAGGGGAAAATTACTCTGTAAATGTGATGTATGTAATAATGGCTGTGAGACATTGCCAGATGCGTGTGTGTGGTGGGGTGGGGGGGGGGGGCTGTTGGCAGGGGCGGGGGACACGTGCCACGCTGCCACCTCGCTCACTCTATGCTCACTCTATCTATGATCTATTGATCTTACCTAGGCTGTGTTTCCATTGGAGTTTGAGGTGAGCAGTCGGGCATGTCGGTTTTGTTCGGTCCGCGCCAAGGTTTAAGCCCGAGGTGGAGACCACCACATAATAATCCGGCCTTCGTTTCCATTGCATGTCCGGGGTGGCCGATTCGCATTCAAGAACCTCGCATGCTAAGATTTTCGAAATGTCGCAGCATTTCTTGGTAGTTGTTAAGTCGCGTTTGTTGTGCTGCTGCAAAACGAATCGCGCTATCGGCTTGTCCATGCGTAGTAGCATTGGGCGCAGCTGGCAACGCTATTTTGAAATTTCTGCACCTATGTAGCTTGAACACGTAGATCAAAGCAACCAGTGGTGCTTACGTATACTATTGCTTTATTTCGATTCAGTCGCGCATGCTGCAACGCAACGACGGGGTAGAAAATCGTCACGTGAGGTTCCGTGTGCCGGGACAGCCAGTCGACTTCCATCGAACCAGCAGAGATTATCAGCGGTATGAATACAGGAGAATGAGCACAGGGCTCAAAAAACAAGGCTGCGAAGTATTGTCCAGCTGGCGTTTGGGGTGGATGTCACCCAAACTCACTTCGGGTCTCGGACCCGAAGTGGATTTGGGTAAGTTTGGGCAGATGAGTCTGGGAAACCAACCGTCGACTGTATTAATGCCGGTCGTGTTTCGACGTCCAATGGAAACGTTTTCGTCGGGGTGGCACAGCTGGCGCCTAGCTGGCAACCCACCCCGACGTCAAAACAGCCAATGGAAACACAGCCGAAGTGGATTTGGGTAAGTTTGGGCAGAAGAGTCTGGGAAACCAACCGTCGACTGTACTAAATCCGGTCGTGTTTCGACGTCCAATGGAAACGTTTTCGTCGGGGTGGCACAGCTGGCGCCTAGCTGGCAGCCCACCCCGACGTCAAAACAGCCAATGGAAACACAGCCCTAGGCTGTGTTTCCATTGGAGTTTGAGGTGAGCAGTCGGGCATGTCGGTTTTGTTCGGTCCGCGCCAAGGTTTAAGCCCGAGGTGGAGACCACCACAGAAAAATCCGGCCTTCGTTTCCATTGCATGTCCGGGGTGGCCGATTCGCATTCAAGAACCTCGCAGGCTAAGATTTTCGAAATGTCGCAGCATTCCTTGGTAGTTGTTATGTCGCGTTTGTTGTGCTGCTGCAAAACGAATCGCGCTATCGGCTTGTCCATGCGTCGTGGCATTGTGCGCAGCTGGCAACGCTCTTTTGAAATTTCTGCACCTATGTAGCTTGAACACGTAGATCAAAGCAACCAGTGGTGCTTACGTATACTATTGCTTTATTTCGGTTCAGTCGCGCATGCTGCAACGCAACGACGGGGTAGAAAATCGTCACGTGGCCTTCCGTGTGCCGGGACAGCCAGTCGACTTCCATCGAACCATCAGAGTTTATCAGCGGTATGAACACAGGAGAATGAGCACAGGGCTCAAAAAACAAGGCTGCGAAGTATTGTCCAGCTGGCGTTTGGGGTGGATGTCACCCAAACTCACTTCGGGTCTCGGACCCGAAGTGGATTTGGGTAAGTTTGGGCAGATGAGTCTGGGAAACCAACCGTCGACTGTATTAATGCCGGTCGTGTTTCGACGTCCAATGGAAACGTTTTCGTCGGGGTGGCACAGCTGGCGCCTAGCTGGCAACCCACCCCGACGTCAAAACAGCCAATGGAAACACAGCCCTAGTGAGGTCCACCAGTCGGTGCTTGCGGTAAAGCTGTAGCGTAATTGGAAGCCCCGACACAGTGTCCAATGCCTTGAACACTCTCGACGTCTTGCCCTTGTAGATTTGACGTTCTAGCTCGAACTGGTTGACACTCCTGGGCGGGGCGAGAGAGGGGCGAGCAACACTAACATACCGTCGATCGGTAGAACATCAGACGAGGCATGTCGGTTGCTCGGTTCGGATGGCAGTTGCAGGCCAACTAGAAGCCCATCCTTCGCAATTCAAGTGGGTGCTTACCAGCGCTCCCGTTCCATGGCCGCGGGCAGATCTGGCGATGTGAACACGTCCAAATACGGCGATGAGGACACATGGGCACGTTGCGTTGGGACGGTAGGGGAAATCCCTGCATATGAAGCTTGGCACCCATGAGCTTCCATGTCGAACCAATTTAGCGATATTGGTGCTGTTGCACAAACTTCGCTGCGTCGAATGCTTGATTCGGAAGCGCGCGAAGATAATCAAGCAAGTCCCAACTGACACCAACGACCACTCCAGTGACAGTGACCAGTCTTGTCTTTTGCTCGAAAGCCAGATGTCTGTGACAGCAGCGATAGGTGTCACGTCATGCAGCGGCCAGAATTACGTCTTTGACGGCTTAGGTTACGTATTTGGCTTTGTGTGACAGCGACGTGCCTCACGGCAACATATATTTGAAGAAGTTGTGCCTTTGGCGCAGCCCCCGAGTGACGTGTGTGCCCTGAAAACTGTTGCGGTGTTCTAGGCTGCTGTGTGTTCCAGCAGTAGTTGCCAAGTTTTTCCCTGCTGCCTCTGGTTACGTTCTGAAGATGTTGGGCGATGGTGCTGCTTTGTTGGTGGAATGTTGGGTGGTGCTGGTGATGTGTGTGTTGCGTGTGTTGCTTATGCGGCGGGGCTGTAGGTATTGTGTACCGTATGTAGGGTTCTACTGCGTTTGCGTGCGTGCATAGTTGCTTCTGATCGGCAAGCTCTAGAGCACAAAATGAAGTGGGATGGTTTTCTGTGCTGGAACCTGAGTGTTGCTTGCGCTTGCTGCATGTTTTCTGTAAGGTGCATTGCATGTTGCGCCACAGCGACACCGTGCATGCCTCAGTCCCTCTGCTAGGATTCCTGGTTTGTCCACCAACTGTCCAGCTGAACATGGCACATGTCGCTTTGTCCAAAATTACCATCGCATCGACTTCATTTGCTGTATTTGCAAGCTGGGTATCAGAGGTGATACACAGCAACGGTTGTACACCGAACACATCACTGCAGCTGACCAGTCCTGAGCAGCATGTCCCAAGCCTCAATCAGAGCAGACAAAGGTACCGATATGTTGACATGTGTGTGTGCATATCCGTTTCTTGTTAAACTGCTGCAGGTGTGGCGTGTCTGGATGACGGAGTTGGTGCATGGCACTTGACGCTTTGTTGAAAGTTGGTCACACTTCATTCACGAAAAACTGGAGCAAGCGAGGCAAGCAATTCTGCCACCCCCCTGCTGCCAACACTGCCAAACCTTGCATAGAAAACGAGTTTGTGCCCAGAGCAAAGCTGCACGATAGTCCCTACGATGGTACCGTCTTGCCACGATGTTTTGGTGCTTCGATGCCTTTGGGGGTCCGTTTTGAGGCCATTTATAATATTCGGGGGGTTCGCTTTGGGGGTTCGCTGAAGCCTTCAATATATTCCGGTGATATGACTTTGGGGGGTGATTTCCCCCCCGAATTAACAGCAATTAGCGGCATTGGCGTGTTCGTGAGTGGTCGTACGCTACAAGTGGTCGGGGAGGAGGGGTGGTGCCCTACATAGTGAAGAACCCGTTTTTAGACGGCGCAGGAGAGTGTCAGCGGTATGTCACTGAAACGCCACACTTGGGTTAAAAATGTGTGGTGATTTGAATTTGGGGGTTCGCGCGAACCCCTAATATCGATGGTGCTACTATTTGGGGTTGCTACCCCAAAGTCGAAGCACCAAAACATCGTGGCAGTACGGTATTTCACATGTTCTGCAGTGTCAACTGTTATCCTGCAAGTTCGAAAACTAGTCAGCCGCTGGCTGCAGCGCTACGGATCAACGTGAGCAGCCCTGTACCCACGCCTAACATAATGTTCAGCGAGTTTGCGCTTAAAGCAGCGCAACGCGAGTGCACGACACGTACTGTGCAGCATGAACTTTCCGTGAAGTGGCCGAGGCCGTGGCTGCCCTGCCAAGAGCATATACATTTCGGACAGTTATGCCAACGACTTTGCGCCCAACACAAAGAAACCCGATGGCCTCTTTCTGAAATCGACACCACTTGAGACAGGACTGTATGTCACTTACTAGTGAACAGAAGCTTGGAACGGGAGGCTGGCTTGGGGAGTCGGGAAAGTGGCAGCCTCTTCTTGTTACAACTTCTGGCAGCGGTCCAACAGTCCAATCGAAACAATTCCAAGTATAATCTCAATGGGCACAGAAAGCCACAGTATACGAAGGCCATGGCAGGCCTTTTAAACAGTCATGTCAGATCCGGATAAGAAAGGCGTAAAGCTAGCATGGCGGCTGGAAGCTACTAGATAGAGTGAAGCGTAGCTACCAGCCGCTTACATAATAGAGTGAAGCGAAGCTACCATTCGTAAAGTGTCAATACTATGTTCGTCAGTGAAAAGCTTCAGTCCGTGCAGAGTAATACACGACTAGCAATAATATTAGCATGGCATGCATGCATGGCAGGCATGGAGTTGATAACTATGCATGTGACAACATTCAGCTCCGTAACCATGCTGTCAGCTCTGTTACATTCTCCCCCCCATTCAAACAGGCTACGCCCTCGGAGCCTTACTACGATAGATCAGCTGAGGTCCTCTGGATGTAATCAGCTATTAACCCGTCTACTAGCTCGTCTTGCATATCAACCCGCAGTGTCCTCTCAGAAATCCACGTATTCTCATCTTCTCCATAGCCAATCCATTTGACTAGGAAGGAGGTCAAGCGCCACTGGCCTTTCCCCCTGAACCGATGCGAGCGAAATGCCTCCACATGGAAGTACTCTTCTTCATCCTCATCATCACCTTGAATGATCGGCGGCGGTGGCGCTCTGTAAGCCGGGCGCTGCGGAAAATCTTGGGAACCGTCTTCATTTGCTTTCAGATGCGAGATATGAATGACGGGATGGATTTTGAAGCAGGCATCTCCAGCTTGTAAGCGACGTCCGACAAGACCTGCAATACCTTGTAAGGGCCGTAAAATCGTGGCTGGAGTTTTTACATTGCCCGCAGAGCTTTAGGCAGGCGGAGATGGGATGCAGCAAGCCAAGCTGTATCTCCCACCTCGAACGTGAACTCCCGCCGGTGTTTGTTCGCATTCTTAGCCATCCTATCTTGAGCTGCCTTCATAGCTACTCGACCTCGTTCCCTCTCAGCCCGCAGCCGTGCGGAATATTCCTTTACTTTCTCAGAGCTAGGCTCCTGATCAGGTTTAAGAACCATGCTGAGTGGAACCCTGGGATGACGACCCTGAGTGAGGTGGAACGGCGTGTACCCATGACTAGCATGCTCAGAGTCATTATAAGCGAACTCGCACGATACGAGATGCTCATCCCAGTCATCCTGATACGGCGATACATACGCCCGTACCATATCCTCAATAGTCTTGTTAGCATTCTCCGTCTGATCGTCTGTCTGAGGGTGATTTGCTGTTGACATATTCAGGCGTGTTCCAAGCTGCCTCTACAGCGCTTTTCAAAAATCTGAAGTGAATCGGGGGTCTCTGTCGCTGATTATCGACTGAGGCATGCCAAAACGCCGAAAGACGTTAGAACGGAACAACTCAGCAGTGCCCTCTGTTGTTACGTCAACCGAAGTAGGTGCCAAAATCACGAACTTGGTCATGCGGTCGACGAATGTACAAATGCTGTCATGCCCGTGCTTCGTGCGGGGGAGACCGGTGATGAAGTCCATGGACCACGAAGCACCGGCCTCGACAGGGATGGGCAAGGGCTGTAACAAACCCATTTTCCTTTGGTGGCTCGGCTTGATAGCCTGACACGATGGACATGTACTGCAGTACTTATCCACGAATTGATGCTGCCTAGGCCAATAGAAGGCGCGTGAGAGACGTTCGTAAGTCTTGTCGCGCCCTAAGTGGCCGGAAAGCGGAGCATCATGAGCCTCATACATGAGCTTGTGGCGCAGATCACACTGCGGCACATACAGCCTGGACCCCTTATAGAGCAATCCATCTGTGAGCTGGAAATCTTTCCGCGAGCCCTTCTCAACTGATTTGAGAGTGTGCTGGTACTCCGGATCATCCGCTGATTATGTGCGGACATGCTGGAAGAGATCGTCATCCTTTTTCAGCCATGTTAACCCGTTCACTGTGTAGTCCGGACGCCGTGACAGTGCGTCGGCTACGATGTTCTCTTTGCCAGGACGGTGAACGATGTCAAAATCAAACTCAGCCAGAGTGCTCATCCAGTTCATCTGTTTGTGGTTGAGTGTTGGCTTTGTCTGAATGAATTTCGTCGCCCAATTATCCGTGACTATGACGAACTTCTTTCCCCTGAGATGGAACCCCACTTTTTGAGAGCGTGGATGACGGCCAACAACTCCTTATCGTGGTTCTCATAACGCGGTTCTGCTTTCGAATGCGACGACACGCATGTCCATGCCTTCTCCTTGGGACAGGACTGCGCCGACGGCGTAGCCGCCGACGCCGAAGTTTAGTCTCACCCGGCCGTTTGACCATGAGCACTGGCGAAGCAAACAGAGAAGAACTGGGCACGATGTAACCCCTGTCAAGGAAATCTGCGAGTTGAGTTCTCAATTCCTCGAGCTCGTCCTGACTCATGCGTCCCATGGGTCGCTGAGAGATCGGGACGCCCGGTATGCGCTCGATGATATGATCCACTGTCCTTTCTGGAGGAAATTCTGGTTTCCAGTCAGGGTCCTGGGAAATGACGTCGCTGAATGATTCGACTTTGTCATTCATTCGAGTTTGCCAACCAGGAGGCAACGGTAGACCTTCTCGGCTATTGGTCGCCGCTGGTGCACTCTCTAGCACCTCCTTCAGAAATACTAAGAATACATCGTCCCCCCTTCGAACTGCCTGCTTAAGCTCTAAAGCAGACATTGTCAAGCTTGCCAGTCGCGCTCCGGTCTTATCGGATGCGGCGTGGTAGCGGTGTGTGCGACCAAGATGCTTGACTGTCATGGTGCGTTTCTTCCAATCAATCGCCGGGTTCATGCGTCGCAGCCATGGTACACACAGCACGACATCGAATTTCGGAAGGTCCAGGACGTGAAAGGTATCGACATCTCGAAGCCCGTCTAGTCTGAGCCGAAGTGTGGCGCTGCTGTCAAGGGTGCTGCCATTTGCTAAGCGTACTGCGTGAGGCTGATCTTTGACTTTGATCTTCAGTCGCAGAATATTACTTTGCCTACACGTAGTGTCAAAGCGCCCAGTGGACGACTCGCCATCTATCGAGGACGTCCTCGGGGACCCAGACATCGAGGATGACGAGGAGGTAGTCCCGCCCAGCAGCGCAAAGAGGACCAAGGCTGCGCCCCCTCCCAAGGCGGTCAACAACCCGTGCTCGGCCTGCCCCCAGCTCAGGTCGACCAACGTTAAACTGCGCTCGACCATTGCAACACTGCACACCGGTCGCACTGAGCAGGCCAACGTGATTCAAGCCCTTCGCTCTGCCCCGACTGCCAAGGATCCCCATGTCGCAGAGATCTTGGTTATTCTCACCCGGCAGGTCCGCATTGTCGAGGAGAATAGGACTCAGCTAAACAGCTTTCATAGCAAGGTGGATAGCGTAGTTTCTAGGATCGGCAACGTGCAGCAGCAGATAACAGATATCCCTGTGCCGCCTCCTTTCCCGATCCCGGCTTTGTCGTTAAAGTTTGCACCCTCTCCGTAAGCCATACTAACTGCGCAACAGGATCCATGCCACTCATTGTATACTACTAAGGGTAGTAACCAGGGTGGGGACCGTGCGGCTGCGGCAGGTGCCCGTAAACAGGCATGTGAGGGAAAGCCGGGATCGGGAAAGGAGGCGGCACAGGGATATCTGCTAACTGCTGCTGCACGTTGCCGATCCTAGAAACTACGCTATCCAACTTGCTATGAAAGCTGTTTAGCTGAGTCCTATTCTCCTCGACAATGCGGACCTGCCGGGTGAGAATAACCAAGATCTCTGCGACCTGGGGATCCTTGGCAGCCGGGGCAGAGCGAAGGGCTTGAATCACGTTGGCTTGCTCAGTGCGACCGGTGTGCAGTGTAGCAATGGTCGAGCGCAGTTTAACGTTGGTCGACCTGAGCTGGGGCAGGCCGAGCACGGTTGTTGACCGCCTTGGGAGGAGGCGCAGCCTTGGTCTTCTTTGAGCTGCTTGGCGGGACTACCTCCTCGTCATCCTCGATGTCTGGGTCCCCGAGGAGGTCCTCGATAGATGGCGAGTCGTCCACTGGGCGCTTTGACACTACGTGTAGGCAAAGTAATATTCAGTGCCTGGAGACGTAATGCTAAGATGACCTAACTGCAGGATGACGCAATCGCTCTGTGTGAAGATCACTGTGAACTGCTGAATCTATGGTCTAGACTCGTTCGCAGAGCTGGTTGGAGTGCGTCGTTGCTGGAGGTAAGCAGGCCAGTTGCTGAACTAGATAGCCTTGTAAAGTTCAGCAGAATAAGCAGTGACGTCCAGTACAGAACAATCCCGAACATGTCGAATGTGCAAGCGCCAGTTGCGCAAGCAAATCGCACAAGTTGGACTGCATGGTACTGACGGGTAGATTTCGACAGAGAGTGCGAAGAGCGTGATAGGCCCCCACAGTGATTTGTGGCAGGGATCAGAAGTGGCTCGAAACCAAATGAGACAGGACTGTATGTCACTTACTAGTGAACATAAGCTTGGAACGGGAGGCTGGCTTGGGGAGTCGGGAAAGTGGCAGCCTCTTCTTGTTACAACTTCTGGCAGCGGTCCAACGGTCCAATCGAAACAATTCCAAGTATAATCTCAATGGGCACAGAAAGCCACAGTAAACGAAGGCCATGGCAGGCCTTTTAAACAGTCATGTCAGATCCGGATAAGAAAGGCGTAAAGCTAGCATGGCGGCTAGAAGCTACTAGATAGAGTGAAGCGTAGCTACCAGCCGCTTACATAATAGAGTGAAGCGAAGCTACCATTCGTAAAGTGTCAATACTATGTTCGTCAGTGAAAAGCTTCAGTCCGTGCAGAGTAATACACGACTAGCAATAATATTAGCATGGCATGCATGCATGGCAAGCATGGAGTTGATAACTATGCATGTGACAACATTCAGCTCCGTAACCATGCTGCCAGCTCTGTTACACCACTTTTCACCGCAAACACCTACAAATAGCATGCCCAGAAAAGTACGGCTCGTTCGATCCACTCCACGCGCCTCCGCTGCAGTGCACTGTCATAAGGTAGGGAGCCACGAGATACGCCAGTGGAACAACAAATGACTCGAAACACTCGGGCGAGCGCGAAGAACGAGCCTTTCAAAACGTAAACCAAAGTGGTTTGGCAACCGATGTCCCAGTGAAATCAACTGGAAACCCAAACCCTATCCCTTTTCGTTCCTTTCAGCCACTCGGGTATTAAACGTATACCTTCACTCGACATTTTGTGAATCAGGCTTGTCAGAAACTGTGCGTCCTGCCGAACCCTGCCCCTGAACGTGACGTAAAATGTTGAACACAATTTGCGAGACAGAACACCCAGGGTATACAGACCGGGGCGTACTTTCCAATATCCACGCTGCATCGGCGTTCTCTTTTCTTTTCTTTTCACGAAACGATAAATCAAATATTTGTCAGGTTGATCCACATAGTAAATATTTTCTTTCTTTCTTACCAGGGAAATGCATTTCTTGTTTTTTCGCCCAACCAGATAAACCGCCACCGGGCGGAACATGCTGCGGCGAGCGCCCAAGTGTAGTCGGGCCCAAAGTCTCATGCGGGCGAGCCTCGCATGGAAGAAGCCGACATTTAAAACCCACCCTACATGTCGGGACGTGTCTATCTGAAGAGCATGGGCGAGATCAGAGGTGAACCATGGTTTGTCTACGTCATGGGGTATTGGGGTGGAGGGAGGCATGCATGGCCAGGTGGGGATGTTGGCGAAATGCTGGGCACCCGCAAGGCAAGTGCAGTCACTTACCGGCATGTCGGATGATGAGGGGGAAACGGAAACGTCGATCTTTCCCTTGCTTGGGCTTCATGAATGGAAGTGCGAGGCTGGCCGGCTGGCCGCCCAGCCCAGAAAAACTCAAAAACCTACCGGTAGTCCGGTACTGGGTAAGGCACAACAGCGGGGTGCATACGTGGCCCTCGTCGTCAGCTGTTGGACCAAGAAGGGCTCACGACCTTTAAGAACTGACACGGCGGCAATAACTTATGCGGGAAAATGCGATCTAGGTTGAGGAAAACCGCTACCCCGCCCTGGGACCCCGCTAGCTAAAGCACCCTCAACAGTGCCACCAGGTGCCCCCCCCCGAAGCTGCTGCAAAATAACTCCACCGAAGCCCGGAAAATGGCACCCAACCTGCATAAGGAGACAAAAAACGGACAAGAAGCCAAAGAAGAAGCTGCCGGGACACTAGGAGGGAAATAGCCTTGCAGTTTACAATCAGGCACGCCCGCCCCCCCTAAGGACAGTACGACACAGCTCACACAGACGCACACTAATAGCCATAATTAAGGCCTGAGCTACCCACAGGCCCTCACAAATGAGTTAACACAGCAAACAGAGCAAGCACAGCCTCACCTAGGGACTACGTCACAAGGGGGCAAAAGAAGGGGCAGAGGGAAAAGCTGGTGCCTATGGGCAGATGGGGCCTGGGAATTCGCCTTAGGCCTATGATGTAACACCTCCGGGCCCTGCTAAAAGTAGCAAAAGCAAAAAGGCTCGGCCGCGTGGGCGCCCAACTGTCTGGTTGGGAGATCAGGAAACATAAGGCAAACAGTGACATGAAAGAAAAAGAGGAAATGCGAGACAGTCACGCACAAGTGGACAGGACATGCTGCATGTGCATGACAGCTTACTTGAATCGATGCTGCGGGAGTGAAACCCAGCTCCATATACCTTGTGGAAAAGAGATAGCGAGCGGCACCAGCCAACACTGGGACTTTGAGTAAGTTTCCCCCCGTGAAGGCAGGGCCAGAGTCCTGACTGCACTCAGTATGATGCAAGCAGGACTTGGCTACCGAGCTACGGTAGTAGGGCTTAGAACCTTACAGAAAAACAAAGGAGAAAAAAATGTCCCTCCACAAAGGAAAGGCAGTTCAAAGTCCCCATCCCCTAAAGAGTCAAGCCCGCAACAAGAGAGAGGGAGATAACAAAAGTGGCACAAACAGGAAAGGACCTCCACCTAAAGGAAAATAAATCAGATTCCTCAGCCCCTCGATAAACTAGCCTTCATTAATGCCAACCACATCCTCCAAAGCCAGAGCCTCCCACCCATGCCTGCCCCGGTGCATCTGGTGAAAGTCCATGGCACCCTCCAGGAGGCCTGCCCAGCCCCCTCTTCCTTAGCTTCTTCGTAACTTCAGGGCAATGGAAGTAAACATGTAGCGCGTCCCCACATGCTTGTCATCTCCCCTTGCCCCGCACCATTGGTAGCATCATGTCTGACGCTGTTGACTGCTGTGCCGTCCTCTGATGTCAGCCTTTTTAACCGCACCGAGCTGCAGTTGTACATTTTTGCGCACACGAGCGCACGCTCTATTGCTGGTGAGGCTTCCGGCATGTGCCAGCAGCGGCCGTAGGCTGAGACCAGGCGGAATAGGCGGCCCCAGACCTGTGTTCGGTGACAGGGTCCATGGTGTCCTAGCCAGTCGCCCCCAGCTGTGCCTGCTTGTAGGCTGCGTCCAGCCGTCCACTAGCTGTCGCACCTCGGGACGGGTTGTGGCTGTAGGTCAGAGATTGCCTGACACAGTTTAGGGAAACTGCTTCCCGCTCCAACTCCTCCAGTGCCCCCATCAGTTTACTGCACCATCTGCGCCCTACGGTGTTCTGTCGAAGCGTGAGCTGCATGTCGGCTGCCATGGCTGCCGCCATGAGTGGCTGAGTGGGCTGTCTTGCTGTGCTGCCGATTCCACTGCTGTGTTATAGAGACGGAGTACGTGCTGCCAGCAGTATCTTCGTAACGGCTGGATATGCAGCTCCATCATGACCCGCAGCTGGTAGCGGACACAGGTGGCCACGCAGCCTGGAAGAGGTGATGTAGTAGCCTGGAGTGCATCCTGCTCCTTAGGCAGTGCTGCGGCTGCAGGTTTCTGGTGGCCCCAACCACATCTCTTAAGCTCACCGCAGGCGCTGCATTGACAGCCACGAGCCCGATTCGTGTAGGCAGATGATGCCTCAGATGCAACTTGGCTGCCATGTGGCAAGCACGCTGCAACACAACAGCCATGGGTGCCTCTATACCCTGCATAGCCGTGCTCCTGCTTCCGTGCCCAAAGATGCCCAAGACGTGAATTCTTGGACACGCTTCAGCAGTCCTATCTGAGCCGTACACAAAGACCTGGGCTGGCAGCCGGCGTGCGCTGCTAAGTAGTTGCCAACCTCCAATTTTGCTAATGGACATTGACCTGAAGCTATTTATCCGCTGCGTACTCATGAAGGGCACCTGGCATGCGCTGCAGCCCTGCCCGGCTGCTGGCTAGCAGAGAGAGTTCATCCGCCTATAGCAGGCACTGCTGTCATTCCCCGCCTCTATCACAAAGACCTTTGCCGGGCACTTGGCTGCAGTCATGCATGGCAAACGCTGAAGGGCATGGGGCCTAATGGGCAGCCCTGCTCGATGGCTCTGGTGCATGGCACAGGGCCAGTGCTTTTATGGCTGTCTGTAAGCTTGCCACACACACTGCACAACTTTTGGCGCGTGCACAGCAAGTTACAAGTCACAAGCCTGATGGCATGTGAAGGGGCTGAGACAGATGCCGCAATAGCAGTCTCTGTGGCTCACACTCATAGGTCTTCGTGAAGTCCTCAAATACCACATTTGACTCAGGTGTCGACTGACAGTTCGATTTTTAAATCAAGGACAGGCGTTTCAGTGGAGGCGAACTGCCCTTGCCCTTGTTACGAACGTCGTCAGTAGAGCTTTTGCACCGCCGTATGGAGGGGGTTTACGGGGTTTGGTTGAAGGGGGTTTTCGGGGTCTGGCGCAGGGGGTTTAGTGAAAGCGGGGTTTGCCGAAATGAAAATCGCTGGTGACAACGGTACGCCCAGGGCGGGTCATATGTATTGTGAAAATCAAGATGTGTGAATAAAGAGTGGATACCTGACTTAAGGCATTCTGGAACTCAGTGGCAGTGATATGGGAGCTTGCATGGCTGAGGGGCTGCATGGGACAAGGGGCATGGCTTCCTGACAAGCCACCTTTGCCCCAAATTCGCAGCCTCTGGAGTGGGGAATGGTGCAAAAATTGGGAGGACAGTCTTAATAAGATACTCTCAGGCTCTCTGAATCACCAGACATCATAGCAATCAGACAGGTATGGAGTGAATTCCAATCCATCAAAGACAGCCCTGATGTGGGCCACATGGAAGGCCATATCTGCATGTTGGATTGGCCAAATGACCCAGGGAAGGTGGCAATGCCTCCGTCTATGGCCCACCTACACTTACTGAAGTTCTACCTGAACCGGGTTTTGGCCACTTTTCAGGCTCAGCCGCCGCAAGTTTGGTACCCAACGGGGCAGTTTTTTGGCATCCAGCTGCCATTCGGATTCAAATGATACCCCAACAGATCTCAATAAACCGTGTATGGCAAGCTGATTACAGCACTTGACGATGTAGCAACACACCGGGTCGATCGCGGCAGATCCTAGAGAGATTACTTCAAATTGCAGTTGGTACTGCTAGTGTGAACCAGGTTGGGACGGCGGGTCAAACCTCAGTACCCCTAAAACGTGTCTATTCATCTGACCGGCCCTGTACCCAGAAGAAAAGCTCGCAAGTCTTGAACATCATCAGTGGGACCCGGACCATGCATACACATGGTGGGCATGCCCTAGGGAAGTGCAACACCCACGCAAAGCGAAATAAGACCTGGCTACTCAAGAGCACAAAATTGGCATCCCTAAAATTATTGCATTTCAGGGCCTCATTTGCAGCGTGGGCCTCCTCCAGAAGTGGCCTCCCAACAGCCCGGACTTGAGTCCGATCGAGAATTTTTGGGGATATATGCAGGCCAAGATGGACGCTAAGGGCTGCAGAACTCTCCAGGAGTTTAAGGTATCCCTGATCAAGGAGGTAGCAGCAGTACCCAAGGACTACTTCTCTAAGCTGGTGGGAAGCAGGCCGTAACTCGGCCTCCGTTCGCCACGCGCTATATGTGTGGAGCCATAAAAAGTGTCCAGAGTCGCTAGGCGAACGCATGGTGGATGGGAATTATTTATTAGCAATTATTTGGCATATCAATTTGATGCGATGCTGCTTCATCGATCGGCTAAAATTACCCAGCCAGAGAACATAAACGGTTCCTCCTTTTTGCTCCAACTTCGCCAAAAGACCCGCCAGCCTTTACCTATTTATTTTCTCTCTGGCCAATAGGCCCTTGCTACCGGCCGGTTTGTAGAGCCTTGTTTGACTGGCCTTGCAGGGCTGGATACCAACTACACTAATGCAAATACACTTCGGCGACGTCATGTGGCTCGAATTTGAAGCCTATGACCTTGCTGGTGAGTGGTGTCAGGGGTCGCTATGTAGTACCCTGCCCGAGGGTTTCAAGCAACTCACAATTTGGAGTTAGGGTAATGGTGCATTGCCATAGTTTCAGATTCAATCATCACTTCAAGCACTTGAACGAGGTTGGGCTCTTGCGTGGGTCAAAGTGGAGCCGAGCGTGTATGTGCCAAGGAGGAGTCATTTACCAAGGGAGTCCAATCGTTTAATTATGGACTCTAATGAGAGCGCCGAGTTGCTTGGTAGACGGACAGGGCCCCAGTTTTAACACGCACTGAAAAGCGTACCCTTGTTATGGCCCTATTACCAAGACCGAGTGATTGTGCACCAAGAGAGTGGCAAGGGCCCAGGGGAGGACCTATGCAGTAGGGAAATATGCACCGTCCGGCACCTGGAAAATTTTGGAATAAAGCAAAAAACAACAGATGCCCTGACAGGGTCGTTAGACGGGAGCCGGAAGTTTGAGGGGTGGGCGGTTGGTTGTGGCCGAAGGCCTGAGCTAAGGGTGGTTTGGCCTTCAGTAAAAATACAAACAGTAAACTTCAGTAAAAAAAAATCTAACATAAGTATGGGTCACCACCATAGACACTTTTCAACTCAAAGCCATATGTTGAAGGGAATGCTCCAACAGATGGTTCAATGACATTTCACCTCTGGGCCCTGCTCAAAAAGGCTCAGCAGCGTGGTCGCCCAACAGATAGTTGAAGCATCAATATTTTTACGAGCTTTGTCCATAGGATTTGCTCAGGTTCAAAAGCTCTTTTGATCAAAGTCTAGTATGAAACAGAGAAATGTCAACACAAATTTGACTTGATTTGTGCGTGCTAAAATACTTATAAACAAAACATATGGTACAAAATGTAGCACACAACACGCACCTGACCTCACAAAATCTTCCGACATTTGTGCTAATTTATTGCCCCCCCCTCCCCCCATGTGTAGAGATTCCTCTCTTCGTGGGTATCTCAGCCCTTGTGCAAAGCATGTTGATGAGGATGCGCTTGTTGGAGTATGCTCCAGACATGATGAACAATACGATGGCCCTCGCCCTCTTGGGTTGCATTATCTTTTCACTCTCTTCCCCTCCGGACCTTGGAGACGCTGTCATGGGTGCGTCGTTCTACGGTGCCTTGCTTACCATGTTCCTGGAGATCATGATAAGTGGCGACCTGATCGACAAGTTCAAAATGTACGAGAGGACAACACCGTACGAGCTCTTCTGGGTTACTGTATGGCTCGTCTGTACAATGGGGCCTGTTTGGTGGTTTGTGAGGGTCAACGTTTGGTTTGAGGTCATGATGACCCTCACATTTGTCATCAAGGCGAGGGACAATGCGGCGAAGGTGGTCAAGACTATGAGCAACAACCTCATCAACCTCGTCATGGTGACGCCCGCCATCATTACTCTGAAGTTGTGAGGAAACAAACCTCATGTGACATGCGGTTCTGGTGCACCTCAGTTTACTGTGTTGAAGACCTGCCAACTAGCTTCCTCATCATTTCAGTTTGCACTCTTGGAGTGCGTTGGCGGAGTTGGTGGCTGCCCGTGTTGCCTCGCTTTCAATGTAGTACTTACTGTTGCTTGTTGTGCCCCGGTCCCTTTTGTTTCTGGCTTCGCCCCTGGCTCTGGGTTGGGTTATGCCCTTGCCCTGCCTTGGGCTTCTGACTTCCGCTTCTGTCTTTTGGCTTCGGGTTCAGACTTTTGGTTTCGTCTTCCCCTTGTTCTTTGTCGCTTCTTGTTGGTCATGCTTTCTGGTTTCCATTGTCCCTGTCCTGATGGTGTGCAAGGGCCAATAGCATGGTCCAAAGGTATAGGGTTCATTGTAGTCCCTTTGGTGAAGGTAGTGGGGTGCTGTCGATTGCATCAAGTTTCGCGGGACTCTATCTCGCATTGTTGTCCTCCCGACACAACAATCAACAACCCCATGAGATGTGTTGACGTTGTTTGTTGACGAAGTTACACCTCTGGGCCATGCTGAAATGAAGCTCGGCCACGTCGGCAAACAAAAAGTCAGCTAGGAAAGTCAAGGGAGAAGGCACAACAGGAAAGAAAGGATAGCAAGTTCTCCCACTAAACAATAGGAACACGAAGGTATGACAAAACGTATCCCCTGCCCCTAGAGAGACTATCCTTCAAAAAGTTCAACGACAAGTTGCAGAAACCAGGGCCTCCCACCCCTGCATGTGGGTCTCCGAATCCTGTCTGGTGGTGAGGAAAAGGAATGGAAGTTTAGGCTCAGTGTTTTTACCCCCTCCCTCTCGAAAAAGGGGTAAATAAGGTGAAGGGACAGACAAAAGGCTAGAAAGGAAAGGTACAGGAAGTTCCAGCCTCTGAGAACGTCTACGCCTCAACGATATCTACCACGTCTTCCACAAAAGCCAGGGCATCCCACCCAAACCTGAGTGCCCCGGTACACACACCCTACAAGTCAATGACATTACACCTCTGGGCCCTGCTCAAAAAGGCTCGGCTGCGTGGGCGCCCAACTGTCCATTGGAAGAAAAGAAAGAACCGTAAGTTAAGAGGGAAAGAAGGAAAAGAACACAAAGGAGAAATAAATACCCCAAAAAAGGAAAAGGCCTACAAGGAAAACATACACACGGGTTTTAAGGTTAGCTTACTTAGCTCCCCGTCGTCCAGTACAGTCCACCGTGGCGGGTTGGTGGATGGGCTGCATTTTGAATTGCAAGGTGGCTGTCAGCTCTCATCAACACCTTGGTGGAGGGTGGCAACCTCTGGCTAAGACTTCCTTGATGTGTGTTCATAATCCTCATATCAGGGGCAGCAGAGCGCTTGTTGAGATTCTCTGATGTTGAAGTGATGATGAGATATAACTTGAATTGCCTCCGTGGCCCATTTGCCTGGGACACTCGGAACCCCTCTTGTCATGTCATTCTCCTGTGATTGTAAGCACGATACTGCTCGAACTTGGCACTCGTCTCGTATACCTATCCGCCCAAGGAACCTCAGCAACAGGGGTCCTAATTCAATCAGAATCACGCTGATCACGAGGGGCCGTTTCTGAATTTTGCCCTTGGGTCAATACGGCATTCTTTGGCATCTGAATAAATCTCCAGCTCGAAAAACTTGCAGGCCCAGCATTTGGGCATGGCCACATCTTCTTCAAACTAGACGCATGCAAGATTGTGTGCCACCTTCAAAGAGGGTGAAGGATTTGCCTGACAATATCCTGACATCATATTTTGATATATAGTTCGTAGATTCCCTACGGTACAAAGCAATTCACTGTCCTACAAGAAATGGAGTATGGCAGTCAAAAGGCAGTACCCCCTATTTAATTTCAAGACATGTTGTAGTTCTTCGCATGAAATTAGTGCTCACACCCCGGCCTTCCTCACAAAGCTCGGTCGCATCAGCAAATAAAAGTCTGTAAGGTAACTCGAAAGAGAAGGAAAGAGAGAGGAATATTTGAGTCCTCCCCTCATTTTCCAGAAATAAATAAAATGACAGGATAATCAAAGCCCTAGGCTGTCCCCATGTAATTAAAAAGTATGACGAAATATAAGAGTAAAAAGACAGGTCCTGCAATCGGCGTGGGTGCCCCGATGTTATACCGTGTTTGTGCTCAAATAAGCAGTGCCTCAGGCTTGCGTTTTTCTGGGATCTCCTCCAGCCTTGAGTGCAAGGTGATGACATCACCCTCACCCTCCTCCTCGGCTGTATCCTCCCTCCTAAGCTAGAGTAAGAAGAAGAGGTAGCGGCAAGAGCATGAGGGAACGAGGGGGCATGGACAGGAGCACGAGGGGGACGAGGGGGTAGGGACAGGAACAGGAGGGCGATGAGGGATCAAGGGCAGGAGGGGACACGGGGGAAGGTACAGGAGCAGGAGGGGGAGGAGGGGGCAGGGACAGGAGCAGAAGAGGGATGAGGGAGCAAGGGCAGGAGGGCACGAGGGGGAAGGTCCAGGAGCAGGAGGGGGACGAGGGGGCAAGGACAGGCGCAGGAGGGGGACGAGGGGGCGAGAGCATGAGAGGAGAAGGGGCAGGGACAGGAGCAGAAGGGGGACGAAAGGCAGGGACAAGAGCAGGAAACGAGGATGGGACAGGGACATGAGGGTTACAAGGAGGAAGGGGCAGGAGCAGGAGGGGGAAGAGGGGGCAGGGGCAGGAGCAGGAGGGGGCGAGGGGGCAGGGAAAGGAGCAGGAGGGGGACGAGGGGGCAGGGACAGGAGATAGGGGGGGACAAGGGGACAGGGGCAGGAGGGGAAGAGGGGGCAGGGACAGGAGCATGAGGGGACGAGGGGGCAGGGGCAGGAGGGGGCAAGGGGGCAGGGGCAGGAGTAGGAGGGGACGAGGGGGAAGGGGCAGGAGCAGGAGGGGGGCAAGGGGGCAGAGGCAGGGCAGGGCAGGGCACTCAGTGCAGTGCGGTGCGGTGCGGTGCGGTGCGGTGCGGTGCGGTGCGGTGCGGTGCGGTGCGGTGCGGTGCGGTGCGGTGCGGTGCGGTGCGGTGCGGTGCGGTGCGGTGCGGTGCGGTGCGGTGCGGTGCGGTGCGGTGCGGTGCGGTGCGGTGCGGTGCGGTGCGGTGCGGTGCGGTGCGGTGCGGTGCGGTGCGGTGCGGTGCGGTGCGGTGCGGTGCGGTGCGGTGCGGTGCGGTGCGGTGCGGTGCGGTGCGGTGCGGTGCGGTGCGGTGCGGTGCGGTGCGGTGCGGTGCGGTGCGGTGCGGTGCGGTGCGGTGCGGTGCGGTGCGGTGCGGTGCGGTGCGGTGCGGTGCGGTGCGGTGCGGTGCGGTGCGGTGCGGTGCGGTGCGGTGCGGTGCGGTGCGGTGCGGTGCGGTGCGGTGCGGTGCGGTGCGGTGCGGTGCGGTGCGGTGCGGTGCGGTGCGGTGCGGTGCGGTGCGGTGCGGTGCGGTGCGGTGCGGTGCGGTGCGGTGCGGTGCGGTGCGGTGCGGTGCGGTGCAAGGCAAGGCAAGGCAAGGCAAGGCAAGGCAAGGCAAGGCAAGGCAAGGCAAGGCAAGGCAAGGCAAGGCAAGGCAAGGCAAGGCAAGGCAAGGCAAGGCAAGGCAAGGCAAGGCAAGGCAAGGCAAGGCAAGGCAAGGCAAGGCAAGGCAAGGCAAGGCAAGGCAAGGCAAGGCAAGGCAAGGCAAGGCAAGGCAAGGCAAGGCAAGGCAAGGCAAGGCAAGGCAAGGCAGGGCAGCATGCAGGGCAGGACTGCAGGGTAGGGCAGGGCTGCATGGCAGGGTAGGGCTGCATGCAAGACAGGGTTGCATGGCAGAGCAGGGCTGTAAGGCAGGACAGGGCTGCAGGCAGGGCAGAGCTGCATGCAGCATTACACCCTTACCTTCGGCATTTTGCGGGAGCGACTGACGTGATGAGCGTGAACGGGGCGCGCGAGATTAAACTTGCGTTTTCAACCTTGGAGGCACCCTGACGCGCGCTCGCTGATAATAAATGGCCCCCCTGTCAGGAACGCTAGGTGAACTTGACAGGAATGAATGGTACAGGTCGCTGAGTCTCACAACGTCTCCCAACTTTTCATATCGCAATGATTTTGTATGCCAGTTAACATGGTGACGGCCTTGCGGCCTGCCATTTGGCATGTTGCCTATTGAACACTGGGATGTGTGACATGGGACATGTTTTCCCCCAGAAAAGATTCAATACCCAAAACCCATTCCATCTTAGTTGCCAATGACATCAAATGTGCAAGCAAGGTTTGTCTCTTGGGAACCGAGTGCCGATCGGGCGTGTTGCACATGCCTCCGTTTCCTACGTCCTAGTGAACCATGCAAGTCTGGAGGGGTGGGCGAAATTCCTACATGTTTCTAGATGGGGCCTGGGGCTGCATGGGTGGGTGGCTACACTTGATTGCCTGGTCGTATGCCTCTAGCAAAGTGCATTAGCAATGGCTGTGGCCATGCATGCGTCTAGTAGGCCAGGCATTTCGCTGAGACCCCCCTTGTTACGGCTGGACTGAGTGGCAGCGATCTTTCCTTTGAAGATCGCTATTGTTTGTAAATACCTGCATCGATTGATGGCTAATTCATTATCGCGAGCTTTGCTTCGCGACTGAATAATAAACCTTTGATTATACAGCACAGGGCGGGTCATATGTATCGTAAAAACGTGGACAAGCCCAGCAGTGCAAGGAGGTTAGGTCATGACTTGATATCAGTTACACATTGACTGTGCTCTAACCTGATTGCTAGCAGTGCACTAATACTGGTAGGCACCAACTGTCCCTTGAGATAATCAAACGCAAACACAATGGGCTTCAGGAGCACTTGACAGAATCACCAACTCCAATAAATTTATGTTTCGAGATAACTTGGCCATGCTGAGGGGCCTGCCTCTAATTTCTTGAGGATGTTAAATTGCAGTGCTGGCCTCCATAGCTGAAGTATTACCTGCTATAAAGCCTAGGGTTGTGGCTCTGAAACCACCAGTGCTGTTTTTTCCATCCTCTCGCAAAACCAGTCCTCAGCAGATCTGGCTGGCTCAGCTCAGATAAGAAGGGGGGCCTGGAATAAAGGACATGAAAATCAAGATGTGTGGATAAAGAGTGGATACCTGACTGAAGGCATTCTGGAACTCAGTGGCAGTGATATGGGAGCTTGCATGGCTGAGGGGCTGCATGGGACAAGGGGCATGGCTTCCTGACAAGCCACCTTTGCCCCAAATTCGCAGCCTCTGGAGTGGGGAATGGTGCAAAAATTGGGAGGGCAGTCTTAATAAGATACTCTCAGGCTCTCTGAATCACCAGACATCATAGCAATCAGACAGGTATGGAGTCAATTCCAATCCATCAAAGACAGCCCTGATGTGGGCCACATGGAAGGCCATATCTGCATGTTGGATTGGCCAAATGACCCAGGGAAGGTGGCAATGCCTCCGTCTATGGCCCACCTACACTTACTGAAGTTCTACCTGAACCGGGTTTTGGCCACTTTTCAGGCTCAGCTGCCGCAAGTTTGGTACCCAACGGGGCAGTTTTTTGGCATCCAACTGCCATTCCGATTCAAGTGATACCCCAACAGATCTCAATAAACCGAGTATGGCAAGCTGATTACAGCACTTGACGATGTAGCAACACACCAGGTCGATCGCGGCAGATCCTAGAGAGATTACTTCAAATTGCAGTTGGTACTGCTAGTGTGAACCAGGTTGGGACGGCGGGTCAAACCTCAGTACCCCTAAAACGTGTCTATTCATCTGACCGGCCCTGTACCCGGAAGAAAAGCTCGCAGGTCTTGAACATCATCAGTGGGACCCGGACCATGCACACACATGGTGGGCATGCCCTAGGGAAGTGCAACACCCACGCAAAGCGAAATAAGACCTGGCTACTCAAGAGCACAAAACTGGCATCCCTAAAATTATTGCATTTCAGGGCCTCATTTGCTCCCATGGGGCTCACCTCTGAAGAACTCCGTTGGGCTATCGTAACGAGGTGGAATGAGAACCACGACATCTCCAAGACAGCTAGGCAGCTTGGACTATCCGACAGGGTTGTGGAGCACTGGGTGCAGCGATATAAAGATTCCGGAGCTGTCCACGTCGCGCCAAAGTCCGGCAAGAAGAGGATCCTCAGCCCAGAGGCGGAGTCCAGGGCCTATGACCTGCTGCTGAGCAACCAGCATGGTGGTGCAAAAACAGTTGCACAGGAGCTTGGGACATTAGGCTTGGTCACCAGGCCAGTGGGGAAGAAGACTGTCATTCGAGCAGCCCGGAGGCACGCATCGGAGATTGGAAAAAAATTGAGGGTTCTACGGGGTGCACCTAGGAAGCAGCTTTCGGGGTCAACTCGACAGAAGCGGCTGGACTTCTGCAAAGCCAGCAAGGGAAGGGACTGGTGCCACGTCCTCTTCACCGACCGGAAGAAGTTTCCATTTACCTACCCAGGGGTGAAGGTGCAGCCTGTGTCCTGGGGCGTGGAGGGTGAGGGTGAGAGAGCGGTACGTGAGGCAGCCTCTCCAAATCACCCCCTGGTCCTCAACGTGTATGCGGGCATCTGCAAGTGGGGAATCAGCAAGCTTCACTTTGTGGCAGGCACCAGCAGCCAGAAGACCACCTTCAAGAACAATAAGGGCCAGGTGGCCAGGAATATCACCACAGAGGAGTATGAGGAGGTCGTGAAGGCGACATTCCTGCCTGAGGGACAGCGCCTCTTCACCTAGCACGACATTGCTACATGGTACCTTCAGCAGGACAACGACCCTACTCACAGAGCAGCCATACCTGTGGTGAAGAGGTGGAACTCCCAGCGTGGCAGGAGCGTGGGCCTCCTCCAGAAGTGGCCTCCCAACAGCCCGGACTTGAGTCCGATCGAGAATTTTTGGGGATATATGCAGGCCAAGATGGACGCTAAGGGCTGCAGAACTCTCCAGGAGTTTAAGGTATCCCTGATCAAGGAGGTAGCAGCAGTACCCAAGGACTACTTCTCTAAGCTGGTGGGCAGCATGCCCAAAAGGATCGTTGCATGCATCCGCAAGAAGGGCGACAAGACAAAATATTGCAAATTCTTGCCACCCGCCGCTACAGCACAGGGCGGGTCATATGTATCGTAAAAACGTGGACAAGCCCAGCAGTGCAAGGAGGTTAGGTCATGACTTGATATCAGTTACACATTGACTGTGCTCTAACCTGATTGCTAGCAGTGCACTAATACTGGTAGGCACCAACTGTCCCTTGAGATAATCAAACGCAAACACAATGTGCTTAAGGAGTCCACTTGACAGAATCACCAACTCCAATAAATTTATGTTTCGAGATAACTTGGCCATGCTGAGGGGCCTGCCTCTAATTTCTTGAGGATGTTAAATTGCAGTGCTGGCCTCCATAGCTGAAGTATTACCTGCTATAAAGCCTAGGGTTGTGGCTCTGAAACCACCAGTGCTGTTTTTTCCATCCTCTCGCAAAACCAGTCCTCAGCAGATTTGGCTGGCTCAGCTCAGATAAGAAGGGGGGCCTGGAATAAAGGACAAGAAAATCAAGATGTGTGGATAAAGAGTGGATACCTGACTGAAGGCATTCTGGAACTCAGTGGCAGTGATATGGGAGCTTGCATGGCTGAGGGGCTGCATGGGACAAGGGGCATGGCTTCCTGACAAGCCACCTTTGCCCCAAATTCGCAGCCTCTGGAGTGGGGAATGGTGCAAAAAATGGGAGGGCAGTCTTAATAAGATACTCTCAGGCTCTCTGAATCACCAGACATCATAGCAATCAGACAGGTATGGAGTGAATTCCAATCCATCAAAGACAGCCCTGATGTGGGCCACATGGAAGGCCATATCTGCATGTTGGATTGGCCAAATGACCCAGGGAAGGTGGCAATGCCTCCGTCTATGGCCCACCTACACTTACTGAAGTTCTACTTGAACCGGGTTTTGGCCACTTTTCAGGCTCAGCCGCCGCAAGTTTGGTACCCAACGGGTTAGTTTTTGGCATCCAGCTGCCATTCGGATTCAAATGATACCCCAACATATCTCAATAAACCGTGTACGGCAAGCTGATTACAGCACTTGACGATGTAGCAACACACCAGGTCGATCGAGGCAGTTCCTAGAGAGAATACTTCAAATTGCAGTTGGTACTGCTAGTGTGAACCAGGTTGGGACGGCGGGTCAAACCTCAGTACCCCTAAAACGTGTCGATACATCTGACCCGCCCTGCCCGTTGATTGACGGCCGTTATGTGAACGGGTGCGAGCGTTTGCCCACTGGCGAACAGCCATATACACCAGCCGCAACTACAGGATCTTGTACCAACAAAAACGAGCGTAGACTACGTTCGCCGGCTGGGGCAATAGGGCCCATGCATTTGTCATCGGCTCCAGAGCTCAAAACCCTAAACCCTGGAACTGGAAAGCCTAAACCCTCTTTGCTCCCACAGTTCATCAAGCGTATCACATGACACTGACATATTAACATTTCTATTCATTTGCCTACAATGGCTCGTCTTAAACAGACAGCACGTAAGACCACGAGTGTGAAGACCGTGAAAGGGAAAATGCTCACAGGCTTGAAAAAACCCAAGGTGCCAGAAGTTAAGGAGGAGCGTCCTACCGAGACGCGTGCTCTTGGTCCCTCTGCGCGCACTCCTGGTCCGTCAGCAATGAAAATACTGAAAACGAAAAAGGCCACGAAGAAGAAGCTTCTTCCAGAGGAGAGGAATAAATTGAAGAGGCGCTCTAAGAATGGCGTTGTTGCGCTTAGGTGAGTTTCAGAATCAGGCAACCGTGTCGGATGAACCTGTGCTGACTCGGTCTCGTCTCCTGTGTCAGGGAGATCCGCAAGTATCAACAGTCCGTCGAACTCTTGCTTCGCAAAGCACCATTCCAGCGTGTCGTTCGCGAGCTGGCCATGAACGTAGGTTGCATTCCCACTTGGTCATACAGCCACCGATACATATCCAGAAGTTCAACATTCAGATGTGCTATTTCATTTCCACATACCTGTAGGTGATTCCCGCTAGCTCCGATCTTCACCAGAGCCTCAGGTTCCAGTCCCCTGCTATGGAGGCGCTGCAGCAGGCGGCAGAGGCATACTTGGTAAGCAGCACCGTCTTTACTTGTGTGGTCTGGTCTGAACTTGCACTTTGCAGGCAGCTCAGTCTGGGTAAGCAGCTGGTCATGTGATGATCTTGCTCTTTAGGTGGAAAGCTATCCATGCCCTGTGAAATTGCAGAGCCAATAGGTCTTCGCCAATTAGTCATGCATGCCTGCATCCACCTAGACTGAGGCATGCAAGTGTGACATGGACCCTGGCCTGCATGCAAGCATGTGCAGACGGCGTGCATGTGTGATATAGAACATGGCCTTACTATCATGGCCTTCAATAGTAAGATCCTGGCATGTCTTCCCCTCATACATGAGTGACCTGCAGGAGTGGATCCTGTTAAATGTAATCGCAACTGGTGCCTCCAACTTCTTGTGCATGCGCAGGTGAGCATTTTCGAGGACTCCCAGCTAGCAGCTATCCATGCCAAGCGTGTGACCATCATGCCCAAGGACATGCGCCTCACGCAGAGGCTGCGCAACATTTCTCGTTCCTAGATCTGGAATCTGTGCTGCGCAACCGTCCTCACTCCAGAGATCCGGAATCTGTGCCAAGCGTATGACCATCATGCCCAGTGCAACATTCCTCGCTACAGAGATACTGACCTAAGGCCAAATGTGTCACCATCCCAAGGATGTGGGCCTGAATGTGTAGCACATAATTTCCGGCTTTTTGACCTCCTGAATCTGTGCTGCGCATCCTTTGTGGGATGAGTCCGTACTCTTGAGATTCTGAATCTTCTATCGCTGTTTCTTACGCAACCTTCCTCAGCATCTTTGGGAATAAGGGGTGCGCCCGCCAAATCTAATTTTTCAATTTCCACAACTACCTGCAACTACCGGCTTGACAAATGGTACTCGTGGTGCATATCAACATTTTTCGTTTTGCTAGTGGGGAGTGGGGACCATGGTGGATCTGTGTCATTGAGAAACGAACCAAGCCGCTGGACTGCATCTGTGGATCTTGGAGTAGTCACATGTACACTAGTGTTTCACAACATGTATCTTACATTTAACTGCCGGCAGAAATGCAGAATTTGAAGGCCTGCTAGGCAGTCAAGTCATCACTTGTCACTATTCTGCGATGCCATTTGTCGCGTGGTTTCAGATTTTTTAATTATTGTATCTTTTCTGGCAATGCTTGCAAAACTAGCAATGTGCATTCACGCAGTCAGGCTATGTGAACAGTTTGCTGGACATTTCAATACGTTGACGGAAGTCCCAACTACAAATAATGGAGGGCCCATATTAGGAAGGGGCTTCGTATCTGATTGTTCTGTCTGGTTGGGAGAAGGAAGCTTAGGGAAAAAAGAAAGAGAGGAGGACAAGAGAAAAATATGACATTCCCATATAAAGGAAAGGCCGGTCTAAAATCCCCGGCTCCTCAAGCCTCGGACAAGTCAAAGTGAGGGAAGGAGGGAAAGCAATGGAGGGCCAACAGGGAAAAGACCCCTCTTAAAAACATAAATCACACTCCATAGGCCTCTAGAAACCAGTCCTCATCAAGGCCTACCAAGCCTTCCACAAAAACTGGGGCCTCCCACACATGCTTACCCCGATTTTATACATGCAAGTCTGTGGTGCCCTCCAGGAGGCCTGCCCAATCCATCTTTCTAAGCTTCTCCTTGACACTCTTTTGGAAGCAAACATGCAGCGCATCCTCGAACTACTCGCCATCTCCCCTTGCCCAGCACTGCTGACATCAGCGTGTCTCACGTCTTTGACCACTGCGCCTTCCACTGGTGCCAACCGCACCGAGCTGCAGCCGCAAGTTTGTGCGCATGCAAGCACACGCCCTATTGCTGGTGCAGCTCCCGGGATGTGCCAGCAGCACGGTGCCTTCCGTTGGCTGAAACCAGGCGTGGTACACGGCTGCAAACCTGGGTCCCCTCTGCCAGTCATCTCATGCACATGCTTGTAGACCGCGTCCACTAGCTGTAGCACTTCTGGTAAGGGTACAGGTTGAGGGATCGAATCCGCCAAACGATCCTCTCTCTCCCCCTGTCAAGATTTCCGGGTTCCACGTTCCTGGCACCCTCACCTAGGAGGATCGCATGGCTTCACCAAGGCCCAGGCTGTGCATGATAGCTGGAATTGAGCTTAGTCATTCCCTACCAGCCCAATGCGGCCGAGCGTTCAGCAGGGGCCAGCAGGTGCACCGTTCTAAACTGCTGGTATGGGTAGCGACTTCAAGGCAGAGACTGTCTGATATGACACGGTTTGGGACTTTGGGGATAGCTGCTCCCCACTCCAAGTCCTCCGGCGCCCTCATCAGTTCTCTACATCATGTACGCCCTCCGGTGTTAAGTCGAACTCTGAGTTGCATGTCGGCCGCCATGGCCGTCGCCATGATTGGGAAGTCTTGCTGCGCTGCTGATGCCACCTCTGCGTTGTAAAAGCGGAGCACTCACATGCTCCCACCTGTCTCGTTGTAACTGCAGCTCCCTCATTCACCCCAGCTGGCATCAGACGCAGGTAGCCTGGCGCAGGTGCTCATGTAGGCTGGACTGCATCCTGCCCCTTAGGCAGTGCCGCGGCCAGAGGTGACCGATGGCCCTCACCACATCTTAGTATCGTGCCGTAGGCACTGCTTAGACAGCCGCTAGCCGGATGCGTGCGCCATTTTGTATGCACCATCCTTCACTTCATAGCATATATGTGGGGGGAAAAGCCACATCATGTCATCATGGCATTAGGGAAATATTACGGCTCCTGCAATGGCAGACATTCAACTTAAACAACTATGCAACAAAACGCTCCAGATCAGTTTGGATTTGATATGTAGGTGGCAACAAGAGCGGCCAAGTTACCGGTATACCATAGCAAGCAGTATGATCTTTGTATGTGGTTTTTACTCCATATAAAATGTGCCAATATTGCACTGGCAGTCTCTGAAACCAGCAGCATGAGCTGGAACTGGAGGTTACCTTGCGCCTTCTGGTACATACAAACTGCACTCTTAGTAGGGCTGAGCAAAATCAAAATATGCAAGATCGTTTGGATTCAGCCACTCACTCTCAGGAGACTTTACAAATAACAGAGGGACAATCTGTTCAGGTTATTACCATGAAGGCTTCAAAACTGTTAACCCTGATGCCTTAGCCCTCACTTTCAGGTAGGCCGCTCAGCAGCCAACAGTGGGCTGATGCGGACGAAACCTTCTCCCGCCTTTGATCATTGGCCAAAGCAGCAGGGCTTGTTACACCAAGCCCTCGCGGCTGCAGGCTGTGATATGGCTGGATTTTAGCTGAAACACCGGGAAAACCAGATGCAGGCAGTCGCTTACTACCCGCACAGTTCAAAAACTTCCTATGCAGCCAGTTGCCTTAAAGCAGTGCATGATAGGCTCTTAGTATCGGCTGACCTGCCTAAACATACAAAGCTGCGACATATAATCGCTTACTATCTGGTCTTATCTTGGGGGGGATTTATCTTAGCTAGGTCTAAACACTCACTGTCCATGCGGCCTAGTTTTTTCAGCTTGGCCCAGAGGTGTTATGTCATTGAATCACATTCCACTTCAAAAGAGGGCCTGAGCCAATAACTCTGTGCTGGCTGAAATGCTAAATCCTGAAGGGATAGAGCAAACTGTCCGACATGTTGTTTGAGCCTCGATTATCATCTCTGATTCACACATGCAAGTCAATGCAGCATAATGGATGGCGAATGATCTCCGGTTTCACTTGTATCATGCAGGAAGGAGGATCCAATGTGCATCATGCCAGCTAGGTCCCTCGGTTTGTGACCTAGCAAGAACGGCCCCACCCCCCCAACAAAAATCAAAGACTGCATACCAATTCTGGCTGTCCTCACAGACTTGAGAGTGGCATCAAATCTGTGCTCCAGATCAACCATGATGCAGAGTCCTGCGCAGCACCAGATCCATGCGCCAAATCTGTGCACCAGATCCCCCTGTTACAGACTCCGGAGCAGCACCAGATCTGTGCGCCAGATATGCACACCAGATCTCCCTGTTGCAGACTCAGGTGTAGCACAAGATCTGTGCGCCGGATCTGTACACTCAGGTCCCCATGTCGCAAGCTCAGCAGCACCAAACACGTGCGTTAGATTCCCAACGCGGGCTCGCTCGGGCGTGGCACCTGATCTGTGCAGCATCAGATCAAGTACCGATCACAAGGCAGCACCATCAGCGAAGGTAAATGATGCCTGAAGACTCGAGGAGATGTGCACAGTTGCAACTGTTCACTGCATGATGGCCCATTGGCCATACGGTACTGGCACTCTGGCAAAGCCTCCAGGCTGCAGGTATGCTGACACTACAGGTTTCAATTTAGTATGGGTTTCAAGCGACAGGTTGCTGGTGTCTGTCCAAATATATTTACTTCATTATTGCCGCGCGCTCTGTACGGTATATAGTAATCTTCCGTTTGGCCCCGTCATTGAGTAGGGGCTATCTGCCTGACCGTTGGTATGGAGGGTATAGCACCACCCGCACCCGGTTTAGCACCACAAACTAGCGCGGCAATTCTGGACCACAACAAGCCCTTCACACGTTTCCTGACTCGCACTGCTGTTGATAGGCTTTTCGTTCCTGCTTTAACTATCAGCACTTTCGGAATAATATCAACTCAACTCATTTATCTTACCTACCCCGGCAGCCCAGTCCCTTGCCATGTCTCTCTCCCTGAAGTCCCGCGCTCTCTCTACCTCCACCTCCACGGTGGCTTGCAGGAGGAGCATGCGTGTCCGGCCTGTCGCCCCTCTGAGAGCAGCAGACAACAAGGCAAGAGAACTATCATCCTGTTTCACTGAGTGGCAGCTCTATAGTGCACCTTGATGTCGGGTTTCCCTTCGTGGGGTCCACAGTCATATTGCTGACGATCTTGTCGTCGCCTCCTCTGTCCTTTCAGGGCCCCACCGATGCTGATGGTTACATCTCAAAAGACAACTCAGGCAATGGCAATATCTACCCTACTTCTGCTCGCCCTTTCGTCTCCTCGCCGACTAGCGAAGCCATTGCAAACTCCGGCCTCGGCGGAAACCAGGGTAAGAATGCGTAATGCTTGGAGGTCATGAATCTAGACAGCTTATGAAGCCGAGGCCTGACCCTGATTTCCCCATGAAACATCACTTCCCATCTCGGACTGTGAATGTGGAGAGTTTAACCTGACTAAAAGAGCCTATTGGTGCATGTGTCGACGTCACATGTTGCATGTGTGATTTGAAGCTGTCTGTGGCATATGCAGGTGGTGCCTTTGTGGCTGGTGCGATCGTTGTCGTTGCACTGATCACGGCCACCATTGGTGGACAAAGTGGGGAGACCCTGCAAACGGTAAGTTCATGCAGGCTGTTGAATGGATCACATTGCCTCGGTAGGAGGCCTGTTTCTACTAGTTGGGGCCATTCTCATGCGCTACTCGGCAGCAAAGAGGAAGTGAATTGCATGGTTACATGCCGCTACCATTGTGCGCCTCAATTTGAAAAGTAAATGAGACAGGCCCAAAGACTCTTCCACCGCATTAGAGCATGTGCCATGAATGTCCAGGCCAGCCATCATATAGCCGTGTCTGAAAAATAATGCCGGGTGGCTGCATCAGGGGTTGCATCATCATCATTGCTAATTCATGTTTGATTTTGACACGCAGTTGGATGCTGCATTCAGTGGTGACAGCTTGTCGGCCATTGCTGCAAGGATTGCCGCCACCTTGTAATCGAGCCTAGATTGGATTGCCTCGCTATCTTAGACTACTATGTTTTGAACCTCCAATTTTTGGAAGGCTGACAGGTCCTGACGCACTGCACAGCTGAATATAGGCGCACTCAATGTATATTAGACACAGGTATTGGCGCTCCTTTTTTTACTTGAAATCAATGATATGTTTTGAAGTTTTATTGCACACCGTTTTTTTGCACCAGCTTACCTGGCTGTGCTGTGTGTGCCTCTGCCTCGAGAGAGGCGTTTTCGAGGGGATGTTAAATCATTGGAAATTCGCAATGAATCTGCCAATGCTTCTTGTAATCTTCGGCTACCAGCTAGGCGGAACACATAAGCTTTGAAAAACAAGTTCTTCATTACCGGGTACTGTACCGGTATATCACCTACCGAAACTCCCAAGTCCTAATGAAACATGTCTTCGAGAACAGTGTGCGAACCACTCACTTGTCATGGCTAGGTATCTGAACCGTCCCACAGCAGTTTAGGCCGCCCCTCCGCCAGTCTCCATACAAAAATACAGCTATCCAGCTACATGGTAGCCAACCACAGATATATATATGCCCTGGATCGGCTTGCTAGGTCCCTGTACCCTCACATGGGAGACTGGTATGCACCATAGCCCTAGCTGATCACACCAGCTGGTTCTGATGTTGCTCATCCGCTACATGCGCCCATGAGTTCAGCAGGGCACAGCGGGTATGCATGTTACCATTTTCACCATCCTAAACTTGTAGGCTTGGTGCCAGAAGCCTCCCTTTCTGTGAGGTTGTCAGTCAAGCAGAACATCACATTTGATGCATGGGACATATGCCCGTTAACCAGTACAGGCACTTGCTACGCTAGGAGGGCAAGCAACCACCACACAACCAATTTTGTCACTGGCAATAGAAGTTAAAGCGAAACATACGTTCCTTGCACGCATGAGAATATGAGATACAGCTGGCAGGGTTTGGTGTGACAGTAGTCTTGCTAGGGCTTCTTCTTATGACGCATCACTGCACTGCAAAATGTGGGGGAAATGGTCCAGTGGTACAACGCTGGTGGCATCCATACCCAGAGGTCGAGGGATCGAACACGCCACGAGATCTTCTCTCTCCCCCGACTAGAGCGCCGGGTTCCATATTCCTGCCCCCTCACATAGGAGGATGGCATGGCTGCACCATGGCCCAGGCTGTACATGGTAGCTGGAATTGAGCCTAGTCATTCCCTACCAGCCCCACGTGGCCGAGCGTTCAGCAGTGCCCAGCGGGTATGCACTGTTCTAAACCGCAAAATGTACTGATGCAGTGATACAGCCAACGCAGTTAACCTACGGTCCTCTTTGAGATTAGGACAATCAAGGTCTGGCCCCAATAGACCATGATTTTGCCGCCCAGCAGCCCCTGAATATGGCCCTATAAGCACTAACATTTTACTTGCACATGGGTTTTCTGGCTCGGCTATGCCATTTACAAGACATGCCATCGTAAGGGTAAGTTTGAATTCGGCGATTCCAAGCCTCGATTGCACCCTCAATCAGGCGACCCACAACATGGCATGAGCACCTGGCACTGCGATTCCTGCAGATACCCATTTGCGGCACCAGTCTGGTGCACCAATTGAGATGCTCTGCTGGATTGTAAGAATCCTCAAAGTCACAAACCTGGGGGTGACAACTGGGAGCATCTATCCCAGAAGGCGGCAGTCGTTGTAAAAGGGTGATGGAGAATGAGAGGGATGCGCTGTAGGAGCCGTGCAAGATGCGCCTGTCAAAACGAATCCACATATCAAGAAAGTAAAAAATAAATCGAGTTGCCAGTCAACGACGTAACACCTCTGAGCCCTGCTCAAGAAGGCTCGGCCGCATGGGCGCTTACCTTCCGGGTTACGAGCTACCAGTACAGTCAACACACACATCCGGCAATTAATGGTAATGTGCTGGCTCCCGTCGCCACTACAAACACATAAAAAGTCAGATATGTGCGCTCCCTTTTCCCTAACAGAACATCCTCCCCCATTCCCCGCCAGCAGATAAAACATCCAAAGCTCCCCAGCACCTGCACAAGTATGGGTTCACACCCCATTCTTCAGATCCAGATATTAGACCCTGAAGCCCCTCCCCTATTCAGTCGCCCGTCCCCATTAACCGGGTGCTGATTTCCCCCTGACCCAAACCGCCTTCTCGCCGCTCATAATTGCCACCCCCCAGCCCCCCTGCCTTTTCCAGAGCAGCCTCGGGCTCAAGCAGGAGGCCGCCCTCATCATCATCTGCAGCAGGGTTTTCTCGAGCAGCAGCCGCAGGCTCAGGCCTGCCTCCTTCCGCAGCAGCTGAAGCATCCCTTGCCCCGACAGAAACCTCGGTTTCCGGTATGGGTTCCTTTTCAGAGCCCAGAGCACCAGCACTAGCACCAGCACTAGTTGTATTAGTATCACGCTCAAGATCCGGTTGTGGTGACGCCCGGCTCTGAGAGGGAGATAATAAAGCAAGTGCTTCCTCCAAGTCTCCGACAGGCAGGGGCGGTCTCCCAGCCAGAGACGGGACCTCGATGGCAGCCCCATCCAGCGAGGTACCGATGCTATGGCTCTCTCTGGGAGCCGGCGGCGACAACGCGACGGATGGTGGGGATGACGATGACGATGTTGCGGGCCGGCTGCCCGGGGAGGCGGAATCCCGTCTGGAACCCGCGTCGTCGTCCAGTAATCGCTCCCCAGCCTCCGGGGATGGATCGCCGTCCTCGGGCGGGGTGCGGGGCGGTGGCGTGGTCTCCTCGGCCATGCTGCTGCCCACCAGATCCGAGAGGTAGGGGTGCTGCAGGCACTGGCGTCCGGTCAGGCGCGTTGCCGGGTCCATGCAGAGGAGGCCCGCCATGAAGTCCAGCTCAAGCTCGTCCATCTTGCCCTCGTACCTGGAAAGGAGGGGAGAGAGAGCGCTTTCAGATTTTCCGATATCGCATCACATTTGTGTGCCAGTCCGTTGGCCCTTGCAGCTGAACTTAATGACAGCCTATACAATATAGAAGGCTTGTCATTAATTGAGTTCATTCATTGTCAGCAAACCTGAAATTGTACGTCCCCTGACAGTCAAAAGGACGACATGAAAGCATACACCGGTAGGTTGCTTAATTATGAAAGCCCCCAAACAGGATATCAATATAAGTATATAACACAATGTTTGATACCCCGGCCTCTTCCCCGCATCCTACCACTCCCCAGCGCCACTAAACAAATGCCATTCCTGAATTCTCCCGTTTCTTCCCAGAAATTTCAGAAATCCCTGAAAGCTGCATGACTCGGCGTCCGGTGCCTCACCCACCTCTTGCCCAGCGACATCTGGTCCTTGAAGTTGAACGTAATTCCCATGTTCTGCGGGTTCCGCGAGAAGAGCTCGTTGTGCTCCGGAACCATTGCGCCCAGGACCTGCTGAATGCGGTACAGTTGGTCCAGGTCGCTGTCACCCGGGAAGAGGGGCTCGCCATCCAGCAGCTCACCCTATGACAGGAGGGGAGAGGAGGGGAGAGGCTTAGGGGGGGGAGGCGTAGGGAGGGGGAGAGGGGAGGAGTAGGGAAGGGGGGAGGGGGGAGTAGGAAGGGGGAGAGGGGAGGAGAGAAGGGGAGGGGAATAGGGGCTCGCCATCCAGCAGCACACCCTGTGCAAGCACAGGAGAGGAGGGGATGGGAGGGGAGGGGGAGAGGAGTAGAGATGGGGAGAGGAGAGGAGTTGAGAGGAAGAGAGGAGGGGAGGGGACGGGGAGGGGGAGTGGAGAGGAGTAGGGAGGGGAAGAGGGGCACGCCATCCAGCAGCTCACCCTGTGAAAGTAGAGGAGAGGAGGGGGGTAAGGGGTTAGCAGAAGTCAGCTCACTCTGAGCGAGTAGAGGAGATGAGGGAGGGGGAGATGGTAGGTATAGGTAGGGGAGTAGGGGTAGCAGAGGTCAGCTGGACCTATAGAGGTGAGGATGGGGAGAGGAAGGGGCTCGGTAAGACAGGATCAGCTAAGTCTGTGCGAGTAGAGGCGAAATGAGGAGGGGGGACGAAGGAAAGGGTCAGCTCTGCCTGCACGAGGATTGGGAGGGGGAGAGGAGAGGGGTAGACAGGAGAGGAGAAGGGCTTCTCCCCACTGTAGCATGCATAACTCCCAGCCCAGCCGTCCATGAATTCCATTTGCCCCCATTCTTTTGACTATAATCACCACTGGGCAGATGACAACGCATGTGTCTAAGAGTGCGCTATATACGTACTGCGTGCCTGGGCACCCAGTGCGACGTACCGCATTCAATTGCACCAGCATGAGGCAGATGATGGCCCACATGTCTATGAGCGCGCTGTACATGTGCTGCGTGCATGGACGCCCTGTACATGTACTGCGTGCATGGACGCCCTGTATAAATAAACAGACAAATTATATGCCCTGAGGCGTGGGTTAAGGAAGCCACCCGTTCGGCCGTAGCACTAGGTGAGCTACCATAGATGCAGCCCTGTATAGTGTACATGTACTGCATGCATGGGCACGCCATACATTGCCCTGCATTTCATTGCACCCACCATGAGACAGCCGACAGCCCACATGTCTATGGGCGCGCTGTACATGTACTGCACTTGTTCCCCGTCCAGTTCCTGGAAGGGCGGCCCCAGCAGCAGCTCTGGGGCGCGGTACCATCTTGTGGCCACGTAGTCCGTCAGGGGCTCGCCTGGACCGTTGAGGTAACGTGCAAAACCTGAAGTGTGGGAGGAGGGGAAGAAGCCACAGCTAGATAAGAATCACGATTGGAATCAATGGGAGCCCATTGGTATCGTCTGGGGGGCTCTCAGGGCGTCAAGGCATGTGCAAAACCTGGGAGCAAGGCCTGCAGCAAGAGGAGCGGGAGGAATGGGAGAGGCCACGGCCGAATAATAATCACAATGGGAATCAATGGGGGCTCGTTGGTTTTGTCTGTGGGGCTCTCGGCTCGTCAACGTGTCCAAAACCTGTGCGCAAAACTAGTGTGCAAAACCTGCAGCGGGAGGAGCGGGCGGTGCGGGCGAAGACAGCATGAATTGATAGGAATCGTGATGTGCTCTTCCGTGTGTTTGTTGTAGCGTGCAAACTGCAAAGCCATGACGGGCAAGAGGATGATTTCCTGCCAGGGCCTTTTGAGTTTTATAGAGCAGGATAGGTGGGAGTAGCGAGAGGCACTCCCCCTTGTATGATGGCGGGCTCCCGGAAAGTTCCAGAGTGGGTCCCCAGCAGGTGGGCTTTCAGAAAGTGGGCTACTGAAAGGTGGGCTTCTCAAAGGTGGGCTACCGAAAGGTGGGCTTCCGGAAGGTGGGCAACCGAAAGGTGGGCTACTGAAAGGTGGGCTTCCGAAGGGTGGGCTTCCAAAAAGTGGGCTTCTTGAAGGTAGGCTTCTTTAAGGTGGGCTACCGAAAGGTGGTCTCCTCAAAGGTGGGCTTCTTTAAGGTGGGCTACCGAAAGGTGGGCTACCAAAAAGTGGGCTTCCGAAAGGTGGGCTTCTTGAAGATGGGCTACCAAAAGTTGGGCTTCCAGAGCGAACTACCAGCGGGTTTTGCACTGCTGGAGGTGATGATGAGAAGAAATGAGGTATTGCACATGTCTAGCCTAAGCCTTAAAGCCTAGACCAGAAAACCCAGAGACCAAAACTCTGAGTCATATGGCCTACACCCTCCACGGGTTTACTCTCCACCTGTTTACCCTACCCTCATAACCTAGAAGCCCTGTGGGTCCCACTCATGTCACACAGCTTGAGGAAGCCTGAGCCCTTATCCTTTCACCAACCAAACCCTACATCTTTAATTCTTGACCGCGGCGGTGCTCATTCAAGCCTTACAGATCGAGGCAGCCAAAACCTGAACCCTCGACGTTAGACCCTTATCCTTTGAATCGGGTGAACCGGGTTGCGTGGCACTCACCAAAATCACACAGCTTGAGGCAGCCCTGCTCGTCCACCAGCAAGTTCTCCGGCTTTATGTCGCGATATACCACATTCTGCAGCAAAGGTGTTGCAGGTATGTTCATGCTTCTGCTAGGCTGGCAGCAAGCAACAACACTCATGCCAGGCTGGCGGGAATCAACAACACAATCTTGTCCGAGTGATGCAGTGCTGCAGTGCTGCAGTAAGTACATTCTGGACTGCCAGCAACAGGCCCGCAGAAAAAGCCGCTCAGGGTTGTTGCGGATCCCCGGCAAAGAAATGCACGGCAGCCCGCAATGCATGCCTCAGTGTGTACGGGGTGCGCAATAAATGCCCCCGTGAAGTTCATTTGGCTACAAGGAGTTCAAGCCACAGATGGGTGAGCCCTAAGGCTGTGTTTCCACTGGCGATTTTGGATTCCTTAATCGGGGTTGGTTGAAATGCAGTTGGTCGCGAATAATTCCTTAATCCGTTTGGTGTTTCCACTGAAATCGGACTGGAACCAACGAAGAAATGCTACAGCCAACTGTTGCGCTGCCCCAACAGGATCCAGATCGGACCTGAAATGGAACGAATCCTCTTGCATGGCGACATCAAGCGGTCGAAAGTCTGCACAATGGTGCAACATGCATAGCAATGGCGCCACATGCTTACACGACTAAGCTTCTTCGCAAATCCAGAAGGAAACTACTCAAACGCGGGAACTAGTCCGTTCGCGTTGTAAAACACAGGCCTGGTGCGCTGCCGCCATCCATTATGCACCGATTACGCACTGATGATGCACCTTTGCGATCTCCGCACCACAAGTGCCGCCTCTGGTTTCTATCAGACAAGTAAAATAGCGGCGATACGATTCAAAGATATTTAGCGTTGTGAGCACATAGTGACCAAGTAGGCAACCAACTTTCGGATTAAGCTAATCCTGGTCCTCGACGAGGATTAAGCTATTCTTTTTTCGGAGGCTTAATCCGTCCTTAATCCGCGTCGGTTGCCGTCGGTTGCCTCCTCCAGCGTCCTTAGGCTGTGTTTCCATTGGCTGTTTTGACGTCGGGGTGGGTTGCCAGCTAGGCGCCAGCTGTGCCACCCCGACGAAAACGTTTCCATTGGACGTCGAAACACGACCGGCATTAATACAGTCGACGGTTGGTTTCCCAGACTCATCTGCCCAAACTTACCCAAATCCACTTCGGGTCCGAGACCCGAAGTGAGTTTGGGTGACATCCACCCCAAACGCCAGCTGGACAATACTTCGCAGCCTTGTTCTTTGAGCCCTGTGCTCATTCTCCTGTGTTCATACCGCTGATAAACTCTGATGGTTCGATGGAAGTCGACTGGCTGTCCCGGCACACGGAAGGCCACGTGACGATTTTCTACCCCGTCGTTGCGTTGCAGCATGCGCGACTGAACCGAAATAAAGCAATAGTATACGTAAGCACCACTGGTTGCTTTGATCTACGTGTTCAAGCTACATAGGTGCAGAAATTTCAAAAGAGCGTTGCCAGCTGCGCACAATGCCACGACGCATGGACAAGCCGATAGCGCGATTCGTTTTGCAGCAGCACAACAAACGCGACATAACAACTACCAAGGAATGCTGCGACATTTCGAAAATCTTAGCCTGCGAGGTTCTTGAATGCGAATCGGCCACCCCGGACATGCAATGGAAACGAAGGCCGGATTTTTCTGTGGTGGTCTCCACCTCGGGCTTAAACCTTGGCGCGGACCGAACAAAACCGACCTGCCCGACTGCTCACCTCAAACTCCAATGGAAACACAGCCTTAATCCGAGTCGGTTGGATGAGGAATCGCCAGTGGAAACACGGTCTAAGTTACTCCATCAATCCAATTCTTCGAAGAAGACCAACAGCCTGTTTCTGATTGACTGCGGAGAAAAAAAAATGTACGACGGTCTAATGGCCTGCGGAAGAATTCCGCAGAGGTCGTTTCTGATTGGACCCTGCGGAGCGTGGTTGTCCAGGGCATAGGTCGTACACATGGCTGCCGATTTTGAATCGCTTTGGTGTCTATCTCCTATTCTTTCGAGTCGACTAAGTCCTGCTCGACACCATGCCGCATTTCTACCTGCTCTGCTGCATCTGCTGATTCGCTCGCTGTGCTTCATGAAAGGCGCGGCCTGACGCGGCCCATGTCCAGGGGTGCTCACACGACCACCTCCCGATACGGCCATGAGCAGAAAAATATGGCGATTCTAGTAGACAATTAATATCAGTTCGAAGGCCTAAAATCTTTCCGCAGACTGTGGAAGTTCCGAGGAGGGGGGGGGTCCTCGGAAAAAGGCCGCACGTGGGTCTTCTAAAGGCCTGCGGAGCAGTTCCACATACCCCGTTTCTGTACGACAGGGCCTGCAGAGGAGTTCCGCAGTCAATCAGAAACAGGCTGCAAGCCCGCACAATTTCGGGGACGAACCAGTTGAAATCGTTAAATATTGTTGAACACAAATGATATTTATGTGGGATTTTGCTTGTGCCTTTATATCCCCCCTTCAATGCTCTCCTTCGCCCCCATGCCAACATATTTTCAGGCTCCTCGCAGTCTCGCACCCTCTCGTGGTTCATACCGCCCGGTTCAGCTTCCACCCACCTTCAATGCCCCAGCTTCCCCCTACTTTCCCCCCAGCTTCCTCGCACCTTCTCATGCACGTATGTCATGACGGAGCACAGCTGGTACATGATGAGGCGCATGGCCTCGTGGTTCATACTACCCGGCTCAGCTTCCACCCATCTTCACTGCCCCAGCTCCCCCTAGTTTCCCCCCAGCTTCCTCACACATTTTCATGCACATAGGTCATGATAGAGCACAGCTGGTACGTGATCAGGCGCACGGCCTCGTGGTTCATGCTGTCCTGCTCAGCTTCTACACACCTTACCTACCCTGACCCCAGCTTCCCCACAGCTTCCTCCTACCTTCTCATGCACCTATGTCTCCTCGCACCTTCTCGTGCAGCTATGTCCCCTGCCTATGTCCCCTCACCTATGTCTCCTCGCCTACATACCTTCTTATGCACCTGTGTCACCTTGCAACTTCCCTACCCCGCCCCCCAGCTTCACCCCAGCTTCCCTGCCCCAACTTCCCCCCAAATTTCATGTGCGTGCGACGTATATCATCATGATATTATCATGGCAAGGTACGTTCATGACAGGGCACACTGCCTCGTGGTTCATGCCGCCCAGTTCAGCTTCCACCCAACCTCCCTGTCACAGCTCCCCCCCAACTTTGCCCCCAGGTTCCTCACACCTAATCATGCAAGTATGTCATGACGGAGCACAGCTGGTACATGATGAGGTGTACAGCTTCGTGGTTCATACCACCCGGCTCGGCCTCCACAGTCCACCCATCTTCCCTGTCCCAGCTTCCCCCTACTTTCGCCCCAGCTTCCTCGCACCTTCTCATGCACGTATGTCATGACAGAGCACAGCTGGTACATGATGAGGCGCACGGCCTCGTGGTTCATGCCGCCGGGCTCAGCTTCCAACAGCTCCAGGAGGTTGCAAGGCACAAACTCCATGACAATGAACAGACGGTCGCGGACATAGAACTCGTCAACCAGGCCAACCACGTGGGGATGCTGCAGGGTTAGGGTTGAGGGTTCATACCTTAGACCGGTCAGGTGTGGATGCCAAAGGGGTTGGTAACAAGTTGTTCTGAGCTTGTGGTTAAGGCTTCCAGGGATCGAAACGCAAAGGGCCATGGATGGAAACTGCTGGAGGGACGATAAATATGAGGGTTGGGGAGACAGGGGAGCTGTTTGTGGTCTACAGGTGCATCTTCCGGTGAGGGATTTGTGAGGAGCAGTGTGGGATCAGACAAGCTGTACTGGCACTCTGGCAGGCACATCATCCGTCTCTCAAGATGTCTCTCGGAGTCTCAGCTCAGTAATCCATGTAGCGCACTCAATGCCCATTGCTCTCCCGAGCTGCCCACTGCTCGCCAGAACCCCAAACCCTGAACCGTAAACCCTCAACTGATTGAACGCACCTTCCATAGCTGGCTTAACACATGCTGTGTTACTCACTTGGAGGGCCCGCAGAAGGGCCACTTCTCTACGGCTGTTTCTCTTGACGTCTTCGGCATCCGGGTCATCATCCTGCGGGGTAGAGGGAATAAAGCCAGGTTTGAGGGATCCAAATCCTACAGGGTAGAGGGAACACAGCCAGGTTTGAGGGATCCAAATCCTACAGGCCAGAGGGAACACAGCCAGGTTTAAGGGATCCAAATCCTACAGGGCAGAGGGAACACAGCCAGGTTTGAGGGATCCAAATCCTACAGGGCAGAGGGAACACAGCCAGGTTTGAGGGATCCAAATCCTACAGGGCAGATGGAACACAGCCAGGTTTGAGGGATCCAAATCCTACAGGGCAGAGGGAACACAGCCAGGTTTGAGGGATCCAAATCCTACAGGGCAGAGGGAACACAGCCAGGTTTGAGGGATCCAAATCCTACAGGGCAGATGGAACACAGCCAGGTTTGAGGGATCCAAATCCTACAGGGCAGAGGGAACACAGCCAGGTTTAAGGGATCCAAATCCTACAGGGCAGAGGGAACACAGCCAGGTTTGAGGGATCCAAATCCTACAGGGCAGAGGGAACACAGCCAGGTTTGAGGGATCCAAATCCTACAGGGCAGAGGGAACACAGCCAGGTTTGAGGGATCCAAATCCTACAGGGCAGAGGGAACACAGCCAGGTTTGAGGGATCCAAATCCTACAGGGCAGAGGGAACACAGCCAGGTTTGAGGGATCCAAATCCTACAGGGCAGATGGAACACAGCCAGGTTTGAGGGATCCAAATCCTACAGGGCAGAGGGAACACAGCCAGGTTTAAGGGATCCAAATCCTACAGGGCAGAGGGAACACAGCCAGGTTTGAGGGATCCAAATCCTACAGGGCAGAGGGAACACAGCCAGGTTTGAGGGATCCAAATCCTACAGGGCAGAGGGAACACAGCCAGGTTTGAGGGATCCAAATCCTACAGGGCAGAGGGAATAAAGCCAGGTTTGAGGGATCCAAATCCTACAGGGCAGAGGGAACACAGCCAGGTTTGAGGGATCCAAATCCTACAGGGCAGATGGAACACAGCCAGGTTTGAGGGATCCAAATCCTACAGGGCAGAGGGAACACAGCCAGGTTTGAGGGATCCAAATCCTACAGGGCAGAGGGAATAAAGCCAGGTTTGAGGGATCCAAATCCTACAGGGCAGAGGGAACACAGCCAGGTTTAAGGGATCCAAATCCTACAGGGTAGATGGAACACAGCCACGTACATATTCTCCAATGCGATGCGCAGCTCAGTTGGTAGAGCCATGCCTTTGCAAGGCATGGGCTGCGCGTTCTCAACCTCATCAGCTGAAGGATTCTTTCAACCGCTTTGAGGCACTTGCTTGCTGTTAACCTTTGGATGGGTGCATGCATGGCACCTATTTCGTGAATTCATGAGATCATGAGCCAGGCCAGCAGAAAGCTGCTGCAGCAGGAGTGCATCCTCACCCCATAGCCATCCGAATACCTGCAAGAGGTGTGGAGGCGCCTCATGCCTCAGGGGGAGAAGGAGAGTGCTGCACAGGTTTCAACCCTCTACCCCACTCCCCGAAGTCACTCTCTGCCTATCAGAATGTCCCCTTTCCTCTTTCCTTCTATCCCTTACTTTCTCCATAGAGACCCTCTTGTCTATCGAAATTCCCGTTTTTCTCTTTTCACTCACCTCGATCTTGAACGACTTGATCGCCACGTGTTTGCCGCCTCCGCCCAGCACCTCGCACTTCATGACCAGGCCGTAAGCACCCTCGCCCACCACCTGCTGAACCATGTACTTGCGCCCGAGGATGCGCACGCCGTCCACCACCACGTCGTTCTCGGCGGTGGGGTCGCTGCCGCCGCCACCGACACCGCGCTTTGACCTGGCCGCGACAGCTGCTGGTGACAGCTCTATCCGCTCGACACCCTGGGGGAGAGAAAGAAAGAGTTCAGCTTGAGGATTCACTCGAAACCCTAGGGGAGGAAACGGGGGTCAGCCTAGGGATTTCTCGACACCCTGGGGGAGAAAGAGTGATGGATTCAGAATTGAGATTTGAAGGTGCGCACAACACCCTGATTGGGATAAAGGGTTTAGGGTTGAGAGTTTATTCAATGCCTTCAATGGTAGGGAGGGCTTTCATTTAGGGCTATGAGTTTAGGGCTCAATCCAAAATGTGTGTGACAGGGAGAATTGAGGGTTCAGGTTAAGGGTATTGTGTTTTTCGTTCAGCGTGAAGAGCTCGTTCCACACCCCGTGTGGGAGGGAGGGTTTAGGGATCAGAGTTAAGAGTTCAGGGCTCGCAACACAATCTAGGCGGAAAGGCAGTTGTGGTTTCTCTCAACATGTCTGAGCTGTTACTCAGCCATCTAAGCAAATCTGAACTGTAATTCGGCGATTTCACTCCTGGGGACACCAACAGCACCTCCATCTTCCGCCCAGGCCAGGGGGGCCCGGTGTAGCTAGCCCATGATGAAGTAAGAGGTGCAAGCCAGTACGCACATATTGTGCAAGATGCCCGTAGTGGCCTGCGCCCCATACTTCAAGATGCGGTGATAACAGTTCAGCCATTTTACTCCCGGGGAAACCAACTAGGCGTCCATCTTCTGCTCAGGCCAGAGGAACTTGGCACACCTAGCCCTGCAGCTTGGGTCAGTGGCCGTGTGCCAGTCAAGTTATGGTCCCCATCGGCCCAGTGATGGCCATCCAGGAAAGAAAAAAGCTAGGCCCCGTGGGTGGCGTGAGAGTTAAGGAAACAGCGCTGCTTAGGCCGAAGCCACATCCGCGCCGTTACCCAGTGATGGCCATCCACCATCTGTTGCCAAAAGCGGCATGATATGCTCCAAATTACTAGCGGTGCTCTCACCCCAGGGGACACCGACAGCACCTCCATCTCCCCATCCTGATCGAAGCAATACTCGCTGTCCTCCCCGGCCGGCCACTGGTCGTCGTCCCCCTCCTCCTCGCTTCCACTCAGGGACGGGGAGTTGCAAAACTGGCGCCAGGTGGCCCCGCCGCCAACCCCGCCGACCTTGGCCACGATGCGGAACGCGGGCGGCGTCGCGGCGCGGTCAATGTCTGCGCGCGTCGGCGCCGACTGCGGGTGCATGTGGTACTCAGCCCGCAGCTGCATCAGCGGAGGCGGTAGCGGCAGCGGCGGCCCAATGCCGCAGCTGCCCTGTGCTCCTGCCGCCTCGTCGACGACGTCCAAAGCTGTTCCTGCGGGGTGATGTTCTCTCCGTCCGCCCAGCAGCTCCTCGCCGGAGGTGGACACAGCTATCAATGCGGCTGCAGGCTCTCGGCTCTTCGGTGCATGCGACACCGAGGTGCTGTGCAGCAGTTTCCCGGCAGCTGCCGGCGGCAGCAGGGGCCTGCTGGAGGACGACACGTACGACGACGACGCTGAGGCGGGGCAAGGTGCGCAGCCAACGAAGCGCTCGGCGGCTTGCGGCGGCGGCGCCGCCGCTGCTGTAGAACAGAAAGAGGAGGTCTTCCCCAGCCTGCTGCCAGGCCGGGCCCCTGCTGCCTCCTGTCCCTCCAGTTGCCCTAGCACATCCTCCAGTATCCTGTCGACGGTGCTACCGCCAGACCTCTGCGAGGAGCAGTCAGAGGACACGGCGCGGCGCGTGGTTGCAGACTGCAAAAGGCCTCGGCTGTTGACCGACGATGTTCTTCTGGGCCAGCCCTGCTGCTGCTGCTGCTGTGTATCGATCAAAGGGTCGGGCCTTCTCGTGTTTGTTAGGACTGGGGCCGGCGTGTCCTCCTCCTCCTCCTCCTCCTCTCCCTCCTTCAGTCCGTGTGCTGCCAGGTCGCTTTCATCGTACCGCTCTGCGCCGGAGCTGAACAGACTGCTGCCCCCGCTTTGCTCGGGGCTCAGCAAGCACTTGCTGCCCTCAGCCTCTAACGCACCCGCTGGCGCCCCATCCTGCCCGGCTGCTCCCTGCTCCCCACTCGTGCCTAGCACCTCCTGGACCTCGAACACAAAGTTGGGGGGGAGGCGCGGCTCGAGCGTGTCACTATCGGGCACTGTCCAGACATCAACTCCCGAAGAGGGTGGAGCGGCGGCGGCCCACCGGGTGCCGTTTGGTGAAACTTGCGGGGGCGTCGATGCACGGTTGCCGCCAGGCGGTGGCCTTCCGCCGCCGATCGGCGGCAGCGTCGTCGGCGTCACCGGGCGCGGCTGCGAGTGGGACCCCGCTGTTGCGGCGGGGAGCCCAGTGACGCTGTTCCTTCGAGTGTACATCGGCGTGCGCAGCCCGGCGCGGAGCGCGTCTGTAGAGGCAGACGCACCGCCGCCGCCCGGCGGCGGCGGGACCGCCGCCGCATCCTGCGGCGCGCCGGCCGCTGAGGCAGCAGCGAGTCCAGGCGTCAACCACGACGAGGAGGAGGACGCGATCAGGGCACGGGGAGCCTCAACGGCCGGCGGCGTTGGCGGCTGCGGCAGTAAGGACGCCAGCAGCTCCTGCGGCCTCAGAGTGCGAAGGGGACCAGCCGCCTTTTGCTTGAACTTCATCTGCAAAATAAAAAAGGTGCCCATGCTGGAGTCAAGCTCTATACTGCTCAGGTAAAATTATGCTGCTCAGGGATGTGGTGCTGCTGAGCATCAGCAACCCTCTCCTGATGAGGACACTGGACATTTTCAAGGACACAACAGCAGGACCCTGGTACACACAAAAGCAGGACCATTGTTCACACAGAAGCAGGACCCTTGTTCACACAGAAGCAGGACCCTTGTTCACACAGAAGCAGGACCCTTGTTCACACAGAAGCAGGACCCTTGTTCACACAAAAGCAGGACCATTGTTCACACAGAAGCAGGACCCTTGTTGACACAGAAGCAGGACCCTTGTTCACACAGAAGCAGGACACTCGTTCACACAACAGCAGGACCCTTGTTCACACAGAAGCAGGACGCTCATTCACACAGAAGCAGGAGACTCTTTTTGTAATGCATGTATTGATCCCTTCTCCCTTAAAAGAGCCCCTAAAGGAAAACCCCTAAAAGGAGGGGATAATGTCATGCATTCCAAAGCATGCTGTGCCCTATCCACTGGCCGTGGTTACACATCATACCGTAGATTCGAATTGCGTGCTTCCTCACAAATAACATTGTCTAGGGGATTCGTAGAAATACTTCCCGTATTCTCAATTGTCAACGCCAGTTTCATTCGGAAATGTCCCGTTTGCAATGCCCTTCCTTTATCTCAATACCCCGTCCCCTCGGCAGCGCTCTTCCCAATTGTTAGACCCCGTCCCCTGTACAGTGCCCTTCCTAAATGTTTTAACCCTTTACCCCCTGTGCATGCCTACCTTTGCTGGCTTCAGCCTAGGCAGCGCTGCCATCTCCTGCTTCATCTCCTGCACAAGATCCGTCAGTCCGTGTTGCAGCAATGAGGTCTTGTCCTGCAGTAGACGGCTCGTGTCCTCCGAGGTAAACAGCCGCTCGGTGGAAATCAAGGCTTCTTTGAGCGGGCCGGCCTTGGCAGTGGCTGCCGTGGTTGCGGTAGCGGGGTCGGAAGAGGCGGAGACTTCAAGCGTGAGGTAATGTTGGCCTGATGCTGCCGAGCGGGCGGCGGCGGCAGCGGACTCTTCAACGGCGGCAGCGGCGGCTGCAGCCTGGTCCCTCCTGTGCTCCCCCTCCTGCTGCATCTGCAGCGTTTGGGGCGGCGGCCCCAGCCCGTGCAGCAACGGATTGCTGCTACCATTGTACATCCCCGTCGACTTTGCAGAGACCCTCGGTGCCGCCTCAGCCGCCGCATTGAATGAGGCGGTCAAAGAGGTGCTCTCCATACCGCCAGGTGTGAAGAGGCGTAGCACGGGATTGTACCGCGCAGGGAGCGGCTTTGCGGGCACTCGCTGCTGGCTTGCATACAGAGGGTACTGCCGACCGCCGCCGCCGGCGGCGGTGGCGGCGGCAGCGGTGGACGGCGGCGGCGCATAGTGGTGGTGTTGGTAGTGGTAGTGGGAATTCGTCTGCCTCTGGTTGACCAGCCCGCCGTACTTGGACGTCATGTACGCTTGCGCGACCGGCGCGGGCCGCGCGGGAAGGGAGCTGTGCATCATTTTGAACGGCTCAACCGGGTGCGACTGCTGCGCCGGTGCGCCGGTCAAGCCGGCACCCCAGGTCGATGCCAATAGCATCGTCTGGCCACTCGACGCATTTGTCGGCGGCGACGAGGTGTTGCCGTTGCCGTAGCCTGCCGCGTGCTGAGGGGAAGCCCAGGCGTTGCTGTTGCCGTGGCCCGCCGCGTGCTGCGACGGCAAGGGCGGCCCTTCAGCCATCGACGACGTGATAGCCTGAGATGCGAACAGGCTGCGTGGGGGCGAGTGCGAGTTGGTGGCGCCCACAGCCGCGCCAACAATCACGTGGCTCGTTGCCACATGGCTCGGGTGGCCGAGGAGTGGCCGGCTGGCGGGCGGGTAGATCGAGGCCACGTCGCGCGGCAGAGTCGGCGGCATGAAGTTGTTCAGCTTCTGTACAGGAGGGTGGTAGGTCACATATATGGTGTGGAGGATTAGTAAGAAAGAAAGTCACGTCATGTGGGTGGTGTTAGGGCATATTGATGTGGGGCGTTAATAAGAAATAAAGCGACGCCCTGTGGGGGGTGGTAGGGCACATAGGTGTGGGACATTATAAAGAAAGAAAGCTACACTTTGCGTGAGGCGGTAGGAGGGTTAAGGGGAACAGCGGCACAGCACAGCCTGGGTCAAAGCCACATCCGCTCCGTATGTGAGGGCGTACACATTCACCTAGTTGCATCAGGCATCCAACAACACTGTTGTGCTGGTGGGTGGTTGGGCGGGAGGCACGCCAGCGCTTACGACATAGCACCAGCCGTTTTCCTGCTGCGCCACTCCGGAAAACATTATGAATGTGGCCAGTAGTCAAGAGAATGGTGACATGAAAAAACCAAGGCGTTGGACTCATCACATATCGGAGGGTTCAGGGTTCTTATTGGGGGTATCTCTGGAAATACGCCAAACACTACACACAGGCACTGGAAATCACAAAATCCGACGGGAGTTGAGGGGGTGACATTGCAATAGCAACTGATATATTTTCACTGGTGTCGTTTTGACTGTTTGGGAAGTAAGACAATTTTAGGTTTGCCGATACATGAGTACCGGTACCGTTGATTAATGAATTAAATGACTTGCCTCCATAATTTTTTGCATGCTTTGGGGTTATGTCACATTACATGCATAACATGCATCGAGATCCTTATGCCAAATTTGTGTGAAGGATGCTGGTGCAGAAAGATGGTAACAGTGCGGATGTGGCTCCAGCCCCAAGCTGTGCTGATGCCTTAACCCACACGCCCCTGGAAGGGCGTAATTTTCTTTCTTTCTTTCTTTCTGGTGTGGATGTAGGGCAGAATGGGATCAGTGTGATGCCCGAGGCTGTGAGACAAAGAGGCGAAGGAGGCAATGGCTGTCGCCATCTGTCACAGCCTTGCATGGGTTCACAGTTTTGAATGTTTCAAAATCCGAGCATTTCTGTAAATGGTAATTTATGATTTAAATCTGAACAGTTATGTGCATGATTTACATGTTCGAATTTTGAATGCCAGTACCAGAACCGGTTCATTTTCCAGTCTTGCCTGATGGGGGGTCACACAAAAAAGCTTACCCCCCATCACCCCAAAAATGTTTAACAACCCTGGCTGCCCCTCCTCCTCCCGCCTTGGGAACTTGGTCAAACCTTAATAATAAGTCTATATATAAAACGAGAATTCTGGAGGGGGACTGGGGACAATTTGAATCAGCTCAGGGTAGGACTCAATGCTCTCATTCAGCTCTACAACTTTGGGATGTTGGGGTATTGGGGTACACACTTTTTGCCCCCCCCCCCCCCCCTTCCCCCCCCCCCCCCTCGGTCTTGCCCTGACATGAACCCGAGAGAAGGGTCATGTATGAATAAAGCACCACAAGGAGTCGACCAAGGCAGTCACCCATTCAGTCATATCATTTGGCAGGCCAGGGAGGTGAACCAACCTCTACATCTCCGGACCCAAGTCACACCCATCAGCACGCCAGCGGGCAGCTGGACACATAGCTTATGCACATTATGTCGAGCCCTTCATCCCTCCCCTCCCCCCCTTTCTGACGCACTCACAGACACAAACAGAGAGCATCACACACACACACAGACACAGACACACATACACAAACAGACAGGGACACAGGCACACACACACACATGCTGATATGGCTCGCACCTTATAAGGCGGCTTTCTGGCAGACGGTGCGTTTTGCAAGGAAGACTCGACGAGGCTCCGAACCACGTGCGGCATGATGATATTGATCCTGACCTTGTGGCCAGGGAAGGCGCTGGTGTACGGGGGCTTGGGGCTCATGACCTGGGACCGCTCTTGCAGCAGGGACGACGCGAGCCCTAGCGGTAGGCTGTTGGATACAGAGGGGTAGAAGGCCTGTCGGGATCATGGGAGGGTAGGGGAGCGGGGGTGGGGGCAAGCGGTTGGACACGGAGGGGTAGAAGGCCTGTCGGGATCATGGGAGGGTAGGGGAGCGGGGGTGGGGGCAAGCGGTTGGACACGGAGGGGTAGAAGGCCTGTCGGGATCATGGGAGGGTAGGGGAGCGGGGGTGGGGGCAAGCGGTTGGACACGGAGGGGTAGAAGGCATGTCGGGATCATGGGAGGGTAGGGGAGCGGGGGTGGGGGCAAGCGGTTGGACACGGAGGGGTAGAAGGCCTGTCGGGATCATGGGAGGGTAGGGGAGCGGGGGTGGGGGCAAGCGGTTGGACACGGAGGTATAGAAGGCATGTCGGGATCATGGGAGGGTAGGGGAGCGGGGGTGGGGGCAAGCGGTTGGACACGGAGGGGTAGAAGGCATGTCGGGATCATGGGAGGGTAGGGGAGCGGGGGTGGGGGCAAGCGGTTGGACACGGAGGTATAGAAGGCATGTCGGGATCATGGGAGGGTAGGGGAGCGGGGGTGGGGGCAAGCGGTTGGACACGGAGGGGTAGAAGGCATGTCGGGATCATGGGAGGGTAGGGGAGCGGGGGTGGGAGCAAGCGGTTGGACACGGAGGGGTAGAAGGCATGTCGGGATCATGGGAGGGTAGGGGAGCGGGGGTGGGGGCACGCGGTTGGACACGGAGGGGTAGAAGGCATGTCGGGATCAAGGGAGGGTAGGGGAGCGGTGGTGGGGGCAGGCAGTTGGACAAGGAGGGTTAGAAGGCCTGTCGGGATAACAGGAGGGGAGGGGAGCGGGGGTAGGGGGCAGGCGGTTGGACACACAAGGGTTAGAAGACCTGCCAGAGAGAGAGCAGGGAAGGGGAGGGGGGGAGGAGACAGGCTCTTAGACACAGAAGGGTACTAGACCCACGGAAGAGCGCGTTGTGATGGGGAGCGTGGGGAGGGAGAGACAGGCTATTGGAATCAGAGAGTTGCAAGGCATGTCAGGATCACAGGAGGGGAGCGGAAGGCTTTTGGTAACGAGTGGGTCGAAGGCCTTTAGAGATAGCGGGAAGATAACACTAGGCCTGAAGTGAGATCTCTATCCCCCCTCTAGGCCTAAAGCGAGATCTCCCACCTTTTAGACCCAAGGGGAGATCTCCCCACCCTCGCCCCTCTAGACCCAGGGGGATGCCTCTCCCCCATCTCTAGACCCAAGGGGAGATCTCTCCACCCTCTAGACCCAGGGGCATGTACTCCCCCCCCTCTAGACCCAAGGGGAGATCTCTCCCCCCTCTAGACCCAGGGGGATGTACTCCCCCCCCTCTAGACCCAGGGGGAGATCTCTCCCCCCTCTAGACCCAAGGGGAGATCTCTCCCCCAGCTAGACCCAAGGGGAGATCTCTCCCCCCTCTAGACCCAAAGGGAGATCTCTCCCCCCTCTAGACCCAAGGGGAGATCTCTCCCCCCTCTAGACCCAAGGGGAGATCTCTCCCCCCTCTAGACCCAAGGAGAGATCTCTCCCCCCTCTAGACCCAAGGAGAGATCTCTCCCCCCTCTAGACCCAAGGGGATATCTCTCATCCCTCTAGACCCAAGGGGAGATCTCTCCCCCCTCTAGACCCAAGGGGAGATCTCCCATCCCTCTAGACCCAAGGGGAGATCTCTCCCCCCTCTAGACGGAAGGGGAGATATCTCCCCCCTCTAGACCCAGGGGGAGATCTCTCCCCCCTCTAGACCCAAGGGGAGATCTCTCCCCCCTCTAGGCCCAAGGGGAGATCTGTCCCCCCTCTAGACCCAAGGGGAGATCTCTCCCCCCTCTAGACCCAAAGGGAGATCTCTCCCCCCTCTAGACCCAAGGGGATATCTCTCATCCCTCTAGACCCAAGGGGAGATCTCTCCCCCCTCTAGACCCAAGGGGAGATCTCTCCCCCCTCTAGACCCAAGGGGAGATCTCTCCCCCCTCTAGACCCAGGGGGAGATCTCTCCCCCCTCTAGACCCAAGGAGAGATCTCTCCCCCCTCTAGACCCAAGGGGATATCTCTCATCCCTCTAGACCCAAGGGGAGATCTCTCCCCCCTCTAGACCCAAGGGGAGATCTCTCCCCCCTCTATACCCAGGGGGAGATCTCTCCCCCCTCTAGACCCAAGGGGAGATCTCTCCCCCCTCTAGGCCCAAGAGGAGATCTGTCCCCCCTCTAGACCCAAGGGGAGATCTCTCCCCCCTCTGGACCCAAAGGGAGATCTCTCCCCCCTCTAGACCCAAGGGGAGATCTCTCCCCCCTCTAGACCCAAGGGGAGATCTCTCCCCCCTCTAGACCCAAGGGGAGATCTCTCCCCCCTCTATACCCAGGGGGAGATCTCTCCCCTCTCTAGACGGAAGGGCAGATCTCTCCCCTTTCAGACCTTAGGGGGAGCCCCCCCCTAAGATCCAAGGGTTCATCTCTAGCCCTCTGGAACGAAAGGGGAAACTGGCCAAAACTGAGTCACACCAAGGTCCATGGGTGCAGATCCAGCCTCAGAGTAGCAGTCATGCCCCTAAGGGGTCTCCATTCTTAATATTCAAGAGCAGAAAACCTACTTTGGTAGGCCGCTGGGCAGCCACCACAGGGCCAATCGGGACCAAACCTTGATCAGCCTACGGCCAGTGGCCCTAGCTCAGAGGCATGCTTCACACCCTACCGAGGGCTATCATGTAGCTGAATTATAGCCAAAGTTATCCAAAATAAAGAGTGGCCTCCCTCTATGCCTCCCCGCTGATGCTGTCCTTCTGGATTATCCATTTAATTTGACTCAAACAGCAGGCACCTTGTTGCGCCGCACCCCCACTATCCTAGGTACAACGATGAAGCTGAAGTGTAGCTGAGCATGCTTCAAATAATATTGCCATGATCTCATGTTTGCATGCCTGCATGTGGAAATTGAGAGCGACCCCCTACCATGCGTGATGTCATGACTGCATGGCTGCATGCGGACATTGAGAGCGTCCCTTCCATGCGTGATGTCATGACTGCATGGCTGCATGCGGACATTGAGGGCCTCCCTGCCAAGCATGATCTTATGATCATGACTGCATGACTGCATGGCTACTCTTGGAAAATCAGCGCCTCCCAGCCATATGTGATCTACTGATCTCATGCCTGCACGTCTGCATGCCCATGTGACTGAATGCTGACAATCAGGGCCTCCCAGCCATGCTTCCCCAAAAGCCAAGCTCTGCAAGCGCCTGAACTATGCTATGCTTCCTCCTGCGCCCCCGCTCCCTAGCGCCTTCTTTCCATCTCTTTGCTCCTCCAGTGCTCGAGTCAGTCAGTGATGAAATATTTACATGTTGCATGCCGGCCTTCTGCAGGGAGTGGTGGCGGGGCATTCGCGGGGGTCGGTGTCTATAATGACCCTACTATGGTTATGAGGGACATTGTGTTCCTTACCCTGCGATGCTTGGCAAGGTCTAAGACCCATATTGAGCGTGATAAGATACCCTCCCCCCCCCTACGAGGGGGGGGGGTGTAACTCATGGCACAGTTACCAGCAACGAGTTAAGCAGCCTATCTCACACTAGTGACGGATACTACGGTATTGCCGCGAATGATTACATTGATAATTCGTTTATATCTGTTCCAATAGACCCGCTACAAGGCTTTTGGCCTGTTGCTTGCTGGACCTCAGGGAATAGTGGCGGTGGCCCATGTCTGATCCGCAGTAACTATCCCACTGTGTATATGCTTTACCTCCCCTCATAATTAACATATGCTAGGGGTGAGTTGCACATTGTCTTCCGAGATGTCAAACATCATTGCCGACTTTTCTGTAAGACATCGAGAGTTTTGGTTCATTATTTGCCCTGAGATCAGCATGTAGAGGGGAAATGAATTCATGTTTGAAGGAAGGGTATTGAAATCGGCGGTGACAGCCTCTGAAGAACATACATTTGCCCATCCCAATTTCTTTAGTATACTAGGTAACAACGCAGCATTGCCCCCTGTGTACTGCTGGCTGAACCGGAGAAATTGTTGGTGGTGGTCTATGCCCCAGACCTGCTGTACGCTCACCTGCTGCTTCCTGAGCCTGAGGGATTTCTGGTGGTGTTCATATCCCCTGCTCGCTGCACAACCACCTGTTGTTTGCTGAACTTCTGGGAGTATTGGTGGTGGTGGTGGTCCATGCCCCAGACCTGCCGCACGCTCACCGGCTGCTTGCTGAGCCCAAGGGATACTGTAACGTGGTACATGCCCCCTGCCTGATTCATGCTCACCTGCTGCTTGCTGAACTTCTGGGAGTATTGGTGGTGGTCCAGGCCTCCTGCCTGCTGCACACTCATGAACGCAGCGCGGCTCTTGCCATGTCCGTCCACCGGCGCATCAAAAGACATGTAAGGTCCCAGCGATGGGGTGGTCCACGTTCGCGGCGGTGAAGCATCAAACCTGCATGCACCATGCGACGAGTCAGCGCCATGCTGCCATGGCTGAAGATCGCAATGTTGTCTGCAGAGCAAGTCAGCTACAATTCAGCTACATGACGACCGCCTTCAGCCAGGGAGCATGGTGCAGCATGCCCCGTTGCTGAGGTCACCAGCCGTAGGCTGTTTAAGATTAGGTCCCAATCGGTGCAGCGGTGGCTGCCCAGCAGCACCCTCTCCTAATGTGGTATGGTGCATGCTGAAAATAACACTACTGCAGTGCTGCCATGGCCATCTGCTGCCCATTCCCCCAGGTGCCCGGGGGGGATGTGCGGGGCCTTACGAGTGCCTACCCTTGCTTATGCCCGCGAGGTCCTCCGACGTCGTTAGCCGGTATGCGGGGCAGTCGCTCCCCCTGATGCGGCTCCATCGTGCTGACGCCTCAAGCGTCCTCAGAGGGCTGAGTGCGGGAGGGTGTGCTATTGCATTTTCGACACGGCATGTATAATCTCAGTTCTGGAAGCATGACAGTTGAGCTTTTAAGCCATCGTGCTGCTCGTGCATCTCCCAAGCTTTGATGAATTATGCTCAAAACTTTCGAAGGTTTCGCCGGAACATCGTACGATTCATTCGTTAGTGAATTAAATTTATTGGCTAGCCATCAGATATTTGCAGCAGCAACAGGAGTCACCAGCTAGACAGCAATCGAAAGGCTGTACAGGTGAGTACTGCCTTGATGGTCGGTAACATTTGCTGGAAAATAGAGCACGTTTCAGGACTCCAGAACTTCCACCTGGCCTGGTTTATTATTATAATTAAATTAAGTGAACTATGTCCAGAAATAAGCCGAGATCGGAAGTAGATGCGCAGGTCGGTAGTAGATGCGCAGGTTTGCAGTGCCCAGTAAGGCCAATACCCACAGCCATGGACAGCATGGAGACTGACAGCCACATTCCATGGAATGCCACACCTAAAGCTCAAGAAGAGTCAGAGCCAAAGCACACGGAGAGCTGCTAATGCACGTGCAGAGCACACAAAGAGACCAGCAAACTGGACTGCTTCAATATAGGTATCCCCTGAACCCACTCAGGTGAAATCAGGTGTAAAATTATGCCATGATCAGATACCATACCCACCCCTGCAGCCTGCCCAGCTGGCCAGCTCTGAGATTCCAGTTCCGGCTGCGGGCATTCTCTGCACGGCATGGCGGCACGGTATGGCTTCCACCAATCCCGCTGTACCAGCTGGATCAGCAGCTCCTTGATGATCCTTCAGCTGGCGGGGTACGCCGGCCCCACAGCCTGGAGCAACCGCTGAAGCAGGCTGGACTGCGTCTTGTTATTGAGGCCTTGCTGCGGCTGGAGGTGGGTAGTGGGCACTAGTGGCCTACACCACAGCTCCGTAGTTGGCCGTATGCGCTGGAAGCTCGTTGGAACCCTGATACCCCGCTATGTCTCTTCTTTTGAGTTCAATAGACTGGCAAATGTGGAAAACAGTTATGAACTTGAAATATCTGAACTAAAGGTTGGAGCTTTGGAGCTAGACTGGAATCTGGCTGGAGGATAGTCTTGATAAATCAGCAAGCACACGCGTCTTGGATTCATTGCATATTTCAGGAGCCTTTTTGAGCTGGGCCCAGAGGTAAAATGTCATTACCGTACCGTATACTTATTTCAGGGTGCTTCACTTAAATAAAAGTTAGCTGCATCACAGCCAAGAGCCAGGCTTGGCTGGAATTTCCTACCATCTCTGGCCAGTAGCTATGCAGGGTAGGACACATCGCCATGTAAGAGGATAAGGTTTGCCGAAGGGGGTCTTGGCGATGCATTCCCTGGGCTACTGTGCCCCATACTTGTATGCCCAGTATGTGCTACAGAATAGCAAACCTTGAGCAGTTGCAATGGGCGAGTGGTTAGTCTGAGTGTTATGAGGGCTTTCCTATATTGACTACTCAGGGGCTCTATCTCTTATTATCCTCTTGTGCTCTCTTCTTCTGCTTGGATGTGCAATTTTTCTCTCGCAGGGCTATTGAAGGACACACCTCCGGCACCCAACTGGTAAGAACCCTGAATGCCCACTCACACACACACAAATGGACGTGGGGTCCTGATGTTGCAACATTTTCTTCACCGGGATCACTTTCGCAACAACCGGTCCTGAGTCCTGACCACTGGCCGTAGGCTGGTCAAGGCTTGGTCCCAAGTTCCCCAATGATGGCTAAAATATGGATTTGTGTGCAGTAAAATAAACACGGCCTTGATTCTCTCGCCCTTTCTTTCTTTTTGGCCTCCCTTCTGTTTCAAACCAGGCATGTGTCCCAGCCTTCAAGGCATTTAGGCTTTCAAGTTATCGTATGAGCAGGGCCCAGATAGAGGAGTGTAACGTCATTCACTACAATGTAAACTGGTGAGATCCGATGGGGGGAGACTTTCGAGACGGCAGGATCTTGAGCTGGCTGCCAGAGCCTCGCAAAACCTATGGCTAGCCCTTCGATGTGGCATCATCTGTGAGGTTCCGGTCTGGCACGGGGGTCAGGTTTTAGAGTTGACCCGAGTCTCAAAGTTTTGGGGTTGACGCCTGGGGCTGACGCGGATTTCGACGATACCGTTGTTGTGCGTGACAGATGTAACGCGTACTGGTATGGCGGTATCTGGCCAGCTTATCAACCGAATTCGCAAATCTTTCGCACGCAGTGCATCTGGGCTTCTATCAATTGAAGAAACACACACACGCGTACACACACAATGACGCAGCGTCCAGGGCGACGACGGCTCCGCGCCCAGAACATTCATCTGGTGCGGCCAAACCACCGGCCAAGCCGCGGGCACTGCCGAATAACTGGTGAGATTATTACCGATTTTCGTCCATCTCGACCGATCTGAAAAGAAAAGAAAAGAGAACGCCGATGCGGCGTGGATTTTGGGAAGTACAGGTTGACGAGACGCCCAAGCCCCGGTCTGTTTACCCTTATAGGGAGAAAGGAGGTATCGATCTCCCTTAAAAACGTACTTTTACTCTCCAACGTTTCAGTCAAATGACATGGCATTATTTGCCAACGTTCGCAAGTGAGTGACGTCATTTTTCCTAAGTCCGTCATCTTTGAAGAGGAGCGCATGCCATTAAATTCTTGCATTACTTGTTATTTATCGACCTCGATTCCGATCGTACCAAGTGCCCAGAGGGCCTCCATAAAAGCGGGGGTATTGCAGGCGAGGGTGGACTAATCGCTGCTGCAGCCCATCCTGATGAGGAGCGATTATCTAAAGCTGCCGGTACTACTTTTACTGGTACGAAGCGTGCCTGAACCTTCGCCTACTACAAGAGCATTCACTGCATTTTGGTGTGCAGTTTAGCCCACATGCACAGCATTGAGCCAGCGAACACAGCATCCCACCCTTTTTAAGCAACATCTTACATGCATGCGCAGCTTCCACCAGCACTGGCAGCCCCCGAATGCATGCCCAGCCCCCTGCATGCATGCACGTTACCCTCCCGCTTGCATGCACTACCGGACTACCCCCCGGCCGCATGCGCACCGCTTGCATGCACAGCTCCCACCCACATGCACACTGCCTACATGCACACACCCCTGCCCACATGCACAGCATCCCGCCTGCTTGCAGAGCGCCCCACACGCATGCGCGTTCCTTGCATGCACAGGTCCTCGCTTGCATTCACATCACGTAGCCGCGCTCGCGACCCTCCACCTGCATTCTTAGCTCCTTCCCACATGCAAACACCCCGCCCGCATACGCACTACCCCCCGTCTGCCAACATTGCAACATCTCTCGTGACTGTATGCTAGAGAACCCAGCCAAGGATCCACGAGTCATGAACATTCTCACTGGCTGCAGTTCACGGGGGGATCTGGTCCGCATCTGCGAGAATACCGGCGATGATTTCTCTGCATGATCCAGGACAGAGGAGGGGCTAACGACTCACAGCTGCTCTGCAAAGAGGTGTGGCCAGACATGCGGCCATATCTCGTGGGGGGACCAGAAGCTGCCTGACATGACATGTGGCGTCTTCAGGTTGGGTGGACTGCTGAAGGTCAAGTTGCATACCCGTATGCACCGTGCTTTAATCCCGCCTGGGCGTTTCGAGGCAGATGGATCAGAGTTTGCCTTGCTGAGGTAAATTTGCCCTGGGCTAGACTGTAAATTCACTAACCCGAAGCTTTTCTATAAACAGGGGCAAATGTACATCACGAGTGGATTTAAACAGAGCATGCCATGGATCAAGCCTTTGTAATGTATCACTTTCTCTTTCCCATACCCCGCTTAGGTACAGCCCCATGTGCTTCTTCTCGTATGAGGTCATGTGTGACTGGTCAGCGCAATGTATCGGCTTGTGGAACTTCTACCGCAACTTGCTGCTCAGGTCAGTCAGATATCCTGAACTGCCACTTGCAAACAAAAAGGTGCAACCCAGGGTACACTACACGTGTTTTTTTAGGGAGCCTCTACTGTGATTCAGCTAAGGCCCGAGGATCCACGTGCATCAAGCCCTGTTTTGCCCGGGCCACCGGCCGTAGGATGGTCAAGGTTTGGCACATTGCACCTGCTCCATTTGCTCAGATTTACCCTTCGAAGGTATCACATAGTGCCTATGACAGGCTCCATAGAGGTCACTGCGGCCGTTGTTGCATCAGCAAAGCAGCGCTTGCTCAGCAACGAGTCGCCGCTTTTTCGGCGTGCCACGCTTGACGTCATCATGCAGCAGTATGATGGTATCACAATTGGCTTTCACCATGACCGGTGTTGCATCGCGGCCCCTTGTTTGGCAGATCTTGAGGCGCTGCTTGTTTTGGGGTCAAGCTTCAAGAACAGTGCTTTGTCCAGGACCATAGCCACCGTATATCACGGCTAGCCCTCGTGCAAGACAGCAGCTACTCTGCTGGTATCTCTGAGGAGAAGCTTGATGACTTGAGAGCTGCTTTCGCTAGGATGCGCAGCGACCGCTCCGGGCATTCACCAAAACTAATCAGGAGTTTGGAGAGCAACTGCGGATACATGTCTCATATTGTTTTCCTTCTGTGTGTGCGGTACTGTGTGCACCACATGAACACAGTTCAGAGGGAGAAGGAGTCAGGGGAGCGCTTCTTTGCGAAGTGACAAAAAACTTCAGCCTATCTTAAGTTGTCTATGCTTGGCTCGTATTTCCGGCAATATTGAGGTTTCCGTCATGTAATATACAGTGGTTTTGAACTTGACTCAACAGCCTTACCCAGTGAAAGTGGCTTAGCAACAGTATCCCTCAATGGCATAACAGTATCACAAGGATCCACACTCAAGATTTCAACCTTCAACCCAGCTTGGGTCTTCTAGAGTGACATGCTGGGGGTGCATCAGTGAATTTATGATTCCAGTCTACAGCCCGGCTTAGGTCTCCTAGAGTGGCAAGCCTAGGGGCATCGACACAAATTAGATTTCAGTTTAACCCCGTGCTTGGGATTCCTCGAGTGGCATGCTTGTGGCTCACCAACATAATAAAGATTTCAGTCTACAGCATTGCTCACGTCTCCTAGAGTGGCATGTTTAGGGCGCATCGGCGTAATTAAGATTCCAGTCTAAGACCCTGCTTGGGTCTCCTAGAGTGGCATGTCTAGGGCGCATCAGCATAATGAAGATTTCAGTCTAAGACCCTGCTTGGGTCTCCTAGAGTGGCATGTCTAGGGCGCATCCGCATAATTAAGATTTCAGTCTAAAGCCTTGCTCACGTCTCCTATGGTGCATACCTGGGCACATCAGCATAATTAAGATTTCAGTCTAGAGACCTCCTCGGGTCTTCTAGAGTGGCATGTCTAGGGTGCATCAGCATAATTAAAATTTCAGTATTCAGCCTTGCTTGGGTCTCCTATGGTGCATACCTGGGGCAAATCAGCATAATTGTGATAAAATATCTGAAGCTGTAATACCGTCACATGAATCCTGAACTAAACAAATTTCGAGGGGAAAACAGGAAACCAAGATTTCAGTCAGAAGCCCCGCTCAAAGCTACTTGAGAGGCATGTCTCGTGCGTATCAAGCAAAATGAAGGTGCCTCAAACATCATGAAACAAAGGGCATGGCTAGGCAATATAGTCTGCATAGTGAATCCGCTTAAAAATACAAAATAAAAGGTGGGAATGAGACCCGACTGAGCAGGTTGGTTGCGCATCATGACGCGCGCAATGACACCCACTGCGAACTTGGTTGACTCCTCTCCTAGGGGGTAGTCTGGTAGATGGCCCATGCCAAATTCCTTCCATCTAGGCCCAAAGGCTGCACAAAAGCTATCAAGATTTCTGGGCTAGTGCCAATGTAAAGAGCTGCCTCCTGGACTGATGCGGACATGCTCTCTTCAGATGAACCAGGGGGAGGAAGGCTGTTGGGGCTGCAGGGGCTACATGGGCTGTGGGGGTAGCAGGGGTGGCCATGATAGCAGCTGGTTCTCTGAATGGCATGATTCTCTGAATGAACTCCGCTAGCCGCTCGCATATCCGTAACACATTCAAATGCAAGCTCCCAATGGAGCTTGCACCCGTTTCGGCTAATGAATAAATGTACAACATGGCTTGCTGTTTCTAAAGGGTCTGCCTCACAACCTTCTGCCTCGCTAACAGCTTCGAGCAGGGGCATGAGCATGCCGGCATGCGCTGCACGTGAGGACGGGTTGCTGTGATGCACATTCCCGCCCGTATGCACATTCCCCGCCCAAATGCAGTGACCCATGCATGTGCATGCAGGCTAGGGTCTGTGCATGCTGGCCATGGTCTATATGCATACGGGCTGTGCGCATACGGACGGGGGTTGTACATCCGGACAGGCTGTACAAACGGGCGGGAATGTGCACGTGGACGAGAGTCTGCATATGTTGGCGGGGCGCATAGCTTACGGGTTGGGAATGCGGGTGGGGGGCTGTGCGTGCAAGCGTGGGGCTGCGCAAACGGGCGGAGAGCCGCCCATTTGGGCGGGACTTGCGCACACAGATAAGGGCCTGTGCATACGGGCAGTGCCTACGGGTGGATAACAGTGTATGCAGATGGGGGATGGGGGACCGTGCGGGCGGATGGGGATAACATTGCATACAGGTGGGGGTCTGCAGAATGCGGAATGTGAATGGGGATGGGGGGCAGTACCAGCGGATGGGAGTAACAGTACATACAAGTGGGGGCCTGTGCATACGGGCTGTGTCTATGGGTGGGTAACAGTGAAAGCCGATGGGGGACTGGGGGGCCGATCGGGCGTGCGGGAAATGTGCATGGGGGTGTGGACTGTGTACACAGGTAGGGGATGGCTCATGTGGTTGAAAGACCGTTTATGAGGGCGAGGTGCAGAGCATATTGGCAGGCGACAGGCGGCTGTGCGTGCAAGCGGGGGTAGTGTGCATGCGGGCGGGGTGTTTGCATGTGGGAAGGAGCTGAGAATGTAGGTGGAGGGTCGCGAGCGCGGCTACGTGCTGTGAATGCAGGCATGGACATGTGCATGCAAGGAATGCGTAGGCGTGTGGGGCGCTTTGCAAGCAGGCGGGATGCTGTGCATGTGGGCATGGGTGTGTGCATGTAGGCAGAGTGTATGTGGGTGGGAGCTGTGCATGCAAGCGGTGAAATTTTGTGAAGTTTTTACAGTCCATCAGAGCAAGCGGGCGGGGTAACGTGCATGCATGCGGGGGGCTGGGCATGCATTCGGGGGCTGTCAGTACTGGTGGAAGCTGCGCATGCATGCAAGATATTGCCCAAAAGGGTGGGATGCTGTGTTAGCTGGCTCAATGCTGTGCATGTGGGCCGAAACTACACATCAAAATGCAGTGAATGCTCTTGTAGCAGGCAGAGGATCAGGCACGCTTCGTACCAGTTAAAGTAGGACCTGCAGCTTTAGATAATCGCGCCTCAGGATGGGCTGCAGCAGCGATTAGTCCACCCTCGCCTGCAACACTCTCGCTTCCATGGAGGCCCTCTGGACACTTGGTACGATCGGAATCGAGGTCGATAAATAACAAGTAATGCAAGTAATTAATGGCATGCGCTCCTCTTCAAAGATGACGGACTTAGGAAAAAATGACGTCACTCACTTGCCAACGTTGGCAAAGAAGAAGAAGAAAGAAGAAGAAGAATGGTGAGTGTCGTAAGCGACAGCGTTAGATTCTAACGCGTTAGAGGGTTTCAGGGTCCGGAGGGGCGCGTTGGGCGAGGAAGAGTGACGGACTTCTAAGGAATGCGCCCGTATATGTTCCTTAAAGCTAACAAATGACATGCCGGAAACATGACCATATGCTAACGTGCTGATAGGGACGCCAACGAGCAGGAAGGCTGCGAGTGGAGGTGGGCACTACTGTCGTCGCATGGCATCCGCCATGCATGGCGACACTGTTGACGCATCGGTGCCTCGGATGTGACTAGGTGAGGCGCTAAACATGGGCTACGATGCGCGTGGAGGCGACAGTGTCGAAATAAAAGAAGAGTTACGCTTTGCTCCAGGTTGCCACGTTGGTTATGATGTGCTGTGTTACGCAGAAGTTGGGGAGGCGAGCGAGCCAGAACACGCGAGACTGAAGGGACAAGCAAGGAAGGAAGCAACAGCAATGTCGGCATGAGAGGTGAGTGAATTCCAATCGAATTGAATTGGATGGAATCCACTGTTGTGCGCGAGCGCCAAGGCACACGCCATGCTTTTGAATTACGTGCCCTGGTTACTACTTCCCATGATTTCGTGCCCTGGTTACCACCCATGATCAAGACCAAATGCCATTGTCATTGACGGCAGGAAACGTCAACAATTGGACACATGGTTACAGTTCATGGCCACGACCGAGCTCGACAAGGACGTCCTGACGGTGAGTTCGACCAGGGGTTCGACCCAGGAATCCACATGAAGTCCATTCGGCATGTTGCCATCTCAGTGATTTCCAGAAATGCGACACGCACTGCCCCTGAAAACTGGTAGCCTGATGCGTTAAATGTTGACATGATGCTTAGCTCTGTGATGATGCATAGGGAATACTGAAGTGTTGCGGGAGCGCGAACGTTTGCCATTGGCTTCCTGTTAAAAAAATAGGCCGAACGAAATCACTTGAGCGATGTCGCAACACCTGTCACAGATGCTCGAGAAGATGGAGAGGGCGATTCAAGATCGAGGAGCTCAATCAAGACTGACATGACTAAGCTGGCTGCCGTGGAAAGAGCATGGCAGAGTAGTAGCCTTGTCTCGTCGCCCCTGTTTTTTGTTATGGCCGCATGGGCCTGAATAAGATTCGACGCGCAACGGCCTGCCGGGGGTGGGCGTGGCCGGAGGGGGGGGCGAATATCGACACGGGGGGTTGCCGGAGACTGGGGGCCTCCCGAGGTGTCGCGGCCGATGGTGATGGGTACCGTATGGACGTTGCTATCACCAAATGATATTTTACTAATTTGCTGGCCATGGAATTGGCACGGATAAGTTTCGTGTTCGGTACTTGGGTTTTGTGTGTACTCTCTCCCTTGGTTGCTTCGTAGGCCCAAATTACCTCACGAGGGCGTTGGTATCGCAAAAATGATGTAACTGGAGCTGGACTTAGAAATATCTGGAATCTAACGTCTAACATCTAACATCTAACGCTCTGACCCATATAAGGTTATATATCAAATATATAAGGTTATATATTCAGTATAGATATAATAGCTTTTCTTCTGGCCGATGTCCTGCATGTCCCTTACACTTGAAGCAAGTTGTTGGAAGTGGCCGGGGTCCAGATGAAAGTGACTTCTTGCATCATAATGCCATGTCATTTGACTGAAACGTTGGGAGTAAAAGTACGTTTTTAAGGGAGATCGATATCTGGGAGAAAGGGGCTATGGCGGGTCAGTTAGAACAGGGGGAGATGCTGGACGGCAGTCGGGTGGACTTTTTTCAAGGAAACGTCGAAGTCGACGAATGGAATAGGCAGATTGGACAGTGTGAACTGCTAGTTGACCTATGTGCTGCCCCCCTCCTGTGCTGCGGCCCGCCCTGCCACCGTTGCCCGCTGCCGCTGCAGGTTGCCGTACTTCCCTGCCGTACTTAATTAAACGCCACGCTTTTCCGCCAGTTCTTTCTTTGTTTCTACAGCACCACATCACCATGGGGCTCATACACAGCAAAGCCGAATCATCGGCACCGCCCCCCGTCCCCTCCTTCGCCAATATGACCGCGGCCACCGCGAAGGCGATTAAGGAGAGCGCCAAGGCGGAGGCGATCAACTACATGGACCTGCCACCGGCGATCAAGTATGACGAAATACAACGGGAGACACTGATGGCACTCAAGCCCGAGGTTTTCGAGGTAGACCGCAGGGGGGGCACTGTTGCATGGGGTGGGTTTGCTTCATCAGCACTTGGAGGCATGCCATCCACACAGCATGGGCTCTGAAGCGCTATGCTTGCTTGCTTGCTTGCTTGCTTGCTTGCTTGCTTGCAAAAAACCCAGGGCGCAATTGTGTGTGGAGGGGACAAGCAAGCTTGAGTTGCATCGGGGGGCATGCCAAGCGCACATCACAAAGTGTTAGACTGGCAGTGGTAGACCGGCAGGAGTGCAATTGTATATGGGGCGTTCCCTGCTTACTCTGTTATGGGTTCATATGTCATACACACAGCTCGAAGTTCTCGACTCTGGCAAAAGTAGAAATGTGCATGGAGCGTTCCATGCTTGGTTTGCACCAGAGAGCATGTGTCACACACACATCGCGAAGTGTCCTGCTTGATTTGCACTGGGATGGGGCCTATCCGTTTCCTCTCGTGCTATATCGTATCTATATTTCCATTCTGATCGACTGGCTGGAGTGTATTGTTGCTCATGGGGGGGAGCCTACTAGATGTGTGCAGGGCGGGCATGTCCTACACTATGCGTGGGCTCAAAAGGGAGCAATACTGGTAGGGGTGCATTCTGGCGGTGTGGTGCATTCTGCTTCATTTGCACTGGGGGGAATCTGTCATGAGGAAATGAATGGCAATGGCGCATGGGGTGTGAATGTTGCATTGGGGGGGGGGGGGGCAGGGGGAGATTGGCGATGATGATGTCTGACTGGTTTGCACAGGGGGGGTGGAGGGGGTGCATGACTGCATGGGTTTGTGTTTACTCTGCACTGTGGGTTGAAGCCTTGTAGGTGTGTGTGTGGGGGGGGGGTATGCTTAATTTGCAGGGCAAATGTCCTCCACACAGCATCAGCTCGAATGAGATAAACGGCAGGCTTGGTTGCTCCTGGCCCGCGTTTTGCTTGCTGCTTGGCCTGGCTGAGAGCAGGCTTGGTTGCACCTTGCCCACGTTGTGCTCACTGCTTGGCACAGCCTGCGAGCGGGAGCGAGCCCTCTGTGACACGACACCGCTCTGCTAGTACATTACGCGAGCGGGAGCGAGCGTACGCCTCCGAGACCTGTTGCACCTGTTCTTGGGTGGTGGAGGAGGCCGTGACACGCCCCCGTCACCTGCAAACCTTCAAACAGCAAACATTCAAACCTCGAAACCAGCGAAGCAGCAAACCCGCGACAGGCTGTCTACTCCAAACTCTCCGCTGATAAATTGTCCTTACAACCAATTACATTGGCCGGCTTGACGAGTCATTTCCCAACCTCTAATTGTGGTTCTGATCGCAGCAAGTGTCGCAGTAGCAAGAAGCAAAAATTACATGCAGCCAGCAGTGCTCCTGCTGGACCTTATGATGCTTTTGGTTCCAATGCAACATCAGCCGGCATAACAATTTTTCTGCAGCCCTTGTGCCAAGCAGTCCAAGCCGCTGAGACCTGTCATTGCATGGCACGACCTGGACACTATTCTCATGGCATGACGACTATCTGAGGCCCTCTCTGTTCTCTTCGAGAACGCCCGCTCCATCTGAGGCCCTCTCTGTCCTCTGTTACAATCTCTGCTCTCTTCGAGGCCCGCTCTGTGCTCTCTGAGAATGTCCTTTCTATCCGAGGCCCTCTCTGTCCTCTCTGAAAATCTCTGCCCTCTCTGAGGCCCTCTCTGTCCGCTCTGAGAATCTCTGCTCCCTCAGAAACCCTCTCTGAGACCCACGACACCCAACACTTCCCCCCTCGCAATCATTGTTCATGGCTTAAGTGGAGCTGGGACCTGGTTCGGTCATTCCTCACACCTGGCCCTCAGCGTCTACAGGGCATGCGTTTTGAGGTCACTCAGCCGCTCGACTAGACCGTCCTCCGCTCACATTATCTGATGCTAATGACCTTCCATCTGCTTGTATCAGGGCATGCGTTTTGAAGTAACCAAGCCGCTAAACCAGAACTTCTTCCTCTCACACTCTCTCTTCATGGGGAACATGGAGCTCGGCACCGGCGGCCGACAAATCCTCAAGGCCCCCATCGGCACATACGAGTTCGGCGCTAACGTCATCAGCGAGCGCTTCATGATGCTCGGGCGCATCGCGACCGACGGACGCCTCTCCGGCCGTCTGAAGTACGACGTGCTGGACTGGCTGAGTGCCAAGCTGCACATGCAGCTGTCCAACGAGGCAGGGCAATCACAGGTTGGATCTTTGTGTACGCCAGTGTCTGTTTCAGTCTACACCAGGCAACCTTACAGGGGCTGTTGTCCTGGCTGGGTGCAACCGTGCACATGCAGCTAGCCAAGGAGGCTTTTCAGCCGCAGGTTGGTGTTTCATATTCCAAGGTGCAACCGGTCCCCTTTGATGGGGCTGCTGGACTGGCTGAGCACAACGCTGCGCATGCAGCTGTCAATGAGGCCTTTCAGTTGAGGGTCAGTGTTTCTTGTGCATAGTTTGTTTCGCTGTTGCACTGTCTGAGAGTCAAGCTGCACATGCAGTTGTCCAATGAGGCCAGGTAGTCGCAGGTCGTTTTGTCTTCTACATTGTGCGCACCAGTGTCTGTTTCAGTGCGCACCAGGCAACCTTCGATGCGGCTGGACTGGCTGGGCACCAGTGTTGTTTTTAGTGAGTGGCATACCACTATCGGCTACAGTTCAGCTACACTGTGCCCCCCAGCCACAAGCCTCTGGTTCGGCCAGCCCTGCTGCTCAGGCCACTGGCCAGAGGCCGGTCCAGGTTTGGTGTGAATCGGCCCAGGGGTGGCCGTGGGGCGGCCCAGCAAAGGTGGTCCCTCACCCACTAAAATGAACACTGCTGGGCACGAAGCTGCACACGAAGCTGTTTAATGAGTCCGGGCACCCGCAGGTTGGTGTTTCATGTTTCAGGGTGCACCCGGTCCCCTTTGATGGGGCTGCTGGACTGGCAGGAGCACAACGCTGCGCATGCAGCTGTCGAATGAGGGCGGGCAGTCGCAGGCTAGTTATTGTTTCATACAGTGCGCGCAAGCCCACCTCGGGGATGCTATTGTTCTCTCAAGGACCCAGGCTATGCATGGCTGCATGCTACTGTCCTACGAGGCCTTTCAGCCACAGGTTGGTGTTGCATGTTACAGTGTGCTGCAGTAGCTGTTTCATTGCATGCCAGGCTATGCATGGCTGCATGCTGCTGTCCTACGAGGCCTTTCAGCCGCAGGTTGGTGTTGCATGTTTCAGTGTGCAGCAGTAGCTGTTTCATTGCACGCCAGGCTATGCATGGCTGCATGCTGCTGTCCTACGAGGCTTTTCAGCCGCAGGTCGGTGTTGCATGTTTCTGTGCGCAGCAGTAGCTGTTTCATTGCATGCCAGGCTATGCATGGCTGCATGCTGCTGTCCTACGAGGCCTTTCAGCCGCAGGTCGGTGTTGCATGTTTCTGTGCGCAGCAGTAGTTGTTTCATTGCATGCCAGGCTATGCATGGCTGCATGCTGCTGTCCTACGAGGCCTTTCAGCCGCAGGTCGGTGTTGCATGTTACAGTGTGCAGCAGCAGCTGTTTCATTGCACGCCAGGCTATGCATGGCTGCATGCTGCTGTCCTACGAGGCCTTTCAGCCGCAGGTCGGTGTTGCATGTTACAGTGTGCAGCAGCAGCTGTTTCATTGCATGCTAGGCTATGCATGGCTGCATGCTGCTGTCCTACGAGGCTTTTCAGCCGCAGGTCGGTGTTGCATGTTTCAGTGTGCAGCAGTAGCTGTTTCATTGCATGCCAGGCTATGCATGGCTGCATGCTGCTGTCCTACGAGGCCTTTCAGCCGCAGGTCGGTGTTGCATGTTACAGTGTGCAGCAGCAGCTGTTTCATTGCACGCCAGGCTATGCATGGCTGCATGCTGCTGTCCTACGAGGCCTTTCAGCCGCAGGTTGGTGTTGCATGTTACAGTGTGCAGCAGCAGCTGTTTCATTGCATGCTAGGCTATGCATGGCTGCATGCTGCTGTCCTACGAGGCTTTTCAGCCGCAGGTCGGTGTTGCATGTTTCAGTATGCAGCAGTAGCTGTTTCATTGCATGCCAGGCTATGCATGGCTGCATGCTGCTGTCCTACGAGGCCTTTCAGCCGCAGGTCGGTGTTGCATGTTTCTGTGCGCAGCACTTGCTGTTTCATTGCATGCCAGGCTATGCATGGCTGCATGCTGCTGTCCTACGAGGCCTTTCAGCCGCAGGTCGGTGTTGCATGTTTCTGTGCGCAGCAGTAGCTGTTTCATTGCATGCCAGGCTATGCATGGCTGCATGCTGCTGTCCTACGAGGCCTTTCAGCCGCAGGTCGGTGTTGCATGTTTCTGTGCGCAGCAGTAGTTGTTTCATTGCATGCCAGGCTATGCATGGCTGCATGCTGCTGTCCTATGAGGGCTGTCAGCCGCAGGTCGGTGTTGCATGTTTCAGTGCGCAGCACTTGCTGTTTCATTGCATGCCAGGCTATGCATGGCTGCATGCTGCTGTCCTACGAGGCCTTTCAGCCGCAGGTCGGTGTTGCATGTTTCAGTGCGCAGCACTTGCTGTTTCATTGCACGCCAGGCTATGCATGGCTGCATGCTGCTGTTCTACGAGGCCTTTCAGCCGCAGGTCGGTGTTGCATGTTTCTGTGCGCAGCAGTAGCTGTTTTATTGCATGCCAGGCTATGCATGGCTGCATGCTGCTGTCCTATGAGGGCTGTCAGCCGCAGGTTGGTGTTGCATGTTACAGTGTGCAGCAGTAGCTGTTTCATTGCATGCCAGGCTATGCATGGCTGCATGCTGCTGTCCTACGAGGCCTTTCAGCCGCAGGTCGGTGTTGCATGTTTCAGTGCGCAGCACTTGCTGTTTCATTGCATGCCAGGCTATGCATGGCTGCATGCTGCTGTCCTACGAGGCCTTTCAGCCGCAGGTCGGTGTTGCATGTTTCTGTGCGCAGCAGTAGCTGTTTTATTGCATGCCAGGCTATGCATGGCTGCATGCTGCTGTCCTACGAGGCCTTTCAGCCGCTGGTCGGTGTTGCATGTTTCTGTGCGCAGCAGTAGCTGTTTCATTGCATGCCAGGCTATGCATGGCTGCATGCTGCTGTCCTATGAGGCCTTTCAGCCGCAGGTCGGTGTTGCATGTTTCTGTGCGCAGCAGTAGTTGTTTCATTGCATGCTAGGCTATGCATGGCTGCATGCTGCTGTCCTATGAGGCCTTTCAGCCGCAGGTCGGTGTTGCATGTTTCAGTGCGCAGCACTTGCTGTTTCATTGCACGCCAGGCTATGCATGGCTGCATGCTGCTGTCCTACGAGGCTTTTCAGCCGCAGGTCGGTGTTGCATGTTTCTGTGCGCAGCAGTAGCTGTTTCATTGCATGCCAGGCTATGCATGGCTACATGCTGCTGTCCTACGAGGCTTTTCAGCCGCAGGTCGGTGTTGCATGTTTCTGTGCGCAGCAGTAGCTGTTTCATTGCATGCCAGGCTATGCATGGCTGCATGCTGCTGTCCTACGAGGCTTTTCAGCCGCAGGTCGGTGTTGCATGTTTCAGTGCGCAGCACTTGCTGTTTCATTGCATGCCAGGCTATGCATGGCTGCATGCTGCTGTCCTACGAGGCTTTTCAGCCGCAGGTCGGTGTTGCATGTTTCAGTGCGCAGCACTTGCTGTTTCATTGCATGCCAGGCTATGCATGGCTGCATGCTGCTGTCCTACGAGGCCTTTCAGCCGCAGGTCGGTGTTGCATGTTTCAGTGCGCAGCACTTGCTGTTTCATTGCACGCCAGGCTATGCATGGCTGCATGCTGCTGTCCTACGAGGCCTTTCAGCCGCAGGTCGGTGTTGCATGTTTCTGTGCGCAGCAGTAGCTGTTTCATTGCATGCCAGGCTATGCATGGCTGCATGCTGCTGTCCTATGAGGCCTTTCAGCCGCAGGTCGGTGTTGCATGTTACAGTGTGCAGCAGTAGCTGTTTCATTGCATGCCAGGCTATGCATGGCTGCATGCTGCTGTCCTACGAGGCCTTTCAGCCGCAGGTTGGTGTTGCATGTTACAGTGTGCAGCACTTGCTGTTTCATTGCATGCCAGGCTATGCATGGCTGCATGCTGCTGTCCTACAAGGTCTTTTAGCCGCAGGTCAGGGCTGCATGTTTCATTGTGCAGCAGTGGCTGTTTCATTGCATGCCAGGCTATGCATGACTGCAGGCTGCTGTCCTACCAGACATTTTGTCCGCAGGTCAGGGCTGCATGTTTCATTGTGCAGCAGTAGCTGTTTCATCGCTTGCCAGGATAGCTTCAGGGCGCTGCTGGGCAGGCTGGGGGTGAAGCTGCACGTGCAGCTGTCAACTGTTGTCAGGCAGTCACAGGTTGCCGTTTCATGTTTCAGCCGAGCAGCCAGCATGCCAAGGAGGTGAAGCAACAACGACAACAACAAGAACAGCAACAAATTCGCTCCGTCCCAAGCGCCCCATCCCCCCTCAGTGTGCACTGTGAAGCAGACCCCTGCCTTGGGGAAGGCATTTAGGCCACTGGGGGCCGATGGGGTCCGAATGCCGGCCGCGTTGGCGGCCGCTGCCCAGGCCCCAGAGTGCTTACCGCTGCAGGCTCTCCCTCGGCCGAAAGCTGGGTAGTAGCTATGGACTGTGTTGTAGTCTGCAGCTGAAGTTTTGCGGTGTAGCAGGATAGCGGTTTAGCTACAAGGGTCCCTAGGGCTGAATCTAAATGTAGTATTGATTATGGAACACATTTTGTTTCTGCTACTGTTACTGTAGTGCAGTGAGTTCAGACACGGAGTTGAAAATAAGCGTGTTGCCGGTGGCGGTGAACTCTGCTGCAGTGCTGTCTGAGGCAGCGAATGGAAAACACCCTGCTCAAAATGAGATGAAGTAAAACGTTAGTGTGATTCAGCAACATGCCAAAAACGACCTCTGTAGTCCGCACCACAGCATTTGTTTTAGGCTGCATCTGCTGCAATTCAGCTGCCTCACAGCCTCTGGCCGTGGGGGCTGGTTCAGCATGCCTTATTGCTTGGGAAACCGGCTGTAGGCCAGTCAAGGTCTGGTCCCTGTTGGCCCAGTGGTGGCTGACCAACAGGCCGAAGGTGGCCTGGTGCCCGCTCAGATAAGCTCTTCTGTTCATAGTTACTCTGATGTCATGAGCTGCAGCTGGAACGCGCAGCTGAATTGACGCTGAAGCATGTCGAATCCTGTACCCAATCCTGTGTCATGCAGCTGATGGGGCACTCTGTCATGATGGGTCCTGCATGGAACCCCCGGCTTAAGTGTGCCTGGATTTTTAGGTGAAGCGTGCTAAAAGCCCAACCCCTGTGTTAAGCAGGTGGTGGTGCAGCCTGGCCTGAAGTGTCCTAAGTGGACCGGGCACCTCTTTTGTGTTCAAAAACAATGCGCTGCTGCATGTGATGCTTGATTCAGGGGCTGCGGCTAAAACGCCCAGCTCAAGTGCAGCTGAGGCATGTTGAACACCCGACCCCTTGTGCTGCAGGTGATGGTGTACTCTGATATCAAGGGTCGTGACTGGAGGACTGAACAGTTTAATTGTAGCTGATTTGTAGCTGAAGCATGTTCAACATCCAGTTATCCAAACCCTATGTGCTGCAGGTGATGGTGGACTCAGACATCAAGGGTCATGACTGGAACGCGCAGCTCAAGCTCGGCAGCCCGTCGTTCGTTGGCCTCAACTACTTCCAGTCCATCACGCCACAGCTCAGCGCAGGCGGCGAGTTCTTTTGGCTGCAGTCCAGCTTGAAGAGCGGGGTGGGCCTGGCGGCGCGGCATGTGGGCGACAAGCACGTCGCGACCATGCAGCTGGCAACGACCGGCATTCTTTCAATGGGGTATGCACATAAGGTGAGCAAATGAGAGTGCGTAGTGTTTGTGTGTGTCGGGGGGAGGACCTTTGGCGGTAGTCCAGCCTAAGCGGGGTGGGCTTGGGCGGCGTGGCATGTGGGCGACAAGCACGTCGCGACCATGCAGCTGGCAACGACCGGCACCCTTTCAATGGGGTATGCACAGAAGGTGAGTGAATGAGAGACATCATGTCCGTGGGAGGAGGGGTCAGACTGCAGTCCAGGACTGGTGGGCCTGGCCGTGCGGCATGCGAGCAAAAATCACGTCACAGCCATGTACATAGCAACGACCGGCATTCTTTCAATGTCTATGAACATGAGGTGAGTGATTGAGAGAGGATCATGTTAGTAGGGGGGGGGGGCCGCAGTCAAGGGCAGTTGGGCCAGGCCGTGCGGCATGCGAGCAAAAAACACGTCACAGCCATGCAGATAGCAACGAGCGGCATTCTATCAATGCCTATGAACGTGAGGTGGACACTGTATATTCAGGGGAATCCTGGCCTATGGCTGAGGGGGCCTGGCGCAGCACGCTCCGGGGTTCTTTTTAATTGGTGTCAGACTTCCTTTGGCGGGCAACCGGGAGGCCGCAGCCGGGCCAACCCTGAATGGCCTGAGCCCGGTGGCCCAAGCAGCAGGGCATGCTGCACCAGGACACCTCGGTGGCTATTATAGCTTTCATTTACTGGGGGCTAGGGACGTGGAAGTATACCAGGTCCCCCCCCCCAAACAGATTCCGGCTTGTCTAGGATCTGCAGGCCGGGACTCGGCTGAAAAGTAGCAATGAAAGAAACTAGGTGCTACTGGCATCCTGCACGGTCCCCTCTTGAGTGGTCGGGTCCCCATGGGCCCAGCTGCAGCCGCCCGGGCAATCCCCCAAAGGTAGTCTGGAGAAAATCGCAAAGAAACCTGAGTCCGAGAATTTCGCCCCCCCCCCCCAGCTTTTGATTAACTCTGGATAATACCCTCATGAGGGCGCATTACCTGGACCCCATGGATGTGACGATTCAGGTACCCAATGTCTGAAAAGCCCTCACGCGGATTTGAATTCGTTATTTATTTCATGGTTGCCTCAAGGCTAAATCTGTGCAAGAACTCTCCATGTCTGACGGAAACATTGTCAATCGAAAAGGAGTATTTTATACTGTAATACTTCACCCCTATACAACGATAATCTACAGGAAGGATATTCGAATCCACTGTTATGCGCCCCCAAACTCGCACTCAAAGTCGGTGGGGATTCGTTTTTATTACATTACCGTTCACCAATGCCGGCAGGGGATGCCAATATTGGTATCCAAAATTATTCAGGTGATGAGAATTGAAGGTCACATTTGTAAGCGCGCACGCAGTCTGCGAACTCTCTAAATAATTATGCGTGGAGGCAAATGTGCAGTCAAGCATTGGAACACACCCTCAACCCGGAGTGTTACTTTGGACTATCCAGGTGTTGGATCTCAACCTTCAACAATCCTTCAACCCTGACTCTTGAATTTCCAAGTATTTAAATTTTTAAAGACAATCTTCCCTTTTACCTCTGTTTCCAGGTGTCGGAGAAGATCACCCTAGCTTCGGACTTCCTCTGGCACTGGCAGGCGAGGGAGGCGACGGCGACGGTTGGGTTCGACTGCATGCTGCGGCAGTGCAGGCTGCGGGGGAAGATCGACACGAACGGCGTGGTGTCCACTTACGTGGAGGAGCGCTTCGCACCGGGCATCAACTTTGTGCTGTCAGCTGAGATCGACCACCCGCAGAGCAACCATCGGTTTGGGTTTGGGGTGGTTGCCGGCGAATAAAGAGTGAGGCCTGCGAGCATGCTCGCTCCTTGCTTACATATTTTTTCTTGGGATTTTCTCGGGGTTTTCTGTAGTTTGTCGCCAGGTGGTGACTCTTCTCGATGACTGCATTCAGATTACTGTCAAGGGTTGCATGCAGATTGTAGACAGACCCTTGGTTTTGATTCGGGTTTCTGTAGCCAGAGGGCGCTTTGAAGTTGCTTGTGAGCAAGTGAGAGTGTGAGACACGTGATTTGAATTTGAATCACGAGACATTGGCGCGGTAAAACGTACTAGTATGTTCCACCAGCCTAGTAGGGAGCGGTGGCGTGCAATGCTGATGGCTTAAAACATAGCGGATTTGCTGGACGCCACGGGCAGGAAGGGCTGCGGGGGCCGTCAGGCAGACAGACAAGGCTCTGGGCTGGGTTGCCAACGTGATGTGTCTGTGAAACCCTGCTCCGCAGCTCCTACAGCCAATCTGGCCATTCCCATTGCTGAAGCTAGGGACCTGCTTCTGCCGCCGTGAAAGCTATGCAATGAAGTCAATGACATTACACCTCTGGACCGTGAAGTAAGTGCAGGCAATGAATGGTGAGCCATGCCTCGCTTTGGTCTTGTCACAGTATATAACCGTAAACGATACAATACGGTATAAGTGACGTAAAAACGGTAGATCTTACCATAAAAGGTACCCAGTACATGTACGAACACCCCTTGGTAGTGGTTGAGGAGCCCACCTACCCACTCCCCCCCCCAACCACTTCCAATGGTGGTTTGTCCCTGGGGGGTTCGCTTCTGCTCGAATGCCTTTTATGGTGGGATCTACCGTTATCGCCACACTTCACCCGCACATGGCGTATTGTATCGTTTATTGTTATATACTGTGACAGCTATCGCACGATAATTCGGTAATCGTGATATCATTATATCCATACATTGTCTCCCATCGAGATCAGGCTTGGGTACAGGAATTCCGCCAGCAGGGATAGATAGAACTGCTTACAGCGCGAGCCCTGTGCGGATCTTCCTGGGAATGTCCTGTATTCCACTACACTGGTCAGGTACTGGATGGGTTGTACTGGATGGATACCATTATATCACGATTACCGAATTATCGTGCGACAGTCTGCATATGGATTTGAAGTGCCTCTTTCGGCTGACAATGCGCTGCTGGCTGTCAAAACCTGGTCATTCACCCACGAAACCCGGTTGCAATTGTCGCCATGGCCATCGTGACGAACACAAACACACCAGAGTATAAACGGGAGAAGTCGACATGCGCGCACCCATGAGCATGGCCTTCTTGTCCATGCCGACGGCGATGGCTGACACGAAAGCGCGGCTGTCGAATGGGTGAGAGTCGCTGCGGTATACCATGTTGCCCTCGTTGACCGGCAGCACTTCCTGCTCTGCCCACCCCATCATCGTAGCCTTGCTGCCCTCAGACGTGTCCTTCGTATTCTTCGTGTACAGTTGCAGACCATAAACTGGTCGAACTGCGGTAGCATGAGTGCATGTTTTTGATTGGTCTCCATTATTAATGAGATATTTATATTACAAAGGAAACAACTTCAGCAATTAAATAGAGTAACGTTGGTGGCACATGTCAAAGCCAAGAACTTCAGCGATATATCGAGGGGAGAGGGGAAAAAGGTCATACACCCCATCATAAAATATATGTGAAACGACCCCTGGCTACCCTCCCCCCCACACACCCGCCTCCAGAACCTTGTTTAACCTTAATTTCTCAGTCAACAAAACAGAATTCAAGGATGGGAGCGGGGTCATTATCAATCAGCTCATGAGTGTGCTTCTAATGATGTCGATAAATGTAGCTGGTTCATAATGTCAAGCGGTGAAACAAAAAGAATATACCATTGCTCTAGCTACCACCTGCCAGCTACATAACCTCGCTAAAGACCACAAGGCCCAAGTCCGTTTTGCACAGGCCTGATGTCCTGTCGTCACACACAATGCCACAGAAACCGCACGCCTCAGCACCACTTGGCTCCAAGCTACAGGCTGCACCACATTGGCGCAGCAAGATGTGCGCTCTGACATGCAACCGCATAGCTGATAGCTTGATTGTCTTCCCACAGCCATGTACCTTGCACACCGTCGGCGGATCCCCAAGTATCGGTGGTCCATATTCTTGTTGAACATCCTCAAATTCTAGGGGGGTCATCGCAAAGTGGCCAGGGCTTGGCATCATTGCCTCTGTACGGGAACTCAGCTGACATGCTCAAGCTGTGGCCAGAAGCTAGTAGAAGCTAACCAGGGAACCCCACTAGCTGGGCTAGCAGCCAGCTTCTCAGCTCCTCTCTTGCACTCTTACCCCTGTTGGTGATTCCTTAGGGCCACTGGGCTGTCTGTGAATGTTAAGACCTTCAAACAATGCTCACAGCAGGTTTTCATTGTTTAATCAATAGAAACTACCAATGCAGCTACACCGTGTGAGTCCATAATGGGTGTACGCACAACGGTGCATGTGGTTCCGGAGCCATGACACCCCCCCATGCCGAAATTGCATGCCAACAGGGGTCTGGTATTCTGTGTGGAATGTTTTATGATGCATATCTGTAGCAAATGACAGTCGGAATGCAACGATGTAGCTACCGTCTCAATCTGATGCTCAAAACAAAAATTTCAAAAATTTCAAAAAAACTTTCTTTTGTTACCCGCCTCCCCCCCCCCACTTTGACCCTCCATATCTCCCAGCCCTCTGAGCCAAAAACAAAAAAAATTAAGACCAGATATGGAAGGCTCTCTTCAAGCTCCACAGCTTTCGATGATGGGGTTTATTCAGTTTCCCCCCCACGCAATTTAACCAGCAATTATTTTTTGTTAATTACTTTGGTGGCACCTGTCAAAGCCAACAACTTCAGCGATAAATCAGCAATAAATGAGATATTGTGAATTATGAAGCCAACAACTTAAGCAATCAAAGATTTTTTCTTTGATGGCACTTAGTCTGACATGCACATCTACAAGCCAGAGATCATGGAGTTTGGCAGCCGCTTAGCAGCGCAGCGCCGACAGCCAGCCCACGTTTGCGTTTACGGCCCTGACCGTACCGTGTTGAAGCAGGTCCAAGAATTCAAATTCTTGAACATCACTCAGCACGAAAGTGGCGGCATGAAGAGGGCCATGAAGGGTAGACAGGCGCCTTTGGCTGCCGCGCTGCACCGTGTTCGCCGCATGGCAGCCAAGGTGGGCCTAAGGCGCCATCTTCCAAACCGCATAAGGCTGGCAGCTGTGTACGCAGCGCCTGCAGCCAACTACAGCGACGTGGTGTGGGCCACCAGCCACCTTCGGCCGCAGCAATGTCTCTCCAGCAAAATGCAGTCCAGCTTGCTTCAGCACCTACGCCAGGCTGTGGGGCTACCTGCATCAGCCGCCAGTTGGGGAGTCATGAGAGAGCTGCAGCTCCAGCCACTACAGCGAGACTGGTGGGCCCATGTCCGCCGCTTCTACAATGCAGCGGTGGCACCGGAGGCACAGCAATACAGCCCTCTCATGGCTCAAGCCATGGCAGCAGATATGCAGCTTGCAATCAGCCAGCGCACTGGCGGCCGCACCTGGTGCTCTGATCTGTTGGGTGCATTAGAGGAGCTGGAGCGGGGGGCAGCCACCCCCACCTTGCGCGAGGCAGTAGCTGCCATACAGCGCCTTCCCGTCACAGAGGTGTTGGCACTCGTTGACACAACCTACGAGCAAGCACGACTGGACGCAAGCGGCGGTGGGGATCCCAGGGACCCTACCACCGAGCACAGAGCTACGGCGACCTACCACGCCTGGTTCCAGTCCACGGCGGGTGCCGTGCTGGCGCAAGCCAAGAGCCACATTAGCCAGAGGGAGTGTGCTTGTGTGCGCATAAATTTGCGACTGCGGCTTGGCGCGAGCAGCACTGCTGATACGAGAGGATGGCGCAACAGTCAGCGGCAACAGGCACGCTGCTGCCAGCGGTGTTGGGCACGGGGGGATAGCGAACAGGTAGAGGATGCGCTGCATATGTGCTTCCAGTGCCCTAGTGTCAGGGAGCAGTTAGTTACGGGAGCGGGGGTGGGCAAGTCCTCCGGGCGCTGCCACTAACTTTCACCAGTTGTACCAGGCTGAGCATGGGTGGGACGCACTTGCTTTTGTGGACTGTGCTGTGGGCATAAGTCTCCTGGGTTTCTGAGGCCGGTGTCGTTGACCTTTCCGGCCTTCTCTTTTGGTCCCTTTTTTTTGTTGTCGTGGTTGTTGTTTGCCCCCTTTTTAGTTTCTTCTCTTCTCCCTTCTGATCAGTGGGGCGCCCTGGCGGCCAAGCAGGGGTAGGATACGCTTGCTTTTCTGGACTTATCTTTTCTTAGAGGCTTTGTTGAGGGCTAGTCTCTAGTGGAACTCAGGTGCTGGACTTGGTCTTCTTTGCCTGCCCGGCCTCTCCTTTTGTTCCTGTCCCCCCCTCTTCCTTTTAGCCAGTTCATTCCTTCTATACTCCCTTCTGAACAGTTGGGCGCCCACGCGGCCGAGCTTTGAGCGGGCCCAGAGGTGTAACGTTATTGACACATCTTCAAGCAAGTCTGAAATGCACATGTACAACTCACCGAGCGCGTGGAGATCTGCCCAACTTGATTCGAGTACCGTACTTGTTGTTCCAGACAGCACTCCCACCCTGAAACAGGCCACCATTGCTGGCCTCCTTGCTTGTAGACAGTAGACCCATAACTGGTTCCAGTGGGCAGGATTGGTGGCAAAACCAGGGTCGTCGTACTGCTGTTAGAACTCCTCGATGGGCCCCTATGTAGCTGAGAGGGTAGGTCTCAGCCTACTTCGCAGTCAGCAAGCAATAACTTTTTTCAGGAGGGACAACAAAAACTCATGCCTTCCCAATAAGCCTGTCTCACGTACTCATGTCGACAGGCCCTCATGCTAACATAACTGAGATTCTGATAATCGGTATCATCAAACAGGGCAACTCCGCTAATTGTAGATGAGCCGTACATCCAAAAACCCCAACTGGGTAAGTAATTATCGGCGTGCGTGGCGCCAAGAACCTTAAACAATATGGAAGACGAGAATGATTTCGAGCAATACGTGAATGACAAATACGTCACACGGTCTGCATCAGCGTACTTGACTGCAGTGTTGCAATCGGCGGTCAAGGAATCTAGTACTTTGTCATTACCGCCAGTAGGCCTCCTTTACGAGGTCCTCAACCATGCAACTAAAACGTTCGTAGCAGGATGGATAAAAGGGTGCCAGACCCCTTCGATCGTGACCATGCCTGTGCGGCAATCGTCAGGCACGGTGGAGACCTTCACGATTTCTATTGATGCGAAGACGATGGATGACGCTAGGTCTGCCCTGGGAATGAAGCTGAATGGAACCGAGACTTCACCCCACCTCGCTTCCAAATTCCCTGGGGCGATGATGTTCTCCTACAACAGTGTCTGCCCCGGCCACGAGGTGAAGGTTCAGATGCATGGAAATGACTTTACATGGATGGATGACAAAGAAAGGCCAGTACTAATTCAGAGGCATGGTTGACTGGGATAAAGGATGGCATTTACCGACAAAGGCCCTCCCTTCTTTATTTTACCCATGCATGATTACAGCCACGCCAACACCCTGCTTCGTGTTGCTCAGGGATCACGTTTTGTCTGGGACATCATGGGTGGTGGAAGTGCAGCCAGCCTGTGGGCTGCACATACGGCCATGGTGAAGCATGCTAATTACTTGAAAAATAAAAGTCGAAGGGCAGCAAAAACAGCGGCGGCGGCAACAGCAGGAGCCGAGGCGGCGGCAGCGGCAGCAGTCTTGGCAACAGCTGAGGCGGCGGCAGCGGCAGCGGCAGCAGCAGTAGTGGCAGGAGCGGCGGCCGCAGCGACAGGAGCGGCGGCCGCAACAGTGGCGGCGGACCTAGCTGCACAAGTAGCAGTGAAGGACCTAGTTGCCGCGGCAGTGAAGGCGGACCTCGTCATAGCGAAAGGAGCGGAGGCAGACCAGACCAAGAGAATCCGGGATGAGGCCTCGGAAGCAACGGCACCGAGCATGTCATCGAAGGCCGCACGGCTGAATGTGAATCTTTTATAATTGGTCGTTCTAGTTGTGGATTGAATTGTGTAACGCTCAGTCATCGTTTTCATGTTCATCGCGTTGTGACCATGGCTTTTCTTTGTGAGACAGACCTTCATGCTATGTTTTTTACCCTTCCTTGGACAGGAGCTGTCACATCCCGCTCACCCCCCTGTCGCCCACACTGTTGCGTCCGCTCCATCTGTTGCAGCTACTAGTAAAAGGCCAGCTACCGAGGAAGCTGGCTCCCTATCGACTGCCCATGAGGAGAAGAATATACATGCTTTTAATGCGGTAAGTTAAGTGATCTATCAGTGGCTTGGGGTGTCAATCATTAATTCGTTCTCATACCGTATTGCAAAGTCTAGTTGGCATTGATTCAATACCGGTAGTCAATTATGAACAAACTACTTTTTGTGTCACCGATCTGGCTAACATGGCTGGGCTGTGCAGGAGGAGAAGAATACGCTGGCGGCCGCGAGGGACAGGCTGCTGGCCGTCGCGCAGGAGGCAAAGAACACGCTGACGGCCGACAGCGCTAGGTTGCTGGCCGCCGCTCAGGAGGAGAATAACACACTGGTGGCCGAGCTGGCTAACATGGCTGGGCTGCTGGCCGCCGCGCTGGAGGAGAAGAATACGCTGGCGGCCGTGGGCGTCAGGCTGCTGGTCGCCGCTCAGGAGGAGAAGAATACGCTGGCGGCCAAGCTGGCTAACATGGCTGGGCTGCTGGCTGCCGCGCAGGTAGAGAAGAACACGCTCGCGGCCGCGAGGGACAGACTGCTGGCCGTCGCGCAGGAGGCAAGGAACACGCTGGCGGCTGACAGTGCTAGGCTGCTGGCCGCCGCTCAGGAGGAGAAGGACACACTGGTGGCCGAGAGCGTTAGGCTGCTGGCCAAGCTGGCTGACCAGGATAGGCGGCTGGACGCTGATAGGGACGAGAGGAACAGGCTGGCGGCCGATGTAGGAAGGAGAGACAGGCTGGCCCCCGCCGAGCTGGAAAGGAAGGACAGGCTGGTTGCCGAGGGCCGGGTATCCATGTCTCAGCAGTCGCTGAAAGATGACAAGCTGGCTGCCGAGAGCCTGGTCTTCATGTCGTCTCATCAGCTGGAGCCCGTTGGCGTCTCCGGCCAGCCGGAAGTCCAGAATGTGAGTACTACTACTAACAGTGATATATGGGTAACGATCTGCTTGCCACCAATCTGTTTTTCCGTGATCAGATTTAGCCGGATCCTGAGCACTCACCTGGCTATCCTGCAATAATGCGGCTTCCAAGGCAGATCTTCATCATTTGATGACAAAGTGGATCCATGATTTCGTTTTGGCGTAGCATATGTAGCTTCAATGCCCCAAGGCAACTGTCCACACACTTTTTATTCCGCTTGAATCATAAACCTGATTGCCAACTCCTCCCTCTGCTTAGGCAAGGCGAGGATTACGTGTCGGGCAAGCCAGTAGGAGAACGTCTATTAACCCTGAGCCGGCACGGCCGCCTAAGTCCAAGAAGCCCAGGGTCACTCAAGTTTTTGCTGCTGCAGCTGCTGTTGTTGCTGCTGCAGCTGCTATTGCTGCTGTCTCCGGCCTTTGAAAAATTGCAGGCCGGAATGGTGGCTCTTGTGGGCCAGTGAAGGCCCATGCATGGGTATTGGCAAGCTGCGTCCTTGTACTTATGCTATGCATGGTCTGCATCACCGAGTGAGCATAGTATTTTGTGAATCTTCAGGTTCAGTGGGGTACCACGTCCCTGCATGGGGAATCGGGGATACAGTACCACCATACCGTAATGCCCCCATTGTCCGTACTGTACATATTCCTTTGCTGTAACATAAGATCGCGCCCTATTTCCGCAACCATGCATTTTAGAACGCTTTTAGTCACTTGTTAATTTGTGATAATATTTGTCCTCACTTCTGCTCACTCGCATTCACGCACTTGTCATATTTTGTTATTACTTCAGATTTATGTTCTACACTTTGGGGTTCATGCCTACACCCCTCGTCTGTAGTTGTGTGTTGGTTGCATTGCTTGCTCACGGGGGTCACTTTTTTCCGCTTTAAATCCTATTCTCTTGCTTGCTGAGACCGACTTCGGCACCTGGCCTGTATATCATTGTCTTCCGGGGTGACTACCGGTAGGAAAACTAATGTGATGCCTCACTGGTCTGCAAAGCCTTCACGTGGAAACAGTTCTTGTAATGCTGCTGATGCCCAAAATAAAGGTGATGCCCAAAGACTTCATGCTCTGACCTCATCTCTCATGCACTGGCTGAGGTCACTTATTCATTGACACAAAATAGGCTTACACATGCCAAGGGTGGTCGCTGTGGGTGCACCGCGACACGGGCAACCTATTTGTTAAGAACGCCCCAGGAGTAAGTTTGCACGCATTCTGTTCCGGACTAGACTACAATGCTCTGATCAGCCAGCAGAGGCATGAAACTGCCATTCAATGTGGTCACGGTGAAAGAATGCAGGATCGTTACCATTTCATCTCTCTGGTGCCCATCAATAAATAGCCATCACAACTTCTCAAGCACCGATGCCAACACAAATACTTTATGGTGATGCCCGGCGTCTTTCAACTAGGGGTCCCCCGCTTTCGACCGTCCTCTTCACCAAAACCTGCCTCTCACACCAAACAACTGCAACAAAGTGAAGATGCAAGACCTCCCATCATGGCCACTCCCTAGCCTCTGCTAGCGAAGGTTCACCTAGTAACCTCATTGCCTTTCGCGCCCCCCAGCGTATGCTCAATCCAAGTCGGCGATTCTGTACATGCGAAACGAATCTTTCATGCAACGGCGAACTAAAACGTTATTGAAAGTCTCAGCGTTGAGCACAATGATTTCATTGCCAAGCTCACAGGTGATAGAGAATGCAGCTTCCAATAGCTTCTTCGCCTGCACACACAACAAATGTTCCTCATGTAAAACTGCAAAATACACATGAGTAGCAATTTGCACTTCACACGCCCCCTTCAGCCCCGCAACACCTCCTGCCCCCGCCCTCTGTGATCTGCAATACGGTGTGTGTTTGGCATTTATTGGCATTTTACGTGCCCCAAACTGCGCCGTGCACCGCCCCCCCTCCCATTACCGATCCTCACCAGCGTGCCCGCTGAGATGGCACGGCCACGCGAGTTGGAGGCGGGTGATGGAGTGTCGACCTCTTAGCTGCTGCAGACGTCGTCACCTGCATGCACAAAAACATGCTCTTCTGCGACATAGCAATACATTGGGAACGGGGGCATTTGCTGGTGTTGCGCCTCTTCATGCATCGCAACACCTCATGCACCACAGCACCCTCATGCCCTGCTTTCTGTGAACTGCAATATCTGTTAGGCGTTATTTTGCAGTTATCGTGCCAAACTGCGCTGTGCACCGCACCACCCTTACCACCTATCCTCACCAGTTTGCCCGCAGCCCCCTCAAATATATCCTCACCAGTTTGCCCACTGAGCTGTGAGGGAGTGTCAACCCGCCCTGCTGCCGCAGAAGTCTTGCGCACCTTGGCGGTGCTGCGTTGTTTGTGGCTGCATCATGGGACACACTCGAGGCGGAGCTGCCTGATGCATCAGCTGAAGATGATCCTTTCCTATCCTTACCGAGTAAGCATTTGATGAGATTCGTTCTGCTTCGCCATGGCTGCCGGCTCATATCTATGGCCAAGACGCGAAGCAGCTTGGTGTACTGCCCATCATTCATGTCTTCGGCCCACTTGACGAGCGTGATGCCTACGCTACTTGCAACTGCCTCCTGATATGTGCCCATGCATCGTAGTGCCCACGCGCTCATGTTCCCATGTAATTTCCCCTTGCTATGCGCCCATGCATGTCGTCCCCATGGCATTTCCCATGCCATATAATCAGCCATGTAGCACATCTCATTCACCCCTCTAGTAAGTCCTGGAGCACAGCTCATGTATGGTCATGCTTTCTCACTTCACTGTCCTCCCAAAATTTGGGACTCTCACTGAGACTCCCACTGGAACTGACCATACTCGCAGGAAAAGAAAGCATGTGCGCTCTTTGCGTAAGTCATTCAAACAAAGCGTGTATCTCACTCCTTTCTGTAACTCAAAATTAGCTCTGCGTGCGCGTGCGTGCTTCTGAAGGGTACAGCGCGCGCGCGCGCGTCGTCTGGTTTTGTTCTGTGTAACGTATTCAAATTATCTCCAACATTCGCGAGCCTAATTTATTGGAGCCTAGCCTTCCCGGTATCCCTGGCCTAACGGTGCCCTTGGTCGGTGACCCATGACTTCGTTACCCTGTCTGATGTTCCCGGCATTGTGCATGGCGATTTCCCTTCACGCCGCACCTCCGTTTCGATTGCTTTCAGAGACTCGCAACTTCCCTATTCAATTGCTCCACTGAAGCCTCTTGTCGCGGCAGATTTACCCCTTCCCCATGTTCGTATGCAGCGGCCTCCTTCCTACAGGTGCCATGTCTGCAACAGCACCGTTTTTTAAACATGGGAGGTAACCGATCACTGCGTCCCCACAGTCAGGAATTATATTGTATGGCCGTCAGAGCAAACGACGGTAGGTGGCGGTCATTCATAGGTTCATACACTACAGCCCCACCGTCATGCAAGCACGTTTCAGTTTAAATGTAGGCATGTCGGCATTGGACACCCAACTTGCAAAGTTAAAATAGCTTCAGTGAAGAGTGAGAAATGTGATCGTCGTGTGAGGGTTCAGAGCGTAGGGTATCGAGCGAGACGTGCCAGCACGGCACACCATCGCGTATGCCACTTGAGCCCGCTAGAAGGTTGGCACTCGTGCACAAAATGCATGTAGAAATGGTCATTATGGCAGGCGCCGCACGACGGGGCTTGTCATGATGACTCACTGGTGGGTTGGTTTATATAAAGACTGCAAAAGAGTGGTCCAGTGCTGCGAGGCCTGTGATTACACTAAAGTATCGTTTAATGCTATGCAGCCTGTTATGCATCCCTTACCCATCAGAGGACTTATGTACCGCTGGCACCTGGATCTTTCTGGTCCTTACACGGCCTCTAACCGTGGCCACACCTATGTTATGGTAGCTGTAGAAAGCTACTCTAAATGGGTTGAGGTATTTCCTATGACTGCTAAATCATCTAAAGAAGTAGCTTACCATTTCCTGCACGGCATATTGGCACGATTTGGGGCATGCGCTGAAGTTGTCACAGACGGTGGTGGGGAGTTTCAAGGTGAAATGGACTCGCTGCTTGTCCGTGCCATGATTGATCATAGAGTCACCAGTTCTTTTCATCCCCAAGCCAATGGGCAAGCGGAAAGGCTGGTAAAGACTGTAAAAACTGCATTATCAAGGCACTTGCACGTTTCAAGAGAGCCTCGAGAATGGGACATGTATTTACCCTGGATAGCACTCGGGTACCGAGTCACTAAGCATGCTAGCACCTTGATGAGTCCCTACCAGCTGCTGTTTTCCTGTGAACCAGTCATCCCTCCCGCTATCATGGAAAGGTTGAATGGGGATCAGGCAGTGGATTACCTGGATGTGGATTCTGCTGCTGAACTTGTACTGTCCCGTTCTGAATTGCTAGCCAAGAACTGCGTGATGGTCGGCCAGAATCTTCTGGTTGCTCAACAGCGAGATACCCTGCGTTACGCAAGACTTCGTAGTGGAGGCTACCTCCCATCAATAGCTAAGTATACTGAGGGGCAGTTTGTGTATGTGCGGGATGAGAACCGACTGCACTCCACTGCAAGACCTTACGTGCTTCGGGTGTTTGATGTACGGCCAAGTGGAGTCATTATCCTGGTTGGTCGCAATGGGGTGACTGTGGCTGAGAACGCCATTAACTGCGCACCATGTCATCTGCCCATAGAGGGACTCTTACCCCCATCCAAAAGATGGCAAAAGCCAGCACTAGACTTCCCTTGCCAGAGATGTCTGCTGCCTGATAACGCTAAGAAAATGATTCTGTGTGGCAGTTGTGGTCGAGGCACTCACACGTATTGTTTGGTACCACGGCTTACTACTGTCCCTGCTGGTTACTGGATTTGTGAGCAATGTAGGACTGCTGGAGCTGATGCTACTGGTGCTGCAAGGCGTGATGTTGCGGCGGAACTGGAGGAACCAGCGGCCGCCGTGACAGGTTACCAGCTGCGGCCTGCTAAGCAAAAGAAGGCAGGAAGGGTGATGGGAGCCGCCAATGGCGGTGGCCTTGTTGAGGATGAAGGAGAAGGACCCGCTGTAGACAGGGAAGATGACGCAGATTGTCTTGCCGGGACCGCCGCGGGCGGTGCCGGAAGCAATGCGTATGAGCTTGTCGGGACCGGCGCAGTTGCCAGCAAGGGGGAGATCGATGAGGAGGCGCAATCTGATGATCAGCGCCCTACCCGTGCATCCGTGAGAATCCGCGTCCCCAACAAGAGGTTCGAAAGCCATGTCACTCATCCTTGGGTGCCCTCAGATTTCATCAACTGGGGTGTCCGCGGAGATGCGGTGGATGCTCTCAAGTCCTTGATGCCTGGGGTGTGGCGAGAGCGCGATGAGGCTGCGGTCTACTTGGGCAACAGGGTGCCGGGAGGATGGTCGTACCAACTCCACCCTCCTTCACCTCTCCCCATTGAAGACAGCCACTGCAACACCCTGCTGGACTGCCTTGACCTATCCCTGTCCCCCAGCATTCTTTTGCTGTTCAAGGATAATGGGCAAGCCACTGAACTTCTGCAGAACAGCCAGCTCTACCCTTACCCTCAATCCCTCCATGTTCTTACCAACTCGGGCATCGGTGTCAACGTCCCTGCAGACTACTGTTCTGATCCGCTGCAACCCTCCACCTACGAGTTTCTGCTGCGACAGCATGGGCTGCACGTTCTTATCACAAACCCTCCGGATGAATATGCTGATATCTCCTGTGCCTTTGCGGTCAAGTACGCGCGTCATGTGGCATGTTGCCTAGTCACCCAAGATTTCTTAAAGTGCCATCCTGCAAGGTTTGAGTGGCTATCCCAGCTACGGAGAGAAAGGCGGCTTGTCATTTTGCAGTCTGTCAGCTTCACAGCAGGTCTGGGAGTTAAACGGTCCATTCACGGTTGCTGTAGCAATAAAGTATGGATCCTTGTGTTTGCATCGGCAGCTATCCGTGCTCGGATGATCCCACCAATGCACACGTTCATCCGTTGATACATAAGCGTACTGCTTTCGTGTGACAGAATTTAACTGAGTTTCCTTCGTTGACTTTGACAATTGACTGTGTATCTGAGCGGAATTTTCACTGGATCTGGGGGGGGCTTCGGGGAAATGGGATTTGACTTTACTGGTGCTGAAACTGATATTTAGGATGATACTTGATTTCAAACAAAACAAAACAAAAATTGTGTGCAGTTTTCAATATCTGGGGGGGGGAAGGTTGTTGTGCATAATACGCACTTTTAGGGTTTAGGAGGTGTCTACCGTGAGGTGGCATTCTCATATGTCTGGCGCGAGCCTATAGGCATCCCCGATCAGGTGTTAGTTAGGTGGTCGGGAAGTTTGAGATGGTGTGGATTGGGAAACCAATTGCACTAGAGCAGGGCTGATGTAGTCTTCTGGACTTGGGGTCGATTGGGCCCTGGGGGAAGGTGAACAGTACCGATGGTGACGAGAACTGGGCTCTTCAGCTTGAAGAGGGTCCCTTAAAGCGACTGTGGCGAGTTACGGTAATGCGTAAAAGTCACAGCTAACGTACGCATTATATCGGAGGTTATTTTTCCTACCGGTACTTGTGCCCCATGGACTCTGGGCAGGGCCCAGGGGTGGGAAGTCTGATAACAATACGCAGTTCTTAAAACGCTGTCGTACTTGTTTATTTCTGCCTCCAGTGTTTTTCGACCTGGGGGGGGAATGTCTTGTGTTCTTTTCGCTTGGTGCACCCATTCCTTAGGGTGCACCTCTGTGCCGCGACAGCTGTCACGACGTATGACTGCACCGTGCGTTTGACTGCGCCAACTGCTTTTTCGGTTGGAAGTTATGTGTGAACCTGAACAAGTGTGGGTGCCGACTTAGAGGATTCCGATCTGGGTCCTTTACTTTTTCTTTCTTACTTTGATCTCACGGCCTACAATAGACTCTTAACGTTTCTAGCTATTGTTCCTGATTATCAATCTGCAAGTAAATCGTCAATCCAAGTCTTACTAAGGGGAAACTGGCAGAGCAACTAGGCCAACAGCGACTCTATAAGCATCAACAAGTCTCCTGATACGAAGCTGGCAGAGCATCTAGGCCAACAGTCGACCATCTGCAGCAATTAGCGTTATTCCTGCCTCTTAACAAGGCATATCTCCAGTCTACAGCTGGATATTACCACCAACCCACCATCACACCTCCAATCTACAGCCTTTCCTTTGGCTCCAAGTCGACCATCTGATTTATCAGAGATATCTTCAGTCATCAGAAGTCGCCAAGCAAGCGACTCATCACATCAGATCAACGGCCACAATCGCCCAAGATCGTCCCAAGAAACCCATAAGTACCTCAAGTGTCGAGGCTTTACGAGATCTTGTCAACAGTATCGAAGAAGTCCAGGTGAAGTAGCAAGAGCTATCACCTGTTATCGAGCTGATTTCACTGAGTTACAGCAGTGGATCGAGAAGCTCTTACTATAAGCTCTGTAAGAGTTTATTAGTACCTGTTTAACCGACCTCCCCCCCCATTGGGGAATAGGGTGGAAGAAGATCAAGGAGAGCAGAACCATGCCCAACCCATGATAGGATCACGCTCCTTCCAACAATCTCCAAAGGGACACAGAAATCCCTAGCGCAACAAATGCAGACCCAATGGACGCATGCAATTACCTGGAGTGGTTCCAAGAAAACAGCGCGCTGAAGCACAATTGGAGGGAGATAGCCTACACTGATGGCAGTTGCATTGAAATCAGCCTTAAAGATGGCAGGAAAGCTCAACTAACTGGCGCTGGCGTCCACATCCCGAGCGCCACCGCCGATCAACAAGACACCACCATTAACCCGGCCGGAGAGGGTCCCACAAACACCATCAACAGAGCCGAGCTGGCAGGGATTTACGGAGCCCTAGTGAAAGAACAGACAAAAATAGCTGTTGACAGTGCCACCTCCTTGTACCAAATCCGGAAAGCTATCCGATCCCCCATGTCTCTCACCTACCACAAGCACAGAGACCTCCTCCAGCATATCGTGGGCCAACTCCAGCTCATGGCGTCCCAAGGGAAAATAGTCGAATTTCCTAAGGTGAAAGCCCATAACGGAGATATCGGAAACGAGAAAGCCGACGGGGTAGCTAAACGGGCGGCCACTCAAAGGGGAGAATGCGATCTGACCGTACCTGTGAGCTCCGAACCCTCGCAGTACGGCTCTTTCTGGCTTTTCACAAAACCTGACGAAGAGGACCCTGGCCAGGGAGAGCCGCAAGGATTAGAAGATCTGAAGGGTGCCCTGAAGGCGCACATTCACAAGCGCCAAAAGCTGGGCCGATCCAACATCGATAGCGTATACTTTCAAGGGTGGCAACGGTTGCACGCGATTGCTGATGGGGCCCTCAGCAACAGTTTCTTTAACCACCCGGGAGTCACTCTGGCCGAGAAGAAAACAGCCCTTCGATGGCGACATGGATGCCTTTGGAATAACAAGGTGGCTTTCAGGTGGGGCAAAAGTACCACGGACAAATGCCCCTTGTGTGGAGAGCATGACAGTGCAGGCCATATCACAGGCGCATGCAGGCACCCCGAAATGCAAAAGATGTACATGGAGCGCCACCATGGCACAGGAAGGATTTTGCTGAGGGCTGTATCGAAAGGTAGCATGGGAGGGGACATCGTCATGGCAGACTTGGGGACGGCCGAGAAGTGTGACAGAGCAGGAGCACCAGCCATGCTGATGAATAAAGTCCCCTCGTACTTAATCCCCCACGCTGAGACACCAGCACTTGGAGCCGACCAAATGAAAACGAAAATGCAGCCTGACATGTTGTTGATGCAAACGACAGGACAAAATAAGGACGTTGTATTCCACATTGGGGAATTTAAGTATTGCAGAGACACTGAGCATGGGGACCAATTAAAAGCTTGCTTAAACCAGCACACGGATCTCGTTGAGCTACTGATCTTGAAGGGGCACCAACGAAACAACATAAAACTTATTCCAATCTTGATCGGCACATCGGGCACTATTTATAATAAGCACACAATTGAAGCCATGATGTCTCTAGGGATCTCCGCGTCCCATGCAAAGAAATGCGCCCAGAAAATGCATATCCATTCGATGAAACTCTTGCACAGCATAGTACAAACTAGACGCAGACTCGAATATTTTCCAGCCACAAAGCCTATCACTGGGCCAATAAAGCACACCCATAAGAGAAAACCACCGTGAGGAAGTTGTTTCTTTCTTTTTGCCTCATGGTAACGGCGCGGATGTGGCTACGGCCCCAAGCTGCGTTGTTTCCTTAACATCCACGCCCTTATAGGGCGTAGCTTTCTTTCTTTCTTATTCACATCCATTCTCCTCCTCTTGCACAGGGCAGGCCCCCAGTGCTGCCAAGCAAGGACAATATCTGCTTCCCAGAGTTCCATTTATCGCTTGATGGATCATGATAGCCCGAGGCTTCAAGGTCCCGATAGCCCAGGGCTGCAGGAGCTGCTCAACTCGCTGTATGCAGCGTCAGGAGAGGGCAAGGCGGACACTCCCTGGCAATTGATCGGAGAGGTGGCAGCATCGCATGGTATACAGGGTTTTCTAGTGTGTTCCGTATATTCAGGAGCGTTATAAAGGGCTGACAAGTGACTCATATTCATACCTTGTGTGTGAGGGGGCAGTCATCGGTGCCGATGGGCTATGAGGGATATTATACATTACCGTAACACAATATTATGCAATATATATGTGGCGGAAACGGAAAATTCAAACTTGATGAATTTCGTAGGATTGAGATCGCAACTTTGGTCACAGCTTTATTGATGTGATCCTCTGCAATTTGCCATGCGAGACAGGCAGGCAGGTGGTAAGCAGGCATTTGTGAGGGTTTTCCTCATTCACATATATGTGCTTATGGCTGTGAGCCTACTGACATCGTTCCTCCTGGTCTCTTTTCTCTCATCATACCCGTGTTATACTACAGGAACATCCTCTACACCAGGCCTGCAGCAAACTCTTGTCAATATAATCAACCTCAACAGCGAGGAGCTGGCGCCAGCTCAGGAGTGTCAACCTGCATGTTCCCCGCAGGTGCAGGTGCAGCCGCAACAGGCTACCCTGCCATTGGTGAGCCACGCATGTTGTCCACCGCTCCAGCAGCAGCAACATGAGTTAACATCTCTCCTTCCTGAACTATCTCAGCAGGACCCGCATCAGCTGCAACCGCAGAGGAATCAGGAACAGAAGGGGAAGAAGAGGAAGACGCAGGCTAGCGTGGAGCTTATAGTTCACCCAAATGTGAAACCGTGCCCCGAAGAAGTGGGGGATCACCATATGGTGCAGCTCAAGAGAATCGTGGACGCGATTCCTGCATGGCTGCAGCAGGCTGACGACGTAGGCCTGTATCCAGATATGTCGTCTTGCGCTCCGCTGCTGCAGGGCTGTGCACCGTGCTGGTTCCTGGCTGCTGCACTCATGAGGGGCCTCAATAAATGGGCCCCAAGCGCTTTTGGATCTACGTTCCGAGCAGTGCCAATACCTGGTGAGGTGCCAGATGCTGGGACAGAGGCGGACATGCATGGAACACGGCACATGCGTACACAGTGAATGTCGCACAATGCAGCTCATGATGCAGAGGTAGATTGCATACATTGCATAATGTGTGCTGAGGTATAGCTACGGATTCCTCGTACTAATAGACATTGATCTGAAACGAAGGCATTTGGCTTGTATCATGTACGCACCGGTATCCATTAATTTTTATACATTTCCTGATACTTTGTCTTTTTATTTCAATTTCTGGGATGCCTTCTGTATGTAAACGGTTGCAAGTATGTTTGATATACAGCATTGTTTAATGTGCATGCTCTGATAGATAATGTGTCACACTGTCACATGTATACCGAGGGATCTCTACATGCTGTGATACATGTTGTGTGATTGGATCTCGTCGCTACGCACATCTTTTAAATCTGCATGCTGTGGTACTATATGACCTATGTGTCTCGACATGCTGAAAATATACAATCACTGATGTTGTGTGTGTAACCTTTGTTACCTTGAATCAGGCACTGATGACAGATTTTACACACTTAAGCGGAGCGGGCAACAAATCTACAATGACGACGAGGGCCAGAAGAGAACGAGGTGTGGGGGTCTTTGAAATGGTTTAGCCAGGGTATCTGAAATCACGAGTTCCATGGATTTTTGAACTAAACGGCATGAATAGCAGGATGCAAAAAGCTTGTCATCCTGCTCATTTTCCCGTATGCCAAGTCCCGACAACGTGCAGTGGAATCTTGTTGGGCTCACTTTCATTCTGGGGTGTCATCTGCATGCACATGGTACCGACAGGAATGACAGCCAGTGTTAGTTGGGTCCCAATCGGCCCAGTATTGGCCACCCAGCGGCCTGCCAAGGGTGGCCTAGTGAGCTAAAAATGCGAATAAGGGCGCTGCCGCTCCCGTGTGCATGAAAAGCAGGATGATCAACCATTGGGTCGTCGGAGTCCGGTACCGGCCGCAGCAGCCGGGGGGGCAGGCTGCTGATGAAGCATGCGGGCTGCCGCCCGAAATCGCCAAACACTTCACCAAGGTCATCTCGGAGAAGAATCTTGGCAAGGATTCTTGGAAGTACAAGATGTTCAGGCTGGTGTCATACTGGCAGTGTGATAAGGTCAGTTTTCTGTCTGGCCATGCTCATGGGGGTCAAACCGTGAAAGCAGGATCACGAGGGTGAAAGCATTGGAATTTGTGTTCCCACGTTAGCATGAGAAGCCCTGTGGCCCTGAGCCAGGGGAGCTTCCCTTTGTTTGAAAGAGTCTTGGAGGCTTCCAGGTGAGTCAATGAAAGAGAGAACGTGTGTGCCAGTACCCTGTGCCAGTGCCCTGTGCCAGTACCCTGTGCAAGTACCCTGTGCCAGTACCCTGGCGCCTTTGGGTGTGGCAATACGAAGAACAATAACAGCATCTGCGCATCCACCATAAATACTTTTCCGAATAGGCCAGGCTATTTCCATCTTGAGATTAGTTAGGTGGGGTTCCATACTGCTAGAATGGATTTCATGGGATGAGGAATCCCTGGCTTTGTTTCTTCTTTCCTTTCATATCGATCTTGTCCAGGCCTCATCAACATGCGCCACGATGTCGGAGACAACCCGTCCCCTGCTCGGTCCATGCATCATGCGCAGGGCAAGCTTTTCAAGGAGAGATCTGTGCATGCTAAGAAGGGGGGCAAGGCTGGTTTGGGACGGCCGGTTGGCTGCTCCACCCGTCACCCATCAGCTGGGTTGTCTCCTGCCATGACGACCCCCCAAAGTGACGCCCCTGCAGGCTCACTGCCATCCACCTCACAGCAGCAACAGCAGCAGCAGACGGATGGTGTCACCGCAGGGGCGTATCAGCCTCTCTCCACCGCCGGGCCCTCAAAAGCAGCAGTCTGGCCCAGTGGATATCTGCCCTCAGCACTTTCTCTACCTCCGTCTCTGGGAGATGCTGAGAGGGGCCTGGAGAGGCAGGCAGCTGGGCTGCACACGAGGCCAGCAGGGGTGCTGATTCAGGCGGTGGTGGAATCACCCGTGGTGGGCGTTACAGCCCACGCTTCTGGTGCTGACGCTTCAGACGTTTCGTCTGTGGATCTCCAGCTTCTTCACGCACTCATTGATGCGGTCCATGCGGTGCCGCAGCATGAGGAGGCCCCAGCGAGAGACTCTGAAATGTATGCCAAGGCTGCAGACCTTCCTCACCAGCTGCTGAGTAACGTAGGGTGCGACGAAGACATCCAGGACCAGCAGGCTGCAGCGGGAGAGTTGAATCACGCGTTGGACCTTCTTCGCAAACTGCTGCAATATTGCAACGAAGCCTCCCTGTGCCGCCTGACGCTGCCGGATCCGCTGCCCTCCCTGCGGCCGACAAAGTTGGTAATACCGGCATCCAAGTCATACTCGCCTCCCTTCCTGCACTGCCTGCTGGTACCCCGGAAAAACCAGCTATGGGACCTGGATGACAAGAGCGGGCCGCCACTCGATCCGCAGCTGCAGATCCACATGCTGGCTGCGGTCAGGGACCATGTGGGGTCGGATGCGTTCGACAGGTTGTTGTGCTGCAGAGACCGGTGCGAATTGTGTGGGGGCTGGAATACATATGTTCAGCACCTGATGACAGGGCATAGGATTGGGACCTGGATCACGATAAGGGGTCACCACCGTTATCCGTTTGTTCAGATGCCAGACAGGCCCACTGAGTGAAGGGCATTAGGGGACTGTCAAGCTCATGATGGATGCCGGAATATTTGTATGTTTCCTACGGCTGAAGGTGTAGTTTAAGTTTGAGAGGGATTCCCGTACCTCATGAAGTTCAGGAATCTGTGCGGAATCTCAGCATCTCTGCTGTACATTGTGACAACCCAGGTGCCCCGCACCCACTTCATCGCGTCTGGGGATACAGTCGCTCTATAATGGTACCCCTTGATCTCGATGACATTGTGGCTTTACTTTGATCGTCTTGAGTCTATCTGTTAACAAAATGGACATGATAGGAATCAAACTCGCATCCCCACCCCGCAGCTTAAGTGACCCCTATTGCTGCGTTAGCTTTAGCTCTTATTATGTTATTAAGCTCGTCCCTCTGCGTTACCTCATGGCAACCTCGTCGTTCAGCTATACTGTAAGAACCCGGCAAGCCCACACTCCTTGCCCTGTCCCATCCATCCCCGTCCACACAGGTACAACGCATCTGGTCTAAGCCGCGCCTGTGCCACTGCTGACCTTCTGGTGGTCTGTTGGCTGCTGGGGGTCCACATCAGCGACCTCCCATCTAGCGTCAGAGGGCAGGCGAGGCATCTCTCACCTGGGATCTCCCAGCAGGCACTGGACAGACCCCACAAGCCCAGCAGGGAGTTGCTGCTGGCCCACTCAGAAGAGAGTGGCTGGCTAGCGATCCACGAGGCTTGCAGGTGAGTGGCTTTTCGCCTGCTATATTCATCGTGATCGCTGCTTTGTGACCGCGACTTTCATTGTGATTGCTGCTTTGTGACCGCTGCTGTTTGTGGACACAGGTCCCATGCACACCTTTGGGTGTCCCTACTGCTACGCGGATGTGTTCGCATATAAATGTTCCATCAGGGCGCTCAGTTGTGATTTATCAAATGTCTTGGACTTTGCAGGTTGACAGCAGAAAGCCAGGCAGAAGTGTTTCGTGGTAGCAATTTATTTGAAGCCTGCCAGCAATGCATCTGGTTACTCAGTGCTGCCCTTTCATCTCACACTCTGTATGTGTGCATTTTTCAGGAACGGATACGAAGGCAGCGCAATAGCTTACATCCTGGCACTGCAGGTCGAGTACAATATGAACAGGTGAGCTCATTGAGCAGATGGTGAGCTGATATATCCGTCTGCAGAAGGAAACGATGCAGATATGGCATCAGTCCCATGCGCAGTTGCGCATATGTCAGAACAATTTCCCCCCTCCTAACTCCAGTGGACTGTATTTCAAGAACGAAGCAGCTTTATTTGCAGCCTCAACTGCCCATCTCTCTCGATGATTGGCCTGGACCTCCGTGGCTTGCTAGGACCGTTAAAGCAGCTTGATTTAAATTAACTCCTAGGCCAAAATTGCCTCAAACATGTGATATCCTACTCTCTTCGACCTTCTGTATACACTCAGGTCAAAAATCGAGAAGATCGTCTACACCTTGGATAACCAGAAACACTTCATAAAGAATGGCGGGGAGGAGGTGTTGCAGCGAGCATGTGCTACCTTCTGCTACAAGTTTGATAAAGCTCCCAAGGACTTTGGTGGAATAACACGAAAATTGGAATTCCTGCAGGATGAGTTAAAGCAGCTGACAATCATCAACAGCTAGCTTGCAATTCATAAATGCTGTGGGTCCTGTTCAGGGCCGGGGTGGGCTTGCCCCTTGCGCCGGGAAAGTGTGGGTGCTATGGGTCACGAGAACCCCTGTGGTTCATCACCCGTTTTACATTTTGAGACCTTCAGAGGCTCAAGCCCAGCAGTATTTTTTGGGGGGTAGACCTAGTCTGGCATGTGCCGGAAGGCGAGGGTGACCCGTACATGCATGGCGAGCATCATGAGCTCAGTATTTTGCGCTGGATGGGGTGAAAGAATAACACATGTGTCCCTCATCGTTCGGAATGACATCAATTGATTGCGGTTTTCTGGGATCCACAATTACAAGTACAAAAGCCGTGAGGAAGTTACAAATAGGGAGTCGGACAGAAAGCAAAAATGATCACAAAGGCCTCCCACCCAAGAAAGAAAAAAATAGAAAGGCCTCCGCAGGGGCCTGTCCCACTCCTCTCCCTAAGCCTCTCTCTCAAATATGAAGCGCATCCTTTAGATGCTCGCCAGCGCCCTTAGCCCAACACCGCTGGTAGCAGCGTGTGTAAGGCTGTTGACCGTTGCGCCGTCAGACTCTGCTGGTGTCAACCACACCTTGCGGCATATGCAAGTTTTTGCGCATGCACGACCGCACAGGCTATTCGAATCCATGGTGACATGCACGGTAATTTTTGCAAGGTCTAAGCCGTGCAAGCATGGGGCGACGCGACATTGCTATGGCATGTAGCACCATTGTGCGGACTTTCGACCGCTGGATGTCGCCATGCAAGAGGATTCGTTCCATTTGAGGTCCGATCTAGATCGTGTAGGGGTAGCGCGACAGCTGGCTGAAGCATTCATTCGTTGGTTCCAGTCCAATTTCACCAAACGGATTAAGGAATCCCTCGCGGCCAACTGCATGTCAACCAACCCCGATTAAGGAATCCAAACTCGCCAGTGGAAACACAGCCTTATTAGCTTTCTCGCAAGTACAGAAGGCAACCACTCAAACAAAGGAACTAGCCCGTTCGCGTTCTAATCCCACATGCCTGGTACTCTGTCGCCATCTCTTTTACACCAATTACGCACCGATGATGCACCTTTGCGATCTCCGCACCACAAGTGCCGCCTCTGGTTTCGATCAGACAAGAATAATAGCGGCGAAAGCATTCTAAGCTCTTCAATCTTGTGAGCGCATAATGACAAAGTCGGCAGCCAACTTTCGGATTAAGCTAATCCTGGTCCTCGACGAGTACTTAGTAAGCGTATGACGTTGGGCGATCTCTAATGTGGTTGAAAGAAATCTGGTCTACGTACGGTATTATAGTTTGAGTGACAGACTTATCTGGCATGCGAGTCACTAAGGAAATGCTGCGTGGCAGACCTTCAATCTACGATTCGCAGGACGTTTGCGTCCAATGGTTACCTTGTTTGTTACCTGGGGCGACATCGCCACCAGACTAGCTCTGAGAGCTAGGTGACGAAACCTTTCCAAGGCACAGGGAGGAGTCCGCACACATCGCTTCGAGACTAAATTCGACATCGATAATAATTTTTGGAGGCAGCAATCGCGATAGCTATCGCTGCGAGCGGCCCTGCGGGTGAGCCCCGGTCTATTATTGCCCCGGTCTATTAATCAAGAGCACATTTATTGACCATTACAAGTCTCCCGTACATATTGCCGCGTACGGCATCACAGTAGAATAAAGAGCACATTTTTCGACCCGTACAAACCGACAGGCAACCAGCCAGGTGTCCCTGGTGCCATATCGTCGCCACAGCCTCGCAGGATTGCTTTAGCCTCTACATCGCAGGTGTAATGGGCTGCTTTTAACCCTCGTAACTGTTTGAGTGGAACAGCGAAAGAAAATAGCGAGTCAGCAAGGCTCAGTCAGGATGGCGAGGCCGGTTACCGCTGACAGCTGAGTTTCAAATGTTCACACATTCACACGTCTCCCGGTGTCGGAAAGCGAGGACTTTGAAGTCGAAATCGTCGTCGTAATCGGGCGTTGCTGTCGGAGTTGCGAAAATTATACAACAGCATGAAATCTCCCGCCACGCAAGGCGCATAAAGGCCAGCTATCGTGGGTATCAAGAAATGCTAATTAAGCGCAACTCAACACCCAGGCCCTCAGTCGAAACCGCAGTCTCCTGTCTACCACCCTGGCCTGCTGGGGTGGCCACTGCCATCTCCAGAGCGCTAGTGCCACTGTCTGGACAAAATATCTCCTGAAATACCTCGTCAAGGTCAGTACACACACGGTAAGTGCAACCTCACTGTCGGTAACAAGGCGGCCTTTGGGCTCCCCGAAGAGGAGGGTGCCGGCGTGGTTACTGCATCAGTGAAGTTTTTAGAGTCCAACGGGGCATCATATTTGATGCATGGGACTTGTGCCCATAAACCGTTACAGGCACTAAATATGCTAGGACAGCGAGCGAAAACCAGTGGCCCCCCTGGGCAAGCAACCAACACTCAACCACCGAGCAGTAGCGTGGGAATGAACCCCATAGTGCAGCAGATTAGCCCCAGCCATAAAGCATGACGTGGGTGCAAAAGAGTTCGGTTGGAGGCCTCATAGGAAAATTGAGAAATAAACAAGAAAGTTTCAGTGAAAGTTTATGAGTCTGTGTAAAACTGTGTGATGCATAAGCGAAACTTCAGTGAGTGTTAGTGTTTTAAAATCTGCTGCATGTACACTCGTATCATCACCACCCCTGAGGCTGCAAGGAATTTGCAGAAGTTTGACTTTGTTACACACCCTGGCACACACAAGTTTGTGCATGTTGCCATAAAGCCCCCACTAGCCAGTTCTTTAAAAGAGCCATTCAAAGAGCTGATACTGCCCCCATGGTAGACAAGTATTTTGCTAGACCCGACAGCTTGGCATCATTAAAAATCGAAGAGCACTTCCGTCTTTACGAGGTCCACACTGCTGCATCAGCCAAACATCTGGGTAAGAAACGTGTGAAGCTTTGAATAAAAATGGCATGACATTAGTTTCTGTTCTGACACCCACTGTCCCTATGATCCTTTCAGACTTCTTCCAGTCAGGTGAGAAAGGTGACTAAATCCCTTGACGCAGTAAATGTTTTTTAAATCTGTTCTGAAGTGCATGTACTCGCCTACAAGACATCTTGAGGCAGTTGCTCTCGATATTAATTTACTTCTGAAGTCCCCTGACCAGGCTGCAGCTTAAAAGGCAATCGCTGCCGCTTCGAGAAACCCTGCTTTACCGAGGCTGTACAGAATCCAGGGTCCTGGTGGCACTGGAAAATCCTTTTTTTTACATCAAAACTTTCATCGGTGCCCTGACAGCAGCGAAACTAAAAGTTATACTTTGTGCCTCCATTGCCAAGGTAGCCAAGGCTGCCTATGGGTTAGGCAACAACGCAACCACAAGCCATAGTGCTTTCGGGTTTACTGGGTCTGATTATGACGTTTAAGGTATTGAGATGTCTGGCGAAGCCTATGTTGCATTCTCTAGACCCACCTCCCTCGAAAATGTGACCATTCTCCCCGCAGGTGTCACCCTGTTTATCCCCCATATCCCAACCGACCACGACTTGCACCTGTAGCTGCTAGGGTTAAAGGATTACTATTATTAGCAGTACATAGTTTTGCTCTACCTGGCAATGGAAGCACACCGTTTTTTTGCGGAGTTTTTGTTTACGAGGACATTGATGACATCCTCGACCCAGTCCTGGCTGCAGACGCATTCGACCCCGACACCGAGCCTATGTTAGAAAAGCAATCAACGTGGCTTAATGCCATGGGCATGCTGCCAGCTGCCATGGCTGGAATTACAAGAAAATACCAGTTCATACCTAGTCAGACGCACCAATATAAAGTACCCCTCCCCTTATTCCACTAGTCGTGAATAAAACCGGGGCCTATAACCACCATTACACGTGGTGATTCAAGAGCCCATTTAGATTTACAAATCCTCGCGTACGGAAACACAGTAGCTTAAACAGCCCATTTTGATGTACAAACCGACAGCAACCGACACGTCGTAAACCTGTCATCGCAGGCCAACGCTCGTCACCACGACCTCGAAGTAATGTTCACATTTATATCGATAGGGTATATAGTTGCTCACAGCTTTCATATCATGCCGAGTGGAACAGCGAGAGGAAACCGTGAGTCAGCGAGTGAACAGCCATGACCGCCAGGGAGCGTGTATGCTACAGCTGACAGCTGGGATTCAAACTGTGTTCACACTCCTCACACTCGGCACTGCCAACCGATCCTGGTCACTGCCCGCGGCCCGCCCGCGGCCCTGTTCGTATGCAATCGTAGCCACATCATCGCGCACAGACCATCGCATGCATGTTTTAGAATATACACCGCTGTGTATTGGGCTGTTCCACACACTCGTATCCCATTGAGAGGAACAATGAGGGAACACAGCGAGCCAGCGAGTCAGCAACACATCTTCCGGCGGTGTCGGGACGCGAAGAATGTGAAGTCGAAATCGTCGTCGTCATCGGGCGTTGCTGCTTCCACCCATTTTGAATCAGTATGAAATCTTCCGCCACGCGAGGCGCATAAAGGCCAGGTATTCATCGCAGCTGATCAAGACGTGCTAATTAAGCGCAACTCAATACCAAGCCCTGAGTCGACGTCGCATAGTTCCCAGTCTAGTGCCCCGTCTCCTCATCCGCCAAGTGCCCCAGTCCTCCTCCACGAAGAACAATGATGCATCTGCAAAGCCCTCCTCCACACTATTGTGATTTATGGTAATTTATCTGCCCCTTATTTTCCTGCCTGTCCTGCCAATTTAATGCCAATTTACCTGCTAATTTACCCTCGAATTTACCTGCTATTTTACCTGTCAATTGACTCCCTCTTAATTTAACTGCTTATCTACCCGTTAATGTTTCGTACCCCTAAGTTTACCTGTTGATTTAAGGCGCCTCTTAATTTACCTGCCAATTTACCTGTGAATTACCAGTTCGTTAAGTAAATGCACTTCAATTGTGTGTTAAGAAAATAATAATTTTTACCTGCCGATTTATTTACGAACGTCGTCTGTAGCCCATGTGCCTCAGATGTTGTTGAGGTTTTTCAGGGTTTGGTGGAAGAGGTCATAGCGCATTTAGGGTCGACTGCGTCCCCGAGGCCGACGTCGCGTCAGGCCTAGCCCGTCTTGGAGGGATACGTGGCATCACACATTTTGTGCCAGCCGGACTTATCATTCTTCTTGACCGTTCCTTTTTGTTTGTCTTGCCTACGTTCGGCATCCTAGTTGCTAAATTTTCACAGTTGAAGCAGAAGCCTGATGAGAACAAAGCTGCTATGAACAAGGTGACAAGGTCTATTGGGGTCTATGACATTTAGTCGTTAGTTCATTAGTTGTTGGTTGCCATTGTGACATGTTCGTGTTTGGCACCATCATCGGTGAACTTTGGCAGTCTTCCAGGGTTGGATTATATTTGTCATCTGAATGAAGGAAGCCAACATCTGTATCGCCACACTTTCTCGAAGCGAAAAGTGAACCCATTTAAAAAAAAATTGTCCGTTCATACAAAGTCAGACTCCACAATACAAAGGTCTTCCCCCCTTTGCATTAGCCGTAATAGAACCGGGGCTATAACCACTCACTACACGTTGTGATTGGTGGCAACTGCTTAGTTCAACCGGGATTTAGTCACGGCCGATATGTACACCTGACGCTGACGCGGTCAGATGGACTGAATGTGTGGGGCAAGTGTGGCGGGTACGAGGCAACCAGCGGGCCCGCTTGTGCTCAGTCGTAAACGCCCCCCCCCCAAGACAAGCCCCAGCTCTTTCTCGCTTTCGTTACAGTGCCTCTAAAACATGGCATCCTCCGAAAATGAGGGTCAGGCGTTCAGTACATTGCAACTGTTGATCGATACGCAGCAGCTACTCTTGAAGGTCAGTTCCCGAGCCAGCTCCCGCGTGTGGCACTACTTGTCCGTCCTGCTTAATATGTGCCTTTTGTGACAGCTTGTGTTGCATTTCTTATTCAGGATGGAGAACTGCGAACTGTTCCGCTGACACATTTGAGCTGTGTCGATGACTCTATCAACCTGGTTTACCATGCCGTTAATGCGTTGATAAAGATGTGCATTAAGACAGGCCTTAATCAGCGTGTCGTCCTCGTGGTCAGGGACCAACTAAACACGCCGCTCATTGACTACGCCGCTGACGTTACCCTGGACATTGTCCAAAGCCTGAAGACCAGGTACCTGGCCAACATCGGGGCGGACCTCAAGAAGGCGCATACTCTTCAATTCAGCAGACATCTGCCAGCTAAGCTCGTTTATGACCTTGATGTCACGCGAGAGGTACGGTACGGCCACTTCGTCTCCCCTGTTCCCGTAACTAAATGTGTGATGAATCTGATGGTTGCTTCTATATGTTGCTGCGACCATGCTGAGACTGGGAGAGCAATCATTTCGCAGCAGCCATTCCATGCTTCTGTGTCCATGCTGATTATCTGCATGCCTGCTGTTTTGTCCATTCAGGGCCATGCAGACAGCCAGAAAATGTGGCATGCTTTGGGATTTGGAAGCCTGGACGACATGGTGGACGCGCGCGCTCGCTTAAAGTATAAAGAGGACAAGCGTCGACAGCGGTCAAGGGCAGCAACAGCGGTTGCAGCTGCAGCAGCAGCAGAGGCACCAGAGGCACCAGCAGTAGAGGCAGCAGCAGCACAGGCAGCAGCAGCAGCAACAGCAACAGAGGCAACAACAACAGCGACCGCAGCAGCAACAACAGCAGCAGGGGAGGCGGAAGAGGCGGAGGAGGCGGAACTAGAGGTGCCAGAGCAGGCGGCGGAGCTAGCTAACATGGGCGGGCTGCTGGCCACCGCGCAGAAGGAGAAAAGCACGCTGGCGGCCAAGCTAGCTAAGATGGCCGGGCTGCTGGCCACCGCGCAGAAGGAGAAAAGCACGCTGGCAGCCAAGCTAGCTAAGATGGACGGGCTGCTGGCTGCCGCGCAGGAGGAGAAGAACACGCTGGCGGCCGAGAGGGATAGGCTGTTGGCCAAGCTGGCTGACCAGGACAGGCGACTGGACGTTGGTTTGGACGAGAGGAACAGGCTGGCTGCCGAGCTGGAAAGGAGGGACAGGCTGGCCGCCGAGCTGGAAAGGAGGGACAGGCTGGTTGCCGAGCTGGAAAGGAGGGATAGGCTGGCCGCCGAGTTGGAAAGGAGGGACAGGCTGGCCGCCGAGCTGGAAAGGAGGGATACGCTGGCCGCCGAGCTGGAAAGGAGGGACAGGCTGGCCGCTGCCAAGGTGGAAGAGGAAAGGCTGGCCGCCGTCGAGCTTGAAAGGAGGGACAGGCTGGTTGCCGAGGGCCGGGTATCCATGGCTCAGCAGCCGCTGGAAGATGACAAGCTGGCTGCCGAGGGCCTGATCTTCATGTCGTCTCATCAGTTGGAGCCAGTTGGTGACTCTGGCCAGCCGGCAATCCTGAATGTGAGTACTACCACTAATAGTGATATATGGGTAATATTACTGTCACAATCTGCTTGCGACCTGTATATGTTTTCGTGCTCGAATTTAGCTGGATCCTGAGCACTCACCTAGCTATCATGCAACTATGTCGCGTCAAAGGCAGATCTTTGTCATTTGATGACAAATTGACCCATGATTTCGTTTTGGTGTAGCATATGCAGCTTTGATGCCCCAAGGCAACTGTCCACACACGTTTCATTCTGCTTGATTCATAAATCTGATTGCCAACTCCTCCCTCTGCATAGGCAAGGTGCGGAGTACGTGTCCGGGGACCCAGCAGGAAATGGTCGGAGAGCCCTGAACCGTCACAGCCGCGTAAGCCCAAGAAGCCCAGGGTCACTTAAGTTGCTGCTGTTGTTGCTGCTGTTGTGGCTGCTGCTGTTGTGGCTGGTGCAGCTGCTACTGCTGCTGTCTCCGGCCTTTGGAAAATTTTAGGCCGGAATGTCGGCTCTTGTGGGCCAGTGTAGTCCCATGCATGGGTATTGGCAGGCTGCGTCCTTGTACTTATGCTTATGTTAAGCATGGTCTGCATCACCGAGTGACCATAGTAGTTTTTGAATCTTTAGCTTCAGTGAGGTACCATGTCCCTGAACGGGGATACAGTACCACCATACAGCACTGCCCCCATTGTCTGTACCGTACCTATTTCTGTGCTGTACCATGAGATCGCGCCATATTTCTGCAACCCTGCATTTTAGAACGTTTTTAGTCACATATTGAACTAGTGACAACATTTCTACTCACTTCTGCTCACTCACACTCACGTTTGTGTCATACCGTAAACCGTCTTTGACTCCGATCAGAATTAAATAATTATAGGGGTGCGCGGACATGGTGCGCGATTATATTCCATAAAAAAGTCTGCTGCGCGGAGCGTCAGTCAGGTGCCCAAAAAACGATTTTGGGGGTGCGCGGTATAAATAAAAAACATCACTTTTTACAAAAACCGTGCGCTAGCGCGCGACTGTTTGATTCGACATCCGTTTAGTCATCCTTGTCAAGTCTGCTAAAATAGCCATGCACAGCAACACTACTGATGACTCAGATGAGCACTACCGGTAGTCATAGGTAGCATTACTGCTCATTTCAGCCTCCATCCACTCGGCTCGCTTTACTGCACTGGCTGATAGTGCCAGACGTTTTCCCTGCTTACGCCTTGAGAGCGGTGAGTAAACATTGGCAAGAGTCGAACCGCAGACCTCAGGGTGGACTGCCAAACTGCGTTGCACCACTGAGAACCCCACGTTCCTACAACCACACCTTTCCTGAGGCCAGAAACCGGGGAGGAGGATGGGGGTGCCAGCATCACCCAAAGTTTTAACTGAGCTTTACGGTACTGGCTGACAGTGCCGCGCGGGCGGAAATTTAAATTATTTCAGTGATGCGCGATGTGTAATTAAATTCTGCGCTAAATTAAATTAAAATTTGTACGCGATGTGTAATGTGTAATTACAAAATTTGTGTAATTACAAAATTTGTGCGCGATGCGCGATGTGTAATTAAATTCTGCGTTAAATTAAATTAAAATTTCGTCGCTGCGCGACCGTTTTTAAAATTCTTTTTGGGGTGCGCGGCCGAAAAATAAATTCTTTTTTTGGGGGGTGCGCGGAGCCTAAGGCGTTTTACGGTAGAATGAAAAACAATGACGTGTGTTTAGGGGCTGCAAAGGTGTATATACTTTATCTTCTGTTACGCGCTGTGCAAGCGCTATAAGCTGGTGCAGTTTACACGCTCACAGACGGCCACAAGCGCAGTAGCGCACTGGTCCTGTGCCTTGCACCAGAGGCATCAAGCAGGGCTGTCCTCTGAGCCCTCTGCTATTTAGTCTTAATCTCAGCGACCTACCAGCCATGCTCGCAGCCAAGTGCCCGGCAGAGGGCATCGCGCTACAGGCGGGGCGACAGCTTTGTATGCGGTCGACCTTTCCCTGCTAGCCCGCACCCCAGCAGGGCTGCAGCGCATGCTTGATGCCTAGCATGAGTATGCGGCACGTAAACATCTTCAGGTCCATGTCTATAAGACAGAGATCATGGATTTTGGCAGCCGCTTAACAGCGCAGCGCCGACAGCCAGCCCATGTGTGCGTGTACGGCCCTGACCGCGCTGCGCTGAAGCGTGTCCAAGAATTCAAGGTCTTGGGCATCATTCTGCACGATTGCGGCAGCTTGAAGAGAGCCATGCAGGGTAGAGAGGCGCCTTAGGCTGCCGCGCTGCACCGCCTTCGCCGCATGGCCGCCAAGGTGCGCCTAAGGCACCATCTACGTACACGCATCAGGTTGTCAGCTATTTACGCAGCGCCTGCGGTCAACAAACGGCGTCGTGGTGTGGGCCACCAGCCACCTCCGGTCGCGGCAATGATGCAGTCCAGCCTGCTTCAGCACTTGCGCCGGGCTGCGGCGCTACCCGCATCAGCCGCCAACTGGGGGGTCCTGAGAGAGCTGTAGATCCAGCCATTAAAGCGAGACTGGTGGACCCATATCCTCCGCTCTTACAATGCAGCGTTGGCACCGGCAGCACAGCAAGACAGCCCTCTAATGGCTGAGGCCATGGCAGCAGATATGCAGCTGGCAGTCAGCCAGGGCACTGGAGGATGCACCTGGTGCTGTGATCTGCTGGGAACACTGGAAGAGCTGGAGCGGGGGGCAGCCGCCCCCAAATTGCGCGAGGCAGCAGCTGACCTACAGCGCCTGCTCGTCACAGAGTTGTTGGCTCTTGTTGACGCAGCCTACGAGCAGGTGCAACAAGCTGCGGGGGGGAACCCAGGGACCCTACCATCGAGCATAGGTCTGCGGCGACCTACCACGCCTGGTTCAGACCACAGCGAGCGCCGTACTGGCTGACACAAGCCAGGAGCCGCACCAGCACGAGGGAGTGTGCTTGTGTGCGCACAAATTTGCGACTACGGCTTGGCGTGATCAGCACGGCTGACACCCGAGGACGGCGCAGCGGCCAGCGGAGAGAGGCACGCTACTGCCAACGATGCTGGACAAGGGGTGCTGGCAAGCATGTAGGGGGATGCACTACATGCTTGCTTCCAATGCGCGTGTGTCAGGGAGCAGCTACGGTAGCATGGGTGGGCAGGTCCCCCGCACGGTGCCACGGACTTTCACCAGCTGTACTAGGCCGGGCAGGTAAAGGATGCACTTGCTTTTTTGGACGCGGTTGTAGACTTTGTTGAGGGTTAGTTGCTAGAGGAGCTCAGATGCCGTCGGACTTGTTTGCCTTTCCGGCCTCTTTTTGTTCCTATATTTGGTGTTCCTTCTTCCTTTTAGGTTTTCTTTTTTCCCATCTGAATAGTTGGGCGCCCAAGCGGCCGAGTTTTCTTGTACATGGTTCAGAGGTGTAACGTCATTGGCATTTTTTTCTCTGATGCCTTCTCTCTTGAGTTTCCTAGCAGGCTTCTTGTTTGCCGACGTGGCCGAGCTTTATTGTTTTGAGCAGGGCCCAGAGGTGTGACGTCATTAACTGGTGTATACAGCAACCTGCCAGGCATAATCGCATCCAAGTGCCTGGCAGAGGGCGTCGTCTCCACTTCTACAACGCAGCGGTGGCACCGGCAGCACAGAAAGACAGCCCGCTCATGGTGGTAGCCATAACGGCTGGCCGACCTGCAGCTGGAGGTACGATAGAACACCGGAGGGCGCATGTGATGCAGTGAATTGATAGGGGCACCAGAGGAGCTGGAGCGGGGAGCAGCTGTCCCCAAACTGTGCCAGGCAGTCTCTGACCTGCAGCCACTCCCCGTGCCTAAGGTACTACAGCGAGTGGACGCAGCCTAAAAAAGGCGCAGCTGGAGGCTACTGGTAGAGGAGACCCCAAGGACCCCACCGCGAGCATAGGCCTACCTACAACAACCCACTCACCTTGTTGTAGGTAGGCATAGGCTTGTGGCTGACTGCCGCGCCTAGTACCAGCCTACAGTGGGCGTAGCACGCTGGGACCTGCACCAGCAATAGGGTTTGTGCTCATGTGCGCAGAAACTTCCAGCTGCGGCTCAGTGCGGTCAGCACGGCTGACACCAAAGGACAGTGCAATGGCCTACATCGTAAGACATGCTGCCGCAAGCGGTGCTAAGCAGAGAGGAAATGGAGAGCATGTGGAGGATGCGCATGTTTACTTCCAGGCCCTAGCACTGGAACTCTGGAAGTAAGGAGAAGCATAGGGGCAGGGGTTGGGCAGGCTCCTCGGAGGGCGCCACGGACTTTCACCAGTTGTAACGGGGCAGGCATGGGTGGGAGGCTCTGGCTTTTATGGAGGATGTGGTAGACATGCATCACTGATGTTTAGTTGCTTCAGGGGCGGGGTACCGGTAACTGGATTTACTTCACTCTTTTTGCGGGGATGCTTTTCCATTTTGTTTTGCTCTTGCTTGCTTTCTCTCCCTACTTTTGACCTTGTTCAGGGCTTGACTCTATAGGGACAGGGATTTTTTTGCATTGCCTTGCCTTTTAAGGGGGTGAAATTTCCCTTCTTCGCTATGCCCCTCTCTCTTCCCTGCCCTCTTGCCTTAAGCATCCCTCTTCCAATTTCACTGTTGGACAATGGACACCCACAGCAAGATCTTGGTGTAGGGCTCAGGAGTGTTATTTCGTTGACGGTTGCACATAATGTGGGCTAGTCTCTAGTGGAACTCAGGTGTCGGACTTGGTCTTCTTTGCCTTCCCGGACTTTCCTCTTGTTCCTTTCCCCCCCTCTTCCTTTTAGTTTCTTGTTTTCTACCTTCTCAACAGGTGGGCGCCCATGCGGCCGAGCTTTGAGCGGGCCCAGAGGTGTACGTTTTTGATATAGCAGTTCTATAACGAAGGATATAAAGCCCGCTTACAACATTTCATAGTTCTGTGAAATGGGGCCCAGAGGTTTAACGTTATTGACAAAAACAAGACTGCCCACTCATGACAGCAGGCATGGCGGCCGACATGCAGCTCGCTTTGACAGAACACCAGAGGGCGCACATGGTGCAGTGAGCTGATGGCGGCTGTCGCACCATAAAGCAGTAACTGCAATACTATGGTAAATACCGTAAACTCCGGTCAGGACACCTTAGAGAGGTGTCCTCTACTCACAAATACGGTACATCACCGTACACTCATGCTCCTTGTACTTCAGACAAGAGCGTGTTAACAAGATAACTATAACTGGAAGTCCCTAACTGGATGTCTCTGCCTAGAAGTCTCCGTCTCGTGGGTACCGCCCCTACTACTTTACTCGCCCCCCGCTCCCAGCGTTAAGCCCTCCAGGCATGCGCGGGGAGCCGGAAAAGGGGTGGTACTGAAAGAACTTCTGGAAAATATGTACGTAGAAGCTCAAATCATCTCCGCAAATCTGCCTGGTTCAGGACTTCTTCAATCAGAACTAAAAAAAATCCACCGAGTTTCAGCTGAAGCGCAATGCGCAGAATCCTACAAATTTTAAGCTGTTCAGCCCCCTACTGGCTAGCAAACAGTGAAATTTTCAAAGTTATCAGGTCAAGCTAAGAATAACCGCTGCTCTCGCCCCACTGCGCCATAGCCACCTGGCCTTCACTGGCCACAGGAAATGTGCGCTGTAGCAGCGTGATGTGCTCCCTACTGTGGTATCATTGCCCGAGTTGACTATTTCTCCTCGCTCATCATCGTCATAACATATGTACTACCGTAGCCTTGCTGCTATGGTGTTTTGAGAAACAAAATTTCACTATGCTGCTGCGATAGCTTTAACTCCACTCCTGCATCTTCCGTCTTCGGTCCGCTGGCTGCCGGCCCACTGCCTGCCGGGTACTAGGACAAGCCGCGCTGCGTCTGCATTTCTGCTCTGTAGGCGCCTGCCCGCTCCTTGCCAGTTACGGCGTGGGTGACGTCACGTGCTCAGCGGCCTTGCCGCTCTGGGCTCGGCCTCAGGTCTCGGTAAGCTCCTCAAAGGCTGACTCCTCTTCTTCCTTTGCTGCTTCCTTGGCCACCTTAGCCCTTCTTGTAACTGCTCTCGGGGTGACATTGGCCTCTCCCCGGCCAGTGGTGTACGAGATGTCGTACAACCCGTTCGCCATTGGTCTTGCGATGCCCCGCTCCATTTGCCTTGTTGCTGGGTTGGTGGCCATGACTTCCACCTCAGGCCTGTCCATGACGTTGGCCTCCTGGGCTGTCCTGGCAGCCGCTCTGGCTGCTGGGCTCGGCCGCCCCTGGACCTGCAAACTGCGATCCTCAGTAGCGGGCCCTGCTCTTGCAGCGGGCCCAGCCCCCTTGTCCTCAGGTGTGCATTGTGGGCACACCCACTCGCCCTCAGGCACCTTCTCGAGTACTGGCACCAAGCAATCCATGTGCCAACCTGTATTGCAGGCATCACACAAAAGCATCACCTCTCCGCGATCAGGCAGCTGGCACACCTCGCATGACAGGCTGTTATTGGGTCTGGTTCCACTGAAATCAACCACTCCCCTGAGGTTGGGCAAGTGGCATGGAGAACAATTGACAGCATTCTCTGTTACTGTGAGGCCATCTGCCCCCTCCAACACCAAGGTTCCCGTCGCCCCCAGTGTTTTTACCCTTAGGATCTCAGGCCTGGCCTTGGGATCGAGGCTGCTTCGCTCTGATGAATACTTCACATACACGTAATCTCCCTCTGCAAAACGCCTGACCTGGGGGACATACCCTCCCCCACGAATGCGTGCATATCGCAGCTTGTCGCGGTGCTGCGCAATTTTCAGATGCTCACCCGCGACTGGCAGTGCCTCTTTGATCCTGGTCACTCTGGCCAAGAGCAGGTCTGCTGCCTCCTCTGCTGTTGCCACCTTGGCTGTGCTCCAGAGGTCCGCCCCCACTCTGGAGGGGAAGGTGGGTCTCTGCCCGAACAGCACCTTGTACGGCGCCATGCGCGTGGCCTGCTGCGGCGAGCATCGGAAGCCTAGGGCTACCCAGGGCACCATCTTGTCCCAGGACTCGTCGCTGCTGCCCTCCTCGCAGCACTTGCGCAGGCCTGCCTTGAGGGTCTGGACAGCCCTCTCTGATAGCCCGTCTGCCTGGGGGTGGTTGGCAGAAGTGGTGCGGTGGTCAATGAAGCAGTCCAACAACATGTCCTGAAATTCACCCTGGAACTCTGTTCCCTGGTCTGTCACCACTTCTGCGCATCCCCCGAATCGTGCAACAACATTTTGAAAGAACGCTAAGGCCGTCACATCAGACGCCTTGCTTGGAATGGGGATCAACTCCACCCATTTGGAGTAATGCTCCACACACACCATCACAAACCGATTGCCTCTGGAAGTGGTTGTGAATGGACCACACAGGTCCACTCCCCACCGGAAAAACAACCCCTCAATAGGTAGCGGGTTCAGGTTGGGCTGTATGTGATTGAATGTGGACGCCCTGGCCCTGTCACACACACCACATTCCTGCACTGCCTTCTTGACTGCTGCTCTGAGCCCCCGCCACCAATGCTGCTGCATGACCATGAAAGCCGTGCGGTGGCTGCCAAAATGGCCCGTACCGGCATGGGCTGTCTGGATCACTGCAAGCCTGTCCTCTGGCCTGGGCACCACACAACGTCTACCGTCAGGCATGAGTCTCATCAGTACTCCTCCCCTCTCTGATTCCCACTGGAATGGCGCCGCTCTGCGCTGTATTCTGGTCTGTTCTCCCCACTGGCCTACCTGGCCCCGCTACTGCCCCCTGGTCCTTGCTGACCAGTGGCTTGCTGCTCCTGTTCCTGCAGCTTCTCCTGGCTCAGACCCTCGTCCTCCTCTGCGAGCTCGGCCGCGCTTTGAAACATGATTCCCATATGCTCTGCCAGCTCCGTGTCTCCTGGGATTGTGGACTGCAGCTGCTCTCCTGCCTGCTGGTTCCCGAGGTTGACGTACAGTGCTCGCAGCTGGTCTGTACGCAAGATGTACTGCTGCTGTACCTCCGTGAGCCGTATGTTGGCGTCCTGGAGGCCTGTCCACCTGACCTGCTGCAACCTCAGGTATTCAATTGTTGCAGCCGCCTGGCGGAACAGCAGCTCTTCCCTTGCCTTAACGTCTTGCTGCAGCAACTCTACTTGTTGCTGCAGCCTCAGCACATGCATGTACTTCGGACTGGTCCTTTGTCCATGGACCTCTTCCTCCTCTGACTCCTCTGGGTCTTCACTCTCCTCCTTGCCGCCAGGCTCCTCCTGGCCGCGGTTTGCTGTTACCCCTTGCGTTCCGTCTGCTGCTTCTGGGGCGTCTTCCCTAACGCCCCCATCAGCCGCACATGCCCTCTCGTCTTTGCCAGGCACTCGCACCTCCGAGCGCCTGATTGATCCTGCTGGTGCAGCTCTTGCTGCTGCGGCTCCTCCAAAGTCTACCCGCCTTTTGGCTCCTGGTGATGTCCCCTGGGCTGCGGGGACTGCCGCAGGCTTCTGCAGTATCTTCCGGATTCTCTGGTCACACTCCTCTGGTGAGTGCTGGCCAGGTTCTCCGCACAAGACACATGGGTAGCGTGGGCTTGCCTCCACGCACCTCCTGATGATCTCTTTTTCGTATGCCGGCTTCGACTCTGCCTTGAGTGCCATTGCTACCTCAGCATTGGCCTCTGCCTGTGCTGCTGCCTGGCCTGGCTGTGACGCAGCGGCCTTGGCATCCACCTTGACCTCCCTGGGCACTGCAGCCTGCGCTTGCCCGCACTGGCGCGGCCTGGAAGTGGTCTCCTGTGGGCCCCCACGGCTGCTCCTGCCCGCCTCTGCGGTGCTTCTGCCTGCACCTGCGGCTGTTCCGCAGCTCTGTCCCACCTTCTGGTCTGTCCTCATGGCGGCACCTGCGTGTGTGGCCATGGCATGCTGTAAGAGCGGCTCGTGTTCTTCCTCCACACTGGCCGCGGGCCACCCTTCCCGTTCTGCAAATCCACACTGGATTCCTGCCCATGCTACTGCTGCTGCCTGGTACCCCCCTGCTGGGGATGCTAGCACCAGCGGCAGCGTCAGGTCCCTGACCCCTCGTACTGTCTGGGGACCATCTCTGGGGCGTAGGGTCAGCCTTCCTGCTGCCTCTAGAACCCCACTGTACTTGAGAAACTCTGGGTTCCCCACCAAGTGTTCATATGCATCGGGTGGCGTTTTAACGACCCTGACCACCGTGGGTTCCATAATAGCATTGGGCCCCCCATATCCGTACACCACATAAATGAACAGCACCCCATACAGATCTGCCCCTGCATTGTCTGTCGTACGGATCTTCTCATCCGTCCGGATCAGTTCTGCCCCCATGGCGACTAACTGTTCTGCAATGTTGACTGTGATCACATGACAGGAGCATGCTGAGTCCATGAGGGCCTTCTGGGCTACCAGGACCTTTCCTTTGACCATCAGTCCCACACATTGCTCCAGGTTGCTTCTGTCATTCTTAAAATACTGCAGCCTTGGTGCAGCTGTGACCAACTTGCTTTCCTGCCTGCCTTTACTGGCCTTACCCCTGTGGTCTTCTGAATCCATGGGCATAGTGGTGAACGACAGCGATGTCAGCCTCTCGTTCAACTTGAACACCTGCAGTCGAATGTCAGACATATCGTCAGCCAATTTGCTCAAAACCAGCCTCTTTGCTCCCTTCCTGGAGGCTGGTTCCGTGAGCCTTTGCTCAGGATCCTCCTCCTGGCAGGGTTCTGGCAAGAATGACCTAGGCCGAGCGTTGTGAGCCGCCTGTTTGAATCCTGCGGGTTTGGGCACCAGCCCAACCTGCGTCATGAGTGCCACAGACTCGCTGAGCATCTCTGCCATAGTCTGTTGCCAGCCCTCTGGCTCGGCTTGCCCCGTTGGACTGCTTAGGTGTGATACATGTGCCGCTTGCTGAGCCTGACCCCCCTGGCCAGGCCCTGGCCGTTGGTACTGCCTGTTGTTCTGATTCCGCTCGTACGGCCTGCCTGCAGGCTGACCCTGCTGTGGCCTGGGCGGGAGCGGGTACTGCTGCTGCGGCGGCCTTGCCTGCCCGGCTGTAATGTCTGTAGCGAGTGGCGCAGGCCTGCGCTCATCCCTGGGCCTGGGCGCCCTGCAGTCCCTGGCCAGGTGCGCCGTGCTACCACACTGGTAGCATGCCTTGGCTGCCCCTGCAGCGCCTTCTGCGCTGTAATTTGGTGCCCCGGATTGATCTGCCCAGGTAACTCCTCTGGGTTTGTCACTCAGCTGTTGCTGGGCAGTTGCTGCTCCTGCGGGGTTCACTGCCCCTTCAAGGCGTGTCCGCATCTCCCATTGTCCTGTTCTCTCCTTCCTCGCTCTGTTGGACTGCGTCTCTCCCTGGCCAGGCCCACTGGCCATCTGTTTGAGGCTTGCGCCTCCTAGGTCCATCATTTCCAGGGCAAACTTCTCCCACAGCACCACCTGCTGAGTGAGCACTGCAATCTGATCTTCATCTGTCATGCTGAGGTACCCCGGTACTGTCATAACAAACTTGCTCAGTTTGGCTTTAGCGAGCGCTGGAAGTCCGTCATGGAACAGATGCGAGACCGAGTGCCTCCTGCCAAAGTGGTCCACTGCATCCCTTGAGATCTGCAGCAACTCTGCTGTCGACAGCACTCTGTGAGCAAATGCTTCCACCGTCTCCTCTGGCTTGACGTCAGGATCGAGAGTGGTCTTCACTCCTAGCCTGAGGTTGGAGATGGCTGTCCTTTCATCCGAGGTTGGCTTCCCCACTTCTGCTTGAACTACCTTGATCCAGAAGGTTAGCAGCGAGGCTTCACAACACTGCTCCTCTGCTGGGGCAACCCACATCCCCCTTATCCTTTCTGCTTCTCTGGCAGCCCTGTCTCCTGCATGGGGCGCCGCCCTGATGGCTACCATCAGCGGCCCCACGCTAGCCGGCTTGCTGTCCCATAGCTTGACCAATGATTTCACCAACATCGTCATAGCTGATGGCGACTGGCACGACCCAGCTATTTCTCCGGCCACCACAGCCAGCGCTGGCGGGTCATCTGACAGCGCCAGCCTGTTGTGCGATCCCCAATATCCACATGCCTGGCAATATTTCCTGGCTGCAACCGCGCCTGGGTGCGACATATCCAATACTGGCACGTTGCCTTGGATGGCCGGGATTTTGGTGAATTTGGCTACCCCTGCCAGCTGCAGGACCATCTGCTGCTGCAGCTGCAGGTTCACCCTTGCCTGCTCCCTATCGAGCCTTTTCATTTCCTGGTCGCTGGACTCCTGCCTGGCTCCCGGCCTGCGCCTGTCCGCTCCTCCTGGTCCTGAATCTACTGATTCTGACCGCGACCCAGGTCCTCCACCGCCGCCCCTCGATGGGCTGCGACCTGAATGATATCTGTCATGTCTGTAATAAACCTCCTCCTGATCATGATCTTCTCGTGATGGCTGTCTGCCTGCTCTTCCTGCAGAGCTTCTACTTCCCTCGGGTGGCGGCCGTTCTGATTCGCTTCTGCCTGGTCTGCTGTCAGAGCCAGGCCTCCAAGACTGTGCTCTGCCAGGCTCTGCCTGCCCCCTAGGCGGCTCCTGGTCTTGCCAATCCTGCCGCGCCCCTCTGCTGTGTTCCGCTGGTCCCCTGGGTTGCTCCTGGCTTTGCTGGCTTGGCTGTTCCCTGCCCTCTGCCTGCCCTCTGGGCGGCTCCTGGCTATGCTGGCTTGGCTGTTCCCTGCCATCTGTCTGCCCTCTGGGCGGCTCCTGGCTATGCCGGTTTGGCTGTTCTCTGTTGTATACCTGCCCCCTGGGCGGCTCCTGGCCCTGCCAACCTGGCTGCGTCCCGCCTGTGTAATTCCTGGCATAGGAATCAGACTGCGTTTCCTCTCTGGCTTCCTGCATTCTTGGACCACTGCTCCGTGCGCTGCCTGCAGGCTCATTCCTCCTGGTTCCACTCGCTGTGCCCGCTTGCCTGTTCCTCAGGAATTCCTTGATGTAATCCACCTGAGTTTCCTGGCATGTGTTCTCTTTGTCCTCGACTATGCGTAGCAGTGCATAAGACTCTTGCCTGTTTGCTCTGCGTGTTGCTATGCCTTGCTCTGCCATCCTGGCTAGTGATTGGCTAGTCAACTCCGCCCTTTCGCTGGCGGCTGGACTGCTGGCTCTGGGCGCTTCCCTGCCCCTTGGTCGTCCTCTGAGGCTTGGCTCGCTGCTGACCTCGAAGACCTCGGATCTGAGTGTTGGGGTTGGCGCGGCTCTTGCCTGCTGCTGCCACCTTTGCACCTCCCTGAGCTCCTCTGGCCGCTGCACTGCTGTTTCAAATCCTTCCCATGCCTGGTCCTCCTCCTCTTCTGGCTCGGATCCAGGTTCCACCTGATTTCCCGTTACCTCGTTGCACCATTCGTCTGCGAAGGCCTTAACAGCCAGGGCTGCTTCGCGTCCCGCCCTTCCCTTGGACACTTGTCCAAGGGCGGCTAACAGCGTTGCCCTGTCCTGCCCTGTGTGGGGGATACCCAACATGGCCTTTGTTGCCCATCCCCGCAGATGATGGGATTTGAACTCCTCAATGGCTGTGACCTGGTCCTGGAAATGCAAGAACGTCCTGGAGCAAACTTGCTTCCACAGGTCCGTTGCCCACTGCAAAATTCCTACCCATGCTTTGGTCACATGCTTTGGTCAGAGTTTTACTTTATGCTGATGATCTGGTGTTATTCGCTGAATCGCCGGATGATCTGCAAAAACTTCTTGATGCTCTCCATATTTTTTGTCGCCACAATGCCTTGACAGTCAATATAAAAAAATCTGAAGCAGTTGTTTTTAACCAGAAATATTGTAGTCATTTGGTATCTCTGTCTTATGACGGAAGCGTTCTTGATATTAAGCCCTTTTTCATCTACTTGGGTATGTTATTTGATGAGGCAGAGGGTATGAAGGGAGCAGGTAGACGTTGTGTCAACAAAGGGAGGGCAGCTTTGTATGCCATGGTCCGGAGATGTCATGAGCTTGACATACACAATGTTCACATCAAATGTCATCTTTTTGACTCTTTAGTGAAGCCTATTCTGTTTTATGGGTGTGAAATTTGGGGACCAGGTCTCCTTGCGAAAGGAGTCGGCTTGACAGATACTGGTTTCTCTAGAGATTTGGAGGTAATTCACAAGGGTTTCCTTAGGCAGTGTCTGGGTCTTCGCAAGTCTGTGGCCGAGTATGTTCTCATGAGCGAACTGCACCGTGAACCCCTTATCTTAAGTCTTTTTCAGCAGACCCTGAGTTTTTGGAATAGAATTAATCTGAGGCCTGACAATGACCTTGTGAAAATGGCTATGCAGGAAAGTTGTGATTTGGCGAAGGCTGGCACTTCACTTTGTTGGGCTGGTTTTCTGTCTACGATATTGATGACTCTGGGTATTGATTTATTGACTGCATCAGTCAATACCTCTTTGGATATTGAGGTCACTGTGAATTCAGCTAGGGATCAGTGGCTTTCCAAAATTTCCAGGGACATGCCACGTACGGCCCTGTCAGTACGTGCTACTCCTGACTCAGAACGCTCGGGGTTCAAATTGTTTACGTTCTCTAAGTGGTTCCAAATTAAGCGTGATGTGCAGGAGACTTTCTGGTACAATTTGAGTAAGCCTAATATTATTTTTGCTGTAGCCCGGTATCGGATGGGGTCGCATTGGCTGAATGTTGAGACGGGGCGCTTTGAGAAACCCTGTGTGCCTCGTAGCGAGAGGATTTGTAGATGTTGCAATCTTAAATGTCGGGAGGATGAGCTTCACATGATTTACTGCCCGTTCTATACAGACCTTCGTTTTCAGTTTAACCTTACTTTCCATAATTTCCTAGAGGACGAGGATGAGGCCATGAAACGGTACGCAAATGGAGTGTGGGGCAAACTTAATGCAGCGGATTCTGCATATGTGTTCTGGAAGAAATTTGGTTGTTTTATCTTTCAGTGTATGATGAAAAGAGAGAATCATCTCAAAACTCTGCCAAAATTCCTGTCTCCCCCCTAACTCTCTAGGCGGTGCTCAATCGAACTCTTTTGCACCCACGTCATGTTTTATGGCTGGGGCTTATCTTCTGCACTATGGGGTTCATTCCCACGCCACTGTCGTGGTTGTGTGCTAGTTGCTTGCCCAGGGGGGTCACTAGTTTTCGCTTTCTGTCCTAGTGTATCAAGTGCCTGTACCGGTTTACGGGCACATGTCCCATGCAACAATTGTGATGCTCTGTTGGACTGTAAAAACTTCACACTTCAAAAACTTCACCCAACCGATCGGCTGCATCTGTCCTTCTGGCTCCTTTTCGCCGCACACTACTCCCCCAGTCCCGGAGCGCTCTGGCTCTCTAGGGCTGGTATCCTGCGCTCTTGATGGATCGTGAAAAAAACCTCGCAGGATTTCCTTGTGGCTGTCGTCTCTCTGCATCTGGCTGCTAGATCCCTCCATGGATTTCTGCACAGGTCTGCTCACGCTGGGTGGAAACCTGGACAGCGGCGTCCCATAGACTGTGGATCCAGCTCCTCTTCTAACCAGCACCCTGCGCGGTCGCAGCTGCTGCCTGGGACGCAGCCCTGCCTTAGGCTGCTGCCCCTTCTCTTCCTGAACTGGGTCTGACAGTTCTTCCTCGGATATTAGGTCAGCCCAAGGCTTTCCTACCGGCTCAGCTGATTTTTCCCTTTCCTTGCCGGCCTGCGAGCTCTGCCTGCCCGCTGCTGGCTGGGGCTCAGCTTCCTCGTGTTTGACCCCTGCAGGCACACTCCTGGCCTCCACTTCCTCTGCTTTCATTCGCGGTTTGTCTGGGCAGGTTTTATCACAGCCTGCAACCCCTCTTGGGGCTGCGGCTACCTCGGTCCTTTGATCCGGCTGGCTGGGTTCGTCTTTGACCCGCTGTGCGACCCTTGCCCCCCTGGGCGGATTCTGCTGGGGCGTGGCCTCAGGCTCGCAGTTCTGCCGCGTGTCACAGCTCTGGGATACCTCCGTTGCTTGATCCAAAATCAGCTCTGGCGTTCCTGCTTGAGTCTGCCACTGCTCGAATTCCAGGCTGCCCCTGAAATCGGCGGGCACTGGACCCCCTCGGCCGATGCCTTTACGCGTCACTAGTGCTGAGCCGTCTGCCTGCGCCCCTGCCTCTCTGGGCGGTACGCTGCCCGGTTCTGGCACCTTGCTGTCTCCTGCGGGCGGTCCCACTGGCCTTGCCAGCTTCGCCGCCACCAACAGGGCTTCTGCAGCCAGCTCATCACTAGCTTCCATCAGCTTTACACCCGGCTCCAGCCCCCTCAGACGCCCACTTCTCCGTTGGGCGTCAGGGTGCTGGTGCCTATCGGGATTTAGATCTACGTCTGTCATTCCTACAGGCAATTAACGAACCGCACGGTCCTGCAAGCGTGCTGGCGACACCCTCTACAAGATCTGCTAACGCTAGGCTTCTGCCCCCTTGTTCCTACTGCAATCTGGTGAGGGCTTGCAAGTCAAGATCGGATGGCAGGTACAGCACTATGCATGTTAGGCCTCGCCTTCCTGCTTTTCTGCTCACTAGTTTCAATCTGGCGGAATCCTCCTTCGCCCTTTCAGTTCTTCCCACCTTGCTGGCTGGGCTGCTTCTAGATGTCTCACGTCCTGCGTGGATGTCACACGCCCTGCGTGGATGTTGCCTCTTGCGTAGTGTCCGTTCAGCTCTGCGCTCCTGCGGGGATCCTTTGGCACACCCACAAGATTTCAAACTTGGATGTTCTATCCACAAGTTCACTTCTGTCAATGATGAAAGATTGGATCCACCTGATCACAATCTGCAGTCACACAGGAAATTATCTGCTGGGTGTATAAATCCACAGCCAGATCTTCAAGCCACTCCTGGACTCAACATTAAGCTGCCACGCTCAGTGATTCTCAGGGTTTAACTTGGCAATCTCTCTCTGGAGATTACCACAGCAAAGTGCACTTCACACGCTGTCCAAGGTCGTTTGCATGCAAACAAATTTCCAATTTCGCTGCACAAGCACCTTCAGCAGGAATTGGCAAATCAAGCTGATCAGGCTAAATCCACTTCGTCCCTTTCTAAAGGACACGCGATGTGCGCTTCAGGTCCGTGGCGGACTTCTTTCCTCACGGCAGTGATGGACGCCTACGGGCAGGCTCAGTGACTCTTCACTGGCTGCGAGTGCTCAGCGAGTTAAGCAGCTAACTGGTTATTTGTATGTATAGCAATTGACTTAGGTAGCGTAGGCCTTTTGGCCGTCTGGGCGCGATCCAGCTGGGCTATGTTAAGGGCACTTACCGCGCAACACGCGGTGAGGTAGACGGGACGTAGACTGCGTACTTCTTCTTCGGCAGGGTCTCGGTTCTCTACTGGGGTACTTGTCTCCAGCTAGGTCAGCTGAGGCTGAGCTAGACTTGACTCGGGTTAAGGTACTGACTTAAGTGAAAGCTGCAGGTCTCGAAGACGGCCGGTGCTTGTTACAAATAGAGGTCTGTCCTTTAGAAAGGGACGAAGTAACTAGTTTAGGCAATTGCCGGGATACAGGGACCCGGCAGGCCCAATTTAGAGTACGGTAGAACCTGTCAAATCACCCTGCGTAAGCGGGTTTCTAGGTCTCAGCTCAAATCCGGAGACTCCGCAGAGAAGCTGCGGAGGCCCCGAGGCCGCTAACTGCGGTCTAAACGGTTCTGTCACGTATACTGTAATATACTGTGACACGGCGTTGAAGGAGTGGAGCAGCTGCCCCCAAACTGTCTGAGGCAGTCTCTTACCTGCAGATGCTCCCCGTCCCAGAGGTCAATGACGTTACACCACTGGGCCATGCTGCAAAGCTCGGCCGCGTCGGCGTCCAACAGTAAGGTTGGAAACTAAAGAGAGAGAGGAAAGAGACCCCCTCAAAAACAAAACAAAAAGTCCTAATCCCCAATCCAACTACCGGAAGCTAAAGACGACTGGGCCATGCTCAAAAGACTCGGCCGCGTGGGCGTCCCACTGTCAGAGAGGGGGGGAAGGAGAACAGAAAAACAGGAAACTATGGCGCATTCAAAAAGCAGGCACAAGCGAGACCGTCGGTAAAGGCCAAGACAAGTTGGAGAGCTAGAATCCCAGAGGTGCTACACCTAGTGGACGCAGCCTACCAGCAGGTGCAGCTTCTGGCGACTAGCACATAAGTCCCCATGGACCCCCCCACCGAGCACAGGTCTGCAGCCGCCTGCCGTGCTTGGGTCCAGGCTGCGGCGGGCGCCGTGTTGGCGCAAGCTAGGAGCCGCACCAGCAAAAGGGCGTGCGCTTGAGTGCGCACGAAGTTACGGCTGCGGCTCGGTGTGGTTAGCACGGCTGACATAAGGGGCCGGCGGAGTGGTCAGCAATGTGAGGCATGCTGTAGCCAACGGTGCTGAGCAAGGCGAGCATTCGCCGCATGTGAACTTCCAGTGCCCTAGCGTAGGGAGGCCTCAGGAGAGAGGTTGGACAAGCGCCTGGAGGGAGCGACACAATTCAACAACTAAACAAGGGCAGCCTCGGGTGGGGGCCTCTGCCTTTTTGTTGAGGACGTGGTAGGCACGTTGCTGAGGCCTAGTTTGTTGCTTTTCTTGCCTCCTAGGGAGTTGACTTAGAGAGAGACAGGTAAACTTAGAGCTGCCTTTCCTTTTAGTTACCCAAGGTGTGAAGTTGTTGAGGAGTGTGTGATCCTACTGTCCTTTCTTCCCTGTTATGCAATACATTTTCTTACCTGGCTTTACATTTGCCAGCGCGGTCAAGCTTCATTTCTGCATGGCCTGAAGGTGTGACGCCATGGATAAGTTCAGTCCTACAGAAAGGTATGACTTATACTAGTCTGTTGATGAGTTCCAAGGTCGAAGGAGCTTTCTAGTGGGAGACACGGTGCTGAGATAGATAGTCGAGTCTCTAACCCTTCCGTGGCACCAGGACACTCAAATCTGCGATTACAAAATTTGTGTAATTGACACAGTCACAAAGCGACATGGTTACACACCACAAAATTTGAAAGTAGAACCAAATTGATGTCACAATAAATTTGTGCCCATGTGGTTGTATTAAAAATTGAAGGGCAGTAATTAAGTACAGGGATGAGGATGGGAGACAAAAGTCTTGCACACATTGCAAGCCAGGTGATTCAGCATCAAGAAGGTCAACTCATAAATTGCCGCAAGCCGCTTGGTCCAGCTATCGTCAATGCGTGACAATTTAAGCGACAGAGCGCTTCTCCACGGGGCAGTACTCAGTGGCACCGCTGGGGCGCTGCACGAGGAATCCCATGCACTGGACCTGCTTGAGGTTGTCGAAGGCAACCAGGCGGATGTAGGCCTTGGGGAAGGACTTCTGGCAGTTGGCCACCTCCTTCAGGACCTGGCTGGGGTCAGTGCAGCCGAACATGGGCAGCTTGAACATGACCCAGTACCTGTTGTCGTAGTAGTTCTGCAAATGGGCAGACAACGGGTATGACATAGGTCAGTCCATGGATGACATACTTGTCACATGCTCAATACCAGGCGCGAAAGGTCATATCAAGAGAGAGTTGCATGGCATTACTAAATATGAATCCGGCATGCCAGAGGGAAGAGAGCGACAATGTCCCACAATGATGAAGGTTCAAGCGCGATTCACTTACGGATGCGACGGGGCCGAAGCGGACAGTGTTCTCGTTGGACACGAAGGAGGTGGCGGGGTCAGCGAACTCGAGGCAAGGGGTCCAGCCGTTGGTGATCACATAGTTGACCTGCTTGGCGATCTGCTCAGAGGTCAGAGGGGGCAGGTAGGAGAAGGTCTCGTACTGCCTGCAAGGGGTGAGGGGAAAGGCATGTAGGAATCAGTCTCAGGGAATCTCTCTCTCACTGAGGTTTGAAATATGCCGTGTTTGAACGATGACGTGCTTTCAGATTCAGCGCAGCTGGCCGGACGTATATCGGCCTTCACGAATGCTAGGAAGTCAGAAGGTGAAGCGGTGATAAGGCAAGTCTCGTGCACTTTGCGCTGTCCGTGGTACACGTGCCAGTGGGTCATGATCTAAGAGCGTCAGATCGTCACTGCAGAGGCTAGACTCACTTGTTGTTGACAGGCTGCCAGACCATCATGCTGGAGGCCTTGACGGGGGTCGCGACGGGTGCGGCCCTGACGGTGGCAGTCTTCATGGAGGACTTCATGGCGATAGACATTCTATGAATCTGGTAAAGAGACAATGTAGACGTCACTGCAGGGGAAAGTAACGATTTTTACATCTTCTGTTGCTTTATCCTTCTTGGCAAGCCCATTACCAATCTCTACTACCGGGACCGGCCCCTGACGCGAGCGGTGATTACGAGGTATCACCCAAATGTGGGACGCCTAGCGGTCCCATCATCCTGCGTTGAGTGATGTAAATCAATTATTGCGTACTCGCTATCCTAAATCATGACGAATGCCGTTTCGCGGTAATTGGCATAGTCGGCACGTAGTACACTAGAAGTTTGACCGCGCGCTCGAGGGATTTTCGATCGCATGATCCCTCATCCTTCGATCCCTCCATGGTTGACGATGTAGCGTCACACGCCGCGCACCTTTGGAGTAGTAGCTTTAAAGATAGAGACGGACCAATGACTGAGCATGTCCCGAAGCTTCTGGCAAAGTATCCCACGTCTAACTACCATGCATGCATGCATGCATGCATGCAAATTGCGATCCCAACCAATAATGTAACCAACGACCCGACCAACGACTGAAACTTGCATCCGGTTCGCCTCACCTCCTGGCCTCACCTTAGCTTCTCGGGAGTAGCAAGTTGCAACTTCTTTTTACCGTGTTGACCTTCAAGCCCGGAGACGACTTTAAGTCACCTATGATGCAGCTTCGAATTTAAAACGACGCCATGTCAATGCTCGACTTCATTTCACGGGTGCGTGTTCCGTGTGGGGCGGGGCAAAATGTGAAAAACCCTTCCTAACAAATAATGTGCAACGACCCCTGGCTGCCCCCCAGCCTCTTGGCCCCCATTATCTTGATGGAACCTTGATGTCACAGCAAAAATCCTATTTGTGGGGTCCTAATAGTAAGGTCTTCTCCAAGCAGCTCAACAATGCGCAGCTGGTACCAGTTATGGAACAAAATTTAGAAAGGCACCGATAACTGGTTCACACATGCGAGCACACATGTTGAAACATTTGTTGATGGAACTAAAGGCCAGGATGCGGGTTCTCTAGCTAACCCTAGCTAGCTACTCATCCTCGCTAGAGATCATGAGGCTCCATGAGCGAGACGGCTGATGTATCACACTAGCATCTAATTTGAAAATGCTGATGTGCTCCATCAGCAACTTAATATTTTGCTTATTGAGGAGCTCCTTGCCCACCACTTCTTCAAACTCCTCGATGCTCACCAAGAAGTGCAGCAACACCAGCACGCTCTAAAGACCCCAGGCCAAGCAAAACCACCAAGGAACAACAGGAAATGACAGAATTCATACAAGCATAGAGCCCATACCAGCCGCGGCGGAGGCTGCTTAACGCACATTTCTTAATAAAATATATACGCGCCCTTCCAACCGTGTCTTGCCCCAGTGGGGCAAGCGGGCCTTTGGGCCCGCTGCCAAGGCACCTTACCTACACAGCAGCCCTGAAGCATACATTATTGCAAATCCGAAAGGCGCACGGCCCTTCGGGGCCGCAGCCAAGCCAAGAAGCAAACCTGCCCTGGGTGGGGCCAGCGGGCCTTAGGGCCCGCTGCCCGGGTACTCGGGCCCCGAAAGCACATGCACCTTGCATGCACACAGCACCCACGAGCATGGGTTTCCGTCTACTCTGGTCGGCTCGCGACCCTTCGAGGCCCAATATTCTAACATGAGCTATAATTAAGGGCAACAGTACGGCACACCAGCCTCGCGCATGCGCGGCAGGGTACGACAATGGTCTCTTCGAAATGAGTTATCCTTGGCCAGCCTCTTGGCCCTCTTCCAACACTCTTGCCCCTGTTGGTGATTCCTAGTTTAGAGTCTACTGCATTATCTGTGAAATTTGAGACCCTCATACAAACTCAAAAAGTTAGCCATTGTTGAGATCAAAGCAAGCACTGGCTTACTTCTGACCCAAGAATGGACATTAAATCAGCAGTATTTTTGTTGCGGAGCTGTGACCTCCCCCTGCCAAAATGGGATGTCTAGCTTGGATGTCTAGGGGTTATGGATTTGGATTTCTCTGCATGCTTTATTTTATGTTGCAATCGGACAACATGTGCCGCAAGGAATGAAACAGTGTAGCTGTCTTCTTTGCCAAACGATTATCTCTCTCCCCCTGTCTAATCGCTGGGTTCCATGTTCCCACCCCCCTCACATAGGAGGGGGGCATGTCTGCATCATGGTCCTGGCTGTGCATAGTTGCAGGAATTGTGGTTGTTTATCCCCTATTAGGCCCGCACGGCCGAGCTTTCAGCACTTCCCAGCGGGTATGGACTGTTCTTAACTTGAGAGAGACAAGGTGCAATTTGGTTGGCCACACCCCTTAACCTGTCCTGCTAAATGCATTCGTTGAGCATAGGTATGTATTCTGAGATCTTGCCCAGGATTATCTGTTGTGCAACATAAGGGGAAACAAATCCTAATACGGTACTGTATATCTGGCATACGAATTGAAGGGAAGGTTGTATCATATGAAAACAAGATCAAAAATCACGTCCAATGCTTTAGTAGTTTATTGTAAAACGCGGTAGACTTGGCTGAAAAATAACGAATGCTTGGGGTACCGGTACATGCTAATATTAATTTAAAAATCGCCATTGCGTGGAGTGTCAGTGGCGTATTTTTTATTATCGCACCTGATTTGTGATTAGCAAATAATATGTTTTGCTTGGTGGCACTTCGGTTTTGGGCACTTCGAAATTTCAAGACTGAAATGCAGTCAAAAGATCCCTGCTCCTCTTGACCTTAGTCCTCAAGATGTCAAGACTACAGAGAGGCAAGTAAGCAAGAGAAGAACTCGTACGAAGGGAAAATAAATGTTATTCTGCTGCTCTGTCTGGGAGACTCGCCCAACCCTGCTTCCGCAGTTTCTCATATATGCTAGGCCACTGGAAGCAGGCATGCAACACATCTTCGACTCCCCTGGACTGGCAACGTTGGCATCAGAGAGTCGTGATCAGAGAGAACCTTGAACCAATCTGAGCCAGGTCTCGCTAAATCTTATGTGACGCATGTGTGACGAGTAGCTTGATGTCCGTCCCTAGAGCAAAAGTGGGCCTAGCTGGATTCTGTGCCTCGTAATTTTCTTAGCGTTGGGTGAATTAAATTGATTTATGATTACCATGCCGTTTCACCCTTGGTGTACAGGAAGGGTAATGTGCATTCGGGCGATGCATCATGCATCATGGCGCTGTGCGCACAGAAAGGGCGCTGTGCATGCCTCAGGGTGCTGTGTACGGATAAGGCGTTGCACCCACCCAAAGTGCGGTGTATGCAGGTAGAATGTTGTGCGTATGGGTAGAACACTAAACTCTGAAAGGGCGATGTGCTTACAAGGCGTCATGCATCACTGAGGCGTCATGCGTCATGGCGCTACGCGCACAAAAACGGGTGCTGTGCATGCCTGCATGGTGCTCCATACGGGTATGGCGTAGCACTCACCAGGAAAACGTTTTGCTTGCAGGTAGAATGCTGTGCATATGGGTTGGGAGCAGCACCCTCCGAAAGGGCGATGTGCTTTCGGGTGATTAGGTGCTTACAGCCAAGTTGGGTATTTCAGGGTCCTTCAGCTTCAATCTACACCACGGTCTTCAGCCAGGGGGGCTAGTGCAGCAAGCCCTGCTCCTCTGGCTGCCGGCTGAAGGACTATCCAGGTTTGGTCCCTATCAGCCTCGGGGTGGCTAAGGAGGCCTGGCGCTCACTCGGGCACAAACCAATTATTCACCCCCTAGTCCATCACAGGGCACAAACGCGTGGGCATCCCAAACCTGTCCCATCATTCAGCCGTCGTCGCAAATTGCTTTCCCAGTGCCCTTAACAGGGGCACTGATCAGAACTTGGTTAGACTTCCACATGTCGCCAAAACAGTTTTCACATGTCTCTTGCGCTCCACATGCCATCTTCGTCTGAAGGATCCCGATAACGAGAGGGGCGGACATTCTACTCCTGCTCGTGTTCCATTGCATGGATTGGCAGCCGGCATGGTCAACATGAAGGCGACTGCGAACGCGTGGAATACGAGACGCCTTGTCACTGTGCGACAGAGATTTTGAAACTGAATTCAGGGCTGAAAACTGACCCTCTGCTTATATTTTCGCGGCTGAAAGTTGAGGCGATTCAGTTGCCCATGCATTGGGCTTGCCAATGAGGATAATGAGGTTAAAGTGATAGCGGACGAGTACCTCGACACTTTCACCTCGACAACTTCTCCATTTCCTACATCCCAGATTTGCAGAATGTCCATCGCCATGAAGTCCTCCATGAAGACTGCCACCGTCAGGGCCGCACCCGTTGCGACCCCCGTCAAGGCCTCCAGCATGATGGTCTGGCAGCCTGTCAACAACAAGTGAGCCTAGGACCTTTGAGCATTTGTCTTTGGCCCTAGATCACTCCCGTCGGGGCGCGTATGTCCCAGACCTTGAGTAGCTTAGGATAAGATCACGTGGACGTTTGGTCTTCGTCTCCTGCAATTGGCTAAAGCGATATATCTGTTTCTAAAGCAGTCTTGCTTTGCCGCATTCCTGCTCTGTTCTTCAAGCCATTTAAGGATCAGCTCTTTCTTTGGTGCCACGGTGAAAGACCGCTTCCTCGTGACACAACCAACATCGTCCTTCGTTTTAAACGCTTGCTTTTGTCCACTTTTCCAACAGTTGCATGCTGTGGCAGATGAATCAGTCACTAATTTGCGTTTCCCCTGCCCACCCACCCTTGCAGGCAGTACGAGACCTTCTCCTACCTGCCCCCTCTGACCTCTGAGCAGATCGCCAAGCAGGTCAACTATGTGATCACCAACGGCTGGACCCCCTGCCTCGAGTTTGCTGACCCCGCCACCTCCTTCGTGTCCAACGAGAACACCGTCCGCTTCGGCCCCGTTGCATCCGTAAGTGCCCCTCATTAGCTTGAAACCTTGACTGGAATTTTTTTGGCCAACCTTTCAAGTCACTGAGATTTCTTTTTGAAAGGGAATATTGAGATCAGTATTCATTTCAAGTATTATTCCTTTCAAGTACTGAGATTAGTCTTGGCCTTGTAAGCCAGTAAGTGCACCATATTAGCTTGCAGTGGATGCTGAAGATATCAAGCTGACTTGCCTCTCATTTGCCCCTCGCAGAACTACTACGACAACAGGTACTGGGTCATGTTCAAGCTGCCCATGTTCGGCTGCACTGACCCCAGCCAGGTCCTGAAGGAGGTGGCCAACTGCCAGAAGTCTTTCCCCAAGGCCTACATCCGCCTGGTTGCCTTCGACAACCTCAAGCAGGTCCAGTGCATGGGCTTCCTCGTGCAGCGCCCCAGCGGTGCCACTGAGTACTGCCCCGTGGAGAAGCGCTCTGTTGCATAAATGGGCTTTGCCCTCGGCAGCTGGATGAAGCCATCCCAACAATGTAAATGGCTTATCTATGGATCCCATTGATCTGAGCAGGCTGCTTAAAGAAGAATACACTATTCTAGCTAATGCATTCCCTACTTTCCTGCAGCCAAATGTCCAGATAGTCGTATATCTTGCGAAGAATCATTATGCATGTCAAAGCTGGTGCTGAAACTTACTTCCTGGTTCAGGTAGATTACACATCATTTAATTATCAGATCTGAGACGGATACTTATCCTCAATCTAGTCAACCAGCATGAACAGAAACGATTAAGTTGGCACCATCAGTTTTCGATCAGTTAGCTAGTTGTCCATGAATAATGCAAGACATCATGATCGCTACGCAAGAAAGACACTACATAATCTTAATAACGGAAGGATATTGATTAGTGGAATGTAAGGTTGGGCACAGTACCCATTCGCAGGCACGTGTCAAGTACCCGATCATTGTTAGCGAGGGAAATGCACTTCCATTTTTCAGGTTATTGCCCAGCTAATATGAGGCGAAACTAACCAGAATATACTGTATTGAAATCGACTAACAGTATTTTACGTTGGATAGAAATGCTGCCTTTCCTGCATGCCATCGTGCAATATGACCAACCTACGTTGAGCGGGTATGGAAACTTGGGAACCAGCGGCCTGCTCTTGAGCTCAGTCTTACCCATTACCTACGCAATAGGGGACTTGAGATTGGCGTACCACATGCCCGGGTGGTATGCCAATTCTCAGTCTAGTCCATACCAAAGGGCAGTACCGGGACCCGCCAATTGTCTCATTTCTATTGACCTTCATGTATTGGAAGAACCGGTACCATATTGCAACGCACTGTAGTGCCACATGCTACATAATCACCTTGAGTCTCATCCGAGGTGATAGTTGAGTGACAGTGAATAGATAGTGAATGACATCCTCTTTCGCAGGATCAGGCTTATGATGTGCATGCCATCACGGGACACGGCCCAAATGAGGAAAAGCGTCCTTCAACTGTGCTTCAAGCTCACCCGTGCTGTACGCAAGGCTTCATTTGAACTCGAACAGGAAAGCGGTACAATATCCTGACAGTGTCAACAGTGCAACAACATCAAAACAACATTTTAGGATAGTGCATACCGCCATACCCGCTGGGCCCGGCTTAACGCTCGGCCCCAACGGAGAGTTGTGTCCACAACAAAACAACAACATACTACCTACATCAGTCGATCTACATCAGTCATATCCGAAACAAACAACCTCACAGTTGCAGCGTGGCACCCCCCCCATAGATTGTTGCCCGGTGGAGGGACAATCAGAGCCGATCGCCGGCCCTCCACCCATTGGCTAGTCATGACTCATTGGACGCCCACTCCACATCACTTGGCCAGCTTTATCACTGCGTCCTCCAGCAGCTTCTTCTTGTAGCCGAGAACCTGCTCCGCAACTTCCTTTCCTCCCTGCACACGGCAATTCAAGATTCAGACACTAAAATATTGCATTTTATGAACGGGGCAAGCCAACAGGCGCACGATATCTGCATCCGAAACGCCGTTTAGGCAATACCTGAAGGCCTGAACTCAACACATAACAGATTAATTTTAGGTGCTTCAGCTTCAGTTCAGCTACATCACGGCCGGCAGAGTCCCCATCTGTCCTGCTTTGGTCCCTACTACCTAGCACCCTAGAATAGAGTGTGCCCCAGCCAGTCCATGACGTAACACCTCAGGGCCCTGCAAAAAAGGCTCAGCCACGTAGGCACCCAACTGTCTGGTTGGGAGAAAAGGAATCTTAAGGCAATGGGAAGGAAGATATAGACAAAGACAACGGAGAAGGATAAGTGAACCAACGATGCGAGACCAGAACCAAACCACGGCGATGAATTCCTGCACCCACGAGAAACAATGCTGCCGCCGCCATGCTCTTGGGCGCAGCGTGAGGTACAGCTCAGAAGCCTCCCCCTGCCTCCTGTGCCCTCCCCCACCCCTCCCCTATCCCTCCCTCGTCAGACCCCGGCCTGACCTTGTAGAACTTGAAGGCGGGCAGGGTCTTGATCCCCAGGTCTGTGGACAGGGTCTCCAGATTAGCCTGGGTGGTGTCAAACTTGACGAAGTTCTGCAGAAGGAGGAGGTGGACGAGGGCAGGAGATGAGAGGTAAGTTCAGGAGGCGTGAACAAAACCAGTTGTTCTAGAGGCGTGAAGGAAAAGCAAATGGGAGCAGGAGGTGAGAAGTAAGACAGAGGGCCTAAGATAAGCCTAGATTTTGTTCGGGAGGCGTGAAGGAGAGGCAGATGGGGGCAGAGGAGAGCGGTCAGGGGCCCAGGGAGGGGGGGACGGGGCCGAAAGGGGCGGCATGAGGATACGGCAAAAAGGGGGCAGAGCCGCAGAGGAGATCGGGAGGGCGGTCTTAGGGCGTTAAGGGGGGGGGGGGGAAGGGAGCCAAAAGAGGCACGAGCGTGCGGCGGGAGGGGGTGGAGGAGAGCAGGAGAAAGGCGGGGGGGGTGGGTGGGTGCGGAAGGTGGCGTCATGAGGGCGTGAGGCAGGTCAGAGGGCCAGGGAGGTAGGGAAAGCCGAATGAGGCATCGAGGGCTGGGGCGACTTGGAGAGGCCGCTCAAGGCATCAGGAGAGCAGGGGGATGGGTGCCGTGTGAGGGATCATGAGGGTATGGCTGCCAGCCATTTATGGCGCACACGGCAATTTGATTTGCTTTACGATTAAATCGCCTGGATTAGACCAGAATACTGGCCTGGTTGAGGTCCCCATGCTAAAACCAGAAACCTGTAATTTTAGGGTGGTACGAAATTGCCTTTTATCACACAGATCGAATTATGTGATATTTCCAGAGCATCCGTCTTAGCGTAGTGTGTCAAAATCGGAGTTCACTCATCCCCCTTCCCTCTCACACCACACCAATTCACCACTTCACCATCCCCCGTCCCTATCTCACCACTCCGGGGAAAGTCCCGACCATCTCGTCCAAGAACGGCCCGATCTGACGGCACTTGCCACACCACCTGAGAGGAGCAAGGGGCCACAATTCAGGCAGTGTCAAAGAAGTTAAGGCTGATGGACGGTATCGGTGGTTGCGTGATCAAGAGCCACACTACCTGAGGGGAGCAAGGGGCCACAATTCAGGCAGTGTACAAGAAGTTAGGGGGGGGGGGGCAGGGCCACAGGTCAGGAAATGTAAAATAAGTTCTGGCTCATGACAGGTATCGGCGGTTGCGTGATCAAGCGCTGCTGGCTCTTGCCCGCCTGTCAAGTTCAGTGCTCTATCACTTTGATAATTAAGGCATGCAGTGCGACGTGAGGCAGTGAAGAGAGCCACATCCACATTCTGACAATGCATTTCTCAGTGGGGTCGGACGGGGGGTCCGGAATCAGTCATATAAACAAATGATCCAACTGACACCGTTGGCTTCAGTTGGACACTCATACGGTCAAAATATTGGTTCACAGGATTGGGGGATAAGAAACAGATCCTATGACTTACGGTTCTTAAATCAGTCCTAAAGTGAACATTTACTGCTCCAAGCTCGAGCAAAGACACACAGTGTGTGTGTGCGGGAGGGTGGGGGTTGTTTAGCCATGCCATCACAACCCAACACGGATCCTCAGGTTGCCAGAACAGCGGGGCAGAGTACATAGGAGCAAGGGGACGGCAACCTCCCAGCACCTTGCAGGAAACGGGGTGATGTGATGTGATTTGACACACTCCAGTGACCTATCCCCATTCACTCCCGTGGCCTGTCCCCTCCTCCCCCCCCTCACTCACGGCGCATAGAAGTCCACCACAGTGGGCGCTCCTGACGCGATGATCTTCTCAAAGTCGCTCTTGTCAGCCACCGGCTTAAGCTTGGACGCAATGACTTCGTCTCCCGTATCCTGCGGGCCAAGGGCACAGGAGCAGGTTGAGCGGGCAGGCCGACGGCAGGGGCGCAAGTTCAGCGGCGGGACAACCGTACAGGCACAGTTTAGCAGGCAGGCCAAGAGCACAGGCGCAGGTTCAGCGGGCAGGCCAACGGCATCGGCGCAGGTTCAACGTGGCCAGGTGCAGTCTCCAGTGCAGTCTTAGGTGTAGGTTCAATGGCCTCAGGTGCAGTCTCAGGTGCACTCTTAAGCCTAGGTCCTGGTGAAGGCCCAGATGCAGTCCCAGGTGTAGGCTTAGGAGCTGGCCCAGGTGCAGTCCAGAATACCCAGGATCAGGGGGACTGGGAGCAAGGAATGGCCGAAAAGGGGACACCCCATCAAAATCTAAGGCTTGCATCTCGTTTCCGAAGCAGCCCTCAATCAAGAAAGAAAGAAATGCCTCCCATCGGCAGCTGTGAACTCCTGCCCAGCTCTAGACTCCAGTCCAAGCGCTAGCATTGATATGCTGAGAACATGCTTCCTTCACGAAAACACCTATGAAGTCCAGTCCCAGCGCCAGCTATGATACACTAAGAACATGTTTCCGTCATGTCACCTGCTATTAACTCCAGCCCAGGATCCAGCAAGGATTCTCTAGCTCTGCTCCCTTATCTTGCCCTGATCCAGCAAGGATCCTCAAACTATGCTTGCTGATCTCCCTGATCTTGCTGATCTCCCTGATCTTGCCCTGCTCTTGCTGATCTCCCTGATCTTGCCCTGATCTTGCTGATCTCCCTGATCTTGCCCTGATCTTGCTGATCTCCCTGGTCTTGCCCTGATCCAGCCCGGGATCCAGCAAGGTTCCTCTGCGTCTGCTCCCTGATCTTTAGATTGGAGAAGCAGTCCGTGGCTGCCTAAGCTTGGGAAAGTGGAAAAGCAGTCCAAGCTCTTGAGTCTAGACTCCGCTTCAACAGCAAGCAAGGATAGAATGATACAAAAGATACGCTGCGTCGCTGCCTTACCTTTTGAGAGTAGAAAAGTAGTCCAAGCTCTTCACTCCTGCCCAAGCACTAGCAAGGATGGTAGAATACATATATTCGATCGCTGCTGCTGCCTTACCTTGAGTGTGGAAAAGTAGTCCAAGCTCTTGTCTGCGTCTGCGAACATGGTCTTCTCGCCGGGCTTCCAGTTGGCGGGGCACACCTCGCCGTGCCTGAGAAAATAGTGTGAACCTGGTGTGGGAAGTCCTAGCCATTGGGGCATGCAAACAAAGGACAGCCTAACTCTGCCTGAAGTGGCGCCGCCCAACCCAGGGACACAGCTTTTTAGTTTTTGCTGATTACAAGAGCACAGTGGCGAAAACCGAGGTCCCCAAGGAGTCCCTCATGAGCCCCCATGAGCCCCAGGATTCCACCAAAAGAACCCCGAAAGAGCCCCCCTAAAAGCCCTCCTGACAAAATTGTGTGTCCAGGGCTCAGGCTCTCCACACTTGGCGGTTGCATCCCTCCGCACAACACCCCTTGACATGCCGCAGCCATTCATTCAATACAGCCTTGCCAGTAACCACAGCCGTGCACAAACTGAACCACTCTGCTAAGGGCTGACTGGATGGCCTGCACCAGCGTCAGCGTAAACAGTTTTTTCATGTTTCTTGTCTCCCCGCAGAAAAAAAAACACAATTTTTTTCAACACTCCCCCCCCCGCAAAGACGCTAAGCCCTGACCCAGCCATGGAGAACAAACTAAACTCTCAACCCTCTAGAGACGAAGCCACTCTGCCACAAACTAGATAGCCTGCAGCAGCCTCAGCATCCCACCACTTTGGTCTTGCTGTGCTCGCCTCAAGAATACCTTCAACAAAAATCAAACCCTGAACCCTACCACCCACCCTTGAATCCCAATCCCTCGAGAGACAAACCCACTCTGCCACGAACTGGGTAGTAGCCTGCAGCAGCCTCAGCATCCCACCACTAATGTCTTGCTATACTAGTCTCCGAGCCCCCTCACGGGGAAAGTTGAATCCTAAACCCTGGAGAGACAAACCCACTCTGCCACAAACTGGTTAGCCTGCAGCAGCCTAAGCGTCCCCATGACTTAGGGCTTGCTGTTCTCGCCTCCCGATGCTAATCCCTCGAGAGACAAACCCACTCTGCCACAAACTGGTTAGCCTGCAGCAGCCTAAGCGTCCCCATGACTTAGGGCTTGCTGTTCTCGCCTCCCGATGCTAATCCCTCGAGAGACAAACCCACTCTGCCACAAACTGGATCGCCTGCAGCAGCCTTAGCGTCTCGTCCACGCTGCGTCCAATGGGCAGGTCGTTGACGGTGATCTGCTGCACCACCCCCTGCGGGTTGATGATGAAAAGGCCGCGGTGCGCGATGCCCAGCTTCTTGATCAAGACGCCGTACCGAGCGCTGATCTCCTTGGTACCGTCCGACAGGATCGGGATCTGCGAGGGAGGCGACGCAGGGCTGGGATGAGGGGATTTGTTGGCAGGTGTGTCACGGGACTGGGCTTGCTATGCATAGACATACGCCCTAACACTAGGTATGGAAAATAGTTGGGGGTGCATGGCTCAGGGCTTAGGGTTCATGCACCCTAAAACCTTGTCGGGACAAGGGTTAGGGGTGCAAGGCTCAGGGCTTAGGGGCCGCACACCCTGGAACCTGGTTACGACAAATGTTAAGGGTGTTAAGCTCAGGGCTTAGGGGTCACAAACCCTAAAACCTGGTCATGAGAAGGGTTGAGGGAGCATGGCTTGGGGTTTAGGGGCTGCACACCCTAGTCAGGAGACAAGGGATCGGAGACTCATAGGCACAAGCGGCATAGCACTGGGCAGAGAGGCTGGCTTTTATATAACCTATCTTGAAGCATGTGTGCAATCCCATGCAATGCAGTCCCATAATAGGGTGTAGTCTCATGTGAATCAGTCCCATGCGAGGGTAAATTCCCATGTGACACGGTCCCGTGTGAGGGTTCAGTCCCATGTGAGGCAGTCCCATGCGAGGGTGTATTCCCATGTGACACGGTCCCATGCTAGGGTTCAGTCCCATGTGAGGCAGTCCCTTGCGAGGGTGTATTCCCATGTGACGCAGTCCCACGCGAAGGTGCAGTCCCATGTGAGGCAGTCCCATGCGAGGGTGCAGTCCCATGCAAGGGTGCAGTCCTATGATAGGGTGCAGTCCCATGTGAGGGTGAAGCCCCATGTGACGCAGTCCCATGCGAGGATGCAGTCTCAATTGACGCAGTCCCATGCGAGGGTGCAGTCCCATGTGACGCAGTCCCATGCGAGGGTGCAGTCCATGTAACACAGTCCCATGCAAGGGTCTAGTTCCATGTGAAGCAGTCCCATGTGAGGGTTCAGTCCCATGTAGAGCAGTCCCATGACAGGGTTCACTCCCATGTGACGCAGTCCCATGCAAGGGTGCAGTCCCATGTGACACAATCCCATGCGAGGGTTCAGTCCCATGTGACAGTCCCATGCGAGGGTTCAGTCTCATGTGAAACAGTCCCATGCATGGGTACAGCTCCATGTGAAGCAATGCCATGCGAGGGTTCAGTTCCATGTGACAAAGTCCCATGCCAGGGTTCAGTCCCATGTGAAGCAGTCCTATGCGAGGGTGCAGTCCCATGTGACACAGTCCCATGCGAGGGTTCAGTCCAATCTAATGCAAGGGTTCAATTCCATGTGACGCAGTCCCGTGCGAGGATGCAGTCTTATTTGACGCAGTCCCATGCGAGGGTTCAGTACTTCAATTCCATGTGACGCAGTCCCATGCGAGGGTGCAGTTCCATGTGACGCTGTCCCATGAGAGGGTGCTACTCACATCCATGTAGCCCAGGCCACCTCGGCTTCGGGGAGTCCTGAGATCAAGAAACAAAGAGCAAAGGATGTTTAGGACACATGCTGGAAGCCAATGTATCAATAAGGCAAACGGCCATACAGGGCAGGCCCCGCCGTCATGCACCAGGCGTACAGTAGCCAAGCTTGTCATGGGGTGAATTGCTTTGTCGGCAAGAACCATGCATTTCTAGCGTTCATTTAAATTAAGAGGCAGCTATTTTTTCAAGTTTTTTAATCAAACACCGTGTATTCATGCCAAGGGCACATAGAGGAACACATGCAAAGATTGAGGGCAGGCCTCATCCCCATTGAGGGCAGGCCTCACCCCCCTTGGGCAACCTTCCATGCTCTGAAGGGCAAAGGGATCTGTGTGCGGGAATCAGCAAATCTTTTAATCATGCGGAACTGTTAAACGAGAGGGGCTTAGTGGGCATCCATCTCCAAGTGAGATGCAGCATGCGTGACTGGTAAATGTCCCAGACAGCATGTGAATCTTACAACAGGGTCGAAGCAAGGCAGGGATCATGGGCATCTGAAAAACTGCGACAACAAAAGTGTGAGAAACCAGTGCAACCCAGAGTGCGACCATTATACGAGCGGCGAAAAGATCTTGGGCGCGTGTATTGCGAGTAAATTTACAAATCAACATAGACAGGACACCAGAATCTCCCCGGAGGTATGCCGGTACGCTAGGACATGACGTCAACACTTAAGCAGCACATACCTGATGCATGCCAGGTGTCAGTTATCCATGTTACTGCAGGCAAAGATTACAGGTTGCTAGGGCATACCCTAATCCCTAACCAGGATACACCCATAAACCCCCTAAAACACACACCTGATCCATGCCAGGTGGCACTCCTCTGTGTCCGTGGAAGCAGCGATGACCTGGCAGTTCAGAGCCTCGAACTCTTTGGCGCGGTCTGCAAAGGATGGGCATGACAGGGATCACGCCTCAGGGCCAGCGTCATGCATACCCTAACCCCTAAACCTAGGCCTCAGGGCCAGCGTTATGCGTACCTTAACCCCTAAACCTAGGCCTCAGGGCCAGCGTTAGGGTTGGGCAAGGCATCCAACCTGACAAGCCATATCATCCTAAACCAAGCCTTCAGCTCGGTATAATGAACTGTTAGCTACTTAGCTGTAGGCAAGACAGGGATCCATGGGAGACAGGGAGGCGCCCTGGAGGGCTCCTGCTGGGTTGGACACAAATATGTCACGTTGGGGGGGTCTCTGTCTCTTCCCCTTCACCTCTTTCCCCTCCCTCGGTTATGTTCAAATTATTCTCTTTCAGAGCTGGGGGACCCACCTCCTGGACAGGTCGATACCCTGAATACGCCCCCCCCCTTCATCCCCAAGACACCTGGTTTTCAGGGGAGGAGACCCTAGAACATACAACGCTTCGCAGGATGTACAGGCTTGCAGTTTCTGCTGGACGCGCAGTGCAGCATGGATGTCATGATCTAAGATCTCGGTACTACCGCCTGACAGTGCCAGACGTCATGCATGCAAGGTCCTGCTGAACCATTAAGCCTGAACAGCCGGACGTCATGCTTGCAAGGCCCTGCTGAACCCTGAACCCAAAGCCTGAACTGTCAGGTGTCATGCTTGCAAGGCCTTATTGAACCCTGAAGCCTGAACAGCCAGGCATCATGCTTGCAAGGCCTTACTGAACCCTGAGGCCTGGACAGCCAGGCATCATGCTTGCAATACACTGCTAAACCCTGGACCCTTCACCCTAAAACATGAACTGCCCGATGTCATGCTTGCAAGGCCCTGCAGAGGCTACATAATACACAATAACACATTACTAGGCTACGGACAGCAATCGTGCTATATCAGGGTCATGGGCCACTTGCTGCCCTCCACATCTTAAAACAAGTGGGACAAGGTCAGCTGTAGCATCTTTCAGTCTCTCACCACTGAATGCGATGATCTCTGACGGCAGCGTACCAGTCGAGATCCAAGGACGGTGGGCGATGGGAGGATTCGGCAACAGAGTAATCAGCAATGAGCACGCACAAATCAGTGGTGTTTATCAGAGGTTATTAGCGTTCAAAATAATAACTTGCAGCCAGGTTGGCGGCACCAGCATTATGAGACGAGCAGAATGAGTGGTGAGCTGTAACTGATCAGCGGGGGGCTCCTATCGTTGTGATGGGGCTTCAATGTTTTGACTGAATGCCAGCAGGGCACCCTCAAGCTGACTGTGCCCTGTGATGCTGGTCATATCAGTAAGGTGGTTAAATGGAGTTGCAATGTGGTTAGCAGGAGTGAGAGGGTGGCTAGCAAGAGTGGCAAGGCTGTTAACAGGAGTGGCAAGGTGATTGACAAGAGCGGAAGGGTGGCTAGCGGTAGTGAGAGTGTGTTTAGCAAGATTGGCAAGACGGTAAGCAAGAGTGGCAAAGTAGCTATAAGGAGTGAAAATGTGGTTATCTATATATTTAGGGTTTCGGCCCTACGTCTGGTGGCCCGAGCAGCAGGGTTTGTTACTTTATGTCCCCTTGGCCTTGATGCAGCTGAAGTGTGCACTAATATCAATGGCATGGTGCAGGGTGCAGGGTACATGGTGCGCGCAGTAACGCACCTGTTGGGCACACGAAGGTGAAATCCTTAGGGCTGCGTGCATGCAATAAGGGGAGGGGAAGGACTCAGAGGCTGCTGTGGCGGAGGTGTAGGCGTCATCAGCACAACTGCTGTACTTCGACAGCCGGCTGGACATGAACAGGCAGGGCATGCATGCTGCAAGAGCCACAGCGATGCAGCTTGACGATAAAGGAATTAGGTCGATGGGGGTTCATTGAGATGTGAAATGATTTGAAAGCGTTCCACATTTTTTTTTGAAAATGATGAAATTTTGTTGGATTTCAGTCCTGAAGAATGGACACATATGCACTTCAGCTGTACAAGATATATACCCTTAACAACAGAGGATGCATGCCCCTTCCTGAAACCAGTACTCACTAGAAAAACAGGACCACATATTTTCCCTGCGAGCAACAGAACAAGCACGAGGGCAAAAAGGACGATTTCAGGGCATGGGTGACTTCCATACAGCTCTTCAAAATTGTCGGAGACGCATGCCCTATTAGGGACCATCTTCACAACAGGGAATTCAAAGTGCAAAGGTCACACCCCCTTGTCCCACCTTGTAGTCTGAGAGGGAGACCTGCTTGATCTCGCCATCCACCACAGCTGTGGGATAAGCATGGCAGGCACGCAATGGGTCAAATGGCAAATAAACACATCCCACAAAGCCCGCATTGGCACAAATAAGTAAACACATAGCCCATACGGTTTGACCTGGATGTCAGCTGCATTTTGCTCATGCTCGCTTGCTTCATCGACCTGCATGGCCACCCTTGCATGCATGATGCATGCCTCGCATGCATGCATCCATTGTGATCTTGCATGTGCTCAGGAGCCATGCAGGGCTAACACACCTCCTGTGCTGAAGTTGGGAGCGGGCTGCCCAACGAAGACCGTCGACGGCGGATACGTGATGGTGCTGCACAAGCGATGCAGGCGAATCGTCATCCGAAGTTTCCATAAATGTTTCATCGACAAAGGTGCCGATCGCTTTCACATGCGCTTGGACTATGGTGATTGAAGTCATGTACATGGCTATTTTAGCGCACCAAGGGTTCTCGTCGATCGCCTCAGCACTGAAGCCACGATTGGCCGCTGGCAAGGTCGCTGAGAATCCGAGGCTGAGAGGGGAAAATGCGCTCACAGCTGCTGCTGATGCCAGGGGCTTGAAAGCTCCAAGAGGGCATCCTGCCGCAAGCAGCGATGACCGCGATCGCTGCGCGAGCTGCTCGGCAAAGAGAATTGCGCGTCTGGATGCTTTCATTATGTTTATAAGGAAAGGGGGAGGTTTCCGACCGCTTTCACATGCGCTTTAAGTGATGCCAGGCCCGAACCCTAGACCCTTGATCAAACTAGACCTCATCCGCTTACTAGCGAGTCGCGAAGATGCCAGTGGTTTCTAAAAACCACGCTTCATACAGCCATGTTTCAATCATGAACGCTGGTTTTCTAGACACGAGAGCAGCTGCGATAGGCGACCGAGAGACGGCCCCGTGATTTCTAATAAGTGACTAAAAAAACGCGCCGGTTTAAATAACCCCTCAGGGCCTGTCATATTACCAGTGTCCACCCAGACAGACCCAGTCCCCCAATCATCCCCCCACGTCAACTTGTGGAAAACGCGGCAAATTTAATGTTTTACGAGCAGGGAATCAGAGCGAGAGAAGAGGAGCTGCTTCTGGGGAAATCTTCATACGAAAAGGACTTAACCCAGAAAAGGAGTTGCATGGACACTACGAGGGCAAAGGGCGAATTAATTCCTGAAGGCATGGCCCCCAACCCACGAAGAAACAACTCACAAAATAGCAGCCAGCCAAAAGGCCCAAACTACCCCGAGGCCCGCACAACACCGCAAGCAAAATGTCGTCATGGACATCACCTGCATCCTTGCCAGATCCCCCGATTCCACATTTCTATACACCTTTCCGAGTCGGACGATTCGAGGATTGGTCACGAAACCCAATCATTGCTAGAAGGACAGAGTAGCCATAGGGAAACTACCCAGCAGTGGTGGAAGGGCAAAGCAGTCATGCCGTAGGGGATTTAATATCTCTATTGAGCCGTCATATAGTTGACTTGCATCTACCGGTATGTATATTTTTGTGTGAATTGGAAAGAAAGAACTTGCTCTGATCAGCAGCGTTGAAATGATTTAGATTGCATGTCCACTGCTTGCCAACAGTATTTCCAGAATAAGTCATTTAATGTCCGTGAAGTTATGTATTGTTGCTCAATAGTTTGATGACCATTAATTACGGTATTTCAACATCGCATCTGACCGGCATGCCTTCCTTGCATAGAGCTTCCTTGCCACTACTGGTGCATGTTATGCATGTATGTATTCTGACGTTGCAGGGGGAATCTAGTCAACCTAAGCAATAATGTGGAGCTCTTTTACCACAGCCAATACTGGTGGGATATGGACAGGCACACAAGGATCAAATGGCACACTTTTTAGATACAACTGATATCACTAACCATGGGAGCTAACAATTTTTTAACACCTCAGTTGAAATAATGCTGAGGAAACGAGCTCACTATGCAACAAGCATTACAAACCATTGTGCAATCACAACATACGGTAGGTCCAGGCACGACTCATAACAACAAAACATAATTTCCATAAATATAAAACGTGTCTGACTTATATGTCTCAGATGGCAATATGCATGGCTTGCTAGATCCCTGGCTAAAACTTATACTACATCAAGCTCATCATTAAGTGACCACTACGGTATGTATGTTTGTAGCATCTTGAACATTACAAAAATCTGGCAATACATAATCAGCTAGTTGCGTGCCTCTAAAGCAACCCGATCACATGACAAACCATTAACTTTTTTGTACCTAAATTACCGGTACCGGTAAAAACCTAAAATACAGGCAGCCTTCAAAGTACCGGTAGTTACCTGCGGACCTGCCTAACAATTAAAGCAACTTACACGTCTTTATTCTTCACAAAATTTCACCACATCGATTGATACATTGCAACTCAAATAACAGATGTCACGTGCAAGCATTAATGGCTTGACCCTGGAACTCACACACCGAAAAATAACTGGAGCGCATGAAAATATGAAATATTGTTGCGTGCTTACTGCCTAGGTGCCAAGACGTTGCGAAGTCTACCTTCATCGACTGATGTCTTCTTGCACCGAAGTCAGCAAATATTGGCCCCCTTTTACCCCACACCTCACCCATGGGTGTATTTACATGCATAACCCGGACCCAATTAACGTGGTGCACAACATCGACCGCAACTCCCCACGTCGAATGGACGCGTACGAAGCCAGCTCGTCGCATACAGCGTGCAGCGCACGCAAGCGCCCCGTCCTGGAGAGCGCTGTCCGGATGTTCAGGAACACATGCGCACCGTCGTTCATGGTCACAAGTTCGTCTCCGTGGCCGTTGAAGAAGCATAGGCGGACAGCGCCCTTGGCCACTCGCTCTTCAATGCTGGCCACGAGTTGTGCTGTGGTCACAACTGCCCTAGAGACCTCGCTGATCCGGATGTCCGCGCTTTCGTCGATGATGACCTCCACGCCGGCAACGCATAGCACGTACGGCTTGATAGCGATTGGGGGGGCCCAGAGGTCCCAACGAGACACCACGTCCGCGTATGTGTCCGCGCAACCTCCAATCGCGATTGGCAAGATCCGGTTAAGAAATGAGTCTTCCAGATCTATGGCATGCACACCATCGATGTCCTTGTCAGCGACCTGTGTCTCCGTTGTGGCAGATGTCACCGCCTCGTCCTGTGTCTCCGCAATGGCATATGTCACTGCCTCAACTTGGGTCTCCGCGGCGGCGTATGTCACTACCTCGACTTGGGTTTCCGCAACGGCATAAGTCACAGCCTCGACCTTTATCTCCGCAACAATACATGTCATTGCCTCAACCTGTGTCTCCGCCGTGGCATATGTCACCGCCGCAACCTGTGTTTCTGCTACAGCATATGTCACAGCCTCGGCTTTTACCTCTGCAACGGCAAATGGCATGAACTCGACTTGTGTCTCCGCAACAGCATATGTCACTGCCGCAACCTGTGTCTCCGCGGCGGCATATGTCACAGCCTCGACCTGCGTCTCCACGGTGGCAAAAGTCACTGCTTCCACCTGTGTTTCCGCAGCAACATATGTCGGTGTCATGATCTCCGCAATCACCGTCACTGGATCCACATCGGGGTGTCCTCCAGCGTTTTCTGCCAACCTCTTCAACGGGTTCGAATCATCATCTTCGTCGAGCGCATCAGGGCGCTTGCGCTTCTCACCACCGCTCTCGCAAGGCCCCATAGACGCTGTCTCAGCGGTGGCGGCGGAAGCGGAGGCGATAATGGCGGCCCATTCAGCGTCCATTTCTGCAGTTGAGTTGACTTCAAATGTCGCTTCATCCCTTTCAATGTCATCGCCGCCTCCGCCTGCCGACCCAGCGTCCTCGCCAGCGTCGTTCCTATCTAGGACATCTTCGTTCTCCGTCCTGCTGTCGCCGCCGCCACCGCCCCCTCCAATCCTGGCACCATCACCGGCTTCACTGTCCCCACCCGCGCCGCCACCGTCGCATATCCACGCGCCGTCATCCGAGTCGCTGACGTCGCCAGTGCCCCTCCTGCCGCCACCACTCATCTGAACGCACTTGTCAGCGCCGGCGTCGTCTCCACATGCCATCACTGCGTCAACTCCATCTGCCATCCCGCTGCCACCTCCACCTGTTGCCCTCCCAGCGCTGCCCTCCCATGTCATCCCATCAACGCCTTCCAAAACTATTCCATCGCCACCAACAGCGCCCCTGTCTATCCCACCACCGCTTGCCATCCCATCGCCGCCATCCGCTACCATTCCGGCACCGCCATCTGCTACCGTTCCGGCTCTGCCTTCCACTACCGTTTCATCGTCGCCATCCGCTACCGTTCCGGAACCGCCTCCTACTACCATGCCGTCATCAACAACACCGCAGCCCCCCCCTGCCCTCTCGCCTCCACCTGCCACCCCGGCATCCTTGCAAGTGTTGCTGACACCGATGACATTGTCACCGCACACCGCGCCGCCTCCACCTGCCATCTCAGTGCCCTTATCTACATCCCCGACACGGCCGCTGCCCATCCCTCCACCCTCTGCCATCCCGCCACCCTCGTCAGAGTCGCTGACATCATCGCCGACGTCCTCGCTACCGTCGCCGGCACCCTCATCAGAGTTGCTGACATTATCGCCGATGTCCTCGCTACCGTCGCCGCCACCCTCCTGGCCGTCCTTGCTGAGAGCTGCTCCGTCCATGTCGTCACTAACGGCGCCGTCTGCGGGTGCAAGCATGTCGTCTATCGTTTTCCTCTCCTCTGCAATGAAGCGGCGGAGGATGTCCTCTGGCGGGACCTCGAGCGCCCCGCTCCTGTCAAAGAGCTTTATGACTTCCAACAGACAGCGGACGAGGTACGTTTCTTTTATGGAGCTGACCACCACCCCGAAGAGCAGGTCCGCCCGTGCCATCATCAGGATCGGCTTTGGAACGTATGCCACGGACTTGTCCCTGTGGATGGTCTGGTACCACGACTGCAGCTTCTTTGGAGGCGACCATGCACGGACCGAAATACGCTGCCTCTGGGCGATGCGAGCAAACGTGTCAAACACCGCCTGGATCCGAATCAAGTGGTGCTGTGAGTGCTTGGACAGCCTGAGGACCTCTGCATCGTCCAGCGCGCTATCCTGCATCAGCTTCCCCAAGATGCAACCAAAAGGGACCGTTGACGTGAGCCACCCGGAAGAGATGAGCTTGTAGTCCAGCTTGGTCAGAATGGATCGGTGCGAGCGCGTGAGGCTTTTTGATGACAGGTAGACAGCGCACCCATACTTCAACTTCAGGGCATCCTCGACCAGTGCGGTGACGCCGCCTAGGGTAGGGAGGAGACACAGGGTCAGTCTCAGAATAAAAGGTGTAACTAAGGCTGCTGGCTGCACCCGTACATGATAGATTCATACCGGCAAAACAGTACCACTTCATACCTTCAATTCCCCAATTGCCTGATCTATTGACAGAGCATTTCCGTTCAGCATTGTCAATAGATAAGCTGCACTTTTTGTTACTGCTACATTTTTCTCAGCTGCCGACAAGGGCCACATATAAACCTGAGCCCAGTGCACCTCCACGCATCCATGCCTCCTTCCCTTCCTGTCTCCTTTGCTCCCTCCCTCTCTCCTATTCTGCCTCCTTCCCATTCTGACTTCTTCCCTCCCTGCCTCCTTCCCTCCTGGTCTCCTTCCCTCCCTGTCTTCTTCCATCCCTACCACCTTCCCTCCCTGCCTCCTTCCCTCCCTGCCCCCTTCCATCTCAGCCTCCTTCCCTCCCCTCCCCTCCACCTTTCCAGCCTGCCTCCTTCCTTTCTCCCTCCTCCCCTCTATACCCCTTCCCTCCCTCCCTGCCTCCTCCCCTCCTTGTCTCCTTCCCTCCCTGCCTCCGTCCCTCCCTGCATCCACCCCTCCCCGCCTCCCTCCCTCCCTGCCTCCTTACCTCCCTGCCTCCGTCTCTCCCTGCCTCTTTCCCCACCCTACTTCCTTCCTTTCCAGCCACCTTCCTCCCCTGCCTCCTTCCGTCATGGCCTCCTACCCTCCTGGCCTCCTTCCCACCCTGCCTCCTTCCCTCCCTACCTCCTTCCCTCCCTGCCTCCTTCCCTCCCTGCTCCCTTCCCCCCCACCTCCTTCCCTCCCTACCGTCTTCCCTTCCAGTCTCCTTCCCTCCCAGCATCCCTCCCTCCCTAACTCCTTCCCTCCCTGCCTCCTACCCTCCTTGCCTCCTTCCCTCCCTGCCTCCGTCCCTCCCTGCATCCACTCCCCCCCCCCCCCCCCCCCCCCCGCCACCATCCCTCCCTGCCTCCTTCCCTCCCTGTCTTCTTCCATCCCTACCACCTTCCCTCCCTGCCTCCTTCCCTCCCTGCCCCCTTCCATCTCAGCCTCCTTCCCTCCCCTCCCCTCCACCTTTCCAGCCTGCCTCCTTCCTTTCTCCCTCCTCCCCTCTATACCCCTTCCCTCCCTCCCTGCCTCCTCCCCTCCTTGTCTCCTTCCCTCCCTGCCTCCGTCCCTCCCTGCATCCACCCCTCCCCGCATCCCTCCCTCCCTGCCTCCTTACCTCCCTGCCTCCGTCTCTCCCTGCCTCTTTCCCCACCCTACTTCCTTCCTTTCCAGCCACCTTCCTCCCCTGCCTCCTTCCATCATGGCCTCCTACCCTCCTGGCCTCCTTCCCACCCTGCCTCCTTCCCTCCCTACCTCCTTCCCTCCCTGCCTCCTTCCCTCCCTGCTCCCTTCCCCCCCACCTCCTTCCCTCCCTACCGTCTTCCCTTCCAGTCTCCTTCCCTCCCAGCATCCCTCCCTCCCTAACTCCTTCCCTCCCTGCCTCCTACCCTCCTTGCCTCCTTCCCTCCCTGCCTCCGTCCCTCCCTGCATCCACTCCCCCCCCCCCCCCCCCCCCCCCCCCCGCCACCATCCCTCCCTGCCTCCTTCCCTCCCTGTCTCCGTCCCTCCCTGCCTCCTTCCCTCCCTGCTTCCTTCCTTTCCTACCACCTACCTCCCTTGCCTCCTTCCCTCATGGCCTCTTTCCCTCCTGGCCTCCTTCCCACCCTGCCTCCTTCCCTCCCTACCTCCTTCCCTCCCTACCGTCTTCCCTTCCAGCCTCCTTCCCTCCCAGCCTCCTTCCCTCCCTGCTTCCTTCCCTCCCTGCCTCTGTTCCATCCCTGTCTCCTTCCCTCCCTACTGTCTTTCCTTCCTACCTCCTTCCATCCCAGCCTCCTTCCCTCCCTACCTCCTTCCCTCCCTGCTTCCTTCCTCCCCTACCACCTTCCCCCCCTGCCTCCTTCCATCCTGGCCTCCTTCCCACCCTGCCTCCTTCACTCCCTACCTCCTTCCCACCCTGCCTCCTTCACTCCATGCCTCCTTCACTCCCTACCTCCGTCCCTCCCTGCCTCCTCCCTCCCTACCTCCTTCCCTCCCGGCCTCCGTCCCTCCCTTCTTCCTTCCCTCCCTGCCTCCTTCCCTCCTCCCCTCCATCCCTTCCCCCCTCCCTACCTCCTTCCCTTCCTGCTTCCGTCCCTCCCTGCCTCCGTCCCTCCCTGCCTCCGTCCCTCCCTGCCTCCCTCCCTCCCTGCCTCCGTCCCTTCCTGCCTCCGTCCCTCCCTGCCTCCGTCCCTCCCTGCCTCTGTCCCTCCCCGCTTCCGTCCCTTCTTGCCTCCATCCCTCCCTGCCTCTGTCCCTCCCTGCCTCCCTCCCTCCCTGCCTCAGTCACTCCTTGCATGCATCCCTCCCCGCCTCTGTCCCTCCTTGCCACCGTCCCTCCCCGCTTCCGTCCCTCCCCGCTTCGTGCCTCCCTGCTTCCGTTCCTCCCTGCCTCCGTCCCTCCCTGCCTCTGTCCCTCCCTGCCTCCGTCCCTCCCTGCCTCGGTCCCTCCCTGCCTCCGTCCCTCCCTGTCTCCTTTCCTCCCTGCCTCCTTCCCTTCCTGTTCCTTTCCTCTCTGCCTCCTTCCCTCCATGCCTCCTTCCCTCCCTGCCTCCCTCCCTCACTGCCTTGTTCCATCCCTCCCTGCCCCCTTCCCTTCCTGCATATGTCCTATGTGCAACCCAGGCTGCGCTGTTTCCTGAACTCTCGCGCTTTCTACAATGGCGTAGCTCTCTTTCCTCCTTTGTTCAATGTGAGCCTCAGGATCAGAACCCATTGTTACAAGGTATGGGTTCTGATCATATTTGGATCAAGGCCAAATGCTGCAGACACGTTATGTGTACCATACCAGGCAATTGCATGGTAAAACAATCCAGCTATGCATGTGCCATATCGTGCCGTATAGAGTTTCCTACGTCAATTTCAACCCATGCTTGTATGGTACTCACAAACTTCATGCATTTCGTTCAAAAGTGAATTTAATTTGCCCTATCGGTAATTCGGTATGAAGAATGGTCTGTTCTGACTACTGTTGCAACTGATATACCGGTCATGATCAACTGCTCGCTTTCCCCTTGCCAAGGGGTCAGGGAAAGTGCATGGATTGAATAAAGGTTCAAAATTAGCATACCGGCTTACCTGTTTCCAGTATGCTGGCAAAATCGGTATAAACGGGTCTTGCCAGCCCTTAAAATGAGATCCCCATGCATGTCCATGCATTACCATACACCCCCATGCACGTGCACCTCCATGTGGCCTCATTTATTCCCACACACTTCCATGCATCCCCATGCATCCCCATGCGTCTCCATGCACCCCCTTGCGCCTTGCAATCAGATATGCACATTGGACCCACCTATTGTGCGCATCAGGTTGGGTGTAGGGTTCAGTTTAAATTGCAAACCCTAAACCCACCCATTGTACGCATCAGGTTGGTGACGCGAGCCTCCGACTCTGCCCCGACGCCTTCCTTGATGCAGCAGTGCAGGATCGCTTTCAGCATCCGATCACGAGACAGCCCGTTCAGCGCAGCCAGCACGACGGTCCGCTCCATGCCCGGGACGTCCACGAGGTTGTTGCGGTCGCGGTTGACGGCATGGGTCAGCAGGTTGATCGCCAGGTTGAGCCCCGCAAAGATCTTGGAGGTTGTGATGAAAACGCCGCGGACGTAGATGGACCCCGCCCGCTTCTCGCTGACAAAGAGGGTGCTGCCGGAGCCGGCGGGGATCGGAGCGCCCGGGAAGCTCTTGCGGTCGAGTGCAATGAACGTCCGCTCCAGGCTGTCCATGACAATCTGCGCTTGCCCCTCCAGGAAAACGATGCGCACGTGCAACGAGTCGAGCTTGTCGTCGTTGTCCACGCTGTCGATGACAAACGTCTTGTGATCGCTGTCCCGGGACGCCATGAGGCCGAAGCGCCACTCTTGCTCGTGCATGCGGTACGTGACCTCGGCGCCCGCTCGCAGCATGACCAGGATCCCGACCTTTAAGGTGTGGGTAGCAGGAGGCCGGAGCGGTTGGGGGAAATCAGGGTGATGGCCGTGAAGGTCTGAACAAGACCATGCTATCAGGTACACACACACACAGTACACTCGAATTATGGTTAAACCTTAGGGGCTCAAGAGGGTTTACGATTTAATAAAGACAAACAGGTTAAGTGGTTTCAGTCAAGGGCTCAAGTAAAACACATTTTAGTTTTTGCCAAACAAGCAGTCACAAGGTTCAGGGCTCAAGGGTTTTGGGCTCAAGAAAAAGTCGTTTTTTGTTTTTACCAAACAAGCAGTTGTAAGGTTTAGGGCCCAAGGGATTAGGGCCCAAGATGTAGGCATATGGGCAAAGAGTAAGAGCAGTGACAAAGTCAAGGTTGACACAGTCAAGAGTGACAGGCGCCCGCCCACAGCATGACCCGGATGCCAACCTTGAAGCCCTCGCCGAAGCCTCCAGCGAGCCCGCGCTTGTCGGACTGGAACATAAGGCGGCGCTCACTGAGGACACACTTCTCTTGGTGTACGAAGACGGAGTCGCCCATCCACACCACCGAGCCCGCGTATGCTTTGCCGCCGCCGCCGCCGTCTGCACCTGCACCGGCACCAGCATCGGCACCGGCACCGCCGCCGGGCCCTCCACAACCTTCACTCACGTACAAGTCCCACCCTCTGTGAAACGGACCCACACCAGCCCAGCCGCGACTCGCAGCGGACTCCCTGGCCTGGCGGTGCATCCTCGTTGCTGCGCATGACGCATGTGGCATGGGGTATGAGGCATGGGGCATGACTCACGCCGAGTGAGGCATAGGGCATGGGGCATGAGGCTTGATGCTTGATGCAAGGGGCATGGGTAGGGGCATACGGCAAGAGACACGAGGCATGAAGCATGAGGTACTGGGCGTTGGGCATGAGGCATGGGGCACGGGGTATGGATCCTGAGACATTGAGGCATGGGGCATGAGGCATGGAGCAGGATGAATGGGGCACAAAGCACAAGGCATGAGGTATGAGGTATGAGGCACGTGGCATGGGGCATGAGGCAGGAGGCATAGGGCGAAAAGCATGAGGCATTAGGCACGTGGAACTGGGCATGAGGCAACAGGCAGGGGCATAGGGCATAATGGGCATGAGGCATAAGGCATTCATGGGGTATAGGGCATAATGCAAGAGGCAGGGTTAAAAGGCATAATACAATAATACATAATGGGCATGTGGCATAAGGCATTCATGGGGTATGCATGAGGCATGGGCCATGGGCCATGGGGCATGCATGAGGCATGAGGTATGGGAAGCGTGGCATGGGGCGTGAGGCATGAGGCGTGAGGCATGGGGCTTAATGCATTGGTATGCAAAGGTATCCGTGGGCATGCAGAAGGCATGAGGCAGGCTTGTGGTGTACAGTTAAGGGCGTCCATGATCAGGATGCCATTATTCCGTTACTCCAACCTTTGCAATGTCAGTTGCTTACCTGTCACGCATTTGATGTGATCTTGCGAGAGGGGCTGGTCCGGACGACCGAACGTCACAGCCACCCCGTCTAGCAGGTTCTGAACGACCTCTCGGACAGCATCGCTGATGCTCCACTTGATGTTGTAGCCGGTCGTAAGGATGGTCTTCATATGGCCGTCGAGCTTACATCGTCTCTCGAGCTCCTGTCGGAACCAAGCCTCGGCCCGATCGACAGCCATCGTATGATCTACCAGGAGATTCGGGCGCGCTGATATTTGCCAAATATGACTCAGAGGGCCCAAATGGAGTGCCAAAGCAATGAATGGTGCAGAGAGAAAGAAAGGAACCGGAGTGGCGTCTCGAGTGGTTTGGATTTCATTATTTGTAGCATCCCCGGGATCAACAGGTGCCGGTATTTTGAACGCGCCCGGATTTCAATTTCCCGAGTCACACAACCGGTCACAGAACTGTGCCATTGTTTTGAGTACGGACATCAGCGGCGGCTGCAGCCGCTGGCAACGGAGCACCGGATCGAAGGGGTTCGAGAGGCAGCGGCATATTGCTCTGGACTGATGACCGGTACTAGTAGTAAATAATTCTCAACTGCCGGAACACTACCGATCATGCATGGCTCATTTGGGGTCGCTTGACGATCTGGTGACTGGTACACATATTTCAAAATGGGGGCCACTTCCAATTTACCACGGCCCACGGGTGTGTTAATGGTGTACGGTACTACCGGTATTTTTGTGTTTGCAATATCGTTATTGGGCTTCAGGCGGAAACGCGCTCGCGACCCAAATCCCTTTGAGATCAGAAAGAACCCAGGTGGAATGCGACACAATGTTGCAAGGATGAATCCGGAACCTCAACATTTGGCAGCTGGAAAGTTGGAAAGTACTTGGTTGTATAAGATATCTTAACGGCTCTCCGAACCAACCATCTAAGGATTACAGTTGCTAAAAACGGGAACCCTTAATCCCATCTGTTTCATGCGGCACGGGTTAAGGAGGGGCGGGACTAAATTCAGGATAGTCAATTAGACCCGTACACACGATCAGACTTCAGGGCCGGTAAAGGGAATCATCTGTCAGGTCGTTCCGACAAATGGTTCACCTGGAGGTCTCTACCCAAACCGAATTTCCCTCAACCCGTCATCATCAAGCACTCATGCATATTTCGTCTCTGCAAAAAAGTAGCGGGCTCGTCAGCCCAGAAGTCCTAGTAAAAAAGGACAGCTAAATGATGGGGGGCGATAATCCTCTTCGATATGTGAAGAAATATGGCATCATTGCTACCCAAACACTGTTTGATTTTTATCGACCGATCGAGATAAACCAGTTACAGAGGGATGCCTGTAATACAAATTATGAAAGCCAAAGTCTGACTCTTCATAAATCATGATCATAAACACAGCTGTCGCTGATCCGTTTGTATGACCACCCATCTGTCATTCCTAATGCCACGTGGATGTTTTAATCATCGTCGCCTGAGAACCCATATTCAGATCCGTCATAATCTTGACCATACCCGTCTTCGTAGAATACACCGTCGGCCTCATCATCATCGTAGTAGCTACACAGAGCAACACATGCAGGTCAATGTATTACAAATGATGAAGTACAAAATACATTGCAAGTCATCAAGTCAATCACCAGGGTCTGGCTGGGCTGTTTCGCGGTGGATATGCATCTCAGGCTACTGTGGCCCACTGTGGCCTATTATCACACCGACAATGCGTGTCTTTTTGTCCTGTGGAAATCATGAACCACCGCTGCAGAAAGTCAAGTACATTGCAAGCAAATATTGAAGTCAGCACATTGGAAGTGAATGCATAGGGTAGCAAATTATGAATGGCAATACATTGCAAACAATCAAAACAATGTCCAAATTCCTTGGTGAGACGAGGCACTGAGGGTACTCAAACGTTCACATTTGTCGTCAAGGCTGGCACTCGTCCTCCCTCAGCACATTGTATCAGCTACAACTCATGTACATCACGACCTACGCGGTTGAAGGGGCCGTTGTGCAGTAGGCTATACTGCTCAGACCACTCGCTGGCAGCTGATCAAGGTTTGATCCCGATAGGCCCTAGCCATTGCCGCCTGGTGGCCTGTCAAACGTGGTCTGGTGCGCAGTGGGGCTGTAATTTCGCGAAGTGCGCACTAAAATTAATAAATACCCCGCTGTCCCCCTCCCCCGCCCCCCCTTTTCCTTGTCCTCCCCTCACCCCACTTCTTTGCCCCTCCCCCTGTTCCCCTTTCCCCCATCCTTTCCCTTCCCGCTCCTCCTCCCCCCAACCCCACCCGCTCCTCCTCCCCCCTCCCTGCTCCCTGTTCCTTGAGCCCCTCCCCTGCTCAACCTCAACCCTCCTCCCCGCTTATTCACCCCTTGCTGCCCCCCCCCCCCCCCCCTCCTCTGCCCCCGCTCCTCATCCTTCCCCATTCCCCGCCCGCTCCACTCACTTCTCCTCCTCCTCTCCCGCACCCCCTCCCCCTCCTCCTTCTCTCCCCTCCGCCATGCACTCATTTTGTGTTCCACTCTATTCAAAAATCTGCTGCACTTCGTGTTTTATAGGAGCCTGGGCAAGGCTCTATTTCAGAAACCCAATCCGACTCACTCATCGCCCCCCGCGCTTTCTTGTCTCATATTCAGCACCAATCCTTGCATGTGCGACAAGCCAGCAATGATGTCGTCCTCGGCTCCGGCGGATATTCCGTTATGGCTCAAATCACATAATCTGCAAGGATGTGGGCATGTGAGGGTCAGTGCTTGAAGGTCAGTGATTGAGGGTCAGTGATTGAGGGTAAGTGATTGAGGGTCAGTGCTTGAGGGTAAGTGCGTGAGTGTATGCATGTGTGTGTGTGTTAGCGGATGGACGCCTGTGCACTTCGATTGCTTGTAGTACCCTTGGGCGTGATTTCATAATCACTTACATGCACCCAGGGTAAACAATTGACACAAATTTTCGATATCCGGCTGAAACTGGATTCGCCAATCGATAGATCCGACATAAATAAATCACCCCCCCACCTAAACCACGCTACTTTTGAGGGGTTGGCCATTGGAATCTACTGCAGGTTTCTGTATGCCAATTAGCGTACACTGTGCATGTGTGTGCCCTAGCAAGACTGACACATACGCGTCATGGTGGACATGGATGCTTCGTCCATTTCCCCAATATTACCTTGTTAGATGGTAGGTTACTCAGTGCTACGACCGAACGGGTGCCTTCTTTAATCCACGCCTCAGGGTGTACGTCTTTCTTTCTTTCTTACAGCAGCAAAGCATTCACCTAAAAGGCCTCTTATTTCCAACGGGCATTCACTCCTCAGTCCCCAGTGCAGACTGATGCGTACAAGACAGTTTGCTTTCTCTGGTCCTACCTTCCTAAGGCCTGATAGTTACTCAAGCGTTGGCAGGCCTATCTGGGGCCCCGGATTTTGACTACTAACTAAACATTTATTTTTTGACATCCGCTGGTGCTACCTAAGGCTGTATAGCGCCGGCAGCAGCGCCCTCACACTGGCAGTTGCCATGTAATCATAAGTTAATGATCACGCCGAGATTCCCGATTTTCAAGCCATGATTTTTTGTTTTTGCTTGGTCCTTCATCTCCCAGGCTGGTCAACAGTTTCTGCGCCCAAGAAACGGAACGGCGCGGATGTGGCTTCGGCCAAGGCTGCGCTGTTTCCTGAACTCTCACGCCTCCCACGGGGCGTAGCCTTCTTTCTTTCTTTCTTTGCGCCCAAGAAGCGCCATCCCACCGGCAGCTGTCATACAGCTGTCCCCGAGCTGCAGGTATTCACCACGCAAACACCTATTTTGAATTCCGATTTTAACCGAGGCCTGTTGACCTATTCAGCCCCGGCAGCAGCCCCATCCCTTGGGAGATGGACATGCAATTAGACCCGAGCTGCTGGCGGGACATGCATTTCACTTGAGAAAAAAAATGAAAACCTGATTTATAATGTGAGGTCTGTCAGTTGTTACAGCCCTGGCAGCAGTCCCATCCCTCGAGGGGTGGACATGCAATTAGACCCGAGCTATTGGCGGGACATGCATTCTACCCTGGAAAAAAAAAATGAAAACCTGATTTATAATGTGAGGTCTTTCAGTTGTTACAGCCCTGGCAGCAGCGCCGTCCCTCGAAAGGCAGACATGCAATTATACCCGAGCTGCAGGATAGACATGCCTTTCACTCGGGGGAAAACAAAACGGAAGTGTGTGTTACCTGAGGCTGGTCAGGTGTTTCAACGCCAGCAGCGGCGCCATCTACCCGGACGCTGTCATGCAACTGCCAACGAGATGTGGGCTCGGAAAGCATTATATTTAATAACACAAATGTGAATTTGATTTCACCTGAGGCTTGTCAGCTGTTTTGGCATCGGCAGCAGCGCCATCCCCCCAAGCCGTAGGCTCAGAATGCGTTACCGTATATATCGAGACCGTAAAACCGGTTTGGCTCCGCTCATAATTTATTTTGTTTGGGGGTGCGCGGAGTGGATGCGCGGTACAGGATTAATTCACATCAGGGGTGCGTGGCCAGTCAGTCATAGACCGAAACAACTTTGTTTACGGGTGTGCGGAGTAGTTTTCCAGTACCAACTATCAAACAAATGATTGATTCGACATCCGTTCATTGACAACTGACCGTATTCCGCATACTGCTGTTTCAGGCATCAAACTAGGTTTTTTATTGAGTTGACTGTACAACTGAGTGGCTGTTAGCGCTGAGCGGCGTTGATTTTACGACTCACAAAAAGCGTTGCGCGGACCTTAATTAATGTCTTTCGGACCGGCTGCGTGATACAGCAATTAATTATTTAATAAATGTCCAGCTGCACCTGCGCGGAGTAAGGTGCATTTTGCCTGTGCAGTGATTTCAATCAACTAATCAAAACAGGGGTGCGCGAACCCTATCCAGTTCTGCGGTACCGGTATTCGAAAAAACAAGCCTGAATTTCGAATTACCTGAGGCGTGTCAGCTGTTTCAGCGTCGGCAGCAGCGCCATCCCTCCAGCAGCTGACATGCAGTTATATCCGAGGTTGAGTCGCACCAGGCAAGACATAAAGGCCAAGCTGGGGGCCAGGGCCTCAGCGCAGCGATGGCCGACGTCGATGTCTGTCAAGTCCAGCTGAGTGATGCGGGTCAACAGCGCCAGGGCTGGAGCCAGGAGCGCCACGCTGCCCTGGCACCTGGAGGGGAGGATGAGATGAACACTCATGTACAGATATACAATTATGATATACCGCAGATTTGCTTTGCCTTCCCTCATCATTGTTGGGGGTTGAGGGATCGATAAATGTACTAATTTGTAATTGCCGACGCCAGTTTTCAGTAAGAAATTAAGAGATCTCGATAATTAGCCCAAAGGGCAACAGTAAAAGAAATCGCTTTCTCATACCCGAGGGACGGCGAATCAAATCTACGGCAACCGGTATTACTTACATATGCATATATTATAATTACAGTTCCTGCTTGTGAATGAAGAAATTACATGTTCAGCCATAGCACTAGTTAGGTTGCCATAATCACTGTTTTGTTAGCATTCTTCAGCTACACTTCAGCTACATCACGGCTGATAGCTTCGGGAGCCTGGTGCAGCAGGTCCTACCGCTAGGGACACCGATTGAAGGCCGGTCAAGGCTCAATTTAATCGGCCGAGTGGCGGCCACCCATACGACAGCCCGCTTACGGGGTCTGGGGCGCACAGTAGAATAATAATGGGATGAGAGGTAGGTGGAGAGGCAGGGATTATGGAGGCATATGCCATTGGAGGTAGGGAGTCATGTTTTTTTGTGGGGGGACCTGCTGACTCTGGCGGCTGGTGCCAGCAAGGGGGTTAATCCCAGGTCATCGATTTGGAAGGTTCTAGGCTGGGTGAAGCATCATGCAAGATATCATGACATGGCTGTTGAAGTCTTACATTCGTGAGTGCCCCAACCTTTGGGCCCTACGGAGAAAGAAAGACAGCTACGCCCTGTGCGGGGCGTAAAAGTTAAGGAAACAGCGCAGCCTGGGCGGGTTGGAATTCCACAGGCCTCTTAGCGTCCGATCGACGGGCTGCGGAAATGGAAAAAAAACAGTCTCCCTTTGAGAATATCAGATACCTCGTACTCGAAAAGGGAAATGAGGAAGGCAACGTGCAACAAGGCTGCATTATAACTCACATATTGAATGTAAATGCTCCCTAACTACTCACATGTCATTACACCCCCTTATAACTCATAAGTTGGAAGGCGTCCCTGTAACACACATGACATGCGCTCCCTTGTTCCTCATATCTGATCAGGCTCCCATATTACTCCCATATTTATCCCATATTACTCCCATGTTACTCACATGTCGTTGTAGGACAGGTCGAGATGCTGTAATGCGGTAAGGCACGAGAGGACCGGCGCCAGCGCGACATGCCCCATTCTGCCCATTGACACATTCTTCAAGGACAGGCTCTGGTGATCAAGGAATGCAGGGGGTCAACATTAAGTGTACATCCAGGTGCAGTAGTGGCAGGCCCAATGGTGCTAATTACCACATTCTGCAGGGACAGGTTCTGCCAGTCAAGAGTTTAGGGTTTAGGGTTTGGGCTAAGCCAGTGGCAGTAGGGGCAGGCCCCAACATGCCCATTGCCACAATCTTCATGAACAAGCCTTCCCTCGTATTTTTGTTGCTTGGGGGTGAGAGACACGTAATGTTTGTCGTGTTTCATTTTTTGTTGTTGTTGGGGTTCATTAGGGTTCAATAGGGCGTTAAACATCATCAGGGCTAAAACATCGCTTCGTTTGAAACATACCAATTAATTTTGCCATGTTTATTAGCCCTTCAAGTCGCCAACAATGAAACATTGCAAATTATCATTTCTCCTCGGTATCCACACGAAACTTAGCCAACCAATCACAGACATCATTGGCTAAGCATCAGCCACGAGTGCGTGATGCCCTGCATGTTGTGTGTTAAACCGCCTGAGCGCCCAGCAGCATGCACGCTCCTCTTTGCAGGCCTCTCCCCCCTCCGACTCCTGCCCCTAAGATGCCCGGGTCCCCTAGAGAAATCAGCCCTCTTATCTGCATTAAATAGCTACCCCCGGTACTAGACCGGTACCGGTACATAGCGCTCTGTATGCCCCTTGTGCATTCAGGTCTACGCTGGGCAGCTTCAGACCTCGGTTGCAGTCTAGCAGCAATAGACATTGGACCCCCTAGTTGGAAGTTGGTTCTACACCGGTGGTGGACCGGTAGTTGGTGCGCCTGCAGGATTTGAAACATCTAGCTGTGCGTTTTAAGTGTAAAATGCGGTACTATTCATCAACTTAAAACGACTTAAAGGTCATTTCCCCTCAACAGCAACCAACATGAAACAAAACACCAAATAGAGGTTTCATTAGCAGTGCTGGGAATATGCATCGAGACAAACACTACGGTACTGATTGTCCACGCAAGTGTCCGATCGGAAATCAATCATTTATTCATTTGGATCCAGCTTCTGTCATGAGGGCAGCATTGAAGTCGATGGCTCATTCTTCCCCAAGGAAGGCAAACCAAAAATTACAATAGTGGCAGACCTGATGGGACCCAGGGCCACATCTGTTAGAGCTGGGTTATGGAAATCAAGGCTTGCAAGCAAAAGCGGGCAAGGAAGGCAGGGCGGGCAAGGAAGGCAGGGCGGGCAAGGAAGGCAGGGCGGGCAAGGAAGGCAGGGCGGGCAAGGAAGGCAGGGCGGGCAAGGAAGGCAGGGCGGGCAAGGAAGGCAGGGCGGGCAAGGAAGGCAGGGCGGGCAAGGAAGGCAGGGCGGGCAAGGAAGGCAGGGCGGGCAAGGAAGGCAGGGCGGGCAAGGAAGGCAGGGCAGGCAAGGAAGGCAGGGCAGGCAAGGAAGGCAGGGCGGGCAAGGAAGGCAGGGCAGGCAAGGAAGGCAGGGCGGGCAAGGAAGGCAGGGCGGGCAAGGAAGGCAGGGCGGCAAAGAAGGCAGGACGGGCAAGGAAGGCAGGGCGGGCAAGGAAGGCAGGGCGGGCAAGGAAGGCATGGCGGGCAAGGAAGGCAGGGCGGGCAAGGAAGGCAGGGCGGGCAAGGAAGGCAGGGCGGGCAAGGAAGGCAGGGCGGGCAAGGAAGGCAGGGCGGGCAAGGAAGGCAGGGCGGGCAAGGAAGGCAGGGCGGGCAAGGAAAGCAGGGCGGGCAAGGATGGCAGGGCGGGCAAGGAAGGCAGGGCGGGCAAGGAAGGCAGGGCGGGCAAGGAAGGCAGGGCGGGCAAGGAAGGCAGGGCGGGCAAGGAAGGAAGGGCGGGCAAGGAATGTGATGTCACCTAATTTTGGAAGTGCTGGCCGCCGCCGACAAAAACGAGCCAAGGTCCCTGAGTCTCTATTAACCCACAGGGATGAAGTGGCAACCACAAGGAGCCAGGCGAAGTGAGACCCTTTCTAGAGAGGACAGAAGGTCCAATCATGCCTCACCAGCAGAAGAGATAGAGGAAACTAAGGCCCCATTAGGGGCGTTTAGTTGCGGTGAGAAAAGAAAACTACCCCTGCTTCCTAGGGCCCACAGGGTACAGGGCACCCCACCCACTGGGCACAGGGCACTCCCCTAGGGCCCACAGGGTACATGGCACCCCACCCACTGGGCACAGGGCACTCCCCTAGGGCCCACAGGGTACAGGGCACCCCACCCACTGGGCACAGGGCACTCCCCTAGGGCCCACAGGGTACAGGGCACCCCACCCCAAGTAAAAACTAACCCAGGGCAACCCACCCACTGGACACAGGGCAACCCACCCACTGGGCACAGGGCAACCCACCCACATGGCACATGGCACTCCCCTAGGGCCCACAGGGCACTACCCACAGGGCACAGGGCAACCCACCCACTAGGCACAGGGCACTCCCCTAGGGCCCACAGGGCACTACCCACAGGGCACAGGGCAACCCACCCACTGGGCACAGGGCACTCCCCTAGGGCCCACATGGTACTACCCACAGGGCACAGGGCAACCCACCCACTGGGCACAGGGCACTCCCCTAGGGCCCACAGGGTACTACCCACAGGGCACAGGGCAACCCACCTTCGCTCTTTTTCTGGGTTGTTTCCACCGGCAGGTATCGAACTCGCGACCTCCGCTTGACAGTATCGTCGATGCTAGGCTGTAAGCGACTGGCACCAGTACGGCATTAGTCACAGACGATTACGTCGGGTGGATGGCGGGCGAGAGGTGTCATCGCCGCGCGGCCCAAAAGCTTTTCGAATTCATGTCGCCTACACCCGACGTTGGGTGCAATAGAATCGCATTGCTAATGCGCTGCTTTTGATCGAGGCCGCGCTTGCGGTAGAACACTTCGTGGCAACCCACCCCTGGCCTGTGCCTGCGGAGCGTCGTGAGCCGTCGCTTCGGCATAGTAGGTTTGGTGACCGTGTTTTTTTTTTTTTTTTTTTTAGTCACTTTTTTTTCTATGCACACTTTTTTTACAGTCTCCCATGAAGGAGATCCCTAAAAAAAAATGTTCATTTAGGTTTAAATAACATTCCTTGCAGATCTGAGGCCGCTGTGCTGGCAGCTTGATTGCCATTGAGGTGCAGACAGCGATTCGTTCTTTCGTAGCACGCTTGTTGTTCAGCCACATTCCAGCTATATGTCAGCTACATTGCATCTACCTCCTGGCCTCTGAGGTGAGGCAAGAGGCGATCATGAGCCAACATCATGGACCAAAAAATGCGCAGGTCCCCATTGGGGTCCGGGACTTGCAAATCGCAAATTCAGGAAATGACATTCGCTCCACCTGTTTCACCCCCCAATGGCTGAGGCACTACCTCCCCCCCTCCCATCCCCTCAACCCATCAAGAAACCCATGATCCTTCATTCGAGCAAAATGAAAAGAGAAGGAAACGCGTGCCTCAGATATAGATGGTGGCAGCACACATCCCTCTCAGCTTCAAAACCATGAACCCTAAACCCTGAACCCTACGATAGAGATGGCGGCACACATCCCTCTCTGCTTCAGAAAAACAATCGAGAATGTTTCATTGCCCACTGTATCCAACTCCCATCCAATGTTCCATCAGAATTTGCTCCCCTTGCTCCTCCGTAATCCCCCATATTGACGGCAACGAATGTGAATGAAACCTACGTGCAGAGTTGTTTCATCCCAACACGGCCTCCCGTATGGCTTTATCTCCCTCATGCCTGCCAAAACCCCCCACATTGATGACTACCAGTGCAATGCAACTCACCTCTATAGAGGTTTTGTCCCCAGTAAACCTCTGCTCTGGCTGCAGCTGCCTCAACCCCACAATACAAATCCCCCACATTGATGACCACAACGCAACTTACCTCTAGAGCTTTCATCCCCAGCAAAGCCTCTGCTATGGCCGCTGCGCCTGTGAGCCCAAAGTGATTGTCGCTCAGGTTGAGGAGCTTCAGTCCAGCCATTATGGACAGAGCCTCTGCCAAGGGGCCCACCACAACCGCATCACTCATCTACGAGGAGAAAGAGGGGGGGGGGGGAATTGATCCTAAACCCTAAACCCGCATCACACATGTACGAAGAAGAAAAGGGAGGGGGGGAATAAAGCCTAAGCCCTAAAGCCGCATCACTCATCTACGAGGAGGATGAGGGGGGGCGGGCGCACTAAATCTCAACCCCTAAACCCTACACCCGCGTCACTCATCTACGAGGAGGATGAGGAACCCCCAAACTATATAATAGTTTGGGGGACAGGGTGTGTGTGCATGTAAAGATGCTTAGCCAGTAAGGACTGTGCTCCAGGCAGACTGCCAACCACACCCGCACTTCCCCTATATAATATAACTAAAGTAGGAAGGCAGATTGTGTGTGTGTGAGGGGCGGGGGGAGGGCAGATGGTGACATCCGGGTTAGGTGCTCCAGCCCGGTTGTCAAGGACAGCAGCTCGGCCAGGGGGCTTACCACACCTATATCACTAATCCAGAGTGGACAAAAGGAGTCAAGAGAACACACAGCACATGAAATAAAGAATAGAGGGCAGGAAAACGGTTAGGAGGGAAGAAAGTACATACTCTGAAGGGTTGGATAAAGAAGGCTAACAGTTGGGACACAGCGCTGGCTAGTGCTTCCAGAGTTCCATCCCTTGCCCATGGTTGGAAGAGAAATATATATATACATATACCCTGCATTTCCAAATAAGCCCCACGCACAGGGAGGGGAAACAGTTATGGCACCCAATGTCGCCATTCAGGCCAGGCAGTACCTGCCTATCTTAAGGACAACAGGTGCCTATCCTGTACGTAGCATGAGCGTGTATTTCATGCAGCATGTGCATGTTACGTGGGCAGCACAAACGCATATGTCATGCAGTATGAAGGTATCCTGTAGGCAGCATGAAGTTCATGCCAAGAACGTATCGATCCGGCAGGTGCAGGACACGTGGGCAATAGGTGTGCATATTTTTATTCCCAGCCAGGCATCCTACGCCACTTGTTTTAAGTTCAAACCCCCTCCCGTCAGACATTGCGTTTTGATAACCGAGTGCAACAAAGCTTGTGTACCCGGTACCACATTGTCATAAATAAATAAATAAATAAATTGTACGCCCTGTTCGGCCGTAGCATTAGGTGAGCTACCACATTGTCACGATCACTGAAAGGCGTTAGGATTCTTTCCCACCTGGTTATCTGAGAGCAGCAGCTGCTGCATGTTAGGCATAGAGCTGAGGACAGAACCCAGCATCCGGCCACCATGGTCGCCGATAATGTTATTCGACAGGTCCAGTCGCGTCAGATGCGACAGGAATACCAGCTGAGAGACCAGGTCATAAGTCCCGAGGGCATTGCTGCTGAGGCTGCGTGCAGGCATTTGAAAATGCAAATTTCGTGTAGTGCATGGATGAGTGGGTTTAGGGTTCCCAGCAGTGCCCAGTATCTTGTAGTGCCCAGTATCTTGTAGTGCCCAGCATCTTGTAGTGCCCAGCATCTTGTACCTAGTGCCTAGAAACTAGTGCCTTATATAGTTATATATGGTATCCATGACATGGTGACATAGTGATTGATCCACACTTACAATGACACGGGGAAGAATGTGCGTATCCTGTACGGGAAGGTCTGGCCCTCGGGATCGCCTACACCTAGGGATTCGTTAACCCGCACGAAGGATTGGAAACCACATGTCGTTCTTACTTCTTAGTGGCTAGTATTGCCAAGACTGACTTCAGGCATCCTATGCATTCTAAATCTCCAGAACAGGTTATGGGCGGGGAAGTACCCCATTCAGATTCTCTCCACACCAAGAAATGGGGGGAGGCATATCTAATTGCAAATTACACACAACAAAATAAAGAAAGCAATGCTAGTAACGGAACGAGGGTTTAGGAAGTAATGCAGCAACATCTGAGACATACTGGATACACAACAGGCTGTTTAAAACCGTCCTTGACAAGGCGGGGCGTGCTGTCAAAGGACTCCCCGGTCGATCTACACGTCTCAAATGCATGTCTGAAATGCATGTCTCAAGTGCATTTTGAGAGTTGTGTTCTATGTCGAGGGCTCACTTGAGGCACCGCAGGTTTGTCAAAGCTGCCAGCGTTGGCGCGAGGAGAGCTGCCCCGTCCCTCTCCAACTGGTTGTTTGAGAGGTCTAGCGTGTGCAAGCCAGTGAGGCGGGCCAAATGTGGAGCCAGGGTAACCATGTGTACTATGCATGGGGGGGAAGGGGGGGGGGCTAGTTAGTTGGATGGTTTAGGTGAGGAGCCAGGGCAGTCACGTCTAGGAGCGTGGGTGTGGGTGTGGGTGGGTGGGTGGGGTTCAGCTGGAAGGGTCAGGTGGAGAGCCAGGGCATTGAGAGAAGCAAAGAGGAAGGGGCATTTTCCAACAAGGAGCAATCTACCACGTACTGACCACTCACACCCACCAAAGTGATTACTCACTGACCACTCACACCCACCCGATCGACCATTCACCATCCAGCCACATACCACTCATCATCCACACATGCCCATCCACCCACCCCTCACCATCCATGCAACCGTCGACCAGCCCACCTACCCACCCTCCACCCTCTACTAGATCAATTGCCAAGACCCCCCCCCCCCTTTAACCGCCACCCACTGCATACAAGCCTACCACCCACCCCTCATGCATCCACCAGCCACACACATCTTGTCCACCCTCGACTCACCCCCACTGCCCACTCACCCCCACCCCCATCCACTCACCCTCACGTCCCACTTGGTTCCTTGACATGTCCAGGTGTTGCAGCCGTGTCAACCGTCCTAGAGCAGGTGCTATGGCCTCCGCATCCCCTTCTTTATGGAGCGGGACAACGCCCTCCACATCGAGACGGGTGAGGCGGGTGAGGTTGATGAGGCAGGCAGTGAGGGCCAGTAAGTTGCCCTGCGCAGAAAAGATAACGGTATTTGTTCACGTCTTTTATTTTGAAGTTATTTTCCATGATCAGCCAAAGGTGGCATAGCTAATTTATTTGAAAACGTTTATGGAGAGGCCTACGCATGTGGGTTAAGCCTTTCAAGAACGGATGAAATTTTCTTTTAAGGGCTTGGACAAACCGATTTTGCAACATACAACTGGCACATAGTAGATGGCACAGGACAAGGCTGAGGCCCTGAGTCATTAACTTGTGCTTGGACTTCTTTAAGTGTGAGGCTGGCCGTCAACCATTAAAAAGAATGTGAAATCGGCCATCCAACTCTTGAACAAAGTGTGAGGTTGGCCGCCTATCCCTTGAACAAAGTGTGAGGTTGGCCGCCTAATTCAAATCATTATACAGCACCTCTTATTCCCAGTCCACACTTTTACGGACAATGAAACCAGCTGTACAATTATTGTAGTAATTGCAGTATTGCACATGCCCTAACAATTACATTATATAATATCATCACATTCGTCCCCCATCATTTCACCTCACTGTCTGCCTCCAATTCACCGGGATTGTTTAATCCCAGCCACTCCAAACCAATCAAGTCCTGCATGCACCAGCAGCGACAGCAGCAGCAGCTTATCAGCATGCAGCACATCTCAACAGCAACAGCAACAGCAGACTCAACAACAGTTGCAGCAGCAGCGGCAAAATCAAAACAGGAGCAGGCAACAACAACAGCAACAGCAACATCAGCATAAACAGCAACAGCATAAACCATCAACCCTAAACCATCCATCCAGATCAAGCAGCAAATGCGCAGATGGGGCGTGGGTTGAGCAGGCCTCACATGCAGGATTCAACAACAGACACTCAGCCCAGCTGGCAAGACGTGGAGACCCCATCTTGACCGGTCTAGCCATACAGCTGGCGTGACATGATGCCATGACATAGCGTGGGGACCCCATCTTCACTGGTCTTGCCCACAGCTGGTGCCTGTCTTAACCAGTCTAGCCCTACAGTTGGCATGACGTGGAGACCCCATCTTGACCGGTTTCGCCCTAAAGCTGGCGTGATATGATGCCATGACATAGCGTGGGGCTCCCATCTTGACTGGTCTTGCCCACAGCTGGTGCCTGTCTTAACCGGTCCTACAGCTGGTGCCTGTCTTAACCTGTCCTACAGCTGGTGCCTGTCTTAACCGGTCCTACAGCTGGTGCCTGTCTTAACCAGTCCTACAGCTGGTGCCTGTCTTAACCGGTCCTACAGCTGGTGCCTGTCTTAACCGGTCCTACAGCTGGTGCCTGTCCTAACCGGTCCTACAGCTGGTGCCTGTCTTAACCGGTCCTACAGCTGGTGCCTGTCTTAACCGGTCCTACAGCTGGTGCCTGTCCTAACTGGTCCTACAGCTGGTGCCTGTCTTAACCGGTCCTACAGCTGGTGCCTGTCCTAACCAGTCCAACAGCTGGTGCCTGTCTTAACCGGTCCTACAGCTGGTGCCTGTCTTAACCAGTCCTACAGCTGGTGCTTGTCCTAACCGGTCCTACAGCTGGTGCCTGTCTTAACCGGTCCTACAGCTGGTGCCTGTCTTAACCGGTCCTACAGCTGGTGCCTGTCTTCACCGGTCCTACAGCTGGTGCCTGTCATAACCGGTCCTACAGCTGGTGCCTGTCTTAACCGGTCCTACAGCTGGTGCCTGTCCTAACCGGTCCTACAGCTGGTGCCTGTCTTAACCGGTCCTACAGCTGGTGCCTGTCTTAACCGGTCCTACAGCTGGTGCCTGTCTTAACCGGTCCTACGGCTGGTGCCTGTCTTAACCGGTCCTACAGCTGGTGCCTGTCTTAACCGGTCCTACACCTGGTGCCTGTCTTAACCGGTCCTACAGCTGGTGCCTGTATTAATCGGTTCTACAGCTGGTGCCTGTCTTAACCGGTCCTACAGCTGGTGCCTGTCTTAACCGGTCCTACAGCTGGTGCCTGTCTTAACCGGTCCTACAGCTGGTGCCTGTCTTAACCGGTCCTACAGCTGGTGCCTGTCTTAACCGGTCCTACAGCTGGTGTCTGTCTTAACCGGTCCTACAGCTGGTGCCTGTCTTAACCGGTCCTACAGCTGGTGCCTGTCTTAACCGGTCCTACAGCTGGTGCCTGTCTTAACCGGTCCTACAGCTGGTGCCTGTCCTAACCGGTCCTACAGCTGGTGCCTGTCTTAACCGGTCCTACAGCTGGTGCCTGTCTTAACCGGTCCTACAGCCGGTGCCTGTCTTAACCGGTCCTACAGCTGGTGCCTGTCTTAACCGGTCCTACAGCTGGTGCCTGTCTTAACAAGTCCTACAGCTGGTGCCTGTCTTAACCGGTCCTACAGCTGGTGCCTGTCTTAACAAGTCCTACAGCTGGTGCCTGTCTTAACCGGTCCCCTACAGCTGGTGCCTGTCCTAACCGGTCCTACAGCTGGTGCCTGTCTTAACCGGTCCTACAGCTGGTGCCTGTCTTAACCGGTCCTACAGCTGGTGCCTGTCTTAACCAGTCCTACAGCTGGTGCCTGTCCTAACCAGTCCTACAGCTTGTGCCTGTCCTAACCAGTCCTACAGCTGGTGCCTGTCCTAACCAGTCCTACAGCTGGTGCCTGTCCTAACCAGTCCTACAGCTGGTGCCTGTCCTAACCAGTCCTACAGCTGGTGCCTCTCCTAACCAGTCCTACAGCTGGAAGCTTGAGCAACACAGGTTGCTGCACTCAGCCCAGCTGGCTGCAGGAATTTTAAGAAAAAGAAGGGGAAAAAGTACGCCCCACAGGGGCGTGTGAGGGTTAATGTAACAGTGCGACATGGGCAGGGATCCTAACAGATGTAGCTGAGCTGTAGCTTAAGCACCCTAGAATACAAAGGGGAGACAAACGCATTCGCCATTTACTGACAAAACCACCTAACTTGTGCATTTGATTTCACAGACAAACAATGTTAGAGATTAACCGACCACGCTTTATGGATTGTAAAAATACCTGTACGTGTCTACCGGTACCAGCTGGTACGCCGTCTATTGATTCACACCTGTATCGCGGGCGCCAAGGCCCTGAAGCAGAAGCGCCCCAGCGCTCGACTGAGGCATAGGTGCCGCAACTGGGGCTGTTGGCCCAAGCCAACCAGCGACAGCGGCTGCGGTGCGAACGACCCGGCTGCGCCCCCATGCAGCCCTGCATGTTGTTTGTCCAGGGAGCCCGGAAGTGTTGAGGCCAGGGCGATTGCGCCGCTCTCATTCATCATGGTCCCGGTCAAGTCGAGGTGCGTCAGGGATGGCAACAGGGGCAGGGCATGGGACAAGGTCTCCATTCCTGTGTGGGATTCAGGGTGTGGGATTCAGGGTGTGGGATTCAGGGTGTGGGATCCAGGGTGTGGGATTCCGGGTGTGGAATCCAGGGTGTGGAATTCAGGGTGTGGAATCCAGGGTGTGGGATTCAGGGTGTGGGATTCAGGGTGTGGGATTCAGGGTGTGGGATACAGGGTGTGGGATTCAGGGTGTTTGAAAGCACGCCATGGTGACATATGCTTGGTATCTGCCTCGATACATGTCTGTTCATGCAATGGTGTGATTGCATGCGAAGGATTGCGGAGACTGAGGCATCCGCCGGGTTGGTTCCCTCAACCGCTCTAGGCAAGGCCACGCGATCAGCATTCTACACCATTCACTGAAATAACATAGGCCGGCTTTTGATTGCACGCCATGGTGACATATGCTTGGTATCTGCCTCAATACATGTCTGTTCATGCAATGGTGTGATTGCATGCGAAGGATTGCGGAGACTGAGGCATCCTGGTTGGTTCCCTCAACCGCTCTAGGCAAGGCCACGCGATCAGCATTCTACACCATTCACTGAAATAACATAGGCCGGCTTTTGTAAGCACGCCATGGTGACATTATATGCTTGGTATCTGCCTCGATACATGTCTGTTCATGCAATGGTGTGATTGCTTGCGAAGGATTGCGGAGACTGAGGCATCCTGGTTGGTTCCCTCAACCGCTCTAGGCAAGGCCAAGCGATAAGCATTCTACACCATTCACTGAAATAACAAAGGCCGGCTTTTGAAAGCACGCCATGGTGACATATGCTTGGTATCTGCCTCGATACATGTCTGTTCATGCAATGGTGTGATTGCATGCGAAGGATTGCGGAGACTGAGGCATCTTGGTTGGTTCCCTCAACCGCTCTAGGCAAGGCCACGCAATCAGCATTCTACACCATTCACTGAAATAACATCGGCCGGCTTTTAAAGCACGCCATGGTGACATATGCTTGGTATCTGCCTCGATACATGTCTGTTCATACAATGGTGTGATTGCATGCGAAGGATTGCGGAGACTAAGGCATCCTGGTTGGTTCCCTCAACCGCTCTAGGCAAAGCCACGCGATAAGCATTCTACACCATTCACTGAGATAACATAGGCGGGCTTTTAAAGGCACGCCATGGTGACATATGCTTGGTATCTGCCTCGATACATGTCTGTTCATGCAATGGTGTGATTGCATGCGAAGGAAGGCGGGAGACTGAGGCATCCGCCGGGTTGGTTCTCTCAACCGCTCTAGGCAAGGCCACGCGATGAGCATTCTACACCATTCACTGAAATAAAATAGGCGGGCTTTTAAAAGCACGCCATGGTGACATATGCGTGGTATCTGCCTCGATACATGTCTGTTCATGCAATGGTGTGATTGCATGCGAAGGATTGCAGAGACTGAGGCATCCTGGTTGGTTCCCTCAACCGCTCTAGGCAAGGCCACGCGATAAGCATTCTACACCATTCACTGAAATAACATAGGCCGGTTTTTGTAAGCACGCCATGGTGACATATGCTTGGTATCTGCCTCGATACATGTCTGTTCATGCAATGGTGTGATTGCATGCGAAGGAAGGCGGGAGACTGAGGCATCCTGGTTGGTTCCCTCAACCGCTCTAGGCAAGGCCACGCGATAAGCATTCTACACCATTCACTGAGATAACATAGGCGGGCTTTTAAAAGCACGCCATGGTGACATATGCTTGGTATCTGCCTCGATACATGTCTGTTCATGCAATGGTGTGATTCCATGCGAAGGATTGCGGAGAATGCGGCATCTTGGTTGGTTCCCTCAACCGCTCTAGGCAAGGCCACGCGATCAGCATTCTACACCATTCACTGAAATAACATAGGACGGCTTTTGAAAGCACGCCATGGTGACATATGCTTGGTATCTGCCTCGATACATGTCTGTTCATGCAATGGTGTGATTGCATGTGAAGGATTGCGGAGACTGAGGCATCCGCCGGGTTGGTTCCCTCAACCGCTCTAGGCAAGGCCACGCGATCAGCATTCTACACCATTCACTGAGATAACATAGGCCGGCTTTTGATTGCACGCCATGGTGACATATGCTTGGTATCTGCCTCAATACATGTCTGTTCATGCAATGGTGTGATTGCATGCGAAGGATTGCGGAGACTGAGGCATCCTGGTTGGTTCCCTCAACCGCTCTAGGCAAGGCCACGCGATCAGCATTCTACACCATTCACTGAAATAACATAGGCCGGCTTTTGTAAGCACGCCATGGTGACATTATATGCTTGGTATCTGCCTCGATACATGTCTGTTCATGCAATGGTGTGATTGCTTGCGAAGGATTGCGGAGACTGAGGCATCCTGGTTGGTTCCCTCAACCGCTCTAGGCAAGGCCAAGCGATAAGCATTCTACACCATTCACTGAAATAACAAAGGCCGGCTTTTGAAAGCACGCCATGGTGACATATGCTTGGTATCTGCCTCGATACATGTCTGTTCATGCAATGGTGTGATTGCATGCGAAGGATTGCGGAGACTGAGGCATCCGCCGGGTTGGTTCTCTCAACCGCTCTAGGCAAGGCCACGCGATGAGCATTCTACACCATTCACTGAAATAAAATAGGCGGGCTTTTAAAAGCACGCCATGGTGACATATGCGTGGTATCTGCCTCGATACATGTCTGTTCATGCAATGGTGTGATTGCATGCGAAGGATTGCAGAGACTGAGGCATCCTGGTTGGTTCCCTCAACCGCTCTAGGCAAGGCCACGCGATAAGCATTCTACACCATTCACTGAAATAACATAGGCCGGTTTTTGTAAGCACGCCATGGTGACATATGCTTGGTATCTGCCTCGATACATGTCTGTTCATGCAATGGTGTGATTGCATGCGAAGGAAGGCGGGAGACTGAGGCATCCTGGTTGGTTCCCTCAACCGCTCTAGGCAAGGCCACGCGATAAGCATTCTACACCATTCACTGAGATAACATAGGCGGGCTTTTAAAAGCACGCCATGGTGACATATGCTTGGTATCTGCCTCGATACATGTCTGTTCATGCAATGGTGTGATTGCATGCGAAGGATTGCGGAGAATGAGGCATCTTGGTTGGTTCCCTCAACCGCTCTAGGCAAGGCCACGCGATCAGCATTCTACACCATTCACTGAAATAACATAGGACGGCTTTTGAAAGCACGCCATGGTGACATATGCTTGGTATCTGCCTCGATACATGTCTGTTCATGCAATGGTGTGATTGCATGTGAAGGATTGCGGAGACTGAGGCATCCGCCGGGTTGGTTCCCTCAACCGCTCTAGGCAAGGCCACGCGATCAGCATTCTACACCATTCACTGAAATAACATAGGCCGGCTTTTGATTGCACGCCATGGTGACATATGCTTGGTATCTGCCTCAATACATGTCTGTTCATGCAATGGTGTGATTACATGCGAAGGATTGCAGAGACTGAGGCATCTTGGTTGGTTCCCTCAACCGCTCTAGGCAAGGCCACGCAATCAGCATTCTACACCATTCACTGAAATAACATCGGCCGGCTTTTAAAAGCACGCCATGGTGACATATGCTTGGTATCTGCCTCGATACATGTCTGTTCATACAATGGTGTGATTGCATGCGAAGGATTGCGGAGACTGAGGCATCCTGGTTGGTTCCCTCAACCGCTCTAGGCAAAGCCACGCGATAAGCATTCTACACCATTCACTGAGATAACATAGGCGGGCTTTTAAAGGCACGCCATGGTGACATATGCTTGGTATCTGCCTCGATACATGTCTGTTCATGCAATGGTGTGATTGCATGCGAAGGATTGCGGAGACTGAGGCATCCGGGTTGGTTCCCTCAACCGCTCTAGGCAAAGCTACGCGATAAGCATTCTACACCATTCACTGAGATAACATAGGCGGGCTTTTAAAGGCACGCCATGGTGACATATGCTTGGTATCTGCCTCGATACATGTCTGTTCATGCAATGGTGTGATTGCATGCGAAGGATTGCGGAGACTGAGGCATGATCCTGGTTGGTTCCCTCAACCGCTCTAGGCAAGGCCACGCGATAAGCATTCTACACCATTCACTGAGATAACATAGGCCGGATTTTGTAAGCACGCCATGGTGACATATGCTTGGTATCTGCCTCGATACATGTCTGTTCATGCAATGGTGTGATTGCATGTGAAGGATTGCGGAGACTGAGGCATCCGCCGGGTTGGTTCCCTCAACCTCTCTAGGCAAGGCCACGCGATCAGCATTCTACACCATTCACTGAAATAACATAGGCCGGCTTTTGATTGCACGCCATGGTGACATATGCTTGGTATCTGCCTCAATACATGTCTGTTCATGCAATGGTGTGATTGCATGCGAAGGATTGCGGAGACTGAGGCATCCTGGTTGGTTCCCTCAACCGCTCTAGGCAAGGCCACGCGATCAGCATTCTACACCATTCACTGAAATAACATAGGCCGGCTTTTGAAAGCACGCCATGGTGACATTATATGCTTGGTATCTGCCTCGATACATGTCTGTTCATGCAATGGTGTGATTGCATGCGAAGGATTGCGGAGACTGAGGCATCTTGGTTGGTTCCCTCAACCGCTCTAGGCAAGGCCACGCAATCAGCATTCTACACCATTCACTGAAATAACATCGGCCGGCTTTTAAAAGCACGCCATGGTGACATATGCTTGGTATCTGCCTCGATACATGTCTGTTCATACAATGGTGTGATTGCATGCGAAGGATTGCGGAGACTGAGGAATCCGGGTTGGTTCCCTCAACCGCTCTAGGCAAAGCCACGCGATAAGCATTCTACACCATTCACTGAGATAACATAGGCGGGCTTTTAAAGGCACGCCATGGTGACCTATGCTTGGTATCTGCCTCGATACATGTCTGTTCATGCAATGGTGTGATTGCATGCGAAGGATTGCGGAGACTGAGGCATCCTGGTTGGTTCCCTCAACCGCTCTAGGCAAAGCCACGCGATAAGCATTCTACACCATTCTCTGAGATAACATAGGCGGGCTTTTAAAGGCACGCCATGGTGACATATGCTTGGTATCTGCCTCGATACATGTCTGTTCATGCAATGGTGTGATTGCATGCGAAGGATTGCGGAGACTGAGGCATCTTGGTTGGTTCCCTCAACCGCTCTAGGCAAGGCCACGCGATAAGCATTCTACACCATTCACTGAGATAACATAGGCCGGATTTTGTAAGCACGCCATGGTGACATATGCTTGGTATCTGCCTCGATACATGTCTGTTCATGCAATGGTGTGATTGCATGCGAAGGAAGGCGGGAGACTGAGGCATCGGGGTTGGTTCCCTCAACCGCTCTAGGCAAGGCCACGCGATAAGCATTCTACACCATTCACTGAGATAACATAGGCGGGCTTTTAAAAGCACGCCATGGTGACATATGCTTGGTATCTGCCTCGATACATGTCTGTTCATGCAATGGTGTGATTGCTTGCGAAGGATTGCGGAGACTGAGGCATCCTGGTTGGTTCCCTCAACCGCTCTAGGCAAAGCCACGCGATAAGCATTCTACACCATTCACTGAAATAACATAGGCCGGCTTTTGATTGCACGCCATGGTGACATATGCTTGGTATCTGCCTCGATACATGTCTGTTCATGCAATGGTGTGATTGCATGCGAAGGATTGCGGAGACTGAGGCATCTTGGTTGGTTCCCTCAACCGCTCTAGGCAAAGCCACGCGATAAGCATTCTACACCATTCACTGAGATAACATAGGCGGGCTTTTGAAAGCACGCCATGGTGACATATGCTTGGTATCTGCCTCGATACATGTCTGTTCATGCAATGGTGTGATTGCTTGCGAAGGATTGCGGAGACTGAGGCATCCTGGTTGGTTCCCTCAACCGCTCTAGGCAAAGCCACGCGATAAGCATTCTACACCATTCACTGAAATAACATAGGCCGGCTTTTGATTGCACGCCATGGTGACATATGCTTGGTATCTGCCTCGATACATGTCTGTTCATGCAATGGTGTGATTGCATGCGAAGGATTGCGGAGACTGAGGCATCTTGGTTGGTTCCCTCAACCGCTCTAGGCAAGGCCACGCGATAAGCATTCTACACCATTCACTGAGATAACATAGGCCGGATTTTGTAAGCACGCCATGGTGACATATGCTTGGTATCTGCCTCGATACATGTCTGTTCATGCAATGGTGTGATTGCATGCGAAGGAAGGCGGGAGACTGAGGCATCCGGGTTGGTTCCCTCAACCGCTCTAGGCAAGGCCACGCGATAAGCATTCTACACCATTCACTGAGATAACATAGGCGGGCTTTTAAAAGCACGCCATGGTGACATATGCTTGGTATCTGCCTCGATACATGTCTGTTCATGCAATGGTGTGATTGCTTGCGAAGGATTGCGGAGACTGAGGCATCCTGGTTGGTTCCCTCAACCGCTCTAGGCAAAGCCACGCGATCAGCATTCTACACCATTCACTGAAATAACATAGGCCGGCTTTTGATTGCACGCCATGGTGACATATGCTTGGTATCTGCCTCGATACATGTCTGTTCATGCAATGGTGTGATTGCATGCGAAGGATTGCGGAGACTGAGGCATCTTGGTTGGTTCCCTCAACCGCTCTAGGCAAAGCCATGCAATCAGCATTCTACACCATTCACTGAAATAACATCGGCCGGCTTTTAAAAGCACGCCATGGTGACATATGCTTGGTATCTGCCTCGATACATGTCTGTTCATACAATGGTGTGATTGCATGCGAAGGATTGCGGAGACTGAGGCATCCTGGTTGGTTCCCTCAACCGCTCTAGGCAAAGCCACGCGATAAGCATTCTACACCATTCACTGAGATAACATAGGCGGGCTTTTAAAGGCACGCCATGGTGACATATGCTTGGTATCTGCCTCGATACATGTCTGTTCACGCAATGGTGTGATTGCATGCGAAGGATTGCGGAGACTGAGGCATCCGGGTTGGTTCCCTCAACCGCTCTAGGCAAAGCCACGCGATAAGCATTCTACACCATTCACTGAGATAACATAGGCGGGCTTTTAAAGGCACGCCATGGTGACCTATGCTTGGTATCTGCCTCGATACATGTCTGTTCATGCAATGGTGTGATTGCATGCGAAGGATTGCGGAGACTGAGGCATGATCCTGGTTGGTTCCCTCAACCGCTCTAGGCAAGGCCACGCGATAAGCATTCTACACCATTCACTGAGATAACATAGGCCGGATTTTGTAAGCACGCCATGGTGACATATGCTTGGTATCTGCCTCGATACATGTCTGTTCATGCAATGGTGTGATTGCATGCGAAGGAAGGCGGGAGACTGAGGCATCCGGGTTGGTTCCCTCAACCGCTCTAGGCAAGGCCACGCGATAAGCATTCTACACCATTCACTGAGATAACATAGGCCGGATTTTAAAAGCACGCCATGGTGACATATGCTTGGTATCTGCCTCGATACATGTCTGTTCATGCAATGGTGTGATTGCATGCGAAGGATTGCGGAGACTGAGGCATCCTGGTTGGTTCCCTCAACCGCTCTAGGCAAAGCCACGCGATAAGCATTCTACACCGTTCACTGAAATAACATAGGCCGGCTTTTGATTGCACGCCATGGTGACATATGCTTGGTATCTGCCTCGATACATGTCTGTTCATGCAATGGAGTGATTGCATGCGAAGGATTGCGGAGACTGAGGCATCTTGGTTGATTCCCTCAACCGCTCTAGGCAAGGCCACGCAATCAGCATTCTACACCATTCACTGAAATAACATCGGCCGGCTTTTAAAAGCACGCCATGGTGACATATGCTTGGTATCTGCCTCGATACATGTCTGTTCATACAATGGTGTGATTGCATGCGAAGGATTGCGGAGACTGAGGCATCCTGGTTGGTTCCCTCAACCGCTCTAGGCAAAGCCACGCGATAAGCATTCTACACCATTCACTGAGATAACATAGGCGGGCTTTTAAAGGCACGCCATGGTGACATATGCTTGGTATCTGCCTCGATACATGTATGTTCATGCAATGGTGTGATTGCATGCGAAGGATTGCGGAGACTGAGGCATCCGGGTTGGTTCCCTCAACCGCTCTAGGCAAGGCCACGCAATAAGCATTCTACACCATTCACTGAGATAACATAGGCCGGATTTTTTAAGCACGCCATGGTGACATATGCTTGGTATCTGCCTCGATACATGTCTGTTCATGCAATGGTGTGATTGCATGCGAAGGAAGGCGGGAGACTGAGGCATCTTGGTTGGTTCCCTCAACCGCTCTAGGCAAGGCCACGCAATCAGCATTCTACACCATTCACTGAGATAACATAGGCGGGCTTTTAAAAGCACGCCATGGTGACATATGCTTGGTATCTGCCTCGATACATGTCTGTTCATGCAATGGTGTGATTGCATGCGAAGGATTGCGGAGACTGAGGCATCCGGGTTGGTTCCCTCAACCGCTCTAGGCAAGGCCACGCGATCAGCATTCTACACCATTCACTGAAATAACATAGGCCGGCTTTTGAAAGCACGCCATGGTGACATATGCTTGGTATCTGCCTCGATACATGTCTGTTCATGCAATGGTGTGATTCCATGCGAAGGATTGCGGAGACTGAGGCATCCGGGTTGGTTCCCTCAACCGCTCTAGGCAAGGCCACGCGATAAGCATTCTACACCATTCACTGAGATAACATAGGCGGGCTTTTGATTGCACGCCATGGTGACCTATGCTTGGTATCTGCCTCGATACATGTCTGTTCATGCAATGGTGTGATTGCATGCGAAGGATTGCGGAGACTGAGGCACCCGGGTTGGTTCCCTCAACCGCTCTAGGCAAGGCCACGCGATCAGCATTCTACACCATTCACTGAGATAACATAGGCCGGCTTTTAAAAGCACGCCATGGTGACATATGCTTGGTATCTGCCTCGATACATGTCTGTTCATGCAATGGTGTGATTGCATGCGAAGGATTGCGGAGACTGAGGCATCCTGGTTGGTTCCCTCAACCGCTCTAGGCAAAGCCACGCGATAAGCATTCTACACCGTTCACTGAAATAACATAGGCCGGCTTTTGATTGCACGCCATGGTGACATATGCTTGGTATCTGCCTCGATACATGTCTGTTCATGCAATGGTGTGATTGCATGCGAAGGATTGCGGAGACTGAGGCATCTTGGTTGGTTCCCTCAACCGCTCTAGGCAAGGCCACGCAATCAGCATTCTACACCATTCACTGAAATAACATCGGCCGGCTTTTAAAAGCACGCCATGGTGACATATGCTTGGTATCTGCCTCGATACATGTCTGTTCATACAATGGTGTGATTGCATGCGAAGGATTGCGGAGACTGAGGCATCCTGGTTGGTTCCCTCAACCGCTCTAGGCAAAGCCACGCGATAAGCATTCTACACCATTCACTGAGATAACATAGGCCGGCTTTTAAAGGCACGCCATGGTGACATATGCTTGGTATCTGCCTCGATACATGTATGTTCATGCAATGGTGTGATTGCATGCGAAGGATTGCGGAGACTGAGGCATCCGGGTTGGTTCCCTCAACCGCTCTAGGCAAGGCCACGCGATAAGCATTCTACACCATTCACTGAGATAACATAGGCCGGATTTTTTAAGCACGCCATGGTGACATATGCTTGGTATCTGCCTCGATACATGTCTGTTCATGCAATGGTGTGATTGCATGCGAAGGAAGGCGGGAGACTGAGGCATCTTGGTTGGTTCCCTCAACCGCTCTAGGCAAGGCCACGCAATCAGCATTCTACACCATTCACTGAGATAACATAGGCGGGCTTTTGATTGCACGCCATGGTGACCTATGCTTGGTATCTGCCTCGATACATGTATGTTCATGCAATGGTGTGATTGCATGCGAAGGATTGCGGAGACTGAGGCATCCTGGTTGGTTCCCTCAACCGCTCTAGGCAAAGCCACGCGATAAGCATTCTACACCGTTCACTGAAATAACATAGGCCGGCTTTTGATTGCACGCCATGGTGACATATGCTTGGTATCTGCCTCGATACATGTCTGTTCATGCAATGGTGTGATTGCATGCGAAGGATTGCGGAGACTGAGGCATCTTGGTTGATTCCCTCAACCGCTCTAGGCAAGGCCACGCAATCAGCATTCTACACCATTCACTGAAATAACATCGGCCGGCTTTTAAAAGCACGCCATGGTGACATATGCTTGGTATCTGCCTCGATACATGTCTGTTCATACAATGGTGTGATTGCATGCGAAGGATTGCGGAGACTGAGGCATCCTGGTTGGTTCCCTCAACCGCTCTAGGCAAAGCCACGCGATAAGCATTCTACACCATTCACTGAGATAACATAGGCGGGCTTTTAAAGGCACGCCATGGTGACATATGCTTGGTATCTGCCTCGATACATGTATGTTCATGCAATGGTGTGATTGCATGCGAAGGATTGCGGAGACTGAGGCATCCGGGTTGGTTCCCTCAACCGCTCTAGGCAAGGCCACGCAATAAGCATTCTACACCATTCACTGAGATAACATAGGCCGGATTTTTTAAGCACGCCATGGTGACATATGCTTGGTATCTGCCTCGATACATGTATGTTCATGCAATGGTGTGATTGCATGCGAAGGATTGCGGAGACTGAGGCATCCGGGTTGGTTCCCTCAACCGCTCTAGGCAAGGCCACGCGATAAGCATTCTACACCATTCACTGAGATAACATAGGCCGGATTTTTTAAGCACGCCATGGTGACATATGCTTGGTATCTGCCTCGATACATGTCTGTTCATGCAATGGTGTGATTGCATGCGAAGGAAGGCGGGAGACTGAGGCATCTTGGTTGGTTCCCTCAACCGCTCTAGGCAAGGCCACGCAATCAGCATTCTACACCATTCACTGAGATAACATAGGCGGGCTTTTGATTGCACGCCATGGTGACCTATGCTTGGTATCTGCCTCGATACATGTATGTTCATGCAATGGTGTGATTGCATGCGAAGGATTGCGGAGACTGAGGCATCCTGGTTGGTTCCCTCAACCGCTCTAGGCAAAGCCACGCGATAAGCATTCTACACCGTTCACTGAAATAACATAGGCGGGCTTTTAAAAGCACGCCATGGTGACATATGCTTGGTATCTGCCTCGATACATGTCTGTTCATGCAATGGTGTGATTGCATGCGAAGGATTGCGGAGACTGAGGCATCTTGGTTGGTTCCCTCAACCGCTCTAGGCAAGGCCACGCAATCAGCATTCTACACCATTCACTGAAATAACATCGGCCGGCTTTTAAAAGCACGCCATGGTGACATATGCTTGGTATCTGCCTCGATACATGTCTGTTCATACAATGGTGTGATTGCATGCGAAGGATTGCGGAGACTGAGGCATCCTGGTTGGTTCCCTCAACCGCTCTAGGCAAAGCCACGCGATAAGCATTCTACACCATTCACTGAGATAACATAGGCCGGCTTTTAAAGGCACGCCATGGTGACATATGCTTGGTATCTGCCTCGATACATGTATGTTCATGCAATGGTGTGATTGCATGCGAAGGATTGCGGAGACTGAGGCATCCGGGTTGGTTCCCTCAACCGCTCTAGGCAAGGCCACGCGATAAGCATTCTACACCATTCACTGAGATAACATAGGCCGGATTTTTTAAGCACGCCATGGTGACATATGCTTGGTATCTGCCTCGATACATGTCTGTTCATGCAATGGTGTGATTGCATGCGAAGGAAGGCGGGAGACTGAGGCATCTTGGTTGGTTCCCTCAACCGCTCTAGGCAAGGCCACGCAATCAGCATTCTACACCATTCACTGAGATAACATAGGCGGGCTTTTGATTGCACGCCATGGTGACCTATGCTTGGTATCTGCCTCGATACATGTATGTTCATGCAATGGTGTGATTGCATGCGAAGGATTGCGGAGACTGAGGCATCCTGGTTGGTTCCCTCAACCGCTCTAGGCAAAGCCACGCGATAAGCATTCTACACCGTTCACTGAAATAACATAGGCCGGCTTTTGATTGCACGCCATGGTGACATATGCTTGGTATCTGCCTCGATACATGTCTGTTCATGCAATGGTGTGATTGCATGCGAAGGATTGCGGAGACTGAGGCATCTTGGTTGGTTCCCTCAACCGCTCTAGGCAAAGCCACGCGATAAGCATTCTACACCGTTCACTGAAATAACATAGGCGGGCTTTTAAAAGCACGCCATGGTGACATATGCTTGGTATCTGCCTCGATACATGTCTGTTCATGCAATGGTGTGATTGCATGCGAAGGATTGCGGAGACTGAGGCATCTTGGTTGGTTCCCTCAACCGCTCTAGGCAAGGCCACGCAATCAGCATTCTACACCATTCACTGAAATAACATCGGCCGGCTTTTAAAAGCACGCCATGGTGACATATGCTTGGTATCTGCCTCGATACATGTCTGTTCATACAATGGTGTGATTGCATGCGAAGGATTGCGGAGACTGAGGCATCCTGGTTGGTTCCCTCAACCGCTCTAGGCAAAGCCACGCGATAAGCATTCTACACCATTCACTGAGATAACATAGGCGGGCTTTTAAAGGCACGCCATGGTGACATATGCTTGGTATCTGCCTCGATACATGTATGTTCATGCAATGGTGTGATTGCATGCGAAGGATTGCGGAGACTGAGGCATCCGGGTTGGTTCCCTCAACCGCTCTAGGCAAGGCCACGCAATAAGCATTCTACACCATTCACTGAGATAACATAGGCCGGATTTTTTAAGCACGCCATGGTGACATATGCTTGGTATCTGCCTCGATACATGTATGTTCATGCAATGGTGTGATTGCATGCGAAGGATTGCGGAGACTGAGGCATCCGGGTTGGTTCCCTCAACCGCTCTAGGCAAGGCCACGCGATAAGCATTCTACACCATTCACTGAGATAACATAGGCCGGATTTTTTAAGCACGCCATGGTGACATATGCTTGGTATCTGCCTCGATACATGTCTGTTCATGCAATGGTGTGATTGCATGCGAAGGAAGGCGGGAGACTGAGGCATCTTGGTTGGTTCCCTCAACCGCTCTAGGCAAGGCCACGCAATCAGCATTCTACACCATTCACTGAGATAACATAGGCGGGCTTTTGATTGCACGCCATGGTGACCTATGCTTGGTATCTGCCTCGATACATGTCTGTTCATGCAATGGTGTGATTGCATGCGAAGGATTGCGGAGACTGAGGCATCCTGGTTGGTTCCCTCAACCGCTCTAGGCAAAGCCACGCGATAAGCATTCTACACCGTTCACTGAAATAACATAGGCCGGCTTTTGATTGCACGCCATGGTGACATATGCTTGGTATCTGCCTCGATACATGTCTGTTCATGCAATGGTGTGATTGCATGCGAAGGATTGCGGAGACTGAGGCATCTTGGTTGATTCCCTCAACCGCTCTAGGCAAGGCCACTCAATCAGCATTCTACACCATTCACTGAAATAACATCGGCCGGCTTTTAAAAGCACGCCATGGTGACATATGCTTGGTATCTGCCTCGATACATGTCTGTTCATACAATGGTGTGATTGCATGCGAAGGATTGCGGAGACTGAGGCATCCTGGTTGGTTCCCTCAACCGCTCTAGGCAAAGCCACGCGATAAGCATTCAACACCATTCACTGAGATAACATAGGCGGGCTTTTAAAGGCACGCCATGGTGACATATGCTTGGTATCTGCCTCGATACATGTATGTTCATGCAATGGTGTGATTGCATGCGAAGGATTGCGGAGACTGAGGCATCCGGGTTGGTTCCCTCAACCGCTCTAGGCAAGGCCACGCAATAAGCATTCTACACCATTCACTGAGATAACATAGGCCGGATTTTTTAAGCACGCCATGGTGACATATGCTTGGTATCTGCCTCGATACATGTCTGTTCATGCAATGGTGTGATTGCATGCGAAGGAAGGCGGGAGACTGAGGCATCTTGGTTGGTTCCCTCAACCGCTCTAGGCAAGGCCACGCAATCAGCATTCTACACCATTCACTGAGATAACATAGGCGGGCTTTTAAAAGCACGCCATGGTGACATATGCTTGGTATCTGCCTCGATACATGTCTGTTCATGCAATGGTGTGATTGCATGCGAAGGATTGCGGAGACTGAGGCATCCGGGTTGGTTCCCTCAACCGCTCTAGGCAAGGCCACGCGATCAGCATTCTACACCATTCACTGAAATAACATCGGCCGGCTTTTTAAAGCACGCCATGGTGACATATGCTTGGTATCTGCCTCGATACATGTCTGTTCATGCAATGGTGTGATTCCATGCGAAGGATTGCGGAGACTGAGGCATCCGGGTTGGTTCCCTCAACCGCTCTAGGCAAGGCCACGCGATAAGCATTCTACACCATTCACTGAGATAACATAGGCGGGCTTTTGATTGCACGCCATGGTGACCTATGCTTGGTATCTGCCTCGATACATGTCTGTTCATGCAATGGTGTGATTGCATGCGAAGGATTGCGGAGACTGAGGCACCCGGGTTGGTTCCCTCAACCGCTCTAGGCAAGGCCACGCGATCAGCATTCTACACCATTCACTGAGATAACATAGGCCGGCTTTTAAAAGCACGCCATGGTGACATATGCTTGGTATCTGCCTCGATACATGTCTGTTCATGCAATGGTGTGATTGCATGCGAAGGATTGCGGAGACTGAGGCATCCTGGTTGGTTCCCTCAACCGCTCTAGGCAAAGCCACGCGATAAGCATTCTACACCGTTCACTGAGATAACATAGGCCGGATTTTTTAAGCACGCCATGGTGACATATGCTTGGTATCTGCCTCGATACATGTCTGTTCATGCAATGGTGTGATTGCATGCGAAGGAAGGCGGGAGACTGAGGCATCTTGGTTGGTTCCCTCAACCGCTCTAGGCAAGGCCACGCAATCAGCATTCTACACCATTCACTGAGATAACATAGGCGGGCTTTTGATTGCACGCCATGGTGACCTATGCTTGGTATCTGCCTCGATACATGTCTGTTCATGCAATGGTGTGATTGCATGCGAAGGATTGCGGAGACTGAGGCATCCGGGTTGGTTCCCTCAACCGCTCTAGGCAAGGCCACGCGATAAGCATTCTACACCATTCACTGAGATAACATAGGCGGGATTTTGATTGCACGCCATGGTGACCTATGCTTGGTATCTGCCTCGATACATGTCTGTTCATGCAATGGTGTGATTGCATGCGAAGGATTGCGGAGACTGAGGCATCCGGGTTGGTTCCCTCAACCGCTCTAGGCAAAGCCACGCGATAAGCATTCTACACCATTCACTGAGATAACATAGGCGGGCTTTTAAAGGCACGCCATGGTGACATATGCTTGGTATCTGCCTCGATACATGTCTGTTCATGCAATGGTGTGATTGCATGCGAAGGATTGCGGAGACTGAGGCATCTTGGTTGGTTCCCTCAACCGCTCTAGGCAAGGCCACGCGATAAGCATTCTACACCATTCACTGAGATAACATAGGCCGGATTTTTTAAGCACGCCATGGTGACATATGCTTGGTATCTGCCTCGATACATGTCTGTTCATGCAATGGTGTGATTGCATGCGAAGGAAGGCGGGAGACTGAGGCATCCTGGTTGGTTCCCTCAACCGCTCTAGGCAAGGCCACGCAATCAGCATTCCACACCATTCACTGAGATAACATAGGCGGGCCTTTAAAAGCACGCCATGGTGACATATGCTTGGTATCTGCCTCGATACATGTCTGTTCATGCAATGGTGTGATTGCATGCGAAGGATTGCGGAGACTGAGGCATCCGGGTTGGTTCCCTCAACCGCTCTAGGCAAGGCCACGCGATCAGCATTCTACACCATTCACTGAAATAACATAGGCGGGCTTTTGAAAGCACGCCATGGTGACATATGCTTGGTATCTGCCTCGATACATGTCTGTTCATGCAATGGTGTGATTCCATGCGAAGGATTGCGGAGACTGAGGCATCCGGGTTGGTTCCCTCAACCGCTCTAGGCAAGGCCACGCGATAAGCATTCTACACCATTCACTGAGATAACATAGGCGGGCTTTTGATTGCACGCCATGGTGACCTATGCTTGGTATCTGCCTCGATACATGTCTGTTCATGCAATGGTGTGATTGCATGCGAAGGATTGCGGAGACAAAGGCACCCGGGTTGGTTCCCTCAACCGCTCTAGGCAAGGCCACGCGATCAGCATTCTACACCATTCACTGAAATAACATAGGCCGGATTTTGAAAGCACGCCATGGTGACATATGCTTGGTATCTGCCTCGATACATGTCTGTTCATGCAATGGTGTGATTCCATGCGAAGGATTGCGGAGACTGAAGCATCCTGGTTGGTTCCCTCAACCGCTCTAGGCAAGGCCACGCGATCAGCATTCTACACCATTCACTGAGATAACATAGGCGGGCTTTCAAAAGCACGCCATGGTGACATATGCGTGGTATCTGCCTCGATACATGTCTGTTCATGCAATGGTGTGATTGCATGCGAAGGATTGCGGAGACTGAGGCATCCTGGTTGGTTCCCTCAACCGCTCTAGGCAAGGCCACGCAATCAGCATTCTACACCATTCACTGAAATAACATAGGCCGGCTTTTGAAAACACGCCATGGTGACATATGCTTGGTATCTGCCTCGATACATGTCTGTTCATGCAATGGTGTGATTGCATGCGAAGGAAGGCGGGAGACTAAGGCATCCTGGTTGGTTCCCTCAACCGCTCTAGGCAAGGCCACGCGATAAGCATTCTACACCATTCACTGAGATAACATAGGCCGGATTTTTTAAGCACGCCATGGTGACATATGCTTGGTATCTGCCTCGATACATGTCTGTTCATGCAATGGTGTGATTGCATGCGAAGGAAGGCGGGAGACTGAGGCATCCTGGTTGGTTCCCTCAACCGCTCTAGGCAAGGCCACGCAATCAGCATTCTACACCATTCACTGAGATAACATAGGCGGGCTTTTAAAAGCACGCCATGGTGACATATGCTTGGTATCTGCCTCGATACATGTCTGTTCATGCAATGGTGTGATTGCATGCGAAGGATTGCGGAGACTGAGGCATCCGGGTTGGTTCCCTCAACCGCTCTAGGCAAGGCCACGCGATCAGCATTCTACACCATTCACTGAAATAACATAGGCCGGCTTTTGAAAGCACGCCATGGTGACATATGCTTGGTATCTGCCTCGATACATGTCTGTTCATGCAATGGTGTGATTCCATGCGAAGGATTGCGGAGACTGAGGCATCCGGGTTGGTTCCCTCAACCGCTCTAGGCAAGGCCACGCGATAAGCATTCTACACCATTCACTGAGATAACATAGGCCGGCTTTTGAAAACACGCCATGGTGACATATGCTTGGTATCTGCCTCGATACATGTCTGTTCATGCAATGGTGTGATTGCATGCGAAGGAAGGCGGGAGACTAAGGCATCATGGTTGGTTCCCTCAACCGCTCCAGGCAAGGCCACGCGATAAGCATTCTACACCATTCACTGAAATAACATCGGCCGGCTTTTGATTGCACGCCATGGTGACCTATGCTTGGTATCTGCCTCGATACATGTCTGTTCATGCAATGGTGTGATTCCATGCGAAGGATTGCGGAGACTGAGGCATCCTGGTCACTGGTTCCCTCAACCGCTCTAGGCAAAGCCACGCGATAAGCATTCTACACCATTCACTGAGATAACATAGGCGGGCTTTTAAAGGCACGCCATGGTGACATATGCTTGGTATCTGCCTCGATACATGTCTGTTCATGCAATGGTGTGATTGCATGCGAAGGATTGCGGAGACTGAGGCATCCTGGTTAGTTCCCTCAACCGCTCTAAGCAAGGCCACGCGATAAGCATTCTACACCATTCACTGAGATAACATAGGCCGGCTTTTGATTGCACGCCATGGTGACATATGCTTGGTATCTGCCTCGATACATGTCTGTTCATGCAATGGTGTGATTGCATGCGAAGGATTGCGGAGACTGAGGCATCCTGGTTGGTTCCCTCAACCGCTCTATCTAGGCAAGGCCACGCGATAAGCATTCTACACCATTCACTGAAATAACATAGGCCGGCTTTTGATTGCACGCCATGGTGACCTATGCTTGGTATCTGCCTCGATACATGTCTGTTCATGCAATGGTGTGATTGCATGCGAAGGAAGGCGGGAGACTGAGGCATCCTGGTTGGTTCCCTCAACCGCTCTAGGCAAGGCCACGCGATAAGCATTCTACACCATTCACTGAAATAACATAGGCCGGCTTTTGATTGCACGCCATGGTGACCTATGCTTGGTATCTGCCTCGATACATGTCTGTTCATGCAATGGTGTGATTGCATGCGAAGGATTGCGGAGACTGAGGCATCCGCCGGGTTGGTTCCCTCAACCGCTCTAGGCAAGGCCACGCGATAAGCATTCTACACCATTCGTTCTCTAAGTGGTTCCAAATTAAGCGTGATGTGAAGGAGACTTTCTGGTACAATTTGAGTAAGCCTAATATTATTTTCGCTGTAGCCCGGTATCGGATGGGGTCGCATTGGCTGAATGTTGAGACGGGGCGCTTTGAGAAACCCGGTGTGCCTCGTAACGAGAGGATTTGTAGATGTTGCAATCTTAAATGTCGGGAGGATGAGCTTCGCATGATTTGCTGCCCGTTCTAAACAGACCTTCGTTTTCAGTTTAACCTTACTTTCCATAATTTCCTAGAGGACGAGGATGAGGCCATGAAACGGTACGCAAATGGAGTGTGGGGCAAACTAAATGCAGCGGATTATGCATATGTGTTCTGGAAGAAATTTGGTTGTTTTATCTTTCAGTGTATGATGAAAAGAGAGAATCATCTCAAAACTCTGCCAAAATTCCTGTCTCCCCCCTAACTCTCTTGGCGGTGCTCAAACGAACTCTTTTGCACCCACGTCATGTTTTATGGCTGGGGCTTATCTTCTGCACTATGGGGTTCATTCCCACGCCACAGTCGTGGTTGTGTGCTAGTTGCTTGCCCAGGGGGGTCACTGGTTTTCGCTTTCTGTCCTAATGTATCAAGTGCCTGTACCGGTTTACGGGCACATGTCCCATGCATGCATCAAGTGTGATGCTCTGTTGGACTGTAAAAACTTCACAAAACTTCACTGCACGCCATGGTGACATATGCTTGGTATCTGCCTCGATACATGTATGTTCATGCAATGGTGTGATTGCATGCGAAGGATTGCGGAGACTGAGGCATCCGGGTTGGTTCCCTCAACCGCTCTAGGCAAGGCCACGCGATAAGCATTCTACACCATTCACTGAGATAACATAGGCCGGCTTTTGTAAGCACGCCATGGTGACATATGCTTGATATCTGCCTCGATACATGTCTGTTCATGCAATGGTGTGATTGCATGCGAAGGATTGCGGGAGACTGAGGCCAGAGTTACCCAGTACGGGCCGTATTGGCCAAAAATCCCGTATATATGTCAACAAAGGCATAGCATTGGTGTTCTAGAAGAATTAGGAAACCTGTAAGTTGGCCTGAGCCACCGCGGCGCCCTTAAAGCGGGGGCTGAGAGGGCCATTGAGAGCCAGCAGAACGGCATCCCCCCAAACACCTCCTCAGAATTTAACCATACTGGAACAACAGTCCTAATATCTGTCATCTATGATTGCCACAGTGGTTTTCCTTAGGAATTAGGACACCAGCAAGTAGGCCGCACCTACCATTGCAGCCTCTGAACTCTGAAGGAGGGCCGAGGGGGCGATTGAGAGCCAAACGGTCCCTTAATACATCCTCAGAATAGAATAAAACTGGACACACAATTTTTAACCGTGTCGACGAAATCACATGTGTCTGAGGGAATAAAGACACCTGATAGTTGGTCTCAGCTACACATGCACCCACCGGCAAGGCGTTGAACATACAGAAGGGCACATTGCATGAGGACGGGGTGCTGCAATGACTGTCAGTGCGGGCACAGTGCGGAAGGGTGGGGAGCTGCGACCAATGTCAGAGTGAAACACATACGTGCGGTCGTTGTGCATGAGGGTTGGGATCTGCCACCCACAGCATGGAGCTGCAGGGCGATGCAATTAATGAAACGGCGCTCGGCATACAGGGGGCATTGAGCATCAGGGCAGTGCGCAGCAACGACAAGCACGGTGCACAAACAGGCAAGCGCCACACATGCAAGCGGGTTGCAGAGTCAGTTGCAGCGTAAATCGAAGTGATAGTTCCCTCTCTGGTTCCCTCAAGGAATCCTCAGGTACGGAATCAGGTACGGAATCGCCTAATATTTGCGGAATGGTTTGAGGTGCTTATATTTAATACATGTGAAAGGCTGGCGTATATATGGCACCGATCTGAAAGCAAGCTGCGCGGAGCGCAACAATTCTTGGGCTGACTGTCCTATACCCTAAGTGTATGACGTTGGGCCGTGGGCGAATAGTCGGCTAGTCGCCGAGTCCGCCCGTAGGCGTCCATCACTTGTGATGAAGAAGTCCGCCACGAACCTGATGCAACAATCACGTGTCCTTTCAAAAGGGACAAAGTGGATCAAGCCTGATCAGCCTGACCCACCAGTTCTTGCTAAAGGTGCCTGTGCTGTGAAATTGGAATCTTTGTTTGACAGCAAATCTGCCTTGAACAGCTTGAAAAGCATTTAGCAGAGGTTATCAAGAAAGAATACCAAGTGATTCTCTACGAACCACTGGGAGTGGCATCCCAGAAGCAGACCTAGTAGAAGGAGCTTGAGGACTGGATCTACTAGCTGTGGAGTTATAAACCCAGCCTGATTGTTGCCTGCGCATTTTGCGTCTGAGGTGGTCGCAAATCTACCAAGTGTTGACAGAAGTGAGAGCTTGGGGATCAAAAGATCCGAGTTCAAACGAGTGGCCTAGGACGGTGTGCAGGATAAGAAAGTCCGGACAACGAAGTTGTGCATCCAGTGACGCAGGATTCATCGAAGTGTTTCAGCAAACCAAAAGGTGGGAGGCCAGGGTGTGGGGCGAGGGAACATTCCGCCAGATCACCAGATTTTGAATGAATAAGAGGAGTAGGGTGGCAGAACCCTGCCCATGGATTGAAATTGCCTGTAGTCCCGACCTTTCCAGCAAGCCCTCACCATGCTGCAGTAGGCAAAGGAGCAGAAGCGTACCGTTGACAGAGCAAAGGTTGTTGTGTTCCAGCACAGGCAAACAAACCAGGTCGAACGGTGATCCAACAGAGATGCAGGGATCGAAAGAGTTGCATCCAGACAGGCATCACCACCCCGACGCTTTGAGGCGCAGTGGGAGAGTGAGATGTTTGGATCCGGGAGAGGATCCAGCCGAGGCCTGGGATGCCAAGATCGCAGAGGAGGCGATGCAGATCTCAATTGGGCTGGCCGGGAATGAGGACCCGGCAGCGTGGGTGCGCAAGGTGCCCAGGGCAGACAGCGTCTTGTCCAAGGAGGAAGTGGGGCTGGCCGATGGCACTGTGCGTGTCGGAGTGATGCACAGAGGGATCGATCGAGGTGGCCCATGGCCCGACGTTCCAAGGCAGGGCCTGGAATCTGAGCCGTGGCTGGCGCTAGGGGGAGAAACCCCTGAGCTGACGTTGGACCCGGCCGCTGACGTGTCGCAGACGAGTGGTGCAGATCGGGACAGTGGGCTAGGGTGTGCAGCGCAGCAGAGCCCGCACAGAGGGGCAGGGGCTGTGCGGCAGGCCAAGGAAGAGCCCGATCAAGGTGATTAAGGGGCAGGTGGTCATGCAGCCCCAGAGGGGGCTGTAGAGCGCGGCACACAAAGAAAGCGAGATGCCAGTAAAGGTGGAAGCCGATGTGGCTAGGGGAAAGCCCGCGGTCGTGAACCTGGAAAAGGTGGCCATGGGGGTGTGGTGAACCGCAGGTCCAGAAGAAGGGGTCCGCGTTGCCAATGGGAACGCCGTGGGCTGATCTGGTGTCAGAGGAAGAGCCACCGGACTCCGGAGAGGATGTGCATGAGCCAGTGGGGCTGCCGCCAAGGATGGGGTAGTATCAACGGCGAGGTACCTAGGGCTTCTGACTTTAAAACACCATAACGGGCAGAACGGTTAGAACGGCCAGAACGGCGAGGTACCTAGGGCTTCCGACTTAAAAACACCAGAACGGCCAGAACGGTTAGAACGGCCAAAACGGCAAGGTGCCCAGGCAGTGCCCAGGGCTTTCGACTTTCACAATCCCCTCCCTGGACACCTCGCCGCTCTAACTGTTTTAGCCGATCTGGTCGTTCTAGCCGTTCTGGCCGTCCTTACCACCCCTTCCCTACACACCTCGCCGCTCTAACCGTTCTAACCGTTCTGGCCGTTCTGACTATTCTGAAAACCCTTTCCTTGAAACCTTACCGTTCTAGCCGTTCTAGCCGTTATGTCCGTTATGGTTTTAGGGTTAAGGGTTAAGGATTTCGGATTTAGGGTTTAGGGTTCAGGGCTTTTAACACCAGAACGGCCAGAACAGTCAGAACGGCCAGAACGGCCAGACCGACGTGGTACCCCGGGCCTTTGGCTTTAAAACACCAGAACGGCCAGAACGGATAGAACGGCCATAACGGTAATGTGCCCAGGGCTTCCATCTTAAAAACACCAGAACCATCAGAACGGTCAGAACGGTTAGAGCGGCCAGAACGACGAGGTACCTAGGGCTTCCGACTTCAAAACACCAGAACGGTTGGAACGGCGAGAACGATGAATTGCAACGTTCTTCAGAGAGAAAACATCGTTCTGGGTTTTTTTATATTTTGACGGAGATAAAATAAATCTGGCGAACGATACCCTATAGGTTCTGGGGTTTACGCTAATATTAAGGGCCAGGCGCGGTGGGTTCTCCTTTGATGTACAGACGAACGCTTTCGCGACCCATTATATTGCAATTAACCTGAAGAGACTTGGAAAGACAGAGCTCGTCGAGCAAGGACATATCACCCCCTTGGCTGCGTGGTCAGGGTTTGGAGGGTTTAGGCTATGCGAGCAAAATATTCAGTACACCAGCCTGACATCAACGTGTTCATTCGAGCTCATTCACTTTCCCTCTCCTTTATCGCTCAGTAAATGGGTACGATCTTTATGCAGCCTCATTTCAGCAATGCCCAATGTGAATGCATTGCCAGCACCTGCACCTGCTTGGACGTCACACCTCGAACCATCGGGCATTTACTCTGTGCCATATTAGGGTCGCTGCCATCTTGTGCCTTATCGTTACCGGTAGTTTAGTGTTGTCTCATTTGTGAGGGGTCAGCAATCTGCATGGCCACCTAGATGCTATCATGAACATGTGTATAGGTCACTGGCTCTCTCCCCCAGGTAAGGCAGCAAACCAGGTGCAGCTCTTTTGACACACTATTATTTCAGAGTGTTGAAGCGACATTTAGCTTCGTCACGGCCTTCGAACGGTTGGGCCGGGTGCAGTCTCAATCCCTGCTGCTAGATCAGCAAGCCACGAAGCCGCATGCCGGCCAGGCTCGGTCACGATCGGCCCGGTGGAAGCTGTCCAATAGTCCCCTAAAGATGGCTTGGTGTACTCTATAATGAAAAGTAAGCCAGGCTGGGTGGGGCCGTAACAAGCCCATAACATGTGAAATTCCTCAAAATGTAGGCCCTCCTAACCAGAGAGGGCCTCTGCTCCTAACCATCTCAACATGCATGTACCTCTTATTATAAAGATGTGACACCATGTTTCAGCCATGGCAGCCGACACACAGCTCGCGGTGAGACAGAGCACATGAAGGCGTTGCTGGTGCAGTGAACTGCCATGTGCCTTGGGAGAAGCTAGAGCGAGGAATAACAGTCTCCAAAATGTGGCTAGCAACAACTGATCTACAGCCGCTACTCTTCATAGAGGTAGTGGCTTTAGATCAGTTGTTGTTGTTGTCCTTTCCTCTCTAGCATTTCGTCTGTCCCTTCACTTTTTCTCACCCATTTTCCTCTTTTTTCTGCCCCTTTTACTTAGGCGCCCACGCGGCCGAGCCTTTTCTGAGCAGGTCCTAGAGGTGTAACGTCCTTGACCTCTAGGCCATGCACAAGAAGGCTCGGCCGCGTGGGCGCCCAACCGGGGCAAGCTTGGGTGGGATGCCCCGGATGTTGTGGAAGAAGTGGTAGATAACGTTGAGGCGTAGACGTTCTCAGAGGCTGGAGCTTCCTTTGCCTTTTCTTTTCAGCCTTTTGTCTGTCAATTCACTTTATTTACCCTTTTTCTGGCTGCCCCTTTATAGTTAGGCGCCCACGCGGCCGGGCCTTTTTTAGCTGGGCCCAGTGGTGCAACGTCATTGACTTTTGCATTGTCAGCCTTGCTTGATCTGCCGGGTTTGCAAATTGGGAGTCGAGGGCTTTCACCGTCGGTTGAGGTACGTCTAGGGGGCCGAGGCGAGAGCTGAGGGCCGGAGTAGGCGGTAGCTTCAGGCTGGGGTGACTTCGTTGCTTGAGCAACGCTTAACCTGCTTACTGCAGATCTAGTCTTCAATGAGAATAAGGTACTCGCTGTATATATGTAGAGATAGGTCTGGATGCTCTGAGAGCTAGACGGGTATTATTTACAATAGGAAGCCTGTCCTTTAAAAGGGACCAAGTAAGGAAGCCGGTGGGCTGCTGGGGGAACAAGGTCCCGGCAGGCCCGTATAAACTCTGCCACAGCAAGTCCCGGAAAGTGGGGATGCTGGGCTGCTACTAGTAACTCGGAGGCTTGGAGACTCCGTGACTGAAACTGCGGAATATACGGTCATGTCACGTATGCGGGAATATACTGTGACATTTACCTTAGTCACCGTTGGGCCCAAAAGCAAAACATATTTGATAAGCACTCCTAAAGATCCATGCGTTCCAATGATGGGGTCTCTCAGTTAATGTCAGCCCCCCCCCCTCGCACAGGAAAACCAATATACAAGGAATTGTGCACGGTTTGGGGAATTTCGGTACTGAACAAAGCATTCTGGAAATCACTGACAACAAGGACGAACAAGAACGCCTGGTTCTTGTATCATGTTAATACGCCATTCTGAATTACACATGTACACGCATAATTCCAAGCTCAGACTTGTAGAAAGTGCGCCTGTCTGGCTCGCGGCTTTCTTGACCAAGAACTGTCGGCTTCAGCTGTGATACCCAGTCTCCAGCTCGGAAGTCGACACCATGCGGGATTCCCATCCACGTGTGAAACGGACAGGGTTCATGCAAACTTCTTCCCAAATCTTTCATCCTTTGAGGCAGGGCCTCCGCTGCCGCAAGCAAGGTGAAATCAACGTCGAGCATAACGTTGATCGTCATATTGCCTCTTTGCAACCCCACAGCATCGGGGGGCACGGAACCTACCACGCTTGACTGCACAAAGAAGATGTTGATGCCATTTTCGTCAAACACCAGCGGCACGTAGCCAAAGAACTGCAGCAAGCGGGTGAGAGCCAGAGGGCTGGCACCAAAATAACAGCTGCCACCATGTCGCCTTCCTGAACCAAAGTCATCGAATCGTGCCCTACCAAAGTGACGAGGCAAGGGAGGGATAATTTTAGTTTCATCAAGCATATCACCATCTTCATAGAACTGTATTTGATGGTCCTTGAGTCAACACCACTTAATAACAACACGGCCTACGGCTGACACTGAAAGCAAGAAAGCCTCTTGCTTGGGTAAAGGTCGTTCCCCAATTGGCCCATTTGTGGGTGATGTAGAGCTCTTATTGAATTGTGCACACATCCTTGTGTCTTATATGTCATTGATCAACAAATGATATCATTGAAGGAATGGTGAACACATGTCACCACCAGCGCGGGCAAAGCCTATTATTGATTTGCTTCACACAACAAGGAAATAACTAGTTTATATATTGAAGGAAACATGGAAGCCCTTACATACGTTCATCCACATACAAGCTACATCATGGCCTATGTAAGGAGTACGGAAGGGCTACAGGAAAGCCCACTCAACGCCCCCCTGACTGCAACAAGCTACATCATGGCCTACGGAAGCTCATCTACACATGAGCTAATAAGCTACATCAGGGCCTATGACAAGGGAAGGCCACTGCAGCAAGACTTGTTGCTTAGGCCTCCGGCAGCAGATTGGTCAAGGTTTGGTCCCTTTGGGTCCAATGATGGCTACCCAGCGGCCAGCCAGGGGTGGTTGGGTGTGCAAGATATAACAAGCACAATTTATTTAACTAACTTGCGACCCACCACATTTCGTGAGGCAGGTTGAGGACAGTAAACGCTTGCGTGGTCGCAGGAAAATTGCGGTTTATTTCCACCACCAGCAGCCGTGGTTGGTAGCCACCGGCAAGAACAGACTGCAGAGAAAAGGGCAAAAGTGTGAAATTGTGAACAAAGGAAATGGCTGTTCAATAATTAGCAGGATCGCATCATTGGCAGTACCGAAGAATCAGCAAAAAGTTGTGTACTTAGGAGTTGGCTTTTCATCTGGAAACCTTCTCATCGGCTAATCATGCTGTTCCTATCAGTCGGAATCAGGCAGTGCGTGCGTGGACTAATAAACAATCACGGTACATTTCCTCCTGCGGGGCTTAATAAACAATTTCATTTTCCTAGGGGTGCGGGAAAGCTATTCAAATATACTTAAATGTGTACTTACTTGCAAGACCCAGAAGGTGTTCAAATCGATATCCACGGTCAGAAGATCAAAAGCTTGCGGCACCTTGTATTTCTCAAGCAGCCCCACGATGTTGGCACTGGTCATGAGCTCTGATTGTAGGTTGATCAGAGAATTGGTGGGGGAACCATCCATCATCAGACCTGCCGATATGCAGGTAATACTGAAGATCAGGCAAAAGGTCATGATTAGGCGCTAGGGAATGCATGACAATATGGCATGCCTTCTTTATGCAATAACTGATGATGCATGTGGGGGACCTGCATGTCAGAACTCGTCATTTCAGGGCACAGCAGAACACCTTTGGCAGGCTGTTGGGGTGCCATCACTTGACCAATGGGAATAATCATACCTTGAGCAAATGAACACCCTATGGCAGGTGGCTGGTAGCGATGCATCATGCCTCACAATCGCCCTCCCCCACTTAAGTGCAAAAGAAACGATGGGGTGCAAGGGGTGCAAAAAGTAATCAGGTGCTGTGGCGCAGCACGAAAAGCGGCAGAGCGCCGCACTCGTCATCTTCGAGAGAGAATGATTGGACATAGACCAACCGGTAGTTGGGCATGCATGCTGTAGTATCCAGGCTGCACAAAATCCTACTTGGAAGTCCCAACCGGTGATACCAACAGACGGCTTAATCAACTGGTCCGTGATTACGAACATCGTCAGTGGCCCATGTCCACCGCCGTACGGGGGGAGGGGTACAGGGTCTGGATGGTGGAGGTCCGGCGCTTTTAGGGACAACTGAAACCTCAAGGCGAGGTGTAGAGGCAAACGTCGAGACAACACGGGTTTTAGGTGCGTCTGCAGAGTGCGGTGTGATAGTAGGCCATAATAGGCCACAGTAGAGGCCGTAGCAGCTTAGGACGCAGTTTCACCACAAAACAGCTCATCAGTCATGCCCTTGAAAACTTCGATACCGCCTGTTTGAGCGCACTGCGTGCTCGCGAAAAGGCTCAAGGGGTAGGGGATAGCGTCCGCACACCTCCGGATCTGCTGATCCTTGCGCTCGGGTTTCAAACCCAAGCTGACCAGCTCACAGCGCGGCTCACAACTGAGATCTCGAGACTCATATCAGGTTTGGAGTGGTTCAGACCTGGGGGTTCTGACGCTCTCCCTGACTCCTCGAGTCTTTTCGCAACGACGCTACGCACTGCAACAGGCGAACCATGCTCTAGCATTCCAGGGGCTGGCTGAGCAGCCTCGCGTGCTAACAGCGTCTCAGGCTGCTGTGGCCTACTGTGGCCCAGTATATATGGGCCGGCTTGAGATAAGAGGCTACCAGGAGATGTGAAATATTCTTATCACCCTGGATTTAGATCCTCGGGAATAGATCACTTACCTGTCCAATTAAAATTCTCCCGCAACAGCCTTGTCGTGCATTCCGAGCCATCTTGAACGCCCAGCTCCACAAAGTATTTGCTTGTGGTGTGAATGCACTCGAATGCCCCAGATATGATCCCGTCCTCTCCAAACTGGCTGAAGACCTTGCGGTCTTGCAGCGTGCCTCTGTAGAATGGGGGGGGGTGGAGGTTGGAATCAGGAAGTTTATGGTAACGGCGGCACGGACGAGGCCTCGGCCCATGCCACACTGTTTCCTTAACCCTCACGCCCCTGCCGGGCGTAGATTTCTTTCTTGCCTACTAACATATCCCCTCAGCCATAGGCCGGCATATAGCTTATAAAGTGTATCGGTAGTTGAAAATAATGACACTCGGGACATGACACAAAGGCAAGCACATACCGGTACACACACACCTGTAAAATTTATCTTTGAGGCACTGTCGGACTGTGGAGGCTCCGCTGTCATCAGAGGCACTGCTGTCAAGATTTAAAAACAGGGCAGAGTGTCAACGTTGGATTGTGGTAGAAAATATGGCATGATACCGGCATGATGCTGCACTAGTTAAGCTGGTTCATAATACATGACCACCGAGGTAGTACAATACGACACAAACAACAGGTAGGGTAGCCATGTGAATTGTACTTTCATGGTAAGATTCATCGATGAGCGAGATTGCTCATCACTGTTAGTGGTAGGTTGCTTGAGGAGGTGCAATTCTGATCTATCACGGCCTATGTTTGAGTGTGAGAGGGGGGGCAGCAGCTCATTATCTCAACTGCTAGGGCCACCAGATGTGGGCCGTTTAGGGTCATTATTGGTGGCTGCTGCCCTGTGGCCTGCTAGGCCTGCCGAAGTACTCGAGTGCATTCATTACCTTCGAACGCCAGCGCATAAGCAAATACCCCAAATCGCCAATAGATTCCGGATAATCTGAAGCATGGCTGGGAGACAACAGTTGATGATGATCGCCGTCGTCAGTCGTCAGTCCTTTGCCTCGCGGTTCGTAGAATGTTGCCTAGGTCGGTGGGGGTGCTTTAGTTCAGCCCTCAGGTGTAGCGAGCCAAAGACCAAAGTGAGAAAGTTCTGTAGCAAGCCGGCGATAATGACTGAGGATCGGACTCGAGCAAGGTCTTAAACCGAGCTCACAGCACGATACCGATTGATGGGGAAATAAGGATAGGAGGATGGGAGGAGGATCAGAGGAGGATAGGAGGATCAGAGGAGCATAGGAGGAAAACAAGGCACTGCAAAACTTCCTCCAGTAGTCCTGTACAACGACAGGTGCGTGCGATGAAGAACGGCGGCGGTTGTATTCAGGACTTGCCCCAATCACCAGATAGGTCTTACAGCCCGATTCTGATTGGTGGAGGAAACAAGTGTGGAGGAAAAATACGAACGTTTTCGAAAGTTCCTCCACCCGTTCCTCCACCCCTGTTCCACGAGGCGTGAGATGGAGGAAGAATGGCGAAGGTTGGAGTTATGTACGGGAGATCTTCACAGCGCTCTTTCCTGCCGCCTGTTTCATTTCTTTCTGCATTCTTCCTTGCATTATATATCATTCTGCATATCGTTCTGTTATTCTCCCTGGCAGACCAACTATGGAAGTATCACATTATTTTTGTGGCTGTAGATCGCTCGCTGTTTTGTGTGACTGTAGATCGCTCGCTCCATCATCGAAAGAGCCGTCGTTTGCTGCATTCATCCACGCCAAATCGCCGGAGAGATATCAAAAGTTAAAGAAAGAACTTGCGATTAACGTCATATGGAAAGGAAAGGACGCAGAAATTATCTCGGCCACGCTGGCAATGAGCTCAATAGTTCAATAGTTCCGCGGACCCCCCCCCCCTCCGCGGAAAAGAATGCGTTCCTCCACCCTTTCGAAAGTTCCTCCACCCGTTCCTCCACACCTGTTCCACGAGATCGGGTGGAGGAACTTTCGAAAGGGTTGAGGAACAAGTTCGTCCACGCATCAGAATCGTGCTGTTACGCTAGATGTAGGCGGAATACGGCTGTTTCAGATATGCGGAATCCGTACTACCTGCGCAGAGGCCTGCCAGCTTGAGGCCAGCCAGCCGTATGCGTGCCGTAGTCGCACATCATTAATTCCCTGCGCTGCGCGCAGGCTGCCTTGTATCCAATACTACAAATGCAGAAGTAGTATATTTAAGGCAGGCACATTCGCCGATGACTCTGATGACGTACTAGACCCCTTAGGGCCTGAGGCACGACAGCATGCACTCCTTGCCGTAGAGTAGCAGCTTCGCCACGAGATGAAACCATTGATGCGTTACCATGATTATTACGTTCGGTATAACAAGCGCCTGGATGACGATGAGGACATCTTTGAGGATGCACACGCACTTGCACAGCGCATGCCCCTATTTACTACGGTATATCATGCTGTGCGGTGCACATGCACTTGCGCAGCGCATTCCCTTATTTAATGTACCAATCAGGTGGGTGCAGCGGTGCACAGCGCATGCCCTTATTTACTATACCATGCTGGTGGCTGGCTGGCTGCAGCGGTGCACACGCACTTGCACAGCGCATGCCCTTATTTTCTTTACCATGCTGGTGGGTGCAGCGGTGCACACGCACTTGCGCAGCGCATGCCCTTATTACTGTACCAATGAGGTGGGTGCAGCGGTGCACAACGCATACCCTTATCTACTATACCATGCTGGTGGCTGCGGCGGTGCACACGCACTTGCACAGCGTATGCCCTTATTAACTCTATCAAGCAGGTGGGTGCAGCGGTGCACAGCGCATGCCCTTATTTACTGTACACATCTGGTGGGTGAAGCGGTGCACAGCGCCTGCCCTTACTTACTATACCCTGCTGGTGGGTGCAGCGGTGCACAACGCCTGCCCTTATTTACTATACCCTGCTGGTGGGTGCAGCAGTGCACACGCACTTGCGCAGCGCATGCCCTTATTACTGTACCAATGAGGTGGGTGCAACGGTGCACAGCGCATGCCCTTATTTACTATACCCTGCTGGTGGCTGTAGCGGTGCAAACCCACTTACGCAGCGCATGCCCTTATTTACTGTACCAATCAGGTGGGTGCAGCAGTGCACAGCGCATGTCCTTATTTACTATACCATGCTAGTGGCTGCAGCGGTGCACACGCACTTGCACAGCGCATTGCCCTTATTTACTGTACACATCCGGTGGGTGCAACGGTGTGCAGCGCCTGCCCTTACTTACTATACCATGCTGGTGGGTGCAGCGGTGCATAGTGCATGTCCTTATTTAATATATACCAGGCTGGTGGGTGCAGCGGTGCACAGCATCTGCCCTTATTTAATATATGCCGTGCTGGTGGCTGCAGCGGTGCACACGCACTTGCACAGTGCATGCCCTTATTTACTGTACCCATTAGGTGGGTGCAGCGGTGCACAACGCCTGCCCTTATTTACTATACCATGCTGGTGGGTGCAGCGGTGCACAGCACCTGCCCTTATTTACTATACCATGCTCGTGGTGGAAGCGGTGCACACGCACTTGCACAGTGCATGCCCTTATTTACTGTACCCATTAGGTGGGTGCAGCGGTGCACAGCGCCTGCCCTTATTTACTGTACCCATTAGGTGGGTGCAGCGGTGCACAGCGCCTGCCCTTATTTACTATACCATGTTGGTGGGTGCAGCGGTGCACAGCACCTGCCCTTATTTACTATACCATGCTGGTGGGTCCACCGCGGCAACTGTTCGCCATTACGTCATTAACTGAGACCTTGCAGTTGATTCTAAGACCATTTTTTTACCCAGTCCAATATGTTCCTATGCCTTCAGGACTGATAAATCCTTCAGTCGAGCCCTTCAGTCGTGCCCTTTGTTTGGCCTGAGCTTATGTGCACTATGTTGCAATGTCGCACCATAAAGCAGTAAACGTGCTAATATGGTAAATACCGTAAACTCCGGTCAGGACACCTTAGAGAGGTGTCCTCTACTCACAAACACGGTACATCACCGTACACTCATGCTCCTTGTACTTCAGACAAGAGTGTGTTAACAAGATAACTATAACTGGAAGTCCCTAACTGGATGTCTCTGCCTGGAAGTCTCCGTCTCGTGGGTACCGCCCCTACTACTTTACTCGCGATGTGCGCTTCAGGTCCGTGGCGGACTTCTTTCCTCACGTCAGTGATGGACGCCTACGGGCAGGCTCAGTGACTCTTCACTGGCTGCGAGTGCTCAGCGAGTTAAGCAGCTAATTGGCTATTTGTATGTATAACATTGGACTAAGGTAGCTTAGGCCTTCTGGCCGTCTGGGCGCGAACCAGCTGGGCTATGTTAAGGGGCACTTACCGCGCGACTCGCGGTGAGGGTGACGGGACGTAGACTGCGTACTTCTTCTTCGGCAGGGTCTCGGTTCTCTTACTGGGGTACTTGTCTCCAGCTATCTCAGCTGAGGCTGAGCTAGGCTTGACTCTGGTTAGGTACTGACTTATGTGTAGGCTGAAGGTCTCATACGTGGATGACGGCCGGTGCTGATTACAATAGAGGTCTGTCCTTTAGAAAGGGACGAAGTAACTAGCCTAAGCAACTGCCGGGATACAGGGACCCGGCAAGCCCAATTCAGAGTACGGTAGAACCTGTCAAATCTCCCTGCGTAAGCGGGTTTCTAGGTCTCAGTTCAAATCCGGAGGCTCCGCAGAGAAGCTGCGGAGTCACCGAGGCCGCTAACTGCGGTCTAAACGGTTCTGTCACGTATACGGTAATATACTGTGACAGCTGTCGCACCATAAAGCAGTAAACGTGCTAATATGGTAAATACCGTAAACTCCGGTCAGGACACCTTAGAGAGGTGTCCTCTACTCACAAACACGGTACATCACCGTACACTCATGCTCCTTGTACTTCAGACAAGAGTGTGTTAACAAGATAACTATAACTGGAAGTCCCTAACTGGATGTCTCTGCCTGGAAGTCTCCGTCTCGTGGGTACCGCCCCTACTACTTTACTCGCCCCCCGCTCCCCAGCGTTAAGCCCTCCGGGCATGCGCGGGGAGCCGGAAAAGGGGTGGTACTGAAAGAAACTTCTGGAAAAATATGTACGTAGAAGCTCAAATTGTCTCAGCAAATCTGCCTGTTTCAGGCCTTCTGCAAATCTGCCTGGTTCAGGCTTTCTTCAAATCTGCCTGGTTCAGGCCTTCTTCAATCAGAACTAAAAGAAAAAAACCACCGAGTTTCGGCTGAAGCGCAATGCGCAGAATCCTGGAAACTCAAGCTGTTCAGCCCACTACTGGCTAGCAAACAGAGAAATTTCAAAGTTATCAGGTCAAGCTAAGAATAACCGCTGCTCTCGCCCCACTGCGCCATAGCCGCCTGGTCTCCAATGGCCACAGGAATTGTGCGCGCAGCGTGATCCGCCTCCTACTGTGCTATCATTGCCCGAGTTGACTAAGTCTCCTCGCTCATCATCGTCATAACATATGTACTACCGTAGCCTTGCTGCTATGGTGTTGGGAGAAACAAAATTTTCACTATGCTACCGCGATAGTTTGAACTCCACTCCTGCATCCTTCGTCTTCGGTCCGCTGGTTGCCGGCCCACTGCCTGCTGGGTACTAGGACAAGCCGCGCTGCGTCTGCATTCCTGCTCTGTAGGCGCCTGCCCGCTCCTTGCCAGTTACGGCGTGGGTGACGTCACGTGCTCAGCGGCCTTTCCGCTCTGGGCTCGGCCTCAGGTCTCGGTAAGCTCCTCAAGGGCTGACTCCTCTTCCTCCCTTGCTGCTTCTTTGGCCACCTTAGCCCTTCTTGTAACTGCTCTCGGGGTGACATTGGCCTCTCCCCGGCCAGTGGTGTACGAGATGTCGTATAATCCGTTCGCCATTGGTCTTGCGATGCCCCGCTCCATCTGCCTTGTTGCTGGGTTGGTGGCCATGACTTCCACCTCAGGCCTGTCCATGACGTTGGCCTCCTGGGCTGTCCTGGCAGCCGCTCTGGCTGCTGGGCTCGGCCGCCCCTGGACCTGCAAACTGCGATCTTCTGTAGCGGGTCCTGCCCTTGCCGCGGGCTCAACTCCCTTGTCAGCAGGAGCGCAAGTTGGGCACAACCACTCGCCCTCAGGCACCTTTTCGAGTACTGGTACCAAGCAATCCATGTGCCAACCTGTATTGCAGGCATCACACAAAAGCATCACCTCTCCGCGATCAGGCATCTGGCACACCTCGCATGACAAGCTGTTATTAGGTCTGGTTCCACTGAAATCAATTACTCCCCTGAGGTTGGGCAAGTGGCATGGAGAACAATTGACAGCATTCTCTGTTACTGTGAGGCCATCTGCCCCCTCCAGCACCAAGGTTCCAGTCGCCCCCAGTGTTTTTACCCTGAGGATCTCAGGCCTGGCCTTGGGATCGAGGCTGCGTCGCTCTGATGAATACTTTACATACACGTAATCTCCCTCTGCAAAACGCCTGACCTGAGGGACATACCCTCCTCCACGAATGCGTGCATATCGCAGCTTGTCGCGGTGTTGCGCAATTTTTAGATGCTCACCCGCGATTGGCAGTGCCTCTTTGATCCTGGCCACTCTGGCCAAGAGCAGGTCTGCTGCCTCCTCTGCTGTTGCCACCTTGGCTGTGCTCCAGAGGTCCGCTCCCACTCTGGAGGGGAAGGTGGGTCTCTGCCCGAACAGCACCTCGTACGGCGCCATGCGCGTGGCCTGCTGCGGCGAGCACCGGAAGCCTAGGGCTACCCAGGGCACCATCTTGTCCCAGGACTCGTCGCTGCTGCCCTCCTCGCAGCACTTGCGCAGGCCTGCCTTGAGGGTCTGGACAGCCCTCTCTGATAGCCCGTCTGCCTGGGGGTGGTTGGCAGAAGTGGTGCGGTGGTCAATGAAGCAGTCCAACAACATGTCCTGAAATTCACCTTGGAACTCTGTTCCCTGGTCTGTCACCACTTCTGCGCATCCCCCGAATCGTGCAACAACATTCTGAAAGAACGCTAAGGCCGTCACATCCGACGCCTTGCTTGGAATGGGGATCAACTCCACCCATTTGGAGTAATGCTCCACACAAACCATCACAAACCGATTGCCCCTGGAAGTGGTCGTAAATGGACCACACAGGTCCACTCCCCACCGGAAAAACAACCCCTCAATGGGTAGTGGGTGCAGGTTGGGCTGTATGTGATTGAATGTGGATGCCCTGGCTCTGTCACACACACCACATTCCTGCACTGCCCTCTTGACTGCTGCTCTGAGCCCCCGCCACCAATGCTGCTGCATGACCATGAAGGCCGTGCGGTGGCTGCCGAAATGGCCCGTACCGACATGGGCTGTCTGGATCACTGCAAGCCTGTCCTCTGGCCTGGGCACCACACAACGTCTACCGTCAGGCATGAGTCTCATCAGTACTCCTCCCCTCTCTGATTCCCACTGGAATGGCGCCGCTCTGCGCTGTATTCTGGTCTGTTCCCCTAGCTCTGTTCCCTGAACATATGTCTTCTCACGGAGAAACCTCAATACGGGTTCATCTGCCCACACATCAATCCTGACCGCTGGTCCTGCAGGGCATCCTGGCGGGTCCTTTTCACCCTCTGTGTCCCTGGTCACCACGATTTCAGCATCAACTTGTTCCTCAGGCGTGTTCCCACCTGGTTCCTGTGCCGCGTCGGCCCAGTCTGCCGCAGCCGATTCTCCCAGACACTGCCTGTATGACGCGGCCACTTCTCCACTGCCGGAGCATGCGTTTCCTGCAGTAGCAAGGGCATAGTGGCTGGACATTAAAGTTGCACCCAGCATTGGGTCCCTGTCCGGGCCTGGCAGCCTTGCCCTGCGTTTCAATTCCTCTGGTATGATTGTAGCACACTCAAGTGCCACATTGAGCCATGCACCCAGTGCCCACGAGTCCATGCACCTGCCCAAGGCTGCCCTTCTGGCCGCCTCCGGGAAGTCTGGGCGCGGTAATGTGGACCCCACAACGTACCCCATGGCTCGCTCACGCTCGTTTGCATTGGGCTCCTGCAAGTCCCCCATGGGTCTGTACACCATCCCATTTTGCCCGTTACGAAAAGAATATGATGAGGGCGTGGCCATCAAACATGGCAGCACCTTCCTGGGCTGGCCTGTTACGTTGATGCGGTACCCCCCATTGTCCGGACATGATACTACCTGGGCCTTGCTGCCCTTGTCCAGAATGTCGTCTACTATCCCCTCATGGGGTCTGGTTGACGCACGAATCACAAACTCAATATCTGCTGCAGGGGCGATATTCCCCCAATAGTTGCGGGTGCGGTGGGCGTAAGACCCCACCTGCGCTGCGTCAAACAACGCCGGTGTCCCCAGAATCCTGCACACCTCCTGAAAAGCCTCAACACTGGCCTTCACACTCTTCTGATTCAATTGCATTGCTACATTCTCAATCAGGTACGCTGGCGGCCTAGGCCCCTGCAGGAACTGTAGCGTACCCAACAGTTTGACTAACGGGAAGAAAGACTTGCTTCTCTCTCCCTCGAGCCCACGCCCCTTGCCAGCTGACGAGAGGTCCTGGCACTCCCAGCCTGCTACCATACATGAACCACTGGCGCCCCTCCTGGGCACCCGCCTCCTTGAGGTGTTCCGCCGTAATGGCATACACATCTTGGGGCAACGCTCTGAAAGCCTTATCAAACGCTTTGACCGGAAGCAATTGAGGGTATCTCCTGTGCAACTGCAACAGGCGACCCCCTGCGATCTCTCTGACTTCCTCACTGATATCAGCATACAAGTACTGCACCACTGGGATACCCGCCCTGAGCACCATTTCCAGCCCTGAGCACATACCTCCAAAGGGCTCGAAAAGGACGACTCCCTCGGTCTCCATGGCCCGTACAGCACCACTCGACAGGCAAGCTGTGTCCAGGCCTGCATGTAAATGAGGGGGCGTCACCCGAGGCAGGTCAGCAAGAACATCACTGATCATTGTCCTGGCTCGCTCCTTGTTGTTGAATGCCTGTTCTGCCGTACTGACAGGCTGCGCCTGCTCATCATCGTCCGTGGCGGCAGAGGATATCTCCTGCCCCACCTGCGCTGTCACGCAAGCTGCCTCTGCAGCTCGCAACATCTGTATTCTCCTTCTGCCCTCCTGCGCCATGCGCACTATCTGGTCTGCATGCCACTGGTTAACTCTGCCCAACCCCGTGAGCAAAGCTACTTGTTTCCCACCTGCCTCCTCCTGGACTGCTGGCTCGGGGGCGGCTGTATCGAGCCTGGCCCCTGTGCGGTCAGCTGAGGATGGGAGTGGCGATCTGGACGGGATGTCCGCATTCTGGTGGCATGCCCCTGAGCGGTGGACAATGGTAATGTCCAGCTCTTGAAGCATGAGAGCCCACCTAGCATGCTGGCCCACCAACGTCTGATTGTCCATGAGGTAAGTGAGCGGCTCATGGTCAGTGATGAGATGCACCTTGCACCCAAACAGCATGTGGCGGTATGTGCGTGCTGCATACACTGCGGCCAGCATCTCCCCCTGGAACGAGGAATAGTTCCTCTCGCTCTTGTTCAGGGATCTGGACGTGCATGCCACCATATACTCCCGCCCGCTGTCGTCACATTGTCCTAGCACGGCGCCTATGCCTTGCTTAGAGAAATCTGTGTACAACAAGAACGGCCTTGGCGGCCCCTTGCCGTCTGGCCCTGTCCCACTGTAATCTGGTCTGCGCAGGACTCTTCCGCCCTCGCACATCTCTGTTTTGATCAACTGGAACGCCTGCGACTGCTCTGGCCCCCACACAAACGGGACCCCCTTGACCAGCAATGCGTTGATGCAAGCCGCCTTTTTCGAGAAATCCGGGACGTAGCACCGGTAGAAATTCAAGAATCCCATGACCTCCTGAATGTTTTTCACCGATGTGGGCTCTGGCAGCGCCATAACTGCTGCTATCTTAGCTGCGTGCGGCGTGAGCCCCTGGGCCGACACATTGTGACCCAGGTACTCTACTGTTGCACACCCAAACAGGGACTTGTCGGGGTGCGCCCTTAAACCTACACTGTGGAGCATGTCCAACATCAGCTCCACATGCCTGATGTGTTCTGCCGGTGTGTCACTGTACACTAGCAGATCGTCAATGAATGCCACGCAGAACGCACTCAGGCCTGCCCTGGCTATCTCCTCTTCCATCATACGCTGAAAGAAGGGAGGCCCATTGCGCAGACCGAAGTTGAGCTTTGTGTACATCCAAAGCTCAGGTCCCATCCAGAAAGCTGTCTTAGGCTGGTCCTCTACCTTTATAGGGATCTGCATGAACCCCGACCGGAGATCAACCTTGCTGAATATCTTGGCAGTGCCCAGGTTCTGAAAAATAGTCTCCATCCTGGGGATTGCAAATTCCTGCTTAGCCGTACGCTGGTTTAACCTGCGCATATCGTGCGCTATCCGATGGTCTGTCCACTCCCCAGTCTCAGCACTCTTCTTGGCTGCTACTACTGAGTTGGCCGCAAACTTGATAGGCCCCCCCTGGGGCACCTTGACTATGATGCCTGCCTCAATCATCGGCTGACACTTTTCCTTAAAATCGCCGCTTTAGGCGGTGGCATATCCCTGGACTTCTGAAAGCACGAACTGACCTCGTCTTCTAAAGCCAGCGTAAACTCACCCTGCGTGCCGCAGTAGCCTGGTAGATCCTCCATGGAGTAAGCGAATGCTCCTTGGCGATCCCGGAGGCTCTGCTCCGCAGTGAAGTCGGGGTGCTGGCCCAGCAGCCACCCCTCCTTGGTCTTGACGTACTCCGCGGGTGGCTCCACTACTCCCCCCGGCTGGAACATGTCGATCATCTCAGCCGCCTGCGGGTCGTCCTCCGCGGGCGGCTCTTCCCCGCCAGTGGTGTTGCCGCTGTGCCAGCTCTCCTGCTGGCTGCAGGCACCCCTCCTGCTGGCGCCCCCCATGGGGATGACTGCTGGCGGGCGCAACCATCCAGACGACAGCTTCGCTGCTGCCTCCTGTCCAGACACAAAAGCCCCTTGTCCTGCTGTAAATCCTCCTCCTCGTACCCCCTGCTCGGTGGCTCGCGCCCCCGGCACACACACCGACAGCAGGAGCCACACCAGTATCAGCTGGAGCGTCCCCGCAAGGATCCCCTTAAATGCTGTACAGGTGAGGAGTCCTCTGCAAGCCGGCATCTTCCTCGTGGGTTGCTGCGGTAGGTGCTCTGCGGGCTGTACGCCTGGCTCTGCACTCTGCGCTGGCCTCTGCTGCCCTCTGGCCCATGTGATCTCCAGGTCTACCTGGCTGATCCTGAGTGGCAGGACTGGGCAGTCCATTCCTGGTCTGCTGCCACGGTTCCTGTCTGCGGCTGCCCTCTGCGCCTTTCCTGCGCGTCGCCTAGCCTTCTTTGACTTTTTCCCCTGCAACTTGGCAGTGTCAGCCCAAACCGCACCTGCCCTTTCTGGCTTTGCTCCTGGGATCTGTCCTGTGCTGCCTTGTGCCAGCCGCTCCTGCCTGTGAGTGGCGCGCTGCACAGCCTTGCTGCTGCCTGCACCTGCGGGCTCCTCTGGCCCACAGCCCTGTCGCATGGTTTCCCGATCGCTGCCAGCCTGCCTAAGGTCCTCCCCCTTGCTGGTTCGGGCTTGGCTGCTGCGCCTCACCGACGGCTGTTGGGTAGTCACTCCCTTTGCTTCCATCGTTTTGAGGGCTGATACTCTCTCCGTCAACTCCTCCTGTAGCTCCCTGACTGCCCTGCTGTAACCTCCCATCCTGGGGTTCGGATCGGGCTGTGGCAGCATTCTGAGTCGGAACAGCAGGCTAGCCTCCTGGCTTGCCTCTTGCTGCCCCATTTCCTGCCTGCGCAGCACGTCCAGCTGATCCACGAAGTTCCTTAGCACTGCCACCCATCGTCCCGTGCTGTATGCTGCCGGGTCGCCCCAGGGCTCCCTTGCTGCTGCCTGTGCCGGCGGGCCGATCTGGGCGTCCCCTGGGCGCCTGCTGCTCGCCTCGCCTGCTGCTGCCCCCTCGGGCTTGCAAGTGTGCTGGTCTGCTGCCTGCTGCGGGCTGACCCCCACTGCGCCCTGGTGTGCCTCCTCTTCTAGTGTGATCTTGTTGCTGAGCTCTATAGCTGTCCTCCTGCTTCTGCGTTCCTCCATCGCTGCTTGCTCTTGAAAGACGCCGCGCATCCACGCGCGCCGCAGCTGTGGCAGCTCTTCCACAAGGTCGTACCTTGGACTCCCTGGTCCTGGGCCGCTGTTGGAAGGCATATAATTGCCCTCTGCATCTCGAGCCTCAGTCTGCTCTGGCGACGCTATCCTGGTCCGGGGGCATGGCTCCTCCCTCGTACCACTCCTCATCTGACTCAGTGATCTCCACCAGTGGCGGAGGACCCTCCGAAAAGTCATCGCTGAACTCTGGGTTCCTGCTGTCTAAGTCCTCCGCGAGCGGGGTGCTGGTATTGTCTTGGGGTGCCTGGGGCTCTGCCCGTCCCCTAAGCTCAGATTCCAGTGCTGATACCCCCAAGGCGTCCACTGGCTCCAGCAATTCCCATGAGGTTGCAGCTGCCTCAAATGTGGTGACGAATGCTGCCTGGGTCCATGCTGGCTCCTCTTCCAGGATAGGGCCGTCGGTGGCAGCCGTGGGTTCCTCCGAGACGGGACCGCGCCTGCCCACCAGCCCGTGTCCTATCCTGGGCTGGTTCCCCAGGGCTTCCAATTCCTCCTCAATGCCGACCTCCCCTGCTCCTCTGAACAGGGGGTGCAGCGTGCGCACCCCTGCCGGATGCGCCTGTCTCCACAACTGCACTGTTATGACGTCTGCCTGCCAATAGGGTAGCACGCTGCTTGCCCTGTTGTTGTGCCACGCTCTCCTCTCCTGACGCACCCACTGGAGCACGCATGCTTCCAGCTGTTCCACTGCGAACGGCGAGCGCGCAAGCTCCTCCTCTCCTTCCCACATGGCTCCCGATGCTGGCGTCCTTTGTGGCCCGTAAGGCCAGGTGGGACAGGCTGTTACCTCCGAAGGCGCCCACTGACCCTCTACACCCCACACATGCCGCATGGCCGCTGACAGCTGTCCTGGGAGCAGGACCCTCTGCAGCGCCATAAGCATGAGCGTCCACACTGTCGGGTCTGCTCCCCTAGCGTAGGTATAGGCATGGAACTCCGCCTCGTCTACTGACGCGCATTTAGTGACTGCCACGTCCTGTTGGTGCCTTGCGAACAGGTAGACGGGCCTGTCGTCCTGAGTGGCGTGCATGTGGATCCATGCTGCTGAAACAGGTAGCTCCCCCTCTTCCACCTCCTCATAGTAGTAAGTTACTAGCTGCTGGACCGGGATGGCCGACCTGGCCTCCCCGGGTGCCGCCCCCCATGGCACGGCCTGTCCTGCGACCATCCTGGGAATGACGATGGACGCCTCAATGGTTGCCTCACACCGCCTTGGCCTGCCCGGATGGCACAGCCCTGCCTCGGCTGGGGCTGGCACTGCTGTCCCCTCTAACTCTGCGTACTCGCCCATGGCTTGCACTGGCACATAGAATGCGCGGTCCCTGAGAGCTACGCTGCCCATCAGCTGACGCACGCAGTCCTGCGCCCATGGTGAGCGCATGAACCCTGGCTGCGCGCCCTGCCACAGCCCTTCCGTGCGCGCGCTGTTGGGCATGTCCGGGTGCGCCCTGGCTGCCGCCTCCACCGCTGTGATGCCCTCCGCGACTGCCAGAGTCACCATTTCATGTACGCAGCACGCATAGATGGGGTGCCGTCCCCACCTGCGCTCCATGTAACTGGGCATGTTCGTGCTGGGCCGTATGTACCCTTTGAGTGCTGCCAACAGTAACACCGCAGTCACTGCATCCCCCGGGAAGATCATCCGAGCTACCGCCTGGCTGGCTGCCCGCATGTTCATGCACACCTGCATGCCGCCTTCCTGGAGCCTGTGGTTTTGAACCCTACACAGCCCGTCCAAGCAATCTGCTGGCATGGTGAGCATGGCCATGGAGGTGGACGCCTCTGGCATCTCTTCCCCCAGGCGATAATACTGCACAAAGGGCTCGCTCTCTGGTGGAGCTGGCGGATACGGCTCCATGTAGGCCCGCTCTCTGCTGTAGGATCTGTCTCTGCTGAAGGCCTGATCAAGCTGGCTGTCCTCGCCTCTTGCGTCAGACCTCCCTCCCCTCTCACTGCTGCGCTGCGTTTCTCCGTCCTCGTCTACTCCTCCCCAAGCATTGCACCGAGAGGTAGTGCTTTTATGGGTCCTAACGGGCCCCGCCAGAGCGTCCAGCTGGCTCCCTGCTGCGGCCCCTCTGGCCGCTGGGCATCGAGACCCCACGCTGGTCGGCTCCCTGGTCCCGGCGGCTGCTCCCGCTACCCCTCTGCCTGTGTTTTGGTTGCCATCCGGGGTACCTGGACATAACAGGGCAAACTCTGCCTCATGCAATGGTGAGGGTTCCTGAGGCTCATATCTGCCTGCTGAAAGGATGGATCCGGAATCGGTCTCCCACCCGTCTATGCTGTGCTGGGGTACTGCCTCCCGCTCGCATCTCTCAAATTCATCCCACTGTTCATCATACTTGTCCCATTCCCTGTCTAGGAACCTCTGCAACAGATTTGGCCATCCTTCACACGGAGCTGGGCACCCCCTCCTCTGGAGATCCCTCAAGAATTCCATCGCATGTGTCACAGATCTGGCCGACCCTGCTGGCCTGGTCCCATAATGGTTCATGGCCAACGCCTCTACCGCCATTGTCCAGTGGTTTACCTGACTGGCCACCTGCCCTTCTGGCACCCTCTGGTGAGCCACCTGAACTGGTCCTGCCTGACTGACCTCAGCCTGGTAGGCCCCCTTGTCCTGGCTAAATTCCATGTGGCCTGTCATAAAGCACGTGTGGTTACTTGTCCCACCCCACCTTGGCTGCTCGCCATGTTCTGGTGGTTCTTGTCGCGCTGGCGGTCCTGGCCACGCGCTTGGGCCCGCTGCTGTCTGCTGGAAGTCCCCTGCGCGGGTCGTCCCCATGGCCGTCTCGAAGTTCCTGCGCCGGTTCCCCTCGGGTACCTCCTGGCTCCGGCCTGGCCCTCTGGCTCCATAGCCCCGCGCTGGGCCTGCAGGTGCCCCTGGCCTGTCGCCTGTTAGCACGGCCTGCTCCGGGTTGGTGCACTCGTTGGCAAAGTGCCCTGGCTGGCCGCACCTGAAGCACACTCCACCATGGCGGGGTCCTAGGTTACGCTTAGGCTCTGCCACCCCACTGCCCCCTGCTTGGGCCCTGCCCGGCGGACTCAGGCCTGGGCCTCGCTGATACCCCGGCCCCTGCCTGTAAGGCCTGGCAAATTCCTCCGGTTGACGCTCCCTGGACCTGCCCCTGGGCTGGTCCCTGCTGGGTGAACTCTGCCTGCGGTCCATGCTTGGGGACTGCTGCCTGCGGTCCCTGCTCCGCCCCTCACTGGTACTGCGTTGCCTCGCGCCTTGCCGCTGGATCCTGGCTGCCGGCGTTGGCACCGTCCCGTGGCGCTCCTCACTGATGGCCCTTTGCGCGCTTCTGCTGCGCTGTCGGAGTCTTCTGTTCCCTGAGCCGCTCTCGTCACTGCTAGAAGAACCGTGTTGTTGCTGTTTTCCCTGCGACTCCCCCTGGTCGGGATGCTCGCCCTCCACGTTTGATAACGGGGACGGGGTCTCCATCATTTTCCTGAAGTCCCCCGCCATCTCCGGGTCCACTTCAACTGGGAGCGGCTGCCCGTGGTTTGGCAACCCCCCCAAGTGTTGTGTTCCCAGGGCCTCCTGCAGCTTGACCAGCTCATCTGCCCGCAGGATGTACTGCCGATGAACCTCTGCCATGGCCTGCTGAGCATCCTGGATGCTCTTCCACCTGCCCAGCTGGCCTCCTAGGTATGCTACGATACCTGCTGCCTGTTTCCACATCTGGCCCTCTCTCCACTTGAGAGCTTTTTCCAGCCCGTCAATTCGCCCGGTCAGCCTGCCGATGTGCCCATCTCGACTGCTGGTTCCTGGTTCTGGAACCTTTCCGACGCTGCACTCCTGCTCCTCCTCTTCCATCTCTTCTTCCTGCGCCTCGCCAGCGCTGCCGCCTGCTGGTTGCGCAGGAGGCCTTGCTGCCCTTGGCTGCCCCTGCAGCTGCTGTTGTTGCGCCTGCCTGCCATTTCCGTCGCTGGCCTGTTGCGCCCTAGGCCCTGCCACCTGCGGTTGCCCTTGCAGCTGCTGCTGCTGCTGCTGTTGCGCCTGCCTGCCATCGCCGTCGCTGGCCTGTTGCACACTAGGCCCTGCCACCTGCGGTTGCCCTTGCGGCCGCTGCTGCTGCTGCTGCTGCTGCTCTCCCCTGCTGAGCGCCGATTTTGCTTGTGCAGCTCTGTCGGCTGCTGCAGTGCCATATCTCCTCTGCTGTGCGGCAGGCGGCGCTGCCTGCACCGCAGGCGCTGTTTCTGGGATCCGCGAAAGGACCTGAATCCTCCTCTCACACTCCTCCGCCGAGTGCCTGTCTGGCTTTCCGCACAAGGCGCACGGGTGGCTAGGGCATGCTGGCATGAAGCCCCTGACGAACTCTCTCTCCTTGTCAGAGACTCCCGCGGCTCTGCGCGCTCTGGTCACCTCCTCTGAGGTTGCTGCGGCGGCCTCTGCCACTGCTGCCTCGATTGGCACCAGCCTGTGTCTTTGTAGCCTGGAGTGTACCTGGTTGCCTGGTCCTGCGTCCTGTCCAGCTCTCATAGCGGCACCTGCGCGTGTGGCCATGGCATGCTGTAAGAGCGGTTCGTGCTCTGTTTCAACTGTTGCAGCTGGCCACCCCTCTCTTTCTGCGAATCCACACTGGATTCCTGCCCATGCCACTGCTGCTGCCTGGTACCCTCCTGCAGGCGACGCCCGCATGAGTGGCAGCGTAAGGTCCCTGACCCCTTGCGCTCTTTGTGGGCCCTCTCTGTGTCGTAAGGTCAGTCTCCCTGCTGCCTCTAATACCCCGTTATACTTGAGGAACTCCGGGTTCCCTACCAAGTGCTCATATGCGTCTGGTGGCGTCTTAACGACCCTGACCACCGTGGGCTCCATAATGGCATTGGGCCCCCCATATCCATACACCACATAAATGAACAGCACTCCATACAGATCTGCCCCTGCATTGTCTGTGGTACGTATCTTCTCATCCGTACGCACCAGCTCCGCCCCCATGGCAACTAATTGCTCTGCAATATTGACAGTGATGACATGGCACGTGCATGCTGAGTCCATGAGGGCTTTCTGAGCCACCAGGACCTTCCCGTTGACCATAAGTCCCACACACTGCTCCAGGTTGCTTCTGTCATTTTTGAAATACTGCAGCTGGGGTGCAGCTGTCATCGTACTACTCTCTGGCCTGGTGTTACTGGTCTCACCCTTGTAGTCGTAGTTGTCTGCTCCCATTGGCATCGTGGTGAAAGACAGCGCTGAGAGCCTCTCGTTCAGCTTGAACACCTGCAAGCGGATGTCGGACATATCGTCAGCTAGTTTACTCAATACCAGCCTCTTTGCCCCCTTCCTGGAGGAAGGTTCCACGAATCCTGGCACCGGTTCCTCCTCCTGAAAAGGTTCTGGCCTAAACGACTTAGGACGGGCGTTATGAACCGCCTGTTTGAAACCTGCAGGCTTGGGTACCAGCCCAACCTGCGTCATGAGTGCCACGGACTCGCTGAGCATTTCTGCCATGGTCTGGTGCCAGCCTTCCGGCTCAGCCTGCACCGTTGCATTGCTGAGATGCGACACGTGGGCCGCCTGCTGTGCTTGACCCCCCTGGCCAGGCCCAGGCCTTGGATACTGCCTATTGTTCTGATTCCTATCATACGGCCTGCCTGCAGCCTGTCCCTGCTGCGGCCTTGGCGGTAGAGGGTACTGCTGTTGCTGCGGATACTGCTGTTGCGGCGGATACTGCTGTTGCGGTGTCTGACCGGTCCAGGTGTGATGTCTGTAACCAGGGGCATAGGCCTGCGCTCATCCCTGGCCCTGGGCGTCCTGCAATCCCTGGCCAGGTGCGCCGTGCTACCACACTGGTAGCATGCCTTGACTGCTCCCAAGGCGCCCTCTGCGCTGTAATTGGCCGTCCCTGTTTGGTCCGCCCAGGTAACGCCTCTGGGTTTACCATCCACCCGCAACTGTGGTACTGCTGCTGAGCCTGCGGGGTGCACTACCCCTTCAGGGCGTGTCCGCATCTCCCACTGTCCCGTTCTCTCTTTCCTGCCCCTGCTGGGCTGTGCATCTCCCTGGCCAGGCCCGCTGTTGGTTACTTGCCTGAAGCCGGTTCCTCCCAGGTCACCCATTTCCAGGGCAAACCTCTCCCACAGCACCACCTGCTGTGTGAGTACTGCGATCTGGTCTTCATCGTTCATGCTAAGGTACCCTGGCACCGTCATAACAAACTTGCTCAGCTTGGCTCTAGCAACAGCTGGGAGCCCGTCGTGGAACATGCGCGAGACTGAGTGGCTTCTGCCGAAGTGATCTACTGCATCCCTTGAGATCTGCAGCAGCTCTGCCGTTGTCAGCACTCTGTGAGCAAATGCTTCCACTGTCTCCTCTGGCTTGACGTCCGGATCTAGAGTTGTCTTTACTCCTAGCCTGAGGTTGGTGATGGCTGTTCTCTCCTCTGAAGTTGGTTTTCCCACTTCCGCCTGGACCACCCTGATCCACAAAGTGAGCAGCGAGGCCTCGCAACCCTGCCCCTCTGCTGGGGCGATCCACTGCTGCCCGATCCGTTCCACTTCTCTGGCAATTCTGTTTCCTGCGTGGGGCGCTGCCCTGATGGCTGCCATCAGTGGCCCCATGCTGGCCGGCTTGCTGTCCCACAGCTTGACCAGCGACTTGATCAGCAACGTCATAGCTGACGGCGACTGGCATGATCCAGCTATTTCACCGGCCACCACGGCCAGTGCTGGCTGGTCATCCGACATTGCCAGCCTGTTGTGCGATCCCCAGTATCCACACGCCTGGCAATACTTCCTGGCTGCAACTGCGCCTGGGTGTGACATATCCAGGACTGGTACGTTGCCTTGGATGGCTGGGATCTTGGTGACCTTGGCTACTCCTGCCAGCTGCAGGACCATCTGCTGCTGCAGCTGCAGGTTCACCCTTGCCTGCTCCCTATCGAGCCTTTTCATTTCCTGGTCGCTGGACTCCTGCCTGGTTCTTGGCCTGTGCCTGTCCGCTCCCCTTGGATCTGAATTCGGTGATTCTGAGCGCGATCCATATCCACCTCCGCTGCCTCCTGACGGGCTGCGTCCTGGACGGTATCTGTCGAATCTGTTGTAATTGTCCTCCTGATCATCCCTTGACGGCTGTCTGCCTGCTCTTCCTGCGGAGCTTCGAATCCCATCGCGCGGCTGCCTCCCGGACTCACTTCTGCTTGGTCTGGCACTCGACCCGGGTCTCCAAGGATGTGCTCTGCCTGGTCCTGCCTGCTCCCTGGGCGGTTCCTGGCTTTGCCGATCCTGCTGTGCTCCCCTGCCGCATTCATTGGTTCCTCTGGGCTGCTCCTGGCTTTGCTGCCTTGGCTGTTCCCCGCTGTCTGCCTGCCCCATGGGCGGCTCCTGGCCTTGCCGCTCCTGCTGTGCTCCCCTGCTGCATTCATCGGCTCCTCTGGGTTGCTCCTGACCTTGCTGCCTTGGCTGTTCCCAGCTGTCTGCCTGCCCCCTGGGCGGCTCCTGGCCTTGCTGGTTTGGCTGTTCCCTGTTGCATCCCTGCTCTCTGGGTATTTCCTGGCTTTGCCAATACTGCTGTCCTTCACTGCTTGCTTGCCCCCTGGGCTGCCCTCTGTACTGTCTTTCTGGCTGCGTTCCTCCTGTGTAATTCCTGGCGAAGGAATCAGATTGCGTTTCCCCTCTGGCTTCCTGCCTTCTTGATCCGCTGCTGCGCACACTGCCTGCTGGCTCACCCTGATGTGCTCCTCTTGCTGCTCCTTCTTGCCTGTTCCTCAGGAATTCCTCGATGTTATCCAACTGGGTTTCCTGGCATGTGTTCTCTTTGTCCTCGACGATGCGCAGGAGTGCATAGGATTCCTGCCTGGTTGCTCTGCGCGTTGCTACGCCCTGCTCAGCCATCCTGGCCAGTGATCGGCTAGTCAACTCCACTCTTTCGCTGGCGGCTGGGCTACTGGCCCTGGGTTCTTCCCTGCCCCTTGGCCGCCCCCTGAGGCTTGGCTCACTGCTGACCTCAAAAACTCCGATCTGGGTGTCGGTGTTGGCGCGGCCCTGGCCTGCTGCTGCCACCTCTGGACTTCCCTGAGATCTGCAGGCTGTTGCGCTGCTGTTTCGAATCCTTCCCACACCTGGTCCTCCTCATCTTCTGGTTCGGAAGTGTGCTCCACTGGATGTCCTGTCACCTCATCATACCACTCATCTGCGAAAACCTTGACTGCTAGGGCTGCTTCCCGTCCTAACCTTCCCTTGGACACCTGTCCAAGGGCGGCCAACAGCACTGCCCTGTCCTGCCCTGTGTGGGACATATCCATCATGGCCTTTGTTGCCCATCCCTGCAGATGATGGGCCCTGAACTCCTCAATGGCTGCGATTTGATCCTGGATTTGCGAGAACGTCCTGGCGCATACCTCTTTCCACAGGTTTGTTGCCCACTGCAAAAGTCCTGCCCAGCCGAGCGGCTGCATTTGCTGCTCTGGCTCCTCGACGCTGACTTCTTCCACTGCCCTGGAGCGCTCTGGCTCTCTAGGTCTGGCATCCTGCGCCTGCGTTGGTCTTGGAAAAAATCCCCGCCGGATTCCCTCGCTGCTGCCGCCCTGCCTCTGGTTGCTAGCTCCCTCCTTGGGTGTCTGCACAGGTCTGCCCACACTGGGCGCAAACTTGGACAGCGGTGTCCCGTAGACTGTGGATCCCACCCCTCTTTTAACCAGCACCTTGCGTGGTCGCGTTGGCTGTCTTGGGCGCAGTCCTGTCACTGGCTGCCGCTCCTTCTCTTCTTGCGTCTGCTCAGGCCTCTCCTCCTCAGATATTAGGTCAGCCCACGGCTTTCCCACTGGTACAGCTGACTTTTCCTGTGGTTTTCTGCTGCTCCGCGGGACCTGCCTGGTTCCCGCCGTTTGGATCTCAGCTTCCATGCGTGTGACTTCTGCAAGTATACTCTCAATTTCCATATCCTCTGCTTCCATTCGCTGTTTGTCTGGGCAGGTTTTATCCTTGCCTGCCAACTCGCCTGGGGCTGCGGCTACCTTGGCCCTTAGATCCGGTTGGCTGGGTTCTTCCTTAACCCGTTGTGCAACACTTGCCACCCTGGGCAGGCTCTGCTGCGGCGCGGCCTCAGGTTCACCTCTCTGTCGCGTGTCACAGCTCTGGGACGCTTCCGTTGCCTGATCCAAGATCAGTTCTGGAGTTCCCGCTTGAGTCTGCCACTGCTCGAAATTCAGACTGCTGTCTGAACCAGCGGGCAATGGACCCCCCCGACCAATGCCTTTGCGCGTTACGAGCACTGCACCATCTGCCTGCGCCCCTGCCTCTCTGGGCGGTACGCGGCCCGGCTCAGGCACCTTGCAGTCCTCTGCAAATGGTTCCACTGGCCCTGCCAGCTTTTCCGCCATTAACAGGGCCTCTGCAGCCAGCTCATCACTAGCTTCCATCAGATTTACACCCGGCTCCAGCCCCCTCAGGCGCCCACTTCTCCGTTGGGCGTCAGGGTGCTGGTGCCTATCGGGATTTAGATCTACGTCTGTCATTTCTACAGGCAATTAACGAACCGCACGGTCCTGCAAGCGTGCTGGCGACACCCTCTACAAGATCTGCTAACTAACGCTAGGCTTCTGCCCCTTGTTCCTACTGCAATCTGGTGAGGGCTTGCAAGTCAAGATCGGATAGGAGGTACAGCACTATGCAGGTTAGGCCTCGCCTTCCTGCTTTTCTGCTCACTAGTTTCAATCTGGCGGAATCCTCCTTCGCCTTTTTTCTGCTTGCTAATTTGTAATCTGGCGGAATCCTCCTTCGCCCTTTTTAGCCCCTCCCACGTTTGCTGGCTGGGCTGCTTCTAGATGGCACACGTCCCGCGTGGATGTCTCGCGTCCTGCGCGGAGGTATCCTCTTGCGTAGTGTCTGTTCCTCTCTGCGGTCCTGCGGGGATCCTTTGGTACACCCACAAAATTTCAAACTTGGATGTTCTATCCACAAGTTTACTTCTGTCAATGATGAAAGATTGGATCCACCTGATCACAATCTGCAGTCACACAGGAAATTATCTGCTGGGTGTATAAATCCACAGCCAGATCTTCAAGCCACTCCTGGACTCAACACTAAGCTGCCACGCTCAGTGATTCTCAGGGTTTAACTTGGCAATCTCTCTATGGAGATTACCACAGCAAAGTGCAGTTCAAAAGCTGTCCAAGGTCGTTTGCATGCAAACAAATTTCCAATTTCGCTGCACAAGCACCTTTAGCAGGAATTGGAAAATTAAGCTGATCAGGCTAAATCCACTTCGTCCCTTTCTAAAGGACACGCGATGTGCGCTTCAGGTCCGTGGCGGACTTCTTTCCTCACGTCAGTGATGGACGCCTACGGGCAGGCTCAGTGACTCTTCACTGGCTGCGAGTGCTCAGCGAGTTAAGCAGCTAATTGGCTATTTGTATGTATAACATTGGACTAAGGTAGCTTAGGCCTTCTGGCCGTCTGGGCGCGAACCAGCTGGGCTATGTTAAGGGGCACTTACCGCGCGACTCGCGGTGAGGGTGACGGGACGTAGACTGCGTACTTCTTCTTCGGCAGGGTCTCGGTTCTCTTACTGGGGTACTTGTCTCCAGCTATCTCAGCTGAGGCTGAGCTAGGCTTGACTCTGGTTAGGTACTGACTTATGTGTAGGCTGAAGGTCTCATACGTGGATGACGGCCGGTGCTGATTACAATAGAGGTCTGTCCTTTAGAAAGGGACGAAGTAACTAGCCTAAGCAACTGCCGGGATACAGGGACCCGGCAAGCCCAATTCAGAGTACGGTAGAACCTGTCAAATCTCCCTGCGTAAGCGGGTTTCTAGGTCTCAGTTCAAATCCGGAGGCTCCGCAGAGAAGCTGCGGAGTCACCGAGGCCGCTAACTGCGGTCTAAACGGTTCTGTCACGTATACGGTAATATAATCAGAACCTTTGGCTGGAACAGAGGGCCACAGCTCATTGCCGTCAGAGCCCATTCATAATTCCTTCAGTCCATGTCCATGATGCGAGGCTACAAGCCTGAACTTATGTGCACTATGCTGCAAGGTTGTTGGCTGTTCAGCCCGATTTCGCTGCGTGAAATCAGAACCTTTGGCTGCACCATAAGGCCACAGCTCATTGCCGTCAGAGCCCATTTCTTATTCCATCAGTTCATGTCCATGCTGCGGGCCCACTGGCCTGAACTTATGTGCACCATGCTGCAAGGTTGTTGGTTGTCCAGCCCCGATGTCACTCAGTGAATTTAGAACCTTTGGCTGTAACATTGCGCCACAGCTCATTGCCGTCAAAGCCCATTCCTATTCTAGGGTGCAATGGGTAGAGATAATATAATATTCTGACCCTGGAGTGCTGCAAGAGGGTGGGCGCAACTCTTTATTTTAGGCCGCGTCAGCTACAGTTCAGTTACATCCAACTGTAGCTGAAGCGGCCTAAATGTGACAATGTTGATTCAGCCTATTGCTGACATGCTGGCCAAAAGCCCTAAAGCGGGGTGCCGCCAGGGGGCAGTGAGAAGAAAGTCACAAACATAACGTTATCAGAATGTCCCAAGATTTCCATGGCTCATGTGTGACCAACAGCTGGTGCCAGCGTGGCAGCTGGTGCTTCTTTGGCAGTTGGTGCTACCATGGCAGCCTCGACATCCGTTGGGCCAACCTCCACACACCCTGAAACGGTTAAAGTCTGATAGCGGGCGGCGTGGCGGGAGCGCAAACTCTCAAGCAATGTGTAGGGTTCCCTCCAACATGAGCACGTGCATGTGTGGTACACCCCCTTCATCGCTCCGGTCCTCATTTGCATTCTCTACATCTGGGATGTCCTCAGCTGCGCGCCGTGCATGAAGACGCCTGAACCTCGGTTGATTTGTTCTACCTCCAAATGCTGCATCATTACAGGAAGATGAGCGCGGACCTCATAGGGTTGCATTGCACTCCGCTGTCCCACCCCTGTCCTTGCAGCAGATGTCTAAGCATCCAATGTTGCTGCTGTCCAGGTGAAATCAGGGAGACATTGCCGCACCGCCTTTTGCTGCCTCCCTGGCTGCTGCTGCCCCATGAGCTAGTTGGGGGCAGCTGCTGCAAGACCACCCAACTGTTGTTGCCTCCCTGGCTGCTGCTGCCCCATGAGCAAAGGGGGGCAGCTGTTGCAAGACCACCCAGCTGCTGTTGCCTCCCTAGCTGTTGTTGACCCATGTGCAGGTTGGGGGCAGTTGTTGCAGGACCACCCAGCTGCTGCTGTCTCCCTAGCTGTTGCTGACCCATGCATGTGCAAAGGGGGGGCAGCTGCTGCAGGACCACCCAGCTGTTGCTCCATGCGCAAAGGGGGGAGCAGCTGTTGTAAGACCACCTGTCCATTGTCCCAACATATTCAGCATTCCAGCAACTAACTGCAGCCTGTAGGAAATGCATTGTTACTAACTACTTGTTAGACCAAGACTCAGGAACCCTCCAATCAAGTGATTGCAACCAGAGTCTGGGAGTGCAAGCTTACCATGCCTTCCTTGCATCATGATTGTTTTTTACTGCATCGCCAGGCAGGGTGCGCTGTCTGCAGGGTCTTCCAAGAAAGCTAGGCAGCCTTCCATGTGTACGGTACATCCCGATTATGAAACTGCAATCGGCAGTGATAGATGTCCCGCCCATCTCATCCACCCGCTTTAAGCGCATGCCAGCGAATGCAATGAAGCGGCTTTCCCCTCATAGTTGGGATGTGATGGGATGGCGTGTCGACTGATTTATCTCCACACATGATTAAATCGGCACTCACCTGCCGAAAGATCCTTTGGCATGACCTGTGACAACATCGAGCGCGCCGTTTGAATGATAGCCATCACCGCAGCCCATATCGCTGGCATTATGACATATATATACACCAGCCCCTGCGCAATGCTATTCTCTGCGCGCAGCGCAGGGAAATAATGTTGCACGACTACGCATACGGCTGGCAGGCCTCAAGCTGGCAGGCCGCAGGCCTATGCGCAGGTAGTGCGGATTCCGCATACCTGAAACAGCCTTATTCCGCCTACATCTAGCGTAAGAACTATCAGCAATCACAGCCCGTTTCCCTCGTGTCATACGAGTCGCGCTTGTACAGCGTCGCGCTTGCCAACTAAGCTCAAAATCACGATTACTCATCTTTCAATTCGGTTGGGCGAATCGCGTTTCTAATTGTTCTTTAGCTGCTTCATTCAAGCGTATTCGCCTGTCGGTGTGGCCTGGCGCTGTCCAGGGGGGCACATGAGCCAGCCTTCGGCTGGGAATCTGGGATCTGAAGTTTGCGGGGTTTGAGCGGCTAAACCACAGTGACACGTCAACCTCACACATCAACCTCTGTCGCAGTGCAGCCTTCGCATGCTTCTCTGAACATTTGTCGGCTGAAAAACCTATCAATCAAACGCATATGAAATCAGGATGAGCCATCAATCGTCTCCACCTGCAATTTCGACTCCTGCCACCACGGGTAAGCACACTCAGGCAGGCCTGTCAGGATAGTTTGTATTGGCTGGCTGCTGCCTCAGTCCTGCAGCTGATTAACAAAATGGGTTCAAAGAATGACATACAACCTTAAGTTCCATAGGATTGCATGTTACTAATCGGCAATCCCCAGGAGTGCGTCTTCGAGTGAGTAGGCGCACTAGTAAGGCCTGCTACATAGCAAGCAATGATGCATCGCATTTTTGACTGCGTTTCTAATGTAATACAGTACCTTTATAGGTACCGTATTACATTAGAAAGCACCGTATTAGATGTGGGCCGTATTAGAGGAAGGTGCGCGGTGTGGACTGTGGAAAGTGTGGTCCGGTGGCACACTTGTTCGATGAGGGGCACACCTGTTCGATGTGGGGCACACCTTTTCGCTGTGGGGCACGTTTGATTGATGTGTAAAAGTGTCTATTGTGTCATTGAAATCGCTTGGTGTTGTGACTTTGCCGACGTAGTTCTAGACCCTCGGGTTTTAGGAGTACGGCACAGTGGACGGTCGTGATTGTGTTGTTGCGTTTGTCATTATTTTGGTCGTGCTTTCTGAAATTGAAGTAAACATTAAGGATGTCTTCATTCATTTTGAGGCGTGCTAGGGCTGTGGCTGATGCCGCTGCCTCCAGGAGAGTACAAACAGCTGCAAGGACGAAGGAGGTTCAGGGGATCTACGAGGCCGGCTTTAGCGACAGTCCAAGTGGGACCATATTCCCCTTGGGCTCGTTGTCAGAGGACGCTGCGACCCTTGCGGCGGGGACGTTTCTAATATCCATTCTGGATATCGAGGTAGATTTATGCTGTTTGGGTTTCATTTCGTGGATCTGGTTGTCTTTTTTGTATGATCGTATCGAGTCTCTCAACAGGTTTTGTCTTTTGCTGATTTGCGAATTTGGGTATGCTTTGTGTGTGCAGGTATCACAAAATCTTACTTTGACGGGGGGTTTTGTACTTGATGTAACTGGGTATCCGGGAAGCGGATACACTAAGGTAGCTTGTGATTGGCTCGTGTTTGAGCTAGACTAAGAAACAACTGCACTACTAAGGCTGGCAAGGGTGCCAGGTTCCGTAATTGGCGACGCCAACTGAATATGGCATTTTGAGCCAGATTCACTTCGCGTCGGCCACTTTCGCCACATTGGCAATTTCCGAAGACCATCTACCTTCGATCCTGTGTGTTTTCCCTTTCTCCGTCCTGTCGCCTCTTTATCCTGTGGCCGAGAGCATCCGTTGTTATGCTTACGCCGATGTAGAAAGGGCTAATAAACGTGACCGAAAGCAGACGGTGAAGGGTGCGGAGAAAGCACTGTCGAATGAGAAACGGAAGGCGAAAAGGAGGCTTGTAGCCGAGGTGTGTCAATGACGTTACACCACTGGGCCGAAGTGTGTGTTGTCAGTTCGGCTTACTCGCCGGGTGCTTAGGCTAGGTGATGATGAACATGCTACCAAATTGAGAGCAAGTGGCTATATGTTGCAGCAAAGGTCAACAAGGCACTGAAGAAGAGAAGTGAGTTGGTTTTGCTATGTCTCCATGCGGCTCTCCATGGAATCTTACATGAGTTATGGCAGCAGGGCATGCCTGTTGCCCCAAGCCACGGCCATAGGCTGGGGTGTATCTGAATTGGACATGTAAATTATTCCTAGCAGCATGGCATGCAAGCTGCACCAAGCCATAGCCAAAGGCCGTGATGGATCTGTATTGGACATGTAAAATTAGTCATGGCAACATGGCATGCCTGCTGCACCAAGCCTCGGCCATAGGCTGGGATGTATCTGAATTGGACCTGACACATGCTGGAGATGATCGGTCTTATACGGCATATACTGAACATCTGCAGAAGGGGGTTTGGTTTTAGAAAAGTGAAGAAGTCAGACGTCATGTGCAAAGCCCACGCTATCCTGGTGCCTCAGAGATGTCAATCAGTTCAGTCAGGACGGCCCAAGCAATGACGGCGAGCGATCAAAGTGGTACGATGTAGACTCGCGACAACAACAGGTAGCAATGGAAGGCAATCAATAGAATGTCCCATCTTGGAAGTAAGAGGAATAAAATTTCGCTACTTTGGAGAATATATCTGGTGTGAATCGGTCTCCAGCGGTCGGATTGGGAACGCGAGATAGCGTGGGTTCACTTCGACCAACTGCCACATTCAGTTCGCCGGTGTGAATCGCCTCTTACCAGTTTCGCTTGTTTTCGGTAGACTTTCGTCAGTCTTTTGCAAAGTGTCAGTGTTGTTGTTCGGTAGCGATGTTGTTCGGTAGCCTTTCGGTAGCCTATCGTGATTATGTCGCTGACTAAAGACACTGTTCCGGTAGCCTTACGTTAGTTCGGTAGCGAATTGTTTTTCGGTTGTCTTTCGTGTGTATTTCGTGAGTCTTTCGCTTATTTTTCGCTGTCGGTGTGAATTGTTTCGGTAGCCTTACGTGAGTCTTTTGCAAAGCGTTCGCGATATTGTTTTGATTTTCCGAAGTGCCCGATTTTCCATTTCGAAAGACTTCAATTTTCCGCATGCCGTTTGGGTGATGTGGGAAGCCCTTGGAGGGTGGAAAGCCATGAGGTGAAGTGGAAAGCCATGGGGTGAAGTGGAAAGCCCTAGTGTGAAGTGGAAAGCCCTAGGGTGAAGTGGAAAGCTATGAGCGAGGTGAAGTGGAAAGCCATGGGGTGAAGTGGAACGCCATGAGGTGAAGTGGAAAGCCATGGGCGGGGTGAAGTAGAGGGGTCCGACCCATAGAACCGCTGTGTCCCTAGGCTACTTTCGCGAACTGTTGAAATCGACAGCGCGCTGTCAATTACTAATTTCTACTGTTGAAAATTGCGATCGCTGTCGATAACTGTGCTGTATCATTGAGCGCTGTTTCAACAGCGAAAAACAACAGCCGAGTAGCCGAGTAGCGGAATGCCCACTCTTTCCGTCTTCGCCCCTACAGTTTGCGCGTTCGCTGGCTTTGCCTTGTTTCAAAGTATAACGTCGTGATTTATACATATTTCAGTGCATTTAACGATGGCGGATGTCATATGCCCTCGCTACCAAGCTTTCGCTACCAAGCTACCCTCGCTGCCAAGCTTTCGCGACCACATGGTATGGACCTGCTGCCCAACTTGCGCACCATCCTAGGACTGCAGGCTACCTTGCTTGCGCGCCAGACTAGACCTGTTGTCAAGCTTCCGCGCCCGCATGGACCTGCTGCCCAGCTTGCGCACAGGCCTTGTACTACGTACTGGCAAGATTACTTGCGCACCAGTATGGAGCCTGGACATGCTGCCAAGCTACGACGCCAGCATGGACCAACTGTCCAGCTTGCGCACCAGCCTGGACCTGCTGGCCTGTTTTCACGTTAGGCATTTCTTCAGGTTGTGCGGTATTCCACCCGGTTGTGAGGCATTTTCTCAGATTGTGATGCATTCCTTCAGGTTGTGCGGCATTCCTCCCAGCTGTGCAGCATTTTCTCAGGCTGTGCAGCATTTCTTCAGGTTGTGCGGCATTCCTCCCAGCTGTGAGGCATTTTCTCAGGCTGTGAGGCATTTCTTTAGGTTGTGCGGCATTCCTCCCGGCTGTGCGGCATTTTCTCAGGCTGTGCGGCATTCCTTCAGGTTGTGCGGCATTTTTCCCAACTGTGAGGCATTTTCTCAGGCTGTGCAAAATTTCTTCAGGTTGTGCGGCATTCCTCCCAACTGTGCAGCATTTTCTCTGGCTGTGAGGCATTCCTTCAAGTTGTGCGGCATTCCTCCCGGCTGTGCGGCATTTTCTTCAGCTGTGCGACATTCCTTCAGGTTGTGCGGCATTCCTCCCAAATGTGAGGCATTTTCTCAGGCTGTGCTACATTTCTTCAGGTTGTGCGGCATTCCTCCCGGCTGTGCGGCATTTTCTCAGGCTGTGCAGCATTTCTTCAGGTTCTGCGGCATTCCTTCCGGCTGTGAGGCATTTTCTCAGGCTGTGTGGCATGCCTTCAGGTTATGCGGCATTCCTCCCGGCTGTGCGGCATTTTCTCCGGCTGTGAGGCATTCCTTCAAGTTGTGCGGCATTCCTCCCGGCTGTGCGGCATTTTCTTCAGCTGTGCGACATTCCTTCAGGTTGTGCGGCATTCCTCCCAAATGTGAGGCATTTTCTCAGGCTGTGCTACATTTCTTCAGGTTGTGCGGCATTCCTCCCGGCTGTTCGGCATTTTCTCAGGCTGTGCGGCATTCCTTCAGGTTGTGCGGCATTCCTCCCCACTGTCAGCAAGTTTCTCAGGCTGTGCAGCATTTCATCAGGTTGTGCGGCATTTCTCACAGCTGTGCAGCATTTTCTCAGGCTGTAAGGCATTCTTCAGGTTGTGCGGCATTCCAGCCGGCTGAGCGGCATTTTCTCAGGCTGTGATGCATTCATTCAGGTTGTGCGGCATTCTTCCCGGCTGTGAGGCATTCTTTCAGGTTGTGAGGCATTACTTCAAGTTGTGTGGCATACCTCCCGGCTGTGAGGCATTTTCTCAGGCTAAGAGGCATGCCTTCAGGTTGTGCGGCATTCCTCCCGGCTGTGAGGCATTTTCTCAGGCTGTGAGGCATTCCTTCAGGTTGTGCGGCATTCCTCCCGGCTGTGCAGCATTTTCTCAGGCTGTGCAACATTCCTTCAGGTTGTGCAACATTCCAACCTGTGTGATGCATTTTCTCAGGGTGTGAGGCATTCCTTCAGGTTGTGCGGCATTCCTCCCAGCTGTGCGGCATTTTCTCAGGCTGTGCGGCATTCCTTCAGGTTGTGCGGCATTCCTCCCAGCTGTGCGGCATTTTCTCAGGCTGTGCAACATTCCTTCAGGTTGTGCATCATTCCAACCTGTATGATGCATTTTCTCTGACTGTCAGGCATTCCTTCAGGTTGTGCGGCATTCCTCCCAGCTGTGAGGCATTTTCTCAGGCTGTGCTACATTTCTTCAGGTTCTGCGGCATTCCTCTCGACTGTGCGGCTTTTTTTCAGGCTGTGCAGCATTTCTTCAGGTTGTGCGGCATTCTTTCCGGCTGTGAGGCATTTTCTCAGGCTGTGAGGCATTCCTTCAGATTGTGCGGCATTCCTCCCGGCTGTGCGGCATTCTCTCAGGCTGTGCAGCATTTCTTCAGGTTGTGCGGTATTCCTCCCGGCTGTGAGGCATATTCTCAGGCTGTGAGGCATTCCTTCAGGTTGTGCGGCATTCCAACCTGCAGTGAGGCATTTTCTCAGGCTGTGCTACATTTCTTCAGGTTGTGCGGCATTCCACCCGGCTGTGCGGCATTTTTCTCAGGCTGTGCAGCATTTATTCAGGTTGTGCGGCATTCCTTCCAGCTGTGAGGCATTTTCTCAGGCTGTGAGGCATTCCTTCAAGTTGGGCGGCATTCCTCCCGGCTGTGAGGCATTTTCTCAGGCTGTGAGGCATTACTTCAGGATTTGCAGCATTCCAACCGACTGTGAGGCATTTTCTCACACTGATACATTCCTTCAGGTTGTGTGGCATTCTTCCGGCTGTGCGGCATTTTCTCAGGCTGTGCAGCATTTCTTCAGGTTGTGCGGCATTCCTCCCAAATGTGAGGCATTTTCTCAGGCTGTAAAGGCATTCCTTCAGGTTGTGCGGCATTCCTCCCGGCTGTGCAGCATTTTCTCAGGCTGTGCTACATTTCTTCAGGTTTTGCGGCATTTCTCCAAGCTGTGCAGCATTTTCTCAGGCTGTGAGGCATTCCTTCAGGTTGTGCGGCATTCCAACCTGCTGTGAGGCATTCTATCAGGCTGTGAGGCATTCCTTCAGGTTGTGCGGCATTCCTCCCGGCTGTGCGATATTTTCTCAGGCTGTGCAACATTCCTTCAGGTTGTGCGGTATACCAACCTGTGTGATGCATTTTCTCTGGCTGCGAGGCATTCCTTCAAGTTGTGCGGCATTCCTTCTGGCTCTGCAACATTTTCTCAGGCTGTGCAGCATTCCTTCAAGTTGTGCGGCATTCATCCCAGCTGTCCGGCATTTTCTCACGCTGTGCGGCATTCCTTCAGGTTGTGCGGCATTCTTTCCGGCTGTGCGACATTTTCTCAGGCTGTGCAACATTCCTTCAGGTTGTGCGGCATTCCAACCTGTGTGATGCATTGTCTCTGGCTGTGAGGCGTTCCTTCAGGTTGTGCAACATTCCTCCCAGCTGTGCGGCATTTTCTCAGGCTGTGAGGCATTCCTTCAGGTTGTGCTGCATTCCTCCCGGCTGTTAGGCATTTTCTCAGGCTGTGAGGCATTTCTTCAGGTTGTGCGGCATTCCTTGCGGCTGTGAGGCATTTTCTCAGGCTGTGTGGCATGCCATCAGGTTGTGCGGCATTCTTCCCGGCTGTGCGGCATTTTCTCAGGCTGTGCGGCATTCCTTCAGGTTGTGCTGCATTCCTCCCCACTTTCAGCAAGTTTCTCAGGCTGTGCAGCATTTCTTCAGGTTGTGCGGCATTTCTCCCAGATGTGCAGCATTTCCTCAGGCTGTAAGGCATTCATTCAGGTTGTGCGGCATTCCTCCCGGCTGTGAGGCATTTTCTCAGGCTGTAAGGCATTCCTTCAAGTTGGGTGGCATTCCTCCCGGCTGTGAGGCATTTTCTCAGGCTGTGAGGCATACCTTCAGGTTGTGCGGCATTCCTCCCGGCTGTGAGGCATTTTCTCTGGCTGTGAGGCATGCCTTCAAGTTGTGCGGCATTCCTCCCGGCTGTGAGGTATTTTCTCAGGGAGTAAGGCATTCCTTCAGGTTGTGCAGCGTTCCTCCCGGCTGTCAGCACGTTTCTCAGGCTGTGCAGCATTTCTTCAGGTTGTGCGGCATTTCTCCCAGCTGTGCAGCATTTTCTCAGGCTATGAGGCTTTCCTTCAGGTTGTGCGGCATTCCAACCTGTTGTGAGGCAATTTCTCAGGCTGTGAGGAATTTCTTCAGGTTCTGCGGCATTCCACCCGGCTGTGCGACATTTTCTCAGGCTGTGCGGCATTCCTTCAGGTTGTGCGGCATACCTTCCGTCTGTGCGGCATTTTCTCAGGCTGCGAAGCATTCCTTCAGGTTGTGCGGCATTCCAACCTGCTATGAGGCATCTTCTCTGGCTGTGCAGCATTTCTTCAGGTTGTGCGGCTTTCCTCCTGGCTGTGAGGTATTTTCTCATCATGTAAAGCAATCCTTCAGGTTGTGAGGCATTTCTCCCCGTTGTGCGGCATTTTCTCAGGCTGTGAGGCATTCCTTCAGGTTGTGTGGCATTCCAACCTGCTGTGAGGCATTTTCTCAGGCTTTGAGGCTTTTCCTGCAGGTTGTGCGGCATTCCTTCCGGCTGTGAAGCATTTTCTCTGGCTGTAAGGCATTCCTTCAAGTTGTGCGGCATTCCCCCCGGCTGTGAGTCATTTTCTCAGGCTGTGAGGCATGCCTTCAGGTTGTGCGGCATTCCTCCCGGCTGTGCGGCATTTTCTCCGGCTGTGAGGCATTCCTTCAAGTTGTGTGGCATTACTCCCGGCTGTGAGGCACTTTCTCAGGGTGTGATGGATTCCTTCAGGTTGTGCTGCGTTCCTCCCGGTTGTCAGCAAGTTTCTCAGGCTGTGCAGCATTTCTTCTGGTTGTGCGGCAAATCTCCCAGCTGTGCAGCATTTTCTCAGATTGTGAGGCTTTCCTTCAGGTTGTGCGGCATTCCAACCTGCTGTGAGGCATTTTCTCAGGCTTTGAGGCATTCCTGCAGGTTGTGCGGCATTCCTTCCGGCTGTGAAGCATTTTCTCAGGCTGTGCGGCATTCCTTCAGGTTGTGCAACATTCCTCCCGGCTGTGCGGCATTTTCTCGATTGTGCGGCATTCTTTCAGGTTGTGAGGCACCCCTCCCGGCTGTGCGGCATTTTCTCAGGCTGTGAGGCATCCCTTCAGGTTGTGTGGCATTCTAACCTGCTGTGAGGCACTTTCTCAGGCTGTGAGGCATTCCTTTAAGTTGTGCGGCATTCTTTCCGTCTGTGCAGCATTTTCTCAGGCTGTGAGGCATTCCTTCAGGTTGTGTGACATTCCAACCTGCTGTGAGGCACTTTGTTAGGCTGTGAGGCATTCCTTTAAGTTGTGCGGCATTCTTTCCGGCTGTGAGGCATTTTCTCAGGCTGTAAGGCATTCCTTCAGGTTGTGCGGCATTCCTCCCGGCTGTGCGGCATATTCTCAGGCTGTGCGGCATTCTTTCAGGTTGTGCGGCATTCCTCCCGGCTGTGACGCATATTCTCAGGCTGTGCAGCATTTCTTCAGGTTGTGCGGCATTTCTGCCAGCTGTGCAGCATTTTCTCAGGCTGTGAGGCATTCCTTCAGGTTGTGCGGCATTCCAACCTACTGTGAGGCATCTTCTCAGGCTGTGAGGCATTCCTTCAAGTTGTGCGGCATTCCTCTTGGCTGTGAGGCGTTTTCTGTGGCTGTGAGGCATTCCTTCAAGTTGGGTGGCTTTCCTCCGGGCTGTGAGGCATTTTCTCAGGCTGTTAGGCGTGCCTTCAAGTTGTGCGGTATTTCTCCCAGCTGTGCAGCATTTTTCTCAGGTTGTGGGGCTAGGTTGCTGTCTTTGTTTTACCTCCCCGGGGACTGGCTCTTTCCCTTTGTACCTCTCTCTTGCTTTCAAAGGTGGTATCCGTCATTTTAACCTAAAAGACCACTGCCTGTGTTTCTCAAAAAATTCTGTTCTGGCCTGAATGTACTCGAAGTAACTGCTGAATCAGCTCAAAAAATCACAAAGGTTGGACATAAACCTATGCCAAAATTATTTGAAACAGCAGAAATGATATATGCCAATTGTACACGTTTGTTGTAATGCGTCACCCCGAAAACAAACGGCAACATTCGTGCATAAGCCTATCATAATCATTTATTTCTAGCCTTTGCCCTACTTTCCCTTCCCTCCTTTGCTTGCAACGCGCATGCGTTTCGCATCTCCTCCATTGCCTTGGCTTTGGCTGCCTCTACAACTTGCCGCTCCTTCCTCACGAGAATTCCTCACCCTATGCTCTCTACCTTCCCCCATGGTTGCTGCCGCAGTGGCCGGAGCCGACATCTGCTGTGGCAACACTCGAAGATCACCCACCGCAGCAAACTCCCCTGGGTTAGTGACAGCCATGGCATATTCATGAGCTAGGGTCTCCTCCTTCACATCTAGCCAGTACTGTGCCTTATCTTCTCGCCACACCATCTTAACGGGGCATAAAACCATCCCGTCTTGGGCCCGGACCTCCCAATGGTAACCATAATGACAAGCTAATGGCATAGTAAGGGCGCGGTAAGCTGCATCTTCTCCGGGTATCGCGTCACCTCAGTCAAGCTTTCAGCCAGGTCATTCAATCAGTTATCAGCATTATCCTTTACTCCACACTTAATACAGCAAATTGTGTCGAAATCAATGGGAGATAGGGCCTCCGAGCTTGAGTTCATGCTTCAAAGCTCGCATTGACCGTAGGCGATGTTCGACCCGCCATGCGTCAGAGCCGCGCGTTTGGTTTGAATGAGCGCAGGAAGGACTCGAGCATCACTAGCTTTTCAACGTCCGAGCTGGTACAGAAACCCGCCACTCCATGCTTGCACCTAACAGGCATGGCACTATGGCATCAGTAGTTTGCCCTGCGCCCGCCCGCTGTGCAAGCCAGCGTCTTGACAGTCATCTCAGAAGGGAGGGAGGCGAGGCTGCCACAGGGCCTGGTGGCCAGCAAGTCTTCAGGCAGGTCCATCAGAAACTCCACCATGCCTAATCGCCTACCCCAAAGGCCTGACCATATCCCAGTTGCTACCATCAGCCACGCCACTGCCACGAAATGGGGTCGTGCCAGTGTTGTGACAGCAGTGATGGAGGGTACAGTGCAGGTCTGGTGCAGTAGGAGCAGATGGCATGATGTAAATAGGTGTGGTGTTTATTCTCATCCTTTATTTATTTCATCCTCTTCCCAACTTCTATCCCCTTCTCCCGCTTCCCTCCCTGAGGCAGGCATCCTGATGGTCTCCAGGAAGTATGGTAAGTACGGCTATCCTGCTGTCTGCCTAGTTTGCCTTCAACATACACAAGAAGGCTTGGTCCCTCAAGGTAGGGGGGGGGAGGCGTTACCCAGTACCCAGGGGGTCAATGAGGTTCAACTCATTACTATATTCTGGTGCTTTTATGAAGATGTGAATTATATTAGCTGCATCCCCACCATTGTCTGTTCCCTCAATGCCTTGGTGGACATACCTTGGAGATCCACACTATGGTTGGGTCCCTTAGTGCATGCTGAAATGAGACCATGCTTGAAGCATTTTCATTTCGTCAAGCTGAAGATGCAATAAGATGGAGCTGTTCCGCCTGTTGACGTAGTCCAGCCTTAAGACTTATTTCCAAATCAAATCTCAGCTACATGGATTGGACCTGGACTGCAGTAGTTGTCGGGAGCGTCTTTCTTAAGGCGAATTGAGAGTCTGAATAGTTCAACTGGGTCCATTCCCTTTGCAATTGTGCAGAATCGCAGATATTCCAACCTGCCGGGGGAACAGCCCTTTCTTGATTTTATTATTTGTAAAGCAAGGCAAACCTGTTTGTTATCCATTTCATTTGCAGATTAACCACTACCTGCCCGGATCGGAATGCTGCCTTAGCCATACATGCATTCAGACTAAAAAATCTTTAAATACAGGATAACCACTACCTGCCCGACCGGGGCATAGCCTTCAGCCCTTGTGGGCAGTACAATGCCCAACTAGAGGTAAACCCTAGGTCAACCTCCACCTCTCAGTTGTTTAGGGTTGGGCGGCCGGTCTCACACCTTGTAAAGTCCTAGCAAAAGAAAAATCCCTCTCCCATGCTGTCAGCACAGCACATTACAGCACATTAAAGCACATTACAGCACAGCACATTACAGCAAAGCACATTACAGCACAACACAGCACAGCAGAGCCCAGCCGAGCCGATCCCAACCGAGCCCAGCCGAGCCCAGCCAAGCCCAGCCAAGCCGATCCCAGCCGAGCCGATCCCAGCCGAGCCCAGCCGAGCCAAGCCGATCCCAGCCGAGCCAAGCCGATCCCAGCCGAGCCAAGCCGATCCCAGCCGAGCCAAGCCGATCCCAACCGAGCCCGGCCGGGCCCGGCCCGGCCCGGCCCGGCCCCGCCCGGCCCCGCCCGGCCCCGCCCGGCCCCGCCCGGCCCCGCCCGGCCCCGCCCGGCCCCGCCCGGCCCCGCCCGGCCCCGCCCGGCCCCGCCCGGCCCCGCCCGGCCCCGCCCGGCACGGCCGGCACGGCACGGCACGGCACGGCACGGCACGGCACGGCACGGCACGGCACCGCACGGCACCGCACCGCACCGCACCGCACCGCACCGCACCGCACCGCACCGCACCGCACCGCACCGCACCGCACCGCACCGCACCGCACCGCACCGCACCGCACCGCACCGCACCGCACCGCACCGCACCGCACCGCACCGCACAGCACCGCACAGCACAGCACAGCACCGCACAGCACCGCACAGCACCGGACAGCACCGCACAGCACCGCACAGCACCGCACAGCACCGCACAGCACCGCACAGCACCGCACAGCACCACACAGCACCGCACAGCACCGCACAGCACCGCACAGCACCGCACAGCACCGCACAGCACCGCACAGCACCGCACAGCACCGCACAGCACCGCACAGCACCGCACAGCACCGCACAGCACCGCACAGCACCGCACAGCACCGCACAGCACCGCACAGCACCGCACAGCACCGCACCGCACCGCACCGCACCGCACCGCACCGCACCGCACCGCACCGCACCGCACCGCACCGCACCGCACCGCACCGCACCGCACCGCACCGCACCGCACCGCACCGCACCGCACCGCACCGCACCGCACAGCACAGCACAGCACAGCACAGCACAGCACAGCACAGCACAGCACAGCACAGCACAGCACAGCACAGCACAGCACAGCACAGCACAGCACAGCACAGCAAGCACACAGCAAGCACACAGCAAGCACACAGCAAGCACACAGCAAGCACACAGCAAGCACACAGCACAGCGCAACACAGCACAGCGCAACACAGACAGCGCAACACAGCACAGCACAGCACAGCACAGCACAGCACAGCACAGCGCAGCGCAGCGCAGCGCAGCACAGCGCAGCACAGCGCAGCACAGCACAGCACAGCGCAGCACAGCACACAGCACAGCACACAGCAAGCACACAGCAAGCACACAGCAAGCACACAGCAAGCACACAGCAAGCACACAGCAAGCACACAGCAAGCACACAGCAAGCACACAGCAAGCACACAGCAAGCACACAGCGCAGCGCAGCGCAGCACAGCGCAGCACAGCACAGCACAGCGCAGCACAGCACAGCACAGCACAGCACACAGCAAGCACACAGCAAGCACACAGCAAGCACACAGCAAGCACACAGCAAGCACACAGCAAGCACACAGCAAGCACACAGCACAGCGCAACACAGCGCAACACAGCGCAACACAGCGCAACACAGCGCAGCACAGCACAGCACAGCACAGCACAGCACAGCACAGCACAGCACAGCACAGCACAGCACAGCACAGCACAGCACAGCACAGCACAGCACAGCACAGCACAGCCCTGTCCTGCCCTGTCTTGCCCTGCCCTGCTCAGCCCAGCCCAGCCCAGCCCAGCCCAGCCCTGCTTTGCCCTACCCAGCGTCCCTGCCCAGTCCACCCCGGCCCAGCCCAACCATGGCCTAACGAACCTAGCCCAGTCGAGCCCTGCCCAGCAGCCCAACTTACCCCATCCTTTAGCCTTAGCCATGCCCACTAGTCTAGCTAGCTTAGCTCTAAGGCCTCTATCTGGCCCATATCATGGCAAGGCATGGGCACTAAGGGGTTACTATGGTTGTCTGGTACCTTTCATTTATCCATGGCTAGTGCACATGAGGGGCTGCAAACATCATTTGCATGCAATGGTAGTGGGCATGTGAGTCTTAACAGTGACACAAAGATATACCATGTATAGGTAGTATAGGTATATGAAAATACGCTTGGTGAGGTAGAGAAGGGATGGTGCGCATACTATATCCTTTGATTGGTCACCCTTTGTTGCTCGTCCGAACTTTGTCATGCGGTCATGTACATGGACGTTAATGCCATGCAATCGTGTGTAGGGATGGTAATGCCGTATTAAGCCGTGTTTTTCGTCGCTGCCTATCCTTAAGGAGCCTCACGTATTCTGTACCGCAGCTCTCTGCACTCCACCTTAAGGTAGCTGATCAACAAATACCTTAACGTAAAACCGGGTAGATTTCGCTCAAACATAATTTATGATTCGGGTGCACGGACCTGGATGCCCGTTAATATAAATTCAAAAATCGCCGTTGCGCGGAGTGTCATCCAGGTGCCCAGCCAGGTGCCGTTGCGCGGAGTGTCAGCCAGGTGTATTAATATTATTGTACCTGATGAGCGGCGTTAAATTAAATGATCTGCAAACAAAAATGCGTTTTTATTTTTATTTGTTTGGCTTCGCGCGACGAAAGTTTAAATTATTGTTTAGAAGGGGGCGCAGACCCTATCTGGTTTTACGACATAAAGGTATATGCATAGGTATAGAAGCTGTCTAAGGCCCTAGGGGGGATAAGGGGCTCGTAATTGACTCACTGGTACGGTTCCAATAGCTGATGAGCCAGTGTTGGTTTGTTGGTCTGTTGGACTCTTGAGATGCTCAGATGGGGCTTGAGGGGAATGCCAATACCGTAGAATGCCTTTGACTTCGCTCAAAAATAATTAATTATATAATCATAATATGACCAGCGATGCGCGGAGATGAACGCGGGTTTCCGTCGTAATCGCTGCGCGGAGAGGCGAATAGTGGTTGAAATGACCCCTATTTTTGTGTTTGCAATATCGTTATTGGGCTTCAGGCGGAAACGCGCTCGCGACCCAAATCCCTTTGAGATCAGAAAGAACCCAGGTGGAATGCGACACAATGTTGCAAGGATGAATCCGGAACCTCAACATTTGGCAGCTGGAAAGTTGGAAAGTACTTGGTTGTATAAGATATCTTAACGGCTCTCCGAACCAACCATCTAAGGATTACAGTTGCTAAAAACGGGAACCCTTAATCCCATCTGTTTCATGCAGCACGGGTTAACGAGGGGCGGGACTAAATTCAGGATAGTCAATTAGACCCGTACACACGATCAGACTTCAGGGCCGGTAAAGGGAATCATCTGTCAGGTCGTTCCGACAAATGGTTCACCTGGAGGTCTATACCCAAACCGAATTTCCCTCAACCCGTCATCATCAAGCACTCATGCATATTTCGTCTCTGCAAAAAAGTAGCGGGCTCGTCAGCCCAGAAGTCCTAGTAAAAAAGGACAGCTAAATGATGGGGGGCGATAATCCTCTTCGATATGTGAAGAAATATGGCATCATTGCTACCCAAACACTCTTTGATTTTTATCGACCGATCGAGATAAACCAGTTACAGAGGGATGCCTGTAATACAAATTATGAAAGCCAAAGTCTGACTCTTCATAAATCATGATCATAAACACAGCTGTCGCTGATCCGTTTGTATGACCACCCATCTGTCATTCCTAATGCCACGTGGATGTTTTAATCATCGTCGCCTGAGAACCCATATTCAGATCCGTCATAATCTTGACCATACCCGTCTTCGTAGAATACACCGTCGGCCTCATCATCATCGTAGTAGCTACACAGAGCAACACATGCAGGTCAATGTATTACAAATGATGAAGTACAAAATACATTGCAAGTCATCAAGTCAATCACCAGGGTCTTGGCTGGGCTGTTTCGCGGTGGATATGCATCTCAGGCTACTGTGGCCCACTGTGGCCTATTATCACACCGACCAATGCGTGTCTTTTTGTCCTGTGGAAATCATGAACCACCGCTGCAGAAAGTCAAGTACATTGCAAGCAAATATTGAAGTCAGCACATTGGAAGTGAATGCATAGGGTAGCAAATTATGAATGGCAATACATTGCAAACAATCAAAACAATGTCCAAATTCCTTGGTGAGACGAGGCACTGAGGGTACTCAAACGTTCACATTTGTCGTCAAGGCTGGCACTCGTCCTCCCTCAGCACATTGTATCAGCTACAACTCATGTACATCACGACCTACGCGGTTGAAGGGGCCGTTGTGCAGTAGGCTATACTGCTCAGACCACTCGCTGGCAGCTGATCAAGGTTTGATCCCGATAGGCCCTAGCCATTGCCGCCTGGTGGTCTGTCAAACGTGGTCTGGTGCGCAGTGCGGCTGTAATTTCGCGAAGTGCGCACTAAAATTAATAAATACCCCGCTGTCCCCCTCCCCCGTCCCCCTTTTCCTTGTCCTCCCCTCACCCCACTTCTTTGCCCCTCCCCCTGTTCCCCTGTCCCCCATCCTTTTCCTTCCTGCTCCTCCTCCCCCCAACCCCACCCGCTCCTCCTCCCCTCTCCCTGCTCCCTGTTCCTTGAGCCCCTCCCCTGCTCAACCTCAACCCTCCTCCCCGCTTATTCACCCCTTGCTGCCCCCCCCCCCCCCTCCTCTGCCCCCGGTCCTCATCCTTCCCCATTCCCCGCCCGCTCCACTCACTTCTCCTCCTCCTCTCCCGCACCCCCTCCCCCTCCTCCTTCTCTCCCCTCCGCCATACACTCATTTTGTGTTCCACTCTATTCAAAAATCTGCTGCACTTCGTGTTTTATAGGAGCCTGGGCAAGGCTCTATTTCAGAAACCCAATCCGACTCACTCATCGCCCCCCGCGCTTTCTTGTCTCATATTCAGCACCAATCCTTGCATGTGCGACAAGCCAGCAATGATGTCGTCCTCGGCTCCGGCGGATATTCCGTTATGGCTCAAATCACATAATCTGCAAGGAAGTGGGCATGTGAGGGTCAGTGCTTGAAGGTCAGTGATTGAGGGTCAGTGATTGAGGGTAAGTGATTGAGGGTCAGTGCTTGAGGGTAAGTGCGTGAGTGTATGCATGTGTGTGTGTGTTAGCGGATGGATGCCTGTGCACACGGGCGGGTCTGCTGTTCCTGATGAGGTTGCATAGCCAGGAACTATGTGTAAGGACTAGTGAGTTTGCCAGTGTGCCTGTGACCGTCCGAGTGTCACGTGTGTGTGTGTTGGCGCATGTACGCCTTCCTGGGCACACGGGCGGGCACGCTGTTCCTGGTTCCTGGAGGTTGCATATCCTGCAACTCGGTGTGCGGGGAAGTTGGTTTGTGCGTGTGCATGTGAGTGTGGCTTTAGGTGCAGGGGTAAGTGTAAGTGAAACTTGTGTCAATTGTTTACCCTGGGTGCATGGAAGTGATTATGAAATCACGCCCAAGGGTACTGTATACTTCGATGCTTGTAGTACCCTTGGGCGTGATTTCATAATCACTTACATGCACCCAGGGTAAACAATTGACACAAGTTTTCGATTTCCGGCTGAAACTGGATTCGCCAATCGATAGATCCGACATAAATAAATCACCCCCCCACCTAAACCACGCTACTTTTGAGGGGTTGGCCATTGGAATCTACAGCAGGTTTCTGTATGCCAATTAGCGTACACTGTGCATGTGTGTGCCCTAGCAAGACTGACACATACGCGTCATGGTGGACATGGATGCTTCGTCCATTTCCCCAATATTACCTTGTTAGATGGTAGGTTACTCAGTGCTACGGCCGAACGGGTGCCTTCTTTAATCCACGCCTCAGGGTGTACGTCTTTCTTTCTTTCTTACAGCAGCAAAGCATTCACCTAAAAGGCCTCTTATTTCCAACAGGCATTCACTCCTCAGTCCCCAGTGCAGACTGATGCGTACAAGACAGTTTGCTTTCTCTGGTCCTACCTTCCTGAGGCCTGATAGTTACTCAAGCGTTGGCAGGCCTATCTGGGGCCCCGGATTTTGACTACTAACTAAACATTTATTTTTTGATATCCGCTGGTGCTACCTAAGGCTGTATAGCGCCGGCAGCAGCGCCCTCACACTGGCAGTTGCCATGTAATCATAAGTTAATGATCACGCCGAGATTCCCGATTTTCAAGCCATGATTTTTTGTTTTTGCTTGGTCCTTCATCTCCCAGGCTGGTCAACAGTTTCTGCGCCCAAGAAACGGAACGGCGCGGATGTGGCTTCGGCCAAGGCTGCGCTGTTTCCTGAACTCTCACGCCTCCCACGGGGCGTAGCCTTCTTTCTTTCTTTCTTTGCGCCCAAGAAGCGCCATCCCACCGGCAGCTGTCATACAGCTGTCCCCGAGCTGCAGGTATTCACCACGCAAACACCTATTTTGAATTCCGATTTTAACCGAGGCCTGTTGACCTATTCAGCCCCGGCAGCAGCCCCATCCCTCGAGAGATGAACATGCAATTAGACCCAAGCTGCTGGCGGGACATGCATTTCACTTGAGAAAAAAATTGAAAACCTGATTTAAAATGTGAGGTCTGTCAGTTGTTACAGCCCTGGCAGCAGCCCCATCCCTCGAGGGGTGGACATGCAATTAGACCCGAGCTGTTGGCGGGACATGCATTCTACCCTGAAAAAAAAATGAAAACCTGATTTATAATGTGAGGTCTTTCAGTTGTTACAGCCCTGGCAGCAGCGCCGTCCCTCGAAAGGCAGACATGCAATTAGACCCGAGCTGCAGGATAGACATGCCTTTCACTCGGGGGAAAACAAAACGGAAGTGTGTGTTACCTGAGGCTGGTCAGGTGTTTCAACGCCAGCAGCGGCGCCATCTACCCGGACGCTGTCATGCAACTGCCAACGAGATGTGGGCTCGGAAAGCATTATATTTAATAACACAAATGTGAATTTGATTTCACCTGAGGCTTGTCAGCTGTTTTGGCATCGGCAGCAGCGCCATCCCCCCAAGCCGTAGGCTCAGAATGCATTACCGTATATATTGAGACCGTAAAACCGGTTTGGCTCCGCTCATAATTTATTTTGTTTGGGGGTGCGCGGAGTGGATGCGCGGTACAGGATTAATTCACATCAGGGGTGCGTGGCCAGTCAGTCATAGACCGAAACAACTTTGTTTACGGGTGTGCGGAGTAGTTTTCCAGTACCAACTATCAAACAAATGATTGATTCGACATCCGTTCATTGACAACTGACCGTATTCCGCATACTGCTGTTTCAGGCATCAAACTAGGTTTTTTATTGAGTTGACTGTACAACTGAGTGGCTGTTAGCGCTGAGCGGCGTTGATTTTACGACTCACAAAAAGCGTTGCGCGGACCTTAATTAATGTCTTTCGGACCGGCTGCGTGATACAGCAATTAATTATTTAATAAATGTCCAGCTGCACCTGCGCGGAGTAAGGTGCATTTTGCCTGTGCAGTGATTTCAATCAACTAATCAAAACAGGGGTGCGCGAACCCTATCCAGTTTTGCGGTACCGGTATTCGAAAAAACAAGCCTGAATTTCGAATTACCTGAGGCGTGTCAGCTGTTTCAGCGTCGGCAGCAGCGCCATCCCTCCAGCAGCTGACATGCAGTTACATCCGAGGTTGAGTCGCACCAGGCAAGACATCAAGGCCAGGCTGGGGGCCAGGGCCTCAGCGCAGCGATGGCCGACGTCGATGTCTGTCAAGTCCAGCTGAGTGATGCGGGTCAACAGCGCCAGGGCTGGAGCCAGGAGCGCCACGCTGCCCTGGCACCTGGAGGGGAGGATGAGATGAACACTCATGTACAGATATACAATTATGATATACCGCAGATTTGCTTTGCCTTCCCTCATCATTGTTGGGGGTTGAGGGATCGATAAATGTACTAATTTGTAATTGCCGACGCCAGTTTTCAGTAAGAAATTAAGAGTTATCTCGATAATTAGCCCTAAGGGCAACAGTAAAAGAAATCGCTTTCTCATACCCGAGGGACGGCGAATCAAATCTACGGCAACCGGTATTACTTACATGTGCATATATTATAATTACAGTTCCTGCTTGTGAATGAAGAAATTACATGTTCAGCCGTAGCACTAGTTAGGTTGCCATAATCACTGTTTTGTTAGCATTCTTCAGCTACACTTCAGCTACATCACGGCTGATAGCTTCGGGAGCCTGGTGCAGCAGGTCCTACCGCTAGGGACACCGATTGAAGGCCGGTCAAGGCTCAATTTAATCGGCCGAGTGGCGGCCACCCATACGACAGCCCGCTTACGGGGTCTGGGGCGCACAGTAGAATAATAATGGGATGAGAGGTAGGTGGAGAGGCAGGGATTATGGAGGCATATGCCATTGGAGGTAGGGAGTCATGTTTTTTTGTGGGGGGACCTGCTGACTCTGGCGGCTGGTGCCAGCAAGGGGGTTAATCCCAGGTCATCGATTTGGAAGGTTCTAGGCTGGGTGAAGCATCATGCAAGATATCATGACATGGCTGTTGAAGTCTTACATTCGTGAGTGCCCCAACCTTTGGGCCCTACGGAGAAAGAAAGACAGCTACGCCCTGTGCGGGGCGTAAAAATTAAGGAACAGCGCAGCCTGGGCGGGCTCGAATTCCACAGGCCTCTTAGCGTCCGATCGACGGGCTGCGGAAATGGAAAAAAACAGTCTCCCTTTGAGAATATCAGATACCTCGTACTCGAAAAGGGAAATGAAGAAGGCAACGTGCAACAAGGCTGCATTATAACTCACATATTAAATGTAAATGCTCCCTAACTACTCACATGTCATTACACCCCCTTATAACTCATAAGTTGGAAGGCGTCCCTGTAACACACATGACATGCGCTCCCTTGTTCCTCATATCTGATCAGGCTCCCATATTACTCCCATATTAATCCCATATTACTCCCATGTTACTCCCATATTACTCCCATATTACTCACATGTCGTTGTAGGACAGGTCGAGATGCTGTAATGCGGTAAGGCACGAGAGGACCGGCGCCAGCGCGGCAGGCCCCATTCTGCCCATTGACACATTCTTCAAGGACAGGCTCTGGTGATCAAGGAATGCAGGGGGTCAACATTAAGTGTACATCCAGGTGCAGTAGTGGCAGGCCCAATGGTGCTAATTACCATATTCTGCAGGGACAGGTTCTGCCAGTCAAGAGTTTAGGGTTTAGGGTTTGGGCTAAGCCAGTGGCAGTAGGGGCAGGCCCCAACATGCCCATTGCCACAATCTTCATGAACAAGCCTTCCCTCGTATTTTTGTTGCTTGGGGGTCAGAGACACGTTATGTTTGTCGTGTTTCATTTTTTGTTGTTGTTGGGGTTCATTAGGGTTCAATAGGGCGTTAAACATCATCAGGGCTAAAACATCGCTTCGTTTGAAACATACCAATTAATTTTGCCATGTTTATTAGCCCTTCAAGTCGCCAACAATGAAACATTGCAAATTATCATTTCTCCTCGGTATCCTCACGAAACTTAGCCAACCAATCACAGACATGATTGGCTAAGCATCAGCCACGAGTGCGTGATGTCCTGCATGTTGTGTGTTAAACCGCCTGAGCGCTCAGCAGCATGCACGCTCCTCTTTGCAGGCCTCTCCCCCCTCCGACTCCTGCCCCTAAGATGCCCGGGTCCCCTAGAGAAATCAGCCCTCTTATCTGCATTAAATAGCTACCCCCGGTACTAGACCGGTACCGGTACATAGCGCTCTGTATGCCCCTTGTGCATTCAGGTCTACGCTGGGCAGCTTCAGACCTCGGTTGCAGTCTAGCAGCGATAGACATTGGACCCCCTAGTTGGAAGTTGGTTCTACACCGGTGGTGGACCGGTAGTTGGTGCGCCTGCAGGATTTGAAACATCTAGCTGCGCGTTTAAAGTGTAAAATGCGGTACTATTCATCAACTTAAAACGACTTAAAGGTCATTTCCCCTCAACAGCAACCAACATGAAACAAAACACCAAATAGAGGTTTCATTAGCAGTGCTGGGAATATGCATCGAGACAAACACTACGGTACTGATTGTCCACGCAAGTGTCCGATCAGAAATCAATCATTTATTCATTTGGATCCAGCTTCTGTCCTGAGGGCAGCATTGAAGTCGATGGCTCATTCTTCCCCAAGGAAGGCAAACCAAAAATTACAATAGTGGCAGACCTGATGGGACCCAGGGCCACATCTGTTAGAGCTGGGTTATGGAAATCAAGGCTTGCAAGCAAAAGCGGGCAAGGAAGGCAGGGCGGGCAAGGAAGGCAGGGCGGGCAAGGAAGGCAGGGCAGGCAAGGAAGGCAGGGCGGGCAAGGAAGGCAGGGCGGGCAAGGAAGGCAGGGCGGGCAAGGAAGGCAGAGCGGGCAAGGAAGGCAGGGCGGGCAAGGAAGGCAGGGCAGGCAAGGAAGGCAGGGCGGGCAAGGAAAGCAGAGCGGGCAAGGAAGGCAGGGCGGCCAGGGAAGGCAGGGCGGGCAAGGAAGGCAGGGCGGACAAGGAAGGCAGGGCGGGCAAGGAAGGCAGGGCGGGCAAGGAAGGCAGGGCGGGCAAGGAAGGCAGGGCAGGCAAGGAAGGCAGGGCGGGCAAGGAAGGCAGGGCGGGCAAGGAAGTCAGGGCGGGCAAGGAAGGCAGGGCGGGCAAGGAAGGCAGGGCGGGCAAGGAAGGCAGGGCGGGCAAGGAAGACAGGGCGGGCAAGGAAGGCAGGGCGGGCAAGGAAGGCAGGGCGGGCAAGGAAGGCAGGGCGGGCAAGGAAGGCAGGGCGGGCAAGGAAGGCAGGGCGGGCAAGGAAGGCAGGGCGGGCAAGGAAGGCAGGGCGGGCAAGGAAGGCAGGGCGGGCAAGGAAGGCAGGGCAGGCAAGGAAGGCAGGGCGGGCAAGGAAGGCAGGGCGGGCAAGGAAGGCAGGGCGGGCAAGGAAGGCAGGGCAGGCAAGGAAGGCAGGGCGGGCAAGGAAGGCAGGGCGGGCAAGGAAGGCAGGGCAGGCAAGGAAGGCAGGGCGGGCAAGGAAGGCAGGGCGGGCAAGGAAGGCAGGGCGGGCAAGGAAGGCAGGGCAGGCAAGGAAGGCAGGGCAGGCAAGGAAGGCAGGGCGGGCAAGGAAGGCAGGGCGGGCAAGGAAGGCAGGGCGGGCAAGGAAGGCAGGGCGGGCAAGGAAGGAAGGGCGGGCAAGGAATGTGATGTCACCTAATTTTGGAAGTGCTGGCCGCCGCCGACAAAAACGAGCCAAGGTCCCTGGGTCTCTATTAACCCACCGGGATGAAGTGGCAACCACAAGGAGCCAGGCGAAGTGAGACCCTTTCTAGAGAGGACAGAAGGTCCAATCATGCCTCACCAGCAGAAGAGATAGAGGAAACTAAGGCCCCGTTAGGGGCGTTTAGTTGCGGTGAGAAAAGAAAACTACCCCTGCTTCCTAGGGCCCACAGGGTACAGGGCACCCCACCCCAAGTAAAAACTAACCCAGGGCAACCCACCCACTGGACACAGGGCAACCCACCCACTGGGCACAGGGCAACCCACCCACAGGGCACAGGGCACTCCCCTAGGGCCCACAGGGCACTACCCACAGGGCACAGGACAACCCACCCACTGGGCACAGGGCACTCCCCTAGGGCCCACAGGGCACTACCCACAGGGCACAGGGCAACCCACCCACTGGGCACAGGGCACTCCCCTAGGGCCCACAGGGTACTACCCACAGGGCACAGGGCAACCCACCCGCAGTGCATACAAGGTAAACAGCAAAACACGAGACCAAAACCACGTCCACACCGTAAGGCAATAGCAGCGGCTGGCTAGATAGGTTAGGGTTTAGGGTTAGGGCAGCTTATCGGCTTTATCATTTATCCGCTTGTGGGCGTGCCTCACCTTCAGGCTCGTGAGCCAACGCAGCGGGGCCGACAGCACCGCCATCCCGCATTGGCCAATGAGTGAGTTGTCACTTAGGTCCAGAACCTGCATAGAGCAGATTCTGCTACATGTCAGCTACCCTTAGGCTATGACATGCAGAACGGGCAGCTCCGCCGTTTCGCATTGGCCAATGAGCAGGTTGTCACTGAGGCCTACATTTAGGTTCAATTTAAAAAAAAAATGTTCATTTAGGTTCAAATGACATTCCTTGCAGATCTGAGGCCGCTGTGCTGGCAGCTTGATTGCCATTGAGGTGCAGACAGCGATTCGTTCTTTCGTAGCACGCTTGTTGTTCAGCCACATTCCAGCTATATGTCAGCTACATTGCATCTACCTCTTGGCCTCTGAGGTGAGGCAAGAGGCGATCATGAGCCAACATCATGGACCAAAAAAAGCGCAGGTCCCCATTGGGGTCCGGGACTTGCAAATCGCAAATTCAGGAAATGACATTCGCTCCACCTGTTTCACCCCCCAATGGCTGAGGCACTACCTCCCCCCCTCCCATCCCCTCAACCCATCAAGAAACCCATGATCCTTCATTCGAACAAAATGAAAAGAGAAGGAAACGCGTGCCTCAGATATAGATGGTGGCAGCACACATCCCTCTCAGCTTCAAAACCATGAACCCTAAACCCTGAACCCTACGATAGAGATGGCGGCACACATCCCTCTCTGCTTCAGAAAAACAATCGAGAATGTTTCATTGACCACTGTATCCAACTCCCCATCCAATGTTCCATCAGAATTTGCTCCCCTTGCTCCTCCGTAATCCCCCATATTGACGACAACGAATGTGAATGAAACCTACGTGCAGAGTTGTTTCATCCCAACACGGCCTCCCGTATGGCTTTATCTCCCTCATACTTGCCAAAACCCCCCACATTGATGACTACCAGTGCAATGCAACTCACCTCTATAGAGGTTTTGTCCCCAGTAAACCTCTGCTCTGGCTGCAGCTGCCTCAACCCCACAATACAAATCCCCCACATTGATGACCACAACGCAACTTACCTCTAGAGCTTTCATCCCCAGCAAAGCCTCTGCTATGGCCGCTGCGCCTGTGAGCCCAAAGTGATTGCCGCTCAGGTTGAGGAGCTTCAGTCCAGCCATTATGGACAGAGCCTCTGCCAGGGGGCCCACCACAGCCGCATCACTCATCTACGAGGAGAAAGAGGGGGGGGGGGGGACTTGATCCTAAACCCTAAACCCGCATCACACATCTACGAAGAAGAAAAGGGAGGGGGGGAATAAAGCCTAAGCCCTAAAGCCGCATCACTCATCTACGAAGAAGAAAAGGGAGGGGGGGAATAAAGCCTAAGCCCTAAAGCCGCATCACTCATCTACGAAGAAGAAAAGGGAGGGGGGGAATAAAGCCTAAGCCCTAAAGCCGCATCACTCATCTACGAAGAAGAAAAGGGAGGGGGGGAATAAAGCCTAAGCCCTAAAGCCGCATCACTCATCTACGAGGAGGATGAGGGGGGGCGGGCGCACTAAATCTCAACCCCTAAACCCTACACCCGCGTCACTCATCTACGAGGAGGATGAGGAACCCCCAAACTATATAATAGTTTGGGGGACAGGGTTTGTGTGCATGTAAAGATGCTTAGCCAGTAAGGACTGTGCTCCAGGCAGACTGCCAACCACACCCGCACTTCCCCTATATAATATAACTTAAGTAGGAAGGCAGATTGTGTGTGTGTGAGGGGCGGGGGGAGGGCAGATGGTGACATCCGGGTTAGGTGCTCCAGCCCGGTTGTCAAGGACAGCAGCTCGGCCAGGGGGCTTACCACACCTATATCACTAATCCAGAGTGGACAAAAGGAGTCAAGAGAACACACAGCACATGAAATAAAGAATAGAGGGCAGGAAAACGGTTAGAAGGGAAGAAAGTACATACTCTGAAGGGTTGGATAAAGAAGGCTAACAGTTGGGGCACAGCGCTGGCTAGTGCTTCCAGAGTTCCATCCCTTGCCCATGGTTGGAAGAGAAATATATATATATATATATACCCTGCATTTCCAAATAAGCCCCACGCACAGGGAGGGGAAACAGGTATGGCACCCAATGTCGCCATTCAGGCCAGGCAGTACCTGCCTATCTTAAGGACAGCAGGTGCCTATCCTGTACGTAGCATGAGCGTGTATTTCATGCAGCATGTGCATGTTACGTGGGCAGCACAAACGCATATGTCATGCAGTATGAAGGTATCCTGTAGGCAGCATGAAGTTCATGCCAAGAACGTATCGATCCGGCAGGTGCAGGACACGTGGGCAATAGGTGTGCATATTTTTATTCCCAGCCAGGCATCCTACGCCACTTGTTTAAAGTTCAAACCCCCTCCCGTCAGACATTGCGTTTTGATAACCGAGTGCAACAAAGCTTGTGTACCCGGTACCACATTGTCATAAATAAATAAATAAATAAATAAATTGTACGCCCTGTTCGGCCGTAGCATTAGGTGAGCTACCACATTGTCACGATCACTGAAAGGCGTTAGGATTCTTTCCCACCTGGTTATCTGAGAACAGCAGCTGCTGCATGTTAGGCATAGAGCTGAGGACAGAACCCAGCATCCGGCCACCATGGTCGCCGATAATGTTATTCGACAGGTCCAGTCGCGTCAGATGCGACAGGAATACCAGCTGAGAGACCAGGTCATAAGTCCCGAGGGCATTGCTGCTGAGGCTGCGTGCAGGCATTTGAAAATGCAAATTTCGTGTAGTGCATGGATGAGTGGGTTTAGGGTTCCCAGCAGTGCCCAGTATCTTGTAGTGCCCAGTATCTTGTAGTGCCCAGCATCTTGTAGTGCCCAGCATCTTGTACCTAGTGCCTAGAAACTAGTGCCTTATATATTTATATATGGTATCCATGACATGGTGACATAGTGATTGATCCACACTTACAATGACACGGGGAAGAATGTGCGTATCCTGTACGGGAAGGTCTGGCCCTCGGGATCGCCTACACCTAGGGATTCGTTAACCCGCACGAAGGATTGGAAACCACATGTCGTTCTTACTTCTTTGTGGCTAGTATTGCCAAGACTGACTTCAGGCATCCTATGCATTCTAAATCTCCAGAACAGGTTATGGGCGGGGAAGTACCCCATTCAGATTCTCTCCACACCAAGAAATGGGGGGAGGCATATCTAATTGCAAATTACACACAACAAAATAAAGAAAGCAATGCTAGTAACGGAACGAGGGTTTAGGAAGTAATGCAGCAACATCTGAGACATACTGGATACACAACAGGCTGTTTAAAACCGTCCTTGACAAGGCGGGGCGTGCTGTCAAAGGACTCCCCGGTCGATCTACACGTCTCAAATGCATGTCTGAAATGCATGTCTCAAGTGCATTTTGAGAGTTGTGTTCTATGTCGAGGGCTCACTTGAGGCACCGCAGGTTTGTCAAAGCTGCCAGCGTTGGCGCGAGGAGAGCTGCCCCGTCCCTCTCCAACTGGTTGTTTGAGAGGTCTAGCGTGTGCAAGCCAGTGAGGCGGGCCAAATGTGGAGCCAGGGTAACCATGTGTACTATGCATGGGGGGGAAGGGGGGGGGGGCTAGTTAGTTGGATGGTTTAGGTGAGGAGCCAGGGCAGTCACGTCTAGGAGCGTGGGTGTGGGTGTGGGTGGGTGGGTGGGGTTCAGCTGGAAGGGTCAGGTGGAGAGCCAGGGCATTGAGAGAAGCAAAGAGGAAGGGGCATTTTCCAACAAGGAGCAATCTACCACGTACTGACCACTCACACCCACCAAAGTGATTACTCACTGACCACTCACACCCACCCGATCGACCATTCACCATCCAGCCACATACCACTCATCATCCACACATGCCCATCCACCCACCCCTCACCATCCATGCAACCGTCGACCAGCCCACCTACCCACCCTCCACCCTCTACTAGATCAATTGCCAAGACCCCCCCCCCTTTAACCGCCACCCACTGCATACAAGCCTACCACCCACCCCTCATGCATCCACCAGCCACACACATCTTGTCCACCCTCCACTCACCCCCACTGCCCACTCACCCCCACCCCCATCCACTCACCCTCACGTCCCACTTGGTTCCTTGACATGTCCAGGTGTTGCAGCCGTGTCAACCGTCCTAGAGCAGGTGCTATGGCCTCCGCATCCCCTTCTTTATGGAGCGGGACAACGCCCTCCACATCGAGACGGGTGAGGCGGGTGAGGTTGATGAGGCAGGCAGTGAGGGCCAGTAAGTTGCCCTGCGCAGAAAAGATAACGGTATTTGTTCACGTCTTTTATTTTGAAGTTATTTTCCATGATCAGCCAAAGGTGGCATAGCTAATTTATTTGAAAACGTTTATGGAGAGGCCTACGCATGTGGGTTAAGCCTTTCAAGAACGGATGAAATTTTCTTTTAAGGGCTTGGACAAACCGATTTTGCAACATACAACTGGCACATAGTAGATGGCACAGGACAAGGCTGAGGCCCTGAGTCATTAACTTGTGCTTGGACTTCTTTAAGTGTGAGGCTGGCCGCCCAACCATTAAAAAGAATGTGAAGTCGGCCATCCAACTCTTGAACAAAGTGTGAGGTTGGCCGCCTATCCCTTGAACAAAGTGTGAGGTTGGCCGCCTAATTCAAATCATTATACAGCACCTCTTATTCCCAGTCCACACTTTTACGGACAATGAGACCAGCTGTACAATTATTGTAGTAATTGCAGTATTGCACATGCCCTAACAATTACATTATATAATGTCATCACATTCGTCCCCCATCATTTCACCTCACTGTCTGCCTCCAATTCACCGGGATTGTTTAATCCCAGCCACTCCAAACCAATCAAGCCCTGCATGCACCAGCAGCGACAGCAGCAGCAGCTTATCAGCATGCAGCACATCTCAACAGCAACAGCAACAGCAGACTCAACAACAGTTGCAGCAGCAGCGGCAAAATCAAAACAGGAGCAGGCAACAACAACAGCAACAGCAACATCAGCATTAACAGCAACAGCATAAACCATCAACCCTAAACCATCCATCCAGATCAAGCAGCAAATGCGCAGATGGGGCGTGGGTTGAGCAGGCCTCACATGCAGGATTCAACAACAGACACTCAGCCCAGCTGGCAAGACGTGGAGACCCCATCTTGACCGGTCTAGCCATACAGCTGGCGTGACATGATGCCATGACATAGCGTGGGGACCCCATCTTGACTGGTCTTGCCCACAGCTGGTGCCTGTCTTAACCAGTCTAGCCCTACAGTTGGCATGACGTGGAGACCCCATCTTGACCGGTTTCGCCCTAAAGCTGGCGTGACATGATGCCATGACATAGCGTGGGGCTCCCATCTTGACTGGTCTTGCCCACAGCTGGTGCCTGTCTTAACCGGTCCCTACAGCTGGTGCCTGTCTTAACCGGTCCTACAGCTGGTGCCTGTCTTAACCGGTCCTACAGCTGGTGCCTGTCCTAACCGGTCCTACAGCTGGTGCCTGTCTTAACCGGTCCTACAGCTGGTGCCTGTCTTAACCGGTCCTACAGCTGGTGCCTGTCTTAACCGGTCCTACAGCTGGTGCCTGTCTTAACCGGTCCTACAGCTGGTGCCTGTCTTAACCGGTCCTACAGCTGGTGCCTGTCTTAACCGGTCCTACAGCTGGTGCCTGTCTTAACCGGTCCTACAGCTGGTGCCTGTCTTAACCGGTCCTACAGCTGGTGCCTGTCTTAACCGGTCCTACAGCTGGTGCCTGTCTTAACTGGTCCTACAGCTGGTGCCTGTCTTAACCGGTCCTACAGCTGGTGCCTGTCTTAACCGGTCCTAGAGCTGGTGCCTGTCTAAACCGGTCCTAGAGCTGGTGCCTGTCTTAACCGGTCCTACAGCTGGTGCCTGTCTTAACCGGTCCTACAGCTGGTGCCTGTCTTAACCGGTCCTACAGCTGGTGCCTGTCCTAACCAGTCCAACAGCTGGTGCCTGTCTTAACCGGTCCTACAGCTGGTGCCTGTCTTAACCGGTCCTACAGCTGGTGCCTGTCTTAACCGGTCCTACAGCTGGTGCCTGTCTTAACCGGTCCTACAGCTGGTGCCTGTCTTAACCGGTCCTACAGCTGGTGCCTGTCTTAACCGGTCCTACAGCTGGTGCCTGTCTTAACCGGTCCTACAGCTGGTGCCTGTCTTAACCGGTCCTACAGCTGGTGCCTGTCTTAACTGGTCCTACAGCTGGTGCCTGTCTTAACTGGTCCTACAGCTGGTGCCTGTCTTAACCGGTCCTACAGCTGGTGCCTGTCTTAACCGGTCCTACAGCTGGTGCCTGTCTTAACCGGTCCTAGAGCTGGTGCCTGTCTTAACCGGTCCTACAGCTGGTGCCTGTCTTAACCGGTCCTACAGCTGGTGCCTGTCTTAACCGGTCCTACAGCTGGTGCCTGTCCTAACCGGTCCTACAGCTGGTGCCTGTCTTAACCGGTCCTACAGCTGGTGCCTGTCTTAACCGGTCCTACAGCTGGTGCCTGTCTTAACCAGTCCTACAGCTGGTGCCTGTCCTAATCGGTCCTACAGCTGGTGCCTGTCCTAACCAGTCCGACAGCTGGTGCCTGTCCTAACCAGTCCTACAGCTGGTGCCTGTCCTAACCAGTCCTACAGCTGGTGCCTGTCCTAACCAGTCCTACAGCTGGAAGCTTGAGCAACACAGGTTGCTGCACTCAGCCCAGCTGGCTGCAGGAATTTTAAGAAAAAGAAGGGGAAAAACTACGCCTCACAGGGGCGTGTGAGGGTTAATGTAACAGTGCGACATGGGCAGGGATCCTAACAGATGTAGCTGAGCTGTAGCTGAAGCACCCCAGAATACAAAGGGGAGACAAACGCATTCGCCATTTACTGACAAAACCACCTAACTTGTGCATTTGATTTCACAGACAAACAATGTTAGAGATTAACCGACCACGCTTTATGGAATGTACGTAAAAATACCTGTACGTGTCTACCGGTACCAGCTGGTACGCCGTCTATTGATTCACACCTGTATCGCGGGCGCCAAGGCCCTGAAGCAGAAGCGCCCCAGCGCTCGACTGAGGCATAGGTGCCGCAACTGGGGCTGTTGGCCCAGGCCAACCAGCGACAGCGGCTGCGGTGCGAACGACCCGGCTGCGCCCCCATGCAGCCCTGCATGTTGTTTGTCCAGGGAGCCCGGAAGTGTTGAGGCCAGGGCGATTGCGCCGCTCTCATTCATCATGGTCCCGGTCAAGTCGAGGTGCGTCAGGGATGGCAACAGAGGCAGGGCATGGGACAAGGTCTCCATTCCTGTGTGGGATTCAGGGTGTGGGATTCAGGGTGTGGGATCCAGGGTGTGGGATTCAGGGTGTGGAATCCAGGGTGTGGAATTCAGGGTGTGGAATCCAGGGTGTGGGATTCAGGGTGTGGGATTCAGGGTGTGGGATTCAGGGTGTGGGATACAGGGTGTGGGATTCAGGGTGTGGGATTCAAGGTGTGGGATTCAGGGTGTGGGATTCAGGGTGTGGGATTCAGGGTGTGGGATTCAGGGAGTGGGATTCAGGGTGTGGAATCCAGGCTGTGGGATTCAGGTAGTGGGATTCAGGGTGTGGAATCCAGGGTGTGGGATTCAGGGTGTGGGATTCAGGGTGTGTGGGATGCAGGGTGTGGGATTCAGGGTGTGGGATTCAGGGTGTGGGATTCAGGGTGTGGAATCCAGGGTGTGGGATTCAGGGAGTGGGATTCAGGGTGTGGAATCCAGGGTGTGGGATCCAGGGTGTGGGATTCAGGGTGTGGAATCCAGGGTGTGAGATTCAGGGTGTGGGATTCAGGGTGTGGGATTCAGGGTGTGGGATTTCAGGGTGTGGGATTCAGGGTGTGGGATTCAGGGTGTGGGATCCAGGGTGTGGGATTCAGGGTGTGGGATTCGGGGTGTGGGATTTCAGGGTTTAGGGTTTAAGTTCGAGGGATGAGGTTGTAGGAATCATAAGGTGGATCTGTTAAGTCACTGGTTACAGGAGGGGCAATATATCGGCCAATATTTCCAGACCTGTTCAGGGTGAAGGTTTTGAGGTCAAGGGTTTTATTTTCAGATTTTCAGTTTCGAATGAAGTCAGGGAGGGCAGGGGCATAAACATTTTCACCAAGTACCTGATCTTGGTGCGGACACCAGTTCTACCTGATCTACATGATCTTGGCGGGGACACCAGATCTTCCTGATCTACCTGATCTTGGCGGGGACACCAGATCTACCTGATCTACCTGATCTTGGCGGAGACATACAAAACAATTTTGCCACCGCGCAGCCGTTTTAATTGTTTCGGGGCTGCATGACGAAAATTTAACTTAATTTTGTTTGGGGTGCGCAGACCCTATCTGGTTTTACCGTATCTACGTGATCTTGGCGTGGACACCAGAAATGAGAGTGGGACAACAATTAGGGAGTCTCCTATTTCGGCTGCAGCCAGCAGGGGATGCGGCAACTGTGAAAACAAGTTAGTTTTAAAGCTGTGGTTCAGCAATCGCTTAAGAGCAACAGTACGGGCATGTCCCATGAAATCACGTGTTACCAGCGTTTGTTGCAGCGCGCCAGCCTGTCTGCCTCAGTCAGAATGATGGCCTTATTTTTACGAGAAGACTGTGGGAGAGGGAAGAATCAGGTGGTTTTTGAGCCGTCCTTCATGTCGCATACCAGCCGTGGCTGAGGCACAGCAGAGACACAGCGGTGTTGCGTGACGCGTTGTGATGAAGCTCGTGGATTCACGTACTGTGATTCACACATCCTCCCTGATTCACACCGCATTCCTCTGCATGCCACATTGCGCTCTCGTCCAAACTCCCGAAGATGAGTTGGATCTCGGATGGGAGCGGTAAAGAGGTTCAGGTGTGAAAAACAAGTGTGTTCACACATTGTGACTCAAACGTGCTGACTCATACATAGTGACTCACACCGATCGATACCTCTAGTCTCAGCCCAGCACTCACCCAAGTCTCCAAGGCTGGCTTGATACTCCATCCAGAGGCATTGGAGCAGGATCAGCAGGATCAGGTGTGGAAGACATATACATTCACACATTGTGACTCAGATGTGCTGATTCACACATTGTGTCTCAGCCCAGCACTCACCCAAGGTCCCGAGGCTGGCTTGATACTCCATCGAGAGGCATTGGAGCAGGGACAGGTGCGGGAAAGCGGACGTCAGGCCCGTCAGGCCGGTCTGGCTGAGCAGACAAGAGCTGTGCACCCGTAGGGAGGTGAGGTAGCCGAGGGAGGGCAGCAGGTAGTCCGTCAGCTCACCTCCGTAGAGACGCTGAGAGGGGGGGGGGTAAAACTCAGAAGGTGGGAAGAATGGAAGGGGGGGGGGGATCTGAGGAGGTAGCCGAGGAAGGGAGGCAAGGAGACAAAAATATCGCCGCGGTAGAGACGCTGAGAGAAGTGGAGGCGGGAAAGGGGGATCATTAGAGAGGGGGGGAGATCTGATGCGTGTGTGAAGAGAGGCATGCCTGGGGATGTGAGTTTGCCAGGGGAGGCCAGCAGCAATGCCGACGGGTAACTGCCTGGCATGCCTAGAGGGAAGGGCGGTGAGTGGTAAGGTAGCACAATTCGGCAAACTTGTGCCGTAGCGAACCATGTCGTGCCGGATCAGTTTGGGCCGTGTTGTGCAGTATCATGCCACATTGTGCAACCATGGTGAGTGGAATAGATGATGGGGACGGAGGGGGTGGCTTAAGATGATGGGGGGGGGGGGGGGGGTCTTTAGGCTTCATTTTAGTTTCATGTATGTTATATTACATTCTCGAAGGGGTTATTTGAAGGTCCAATTGGATTGAATTCGTGTTTTGAGGGTTGTTCAGGGTTTGCTCAGAGTCCTTCAGGCGTTATTTAGGGTTTAGGGTTTAGGTGTTTTGCTCACAGTCCTTCAGGCGTTATTTAGGGTTTAGGGTTTAGGTGTTTTGCTCACAGTCCTTCAGGCGTTATTTAGGGTTTAGGGTTAAGGATTTGCTCAGAGCCCTTCAGGCGTTATTTAGGGTTTAGGGTTTAGGTGTTTTGCTCACAGTCCTTCAGGCGTTATTTAGGGTTTAGGGTTAAGGGTTTGCTCGGAGCCCTTCAGGCGTTATTTAGGGTTAAGGGTTAAGGGTTTGCTCAGAGTCCCTCAGGCGTTATTTAGGTTTCATACAGGGTTTGCTCAGAGTCCTTAAGACGTTATGTAGGGTTCATTCAGGGTTTGCTTAAAAGCCTTAAAGCTTTACCTAACGTAATGAAAGGGTCACTTCAGGGTTCATAATCTACACTTCAGGTGCAACCCGGCCCACACCTTCATTGTATCTCACCTCCCGGATAGTCAGCGCTGTTACACCAGGGTGGACAGCCATCTGTGATGAAGTCGGGGGCGCCTCCGCGATATCTGATGCGGGACATGGAGGCAAAGGTGGCGAAACTGCCGCAGTAATTGCTGCTGTTTCTGCTTCCGTTGATGTCCCCCCTCCTGGAAAGATGAACGCCTCTGAAGAGGGCGGGAGCCCCGCCACAACCGTTGCGGACGAGGTGACCGGCGTCGCGGGCGATTCCGCTTCTGCTATCGCTGGGCATACAGCAGCGCCAGTGCCGCCGGCAGGCAAGGCGCTTTCGATCCCTCTGGCTGTTGTTATGCCGCCGTCCTCGGGCACGACAGCAGCAGGAGCGGCCGGGGGAAGCTGACTGGTAGCTGACTCAGCAGAGGCGGCGAGGGCAGTAGCGGTGGCTGGAAACGACCACCCGAGGTCTTTGGGTTGGGAAGAAGACGCACTCCGTGATGGCGCGCTGTGGCAGCACAGCTCTAGATGTAGACCCTGAGCCTGCATGAGGCATTTGGACCACCTGTGTACAAGAAACGGAAACATGGAGGGGGGGCCGTCAGTCGGAACTGTGGGCAGTTAACAGGGTAGTTCTTGCAGCTGCCACGCGGCCAATCGGTGCCTGTCCATACATTTGCTTGAAAGGGTCGACCAGCAACCGGGGGGGGGCAGAAAGTTAAAATGGCTCGTAGGAGAAGCGTAGCGGTAAGGGGGATTTCAATTTTGTAAATAATCCAACATTCACTGTAGATTTGCTTTGCCTTCCGCCATCATTATCGCTGTTTGGGGTGGAGGGATCCACGAAATTACTTATCATTGATTGTCAACGCCAGATTTCAATCAGAAAATAAGAGTTGGGGTCGAAAGTTTGCCCTGAGGACAGCATTAAAAGAAATTATTTTTTAAACCCAAGGGAGTACAAATTAAATCTACGGTTGGTCAAATCTAAAATGACCAGTACATCTGGACTGCAGGTAAATATAAAATGAAAGGTAAAAATCTACATGAAGCGAAAATCTGAAATGCAGGGTTAATCTAGAAGACATATCTATTATCTCAAGTACCGTACTGTCACTTAGTGTCCATACTGGTTTCCAAACATGAAATGGCCGAACCAAGCATGGATTTCCGAATAAATCACATTTAGTAGGGAAGCGTGTGTTTTACCGCGCTTTGTCCACTGCTTCATGATGCAAGCGATTCCGTGCGTCTATCGTGTCATGGATAATTTAGTTCGGGTCGCCCTTGCTGGCAGGGGCCAGCGTGGGCCAGGAACAGGCAGCCACAGAAAGCTTTCCCATATGTTTTCAACGAAGTACTACAAGCGGCAGGCAAAAGCGGACAGAGAAAAAGAGATGCCACAGCAGCAGCAGAAATCACCACAACAGGAAGAGCAGCCACATCAGAAGAAGAACAACAATCAGTATTGGAATATGTTTCAATACTGCGAGTATTGAAACGTATGGGAAAGCTTGGAAACAACAATCAGTAATGGAATATGGTCCAATACTCGCAGTACCGGTGCGGGTCGAAAGTGCGATACCGTACTAACGAGCAATCGTCAGATGCGGGCGACGATGCGCTTGGCTGGGTTTGCGGCGGAGCTTATCGACATGGCTCGGGAGGTGACTGCTGCTGCTGCTTTGACAAACAATGCGGTCACCCATCCGCATTTGAGTGCTGCGAAGAAGCCAGGCAAACAGATGACCGATGTGGTTGTGGGACATGCCGCTGGCCTGAGTGGCGGCTAGGCCTTGCAGGCCGGAGGCACCAGGGTGAGGCTCTGATGCAGCAGAAGATTCTGAGCAAGTAGTGTAGTGTGGGATGTGTGCTCCCCTTGACTGAGATGGCTGATTTGGTCCTCCCCAAAAATGGGTTTTTTGTAAGACCAACTTCGGGTTAAAAAGTCTTGGTCCCAATTCTGGACAGAATTAACGATATTTCAAGGTCAGGACATGGAACCAATTAAAAAAAACACCAACTGAGACTGAAAGCACGGTGCTAAATAAAAAATGCAGGACAAATATAAAAAGCTCATCATAAAAAATGCCTGCAAAATCTAGAAATGCACAGCAACTCTAAAATGCACGAGAAATCTATATGTATGACATACTGGTACCTAAAATGTATACACTCACACACCACCAACCTCTCCTACACAACAACCTTGGCCACACACACGATATCCAGCCGCTCCAAACCTAAACAATGCTTGCAGCAGGTCGCGACAGACAGCCACACCCACGCACACATGCACCACCATCCACTCACACATGCACCACCATCCACTCACATGTGCACCACCATCCACTCACACATGCACCACCATCCACTCACACATGCACCACCATCCACTCACACATGCACCACCATCCACTCACACATGCACCACCATACACTCACACGTGCACCACCATCCACTCACACGTGCACCACCATTCACTCACACATGCGCCACAATCCACTCACACGTGCACCACCATTCACTCACAAGTGCACCACCATTCACTCACACATGCACCACCATCCACTCACACGTGCACCACCATTCACTCACACATGCACCACCATTTACTCATATGCATCTACAATTAAACAGCCACACCAGTACTCACCATGCCTTGTCCACGATCCTATAATCTAACCGGAGCGTTGCCCCAGAGCGCAACACGGCTTGCAGCAGGGTGTGACAGACGGCTGCAGCCCCGCCTCCATAAGGCTGGGCCTCTTGTGGAGAGGTGCTCGGTAGCCGCTTTACGATCTCGACCAGCAGATCGCTTCCCAACGACAGGAGATTAGCCTGAGAACATGCAAGCGGGATAAATGTGCAAGGGTGGTCATTAGATGCAGTACAATCTTGACCAGCAGATCGTTTCCCAATGCCAGGAGGTTGGCCTGAGGACATGCATGTGGAATGAATGTGCAAGGGTGGTCATTGGCCGCATCGCCATCTCGTCCAGCAGATTGATCCCAATGGCAGGATGTTCGCCTGAGGACAAGGAGGGACAAATATGGAAGGGCGGTCATTAGATGCTTTACAAACTCATCCAGCAGATTATTCCCAATGACAGGAGGTTGGCCTGACGACATGAACCAGGGACTAATGTGGAAGGGTGGTCATCAGCCGCATTGCCATCTCGTCCAGGAGGTCGTTTCCCAAGGATAGGATATTCACCTGAGGACATAACCGAGGGCCAGAGGCGGAGATTTGGCTGGCAGTCGTATCACAATCTTGACCAGTAGATACCTGGTTGGGATTACAGACTATGCACTAGCGTCGAAGACCGATTTCCAATGCTGTCAGCGTTTGTTACTGAAATAATCAAAGTTTATTTTATCGACATGAACAATTTGTTACCCCTTGCGGACAATCTTTTGAGTGAAAGGCGTATTGACACTACACTTCGTCACTTTCTTCAGAACAAAGTTCACATTGAAATTGGTCTGTGAACACGGCAACTCATCAGCCAGTGTGACTTGCATGCATGCATACATACATGCATAATGCCTCGTTTTCTTGACGTGCAGCCTCATGAGACCAGTGCATGCATATTAGCTTTTAAACCCTTGTTTAGTTTCGTCTTGCTTCTCATGATGCAGTGGAATTGAATGCACTCACGCCTTGTTTTAGAGATTAGCAACCTCATGAGACCATTAGACCAGTGCATGCATGTTCGCTTCTTACCTCTTGTTTTGTTTCTTCCTGCTCCTCATCCTGTTGCTCCTCATCATGATCCTCGTCTACATGTCGATGATGCGCGCCACTGGGTCCAGCAGAATGCGGAGCAGCAGGAGAAACAGAAGCAAGTGCGGAAGAAACGGAGGCAGCCGCTGGCGATTGTTTGCCGGGTTTGAACGCCGATGTCATTTTTTTAAAGCTGCACGTTCGATTCAAATCAGATGTGGAGCGCATGGACTTCAGGCTGTCGAAGAGCTGGACAGCTGCTTCAGATATGGGAGGGCCCGGTCGAGAGATTAGAAGGGTGAGGACTAAAAATTAGGGTCGCTGTCGGAACACTCTGTTTCGGAGCGAACGGATATGATAGACCGTTGTTTTTTCTGCACGTGCACGTTCCCTTCGAGCCCGATTTCTTTGTAACAAGCGTTCGAAAGCTGCAAGACTTATTCGACTGTTCATCTGACTGAGCTGCACCTAAGGACAGGTGAGCACTGAGCAGGGGCAGGTTAACTCCGGCAAAGTTGGGACAAACCCATCCAAGTCGATATAGTTTATCTCCGAGAGCCTCTAATCATCCGAATCACACCTTCAAGTTTCGGCATGCACTGTTTTCCTCTCACATTCTTCTGTATGCAAACACACTGTGTCAGGATGGGCGGAAATGATATAAATTTCGATCCAAAATTCTAGTCCCACACACTCCCCTTCCTCCCATGCCAACCACGCAGGCCACCACAGAGGACGCTGATCATCCTCGTGACTAGCTTCCAGCATCTCTTGACGGTAGGTGCATGTGCATCAGTCACAAGTTCACAACAGTGAAACATGCATGGCTGAATGCAAAGTGTGCAATGTTCACCAGGGACACCTGCCCACCTTTCACATCTCTTCAACTTTCTCTCACTGCCTGGCCCCATCGAAAATGCTATTGGTTAGATGCTGATGCAACAGCACATGACCATCCCACCGGATAAAGACTGCATGCTGGCGTATAGACAGCTCATTGCGTTACGTCGTAGCGCGTGACCTCCTCCATGCGCATGGAATCATTAAGGAATGCTCCTCTTGGAACCTCCATGAGTGCCCTCCATGAGCATGAGCTCGTCTCTGAACTCTCCATTGTTTTATTGCAAAGAGCAGGCAATGAGCGGCAGCGGCCCACGCGTGCATGGGAGCGCTTCCGAGGGGGGCATAGGTAGACAGGTCATTAATGTCAGCATACTGGACTTCCCGTCGCTACCTTTGCCATACATCATGGATTTCTTGGAGGACGAGACATGCTTGATGAACGCAGCCCTGAGCTGCAAGGCGTTTCTGCAGGCTGTGTTGTTGGTTGAAGATGTCCGGCTGTCATGCATGAACTATAACCTGGGCACAAAGCTCCCACGCTTCCTGTGGGAATACGATTCGAGGGGGTTGAACCTCATATTACATGGCGACCCTGAAGCAGCGTCTGAATCCGTCGAAATCGTGCTGCCCCTTGCCCTCGATATCACCAAGTGTGGCGTTGAGACGCTGATCATCGCTGGCCAGTGCATGCAGCTGGGGGCTGTGGGACAGCTGCTGGGCTCCCTCCCAAAGCTGACAACGCTGGCCCTTCTTAAATGTGCCACCAATCTGCAACGTTGGGACCCCCGCAGCCTATGCCGTGCAACAGCCCTCAGGACTCTGAAGCTGGACTTATTACCATTTGAGGTGCCCAGGCTCCAAAGCCTCGAGGCTGTGTTGCCGAAGATAATGACGTTGAGGACGTTATGGTTATGTTTCAAGGAATTTTATGACTTCACGCCACCGTTCGGCATCGACGCAGAACCTCCTGCATGGATAAATGCGACCAAGATTGCGAGCATCGCCGGCTCAGGAGTGTTGTGCCGATGCATTCGGCAGATGCCTTGGCTCGAGGTTTACAGGTTGGCAACATTATGGAGCATACCTGCCCTACCGCGTGCCCTGACTGGCATGACAGATCTACGGAGCTTGTGGCTACAGCACCAGTGTATCGACTCAGCTGGACATGTTGCCGATATGCTTGGCCCTGGCACGCTGGCTGAGTTTCTGCGGGGAGCAACCAGGCTTGAGGAATTAAATTTGATGAAGTGCGATGGAATCAATGATGAATTGTGGCATGCCTTGGGGAACATGGGAGCGCTGCGGCAGCTGCGATTGGATGTAAACCATTGGCCAGATACGGAGAGTCCCCCCCTCACCGTCCCCCCAACCATCAACTGCCTGGCATCCATCGCTGCACGGCTGAGTTGCCTAGAGGACTTGACGTTGGCCAAGTTCGACATGTCATCAGGACCAGGACCACATCTGCTGGCAGAAAGCCTCATGCATTTGAAGGCGTTACGAAGCCTGTCGTTCATGGGGAACGTCTTTCCGGTGCCTCAAGTGGTGTCAATCTTGGTGGCATTGACGGGACTCACCTGCCTGAGCTTGAACTACTGTGAAGACGGGGACGCGCCTTCCTTGGCAGCTTGCTTATTACACCTCACAGACCTACACAGCCTGTCATTTAAGATCTGCAACTTCGGCGACGTAGGCCTGCTCATCCTGGCGGCAAGCTTGTGCCACTTGAAGGCGTTGAAGTTCCTGACCATGCATGCTAATGGTCCAATCAGCGAGCCCATGGGGGCTATGTTCGATCTGTTTATGCAGCAGTGCAACAAGGGCATGGTGGAGGTTTCTTGGGTCCACTCCGCAGAGATGGATGAGGAGGAGGAGGATGGGTGAGAGGAGGAGCTGTTAGAGAGGTTGGAGGTGGAGGGGTGGAAGGAGCTAGAGGAGCCCCAGGTGAATGGGGATTCCTCCTATTTCACCGGTCCTGCTTTCCGAACCATTTATATAATTGTATTGTACCGTATACATCATAACAGTGGAGCCCATTTATTTAATTATCTTACAACTGACTTAATTGGGTCCTGGTTGCATTGGGGACGGTATGGAGTTTTTTCGCACCTAGGTTTTCTATGCGAGTGCCTCTTCAGGGTTCAAGAATGTTGTGATGCTTTGTTGAGGTTACGCCCCACGTGGGCCACGTTGAGTCTGATTGTCTCCCATGACTTTGAGTGATGTTAAAGTGTTTTCCCTGACACAAATAGACTAAAGCCATGTTGAAGCTATCATTTGTTTTCCGACAGTCCTAACCCTTTTGTGGTGTCACTACGTATGGACTGGGGCAGCTAACCCTGGCCATGTGCCATGTATGGTGAGTAGAAATGGCAAAACAGAATGCTCAGTTTGTTTCATTTACTTGATGTGTGCTTTCAGGAGTGGCTGATTGGCCCTCTTTTTCGTAGGCTATGTTTGGTACATGCCTGATGTACGGGTGTTTGGGGTCTCAGGTTAAAGGTAGTTCATGGTTATTATTTCGTCAATTGTCATCCCTCCTTTTGTGTTACCATCAACATCCGGTCAAGCCCTAAGGCATATGCTTGGGAGGTGGTGCTGGGTTATGATAAGTTGTTTGTGCGGATGTTTGAGCAAGTACAACAATCAATGTGGGCCATCCCTTGCACGCATTAAAGTCACAATATTGTAATACCGGTATCGGTAATTAATCACTACGGTAGTGTTGTCACTTCCGATGATAATGGGGCATCATTCAGGCATGCATTCGCATCGCCGCATGAAACTTGGCAGACTAGTACAAAACTACAAATCAAGGGTACAACCACCTTGACATCAACATAACAGTCAAATGACATAACACCTCTGGGCCTTGCTCAAGAAGGCTCGGCCGCGTGGGCGCCCAACTGTCCCGTTGGAAGAAAATAAACCTAAGGTAAGAGGGAAAGAAGGAGAGAACACAAAGGAGCTAAAGAAGTTCCCACCAAAAAGGGTAAAGGCAGCCCGAAGTATCCGTCCTTGCCCCTCTGAAGCCTATTCTCCAAAAAGGCAAAGAAAAGCGACAAAACTAGGCCTCAACAACGCGTACGACGTCCGCAACAAAATTCAGAGCCTCCCATTCAAGCCTGCCCCGGTACAACCGTACAACTGTTGGAAATGTGTGGCGCCCTCCAGGGGGCCAGCCCAACCTCTCTCCCTAAGCCTCTCCTTCACGCTACGGCACTGGAAGCTGGGATGCAGTGCATCTTGTACATGCTCGCCATCTCCCCTTGCCCAACACCGTTGGCATCACCGTCCGTCACGCTGCTGACCACTGCGCGTCCTGGAGTGTCAGCCGTGCTGACGGCGCCAAGCCGCAGCCTTAAGTTCGTGCGCACGCAAGCACACTCCTTTCGACTGGTGCGGCCCCTGGCCTGCGCCAGTAAAGCGCCCGTCATAGACTGAATTAAACCAGGTGCGGTAGGCCGCCGTAGACCTGTGTTCAGTGGCAGGATCTATGGCGTCCCCTCTGCCAGCTGCATCCAACTGCGCCCGCTCGTATGCTGCGCTAGCACCTCTGGGAACGCAGCCGAGCTTTGAGCGGGCCCATAGATGTAACGTTTTTGAACTCTGGGACAGGTAGCGGCAGCAGGTCAGTCGCTGTCTGACGCAGTTTGGGGACGGCTGATCCCATCTCGAGCTCCTCCAAAGCACCTAGCATTTCCCTGAACCAATTGCGCCCTCCTGTGCCCTGTCTGACAGCGGGCTCTATGTCGGCCGCCATGGCTGCGGCCATGAGTGGGCTGTCTTACCGTGCTGCTGGTGCAACCGCGGCGTAGTAGAAGCGAAGCACATGCTGCCACCAATCTCGTTGTAACGGCTGGATCTGCAGCTCCCTCATGACCCGCCAACTAGCAGCGGACGGAGGTAGCCCTGCAGCATGGCGCAGATGCTAGAGGAATGAAGCTGGACAGCATCTTGCTCTTGAGGCAATGCCGCGGCCTGAGGTGATCGGTGGCCAACACCACATCACCGTAGTTGGTCGCAGGCTCTGCATAGATAGACGCCAACCGGATGCGTGTATCCAGATGATGCATGAGGCGCACCCTGGCGGCCATGCGGCGGGCGCGCTGTAACGTGGCAGCGAAAGGCCCGTCTCTTCCTTGCATGGCCTCCCTCAATCCTCATGCTGCCGCTCTGGTGCTGGATGATGCCCAAGAATTTGAATTCTTGGACACGCTTCAGCGCTATCCTAGCGGGGCCGTACATGCAAGTATGGGCTGATTGCCGGCGCTGCGCTGCTAAGCGGCTGCCAAACTTCAATATCTCTGTCTTGCTGACGTTGACCTGGAACTGCTTGACTGCCGCATAATCATGCAAGGCATCTAGCATGTGCTGCAGCTACTGCAACCCTACCGGTCTGCTGGCTAGCAGGGAGAGATCATCAGCATATAAGAGGCACCTGAGTCTTTGCCCCGCCCCCAGCGCAATGCCCTCTGCCAGGCACTCGGCTGCGATCAACATAACACTATAACAGTATTGCTTGCACGAGTCTGGTTGCGCCTTACATCTGTCTTTGTGATATACAGAGTGTGTGGCAGGCCGAAGCATTTGAAGGACGTGCACTGCTGTACTCATATCATGATAACTTTTAATGTGAAAGTGTTCTTGTATTACACTCGTACTATCGTAACTTACGAAAAGCTGTAGTACGGTACTTCAGCTAGGGTTTAGGGATTCGGGTTTACTGGCAAACCGTATAGTATGGGGCCAAAAGCGCGACTCGTACTGCCAGGGTTTGCATACCGCAAGAGGATTATTTTCGTGCCATGATCTAAATCTTACACCTGCAGAGACTTTGCAAGAGGTTGCTTCTATCTCGGCCAATTATGGGACTTGAAGGCTTGCAGTTAGGCTGTCCAAGGAGCAAAGCAGGTTGCTCCCGTCCCCAAATAGAAAGCCATCCTCCCGCCCCCATACGCCTGGCCGTTGGCACCAGGGTTGGCACATCGTGAGGGGTCGGAAATCAAAAAGGGGGAACCCTAGGTACCGAACCTATATATATCTACAATCGTATACATGCCCGGCCGTAACAACAAATATAAATATACTAAGGCACTCGGGAGGTCCAGCCAGGTAACCCTTTCATATTTCAATATCCATCAATTCATCAATGACGTTCCACGTCTGGGCCCTACTGAAAAAGCTCGGCCGCGTGGGCGCCTAACTAATAAGTTGGGAGGAAAGATGGAAACAAACGCAAGGGGGCAGGACAAAAGAAAAGAGGAAAAAGTGGGAAATAAAGTGAAGGGATAAAACAAAAAGCTGGAAAATAGATACAAAGGAAGTTCCAACCTCTAAAAACGTCTATGCCTATACGACATCTACCACGCCTTTTACAAAGGCCAGGGCATCCCACCCAAGCCTGCCCGGTACACCTCGAGGGGGGGGCAGAAGAAAAACAATAGGGACCTCATCCCCCCTAATTCTTGAAAACTCATCCGTTTGACATGGGAGTTGCACCTAAGGACTTTTGGGAGGGTATCTCGGCTTCAAGAGTAAAATCAAACGTTTTTTTTAGGGCCTTGGACCCCCCCTCCTAGTTTGACATGCGTTGACCGAGTACTTAATGTTGACCGTTGACCATGCATGGGGGGTCGTTGGAAAAATCCTCATTGTTTGGCTCTCTGCACCTTAGTCACCGTTGGGCCAAAAAGCAATTTAAGACCAGATATGGAAAGCTCTCGTCAAGCTCCATACTTTTCGAGAATGGGGTGTTTTAAGTTGTTTTTTGCCCCCTCCTCGGTGTTATGTCGCAAGCTGATGCACAATCGGCCGGTTGCTCAGCCTCAGGGCATGGGCTTGCTTAGGCTGGTGCAGTGGTGCCCTGCCAAACGCTGTAAAGGCAGCTGCATCACATGCTGCCCTGCGGAGCTATCCCACTTCTTGTTTTTTTCTGTCTTGGCAATCTCAGTTGAAGACCACATGCGGCTCGCCTTGAGCATCGCAAGTTTGCATGACCATGCATGCCTCAGGGCACTCGTTTGCACATGTTGCCAGCAGCTAAAGATCTATTTGATATCCTCCTTATAGACAGCTGTAGTGCTGTACCTATCCCGAAGCCCTTCAGCAATTTGTTTCTCTTGGCCTCTGATTGAGGACTGCACTGTTTGACAGCTTTGGCCACCATGCTGCTCGCCTGCTCCTGCTGTTCCCGCTGTATACGCTGGCCCTGCTGCCTCCCCTGCCGTCTCGTCTATCCAGGTGCAGTCCGGATTGCTGCGAATCTGGGTGACAATAGCGACTTCTCAGGCTAAGATCGCTGACCCTGATATGACCTTCGACATAATCACGTTTAGAGAACACGAATTTGTGATGTACGGTACTAGATTGTGTTGTGAGACATTGTGAGACTGTGCGGTTTGTTTTCATTCCTCGCAAGGTTTATATCTGGCTCTCTTACTATACCGGTATATAGCACAGGCACAGGGCTCAGGGGAAATTTGCACTGGTAGACAACTCGACTTCGCGGACAGACCCCTCAAGCCTGATTTCCACAGGAACAAGCATTCGATAGAAACAAGACGAATTCGAAAGTTCTGATTGAGGTGCTGCCAGGGTCAGGTGAGCAGGGGCTGGTGGGCTTCGGCAAAAATTGAGATAAGCCCAAGGCGATTACCGGTATGTGTATCTCCGAGTGACTCAAATAATCCGAAGCTCACCTCCTGGTCCTCGTAGCGTGGATTTAACTATTGCCGACTGCGAACAGCACTGTTTTCTTTTTATAATCTTGATCTGCTGTATGGATGCGGAAATGACACAAGATTGCACTCCAAAATCCTTGTTCCTCCCCCCAACCCATCCCCCCATACCGACTACACAGGTCACCACAGAGGACACTGATTATCCTCGTGATTAGCTTCCAGCAATATTGATAGGCGGTAAGTACATGCGCATCATAGCTGCGCAGCATGCATAGCTGAATGCAGACTGTGCAATGTTCGCCAGGGCCACCTAACACGTTTCTTCATCTTTCTTTCACTGCCTGGCCCTTTTGTATAGATCATTTGATGGATGCTGAGTGGTGCGAAAGCACTTTGACGCTCCTGCCCCTTCAGCCTTTAGACTGAATCTCATTGTATAGACAGCCCCAGGAGTCCTAGAGCATGGGCTCCTCCATGTGCATGCGGTCCTTAAAGAATGTTCCTCTATCCTAGTGACATCAACGAGTGACCTCCATGAGCATGAGCTCGTCTCTGAACTCTCCATTGTTTTATCGCGATGAGCAGGCAATGAGCGGCAGCGGCCCACGCGTGCATGGGAGCGCCTCCGAGGGGGGCATAGGTAGACAGGTCACTAATGTCAGCATACTGGACTTCCCGTCGCTACCTTTGCCATACATCATGGCCCTCTTGGAGGACAAGACGTGCTTGATGAACGCAGCCCTGAGCTGCAAGGCGTTTCTGCAGGCTGTGTTGTTGGTTGGCGATGTCAAGCTGTCATGCATGGACTTCAACCTGGGCAGAAGGCTCCCCCGCTTCCTGTGGGAGCACAATTCGAGGGGGTTGAACCTCGCGTTACATGGCGACCTGGAGCGGCCCCTAAATCCGTCGAAATCGTGCTACCCCTTGCCCTCGATATCACCAAGTGTGGCGTTGAGAAGGTGGTCATCACCGGCCAGTGCATGCAGCTGGGGGCTGTGGGACAGCTGCTGGGCTCCCTCCCGAAGCTGACAACACTGGCCGTTCTTGGATGTGCCACCGATCTGCGATGCTGGGACCCCCGCAGCCTCTGCTGTGCAACAGCCCTCAGGAATCTGATGCTGGACTCATTAACCTTTGAGGTGCAAATGCTCCAAAGCCTCGAGGCTGCGTTGCCGAAGATCAAGACGCTGAGGAGGGTGATGTTACAATTCCATGAATATGTGGACTTCCATGAGCGGCACGGCAACGTTTCAGTAACTCCTGCATGGATGGATGCAACCAAGATTGCAAGCGTCGCCGGCTCAGAAGTGTTGTGCCGATGCGTTCGGCAGATGCCTCGGCTTGAAGATTTCCAACTGGGAACCTTATGGAGCATACCAGCCCTGCCGCATGCCCTGACTGGCATGACAGCTCTACGGAGCTTGTCGATTCTGCACCAGTTAATGGACGAGGCTGGACCTGTCGCCGATGTGCTTGGCCCTGGCACGCTGGCTGAGTTTCTGCGGGGAGCAACCAGGCTTGAGGCCTTGCATTTGATGAAGTGCAATGGAATCAACGATGAATTGTGGCATACCCTGGGGAACATGGGAGCACTGCGGGAGCTTATCCTGGATGTGACCCATTGGCCAGATACGATGCGTCCTCCACCCACTTTCCCCCCTGGCACCACTAACTACCTGACAGCCAGTGTAGCCCAGCTAAGTTGCCTGGAGGTCTTGACTTTGGTGAAAACTACCATGTCATCAGGACCAGGACCATATCTACTAGCCGAAAGTGTCATGCAGGTTAAGGGGTTACGCAGCCTGAATCTCGTTGGGGACTTCTTTCCAGTGCCTCAGGTGGTGTCGATCTTGGCGGAATTGACGGGACTCACCTGCCTGGGCTTGAGCCACTGTGAGGACAGGGACGCGCCTTCCTTGGCGGACTGCCTACTGCACCTCACAGGCCTAATCAACCTTTCGTTTGAGACCTGCAACTTTGGCGACGTAGGCCTGCTCTCCTTGGCGGCCACCTTGTGCCGCATGAAGGCGTTGAAGTCCCTGTCCATGCATGCGAATGGTCCAATCAGCGAGCACACGGGGGCCATGTTCGATCTGTTTATGCAGCAGGGCAACCAGGTGGAGGTTTCTTGGATCCGCTCGGCAGAGATGGCAGAGGGGTGGGAAGAGGAGGGGTGGGAAGGGGAGGGGTGGCAGGAGGGTGGATGGGAAGAGCAGGGGTGGCAAGGGGGTGGTTGGGAAGAGGAGGGGTGGCAGGGGGAGGAGGGTCATGGGTGGCAGGGGGAGGGGTGGCAGGGGGGTGGATTGGAAGAGCATGGGTGGCAGGGTGGTGGCTGGGAAGAGGAAGGGATGCTGGAGGGTGGGTGGGAAGAGGAAAATTGGGAGGGGCCCCAGTGAAAGGGATTCCTCCTATTTCTCCGGCCCTACTTGCCAAACCATATATCATTTAATTGTTTATACGTCATAAGTCATAACATACGTCATAACGGTGGGGCCCATTTATTTAATTATTTCAGACCTGACTTAGTCGACTTACTTGGGTCCTGATGGTTGACTAAAATTGGGTCATGGTTGCGTTGGGAACAAGTTGGAGGTTTTCAAACCCAGGTTTTGATTACAAATGCCTTTTCAGGGTTCAAGAATGTTGAGGTGTTTCGTTGAGGTTGCCATCAACACGAGCCACATCAGATTGTCGTCTATGACTTCGATGTGGTGTTTTCCATAACTCAGGTGGACTAAAGCCAAGCCACTTTGAAGTTTCATTTGTTTTCTGATAGTTGGACCTGACTCAAACCCGTTCCTGATGTCACTTCGAGTGGGCTTGGGCAGCTAACCTGGTCATGTGCGGTGCATGGTGGGCAGAAATGAAAAATACGGTACGCTCAGTTTGTTTAATATAGTTGATGTGCTATCAGTACTGGCCGATTTGCCCGCTTCTTCGTAGGTCATGATTGGTACTTGATGGACGGGTGTTTTGGGTCTCGGAGGGATAACAATTGTCAAAATTAATGACCTTGAACTACCCAAATTCTACCGGAAATGTGTTGCCAACAACATCCGGTCAAGTCCTAAAGCAAGTGCTTGGGACGAGGGGTTGGGCCTGGATGAGTTGTGTGGATATTTGAACGAAGTAAGTATGGGTATGGTGGGCCATGCCTTGTCTTTTTACACTACCATAGACGTTCTTTGCCTTCGCATGGGGCATGTAATTAGACTTTTGTTTGAACCGCAGGGCCAAAAAGTATTTGATTTTTAGCCGGAGGGGCCATCAATATGGACGCGTAGAGCATGACGATAATAATACCGGTACCGTTGTGGGAAAGTGTGGGTAATTTGTACGGTATCGGTAATCACATGCGAAAATTACAGATTTTAATCATTAAGTTCAGACGCGCGACCCTTCAAAGAGTAATTGTTAATTTGTTGGCTGAAATACAGATGGATTTAAGTGGGCTACAAAAAAATGAGCATCCATCTTAATCTCATGGAAGAGGGATTGGCGCAAGAGCGGCTTATGATGCTATATGGCCATGATGTGGAGTCTTCCGCGAGGGGTCAAAATACCGTAGCCGTTGGTTAGGTTTTGGTTTAATTTCAAGCTTGGATTATGATCAGGGGATTATGATGTGCTGTATTGGGCTCTGAAGTAGATTGCCGGTTTGCCAATGACATAACACCTGTGGGCCCTGCTCAGAAAGGCTCGGCCGCGTGAGCGACCAAATAATGCCGGTATGTATCTCACCATCTGTATCATGAGGAATCAGAGGCTCCAGTTGTTAAGCGTTTGATCCCGGTTAGATTTCACTGGAACCCTGTGTGTAGCTTTTTGTTTACGTGTCAAGTTTTTTTTTGTGGTTTACGAGTTGTGGCTCCTGATGATAGATCGTTCTCTTGCTAGATATCTGGGGGGGGAAAGCCTACCGGTCAATGACATTACACCTCTGGGCCCTGCTCAAAAAGGCTCGGCCGCGTGGGCGCCCAACAAAGCCTACCGGTATTGAGAGCTTTGCAGATAAAGAAATGGCGGCAGAGACTGTCTAAGCAAGGACAGGTGTCAGGGGGCAGTTGCGGGAGCGGGGGTGGGCAGGTCCTCCGGACGCTGCCACTAACTTCCACCAGCTGTACCAGGCTGAGCAGGGGTGGGATGCACTTGCTTTCGTGGACTGTGCTGTGGGCATGTTGAGGGTTAGTCTTTAGAGATTTTGATGCGCTGGTGTCGTTGCCTTTCCGGCCTTCCCTTTTGCCCCCTATTTAGTGTCCTCCCCTTCTGATCAGTGGGGCGCCCTCGCGGCCAAGCAGGGGTGGTTTACGCTTGCTTTTGTGGACTGTTTTTGAGAGGCTTTGTTGAGGGCTAGTCTCAAGTGGAACTCAGGTGTCGGACTTGGTCCTCTTTGCCTTCCCGGCCTTTCCTTTTGTTCCTCCCCCCCCACCTCTTCCTCTATGTTTCTTATTATCTCCCTTCTGAACAGTTGGGTACCCACGCGGCCGAGCTTTGAGCGGGCCCAGAGGTGTAACGTTATTGACAGGTGCAACGTTTTCGAAAGATTTGGAAGGTTCAGACAAGGCGATTCCCGAGCCTTGGCCCATCATGCAATTTTCAGGAGCGGAGGCAAACCTTGTATTCTTGTCCAGAAAAGATCAAGACGGGGAAAGCTTGAAGGCAATCCCGAGCAATCCACTTTATTAAGGATGAATACATCGTTGTCTTTCCAGCTGCAATGTACCCTATAAACATCAAGATTGTCGCCGAAACACACACCAGACTTAAGGCCCATTATGAGGCAGGAAGCTAGTAAGGTGTATCATGCGAGTACGGGATCAGTAATCTCAGAAGTAGAGAAAGAGATGACATAGACCTCAACCACCACATGCATTCCCTCACAACCTTTATCACATCTCACTCATCCACCTCATAAAAATATATCAGACCTGCCGATCTCAATGGCGTCAGAAAGTACTGAAGGGCGAACGCATCTCAATGAGGAGGAGGACCACTAGTTCCATGCGCAACCTCAGAACTTACATGCTAGTTCAGAACATAGAGCCTCCCTGCTGCTTCTCTTTCTCGTACGTCTCGAAGTACTGGTAAATGATAGTCACAGCCAGCAGGATCCCGGTGCCAGATCCAATGGCGCCCATGAAGTCTGCCACAATGGTCAGGGCACCAATGCACATGCCTCCGAAGGCCGCAGCAATTGGGATGTACCTGCGTGGATGGAACACGGATTTTAAATTGGAACATGCTGCCGGTTTTGAAATGGATGCTGCTTAAATTAGCATTTGGGTCTAGTAAGGTCCTGCGCCATGCACATGCCTCTGAATGCTGCTGCACCTCATCTCTTTTCATGTCAACAGTTTCAATCAACAGCTTAGGTCAAAATTTGGCCCGTTGAGCAGCATTCAAAGTGCTTCATACACTGGAGAAGGCAAATCTAATCTACGGTACAGCTATATCACAGCTTACGGCCGTGGGGGCCTGGTGCAGCAAGCCCCTCTGATTAAGCCGCCAGCTGTAGATTGTCCCCATCTGCCCATTGGTGGCCACCAGACAGCCCCATCAAGCAGCCTGGCACAAACTAAAAAAAAAAAACTGACCTGTTGAGCTCCTTTTTCAGAGATGCCTGGGTGTCGCGGTGACCCTGAATGAACATCTGCTGCTCCTTGAGCTGCTTGGCAACATCGTTGGCCGACGTGCCAGAGACCTCAATCCAGGTCTTGGAGAAGAGCGCGCAGGCCGACAGCATGAAGACGATGTAGAAGATGGCGTGCAGCGGGTTGGCCGCAACCTCTGTAAGGCTGTGGGGGGGAGAGATGTAGTAGACCAGGCCGCCGACAGGCATCATGTTGCCGCCCTGACCATCAATGGCCTGCCACCTGCCAAGCAGCTGCACTATGAAGTTGCCGCCGTACCGCTTGAACAGTAGCTGTGAGATGAAGTACAGGTTGGACACCAGGGCAGACTGCAGGATGATGGGCATGTTGGAGGTGTAGAAGAGCTTGATGGGGTATGTGTTCTGCTGGCCACGGGAGCGCTTGCTGCGGACTGGCAGGTCGACGCGGAAGCCCTGGAAGTAGATGACCACGAGGAAGATGACGACGGTGGCCATCAGGCTGGTGACGTTGGGCATGTTCGTGCGGTAGAAGGCTTCCTTCAGGGCGCGCACCTTATCAGACCGGGTGATGAGGAGGTGGGCAAGGGCAATGAGGGCGCCCTCAAATTCTGCGCCTCTGGCAGAGGTGACAGTGTAGGGGCTGAAGGCCTTCCAGATGATGCTCTCGCAGATATTGGTGGCGATGAAGAGCGAAATGCCGGATCCCAGGCCGTAGCCTTTCTGGAGCAGCTCGTCGAGGCAGATGACGATGATGCCGGCAAAGATGAGCTGCATGATGATGAGCACCGCGTTGATGGTGCCGATGTCCTTGACGTCGCCATACATGCCGGAGACGACGTAGGCAACTGCCTCGCCGATGGTGATGAGCACCCCCAAGAGCTTCTGAGCGCCACTCAGGAGTTCTCGATCTGCCTTGACGCTGTTGTCAATGTCGATGATCTTCGAGCCAGCCAACAGCTGCACGATGAGACCAGAGGTGACGATGGGGCTGATACCGAGCTCCATGCAGGTGCCGCGATTGGACGCCATGATGACGCGGGCCCAGTAAAAGGGGTCCGAGCCAGAGCTGGTCTGGATGCCATAGAGGGGCAGCTGGGAGCAGACCAAAAAGATGAACAGCGTCACAGCCGTGTAAAGGAACTTCTCCTTGAAGGAAACGCGGCGTTCAGCCTACAAATACATAGAAAATATTAGCACAAGGGGAGTGTCAAGGCAAAAGCAGAATCTTGGTCAGTTCACGTACCTGAGTCACATCTGGTAGCACAGACAGAAATGGCCTGACGAGGTTTAGCGGACGGAAACCCATGCCTAAGTAAACAAGGGAAGGATGCCTTCAGGCCGCTCAGAGCAGAAGCGGTTTGAGTCAGATGTCAGATCGGTGCATAAGCTTACTGGCTTTAGAGACACAGCGACTGGTCAATGATATTACTTTGTTATATATAACTACACGTCCGACCAATGAGATCGGAATAGCTGTTTTCTGAACTTGGTGTCCCTCTGCCCGCCATTTGTGTCGCCCAAATAGGTCAGGGTCGGTTGTTCATACTTTCGTGGGCGCGGTGGTGCCAGTGCGGTTGGCTCAATGCTGGTTCTAGATTAGTACGTGTCCCACGCCGTGGGTGTCCAAGTGATCAGTGCTGCAGCTGTTCCAGGCATATCGGCCCCACAATCAGTGTGATTAGCACATTCACACTATCCCATGCAGACGGTGGGAGCAAGATCTTGCTTGCTCCTCATCTCTGGAGAGGTTCGTGAGAAGTCCAGCTGCCATTGAAACATTCACATGATTCTGGATAGTATTTACTGGCATGCTAATGTAAGCTGTAGGCAATGCTATTGCAGTTTGGGGCCTTGAACAAATGAGGTAGAGCCTCCACCCCCCTGCCTCCAACTGTCCGTGAGTCCTGCATCCAGACAGGAACTGCGGCCACCCGCCTTTCACGGTGGTCTTACTACGGTGGACTAATGCAGCAATGTCACGCCTGTTTGCGATGTTTTTCTTCACAGCGGTGACAAACTGACAATGACCACACACTTCCTGCATTCAAGGCCATGACCATTGACCATGGCATGGATTCAAGTCCATCTCCATCTCCTCGTCCATATCCATATCCTAGATTATGGGCTGTGTCCATCTCCTGGATCCAGAGCTATGTCCAAATTTCCACATTCTGAATTTGAAGCAACATCGGCCAATAACTGGGTCCAAAGTTTGGACCACCTGCCCAGAATGGTGAACGCTTCATCCAGTGATGCTCAATCTGTCAATCACCACTGCTTTTGTCTGCACTCGTTATCACTTATCACTGTCAGCAATTTGGCATACTTCTCGAGGGCTCCTAAGCTGAGGACAGCTGCAGGAGCCTGCTTTGTCACACTATCGTGTGGATCTGAACCCTATGGGGTTTTTGGCCTCTCCTTAGTCACGAGAGGTACTGGCACAAGTTTTTATTTTAAATCAGGGCCCAGAGGTGTAACATCATTGATACGTAAACTCTTGTGCAACAATGTGTAGCTTGTTGGGATTGTCCCCCCACACAAATTAATCATGGCACTAAAAAGGTTGGCTTCATGACCCCACCCCAGTGCGCCCTTTTAGTTCGCCTTGCCCTGTGGCGCAGTGTCAAGGTAAGTGTGGGTTTTTCTATCCAAAGCTCCTTGCTAAGGCCTCAACAAAATATGACTGTCATTGTCCCTTTGCAGGGTATAGATGCTGCACGAGTGATGATAATTGGCTGAATATCCCAACACAACGCCGGCCATCACCCCTTTTATCGCCCCCTCCATCTGACCAGGAGCAGAGCGTCATCTTCATATTACCTCTTTCTTCAGAAGGGGATTGTCACACATTTGACCACGCTTGAGTCATGAGACTAATGACACACCCTCAGCCTCGTGCATGATGCCAATTCTACTGGGCATCTACTGGCATGATCTTCTTCACGCTCATGTGTGAGGATGCCAAGTGTTTCTGCTCTTCTCACTCGTAAACTACTACAGCGAGACTGGTGGACCCATATCATCCGCTTCTACAATGCAGCCCTCTCATGTCAACACAGCAATACAGCAATACAGCAATGCAGCAATACAGCAATACAGCAATGCAGCAACACAGCAATACAGCAATGCAGCAAAACAGCAATACAGCAATGCAGCAACACAGCAATACAGCAATGCAGCAACACAGCAATACAGCCCTCTCATGGCTCAAGCCATGGCAGCAGATATGCAGCTTGCAGTCAGCCAGGGCACTGGCGGCCGCACCTGGTGCTCTGATCTGCTGGGTGCATTAGAGGAGCTGGAGCGGGGGACAGCCACCCCCACCTTGCGCGAGGCAGCAGCAGCCCTACAGCACCTACCCGTCACAGAGGTGTTGGCACTCCTTGACGCAGCCCACGAGCAAACACGGCTGGACGCAAGCGGCGGTGGGGACCCCAGGGACCCTACCACCGAGCACTGATATGCGGCGACCTACCGCGCCTGGTTCCAGACCGCGGCGGGTGCTGTGCTGGCGCAAGCCAAGAGCCGCACTAGCCAGAGGGTGTGTGCTTGTGTGCGCAAAAATTTGCGACTGCGGCTCGGTGCGATCAGCACGGCTGATACTAGAGGACGGCGCAACGGTAAGCGGCGAGAGGAGCGCTGCTGCCAGCGGTGTTGGGCACGGGGGGATAGCGAGGAGGTGGAGGATGCGCTACATGTGTGCTTCCAGTGCCCTAGTGTCAAGGAGCAGTTACGGGAGCGGGGGTGGGCAGGTCCTCCGGGCGCTACCACTAACTTCCACCAGCTGCACCAGGCTGAGCAAGGGTGGGATGCACTTGCTTTTGTGGACTGTGCAGTGGGCATTGTTGAGGGTTAGTCTCTAGGGATTCTGAGGCGCCGGTGTCGTTTGCCTTTCCGGCCTTCTCTTTTGGTCATTTTTTTTGTTGTTGTTGCTCTTTGCCCCCTTTTTAGTTTCTTCTCTTCTCCCTTCTGATCAGTGGGTCGCCCTCTCAGCCAAGCAGGGGTGGTTTACGCTTGCTTTTGTGGATTTTTTAGGGGGAGAGGCTTTGTTGAGGGCTACTCTCTAGTGGAACTCAGGTGTCGGACATGGTCTTCTTTGCCTTCTCGGCCTCTCCTTTTGTTCCCCCCCTCTTCCTTGTAGTTCTTCTTTTCTCCCTTCTGAACAGTTGGGTACCCACGCGGCCGAGCTGTGAGCGGGCCCAGAGGTGTAACGTTATTGACTCGTAAACCAGGGAACCCCATTATGGTCATGCACTTCTGCATTCTCAGGCTCTAGCGCCATGGCATAAAATGCGGTGATGCATGGATCCAATCATGTACCAATGCCGGGTAAATACCGTATTGACGCTTTTCGACTGTTTCTTCCTCTACCGTATCCCTTTTTTTCTTACAGCCAGATAGGAGACCAAGCCGCCAATCCTTCTGAGCGAGGCCTAGAGGTGCAACGTCAGCAATATTTAATCTTCTACAGTATGAAATGCAACAATGTGTAAAGCTTCTATTGCACCAGCGGGCCAGAGGTTCCTTAGTTGATACCACAAAAATCGAATACACTGCTAGCCAGTGGCACTGAGGCTATTCATGAGACCGAGCGCTTGTTGCATGTAGATGCCACTTGTGCGCAGGACCGATAACACCCCCTCAAAAGGTATCCAGTTCAGTACGCCATGCACGCCAGTTGAAGGCCTTGCCACCTGGATCTGGAATCCAAGGCAAGGATGCCAGCTAAACATACCGCATTTTCTACTCCTTGAAGCGTGCCTTCAAGAACTCAAGGACGTCCTTCAGCTCTGCGGGACAAGCCTGCAACACACAAATCCAATGTTGCTTTTAGCGCACTGTAGTTAAATCTGAGCTGCAGCACATAACCCAGTATTGTTGTGTGCGCACTTCAGCTATATTTACGCCGCAGCACATACATCAAGTGTTGCTTGTAGTGCACCTCAGTACATTTGGGAAGCAGCACATATATCCAGTTTTGCTTTTAGCGCACTTCAGTTTGTTTGAGCTGCAGCACATAAATGTCAATGTTGCTTCTAGCGCACGTCAGCTAAATTTGAGCTGCAGCACGTAAATGCAGTGTTGCTTTCAGTGATCGCAAAGAACATTTGAGCTGCAACAAATGCATGTCTGCGTTGCTTTAGCGCGCTTCAGCTACATTTAAGCAGCAGCACATAAATGACCTGCGAAAGTAATAGTGCACGTCTGCTAGATTTCAGCTGCAGCAAAGAAATACCAGTATTCCTGTTCTTGCACCTCAGTTACATTTGAGCTGCACTGCATCAACGACACTGCTGCTTTCAGTGTACTTCAGGCACACTTCAGTCCAAGTCCTGGCTTGCCACTGAGGGGTCCTTACAGCTGCATACGCCTTTTCGCCTGGGTGGCCGGCCACCGGCCGGTCGCGGTTTGGTTCCAGCTTGCCCGGTTTGTTCCCAACTTGCCCCCAAAGGTGGTCTGCTTGAACTAAGAAGTAATGCTTGCTTGACTTCCATAATTATATTGGCACAGCTGCCCATCAGTTAAAACAGTACTTCCATGGCAGGCATCTATGGACCATGGCCTAAAACCGACAACAATCACGCGTCACATCAAATCATGAAGAGTCCTTACTTTGTACGCGGCCGGAGGACAAGCATCTGATGGATTGGTTGTCCTGCCGTACAAAGCAAGGACACTATCATCTGCTTGCGGCTTAATGAATACACTTTGACAGTTAAGAGGCTCTCCCAACTCACCGAATGCCCCATGCCTCGGAATGTCTTGAATTCAGTGCTGACACCCAGCTTGCGTAGCTGCTCGGAGCTCTGCTGGCCAAACTGGTAGCCCACCTGTAGCACCAACACCCAATCAGAGAACCCAGACAATAAATACTGGTCGATTGACAACAGCAATTGAGGCTTCAGGACGTGGTTCCAGGCGTTTTGCAGGGCATGCAAACAGTCCAAAGGAGGCAAGGTAGCAAGACAGCAAGAACAGCAGACAGTCACAAGGCAACAAGGCAGCAAGAACAATACACGGCTCTTACCACATGGCAGTGGACCAAACACAGGCACTGCCACAAGACAGCATTTTATTTTCAAGCATAAACTGGTGTGCACTCTTTCAGTGCTCCCACAGGGTCCACGTCAGCCATACACGCTGATACACTCTTACCACAGGGTCGGAGTCTCCATGGCACATCAGCACAGGTGTGCCCTTGTTAGCCTCAGACACTGGGGCCTGATCTCTTAGAGGCAGATACGACGAAAGACCTGGGGAAACGCATGCAAGTGGGCGTTTAATCAACGTATGCGATGAGACACATCAACGCACCTGAAATGTTCAATTTTTCACTTTCGATCTCCAGGAGCCGAGGCAGCGGACAAAAGCTAATGATTTATAACACACACTTTATTCCTTGGGTTGCCTTGGGCTCCCATCAATGATATAAATCGTGCTTGCATTTCCGATTATAAACTTGCATCATGATCTGAGTAGTATCTGACAGACAGCAAAGCATTGAACACTCGTAGTCGGCAAGACTCGCCTGAGCTTCCTGTCAGGCACCAATGAGGGCAGCTGGCAACAGAACCCCCATCCTCGAATCACCAACTACCTTAGCAAGCTTGGCATTTCAATTCGGGGTCCATAAACAATTTACTATGAACCTCTGACTCACCAACCACTCCCGCGAGCTTGACATTTGAGCGCAGCATCATCAGAGCCATGGCACCTCCTTGGGAGAAGCCGGCCACCACAACGCGGCTGGAGGGGATGCCGGCGGCCCCTTCCGCAGCCACCAGCTCCTCTAGATACCTGGTATGAGCCATGCAAGGCAGGGCTTCTTTTCAAGCACGCAAAACTACATGATGGGGCTGCCTAAGGCGGCCACCACTGTGCCAATGGGTACTAAACCGTCAGGGACCTACAAACGGCAATCTGAGCACCAGGGCCTGCTACACCAGGCCTCCCACGACCATAGGCCATGATTGAGCTGAATTGCAGCAGAAGCACACAAAATGAGCACACCGGTTCATAGGCGACCGGAGCATGGCTGACTGCAGAATCACAGACAATTGTAAGGAGGGCAGCAGAATGACACATGCAATGTAGGTTCTGTCTGGGGAAACGTCCCCAGCCCATGACAATATTGTCACACCAGGTGATTGTTACAGAGCGAGAGTGCTGCTCAAACATTTTTTGAGTTTCCGTTTAGTTAAGGGTTGGCTTTCAAGACCCCAAAAGGATGTGGACATAATTGTAGATGCGCCAGTCGCCAACTGAATAAAACAGCATCAAATATTCAAAAGCCAAGGGTATGCGAGCATGGCACGCGACGCCATGTCACACAGGCCATGCAGCACCAGATTTGGCCGTGGGAAAAGCTCACCTTTGGCTTTCTTGGAGGCCATGTGCGTCCTCCCTCTGATTAATGTCCTCCAGGCTCGAAATATCGTACCAGCCCGGCATCCTCATCCCTCTATTCAATGTGATCGGTCTCTGCAGGGGCCCACGAGATTCAGATCAGGATTTAGATCACCATGTCAATCACGGTGTGCTTGCGCAGCATCGGTACGTCCATTATCCCACCTGAGGAGCGTTGGGGAAGATAAACTTCACGTTCTTCAGGTCTGACTGGAACTGATTGGCTATGTCCGACCAACCAGCCCCCGAGTCGCCTAGCCCATGGAGCATGATGACGGTACCGGTGTGCGCAGCCGATGGCTTTGAGATGATGGCCTTGGGGTACGAGAGCGATGAAGCCATGCTGCTGGCTTGTGCACACACTGGTTGTCGACGCAGAGCGTGAATTGGAGCCCTGGAACAAAATCTGCTTTGGATCGCAAGGTTCATGAGAACCGCAAAGAGCAAGCGCGACACAGGGTTCAAAATGTTGCAGTTGCTTCGATGCCTAGGTCGAGTATCATATATGATTAGGAGACGCTTAATTGATGTCGAATCAATATCTCCAAACACGCAGATGTTGTTTGCTACCAACCGCTGAGGACGTTTTCAGGCGTTTCGGCGGATCCAAGCCAAGGACCTCACGAGATAACGGTGGTCTCTCAACCTTGAAGCACTGTGTTGAAAATGGAAGCTAGCGAATATGGTCTGGATGCTCAAGAAGTGCGGCGCATGCGAGCGCTGAGGATGCATGCTCAAGTGAGGATTCATCCCAGGGACTCATCCCATTGTGGGCATTCAACTTCTAGCTCTTGAGAAGTGAAAGAGGTGTCCTTCAAATTAATCATTCGAAATTGGAAATTAATTATCATTTATTTTTACCTATGCTGCAGAGGAGATCTGACTGTCAAAGGACATTAAGTCTTCTGAGGGAATACAGGTGCGTGACAGAATGTGCGCCTACCGTAATGCGGGAGTGAAGATTGTACATAGTCCACCATCTGCCATACACTGCATTGTATAGTTCAGGGTGATTCAGCTACTTCACGGTCTGTATCAGGGCGGGTCTGGTACTCTGGTGCAGCTAGCCCTGCTAATTGTCAAGGCTTAGTCCCATTCGACCCAGTTGTGGTGGCCCATCATTAGCTCCTGTAAAATTATCGGCTAATCTATCAAATTAGTTAGCGGCATGTGTACAATGCCACCACAACGGGATTCAAATATGGCATTAAGACGCATACAGTAGCAGTAACAGTATCCAAGCACTGAACACTAGGCCGTGTGGCGCCAACGGCAGGCATGCGCAAGAGGAGATCAAGCAGCTTCGCAACTGCGGCAGGGCTGCTGTCCTTGAGCTTCAGGCCAAAGAAGTCAACCAGCAACGTTATCACAACATGGCTCAAGCTGCTGGCCCTGCCGGTGCCCGTCCCTCCGCAACGTCTCAGACGGAAGGCACCGGCACCGGCCTTGGAGCTGCTCCGTCGCCCGAGGGGTCGGCTGAAGACACAAGCATTGCACACGCTCAGGCTCGAGAGTCGGAGGCGACTGCGTTCGCTTGCGCGCTTGCTCCGACCGAGGCTTCGCTGGCAAGATCGTCAGAGGAAAAATTACAGCAATTCCTGGTGCTGTCAGGCACTACAACCGTACTACCAGCCAAGGGAACCACATGTTCAAGCACTACAATGCTTTCAGGCACAACATCCTTCCCGCATGAAGGCGACCCCCATTGCCTTACTGATGATGTGGAGGTACTCATGGCGGCCGGCCTGGCCGCACCTGACATGGATGCCACTGGCAGCAATGCTGCCCAGACCAACCCGTCTACTCAATTCTCCAATGCGGATCCTACCGTTGTGCCAAACATGGACAGCAGTCACAGGCTCCTGGTAAGCTTGGCCTGCACACGCCTGAATGCGTGGGAGGTGCGGCGCATGCTTGCAGCCAGAGACTGCAGCAGCATCAGCGGGCTGCTGGAAAGGTGGCGCGTGGCGTTGAGGCTGCCAAGCGAATTCTTGCCACACCTGGCGCAGTGTCGCGATGCCCGCCTGCCAAACATGGGCTGTCGGGCCATCCCGGCGGCTCAGCAGGTAGCCGAAGGGGCATCCTTAGTGCATCGAGCCCGGCAGGACTTGCTGGGCAAACTGCACCCTGATAAGAACGCCTCGGAGGATTCCCGGTTGGCTGCCGAGGCCTTTGTATTCATGCAGGAGGCGGTCACAGGGCTGCTGGAGCATTTGGACGTCATGTCTACTTGAGACGATAGTCAGTAAGAACGTGATTTTATTTGTATTTTTAGAGCTGTACAACTCGTGCTGGGTGTGACCCAGAGGGTGCGACCAGGGTCACTGTATCACCACAGTATTGTAGGCATCTGTATTCCTGGAAGATTGGTTCATACTGCATACAGTACATGAAGCTAAGTGGTAGAAATCGTTGAGATTAAGTCGTTTCAGAGGCTGGGGCTTCCTTACTCCTAGTCCCCCCCCCCTCTTTCCCTGGTTTTCCTGACCAACTGCCCAGTATGTTTGTTTCTTTCCTTTTTGTTGAGGGCTAGGATCTGGACGGGCTGGGATTCTTCAGACTTCTATTACTTATATTATCTGGTGTGGTCAGCTTCTTTACTTCGTCACATAGCCTTGAGTCTATCTTTTCCTTTCCAGACAGTTGGCGCCCTGGCGGCCGAGCCTTTTTAAGCATGGCCCGGACCGCGGGAAGTGTCTTGTTGTTGACTGCATACATGAAGCTTCACTCCTTGTAATATGTAATGGCGCAGTGTTACAGCCAGTGCAGTGGTTCTCTGATCCTCGACAGGTACATGCTGAGGAAGAGTGGAAGTGTGGTGGTCACCACATGCACCAGCATCCATTTTGGATTTTCCAGAGCCTTGTTATTACATTCTTTTTTGCCCACAGTCGTGATGTTAATACAGTTCAGCGGAGCATTTAATGCATGGGACAGGTCACAGGTGCCCCTTATTCGCTACAAGCCCGAAATGAGCTAGGTAAGCATGCAAACTGCGGGAATCTGTGGCCACTGAAGGCGCCCAATGGTCCAAGACGGTAGGAATTAACAAGTTTTCTTTGCAGGACTTTCAAGAAACCCTTTTCAGTGGATGCGCTGGAACTGAAAGACCATGCTGCAGCCACGCAACACAGTATGCGATGGAATGATGCATGCCCGCTAGGTCGTGCTTAGCGCTCAGCCACGTGGGGCTGGTAGAGGAAGAGCAAGCTCAATTCTAGATACCACGCCAGCCAAGACCAATGTGCAGCCAAGCCACCCTTATATTTAAGGGTTCAGCATGTCAATGACATCACACCTCTGGGCCAAGTTCGGCCACGCTGGGGGGACAGCATGTGGGCAATGTTCAGTCATCAAAGGCCCTGGCGGATATATCCTGTCGTCTTTGACTGGATGTTGGAAAATACTTATGGGGAACATGTTAATAAGGTCTATTATAGCAGCGATCAAACTGTCTAGAACGGTGCATATCCGCTGGCCCTTGCTGAATGCTTAGCCACGTGGGGCTGATAGGGAATGACTAGGCTCAATTCCAGCTACCATGCACAGCCTGGGCCATGGCAGCCATCCTGATACGTGAAGGGGTAGGGACATGGAACCCGGCGCTCTAGTCGGGGGAGAGAGACGATTGTGTGGCGGATTCGATCCCTCAACCTCTGGGTATGGATGCCACCAGCTTAAAAAGTTGAGGCTGTAAGAAACTGTCGGGCCCACGCCACAGGGACCCCGCTTAGATGAGCAGCAGTCATTGCCATCGACGACTGAGAAGTCACACCCTGTCTTTGAGTGTGACTACATGCAGGCAAGTAAAGACCAAACAGAGAGGGCTACCTCGGATGCTATTTATTGCAGTACTGAAAATAGAGGGCACATATCCCACAAACTTCACAAAGTCACAAAATGCGCTTCTTTGGCTGATTGTCACCCCTCAGACTGTCGATCCTAGGATCTGAAAGCCCTGCCCATAATATAGAGGGCAGAAGGAAACCACACATCCTGAAGACATGATCTTAATTCAGTCATGCATCATGGTACATGCTTGACAGGAGGGCATGGTTAAAAGTCCAAAAGTCCAAGTTGGGTAGATGACAAATAAAGCAATACTCACATTCACACTCACGGTGTTCTAACAACCCCACAACCCTCGTCACCAGCCCCACCAGTGCATCAACAGCCCACTAATACTCTCCACTCTCACTCAGTTGCAACACTGTCCTGCTCAGCCAATTTCTTTCCCTCCGCGTCTGCGACTGCCTCTCTTCCCCTGCAGCCTTCAGCATCATCCCACACGGTCCTACTTGGCCGCTTTCTTTCCCTTAGCGTCTGCCACCACAGGGATTTTTTCCGCAGCCTTCTGCATCCCACACAGACGCACAAAATCGACCCACAGCAGCGAGCCCACAAACGTGTTGCCCGTGCGGATGATGAAGGACAGCAGGTGACACAGCTGGTGCTGGCCTTTGAACACAGTCTCGATGCCACGCTCCTCAATGATGCCTGGGTAGCAGGAAGGAGGGGTAGTGGGGTAACAGGCAAACACATGACTGATGTTTTCAAACACGTCCACAGCATCAGTAAGAAAACATCCATCGTACGAGAGATGGTTTTTGTGTGGCGGTTCGCGCCTGAACCCTCTGTGGCCCTCCAACATGCCACCAGGCCACCACTAGGCAAATACGGACCGAACCACAACCTGCCTACACTTGGTTGCCCGAGCAGCAGGTCACGTGGTGCACTAGGTCCCCCTGAGATGCTCTGCATCGCAAACCTGCTACATCTCTCCCCACATAGAGGCCCATTCAAACAACAGAGCCAAACGCCAGCCTTGGAAAGGCCTCGAAAAGGGCTTTCTGCTGGAATACATCAACCCAACACACTTTACAAATGAAGCGACAGCAAGTCAAATAAATATCTAAAATATGCATCCTGTTACACTGTCCGATGCACAGGACATTTATTTGTCCTATGTACCATGTAAATGTATCAGGTCAAGGGCTCACCTGCAACAATCTGGTAACGCAGGTTACTGGAGAGGGCCATATACACTCCATAGGCACTGCTGGTGGCAATCACGTCCTGGGGGGCATTGGGAGGCCCAGGCCAGGAGGGGTCCAGCATCTTCCGCATCCCTGTCAGGGCGTTGGTCATGCCGACACCTGGGAAAGGAAGGAAAGACAGATTTTCAGCACTAACATGCGTGCATCCAGAAGCACACGTGTAGCGGGTCATATCATCAGGAACAAGAAGAAAAACCAGATTTAACAGATTTTAATCCTAATGCGCGCATGGGCGCGCCCTTGGTGCCAGTCACACAGATGTCTGGAAAAGAGAAGCTGGACTCTTTGAAGGATCACACAGCGGCAAGGAAAAGAGAACGGGCCGCAGCGTCGTCGCAGCAGCAGCTGTACCTCCCTTGTGGAAGTTGCAGCGACGTGCAAGGGAGCAGAGGCGTGGCGTCTTGCTGGCGGCCAAGGACTCAAAACCGATAGTCTGGGCTGGACATACCCAAACAGCTAGGAAGTCACAGCCAGCTAGCGGCTAACCACAACGGCCCCAATGTTGTCGCAAGCAGGTCCACCAGGTTATTTTAACTGGCTGACGTGTAACGAACACTTGTCAAGCCTGCAGGTCAGGTTGTGCAGGAGCCAAATTTCATCACCCCAGCGGTCTGAGCGGGGGGTACGCACCGAGCATGCTGGCACCGAAACCAACAGCGAGGAGCTTGGTGCCATTGCGCATGATGGCCCCGAAGCGCTGCCCGAGGGAGAAGGGGTCCATGCCTGGCTGGACCTTCTGGAAGGCGTTGTCCGGGCAGCTGGCAAAGAACTTCATGAGGGCGTTGCTCGTCTTGGGCTTACCGCTGCGCAGGTTGGGGTCCGGTGGAGGTTTCATGGTTTGACCGCTAACAAACAAGTTCATGAGGTCATTGTTCGTTGCAGGGTTAGGGTCAGGTTAAGGGTTTGCCAACAGCAAAAGGTTCATGCGGCCATTGCTCGTCTTGAGCTTAACACTGCGCGGGGTTCAAGTTTCACAGTTTTAGGTATAAATTTCTTCAAGTCTCGGGAGTTCCAGCCAGGGCGTGGTTTTTGTCAATTGATGTTCCTTCAGGAGCCGCTCAACCGCTAGGCCGCCACTCACACAAAGCTGAGCGTCGGCGCGGGCAGCCACGTGAGCATGAAGTCCGCAATGATGGCCATGACCACGTTTGCGCCAACAAAGTCAATCTCGTTCCAGAAGTTGTCCTCCCTCTTGGTCTTCTCCGCCGTGACCTTGGTCACTACACCAATGCCACACTCAATGGCCACCTTGACTGGGAAGGAGGGGTCCCCCAACAGGCGTTCCCGGAAGCCTTGGATGCCCCACACCATCTTGGCCCAGAAATTGGACTCGAGCTCCAGGAACCGCCGCAAGACCTCGGCCGTCACCTGCAGCCGGATGCGTATGTTTAGAGCTGGCCACATAAGACCTTAGGGGGATGCCCAGCAGCCAACACTGGACTAATTGGGATCAAACCTTCACGGATCTGCGGGTGGCCCAAGCAGCAGGGCTAGCTGCACCAGGCTCAAGCAGCCATAGGCCAAGATGCACCTGAATTGTAGCTGAAGCATGCTTGATTCAGGCCATGATTGCATGAGCCCCTCACAAAGTGACGGGCTCATGCAATCATCCCCGACCCTGCCACCATGGAGGTCATAAATTTAAGAAGGGGAAGCAATACTTCATCGGTAGCCGGCAAGATGCTGGTGGGAGCCTTGCCAAAAATTGGTAGCTAATGCATTTCACCTGTGGACCATGGACATGATTATAAACAGTGTAGCTGCAGCATTTGAGCTGAAACCTTGCACAAAATACTGTGCATAGACACCCACCCATTCATTTACAAATGTCTGCACAGTTTGGCGACAATTTGGAAGCTTTCCGTGCATGGGATCACTGGCAATCCTTTCAATAATGCCGAACCTTGTACTTGCTTCATCATGTCACCCTTGATGTGAAATGCATGAGCGCATGCCCAGCCGTCGCAAAAAAATACTAAGGCAATCGGGAGGTCCCTTTCACATAACAAACAGAGTGCCGGTAGCTGCAGCCTGCGGGCAGTGTTTATTTTCATGCGCAATAGACCATACGTTTGAAAGGCTGCTGCACCAATCTCACTTGCCACAGGCTTTTACAAGGCTCAGTTTAAGCTGAAGCGCCCTGAACTGAACAGTGCTCCGTGGCTTGCACAGGTGGTGTCCCATGCAGAAGTGAGTACCAGCATGGCACCTCACTCCCCACCGCACCTTCCCAGACAGCAGGGCTGCAGCAAAGTCCGCGGGGAAAGATTCCATTTTACGCCCAGAAGCAACGAGGATGGCTGCTAGGGCTGGGTCGATCGGGTTGTCCCCTGCGTCAGCAGGCGATGGGCGGTGAGAAGTCAGGCAGGGTCATCTAGATTCGTCCGTATCGCTCTCAAAAGCCCCACTTTGAAATCTATATGGTTGATGGGCGTGAAACATCATTGCAGTGCGTAGCTCAACAATACCTGACGGACCTCCAGCTCCGCTACCACCACCGCCACCACCACCACCGCTGCCACCTCCACTGTTGCTCCCGTCATCGCCACCACCACTTGAGGGTAATGGGACTACAAACAATTAAGCAATCACGAAATCAGCCTACGTGATGATCGGTCAGAATCGTAGGAGATCCGTATCACGTGCAGAATTCTACAATCGGCTTCGGCACTGACCAGAGGCTCCCGCAGCACTGTGTACGCGCACTGCCAATGTCCTCCTAGAAGCAGAAATTGGAGATGTAAATTTTGCTCTTGGAGCAACCGATCGGACGGGCAGGGATGAAACCCTGGTCGATGGGTTGAACACCAGCCTCGAATGCATTATGTGAAAGGACAAGATCGACAGGAGCAGTTGAACAGTTGATTGCACAGAGTCACGTCTTAACATGGGCCTGCCCGAGTGCCACCGCTGTACTGTGCTGTTTGAAAGTGACGGGTGCGGGTGCAGGTGGGCCCGCGAGTATCAAATGCTCCCACTCAGAGTCCGCCATTCCTCTAACAACGGGGCAGTCTCGGCCAATTCTGACAAGCAAGCGAATGCAGAAGCACCGCGTGCAGATGCCCCAATTGCCTCAGGGACACCCTCCAACAAAACCCCAACACCCCTGAAAGCAGACGCAACAGCCCCCAAGCTCAGATGCGGCAAGGCAGACTCCGCAATATCCCTGGCCGTGACTTCTGCGTCCCGCAGTCTGCCCCTGGCCAGCACAAGCATGCCCTCCAACTTCTCTCCGAAGGAAACTACGCCCGCGGACTGCGTCCTGGACTGCGAGGGGCCGTGTCTGCCTCCGCAGGCAGCTGGGACTTCAGGCCCCGCATCAGAGCCGCTCTGCGTCTGGAAAGGATCCGTCGGGAGTCCGAACGCCGAAGCATCACCGAGCGTCCCGGGCGCCAAAGCCGCCCACATATCGGAAGCCGTCACGAGCGCCTCCGCAAGCGACATGAGCACGCTCTTCAGCCCATCAGCCCGCTTTAGCAACGCCTCACGGAGCCTCGCCCCGTCCGCTGCCTCCGCCATGCCCAGCAAGTGGAGCAGCGTCGCCGACAGCTGCCGGGACAGGCCCGCAGCAAAGCGGTAGTTGGGAAAACGAGCGTCGGCCGCAGATGCCGAGGGAGCCACTTGCGCATCCTGGGCCTCTTCCTGGGAGGCCTTCCCAACCTCCCCTTCACCAGCCTCAAGCGCGCCGCATACCACCATCAGGATATCCGCAAACATATCGCCGTATGAGCGTCTCCCCTTGGGCGCGGCCAACGCCGCCGCAGCATGCGTCCGGATCTTCAAGTTTGAGCTGTCTCGCACCAGCATCACCAACAGGAGAAGCAGCGGGGCTGCCCTCGCAGCCGCAGCAGCTACGGCCGCTGATGCTGCAGAAACGGGCCGGCCGCTGGTGCTCTCCTCCCCGCCCCGGCTGCCAGCCATCAGCAGCGCCTCGTTTGACAGCAGGCCCTGCGCAGCGCTGGCCGCCTCCCACTGGACTTTCATATTCCCGGTGGTCAGGCACGACTGCAGGCTCGGCAACGCTTGATCCAGCCAAATCAAGGTGTCATTTTCTGCTGGTACAGCCCCCCTGCTGCTGCTGATGGCTTCACCAGAGGGGTCCAGAAAAGCCAGCAACGCGCCCATGCCTCGCACGCCGTTGGCACGCACTTTGTCTACGTCATGGACGGCTGTCAAGGTGCCCTCCATCAGCTGTTTGAGCAGCTGCCCACACACCCCGCAGCTGCCCGGCCGCTGTTGCAAATGCGACGCCCTGACCGCCTCGCACACGTTCGCCAAGGCCCAGCAAGCGGAGATCCGCACCGACAGCACGCCGTCCGACAGCCTTCGCACCAGTGCCGCAGCAGCCTGGCAAGCGAGGGGGTCTGGGGCCTGCCGGTCACTCCCGCTGCCTGGAGAGCCGCTGCTGCTGACACCGCCCCCAAGCATCCACGCCTGCATGCCGAGCACGCCTAGTGCTCGAGCCGCCGTGGAGCGGACCGCAGCCGCCGTGTCGTCCTCCGCCGGGCCTGCCACCATAGCTGCCAGGGACCGCCGCTCTGGCTCCGGCAGCGCCCCGGCGACGGCCTCCGGCAGCAGCGTTATGGCGGCGATCGCGGCGGACCGGATCATGTACGAGGCGCTGCAGCAGGCGAGGCTCTTGAGGAGAGCCAGCGACTGCTGCCACCGTGCCACAAGGACACCAATCGCAACCACCTCTTTATCCACGCACAGCGCGCCACCGACGCTGCAGGCAGCAGGCTGTTGCTGCCTGTTTGGAGACGCGTGACTGCCATTGGTGCCGGGCGGCGCTGCATCTGACAGCTCACCTGCGACGTGCCCACTGACAATCAGCCCCGCGCGGGCAGCCTGCGCAGCCAGGCACGCCCCGAGCAGCTGCACGGCGTGCTGCGCCGCCTTGTCCTCGGGGCTGGTGCTTGCCGAGCTGTTGACGGCCGCAGGTTCAGACCCGATTGACCTGCGCGGGGATGCGCTGGGAGACCTCGGGTTTGCACTACACTCCAGGCTGTACCTCGCGGCCTCCAAGATGTCCTCCCAACATTCGACCGCCGCGCCAGGCTCCTCCTCCTCTGCCTCCTCCTCCCTGGCAGCAGCCACACTCCCGACCGTGTCAAGCGTGAAAGCGTAGTTGGAGGCGAGGCCACGCAGCGCAGCCAGGGCCTCCACTCGCACCATGGCATGCCTGCTGTGGCAGCAGCTCATCAGATCTGAGACCAGCAGCAGCAGTAGCGGCAGCAGTGCGCCTCCGCCTCCTCCGCCGCCGCTGGACTCCGTTGCGTCGTCTTCACAGGTAGATGCGCGCTGGCGCGTCTTCTGCAGTCTCAAGTACTGAGTAAGGCCAGGCAGCGGCTGCTTCGAAGCCAGGCCCTCCGCCATGCAAGCCATGCATGCGACCTGCACACCCAGCATCTCTGATGATGCGCCTGCGACCAAATCCTGGGGGAGCATCATGGCGGACGGCCGCCAGCGTTTGGCCAGCGCCGCAGGCCCTGCCGCGCCAGACGAGGAGCAGGGCCGAACAGCCGGCGATGTTATGCCCGCAGCATTAGCAGAAGCCTGTTGCTGACGCCAGCACAGCCGGAGACCCTGCAGCATGATCCCCAGCGACAAGCGGGTCAGGAGTCACGCATATGGCTAGCAACTCCCACCATATATCTTTCAGCCTACCCCAGCAACAAAACATACAGTCAGCAGTATTTTTTGAAAGGGCAAGGCGGCATGAACCGGAAGAACAGATAGAATAGTGCGTGCTGTCAAAAACGGTTTTCCACAGCACCTGCCTGCCTTCATAGGGTAACGTACATTCCAGAACACCTAGGCCTGCGGGCTTGCCCTACGCGGTACACCTGTGGACTGTGAATATAGAAACCAAAACTGGATGTCCGATAAAGTGACTAGCAGGCCCCACCCCTACTAGTCGCTCACCTCCAAAGCCTCTGGCAGCAGTCTAGCTGGCAGGCGCTCGTAAGGCGACCCGGCCATGAGCACGCACAGTGCTCGCAGGATCACCTAAACCACAGAGATTTCAAGTTCAAAGATTTCAGGGTATTGGAATATAAAGATCTTTTGGCTAAAGGGTTCAGGTTTCATGATCACCTGCACCACACAGATTTCAGGGTGAAGGGTCTTGGGATTCAAGGACCTTTTGGCTAGGGTTCAGGTCTAATGATCACCGAAATCGACGAGGTTACAGGTTTTCCGGTCTTCAAATCTAAGGATCTTTTGGATGGGGTTAAGGGTTCCTTATCATCTTCACCATACATGTTTCAGATTCTAGGGTCTTGGAATGTTAAGATCTTGGAGTTGTTAGGGCTCAGGGTAAATGGTCACCTGCACTACACCCGGGGCGCCTTCCGTGCGGATCGCGTGCAACAGCCCGCCGTGGACCGCCACGACAGCCTGCCCCAGCGAGGAGGACAGAGTCGTGAAGCCGCGGAGCATGCTGCTGGCGGCGGCGGCGGTAGCCGCTGCCGGCCGCTGCTGCTGCTGCTGCTGCAGGTGGGTGCTTTTCACTTCAGCGACGGCGAGGAACGCGCGCTGCGGTGGGCCCTCTAGCATGCAGCAGATGGTGGCGGCTCCCATGCTCCGGATCTGCACGGGACACAAAGGGGAAGTAGGTTGTAAGCTGTTTGAGAAGCTGTCGGAGATTATTGTGGAAATGTGAAGTGCTTTCAACTGATGAGCCCATACTGGAGATTGAAGAGCAATCGAGAATGACAGGCAAATGAAGTTATTCACCAATCGTTGGTTTGTTTATGTGTGTGATTGTGTGTCGTTATGTGTGTGTGTAAAACTGGGTAGTCCAGCCACCAGATGAAGTGACCGAGGCCTAGCGTGTAGTGGTTCTTGCAGCAGCTATTGCACAAAGAAGCTCCCAGACACACACCTTAACGACCGGGCCGTTTAGCACCATAACGACTAGGTTAGGTGACTGAAGCCTAGGGTGCAGCGGCAGCAACACAAAGAAGCTCCTAGGCACGCACCTTTGCAACCGGGTCGTGTAGCACCATGGCAACCACATGAGGCAAAGGAGGCCTAGGGTGCAGCGGCTGTTGCAGCGGCAGCAGCACGATCCAGTACTGGTGCAGGGCGCGTGAGTCCGCCTTGGCCATGGATTGCAAGCACTGGAGAATGCCCAGGCGCACTCGGGACGACTTAAACCTGAGAGGAAGGGGGCAACCGTGTTGAGAATTTAATTGTTCTCGCAACACATCCGGTGCAGTACAGCTGAGAGACCTGTTGCGCCTATCTCTGGGCGTGGAAGGGGCTAAGGCACAGGGACAGGCAAGTGAATACTTGGTGACAGGGCAGCGAGCGATAAAGGACACGAGGATCTGCATACCTAACAAAGCTCCTAGCCCATACAAGCCTGGCTTATCAAGACACACAACACATTCAAAGACTTGTCAAGACTTATGAAGACGCACAAGCCATTTGGAGACACTGCGCCCTCCCTAACCACAAATAGCATAAGAAGCTAGGCCATCTGGCCAAAAACGTTATCCTTGGAAGCGGGGCCTGGCTGCAGTACACCCATACCTGCCTGCAGTACATCTAGGAATGGCTGCAGTAAACCTAGGTCTGGCTGCAGTACACATATGCATAACTGGAGTACACCTAGGCCTGTCTGCAGTACACCTATGCATAACTGGAGTATACCTAGGCCTGCCTGCAGTACACCTATGCATAACTGGAGTACACCTAGGCCTGGCTGCAGTACACCTACGCATAACTGGAGTACACCTAGGCCTGGCTACAGTACACCTATGCATAACTGGAGTACACCCAGGCCTGGCTGCAGTACACCTAAGCATAACTGGAGTACACGTAGACCTGGCTGCAGTACACCTACGCATAACTGGAGTACACCTAGGCCTGGCTGCAGTACACCTATGCATGACTGGAGTACACCAAGGCCTGTCTGCAGTACACCTATGCATAACTGGAGAACACGTAGACCTGGCTGCAGTACACCTATGCATAACTGGAGAACACGTAGACCTGGCTGCAGTACACCTACGCATAACTGGAGTACACCAAGGCCTGGCTGCAGTACACCTACGCATAACTGGAGTACACCTAGGCCTGGCTGCAGTACACCTACGCATAACTGGAGTACACCTAGGCCTGGCTGCAGTACACCTATGCATGACTCGAGTACACCAAGGCCTGGCTGCAGTACACCTATGCATAACTGGAGTACACGTAGACCTGGCTGCAGTACACCTACGCATAACTGGAGTACACCTAGGCCTGGCTGCAGTACACCTAAGCATAACTGGAGTACACCCAGGCCTCGCTGCAGTACATCTATGCACAACTGGCGTACACCTAGGCCTAGCTGCGGTACACCTATGCATGACTGGAGTACACCTAGGCCTGGCTGCGGTACACCTAGTAACAGTCCCACCTGTCATCCACAGTCAACGGTGCCCCGCTGGACATGCCACCGCCGTCTTCCTCGTCTGATCCCTGGTCGGGAGCGCCGGCCTGCCGAGAGGAGGAGGACACGGCACGCAAGCCAGAGCGAGCCCACGACGACGTTGTGCTGGAGGGGACAGCAGGCGGCGGTACAGGTGACCCTGAGGGCGTGGCGGGGCCTGCCTGCCCGCGGAGCCTGCCGCCAGGTTGGTCCCGTAGGCCCCTCGCGATGGAGGGGCCTGCCACGCTCCGCATATGCGGAGGCGTGTACCGGCTCTTAATGCTACCCGACGAAACGGCGGCTGCGGCAGCGGTATCGTCGGCCACGGGCGCTGGGGTGCTGCTGCCGCTGCTCCCACCATTCTGCTGCGCTCGCGTGTCATATCTAGGTTCAAAGGGGGCGGCCGCATGGGCTGTTGAGATGACGGCAGCCGCAGAAGGAAGAGGCACCCCGTAAGGCATCAGGCAGCGCAGGCCCTCAACGATGGCACACGTGTGAGGCGTCCACGCCCTCTTGCTCTGTAATTTGGGTTACAGGTGACAGGCTCAGTTGTTTTGTGCAACAGCATATTTTTGTATTGCGGGGCCAACGTCGTTTCTGCCAAGACAGACAAGGGATGGCATGACACAGGTAGCAAATCACTCTGGTCTGTATAACTGCCTGATGGCGTCACAGAAGGGAACAGATCAACTGCACTGCCGCATATATCCATGACTTGACACCCAAAGGCGTAGAAACAGGTGTCCAGACTCTGCAGAAAAACAACTTCTCGGTACCCCGGTGTTTCTTTTACTTCACACCAGACCACTACCTTAGGCAAGCTGTTGGGCAGCCAGCACCGGGCTGATGAGAGACTAATCCTACACCAGCCTGCAGCCAACAGCCCCAGTGGCAGGGGGCATGCTGCACCAGGACCCCTAGGCCACAGGTCGAGGGGTAGCAGGTAGGGGTAGGGGAAGCTGTAATTCAGCTGAATTGTACCAGTCGCTGAAATTGACACACACACACACAAAAATCAGCGCCCTCACAACCTCTGGCAGGCTGTTGCTGGATTGCCTCCGAAATCCTCCGCCCAAACCCCAAACCGTGCAGCACCCACGTTTATCATCAGGCCGAACAAATATCCACTTTCACACAAAAAGCGCCGCACCCACCTCGATCACAAGGCTGTTGAGTGTGCGTATAATGGTGGCCAGGAAGCGCGAGTTGAGGTTGTCTTCTGCGGGCGCCCGCTCTGACGTTGCGGCCGTCAGCAGCGCCACCGTACACGCCAGGGCCTCCGCCACCTGGTCCTGGGTAAGGCCATGGCCAGCCGCCAGCCCCCCGGGCCTGCCCGCGCAGCAGGCAGCCAGGGCGTTGAGGGCTTGTCGCTGGACCTCGCTGGGCTTGGCCACGAGGCGGCGCTGCGGCAAACAGGTCAGTGAGTCTGATGTAAGAGAACGTTTAGTAAAACCTTTACCCCTTCACTATCAACTAAATACTGCAGCAGGCAAGTCAGGGCAGCTGGTGTCTAAGCGCCTGCGCGCCGCGTGCGCCGGGCAGCTGGAGACAGGGTAAAGGGCTCAGGGTTAAGATCCGAAGCCTAAACTAGAGCGCCTGCGTGCCACGTCTACTTGACCACCTGCATACCACGCATGATGGGCACCTCGAGAAATGAATTGGGATCCAACCCACAACACCCTATGAACCAAAGCTTAGGCGCCTGCGTGCTGTGTGCGACAGGCAGCTGGAGAGACTGGCAAAGAGAGACTCCTTTCTGCGTCAACTTGCATGCCGTACAGGCCCATCGTAAGCCCCTTCTAAAAAGCCAATCTCTCCCCTTTCCCCTATTCTTGTCACCTTGGTGGATGGAAGACGACACACAACATATCTGTCATGACGTCTGAACGCCCTAATTCGCGATCTCACTTACCCGCGCTGCTGCCGAGGGTTAAAGATTAAGGGGTCAGGGGTTACGGCTCCCCACTTACCCGCGCTGCTGCTGAGGGTTGAAGATTAAGGTTCAGGGGTTACGGCTCCCCACTTACCCGCGCTGCTGCCGAGGGTTGAAGATTAAGGGGTCAGGGGTGTTACGGCTCCCCACTTACCCTCGCTGCTGCCGAGGGTTAAAGACTAAGGGGTCAGGGGTTACGGCTCCCCACTTACCCGCGCTGCTGCCGAGGGTTGAAGATTACCGTAGTATCAGTCAATTTTCGTTTTATATTGAATTCGTTTTTTGTTTGGAAACCTCCTAATTAACAAAATCACGCTTTCGTTTTAGTGGTTCGTTTTTCTGATCGGAGGCTGAAAAATTTTACCATCACTGGTTCGTTTTTTGCTCCAGAACCGCTCAAACCGCTTGCCTTTCCGCTGAATGGTTGCTGGGCGCGCAGCTCTGTGAGCCGCGACCTCCTTGGCCTGCCGGATAACTTGAAGGAGTGGGACGCCCTCATAGTATCGAGCTGTAGAGGCCTGCTTTCTTCGGCGACTGGCCTTCGTTTTCTCCTGATGCGGTTGTAAGACGCGGCGGGGCCGCTCGCCTACTATCTCGACATCCGGTCTAAATCAATAATCACTGTGGCAGGAGCTGTGGCTACTGGTGCTGCTCCGGGAAGATTCGTGTTTGCGACATGAACGGCGCTACTCTTTGTGTGGCAATTTGTTTAGGGTTTAAGGCGAAAATGTTCGTTTTATGGTTCGTTTTTGTCCCACGGTACACATTTTTATTGAAATCAACGGTTCGTTTTCTTGAAAAACGATCAATAAATCGAAATCGGACTGATACTACGGTAAGGTTCAGGGGTGTTACGGCTCCCAATTACCCGCGCTGCTGCCGAGGGTTGAAGATTAAGGGGTCAGGGGTGTTACGGCTCCCCACTTACCCGCGCTGCTGCTGAGGGTTGAAGACTAAGGGGTCAGGGGTTACGGCTCCCCACTTACCCGCGCTGCTGCCGAGGGTTGAAGATTAAGGGGTCAGGGGTGTTACGGCTCCCCACTTACCCGCGCTGCTGCCGAGGGTTGAAGATTAAGGGTTCAGGGGTGTTACGGCTCCCCACTTACCCGCGCTGCTGCTGAGGGTTGAAGACTAAGGGGTCAGGGGTTACGGCTCCCCACTTACCCGCGCTGCTGCTGAGGGTTGAAGATTAAGGGGTCAGGGGTGTTACGGCTCCCCACTTACCCGCGCTGCTGCCGAGGGGTGAAGATTAAGGGTTCAGGGGTGTTACGGCTCCCCACTTACCCGCGCTGCTGCCGAGGGTTGAAGATTAAGGGGTCAAGGGTGTTACGGCTCCCCACTTACCCGCGCTGCTGCCGAGGGTTGAAGATTAAGGGTTCAGGGGTTACGGCTCCCCACTTACCCGCGCTGCTGCTGAGGGTTGAAGATTAAGGGGTCAGGGGTGTTACGGCTCCCCACTTACCCGCGCTGCTGCCGAGGGGTGAAGATTAAGGGTTCAGGGGTGTTACGGCTCCCCACTTACCCGCGCTGCTGCCGAGGGTTGAAGATTAAGGGGTCAAGGGTGTTACGGCTCCCCACTTACCCGCGCTGTTGCCGAGGGTTGAAGATTAAGGTTCAGGGGTGTTATGGCTCTCAATTACCCGCGCTGCTGCCGAGGGTTAAAGATTAAGGGTTCAGGGGTTACGGCTCCCCACTTACCCGCGCTGCTGCTGAGGGTTGAAGATTGAGGGGTCAGGGGTGTTACGGCTCCCCACTTACCCGCGCTGCTGCTGAGGGTTGAAGATTAAGGGGTCAGGGGTTACGGCTCCCCACTTACCCGCGCTGCTGCCGAGAGTTGAAGATTAAGGTTCAGGGGTTACGGCTCCCCACTTACCCGCGCTGCTGCTGAGGGTTGAAGATTAAGGGGTCAGGGGTTACGGCTCCCCACTTACCCGCGCTGCTGCTGAGGGTTGAAGATTAAGGGGTCAGGGGTTACGGCTCCCCACTTACCCGCGCTGCTGCTGAGGGTTAAAGACTAAGGGGTCAGGGGTTACGGCTCCCCACTTACCCGCGCTGCTGCCGAGGGTTGAAGATTAAGGGGTCAGGGGTGTTACGGCTCCCCACTTACCCGCGCTGCTGCCGAGGGTTGAAGATTAAGGGGTCAGGGGTGTTACGGCTCCCCACTTACCCGCGCTGATGCCGAGGGTTGAAGACTAAGGGTTCAGGGGTGTTACGGCTCCCCACTTACCCGCGCTGCTGCCGAGGGTTGAAGATTAAGGGGTCAGGGGTGTTACGGCTCCCCACTTACCCGCGCTGCTGCTGAGGGTTGAAGATTAAGGGGTCAGGGGTTACGGCTCCCCACTTACCCGCGCTGCTGCCGAGGGTTGAAGACTAAGGGGTCAGGGGTGTTACGGCTCCCCACTTACCCGCGCTGCTGCCGAGGGTTGAAGATTAAGGGGTCAGGGGTGTTACGGCTCCCCACTTACCCGCGCTGATGCCGAGGGTTGAAGACTAAGGGTTCAGGGGTGTTACGGCTCCCCACTTACCCGCGCTGCTGCCGAGTGTTGAAGATTAAGGGGTCAGGGGTGTTACGGCTCCCCACTTACCCGCGCTGCTGCTGAGGGTTGAAGATTAAGGGTTCAGGGGTGTTACGGCTCCCCACTTACCCGCGCTGCTGCCGAGGGTTGAAGACTAAGGGGTCAGGGGTGTTACGGCTCCCCACTTACCCGCGCTGCTGCCGAGGGTTGAAGATTAAGGGGTCAGGGGTGTTACGGCTCCCCACTTACCCGCGCTGATGCCGAGGGTTGAAGACTAAGGGTTCAGGGGTGTTACGGCTCCCCACTTACCCGCACTGCTGCCGAGGGTTGAAGATTAAGGGGTCAGGGGTGTTACGGCTCCCCACTTACCCGCGCTGCTGCCGAGGGTTGAAGATTAAGGGGTCAGGGGTGTTACGGCTCCCCACTTACCCGCGCTGCTGCCGAGGGTTGAAGATTAAGGGGTCAGGGGTGTTACAGCTCCCCACTTACCCGCGCTGCTGCCGAGGGTTGAAGATTAAGGTTCAGGGGTGTTATGGCTCTCAATTACCCGCGCTGCTGCCGAGGGTTAAAGACTAAGGGTTCAGGTGTTACGGCTCCCCACTTACCCGCGCTGCTGCCGAGGGTTGAAGATTGAAGGGTCAGGGGTGTTACGGCTCCCCACTTACCCCGCGCTGCTGCCGAGAGTTGAAGATTAAGGTTCAGGGGTTACGGCTCCCCACTTACCCGCGCTGCTGCTGAGGGTTGAAGATTAAGGGGTCAGGGGTTACGGCTCCCCACTTACCCGCGCTGCTGCTGAGGGTTGAAGATTAAGGGGTCAGGGGTTACGGCTCCCCACTTACCCGCGCTGCTGCTGAGGGTTGAAGATTAAGGTTCAGGGGTTACGGCTCCCCACTTACCCGCGCTGCTGCCGAGAGTTGAAGATTAAGGTTCAGGGGTTACGGCTCCCCACTTACCCGCGCTGCTGCTGAGGGTTGAAGATTAAGGTTCAGGGGTTACGGCTCCCCACTTACCCGCGCTGCTGCTGAGGGTTGAAGATTAAGGGGTCAGGGGTGTTACGGCTCCCCACTTACCCGCGCTGCTGCTGAGGGTTAAAGACTAAGGGGTCAGGGGTTACGGCTCCCCACTTACCCGCGCTGCTGCCGAGGGTTGAAGATTAAGGGGTCAGGGGTGTTACGGCTCCCCACTTACCCGCGCTGATGCCGAGGGTTGAAGACTAAGGGTTCAGGGGTGTTACGGCTCCCTACTTACCCGCGCTGCTGCCGAGTGTTGAAGATTAAGGGTTCAGGGGTGTTACGGCTCCCCACTTACCCGCACTGATGCCGAGGGTTGAAGACTAAGGGTTCAGGGGTGTTACGGCTCCCCACTTACCCGCGCTGATGCCGAGGGTTGAAGACTAAGGGTTCAGGGGTGTTACGGCTCCCTACTTACCCGCGCTGCTGCCGAGTGTTGAAGATTAAGGGTTCAGGGGTGTTACGGCTCCCCACTTACCCGCACTGATGCCGAGGGTTGAAGACTAAGGGTTCAGGGGTGTTACGGCTCCCCACTTACCCGCGCTGATGCCGAGGGTTGAAGACTAAGGGTTCAGGGGTGTTACGGCTCCCTACTTACCCGCGCTGCTGCCGAGTGTTGAAGATTAAGGGTTCAGGGGTGTTACGGCTCCCCACTTACCCGCACTGATGCCGAGGGTTGAAGACTAAGGGTTCAGGGGTGTTACGGCTCCCCACTTACCCGCGCTGATGCCGAGGGTTGAAGACTAAGGGTTCAGGGGTGTTACGGCTCCCCACTTACCCGCGCTGCTGCCGAGGACGATGTCGAGTCCAAGGCCTGGATCAGGGCAAACAGCAGGGCCAGCACAGACGTCCGCTCATGGCCCGCCACCTGCGTCCAGGGACAGCGATCCGGGGATGAACACCAGGGATAACCGAAGTGGATGCACCGTAGTCACGGACGTGTTTCGTTGATTTCGATCTCGTTGTTGCTTAACAAGTCGCTGTTTTGGCGATTTTTTGATTCGCTGCCCTTAACGTGAAAAATTCCAGTCGAAACATTTCACAGTCGATTTCGTTGCTCCCTGAAGAACGATCAAAACAACGAAATACGTCCGTGACTACGGTATTTGTTTTGACTCAGCTACATGTCAGCTTATCTCCAGAATCTCAAAGGTCCAAGGTGTGGCCAGCTATGCTGCTTGGTACACCGGTCAAACTGTCGAGGTTTATAGCGATTTGCAATGCCATCCGGGACTTCCGGCGCCAATAATTGAAAATCCCTATTAACCTCGCCAGCACCATCATCGCGGCACTCACTCATCCCAGCAGCGCTAACAGTCTGACAACCAAAATATATCAATGCCAAGAGCTCACTCAGCGTCCTGACAGGGCCTCAAGACCAGTGCTACTGCACGGAGGTTTCAGGTTTCAGGGTTCAGAGTTCCGGGTTTTAGGCTCAAGGCCTATGAGTGTTGCGTGCACGCTACTGCATGTCTGCATGACTGTTTCAGCTTAGGGTTTAGCGCCAAAGGATTTTAGCCTGAGTGCACAGGCTACAGCATGCAGGTTTCAGATTAGTTGAAGGGTAAGGTTAAGAATGTAGGACTTCAGTTTATATATCCAATGTACATGCTAGTGCTTGATAGCTCCTGCCTAGGGCTCAAGGTTAAACAATCGTTGCCAGAGTGTGCAGGCCACGACATACAGGATTCAGCCCCACCACAGCTCTACGGTAAGGTATAAGCACGGAGGAGAGGAGTGCCTGTGGGGAGCCTTACGCAACTGCCTCTGCGCTTAAAGCATACATAAGAGGGCACATTTGTTGAGCCCAATGCAGCTGCCTCTGAAGGAAGAGATTTGAGTAGCAGAGTGCATTTGACAGGAGCCTTCGAGCAGCCTTACGCAACTACCTCTGCGCAGAAATTTACAAATTTGAGGGAAAAGTTACGAGGGGCCCTATGCGCAACTGTTTCTGCAAATGTTAAAGAAAAATGTATGGGCAGCTTTTTCTGCAAAAATGAGGGAAGAGGTACAAGGGGCCCCTTGTGTAGCTGTTTCTGCAAACGTCCCAATCTAGCATGCACACAGCTGAGCTGCATCTTTGAACCCGTGCCCTCCACCCCTCAATCCATGCCTCACTCGCCAGTCGCCCTCCCTCTCGTGCCTCGGCCCCTCATATCTGCACCTCCACACCTACCCAATCACAAGGCTCGCCTATTTAATTTTATTCTTTCAAGCATGATATGGCTTCCATCTTACTGCCAAGTCAATTGGTAAATCCCCTGTTTCGTGAGATACTAATGCTTGCCTCACTACAGGTAGGATTTTTGAAGTTTATACGGTAAACACGGCTTGTTCAACCTCCTCCCCCAGGCCTGTCTCCCTCAAAGTGTGCACCGCCCCTGAAGCATAAACCATAAACTCCCACATCTGCCGATGTTGAACAACACGCCGAGCTCTATGCTGCCATGCACATCCTCCTCCAGCACCCCACCTGTGGCAGGTTGTCCTGCAGCAGCACTGCGAGCGTGCTCAGTGCCTCGACCTGTCCCATTTCAAAAGGATGTCTGGCGCATGCTAAATATCAAACACTGCGTCAGACCCCATGCTGCCATGCACATCCTCCTCCAGCACCCACCTGGGGCAGGTTGTCCTGCAGCAGCACTGCGAGCGCGCTCAGTGCCTCGACCTGCAGCTGCCTGTCCCCGCTCTCGTCCTCGTCCTCCGCACTGCAGTCGGCCCAGCGGCGCAGCGTGCTACAGACAATGCTGGCCGCCGCCGGCGCCATGATGACACGGCGGCCGTGAAGCACGGAGGCGACCAGGCGGCAGAACAGAACCTCGCCACGGCCATCGCTGCAGAGGGTGGAAATGTATCCCCTCGTTTTCAGCAACTGTTTTCTTTGTCTGCTGACCAGAGCGTGCGAGGGCCGAGGGGCAAAAAGGGGATGTGGTTCGGGTTTTTTACATGCATGTGGGTGGGCAAAGGATGCTCTGGCGAGCCAAGCCAAACCCACAGCTCTGTGGCCCCTGGGATCAAGTGCAGCGCCCAAATCATGTTGATGCGGTTTGGACAAAGTCAGTCCAATCGGGCTAACTTTTAAATGCAAAAAAGCAACGGAAGCTGATCGGCTCCAAGGTTCATTATATTTAAGCGTGAATTTAGGGTGCCTCTACCTTAAGCTTCAACCCAGCTTCGGTCTGCAGAGCTTGCAGCTGCATGCCCTGCTGTTTAGGCCATAGGAAAGTCAGATTTCGGTTCCAATCGACCCAGTGGTGGCTGCCTGGTAGCCCCACAAGATAGCCTTGTGCTCACCAAAATTAAAAACTGTAAGTCCCACTATCTGGTACAGAAATATTCGTCATCGGGCAGTGGAAACAGGTGACTGTAGCCAGCGCAAAGAAAACGGCAACCTAGCCTCCGTGGGTGTTTCATTACCTGCGTCCCTGAGCTTGAAGAGAATGCAGCTGCTGAGCTAGAAAAGACAAGTCCTCCGACACCTACATAGAGCATATAGGAGAGTTATTTCAGCATACAATCACAAAAAATCAGCAACAAACCGGCCTGCGGCAGGGCCAGGGGGGCTGGTGCAGCAAGCCCAGCTGTTTAGCCTAACGGCTGAAGGCCAGTCAAGGTTCTGTCTCAGTCGGCTAAGTAATGGCCGCCTGGGACTTCCCTCAAGGTGATACTGTAACACAGCATGGCGCGCACTGAGCATGGCCGCGCCAATACCCCATGTCAAGCCGGCATGTTCAGCGAATTCCCCTCCAAAGCCTTATTAATCTACCAACCTCGTGGTCTTTGACAGCTGTGGAGTGCGGCTGCGCTACAAGAGATTCGAGAGCGCTTGAGATTGAGCCGTGGGGTAGAAACCCGCTGATCCGTAGCTCCTGCGCACATCAGAATATTCATCATTATTTCAGGAAGATCTTCTCTGTATAGCTTGCTCCATTTCTCAGTTCTGCGAAATGACCCAACCTGCTTCAAAGGTAATAGAGTGTCTCTCCACAGTACACTCCTCGGCTGCGAGGTCGGCTCAGACGGACGCCACATCCTCGTCTGATTTCAGTTCATGTGATAAACAAAGATAAGAGGAGCTGAGTTTGGAGCTGGCAAGTTGGTTTCGATGCTCGTACTGCTGATTCAGATGTACCGACTTTGTATGACCGTATGAACTTTCAATCTGGTCCCCGCCAGGACAGTCACGAGAATACGCATCACACGGTCAGCGAATGTGAATCCATGTCACCACCACAGTAAATTATCATAGACAAAGTCAAATCTTGAGGGATGACCAGTCGAAATTTCGCTCACCAGATGGAAAGCGAACTGGACCTCCAAATCGCTCGATTGAGTGCGGAGATATCTAGAAAGTCGATTCGAAGGCCGCCTGCATACCTTGAGCTTGACTGTGCAGCTCCCGCCAAAGACCAGGCCAAGCAGGCGCCAGAGCCACACCCAGCATCCTTTGTTCTTCGCGTTTGTCATGCAAGCGGCACCGGATGCAAAGATGCCCTTGCTTCATCTGGAAAACCCTGGAGGACTCGGTGAGTGATCCCCAAAGTTGTCCACCAGCTGTTAGGTCCAACGCTATTTTCCTGAGAGTGTGACTCCTTCCACATGTTTTCTGCCCATTCTGATCTTCATTCCATCACCCAGGTGGCCAAAAACATTGCCAGCAGAGAGCTCATGTGTTCTGGAGCTTCATAAGGAATGTCTAGGAAGAGAGATGTTCATCAAGGTAAGGAGATGCTCTGCATCTGTTGTAGCCAGTCCACCATGCTGATTATTTCACGGTGCTTCAGCCACAATTCAGCTACGTCATGGCCCGCAGCCAGGGGGGCAGCCAGGGTGTAACTTTCCCTGCTGCTTGGGTCTAGGTTTGGTCCCCCCAATCAGTCCTGTAGTGGCCGCCAGAAGCTTGCCAGGTAGTCGTTTGTGCAACTGTGCACTGCAAAAAACACAAGCGAGTGCAGTGGCCTTTACATCCTCTTCTCCAGCCCTTAGACCGTACCAGTGCTCTCTCTCTCAGGTGATATTCAGCAACCACGAGACCCTGCCATCCTCAGCCAAGCTCTTCGTCGGACAAAAGAAGAACGGACCTTTTGAGCTGGCCTGCCCCGACCCGCTCCTCCTCCCAGCCAACACCAAGCAGCAGCTCGTCCTTGCAGCTGACAGCATGGGCAGCCAGGACAGGTTCCTCAAGGTTCTGTTCCTGGGCAACCACCTGCAGGGCCAAGGTGAGGACACCTCCTAAATATGTTTGGAATTGCCAATGAAGATTCCCAGTAATCTTCCATGAGCTTACCAATGCAGTACAGCTGTAGAGTAGATTCAAATCGCCTCCCCTCAAAATTAACCTTGTTAAGGGGTGTCTGATTCATGAAAGTACCAAGTTTTCATAGTAAATGCCAATTTCATTCGAAAATGCTGAGACCTGTCGAAGTTTTGGCATGAAGGAAACATTGAAGTTTACAATTTCATCCATACCCGAAAGTAGGCAATTCAAACTACCGGTATATGGTATGAACACACAAATCTTGCGCAAATTTCGCTGATACCGGTAGTACAGCCAGCCATCAATTCAAGTTCTGCACGGCGCACGCATACATACTTAAATGCTTTGGCTTTTCACCTTTAGCAGGAAAAGCTAGTATCGGCCTTTCAGCTGGGTCGACAAATAATTTGTGCTTCAAATCTGCCTGCAGGCATGCACTCTGTGGACGTGCTGTCTGTCAGTGGTCATCCTGGCGCTATAGAGCACGACTGCCACCACGACCCTCATGCCGGCTCGCGCCCGCACGACCGCCAGTCCAAGCCCAAGCCTTCCGGAGGCACCTGGGGGGCACCTCCCCGAGCGGCCATCGGGCACCGCACCCTCAGCCGCGACGATCAGACCGTGCCCGACACGTCTGGCAGCAAAGGCAGGCCAGGGGGGGCTGTGCACCCAGGGGGCAGCAGCAACAGCAGCAGCGGCCCAGCAAACCGACAGTCGCTCAAAGCAGGACGGGACCGCGGCTTCCCGCATCCCCTTGGCAGCTCCAACCCGGCTGTGGCAGCAGCCGGCAAGTCAACCAGGGCCAGCGGCAATGCCATACGCTTGCACAAGCCGGTCCTGGAGTACGCCGTGGCAGCCGTGCGCTCCTCCTCGGGTTCGGAGTCCTGGTCCTACACCTCCGACGAGGAGCACCACAACGGGTACACCGACACCGTGTCCATTAACACAGCATGCCGCATGGGCTCACCTTCGAGCACCGCCACGCCGGAGCGCCCACCTGCGCGCCCTGCCCCCCCTCCGTGTGTCACGCTCGAGGCCGCGGAGGGCGGGGACGGCGGCAGCTACTCTGCGGCTCTCGGGCATGCCAGGGCTGCCGCAGCGCACTTGCAGGGCTCCACCTCGGGGGACAGTAGCGCCGAGCTGCTCTTGGGCCCTTGGCAGCAGCCCCCCTTTTTGTTCCCTGGGGGTCTCCCGGGCAAGGACGCGGCGCGCTCGGTCGCCCTGCGGCCCTCTGAAGCTGCGTCACGGCACAGCGTTGAGTCCAGGGTGAAGGCGGGGGACTGGCACCTGCCGCCGCCGGCCTACACACCTCCCGCCCGCGGGGCGTGCTCCAGGGGCTCCGGAACCGCAGCTGCCCCGATCACATCTATCAGGTACAGTGTTGCAGCTGTCGTAAGAAAGACTAGAAGCAATTGGTTTTGAGATGTTATTTCTCTTTTTTAAGCTTCATTTGACTCCAATTGCCATCCTTAAAATGTATGTTGTTCAGGGGTGAGGGATGCATAACAACTTGAATTCTGATTGTCAATGTCAGTTTCAGTCGGGAATGCGCAGTTTCCGTCATATTTCCCCCCCAAGGGAAGCATTCAATGAATACATCATTCAAAGCCGAGGCATGGCAATTCAAATTAACCGGTGCGGTTGAGCTTCCGCCTGGTTTTTTGTTGCTATTGCAGCTCCAAGGCATCCACCCCAAAGTCACCTGTTTCGCAAGGCCTGAGCAGCTCGAAGAAAAAAGACAAGCGAAGATGAAATTACCAGTACTCAAGGATTGTACAATCCTGGCGCCAGCCCGTGCCTCATAGTGTGTCACAGGAATGGCCGCATCCAAGACGTGCGCTGTTGTTGCTGCTTCCTATTGACCTCGACACCCTTCCAGCCATGGTCCACTTGTTGCAGCCCCTGTCCCGCCTGTATTACCCCATGCCCACCCCTTCTTCCTTCACCGTCCATCCCCTCTGTCCTCTACCCCCCCAACACCAGGTTTCACCCCCAGTACGGCAAGACCCCGTTGCACGCACTGACCCCCTCTGAACTCCTCCCTCTCCCCCTGCCCCTCCCCATGTCACCCCCTTTGTCTATGTGTTGCAGCGGCCTGGAGGATGACACGGTGTATCCCAGCCCCTCCGCGGCGCCCCATCAAGATCAGGGGCAAGGCGCGGTGTATCCCAGCCCCTCCGCGGCGCCCCATCAAGATCAGGGGCAAGGCGCGGTGTATCCCAGCCCCTCGGTCGCAGCCGGATACAGTCAGGGCCCAGGCGCAATGGTACCTAGTCCCGCCTCAGCATCCCGTCGAAGTCAGGGTCAAAGTGCGGTGTATCCCAGCCCCTCGGTCCTTCCCCGGCAGGGCCCGGGCATGATGTTCCCCAGCCCATCCGTGCCCCGTCAAGGCTCAGATTCTTCCCTGTCTGCCATGGCCGCGCTGACGACGGGCGGGGCGCCTCCCCGCACCCAAGGCCCAGTGTCCCTCTACACGCCCAAGCGGCCGAGCAGGTCCGCGCTGATGATGCTGGCGCAAGCGATGCCGACCCCGGCAGCCGCCGCCGCCGCCATGCCCCCTCCTGTACAGCGTGAGGGGGGCTTTGCGGCACCCGGACCTACTGCGCCAGCGCCGGCGGAAAAGCCCGAACGTGCAGACGGTGTCTGTGTGGCCACAGGCGATGCGTCCTACCGCATGCTACAGGCTGCATCTCCTGGGGCTCGAGCCAACGGCAGCGCCTCTCCTCCAGGTCTCTCTCCTTTCGCTCCAGCTGCCACATGCTCTCCTCTCGCTCTCTCTCCTTTTGCTCCAGCTTCAGCCCCTCTTCAAGCGCTAGCTTCTGAGACCTGCGGGAGCTCTGAGCCTCCTCTGCCTTGCCTGGAGCCCAATCAGCCGTCCTCTCCCGGGGCAGTATCCAGCGGTGCAGGTGGCGGGGTCGTCCCTGCGTGGATGCAACCACTGCCCTCGGATTACAGTGCTGCTGAGTCAATACCCATGCAATACAGCCCGCTGCGCTCTAAACTGATGCAGTATAATCCGCTGCACGAGATGAGCGACGACGGCTCGGGTCCCTCTGCGTCCGGCTCGGGGGCGTCGACACCCCATCAGAGCATGCAACAGGCGCTGGCCTCGGCCGCGGCCACCCTGGCTGCGGTCGCCTCCATCGCAAGGCGCTCGCTGGCCAGGCAGCGCGCCGAGGAGGGGAGTTTCCCGGCTGCCAGCCCGTGGGCACAGCCGGAGCGGCAGCCGGGGGAGGGAGGGAGCTGCCCGGAAGCCAGCCAAAGTGCCCAGGGCCGGAATGGCACTGAAGGTGGTGCAGGGCCTCAGCAGGTAGTCCCTCATGACGGTGCCTCCGGTGCAGTGTCTCCGGAAAAGTGTGCGGACAACGCCATCGAGGTCCAGCGGGGTGTGGCAGGTAGAGGTGTGGAGAGTGCCTGCGAGCTGCCTCAGGCTGTCCTGGGAGGAGGTGTGGATCCCGAGGTGCGTGCGAGCCTCCAGGAGGAGATGGGGCTGGCCGCTTCCTCTGCCCACTTTGCAGTCAACGACGCGATCCGGAACATCTCCAGCATCATGGACAGCTGGGGAGGGGGAAGCGGCAGCGGTGGCAGTGGCGACCGCCGCGTTACGTCCAAGGATGCGGACGGCAGCAGCGGCGCCTCTGCTTGCAGCAGCGGGGAGCTTGTTGCGTGTCACGCCCGCCATGACTCTGAGGCACCGTCGGGGTGCGTCGCAGCTGAACCGGCGGCCCTGGGACACCGGCTTGCCAGCTCCCAGCCAGCAGGCTTCCTTTCGCTGACAAAGCTTTCCGCTCGAGATGAAGCCTGGGGCAGCGACGGGCCCATGCAGCAGCAGCACCAACACACCGCGCTCGTCACGGCCCGTAACCCTATCGCGACGCCGCACATGTCGCCACGCCCCTCGCACTCCTCCTCGCTGGCAGGCAGCCTGTTGGCGAACGCCGCTGCGGCCTCCCCATCCAGCTACACCACCAAGATGCCGAGCACCCACCCAGCCGAGCCTGCCAACCAGTACCCTCCTCTCGAGGGGAGGCGGCGTGGCCGGGATGTGACTGCTCCCCAAGGGCATGCACTCAGCCCTCCTGGCTCTGCTCCTGGCACTGCTCCTCCCAGCCCCTGCCCAGCCCCTGAGCTGTGCACCCCACTGAGTGCAACCAGGCCCAGCCCAGCAGCCAGCATTAGCTCGGTTCAGTCCAAGGCCAGCGGGTGCGGCTCCAACCTTGCGCAATTGAAAGTTCGGCAGCTAGAGTCCACCCAGGCATCCCCCAACGGCGCAGCCGCGGATTCAGAAAGCTCGTTGCCACCCTTCCATCTTGGTGACTGGGCGGCGGCGGAGCAGGAGCAATGCACGAGCAGGAGCACGTCGGAGGGTGGAGAGGCGGGGAATGAGGACAGCAGCGCGGGGGCTCACCAGCTGCCGCTAAGCCAGCAGGCCAGCGCCACCGCCTGCTTGGAGGTCGTCCGCAAGCTCCCACCCACGCCTCCTCCGCCCGGCTCCCGGTTGCTGCTGCAAGCCTCCCTTCACAGGACGTCCTCGCAGTCCTGGCCGAAGATGGAAACCGGGGTCCTGGCCGGGGTCGCCACCAGGCCGGTGGAGCAGCAGCCAGCCGTCGCTCTGCGGAGCAGCGCCTCGTATGCCGTGTCGTTTGGGTCGGAGCTGGAGCAGCGGGCCAGCGAGGTGCTTCAGCAAGGCGCTGACGGAGACCTGCTAGGTGGCCGTGCCCGGTCCGAGGCCTGTAGCTGCAGCGCGGCACCATCTCTGAGCTTTGCCCCGCCGCCTGCTCTGAGCATTAGCGGCTATGAAGGCGAGGATCCTCGCGATGCCATCCTGGGGATCATGCAGGGCAGCCCGCTGTCGCAGCGCCATCAGCAGTGGAGCCACTTTGAGGACTCGTCGCTGGAGGAGGATGAGGAGGGGCGGGGAGTCTCTGCTGTGGCGGCAACAAATAGGCCTCCGGGCTCATCAGAGGCCCTCGAGGCGCCCTGGCAGAGGCAGCAGCAGCAACAGCAGCAGCTGCTTCCTTCTCCCTCCTCCGTTGCCACGGCGACAGCGGCTGCGGCAGCCGATGGCGGCGCGGATGCCTACCGCTCCATCGAGCGCCGCGCCGCTGCCTGGGACGCGTCCTGGTCCAGCTATGCAGCCAGCAGCGCCGGCGCCCTGCATGGGGCAGAGGCGCGGGACGTCTTGCGGCAACACCTCGCCAACGAAGCGGTCCCCGAGGAAGACGGCGAGGAAGCTTTCGAGAAGCTGGACCAGCGGTATGAGGACGAGGAAGGCACAGCCCCAAGGAGCAGCCTTCAAATGCGCAACCTGGGCTGGCTGGGGACACCGACGGGACAGCGGCGGGTGGCGGAGCGAGGCACCCCACCGGCCGCGTGGAGCACCAAGCCCCAGGCGGGAGCTTGCCCTGGCAGCACGACGTCCTCCCACCCCGCAGAGCAGGACGCCTGGTTGAACGAGGGTGCGGGGATTGGCGGAAGGAGCAGGCCTGAGGAGGAGGAGGAGGACGACGGCTGGCCGGTGGGGGGCATGAGGTCCCCCGGGGCCAGGGCGACCAGGGCTCGCACGGGGGGAGGTGGCGCGACTCGACATGTCAGGAAAGCCAGTGGTGGGTGCGCAGGAGCTCTAAGGGTGTTCCAAGCACTTAAAGTTGCACCAGAATATTGGAATGGTGGGGGGCTTTGTTCACAATTATAAATGCTTGTTCTTACATTACTGTTCACAGTAAACAGATCTACATATTGTTAGCATTGAAAGGGTGACCTGCTCTCTTCATAACATGTTTTTTTCACCTTCTTCCATCAACCCTACCTAGAGTCCTGATTACTTACCAATACAGTATAGATATATGCCGGTACTGGTATATGTTTTCAGCAATGCTCATTCCAGCAAGACACTGTTTCCCAAGTGCCTTACCTCCCGCTCTCTCTGCTTACAGGCGGCACCTGGCCCGTCCACCTGGCCGCCCCGTCCACGCCGCATCGCAACATCGCGCTGGCCCTGGTCGTCCCGCTGCCCCTCTCCCCTCAGCTGCTGGACCCGGTCCGACTCATCACCCCGCTGCGGGAGCTCAACCGAGTGCCTGGGGCGCAAGAGATGGGGCCGCTGCAGAGGGGCATCCTGCGCAGACAAGCAGGCCTGCCGCAAGGCAGGAACCAAGGTGGGGCATGCCCTGGGGATTAGGGTTCAAATCGTGGACCTCACGAGGTAAGAACAGGGACACCTTATCGGGACCCAAAGCTAAGGTGGAGCACGACAGTGATTAGGGTTCAGAACCTGGACTTGAACAAGTATAAACAACAACAAACATTTTCGGTACCCAAATCCAAGATGCGGCACCGAAAGATGAAGCTGCCACGTCCTGCGTTGATCAAGGAATCCAACTGTCCGGCCTTAGCACTGAGCAGTAGACTACCAATATAACTATTTATATTAACTTTATGACGCGCTTCCCTGCAAATTTAGTAGTGCATGTGATCTCGGGGCGTGTGGAGTTGCAGGTCCAGATCCTGTCATCTCTATATACTGTACCGTAGTACGTTTAGAATGCAGGGTTTGCCGTACCGTACCGGTAGATGTAATTTGCCTCCCCTCGAGATTAAAAAAATGGTTTATTTTAACGCCTCCAACCCCAAACAACGTTAATTGTCAGGAAAGGCCAGCGTACGGTATGTTCCTGCCCTGTCCCAATATGTCTTTACCCTGGCGCGCTCCCCTGTCCCTGCAGAGCACGTCCCGGTGGATCCGCAGAGCTTTGTCGGTCCCTTGGCATACGGCCTGATGCACCACAGACAGCAGCAGGCCGCGCTGACCCTGGTGCGGGGTGTCCCTCCTCGGCGCCTGACTGCCAGTGGCTGGGGGGAGAGCCCCGAGCTCATGGCTGCACTGCTACAGCAGCGCGACGCACAGCGGCTGGCCGCCGCAGGCCAGCAGGAGAAGCAGCAGCAGCAGTTCTCTGCCGCTGACTTGCCGCCGGCGCCGCCCCGCCGCCGGACCGAGGGGGATAAGCACAAGGCTGATGTCCCGCCTAGCCGCGCGGTGGGGAACAGCGGGGCCGCCACTGGCATCCCTCAGCCCGGCAGGGCCACCACTACCGACTACCTCCCTACATCTCCAGGAGGCAGAGTGCCCCCACCTTCGCCGGGTGGGAGAGCAGCACCCCAGCCCGGCAGGGCTACCACTGCAGACTACCTCCCTACATCCCCAGGAGGCAGAGTGCTCCCTAAATCTCCCAGTGGTACAGCGGCCCCTGCCTCTCCCGCATTTGGGAGCGAGGGCGGCAGCAGGGACGGCTGCACGCAGGTCGGGTCGCACACTCAGCAGCGCTGGACGCATGCAAACTTGCAGCAGATGGAAACAAAGCTGCAGCGAGCGTTAAGGGTGGAGGGATGTGGGGAGGCAGCTGAACGGCACCATCGGTGATGAGGGGTGCAGCGCCTGGCCAGTACTAGCAATGGATGACGTTACACCTTTGGGCCCAGCGAATATGCACCATTATACACACCTTGAGCCAGTACCAGCAGTGTGCCAGGCTGAGGGTTGCAACTTGCAAGGCTTGAGGGGTTTCGTAGTAGCAGTGCTTTCAGTGACAGTGCTTTCATACCTCAGTCCACCTCACCCCTCGGTGATGCCAGAAGGAGCGTGGGACCTAGATGTGTGGACACTTTGTATGTCCGTTCGTGGTCGTTTCAGTTGGGTGACCCAGTGCCTCTGATGAGGGGAGACAAGGACGCGACTAGGGCTCCATATAGCCATTACACAGAATGACAGTACCATGACTGACTTATGTTCTCGCTCAAGAGATTATTATCAGGATTTTGATGGGTCATGGGAATTGTCGGGGGGGTAGTCTGTTGGCACACATACGTATGAAATTGTTTTATGTCGTTATGTTTTAATTCGCAGTTTCAAGTCTCGTAGCAATTGTCTTATACGGTAACAGGGACGTAAACAATTTAACAATAAACCCATTTCCCGGATTTCACCTGGGCTATGAATCCCTTGGTCTTAGGGTTGCAACAAATGACTAGACATTGTACACCTGTAACCGATTAGACACTTCGAATGTGACTGGCACTTGGACTTAGTAAACATTTCAGAGATAGCAAATGAAAGGACATATTTTGCTGTGACTTTACAAGGTGTGACACCTGCCGCCCAACCCTAGAAACCTGAGACGCTGACACAACAAAAACAGCCAGGGTGCGCATCGTCGACAGCTGATAAAAGGCGAACAGGAAAGGACATGGACAGATATGTCCTGGTTTCACCCGTCCTGCCCTTCACTTATAAGCTATTACCTCACCCATGATGTGGGACAAGGGAAGAATAAGATCCCAGTTTCCAAAACATCGCATACAAGTCAGGTAAAATCAAACTTAAGCTACCAACTCCAAATCGGTTGGAATGTCTGTGACATCCCTGATCGAGTACAGGCGGAAGCTTGGGTCCTTCCACACAAACTTTCATGGGGAACTTGCTTTCACCACCTAGCCTAATAAACCTCCAGACTGGCTCGTTAAGGACTCGGTGAAAGAACGATCATATGTCGACTTCAATGTGTAAATAAGGAGGCCTTTTGTAGTGTAGCTGTCATACACCTATCAAGCCTCCAGGTGTATGACAGCTGGAGGTATCTTACTAATATTAGGGAGGTAGTCTGCAGTGGTGGACCTGCCAGGCTAAAACACGCCAGTCTCGGCCCCGCTGCTGCCCACCGCATGGCTGGGCAGGACATCAGGCTTGTGCTTATCCCCCTCGGTTCTGCGCCGGGGTGATATGTACAACGAGATCGAAATGTCGTGTACAACGAGATCGAAATGTTAAAAGAGTGGACGAGTGACTTATCAGGTCATGTGACGCGGACTGGGCGTCGAGGACGACAGGGCAACGGGACGCAACCGTGGGACGCAACTCAGAATTCTACAAAACGTAGAAATATAAGGACTAGGTTTTACAAGACCACTACACATGGGCCCCCTCCCTCAAAGGCACGACCTGTGCATCAGTAAACCCTGTAGCATGAGCGACAGATAGACCCTCAAAAACTGTAGAGACTTGTACAGGTTACCAGTTGTACCGGGGCAGGTGGGGATTTGGGAAGCCCTAAAAGCATGAACCTTATACCGGTGTTCAAGATATTGGTCGACTTTGTTGCGGGCTAGGCTCTTAAGGGTCAGGGATTACGAAAACCTTTTGTTTCCGCCTTTCTTTTGTCCATGTTTTCTTTCTCGTATTTTCGGTTGCTTCCAACCAGACAACTTCACGCCCACAGGCTAAGCCTTAATTTGTGAACTGGTCCCACAGGTGCAACGTCATGGATTTGATTTGCCTTCCACGGGTACGTAAGAAATCATGATTAAATTTACATTGATTTTAAGGACAGAATTTGAACACCAAAACTTGCAAATTAGCACTGTCAACCGAGGTAGGGGCCAAAAAAAACCAGGGACCCCATCCCCCCCCCCCAAAACGAGCACCCAACGAGCCTACCACCCCCCACCCCCGCCTCCGGAACCCATTAAAATTCAAATATCTCAGTCAAAATTCAAAATTACAGGGCATGTCAGAGGTAGTTTTTGATCAGCTCGTCAAGGCGCTTCTACTGGTATATTTCAATTTCTTAGGTGATGACATGCCAACAGTCAACTATAAATGACTCAGCTGGTTTCGGGGTGTGTCCAATGGAGGCAAACCCTCTGTGTGGGGGGGCAGGGGGGCATGTGGTAATTCATGCAAAATTTTAGGATGTAAATGGACTCATGTTGGCAAGGAAAACACATCAGTACCGCTGCACTGACAAAAAATTGGATTTTGGAGGGGACCCCCCGCCCCCCCAACTTTGCCCCCCCATATCTCCCACCCCCCTGGGCCAAAAACATTTAAAAAACAGCTATGGAACGCTCTCGTTAAGCTCTACAAAAAAAGGGGGATGGGGTCGATTTTTTTTGTTCTTGCCCCCCCCCTCGCTGTCAACCCATATTTAGTATTTTCATGTATCCTTCACAGACACAAAATGCTGATGTCAAAGAAAGGAAACACATTTAAAGGAGAATGGCAAGAGTATCCCACCGCTCCATGAAGGGAGCATCCTAGCATGGTCGGCCTCGGAGCAGCCTCTGGTGGTCAAACGGTCATACCCTCATCCCCCAACACTTTTGCAGCCTACTTTTCTCCTTTCTTAGCATCTGGGCAGCCCGTCAAGCCTCCACCTCGTTAAACACGTCGTCGAGCAGGCGGAACATGTCCGCCTCAGAGTGCCCGCAGTCGTCGTCTTGCTTCACCAGGCCCATCAGGTCTTCCCTGGCCATTATGCCGTGGGGCGGGAGGCAGAACACCGTCACCAACATGCGCATTACATCCAGCGCCAGCTCCAGCTGCCCCTTCGACATCGCATACCCGCACAGCCGCACGTACATGTGCAGCGTGCTCAGCCGCTGCGGCGGCATGCCCTCCAGAGCACGGTCAATGCTCATCATGCGATAAAAAAAAGGGAGCGCGCTGCCAGCATGCCCGGACGTCATTTCGGCACGTGCCTCCAAATCCAGCAGCTTGAGCAGGCTGGCCTGGGAGGCATCTGGTAGAGCCTCCAACTGAGCGTGTACAATGCGCCTGATCACCACGCCAAGGGAGCACGTCCCGGTAAGAGGAGGTGAGGAAGGCCTTTGCATCGTTGGTTTGTTATTGGTGTTTTTGGGTGATGTGTTTTGGATTTAGGGCTCAGGGCTAAGGATTTAGGGTTTAGGGGATCTGCCTTGAGTGTTCAGAGCTGATCTCACCTCCTGCTCTCGGGCATGGCGCGCTGAAGGGCAGCTTCGTGTGACAACCCCTCCTTGGCGACCAGATCCTTAGTCATATGGATGGCAGCCTCGATCTCGGACTCCATGGCCACAACCTCGGGGTGGGCGCGGCAGATGACGCAGCGGGGGCAGGCGCACACAAACCCTTGCCCGCCGTTCCATCCACTCAGGATCTCCACGCGTTCCTGGAATGGCCTGTAGTCAGTCGGGGGGGAGGGTGTTGAGCGAAATTAAAACAAAATGGGGGGGCATATTGAGGTGGGGCTGGCTATCGCAGGAGCAGCAACAGGGGGGCAAAGTGCATGTCACAATGTGGGTCGGAGGCTTTGATCATAGGCAAGGCCTCAAATCGCTGGGATAGGGCGGAAATCAATGTTTATTTTATTGCGCACCAGGCCGCCTTTGGCGGTCCGTCGGGCGGCCACCACCGGGCATATGGGGACCAAACCTTGAATGTCATGCGATTGGTGGACCATGCAACAGGGGTTGCTGCATCAGGCTTCAATGGCCGCGGTGTAGGTGGATACTAGCAAGGTCCTCCAAAAGGAAACGATGGCGTGGATGGAGGAAGCCTCCCGTGTCCGGCCAAGCATGGGACGCGGCAGGTATTATGGAGCAGAGGTAACGGCAGGGATGTGGCTTCGGCCCAGGCTGCGCTGTTTCCTAAACTCTTACGCACCCCACTGAGGGGCGTAGCTTTCTTTCATTCTGGAGCAGAGGCAATGTGGGTGGGACACATAGGGAGGTGACAAAGAGTGTGGGGTTTGAGAGCCTTGCGCCTGCGCGGAAAAAAACAGGCAGCACATGGACACCGGTGGATAGAGCAGCAGTGGGGGGGGGATGCACGTGTGGCGGCGGCACCCCCCTGCAGTTTACAAGACCCTCGCCTCTTGCAGCAAACCTGATGTAACACAAGGTCGACAAAAGGATAGTAGGGAGTTCAGGGTTTGTTCGAGGGCAGGCTTGGTTTTACATACTAGGGTTCTAGGGTTGAGGTTTTAGGAGTCTGGGTCTAAGGGTTCAGGATTTTTAGTGGGGCTGATTAGTCCCATGCTGCTGGTCATAATTACTAGTGAGCGTGGCACAGTGGCACAGTGGCACACAGCTTTTTCTTGTGAGGGTGGCTTTCCCCCCGTTTCAGATAAGGATGGTGGCAAAGATGAAAGGCCTCTGCTCACTTGTAGATGTCGAGGTAAGGAAAACAGAGCTCTTCGTCCGCGCGGATGTCTTGGGTGGCGCGCACAAACATAAAGTCTCCCACGATCTCCCAGCGGCAGTTGGGGGAGCAGCTGCGAGGACGCAGCAAGGCGGTTAGATACCATGCACACACTAATGCACAATAATGCACAATATGCACAAAAACAATAAACCCACTGCACTGCAAGATATGGTCGCTGGTGCTGCATGCCCTGCTGCTGCTGGGCCCCCTCAACCCAACAGTGGCTGCCTAGCAGCCTGCTGAACGTGGTCTAGATGGAGCGCACTTAAATAAACACAAAATGGGCGGCTTCCTTAATCCACTTACATGTCCGAGCATCCATTTATTTATTTAGAAATCCTCTCATAAACAGTGTTATTTAGTGAATTTTGTGATCAAATACACAGTTTTGGGGCGTGTCTCTTTAAGTACGGCAACATGCCCCACAAGACAAAACTCAAAGCATTGCTGATGCTAAAAATAAAGAGGACCAGACATGCGGAAATGTATTTCAAGATTCTTCGGAAAATACTGTAAGCATTTTGTAAGGGTGCCCCCAAATTAAGCCATTAAAAAAGGCTGAAAAGAACGCTACAATACATCGAAATTAAACTAGCACAACTCTGCTTCCCAGTGGTTGAACAGCAAAGGGCAATTCCATAGATCGGTTACTTTACATCGCGACAACCTGCAACCACCTGCAACCACCAAATCAGCCGAAACACCTGTGGTTCAGCAGCGAGGTGCGGATCCACAGTCCGGCCCCTCTGCTCTGTAGGCGTTCCCGCTTGTCCTGTGACTTCCACTCCTCCAAAGCCTTCATGCCATTGTCCTTCTCCCAGCGCAACTGCTTCAGTGCCGTCCGGATCTGGGCGCCGTAAGTTTGGGTACTAAACCCACTGCATGTGTAGGGTTGAGGGTTACGGGTTGAAATTGAAATTGTTTGCTCCTTTCCCAGTGGTGCAAAGGGGACAGCCTGTACAAAGAAGGCATGTTGAAGGCAGAACGGTCAATGCCTCCCTGGCATCTAAACATACCAACACCGGGTTGTCCTTGAATGTAGGTGGAATGTGATTGGGGCAAAAACTATACCACAATTCATGATTTCCGACAGAGAACAAGCATTTGTATCAAGATGTCGCCAGAGGACCGCACTGCTAGAAAGGCAGAGTTCTTTCTTAAGTCTCAAATTAAGAAAACTATGTGTGATCTGAACCTACTTGTTCTTAAGGATGCGCTTGATGCGAGGCACGTCCACTCTGTCAGTGTCCGTGACGTTGTTTGGCTCGTAGCCTGGACCGCCGCTCAGGGAATAGAGCTCCGCGCCCAGCTCAGGGCGCCGAATCAGCAGCCTGACCAGCAACGGCAGGAGCGCAGCCTATACAGGTAGGCATTCAGAGAAACAATCGCTTCATGCTCAAGGGAAGGCAATTCAAACCTGCAGCAACGAATACAAAAATTAAACCAGTAGTGGCAGCAGCTGGCCCTGCTGCACAAGCGTGCGTGGGAGGACGCCAAATAGAAACTAGGAAAGAAATACAATTTTCTGTTGCCCTCAGATCCCCGTGGTACAATGGGATTCCGAGGTGCTGCTTGGAGTGTAATTGCGGAAGGTAAACATCTGCGCTGTGACCCCAGGCAGGAATAACTGCACTGCAAAAGCTGGACATCTGCACCTGAATTTAATACCCATGGTAGCACAATCCTGCTTAACCTTTGCCGCATTGCACCGATGCCGTGACGTGCTGCCTCATTGTTATCATCCGGCTCAACCTGTGCCGTTTTATGCCGTATCGTGGTACCACGCCATATCGTGCTACCATGCCGTGATCACAGGGGGAAACCACTGAACTGCTTGTCCGTTATTTCCCCGCTTTGGTGCCCTGGGATCCTGGTGTGTTCCTGTTATGTTGTCGTTGGCATCTCTTAAATGGTTTGATCATTGGCAGGTGAAACAGTTCAAAGGCATTTCACCAGGCTCGACCGGTCAATGACGTTACATCTGGCTCAACCGTTGAATGATGTTACACCAAGCTGTATAGTTCGATGGCTTTAACCATGGTCAACACGCCAATGACGTTACACCAGGCCCAATAGTCCAATGGCGTTACAGGCTCCACAATTACACCGCGGGGAGTCTGGAAACAGGAAGAAGAAATACAAAATAAAAAGTAGACCGCACATAAGTGTGACATTGCAGAGGGATGTTGTCTGACCGAAGACCTGACCATAATTGCAGAGTCTTCTTGGATTCCATAATTATTTCTCAGTACAGGAATCCGAAACAATCAGGTACAGGGAAAATACCCGGGCATCAGGGTTTTTGCGTTTTGAGATAACGGGTACTTCCCTCTCCCTTTTCGTGCATGAGATAATGCAACATGGGCCAAGGCCAGGCAGATGTACCTCAAGATTTCTGTTCACTTGGCTTTCCTCCATGGACGCGAGTCGATCCATATTCGCGCCGTGAACAATGACCAATGCCCGGGACGCCATGACAATGGCGCCTGCTTCCAGCGGCGAGCGGGCAACGATACCTCGCCCCTTTGGAGCGCCACCCCCGCCGCCTCCGCCATCACCGCCGTCACCGCCGAAGTCGACCACCTTGATCTTCGGAGATTCAAACGAAGTGTGCCGCCTTGAGAGCCTGCACGGTGCAGGCGTAGCGGACGGTGCTGCAAGGGGTGCCCCTGCCTCCGCCTCCATAGCTGCCATGTCATACTGCCCATCCCGCTGCTCCGCCAACATGCACTCCGCATCGCGGCGGATCTCGAACATGTCTACATCATGCACTTCCATCCTCTGCAGATCCCCTTTGGCGGCTGTGACGTCTTCCAGGGCAGTGCCTGCTGAGGCTGCTGCAACTGCATTCAAGGCCTCTTGCGGCCTCTGAAGCATCAGCAGCGAGAGCGCACAGCGATACCTGTTCGCAAGTAAGTCAAGGTAGTGAGGGACGACACAACCACTTGAGGACCGCGGGAGGGGGCGCTAAACCGTTGAAGGGCTAGGATTCCAAATCAACCCAGATACCTAAGGCATGAACCCTAAATTACAGTAGGTGCGTGGGTGCCCTAATACCGTAGTATCAGTCAATTTTCGTTTTATATTGTATTCGTTTTTTGTTTGGAAACCTCCTAATTAACAAAATCACGCTTTCGTTTTAGTGGTTCGTTTTTCTGATTGGAGGCTGAAATTTTTTACCATCACTGGTTCGTTTTTGCTCCAGAACCGCTCAAACCGCTTGCCTTTCCGCTGAATGGTTGCTGGGCGCGCAGCTCTGAGAGCCGCGACCTCCTTGGCCTGCCGGATAACTTGAAGGAGTGGGACGCCCTCATAGTATCGAGCTGTAGAGGCCTGCTTTCTTCGGCGACTGGCCTTCGTTTTCTTCTGATGCGGTTGGAAGACGCGGCGGGGCCGCTCGCCTACTATCTCGACATCCGGTCTAAATCAATAATCACTGTGGCAGGAGCTGTGGCTACTGGTGCTGCTCCGGGAAGATTCGTGTTTGCGACATGAACGGCGCTACTCTTTGTGTGGCAATTTGTTTAGGGTTTAAGGCGAAAATGTTCGTTTTATGGTTCGTTTTTGTCCCACGGTACACATTTTTATTGAAATCAACGGTTCTTTTTCTTGAAAAACGATCAATAAAACGAAATCGGACTGATACTACGGTAGATGGCAATAATAATTCTACAGGTGCTTAAAAGAAAAGGAACACTGATGAGTAATAGGCTGTTGCCCTTATGTCATGAATTACGCATTTGGAACTACACACCGCATCCATACCACGGTGTGCTTGTGGTGTGTTTGACCCGGTTAACAATTTAACATCCATTCTCTGGATTCACACTTTCATCTACCTTCCGTTGACAGCCAGGCAATTGACAGCCAGGCCACGTACCATTAACGGTTTGTGGAGGGATCCACGAACCGGCAAAGATATTTAACTTACTAAGGGGTATGCGATGATGACGCTGGGCGCAATCGGATGGAATCGGGCAATGGAGTTTGGCAATGCGTGGACGATTATTATACCTAGTGGGAGAACGAATCCTGCGGGGCTCAATACATCATTTTATTTTTCTATCCATCGACGTGCTGGAATGCTATTACTGGTATAATCTATATTACGTTATGATTTATTTATTTTTTAGTCTTATGCTCCTGCGTATCCTGCGTCGGCACCCGAGAGACTCTTTTACTGACCCCCGTTGGCAACCCAAGAGAATAATGAGTGAGGGTCGTTCGCCACACGCACAAACCCGAAGTACTGTGCGTCCCCCAGCGGGTATGTACGGTAGGCATTGTTCGTTGTTTCTTGCTGTCCGAAGAAGCAAAAGGATTCAGGTACGATATGGCAAACGGAACCGGGATGACAAAATACACGTGAACGGGCTGGCACTCGGGCCCGGCTTTCGAGTTTACCGTGATATCGTACTTTTGAAGATTGATGGGTGCACCCAGAGAAATGTCTGGGTGCACCAGCATGCTTCATTGCATGATGAGTAGATGCTGGCTGAGTTAGTGGATGTCTGCCAACCTCGCGGCCAAGCCTTTTCAGTTTGGCCCAAAGTGTAACATCATTGACCTGCTGCGTACCCATTGCATAATTTGCTGCTGCACCGGCATAAGCAAGCAGACTACCGTACCATGCTTGCTATTTTGTTCAATGCAACAATTGCTACTGATGCGCTCACTCTGCCTGCGTGCGCATCAGCAAGGGACGCTGCTTGGATATGTGATATTGTGGTGTGGTTCAAGTTCTGCAAGTGTTGCATCATCTCTTCTGAATTGCTTGCTGTCTACTTGCCTGAAGTACAGCATGTGATCTTGTGCTCTGCATTGCTTGCCGTTTTTGTGCCTGTTCGGCAGCATCCACGATCCGCCGTGCCCTGCTTGCTAGCTGTATTTCTGCCAGCCTGGTAGCCGAGTTGCATCATCTGCCGTGGTGCCCTGCAGAGGTTGCTGTCATTGTGCATGTTCTGCAGCACTTCATATGCACTGTTTGCTGCTTTATTGGTCGTTGCTTTGGTTGTTGATGAACATGTGCTGAGCGCTGCTTGGATGGCTGTCTTGTATGGAGGCCCATAAGTGGGCTCCTTTGTCGCAAGTCCCGAGTGAAGGGTATACCACTAGGATAGGAGCTTCCACTTGTTTGTGTGCCGAGTGGCCTGATTTATTTTGTGATGTGAGACTAAGCTTGTGAGACTTCACCCTAGGGCTTTCTACTTCACCCCAGGGCTTTCCACTTCACCCCAGGGCTTTCCACTTCACACCATGGCTTTCCACTTCACCTTATGGTCCGCAGCAGCACCTCTGATTACTTGTCCGCACCACAGTTCAACAGACCGACAGCATGTTATTAGGTTTGCACAAAAAATCAATCTAAACGATGAAGAGAGGAAGGAGAACTTTGATCTCAAATGAGGTGACCGGTGCGGGGTGGGTCCCTATGAAACGCCTAGAAACTGCCGCGGAATCCCTATCGTCCCTTTCTTCTAGAAAATCTCTCGGATATTTTCTGGCAAAGTAGGTGCCAGTTATTACATAATAAATTCATTCACCTGCATTTCTTCAGAAGCCCGGCCAGCGCAGAGGCTGCCTCAGAGGTGGCCAAGGAGCATCCTGGGGTGTCTGCGGATGCCATCTTGGTAGCAGTAGAAGCATCAGCAGGACCGGTAGCAGCAGGAGTAGCAGCAGCACGAGCAGCAGCAGCAGCGGGAGAAGTATAAAAAGCCTTCTCCGAGTTACAGTTGTCGCAGCCAGCAATTGCCTTCCCACCAACAGCCAGAGCAAGCTCAACATCCGCCAACGCATCCACCCAATTATCCTGGCGTATGAGTGCCATCGCCCGGTTGCAGTGCAGGCGAACGAACAGCACCGCCTCCTTGCTGATACCTGTCTCCTTCACGACCTCTGCCTCCTTCATGGCCATGGCTTGTTGCTGCTGCTGCGGTGGCTGCTGCTCAGGCAGTGTCTGCTCCTGCTGCTGTTGCTGCTGCTGCTGCTGTGGGTTCAAAGTACGCAGCGCCAGCGTATACAGGCGTACCGCCTCGCTGTCTATCCCGCCCCGGCGGAAAGCAGCATTCGCGCGCTTACAAACCTCCTCGGCCTTTTTAAGGTCCTGCTGCTGCTGCTGGGCGGAGTGCTCGCCCTCCTCCCCATGCCTCTCTTCCACACCGCTCTCTCCCGCAGTGTTGTTGCTCTTGCTGTTGCTGCTGCAGCTGCCGCCAACTGATGATACAGCTTCAGAGCCAGCAGCGGTTCTACCGCAGCGGGCATCCTCCCAGATCTGTCGGTCTTTATACAGGAGGATGGCCTGAGAAGAGGCATCAAGCAGAAGGGCGTAGGGTAAGGGGCTGAGGTTCTGGGATACAGGGTTGAAGGTCAAAGGGCCTGGGGTTAGGGGCTGAGGTTCTGGGGTACAGGGTTGAGGGTCAAAGGGCCTGGGCTTAGGGGCTGAGGTTCTGGGGTACAGGGTTGAGGGTCAAAGGGCCTGGGGTTGGGGGCTGAGGTTCTGGGGTACAGGGTTGAGGTTCAAAGGGCGTAGGGTAAGGGGCTGAGGTTCTGGGATACAGGGTTGAGGGTCAAAGGGCCTGGGGTAAGGGGCTGAGGTTCTGGGGCACAGGGTTGAGGGTCAAAGGGCCTGGGGTTAGGGGCTGAGGTTCTGGGGACAGGGTTGAGGGTCAAAGGGTCTGGGGTTAGGAGCTGAGGTTCTGGGGTACAGGGTTGAGGGTCAAAGGGCCTTGGGTTAGGGGCTGAGGTTCTGGGGTACAGGGTTGAGGGTCAAAGGGCCTGGGCTTAGGGACTGAGGTTCTGGGGTACAGGGTTGAGGGTCAAAGTGCGTAGGGTAAGGGGCTGAGGTTCTGGGATACAGGGTTGAAGGTCAAAGGGCCTGGGGTTAGGGGCTGAGGTTCTGGGGTACAGGGTTGAGGGTCAAAGGGCCTGGGGTTAGGGGCTGAGGTTCTGGGTACAGGGTTGAGGGTCAAAGGGCGTAGGGTAAGGGGCTGAGGTTCTGGGGTACAAGGTTGAGGGTCAAAGGGCCTGGGGTTAGGGATTGAGGTTCTGGGGTACAGGGTTGAGGGTCAAAGGCCTGGGGTTAGGGGTTGAGGTTCTGGGGTACAGGGTTGAGTGTCAAAGGGCCTGGGGTTAGGGATTGAGGTTCTGGGGTACAGGGTTGAGGGTCAAAGGGCCTGGGGTTAGGGGCTGAGGTTCTGGGGTACAGGGTTGAGGGTCAAAGGGCCTGGGGTTAGGGGCTGAGGTTCTGGGGCACAGGGTTGAGGGTCAAAGGGCCTGGGGTTAGGGGCTGACGTTCTGGTGGATAGGGTAGAGGGTCAAAGGGCCTAGGGTTAGGGATTGAGGTTCTGGAGTACAGGGTTAAAGGTCTAAGGGCCTAGGGTTAGGGATTGAGGTTCTGGGGTGCAGAGTTACGAGTTTAAGGGCCTAGGGCTAGGAGTTGAGGTTGTATGGTACAGGGTTAACGGTCTAAGGGCCTTGGGTTAGGGGCTGAGGTTCTGGGGTGTATGATAACGGGTATGAGGGCCTGGGGTTTGGGGTTAAGGGGTTGGGATTCAGGGTTCAGGGCTGAAGGGACAGGGTTAGGACATCTGAGCATGCATTATTAAGTCACATAGCAACGTGCAGCTGATTTTACTACAGGTCTTCAAATTCCAGAGCGCGACACCCCCCAACAGAAATATCAAACATGGTGTATGTTCACATTGGTAAATAATTCAAGCAGAGCCCAGCAGGGGCGTTGTGAGGATCTAGGACATGGACCAAGGCGGCATCTGCACCCATGTCATTCAGGCATTCATTCAGGCATTGTCCTCAGGCATTGTCCTCAGGCGTTTTATCCAGGCATTTAATTGGACATTTTCCTCAGGACTTTTATTCAGGCATTTCCTCAGGCATTTTATTAAGGCATTTTGTTCTGGCAGTTTCTCAGGCATATACACAGGCATTTTCCTCAGGCACTTTATTCAGGCATTTTATTCAGGCATTTTAAGTAGGCATTTTGTTCAGGCATTTTTCTCACGCATTATATTTAGGAATTTTAATCAGGCATTCTTAAACCGGTAGGCCTGGCAGACAGCGCCTGTTGTTTGCAACTGTTTCCTTTTGTGTATCCTAGAGGGGTGTATCCTAGAGGGGTGTATCCTAGAGGGGTGTATCCTAGAGGGGTGTATCCTAGAGGGGTGTATCCTAGAGGGGTGTATCCTAGAGGGGTGTATCCTAGAGGGGTGTATCCTAGAGGGGTGTATCCTAGAGGGGTGTATCCTAGAGGGGTGTATCCTAGAGGGGTGTATCCTAGAGGGGTGTATCCTAGAGGGGTGTATCCTAGAGGGGTGTATCCTAGAGGGGTGTATCCTAGAGGGGTGTATCCTAGAGGGGTGTATCCTAGAGGGGTGTATCCTAGAGGGGTGTATCCTAGAGGGGTGTATCCTAGAGGGGTGTATCCTAGAGGGGTGTATCCTAGAGGGGTGTATCCTAGAGGGGTGTATCCTAGAGGGGTGTATCCTAGAGGGGTGTATCCTAGAGGGGTGTATCCTAGAGGGCACAGTCACTCGAAGTCTCCTGGAGAAGCAGCTCAAATATATGGGCGGTTGCCCCACAGGGTTTAAAGACACCCAACAAGCTAAACATTGCATGCGGCTCAGACAACTGTCCCATATCACAGATAATGACCTGATCATCATGAAAAGCAAGGTGCAACAATTCACAGCACACACCCCAGAACTCGCCCAAGCGCTAGAACAGCTCAACCCCGCCACTGCTACCCTCCCTGCCACAGACCCCCTCAATGCGTACACCCTGCTTCAACCCTTGTTTCACCTAGGAATCACTCACCTAGCAGACCTGACAGAACAAGGAGGCAAGCACTTGATGGATGGGAGAGGCCTGAGAAACAGATACGGGAGAAATGTCAAAGACAAGCACATCATAGCCTTAAACAGACTCTCAGTCATGGCAAACAACGGGCCGGGTGCAGACAAAGACCTAAGAGACATGATAAGAAAGAAACACGTCGTTGAGCCTTCCAAAGGACCAACGAGAGATACATGAGGGAAACATGTACATCACTGCTATAGCAAGAAACCCCATGCCAACAGGAACCATGTTCCAGGCCTCCCTTCACCCTGACCAGACACTGATCACCCAATACCTGAATACCAAGGACAGTGTCATTCCAACAGCAACAGAAACAGAGAGACCGGGAGACCTCGCTGATACCCCATACCCCACACAACATCCAGAGGGCAGAGCAAACCCGACCGGACAGCAAGGCAGCAAGAAAAAACAACACTGGCGCAAGGACCCTACCCTCCACAGAGACAAGAAAAGGCAAGGATGCTTGTCAAATACGAGCCTACGGAAAGAGATTGCGGCCCCACGCAGAAAGTGCCAGACAACAGGAACATGCCTATGTGCCAGACATGACTACAAAAGGAAGGAGGCAGAGCGCATTTTTGCATTTGCCAAAAGCAAAATATCAGAAGGGGAAAGGGCGGCAACAGTCATACAGGAGATGTATGGGCACACCAACCAAGTAGCAGCCATCACAGGCTGGAGGATGGTCACAGAGCCAAGCAAAGGACGCCACCAAAAAGGAAAAGACAGAATCAAGCAAATCCAATATCAAGTCACCTGGCACCCAAGCATCATCGATGAATGGGCCATCCCATACCATGGCATGGCAGGGTACACACCAGAGAAGATAGAGGCTTGTTGCCGGAAGACTCTAGGACTTGGTCAAGACCTGCATGCCCACGATTGGGCAAGTGTTGCAGCATGCGAAGGTTGTTGGAACCCACACAGCCTGCAGTACGATGATGCATCAGGATGCTATGATGACATCATCACATGCGACGTATGCTACAAGTACTATCATGTCCAATGCCTAGGCCAACCAGTGGACTGGAGACCCAGCCATGACAAATGGACATGCCCGGCATGCACACATGCAACTAGCACCACACAAGTGGAGGGGCTGGTTAAAGTCACATGGAAGCCTAGCTGGGAACCAGAAGAGATGCTCCTTACCGAAGAAAACACGGCCGCCCTCCTACAACAATGGGTGTCTGAAAACCACGACCAACCACCAGCGAGGACCTCCGAAGGCACCATGCTAGATAGGCACCTGTCCAACATGGCCCGACAAGGGTTTCACCAAAATCACAGCAATTGGGATACCACCCTGGGAGAAAATATCCGGGAAATGATAACCTTCGATATGGAGCCAATTAACCCGCAACTGGACATCCATGCCCCGACGGGAGAGTGTAAAATCGAAGTGAGAGAGATTGAGACATGGAACCCTAAGAGTACCACCCAAATCACGACTGCAGAGATGGCATGCGTGTACAAGGGGAACGGCCGGTGCGTCGGGACAATCGCCCAAGACAGACTCGTCACCCTCAGAAGATTGTATGAACAAGCTGCAGACGAAGGCATCCATGCTAAAATGACGCCTCCCCCATCCTCCTTTGAAGAGGAAGTGGTGGACCTCATCATCAGACACAAGGAGGGGACAAAGACACAGACCAAACAAATGCAAGACAATTTCAGCACCCCACCACAATTCAGGGCGTTGATAGACACGCACTTTGGCATCTCCAAGGAACGGTTTTCTAGCCCCCTCCAAGTTAGAGATCACGCCACCACCTATTGGAGTATATACCCGAGGGACCAGGCCTTCCAAGCGCAAACAAATGCCTTCCAACACAGGTGGACAGGGTACTCACATGCCTTCCCAAACCGGGACGAACCATCCCTCGAGAAAGCAGTCCGATGGGCAGTATGGTCTGCAGATATGACCAGGGAACCGACAGCTACAGTCTTGTACCTGCCCAGGGGGATGAAGTCGTCAGGCAAACCCTCATACCAAAAGTGGTTGGACAAGTATCCGAAATACTGTACAAGAATTGCCAGCACCAAGAGCTCCCCTTTTCCCCTGTGGAAAGAGGAGAGTTGGACGCAAGGAGCAACCCCGCCTCCCATGCACAAATGCCACATGGACATCATCGTTGTGTGGAACAAAGAAGCCCAGTCCGAGCAAATCGGATGGAAACAGGATCTTCTCATCAGACTGCTCCGCATAACCCTCGCAACAGATGTAGAAAAACACCCGCAAGCCAGGGCCAACCCCCTGCTAACCGCAACATGGAACCAGCCTCCTCCCCCATGTGGGGATAGGGTGGAAGAAGGTCAAGGAGAACAGAGCCATGCCCAGCCCATGATAGGATCAAGCTCCTTCCAACGATCTCCAAGGGACACTGACATCCCTAGAGCAACGGAGGTAGACCCAATGGACGCATGCAATTGCCTCGGGTGGTTCCAAGAAAACAGCGCGTTGAAGCACAATTGGAGGGAGATAGCCTACACTGATGGCAGCTGTATTGAAACCAGCCTCAAAGACGGCAGGAAAGTTCAGCTAACGGGCGCTGGCCTCCACATCCCGAGCGCCAATGCCGGTCAACAGGACATCACCATTAACCCGGCTGGAGAAGGTCCCACAAACACCATAAACAGAGCCGAACTGGCAGGGATTTACGGAGCCCTAGTGAAAGAACAGACCAAAATAGCTGTGGACAGCGCCACATCCTTGTACCAAATCCGAAAGGCCATCCGATCCCCCATGTCTCTCACCTACCACAAGCACAGAGACCTCCTCCAGCACATCGTGGGCCAACTCCAGCGCATGGCGTCCCAAGGAAAAATAGTAGAATTCCATAAAGTGAAGGCCCATAACGGAGATATCGGAAACGAGAAAGCCGACGGGGTCGCTAAACGGGCAGCCACCCAAAAGGGAGAATGCGATCTGACAGTTCCAGTGAGCTCCGAACCCTCGCAGTACGGCTCTTTCTGGCTTTTCACAAAAACTGATGAAGAGGACCCTAGCCAGGGAGAGCCGCAAGGCTTAGAAAATCTGAAGGGTGCCCTGAAGACACACATTCACGAGCGCCAAAAGCTTGGCCGATCCAACGTCGATAGCGTATACTTTCAAGGGTGGCATCGGTTGCAATCGATTGCTGATGGGGCCCTCAGCAACAGTTTCTTTAACCACCCGGGAGTCACTCTGGCCGAGAAGAAAACAGCCCTTCGATGGCGACATGGATGCCTCTGGAATAACAAGGTGGCGTTCAGGTGGGGCAAAAGTGCCACCGACAAATGCCCCCTATGTGGAGAGCATGACAGTGCGGGCCATATGACAGGCGCATGCAGGCACCCCGAAATGCAAAAGATGTACATAGAGCGCCACCATGGCACAGGGAGGATACTGTTGAGGGCTGTCTCGAAAGGCAGCATGGGAGGGGACATCGTCATGGCAGACCTGGGGACGGCCGAAAAGTGTGAGAGAGCAGGAGCACCAGCCATGCTAATGAACAAAGTCCCCTCATACCTAATCCCCCACGTTGAGGCACCAGCACCTGGAGCCGTCCAAAGGAAAATAAAAATGCAGCCTGACATGTTGTTGATGCAAACGACAGGACAAAAGAAGGACGTTGTGGTCCACATTGGGGAATTCAAGTATTGCAGAGACACCGAGCATGGGGACCAATTAAAAGCTTGCTTAAACCAGCACACCGACCTTGTTGACCTACTAATCTTGAACGGGCACCAGCGAAACAACATTAAAATTATCCCAATCCTGATCGGCACTTCGGGCACTATTTATAATAAGCACACAATTGAAGCCATGATGTCTCTTGGGATCTCCGCGCTCCATGCTAAGAAATGCGCCCGTAAAATGCATGTCCATTCCATAAAACTCCTCCATAGCATAGTGCAAACCAGACGCAGACTCGAATATTTTTCCGCCACAAAGCCTGTCACTGGGCCAATAAAGCACACCCATAAGAGAAAACCACCGTGAGGAAGTTGCTTCTTTCTTTTGCCTCATGGTAACGGCGCGGATGTGGCTACGGCCCCAAGCTGCGTTGTTTCCTTAACTTTCACGCCCCCAATAGGGCGTAGCTTTCTTTCTTTCTTTCCTAGAGGGGGGTATCCTAGAGGGGTGTATCCTAGAGGGGTGTATCCTAGAGGGGTGTATCCTAGAGGGGTGTATCCTAGAGGGGTGTATCCTAGAGGGGTGTATCCTAGAGGGGTGTATCCTAGAGGGGTGTATCCTAGAGGGGTGTATCCTAGAGGGGTGTATCCTAGAGGGGTGTATCCTAGAGGGGTGTATCCTAGAGGGGTGTATCCTAGAGGGGTGTATCCTAGAGGGGTGTATCCTAGAGGGGTGTATCCTAGAGGGGTGTATCCTAGAGGGGTGTATCCTAGAGGGGTGTATCCTAGAGGGGTGTATCCTAGAGGGGTGCATCCTAGAGGGGTGTATCCTAGAGGGGTGTATCCTAGAGGGGTGTATCCTAGAGGGGTGTATCCTAGAGGGGTGTATCCTAGAGGGGTGTATCCTAGAGGGGTGTATCCTAGAGGGGTGTATCCTAGAGGGGTGTATCCTAGAGGGGTGTATCCTAGAGGGGGGTATCCTAGAGGGGTGTATCCTAGAGGGGTGTATCCTAGAGGGGTGTATCCTAGAGGGGTGTATCCTAGAGGGGTGTATCCTAGAGGGGTGTATCCTAGAGGGGTGTATCCTAGAGGGGTGTATCCTAGAGGGGTGTATCCTAGAGGGGTGTATCCTAGAGGGGTGTATCCTAGAGGGGTGTATCCTAGAGGGGTGTATCCTAGAGGGGTGTATCCTAGAGGGGTGTATCCTAGAGGGGTGTATCCTAGAGGGGTGTATCCTAGAGGGGTGTATCCTAGAGGGGTGTATCCTAGAGGGGTGTATCCTAGAGGGGTGTATCCTAGAGGGGTGTATCCTAGAGGGGGGTATCCTAGAGGGGTGTATCCTAGAGGGGTGTATCCTAGAGGGGTGTATCCTAGAGGGGTGTATCCTAGAGGGGTGTATCCTAGAGGGGTGTATCCTAGAGGGGTGTATCCTAGAGGGGTGTATCCTAGAGGGGTGTATCCTAGAGGGGTGTATCCTAGAGGGGGGTATCCTAGAGGGGGGTATCCTAGAGGGGGGTATCCAACAGGGGTGTATCCTAGAGGGGTGTATCCTAGAGGGGTGTATCCTAGAGGGGTGTATCCTAGAGGGGTGTATCCTAGAGGGGTGTATCCTAGAGGGGTGTATCCTAGAGGGGTGTATCCTAGAGGGGTGTATCCTAGAGGGGTGTATCCTAGAGGGGTGTATCCTAGAGGGGTGTATCCTAGAGGGGTGTATCCTAGAGGGGTGTATCCTAGAGGTGTGTATCCTAGAGGGGTGTATTCTAGAGGGGTGTATCCTAGAGGGGTGTATCCTAGAGGGGTGTATCCTAGAGGGGTGTATCCTAGAGGAGTGTATCCTAGAGGGGTGTATCCTAGAGGGGTGTATCCTAGAGGGGTGTATCACAGAGGGGTGTATCCTAGAGGGGTGTATCCTAGAGGGGTGTATCCTAGAGGGGTGTATCCTAGAGGTGTGTATCCTAGAGGGGTGTATCCTAGAGGGGGGTATCCTAGAGGGGGGTATCCTAGAGGAGTGTATCCTAGAGGGGGGTATCCTAGAGGGGTGTATCCTAGAGGGGTGTATCCTAGAGGGGTGTATCCTAGAGGGGTGTATCATGATCCTGGAGGGGTGTATCCTAGAGGGGGGTATCCTAGAGGGGGGTATCCTAGAGGGGTGTATCCTAGAGGGGTGTATCCTAGAGGGGTGTATCCTAGAGGGGTGTATCCTAGAGGGGTGTATCCTAGAGGGGTGTATCCTAGAGGGGTGTATATATCCTAGAGGGGTGTATCCTAGAGGGGTGTATCCTAGAGGGGTATTAAGAGCTGCTTTCAGTGCGCACCAGATCACCTTCAGCAGGCCGCTGGGCCAAGGAGGACCCAGACTTAAGTGGCCTATCTACGGCCATCCATACTGGTGATCCATACAGCAGCGCTTTCTGTACCTGCCCCCCGCAAGCCGTGATGCAGCTGAATGATTGCTGGAAGTGTAGCTGAATTGCAGCTGATTTGTAGCCGAATACAACAGCTTACCTGTGGATTGTCGCACTGGAGAGACTCCCCCATCCGGATGTATGGATGCAGCACAGCCAAGTACGTTCCCAGGGGCAGTAAGTCCTGCATGATGCAAGTGTGGAGTTCAAGTGTGGAGTTCATGAAAGGAGTATTTGCGTGTCATTTGTTATTCTGCACATAAAGCCGAAGGCTCCACCCTAAATGCACAGCATGCAGGATTTGTAGTCATGATTTGAAAGAGGAGAAGAAAGGTGAGATGAAAAATACGACAGTGCTGGATGGATAACGCGTTACAGGGTTCAGAGTTTGGTGCGCGGTGTCAGGCATCATGGATGTAAGGTTAAGGGTTAAAGGTTTAGGGTTTAGCGCATGGTGTCATGCATTATGCTATCATGATATGAGTGATATGAGTGATATGAGTGAGTAATAGATGCACGCAAACAGGTGCGTGGATTGAGGAAACCGCATCGCTGCAGACCGGACCATACAACTGCAAACGGAAAACACAAGCCGCCATGGCCTAAGTAGCCAGCTGTCGCTGTTGTTTGATGGTAACATTGCGGATGTGGCTTTGGCCCAGAGCTGCGCTGTTCCCTTAACCTGCTCGCCCCTGCTAGGGGCGTGGTTTTCTTTCTTTCATTTTTGCTGCCTGCTTATGACTTCATTGCCCATCAAGTCATAAGCAGGCAGGGTGGGATGTAAAACAACCAGGTGCGTCCATCCTGGCCAGACAGCATGGCCTGCAAGGTAAGTGTGGCATGGAGGGTCACACTGTGTGAACATGCGTGGGGGATTAGTGATACGTGGATGGTCATCTCGGAGCATCAGGTATCCAGTAGTGAGGTTATCTTGGTCATGTCTCATGTATGGATGCGGGGCAGCCAGGTGAGTCCGCGGTGGCAGCAAGGCCAGCATGGAAGTGTAGAGTGAAGAATGGCAGAGTGTGAACATGAGTGGTTCTTAAGAGAGCATCAAGTTGCATGACGGATCTGCGAATGTTGGCCGTGTGCCCCCCACCCTTTCTGCTAAAAACAAAAAAGAAAGAAAGACTACCGTACTCCTCCACCGAAGCAGGAGGCGTGAGAACCGCTCGACCCACAGCAGCTCTCTACAGGTTGGAAGGATAGCCCGCTCACGACATTTTGCAGGGAGCAGTTGACGAAGCTCCAGCCGATTCCCCGCTTGCAACCGGAACGCAGTAAACGAACCTTGGCAAGATTCGACCCGCTGTCCTCAAGGTGGACTGTCAATCAGCGTTGTACCACTGAGCCCGCCTGGGAGCCCCAATCGCCTTCCTGCTAGCATTTATCAGCTGATGACAGCGCAGGGGCCATGAGGGCATCCAGGATGTTTCTCCGAGTCTTGTGCAACCGTTTTTAGGGTCTGGGGTTCTGGGAGGCCTACCTCAAGCAGGCGGGTCTAGGGATTAGACGGACTGCCTATCACATACTAAATTTCGAGCAATGAGTAGATTTCCTACTGGTCATGGGTTTCACAGGACTTCACAATACAAAATGTTGGAATGAAAGATTACGGCACGAGAATGCGACTCCGACCAAAAGCTGCATTGTAACCCTCACCTCGACGCCCTCGTGGGGCACCGTTTTTTTCTCTCTCTCTCCTTCTTTCTTTCTTTCTGGAATGAAACAAGAAAGGAAACGACATCTTGCACCAAGGCCGCACATGCGCCGTCTACATCTACAACCCTATAACCTATACCATAAACCATTAACTCGGGCAACATCCGCGCTGTGAACATCTACATAACCCTTGGAGTGATAACAATTTATCTTAAATCCACGCCCTTGTCGGCGGATGATGTATTTACTTTTGCATCTTACCATCTAATTCTTCAGCATTTCTTACATCACAGATTCCTGATATTACCGAGCACCTGTTTTTTATTATATGAACCCAGCCAGTCAAATTACTCAAACAGTTGTACGCAGCTCAGTTTTCCCAAACAGCCTTTTCTCACTTCACGATTATGGAAGCTGAAAGACCAAACTAACGAGCCAGAGAAACAGGGCCAAGAGTGAGTAGCGACGGGAAGGTATGGACAGCGGTCAAGGGGACAATGGCAGGGGACATCATGTTGTCTTAGCAAAAGCAGAAGCTCAGCGTTCAAAACCGCAATAATTACTCATAATTACCCATCAAGCGTGATCATGACCCATGCCCCGTCTATTGTTATTGCTGACCGATTTATATGCAGTTTTAAATTGTCCGCCTTTGAGTATGAATGCATTATTTATTATATTGCCCACCAACATTTGCGATCTCAAAAGTGGAAACAAACTATTTATAACAAAAGTATTATGTGTCGACAATCCAAATGCATTGCTTTCATGTACCCCCCCCCCCAAAACAACGTGAATAATGAGGGAAGGCAAAGCACGTCTACAGTAAGCATGCACAGTCATTATTGTTACCTCTGGGTTCTCATCCCAGTTGTAGAGAGCCATCTCCATGTCATCTTCATCAGTGTCCTCGATGAAGAAGGTCGTAACGCCGCGGTTGCAGCGGCATGCCCTGCACGTGGATCACAGTCAGCCAGAAAAACAAATGTAAGCTTGCTAGTCAAGAAATACCGTAATGGAAGACTGCACTACTGACAGCCGGTAGATCTTAGGGTTTACTAGCTAAACAACACAGTCGCCCCATGCCGACACTTGATCTCTATGTACCACTCACTTTTGCATTCCCATGTCATGACATGGCAATGTCCCCCGTGTCCTGGCCATTGTTCATTTCATGCCACTACTACTCAAACCCCCTGTTTTGGTAGGCAGAAAACCTACCAGTTTCAAGGCAAATGCATCATTTGGACAAGGTACCTAAAATGATTATGGTAGGTGAATTGGTAGGTTAAAATCGGCCGAAAACGCGACACCTACCGATTTGCATTCTGGTAGGTTTAAATTTTGGTAGGCCCAGAACCTACCGAAATAGATACTCCTTGGCTACCATTTTTGCCCTGGTTGGCCTACCGATTGCCCTACTGTCGCTACCATATTTACCTACCAGTTATCATCATTTGGTCGACCATTTGTTGCTCATATTGGCCTACCGATTCCTCTAATGTCGCTACCATATTTACCTACCAATTAGCATGATTTGGTCCACCAGGCGTTGCCCAGAATAGGCCGATTCATTGCGCTCCTTTTGGTATTAATTGGGATCGGCTTGCTGTACCCCCCTATGTAGGTGGGGCTGACTAATGATGTGCTGGCTATTTCAATAAACTGGTTTGCTCATCGCTTGCTGGAGGAAACAATTTGCAACGAAACAATTGTCAGGAGATCTATACCGGTGGAAAAATTAAATCAATATTTGACGGCCATGAAATCTATACCAGTTGAAAAATTAAATCAATATTTGACGACCAGAAAGATCTGTACCGGTAGAATAATTAGATCAATATCAACGGCCACGAAATATATGCTGGTAGAATAATTAAACCAGTATTTGCTAGCAAGCAAGGAAATGCATGGCAAAGGAAACGAATAATTCATAAATAAGCGACCATTGTCAGACCATATCAAGCATTCACTTGTCATACGTGTCTTGATCAAATTCAAGAACAATCTGCCTAAGACAAAACTGCCATTGGCGCAACACCCCTTGCAGCTCCCTTGACACTTCATCAATGTCCTTCTGGGCCAGCCCCTGAAGGGGCTGGATCTCGTCATAGCCCAAGGTGACCAAGCTGCTCCAGGTTTTGGGGGTGCACCACGCCTGCGATTGGGAAATTAACACTTGATTTAAAGCATGGCTGCCGAGCAATGCATGGAATACGGGCTCATGAAATACGGGTAGGCGGGAAGGGCACCAAGAAACCATCTTCAAACAACGGAAGGGGTCAGCAGGTCAGGCACTGGGGTAATGGACATCAGTAGGCAGGGCAGGAGGCAGTTCACGGGTAAGGCAGGATGGCAATTCATGGGTAGGGGTCAGCAAGGCAGTGCAGGTCATGAGGAAAACTTACCACAAGTGTTGCAACCTGGCCGATGCCAATGAACACTAGCTGTCCCGGCAGGTCGTAGCTCTCTTCCACCGGGAAAACAACCACTCCAGGCTGAAGCAGTCCCTTGACACATGATGCTTGCCCCAGCCAGCCAGCTGGAGCTGCGGGCAGGCCAAGGGGGGGTCACCGAGGGGAGCACCGGTGAGGAAAGACATGCTTTTAGGCGGGCCCTTGTTGAGGCGGCCGTTGTTAGCAATGAGGTCTTCAACCATAAGCATAAAATGTCGGCACGTCGGTATAGCAGGCAGGCAAGTTGAAGGGCATGTACATTTAAACAGGCACCCTACATGGTAGACAAGCACGCCACATGACACGTTCGTGCGTTGTCATGGCGTGCTTGCCTCATGGTTGGCGTTACATGGCAGTTAGTCAGGTACGCTTACGCTTGTGGCCACCATGTTGCATGGTTAACAGGCACAAAGCCATGGCAAGCATACTTCATAGCATGTACGCTTCATGCACGATACGTTAGGAATGCTTCATATTACGATTTTTAGGGCATGCATGCTCCATGGTTTTCTCGTTCTCAAGCAGATCACTATTCATGATCCATCATATTGTCAAGTAATCCACTTACCAAATTTTAAGGGATACATGCTAAAAGGCAGTCGGATTGGATCGCTGGATCGAAGGCAGACAAGATACCATTAGCGGGAAACGGCAGCGAAGAAGGAAGCATAGTGTTAGCGTCAGCGAATGGGATCTACAATCGCATGATGCAGTAAAATTCGGGGGCAACTGGGTATAGGCTTTTCGCGTTCATGGCAAGTCAAAGACGCTGGCAATAACCGACCAGCGCTCGTCAAACTTCTTGAAAGACAAAGTGTGTGTATGTGTATAAAACGAATGCTTTCATTGCAAGCGCCCAAGCTGTCCATTCATGACGAACCACTGCGCGTTTGCCCATGCCGGTGATAACATGTACGGCATAAGGGCATGCCGAGCTGGTTTTCACAAAGTCGAAAATATTTGAACTTTCGTCACCCCTGATCGTCATTATGCCGCTCTAATTCCAAGCTCTGTTTGAACCTTTTGTGTGGTGCCTGTCCCACATTTTCATCATTGATAAAATCCCTGATAGAACGCAGGCATTCCGCTTGATGGTGGACATACTCAGAAGCTAAGTGTTGGAATGTATTGAGGCGGGTCATGTATACGAACGGTGCCTTGACATATGTGCATCACAGCGCATGCCCGACCGCCAATACGGTAATCTGGGCTCATGTTTTGATCATTAGATGTGGACCTCTTCTCTTCAACGACCAAGCTACCGTATGTTCACGATCTGCATATGCCTCACTGGCAGGCACATGACATATGCATTTGTCAATACCGTATTGTACGGGCCGTTCCCAACACATTTATTTCTCATGAGTGTCATGACATGATGAGTGATGACTTGATGATCTTGAATGCAAACTTCTTTCTTCTTCCCTCAAGCTCCCACAACCTTCTACCTCATGGAGTTATTTCATGCACATCAGCCTCCTCAGTATGGTGACATACATAACTTACCATGACAAGCCACGCATTTTAGGGTTTGCACTCTGCTTGCATGTAACCTTGCTTGTTCCCTTCATGCATGCAGTCCATGCATGTTTGTACCCTTGCATGCATCCCTTTTCTGCTACCCCTTACATGCAACCCATGCATGCATGTACCCTTGCATTCATGCATGCACCATGTCTGCATGTAGCCCTTACGTGCACCTCTTACATGCACCCATGCATGCGACCCATTCATGCATGCATGTACCCTTGCATGTATTCATGCGAATCAGGTTTCCCCGACAAACCCTTACCCCCTGACGAACCCTTATCCTCCCAATTTCTAGGAGAGTTTGACGCAAGCACCGACATGAGAGCTCGGATAATGAAGAAGATAACGCGTGAACGAACAAGCGATAGATGGCGCAAGGAGACCCATGGTTCGTACCCATGGTTCATACTCTTGGTTCGTACATTGGTTCAGACCCTTGGTTCAGACCCATGGTTCAGACCCTTGGTTCAGACCCATGGTTCAGACCCTTGGTTCAGACCCTTGGTTCAGACCCATGGTTCAGACCCTTGGTTCAGACCCTTGGTTCAGACCCATGGTTCAGACCCTTGGTTCAGACCCATGGTTCAGACCCTTGGTTCAGACCCTTGGTTCAGACCCATGGTTCAGACCCTTGGTTCAGACCCATGGTTCAGACCCTTGGTTCAGACCCTTGGTTCAGACCCATGGTTCAGACCCTTGGTTCAGACCCATGGTTCAGACCCTTGGTTCAGACCCTTGGTTCAGACCCATGGTTCAGACCCATGGTTCACACCCTTGGTTCAAACCCATGGTTCAGACCCTCCTACTCCTGATGTCCTACCACTCATGCTCCGACCGCACCTGCCTTTGCCGCTCCTACTCTTACCGCTTATGTTCATACCGCTCATGTTCTTGCCCCTACCGCTTATGCATATACCACTCATGTTCCTACTATTCCTTCTCCCGCTACTGTTCCTCCTACTACCGCTCCAACTTATACCGCTCCTACTCCTACTGCTCCTCCCTCTCCTGCTCTTACCGCTGATGCTCCTGCCGACCCAGCTCCTACCGCTCAGTCTACTTCCGTTCATGCTTCTCCCACTCTCGCTCTTACCGTTCCAGCTCCTACCACTTCTGCTCTTCCCGCTCTTACTCCCACCGATCGTGCTCTTTCCGATCTTGCTCCTCCCTCTCATGCTCATACCGTTCCTGCTCCTCCCGCTCTTGCTCTTACCCTTCCTACTCCTACCGTTCCTTCTCACACCGCTCCCGTCCCTACAGCTCCTAGTACTCACGCTCATACCGCTCATACTTTTACCGCTCATGCTCCTACCACGCATGCTCATGCCGCTCATGCTTCTGCCTCTACCACTCATGCTCATGTCGTTCCTGCTCATGCCGCTCCTACTCATCCAACCCTTGCTCTTACCGCTCATGCACCTACCGCTCCTGCTCATACCGTTCCCGCTCCTCCCGCACCTGCTTTTACCGCTCTTGCTCTTACCATTCCTGTTCCTACCGTTCCTGCTCAAACTACTCCTGCTCCTACCACATTCTCATGTTCCTGCTCCTCCATCCCTTGCTCTTACCGCTCATGCTCCTACCGCTCATGCTCCTACCGCTCCACCTCATACCGCTCATGCTCCTCCTGCCCCTGCTCCTGCCCCTACCGCTTATACTCCTACTGCACATACCGTGCATGACGCTCATGCTCCTACCGCTCATGCTCCTATCGCACTTGCCCCAACCGCTAATGTTCTTACCGCTTCTGCTCCTACCACTCAGAATGCTCTTGATCCTACCGTTCAGGCATATGCCACTCATGCTCCTACCACTCCTTATCCTCCCGCTCCTCCTCTTGCCACTACCGCTCATACTTAAACCGCTCCTACCCCTACCTCTCCTCCCTCTCCTGCTCATACCGCTGATGCTCTTGCCGCTCCTACTCCTCCGCTCTTGCTCCTCCAGGCCTTGCGCTAAATGGTCATGCTCCTACCGCTCCACCTCATACGGCTCATGCTCATACTGCCCATGCTCCTGCCCCTACCGCTTCTACTCCTACTGCTCATACCGCTCATGACGCTCGTGCTCCTACCCCTGATGTCTTGCCACTCATGCTCTTACCGCTCATGCTCCTACCGCACCTGCCCCAACCGCTAATGCTCTTACCGCTTCGGCTCCTACCGCTCAAACTGCTCTTGCTCCTACCGCTCATGCATATACCACACATGATCCTACCACTCCTTCTCCTCCCGTTCATGCTCTTGCCACTACCGCTCCTACTTAAACCACTCCTTCTCCTACTGCTCCTCCCACTCCTACTCATACCGCAGATGCTCCTCAGCTCCTGCTCCTCCAGCCCTTGCTCTTACCGCTCATGCTCCTACCGCTCCACTTCATACCGCTCATGCTCCTACTGCCCTGCTCCTGCCCCTACCGCTTCTACTCCTACTGTTCCTACCGCTCATGACGCTCATGCTCCTACCCCTGATGTCTTGCCACTCATGCTCTTACCGCTCATGCTCCTATCGCACTTGCACCAACCGCTAATGCTCTTACCGCTTCTGCTCCTACCGCTCAGAATGCTCTTGATCCTACTGTTCATGCATATGCCACTCATGCTCCTACCACTCCTTCTCCTCCCGCTCCTCCTCTTGCCACTACCGCTCCTACTTAAACCGCTCCTACTCCTACTGCTCCTCCCTCTCTTACTCATACCGTTGATGCTCCTCAAGCCCTTGCTCTTACTGGTCAGGCTCCTACCGCTCATGCTCCTACAGCTCCACCTCATACGGCTCATGCTCTTACAGCCCCTGCTCCAGCTCCTACCGCTTCTACTCCTACTGCTCATACCGCTCATGACGCTCCTGCTCCTACCCCTGATGTCTTGCCACTCATGCTCTTACCGCTCATACTCATACCGCTCCACCTCATACCGCTCATGCTCCTACTGCCCCGCTCTTGCTCCTACCGCTTCTATTCCTACTGCTCCTACCGCTCATGACGCTTCTGCTCCTACCCCTGATATCTTGCCACTCATGCTCCTACCGCTCATGCTCCTACCGCACATGCCCCAACCGCATTTTACCGCTCATGCATATGCCACTCATGCTCCTACCACTCCTTCTCCTCCCGCTCCTGCTCTTGCCACTACCGCTCCTACTGAAACTGCTCTTACTCCTACTGCTCCTCCCTCTCCTCCTCATACCGTTGATGCTCATGCTGCTCCTGCTCCTCCGCCCCTGCTCTTACCGCTCATGCTCCTACCGCTCAACCTCATACCGCAGTCCCATGTATGTGTGCTAGCGGCCCCACTTTGCGCATTCCCATGAATGTGCGCTAGCGGCCCCACTGTTTGCAGTCCCATAATGTGTGCTAGCAGCCCCGTTGTGCGAAGTCCCATGTATGTGCGCTAGCGGCCCCGCTATGCGCATACCCATGTATGTGTGCTAGCGACCCCGCTGTGCGCAGTCCCATGCATATGCGCTACCGGCCCCATTGTGCGCAGTCCCATGTATGTGCGCTAGCGGCCCCGTTGTTTGCTGTCCCATGTATGTGCGCTACCAGCCCCGTTTTTTGCAGTCCCATGTATGTGTGCTAGCGGCCCCGTTGTGCGCAGTCCCATGTATGTGTGGTGACTGCCCTGCTGTTTGCAGTTCCATGTACACGTGCTAGCGGCCCCGCTGTTTGCAGTCCCATAATGTGTGCTATCGGCCCCGCTGTTTGCAATCCCATGTATGTGTGCTAGCGGCCCCGTTGTGCGCAGTCCCATGCATGTGTGGTGGCTGCCCCGCTGTTTGCAGTTCCATGTATGTGTGCTAGCGGCCCCACTGTTTGCAGTCCCATGTATGTGTGCTAGCGGCCCCGTTGTTTGCAGTCCCATGTATGTGTGCTAGCGGCCCCGCTGTGCGCAGTCCCCCCTCTCCACAGCACACTCGCACCCCCTCAGCCACCAGTCCCCCCTCTCCACAGCGCACCCTGACCTCCTCCGCTAGCAGTCCCCCCACCCCCAGCGCACTCTGACCTCCTCCGCCACCAGTCCCCCCTCCCCCGAGCGCACTCTGACTTCCTCTCCTACCAAGCCCCCCTCCCCCAGCGCACCCTGACCTCCTCCGCCACTTGTCTTCCCTCCCCCAGCACACTCTTAACCTCCTCCGCCAGCATAGCCAGCAGTCCCCCCTCCCACCAGCGCATTCCGACCTCGTCCGCCACCAGACCCCCCTCCCCCAGGGCACTCTGACCTCCTCCCCCACTTGTCTCCGCTCCCTCCAGCGCATTTTGACCACCTCCACCACCAGCCCCCCCCCCCCCCCCTCTGCACACTCTGACCTCCAGTCCTCCGCCACCAGTCCCCCTTCCCCCCAGCGCACTCTGACCTCCTCCGCCACCAAGCCCCCCTCCTTCCAGCGCACCCGGACCTCCTCCGCCACTTGTCTTCCCTCCCCCCTACGCACTCTGAAATCCTCCGCCAGCAGTCCCACCTCCCCCAAGTGCACTCTGACCTCCTTCGCCACCAAGCCCCCCTCCCCCCAACACACTCTGACCTCCTCGGCCACCAAGCCACCCTCCCCCCAACGCAATCTGAACTCCTCCGCAAGCAGCCCCCCCTCCCCCGAGCGCACTCTTGACCTCCTCCGCCACCAGTCCCCCCTCCCCCCAGCGCACTCCGACCTCCTCCGCCACCAGCCCACCCTCCCCCAACGCACTTCTCCGGTCTCGTACACCACCAGCCCACCCTCCCCCCACCGCACTCTTGACCTCCTCCGCCACCAGTCCTCCCTCCCCCATGCACACTCCGACCTCCTCCGCCACCAGCCCCCCTCCCCCATCGCACTGCTGTCTCCTCAACAACCCCCCCTCCCCCCCGCGCACGTCCGACCTCCTCCGCCACCAACCCCCCCTCCCCCAGCGCACTCCAACCTCCCCCGCCATCAGCCCCCCCTCCCCCCCGCGCACTCCAACCTCCTCCGCCACCATTCCCCCTCGCCCCAACACACTCTGACCTCCTCTGCCTCCAGCCCCCCTCCCCCCAGCGCACTCCGACCTCCTCCGCCACCAGCCCCCCTCCACCCAACACACTCTGACCTCCTCCACCACCAGTCCCCCTCCCCCCAACACACTCTGACCTCCTCTGCCTCCAATCTCCCCTCCCCCCAGCGCACTCTGACCTCCTCCGCCACTAAGCCCCCCTCAACCATGCACACTCCTGTCTCCTCCGCCACCAAGCCCCCCTCTCCTCAGCGCACTCCGACCTCCTCCGTCACCAAGCCCCCCTCTCCCCATCGCACTCTGACCTCCTCCGCCAACAAGCCCCCCTCTCCCCAGCGCACTCCGACCTCCTCCGCCACCAGCCCCCCCTCCCCCCGCACACTCCAACCTCCCCGCAACCAAGCCCCCCTCCTACCAGCGCACTCTGACCTTCTCCACCACCAAGCCCCCCTCTCCCCAGCGCACTCCGACCTCCTCCGCCACCAAGCCCCCCTCCCCCAGCGCACTCCAACCCCCTCCACCACCAAGCCCCCCTCCCCCCAGCGCACTCTTGACCTCCTCCGCCACCAGTCCCCCCTCCCCCATGCACACTCGGACCTCCTCCGCCACCAGCCCCCCTCCCCCATCGCACTCTTGTCTCCTCAACAGCCCCCCCTCCCCCTCGCGCACATCCGACCTCCTCCACCACCAGCCCCCCCTCCCCCAGCGCACTCCAACCTCCCCCGCCACCAGCCCCCCCTCCCCCAACGCACTCTGACCTCCTCCCCCACTTGTCTCCGCTCCCTCCAGCGCATTTTGACCACCTCTACCACCAGCCCCCCCCTCTGCACACTGACCTCCAGTCCTCCGCCACCAGTCCCCCTTCCCCCCAGCGCACTCTGACCTCCTCCGCCACCAAGCCCCCCTCCCCCCAGCGCACTCCGACCTCCTCCGCCACCAGCCCACCCTCCCCCAGCGCACTTCTCCTGTCTCCTACGCCACCAGCCCACCCTCCCCCCACCGCACTCTGACCTCCTCCACCACCAGGCCCCCCCTCCCGCCAGCGCACTCCAACCTCTTCCGCCACCAGCCCCCCATGCCTCCAGGGCACTCCAACCTCCTCCGCCACCAGTCCCCCTCCCCCCAACACACTCTGACCTCCTCCACCACCAGTCCCCCTCCCCCCAACACACTCTGACCTCCTCTGCCTCCAGTCCCCCCTCCCCCCAGCGCACTCTGACCTCCTCCGCCACTAAGCCCCCCTCGACCCAGTGCACTCCTGTCTCCTCCGCCACCAGGCCCCCCTCTCCACAGCGCACTCCGACCTCCTCCGTCACCAAGCCCCCCTCCCCCCGTCGCACTCTGACCTCCTCCGCCACCAAGCCCCCCTCTCACCAGCGCACTCCGACCTCCTCCGCCACAAGCCCCCCCTCCCCCAGCGCCCTCCAACCTCCCTGCCACCAAGCCCCCCTCCTACCAGCGCACTCTGACCTCCTCCACCACCAAGCACCCCTCTCCCCAGCGCACTGTGACCTCCTCCGCCACCAAGCCCCCCTCCCCCAGCGCACTCAAACCCCCTCCACCACCAAGCCCCCCCCCCCCCCCAGCGCACTCTTGACCTCCTCCGCCACCAGTCCCCCTCCCCCATGCACACTCCGACCTCCTCCGCCACCAGCCCCCCTCCCTCATCGCACTGTTGTCTCCTCAACAGCCCCCCCTCCCCCCGCGCACGTCCGACCTCCTCCGCCGCCAGCCCCCCCTCCCCCAGCGCACTCCAACCTCCCCCGCCACCAGCCCCCCCTCCCCCCCGCGCACTCCAACCTCCTCCGCCACCATTCCCCCTCGCCCCAACACACTCTGACCTCCTCTGCCTCCAGTCCCCCCTCCCCCCAGCGCACTCCGACCTCCTCCGCCACCGGCCCCCCTCCACCCAACACACACTGACCTCCTCCACCACCAGTTCCCCTTCCCCCAACACACTCTGACCTCCTCTGCCTCCAGTCCCCCCTCCCCCCAGCGCACTCTGACCTCCTCCGCCACTAAGCCCCCCTCAACCCTGTGCACTCCTGTCTCCTCCGCCACCCAGCCCCCCTCTCCTCAGCGCACTCCGACCTCCTCCGTCACCAAGCCCCCCTCTCCCCATCGCACTCTGACCTCCTCCGCCAACAAGCCCCCCTCTCCCCAGCGCACTCCGACCTCCTCCGCCACCAGCCCCCCCTCCCCCCGCACACTCCAACCTCCCCGCAACCAAGCCCCCCTCCTACCAGCGCACTCTGACCTTCTCCACCACCAAGCCCCCCTCTCCCCAGCGCACTCCGACCTCCTCCGCCACCAAGCCCCCCTCCCCCAGCGCACTCCAACCCCCTCCACCACCAAGCCCCCCTCCCCCCAGCGCACTCTTGACCTCCTCCGCCACCAGTCCCCCCTCCCCCATGCGCACGTCGGACCTCCTCCGCCACCAGCCCCCCTCCCCCATCGCACTCTTGTCTCCTCAACAGCCCCCCCTCCCCCTCGCGCACTCCGACCTCCTCCACCACCAGCCCCCCCTCCCCCGGCGCACTCCAACCTCCCCCGCCACCAGCCCCCCCTCCCCCAGCGCACTCTGACCTCCTCCCCCACTTGTCTCCGCTCCCTCCAGCGCATTTTGACCACCTCCACCACCAGCCCCCCCCCCTCTGCACACTCTGACCTCCAGTCCTCCGCCACCAGTCCCCCTTCCCCCCAGCGCACTCTGACCTCCTCCGCCACCAAGCCCCCCTCCCCCCAGCGCACCCCGACCTCCTCCGCCACCAGCCCACCCTCCCCCAGCGCACTTCTCCTGTCTCCTACGCCACCAGCCCACCCCCCCCCCACCGCACTCTGACCTCCTCCACCACCAGGCCCCCCCTCCCGCCAGCGCACTCCAACCTCTTCCGCCACCAGCCCCCCATGCCTCCAGGGCACTCCAACCTCCTCCGCCACCAGCCCCCCTCCACCCAACACACTCTGACCTCCTCCACCACCAGTCCCCCTCCCCCCAACACACTCTGACCTCCTCTGCCTCCAGTCCCCCCTCCCCCCAGCGCACTCTGACCTCCTCCGCCACTAAGCCCCCCTCGACCCAGTGCACTCCTGTCTCCTCCGCCACCAAGCCCCCCTCTCCACAGCGCACTCCGACCTCCTCCGTCACCAAGCCCCCCTCCCCCCGTCGCACTCTGACCTCCTCCGCCACCAAGCCCCCCTCTCACCAGCGCACTCCGACCTCCTCCGCCACAAGCCCCCCCTCCCCCAGCGCCCTCCAACCTCCCTGCCACCAAGCCCCCCTCCTACCAGCGCACTCTGACCTCCTCCACCACCATGCACCCCTCTCCCCAGCGCACTGTGACCTCCTCCGCCACCAAGCCCCCCTCCCCCAGCGCACTCAAACCCCCTCCACCACCAAGCCCCCCCCCCCCCCCCAGCGCACTCTTGACCTCCTCCGCCACCAGTCCCCCCTCCCCCATGCACACTCCGACCTCCTCCGCCACCAGCCCCCCTCCCTCATCGCACTGTTGTCTCCTCAACAGCCCCCCCTCCCCCCCGCGCACTTCCGACCTCCTCCGCCGCCAGCCCCCCCTCCCCCAGCGCACTCCAACCTCCCCCGCCACCAGCCCCCCCTCCCCCCCGCGCACTCCAACCTCCTCCGCCACCATTCCCCCTCGCCCCAACACACTCTGACCTCCTCTGCCTCCAGTGCCCCCTCCCCCCAGCGCACTCCGACCTCCTCCGCCACCAGCCCCCCTCCACCCAACACACACTGACCTCCTCCACCACCAGTTCCCCTTCCCCCAACACACTCCGACCTCCTCTGCCTCCAGTCCCCCCTCCCCCCAGCGCACTCTGACCTCCTCCGCCACTAAGCCCCCCTCAACCCTGTGCACTCCTGTCTCCTCCGCCACCCAGCCCCCCTCTCCTCAGCGCACTCCGACCTCCTCCGTCACCAAGCCCCCCTCTCCCCATCGCACTCTGACCTCCTCCGCCAACAAGCCCCCCTCTCCCCAGCGCACTCCGACCTCCTCCGCCACCAGCCCCCCCTCCCCCCGCACACTCCAACCTCCCCGCAACCAAGCCCCCCTCCTACCAGCGCACTCCGACCTCCTCCGCCACCAAGCCCCCCTCCCCCAGCGCACTCCAACCCCCTCCACCACCAAGCCCCCCTCCCCCCAGCGCACTCTTGACCTCCTCCGCCACCAGTCCCCCCTCCCCCATGCGCACTCGGACCTCCTCCGCCACCAGCCCCCCTCCCCCATCGCACTCTTGTCTCCTCAACAGCCCCCCCTCCCCCTCGCGCACTTCCGACCTCCTCCACCACCAGCCCCCCCTCCCCCGGCGCACTCCAACCTCCCCCGCCACCAGCCCCCCCTCCCCCAGCGCACTCTGACCTCCTCCCCCACTTGTCTCCGCTCCCTCCAGCGCATTTTGACCACCTCCACCACCAGCCCCCCCCCCTCTGCACACTCTGACCTCCAGTCCTCCGCCACCAGTCCCCCTTCCCCCCAGCGCACTCTGACCTCCTCCGCCACCAAGCCCCCCTCCCCCCAGCGCACTCCGACCTCCTCCGCCACCAGCCCACCCTCCCCCAGCGCACTTCTCCTGTCTCCTACGCCACCAGCCCACCCTCCCCCCACCGCACTCTGACCTCCTCCACCACCAGGCCCCCCCTCCCGCCAGCGCACTCCAACCTCTTCCGCCACCAGCCCCCCATGCCTCCAGGGCACTCCAACCTCCTCCGCCACCAGTCCCCCTCCCCCCAACACACTCTGACCTCCTCCACCACCAGTCCCCCTCCCCCCAACACACTCTGACCTCCTCTGCCTCCAGTCCCCCCTCCCCCCAGCGCACTCTGACCTCCTCCGCCACTAAGCCCCCCTCGACCCAGTGCACTCCTGTCTCCTCCGCCACCAAGCCCCCCTCTCCACAGCGCACTCCGACCTCCTCCGTCACCAAGCCCCCCTCCCCCCGTCGCACTCTGACCTCCTCCGCCACCAAGCCCCCCTCTCACCAGCGCACTCCGACCTCCTCCGCCACAAGCCCCCCCTCCCCCAGCGCCCTCCAACCTCCCTGCCACCAAGCCCCCCTCCTACCAGCGCACTCTGACCTCCTCCACCACCATGCACCCCTCTCCCCAGCGCACTGTGACCTCCTCCGCCACCAAGCCCCCCCCTCCCAGCGCACTCAAACCCCCTCCACCACCAAGCCCCCCCCCCCCCCCCAGCGCACTCTTGACCTCCTCCGCCACCAGTCCCCCCTCCCCCATGCACACTCCGACCTCCTCCGCCACCAGCCCCCCTCCCTCATCGCACTGTTGTCTCCTCAACAGCCCCCCCTCCCCCCCGCGCACTCCGACCTCCTCCGCCGCCAGCCCCCCCTCCCCCAGCGCACTCCAACCTCCCCCGCCACCAGCCCCCCCTCCCCCCCGCGCACTCCAACCTCCTCCGCCACCATTCCCCCTCGCCCCAACACACTCTGACCTCCTCTGCCTCCAGTGCCCCCTCCCCCCAGCGCACTCCGACCTCCTCCGCCACCAGCCCCCCTCCACCCAACACACACTGACCTCCTCCACCACCAGTTCCCCTTCCCCCAACACACTCCGACCTCCTCTGCCTCCAGTCCCCCCTCCCCCCAGCGCACTCTGACCTCCTCCGCCACTAAGCCCCCCTCAACCCTGTGCACTCCTGTCTCCTCCGCCACCCAGCCCCCCTCTCCTCAGCGCACTCCGACCTCCTCCGTCACCAAGCCCCCCTCTCCCCATCGCACTCTGACCTCCTCCGCCAACAAGCCCCCCTCTCCCCAGCGCACTCCGACCTCCTCCGCCACCAGCCCCCCCTCCCCCCGCACACTCCAACCTCCCCGCAACCAAGCCCCCCTCCTACCAGCGCACTCCGACCTCCTCCGCCACCAAGCCCCCCTCCCCCAGCGCACTCCAACCCCCTCCACCACCAAGCCCCCCTCCCCCCAGCGCACTCTTGACCTCCTCCGCCACCAGTCCCCCCTCCCCCATGCGCACTCGGACCTCCTCCGCCACCAGCCCCCCTCCCCCATCGCACTCTTGTCTCCTCAACAGCCCCCCCTCCCCCTCGCGCACTCCGACCTCCTCCACCACCAGCCCCCCCTCCCCCGGCGCACTCCAACCTCCCCCGCCACCAGCCCCCCCTCCCCCAGCGCACTCTGACCTCCTCCCCCACTTGTCTCCGCTCCCTCCAGCGCATTTTGACCACCTCCACCACCAGCCCCCCCCCCTCTGCACACTCTGACCTCCAGTCCTCCGCCACCAGTCCCCCTTCCCCCCAGCGCACTCTGACCTCCTCCGCCACCAAGCCCCCCTCCCCCCAGCGCACTCCGACCTCCTCCGCCACCAGCCCACCCTCCCCCAGCGCACTTCTCCTGTCTCCTACGCCACCAGCCCACCCTCCCCCCACCGCACTCTGACCTCCTCCACCACCAGGCCCCCCCTCCCGCCAGCGCACTCCAACCTCTTCCGCCACCAGCCCCCCATGCCTCCAGGGCACTCCAACCTCCTCCGCCACCAGTCCCCCTCCCCCCAACACACTCTGACCTCCTCCACCACCAGTCCCCCTCCCCCCAACACACTCTGACCTCCTCTGCCTCCAGTCCCCCCTCCCCCCAGCGCACTCTGACCTCCTCCGCCACTAAGCCCCCCTCGACCCGGTGCACTTCTGTCTCCTCCGCCACCAAGCCCCCCTCTCCACAGCGCACTCCGACCTCCTCCGTCACCAAGCCCCCCTCCCCCCGTCGCACTCTGACCTCCTCCGCCACCAAGCCCCCCTCTCACCAGCGCACTCCGACCTCCTCCGCCACCAGCCCCCCCTCCCCCAGCGCACTCCAACCTCCCTGCCACCAAGCCCCCCTCCTACCAGCGCACTCTGACCTCCTCCACCACCAAGCACCCCTCTCCCCAGCGCACTGTGACCTCCTCCGCCACCAAGCCCCCCTCCCCCAGCGCACTCAAACCTCCTCCACCACCAAGCCCCCCCCCCCCCCCCAGCGCACACTTGACCTCCTCCGCCACCAGTCCCCCCTCCCCCATGCGCACTCGGACCTCCTCCGCCACCAGCCCCCCTCCCCCATCGCACTCTTGTCTCCTCAACAGCCCCCCCTCCCCCTCGCGCACTCCGACCTCCTCCACCACCAGCCCCCCCTCCCCCGGCGCACTCCAACCTCCCCCGCCACCAGCCCCCCCTCCCCCAGCGCACTCTGACCTCCTCCCCCACTTGTCTCCGCTCCCTCCAGCGCATTTTGACCACCTCCACCACCAGCCCCCCCCCCTCTGCACACTCTGACCTCCAGTCCTCCGCCACCAGTCCCCCTTCCCCCCAGCGCACTCTGACCTCCTCCGCCACCAAGCCCCCCTCCCCCCAGCGCACTCCGACCTCCTCCGCCACCAGCCCACCCTCCCCCAGCGCACTTCTCCTGTCTCCTACGCCACCAGCCCACCCTCCCCCCACCGCACTCTGACCTCCTCCGCCACCAGGCCCCCCCTCCCGCCAGCGCACTCCAACCTCCTCCGCCACCAGCCCCCCATGCCTCCAGCGCACTCCAATCTCCTCCGCCACCAGTCCCCCTCCCCCCAACACACTCTGACCTCCTCCACCACCAGTCCCCCTCCCCCCAACACACTCTGACCTCCTCTGCCTCCAGTCCCCCCTCCCCCCAACGCACTCTGACCTCCTCCGCCACTAAGCCCCCCTCGACCCAGTGCACTTCTGTCTCCTCCGCCACCAAGCCCCCCTCTCCACAGCGCACTCCGACCTCCTCCGTCACCAAGCCCCCCTCCCCCCGTCGCACTCTGACCTCCTCCGCCACCAAGCCCCCCTCTCACCAGCGCACTCCGACCTCCTCCGCCACCAGCCCCCCCTCCCCCAGCGCACTCCAACCTCCCTGCCACCAAGCCCCCCTCCTACCAGCGCACTCTGACCTCCTCCACCACCAAGCACCCCTCTCCCCAGCGCACTGTGACCTCCTCCGCCACCAAGCCCCCCTCCCCCAGCGCACTCAAACCTCCTCCACCACCAAGCCCCCCCCCCCCCCCCAGCGCACACTTGACCTCCTCCGCCACCAGTCCCCCCTCCCCAATGCACACTCCGACCTCCTCCGCCACCAGCCCCCCTCCCCCATCGCACTCCTGTCTCCTCAACAGCCCCCCCTCCCCCCCGCGCACTCCGACCTCCTCCGCCACCAGCCCCCCCTCCCCCAGCGCACTCCAACCTCCCCCGCCACCAGCCCCCCCTCCCCCCCGCGCACTCCAACCTCCTCCGCCACCATTCCCCCTCGCCCCAACACACTCTGACCTCCTCTGCCTCCAGCCCCCCCTCCCCCCAGCGCACTCCGACCTCCTCCGCCACCAGCCCCCCTCCACCCAACACACTCTGACCTCCTCCACCACCAGTCCCCCTCCCCCCAACACACTCTGACCTCCTCTGCCTCCAGTCCCCCCTCCCCCCAACGCACTCTGACCTCCTCCGCCACTAAGCCCCCCTCAACCCTGTGCACTCCTGTCTCCTCCGCCACCAAGCCCCCCTCTCCTCAGCGCACTCCGACCTCCTCCGTCACCAAGCCCCCCTCTCCCCATCGCACTCTGACCTCCTCCGCCACCAAGCCCCCCTCTCACCATCGCACTCTGACCTCCTCCGCCACCAAGCCCCCCTCTCACCATCGCACTCTGACCTCCTCCGCCAACAAGCCCCCCTCTCCCCTGCGCACTCCGACCTCATCCGCCACCAGCCCCCCCTCCCCCCGCACACTCCAACCTCCCTGCCACCAAGCCCCCCTCCTACCAGCGCACTCTGACCTCCTCCACCACCAAGCACCCCTCTCCCCAGCGCACTGTGACCTCCTCCGCCACCAAGCCCCCCTCCCCCAGCGCACTCAAACCCCCTCCACCACCAAGCCCCCCCCCCCCCCCCAGCGCACTCTTGACCTCCTCCGCCACCAGTCCCCCCTCCCCCATGCACACTCCGACCTCCTCCGCCACCAGCCCCCCTCCCCCATCGCACTGTTGTCTCCTCAACAGCCCCCCCTCCCCCCCCGCGCACTCCGACCTCCTCCGTCACCAGCCCCCCCTCCCCCAGCGCACTCCAACCTCCCCCGCCACCAGCCCCCCCTCCCCCCCGCGCACTCCAACCTCCTCCGCCACCATTCCCCCTCGCCCCAACACACTCTGACCTCCTCTGCCTCCAGCCCCCCCTCCCCCCAGCGCACTCCGACCTCCTCCGCCACCAGCCCCCCTCCACCCAACACACTCTGACCTCCTCCACCACCAGTCCCCCTCCCCCCAACACACTCTGACCTCCTCTGCCTCCAGTCCCCCCTCCCCCCAACGCACTCTGACCTCCTCCGCCACTAAGCCCCCCTCAACCCTGTGCACTCCTGTCTCCTCCGCCACCCAGCCCCCCTCTCCTCAGCGCACTCCGACCTCCTCCGTCACCAAGCCCCCCTCTCCCCATCGCACTCTGACCTCCTCCGCCACCAAGCCCCCCTCTCACCAGCGCACTCTGACCTCCTCCGCCAACAGTCTTCCCTCCCCCCAAATGCTATAGATGGGCCCTAGTGGCCCACTTGCTCTATAGATTTTGGTTTAACTCTTTAATTCCCCTTCTTTAGCCCCCACTCCCCATTTCCTTTCTTTCATCATTCCCTCCTTCCCCTTAAACACCATCTCGATGTCCTCTGTCCAATGAACCTCCACCCGCCCTACGAGTGTGGCTTTGCCTGCCCTTATAAAACAAGGATTGCTAAAAAGTTAAATGAGGGACATCATGTCGATTGACTGGATTGTTTGCTATTTGTCTGCCCCATTTGTAGCAACTTGGCTCACTTGGCATTTTTGTAGGGGCTGGACAATAAATGGCAGGATTTGAGATCTTTGGTAGGGGACTAGGCAAGAAATGGTAGGTACAAGCCAATTCTGGTAGGTCGGGGAATCATAGCCCTAATTTTTGGTAAGTTGGCTGAAATCGGTAGGAAAACCTACCAGTTTTGACACCACCTACCTACCAAAACAGGGGGTTTGAGTAGTAGTGTGCGCACCATACCACATTCTGCAGACCAGCGGCAAACCCTGAGCAAGACTCCATAAAGGACCAAACCTTGCGAGGCCTACTTTACCTACTTATGGCAAGGGGCCTGAGCAGCTGGGCATGCAGCAGCAGGTCTCCTGAGCTGCATACCGAAATGTAGGTTAATTGTAGTTGAAGCACGTTGGACGAAAGTGGTATGAAGCACGTTGGACATAAGTGGTATGAAGCACGATTGCAAGCTAATAAGAGAAAAACTAAATATACGTTGTCTCTTCTGAACCTAGCCAGCGACGGATCATCGATGAATTTATCCCAGCTCAACTCTCTGATGCCACAAGTCTGACATGCCACCATTGACTGACCCATGACCCTGTCTTAGCTAGTCGACAGCTTCTCACATACCCAGCACACCTATTCCAGCAGGAACGGCTCAGCTAGCTCAGCTGGCTAGAAGGTATAGAAGGACACATCCTTCTAGAAGGACACAGCTTGCTACAAGGACACATCTGGCTAGAAGGATGCATTTTCCCACAAGGATACGTTTTGCTACAAGGATACAGCTGGCTAGAAGGATGCAGATGGCTTCAAGGATACAGCTAGATAAAAGGATACAGCTGGCTGGAAGTATACAGCTGGCTAGAAGGATACAGCTGGCTAGAAGGACACAGAAACATATAACGTATCTATTTGGCATGCTCATGCTCACTGACTCCATTCATGGTCAGCACTTCCATGTAGCCCGGCTGGCCACATGTAGCTCTATGACCCAATGCACATTTTTGTGTTGGCCATGCTGCTTGACCTGTGTACCATCCATGCAGACAACATTATGTACATTATGCTACCTGTCCTGACCTACTTGACACGGTGCACCACTCCTCACAATTGAGCATGCTAGTGTTAGTGACCCGTTTCTGAAACTAGGCCAGACGGATCTAGCCAGTTGTTGCTAAAGCGCATGTGCAATAAGCATTTTCGAAAAGGGCCAACAAACGGAGCAAACCCAAGGTGCACAATGAAATGAGACAATGAGAACCCTGAACCCTTACACTAACCCTAAGACTGGCTTGTGAGCCACTTACCTACTAATGATCTTTGCAAACAACACCCTATCCGTCTGGATCTCGCCGACACGTTCTTGCACTTGCGACAGCGTTACACGTTTCAGCCCTTGGGGCGACCTGGGCACCACTCCGTGATTACGGGCTAGTGTCCATGGCGCAGGCATGGTACTCCTGGACATGGGGCCAGCCAGGGGGGCAGGATGGTTTGATGCAAAGGCAAGGGTTTTGGGATTTAGCACTTGGCTCTTACATGGGCTAAGTCTTATGAATTATGATACATGCCTAACCCTCACCCCCCCCCCCTCCCGCTCATGAGCACGTGCAACTGGCATGTTGCTCCTGCTCTTGTAGTTCAGATGGGACTAAGGCGGGCGGGTTCATAGGTTGGTTATATTTGGTTTGCGGCTGGTATAGTGCGACTTAGTGTGACTAAGAAAGATACATATCAGTGAGACATAATGGTGCCAACACATCCACCCATGATAGCAATTCAAACTTTTTCCGAAAAAAGGCGCCCGACAGGAAGAGCTATAGCTAGTAGTGACAAGGTACTCAGCACATTCTGTACCGTATACGGTTCTGTTCCGCTCCGCTGCAATACGGCAGGCTAGGAGTATCAAGACTTTGCATTCAAACAATTATTTTATGATAATTAAGGGCACGCAAGCTCACCCAAGTTCTCTTGGCATGTCACAATGCAATGGCGTACTACCTCAATGGATCAGTTCCCAATTCCCATGCATGGGTCACCATGCATGCAAGGCTCAAACAAATCCCGTTACAGTGATGAGGGATAATGCCTAGCCAATCAAAATCTCCCCTTCACTGCATGCGCAATCATATGCCCTTATTGTATCCCCAATTCACTTCGAGGCATACCCACCTGATCTGGTATATTATTTGCGTACTTTAGCTGAATATATGAAGGATTGGGTCCTTGATGTATTGAATTGCTGATCCGATCAATGGAAGTTAACTTGATGTCTAAAGCGAATGATATTCTAGGACTGGAGATGAAGAAAGAGCGGCGGCGGCCCAGGAAATCCCATACCGCCAGCACCCGACAGTACGAAATTCGACCTTTCCGTGCTCTGGTGTAATTTAACGGATCCAGAGAAATAAATCTTGCATACGATGACATTCCTTCAACCACCATAGCGTATTGGAGGATTGCTTACGCGGTCGGAAGGTTTTGGCATCGTCCCGATGTTATCAACGAATACGTCTAAATCGTCATCAGCGATTTCCTCATGCATATCGGGTATGCAATCATGCATGGTGTGCATGCGTACTATTGCGTGGTTGCTATATATTATATACAGCGGTTCTCTAACAAGATGTCAAAGCCACGCGTATACAACAGCAAAGAGCAGCAACTCTGAGCTGCAGAAAATCGAACGTCGTCAGTAAAGCTTTTGCCTCGCCGTATGGAGGGGTTTTTCGGGGTTTGGTTGAAGGGGTCTGGCGCAGGGGGGTCGGCGAAAGCAGGGTTTGCCGCCGAAGGTTTGGCGAAAGCAGGGTTTGCCGAAATGAAAATCGCCGGTGACCAATACGCCCATTGATTGACGGCCGTTATTTAACAGGGTACGAGCGTTAGCCCACAGGCCAACAGCCACATACACCGACCGCAACTACAGGGTGATCAACAGAATAAAGGGCACGAGCGTTAGCCACTTAGCCCACAGGCCAACAGCCACATTTATACACCGACCGCAACTACAGGGTGATGAACAAAAAAACGGGCGTAGCCTGCGTTCGATGATGAACCGTCAAGATTCCTTTACAAACGTCGACAGTAAAGCTTGTGCACCGCCGTATGGAGGGTTTTTTCGGGGTTTGGTTGAAGGGGGGTTCCGGGGTCTGGCGCATGGGGTTTGGCGGAAGCAGGGTTTGCCGAAATGAGAATCGCTGGTGACCAATACGCCCATTCAATGACGGCCGTTATGTGTAAGGGTGCGAGCGTTAGCCCACAGGCCAACAGCCACAATCACCGCTACTACAGGGTCGTGAACACAAAAAAGGGCGTAGTCTGGCTACGTTCGCCGGCTAGTTCGGGGGCGAACAAATGAACAATACAGTGTGTCAGTGCGATAACGCATCGCACCAGTGTGGCCGCGTCATCCTCTACCCCTAAAACCCTCAACCCTAAACACTGCGGTCATCACATGTTCACATGTTTGTAATACGTACGGCATCATTAGTTCATTACTCCTGGGTGGGTGGTTGCACCTGGTGGTTGGGACGGGTGTTGCCTGCATCTGCGATCGGGAGCAGCTCACGGTCGGGCACGCTGCTGATAGTTCTCTCTATACATATATGCCGGACGTGCACATCTTGCATCTCTCATCTGTCGCTAGGCCATTGCTGTGTCTTCATTCTTCGTCTTACCTCTGGTCTGACCTCTCCATGCAGCAGACATACAACGCGTTCCTGACCCAGTTGCCAACCCACCACTTCCACAGTCCTCGAAATGCGTTTTCTATTCTGCAGGAAGCATAAATGTACGCATCGAATGTATACTCTGCCCTGAGGCCATGGCTAACCGCTCGATTTTTTGACACCTGCCCAGATGCCATGGCCAACCTCTCGGCACGTCGTAGGCCAAATCTAGGAAAAACCTCAACCCCAGCCTCAATTCAGAGATCTGAGAACATGAGCAAACTGAACTATCTGCCAGGGATCAGCCAAGGAAATAATAATACTTACTGTATGCATATCCCTGCTAGCCTTTCAACGAGCACGTTTGCAAGTTACATTTGTGTTACACTTGTCATGGGGATCCTCTCCTACCTTGGAACTTGGCATGCTTCTAACATCAGTGAAGAATCCACAACAGAGGCCCCACTGGAAATCAGCGGTGTGAACAGCGAGATCTTGGTAACAACGGTAAATAAAAATAAATACGCCTATGTCACGAAGAAAAAAGAACGCAAAACAAAAAATACGAAGAAAATCACTGGGGAGCATGCCCGTAGATATATCTTACAAAAGTACATGGCATCCCCAAATAAAAAAGTCTGGCTACTAAAATACATGCTTAAGCAATCTCGGAGATTAACGCGCAAATTGAACAACCCAGGGGCCCAAGGTTCCAAGGATCCATGGCTCAAGCATACAGGAAAATACAGGAGTCAGGAAAGCACTGACTGCAATTATCACAAGGAGGTAAACGCGAGGCGGGCAAACCAGGATAGACACACCGAGGGGAACTACCCAAGGCCAATAGGAGGGGGTGCAAACTGGATCAAACAAAAATTAACACACAAAGGGAACCACACCATACCGGAGGGGATCCACTATGAAAAGCAGGAGGGTTTGTTCTGCCAAGCACATGCAATGGCTATGCTCATGGGTGCACCCCTCACACACACAAAGTGGGAGATTATGGACTGGAACATGAGCCAAAGGCAGAAACCGACCTACGAGCACCATAGATACAACCTTATGCCTGACCAACTTCAATTCCAATCGAATGGGAACTTCACAACCACAGCATGGGCCTTCTACGCGTTTGAAAACTATGGTATGGACTACCGCATGCTGATGGATCAACGTAGCGATTTATTGAAGCTGACCGTAGACACACTAGACAAGCTCTTAAAGGACCTGCAAGACAAAGAGAAATACCAGTTTGATGCTTTTGTCGTCATAACTAAAGAAGCAACCTATCGGCACGCAAGCACTCTTCGCCGGTACAAAGATAAATGGTACTGGCTAGACTCAGAAAAAAACAGTAGAGCAGTGATCTCAGGGGGGGGCATGGAAGCAGACCTAAACATGCGAGACCTGAGAGACAAGGCATATGAAGTATGCGGATACTTCCATGCCAACAGCTTAGCCGAATGCAGAAATGCATGTTTGAACTTCCCACCTATCAGGCACCCCCGGGGGGCCTCCCTCAGCCCAATCACAATCCTCGACTCACCGACTCCCATGCCTTTGAGGAATAGGGTGAGCCTCCCGCTTGGACCTGATTCACAAAGCGTGCAAGACATTAAACAAATGTTTTTGCAGCAAAGTGGCCTACAAATTATATCAGGCCCTCATTTTTCCCTCTCGGAGGGGGACTGTTACTTTGACTCTCTAGCACATCTATCAGGTATTCCTCCTAGCATGTTAAGAGGCCTCGGGGTGCAAACTTTCAGGCAAGCTCTGTCCCAAGGCAGGCAGGATGCGGTCAGGTCCTTAACCACGCTCATCTACCAACAAGTACATGGTACTGATTCGAGACACAAGCTATGTGACTGGGCAAGACGAATGGCCACGCCGTGTGATGGGGATACGGGAGAGGGACTATGGGCTGACGGGGTCATCACCCACTGGACTGCAATGGCATTGCAAATAACAGTGCACCAGCACCAATTATCAGAGTCTGACGGAGAACGCAGCATTGTGAGCCAACTCCTAGGAGTCCAACCAACAAATGACGCTGCCCCCGCCTTGCATGTGTGGTTTTCTGGAAATACCCTAGCTGGGCACTTCGAGCCCATGCTGCCTCTCGTAACCCCACCAGTACCCTGCCCCCTAATAGCCTGACAGCTTTAAAAGATAGATGCTTGAACGAAGCATCAGGCCTCCCAGACGAAAAAACGCTACTACAAGCGTTTGTGCTTTTGATGCAGACATGGGACGATTTCCTGAGAGATATTGGAGACTGTACGTCAAAAACAATCAGGTTCATGTTTCCATGTACGGTATCCAGGGACCGGTGCTCCCAGACTCTATCACATCGATTATTGTACGGGCCAAGCGCATCGTGCAATACGTGCAACCAAGGCAAGGCCCGGCTAGAAACGATGAGCTTAATCACCTTATGAGGTTATCTTTTCCAGACCAAGATGCCACCATGGGTCAAGATGATACATCAAACATCAATGCAGCCCCCCCCACCCATGTCACAGTCTTCGACCCACCTAGATGTGCCATCAAAGGAAGGACAATTCAAGGGCATGAGAAGATAAACGGTGCTGAAAGGACAAAACAAAATAAAATGGCTCCCAAAGGTTACGTACGTAAGCTCAAGAAAAAACAAACTAAATGCAACACCGCCCTCCCACACACAACGGAAGGAAAGAAAAAGAACAAACTGCTTCAGCCCTCATTATATCGTACCTCACTTCCTCGATCGCTGGTGCGCCAGAGCCAGCTCAGCAAAAAACAAGGGTGAAACAGATCTTACAAAACAAGTTTGCCCAAGAAAATACAAGCCTACCACGCCAGCCAAGTGCTCCACCCCACAGAGAAGACCAAACAGCCTGCCAACCAGCTACGTTGCGCATGATCACAGCCAATGTCCAAGGCGCCTACACTGCAAAGTATGACATAGAGATGACCATCCAGCAGCATAACCCAGATATCCTCGTACTCACCGAGACAAACATGCTCCCCAAGCGGAAAAAGGCCAGATGGTTGAAAGAAGCCCTACATGGATATCAATACTGGGCGTGTACACACAGCGAACAAGGCAGAGGCTTGCGAGGGGTCATCATTGCCATCAGGGAACACATTGCAGTGTTGGGCAAGGCCACCCAAACAGAAGGCGACAACTGCAATGGGAGAATTCTGAGCGTTGCTATCCACATGCCCCACTCCAGGCCCATCAACATCACAGGAGTCTATGCGCCGGCAGGTTGCTCACCAGAGGAGGAGACAGAGAGACTAAAAATGTACAGCATACTCACGGAAAGCATGCAAGAAGCACAAAACGGCAACCCTTCTTGCCATATTATGCTAGGCGACTGGAATGCAACGCTGCTTCAAGATGACAGGAGCAGCGGACACACCTACCACAAGGATGAGACACACAGGAAATTTGTTGAAGCAGTTAAACTTTCACCCCTAGAAACAAACCTTAGCCCTCGAGCCCACACCTACACCCACTTCAACAACACCAGTGAGTCCCACACGACCAGCAGAATTGACGATATTTTCACAAACCTGGATATGAACATCATCAAAAGTAAGACCAACGTCCTCCAAATAGGCACCCAATCAGATCACACACCCCTGCTAGGCATCATTGAACTGAGAAACACCGGGATTTTCATCCCCACTCTAAAAGAACAGCCCACACGCCCCTCCACCCGGGTCTTGGTTGCCCTATCAGCCTCACCGACAAGACTGCCTTCGCCAACAAAATCTCCACCTTCTCAGAGGGTATCGCCGGTGAGACTCGAGACCTGCACCATAAAATGCAGCTCGTAATTAAAGAAGATATTCAGCCGTACTTCGACAGGATTGAGTCCGAAGACGGGAAGACAAGCAATCGCTTACCTATTATCCAGGGACAAAATGCGTCGGTAAAAGTGAATGAGCTAAGTGAACAACTGTTGAGTGCTCTACAGAAGACACAAGCGATCGCCTTAAAAACATGTGAGTGCAAAAACACTAACCCATCTGGCACCCACCTCCGCTCACGGGTTCTGTCCCGAAAAGAGTAATGTTATGCAAGCACTTTCATACTTGTCATGAGATAATAAATGAAGTTAGCAATACTGCTATCGACACAACTACAGGGATGCAAGAGATTATAGCTAACCAGACTAACCTTCCCAGCGATATGGAAAAGAGACTTCACGAAGCTGCAACCTTGGAGACAAACATGGGCATGAATAGTGGGCAGATCCTCTCACAAGTCATCAGAGGCATTAGGGCCGAGATCCAGACCATGGACAAGGGACAGGACAAGCAAAATCTCGACCAAGCGATCAAAGCTACCAGAGATCTCATTAACAAAAAACCGAAAATGGCAAACAGGAACATCTTCAAGAAGCCAGCCTCCGGAACCAACTACAAAGCCCTTGTGGACCCGGCCACAAACCACATCACTGACGACCCCAAGAAGATGATCTCGATTGTGGAGGAACATTTCACCAAATTGCTGACCCCATGTGCCCCCAAGAGCGGCAAATACCACCCACATGAGGTCACTCGGCAGTACCCGTGGACAAAGGGCCCCGATAAATTTACCTTGGAAACACTGGCGACCCGTCTCCCAAACCGACCATGGCTGCACAGAACAATCCAGCAATCCTCAGTGTTTGAAGAATGCCTACACACACTAAGTGATGGGAAATCACCAGGACCAGATGGGATCGTAAATGAACTCCTAAAAATGATGACACATGAGTTCAAGGAGTGCATGCACATGCTCATGATCATCATGTGGGCAACCGGTGTGACCCCAGACGAATGGAAGCAAAGTACTACACAACTGTTGGAGAAGGGGACGGACGAAACCTTGATAGATAAGAAGAGGCCTATCGGGATGCTAAATGCCCTATACAAACTCTGGACGAGGCTTCAAACAAGGGCTATGTCCGACTACGCTGAAAAACACTTGCTTTTGAGCTCTACCCAAAAGGGGTTCAGGACAAAAGCCAGCACCATGGACCAACTACAGATGCTAGTCATGGCGCTCGAAGATGCGCGACACACCGGCCAGCAGGGTTACCCAGTACGGGCCGTATTGGCCTAAAATCCCGTACCGTATCCGTACCGTACCGTACCGTTTGCAACACGGCCAAATACGGTCGCCATTTCCTGCACTGCATGACTGCATGAGAGCGATGTAGGTAGCGCTGAGAACAGGAATGCAGCGTACACGGCTGGTTCGCATTGGATTTTTGCAGCCGTCATCGAAGGCTGGCCAGGCCAAGCGTGGGCGATGCAAATTTTGTAATTATATTATCGTCAACACTACGCGATTTTCCAATCACCTCGCGGGCATAACAGGACAAGTTGCGGCGTGTAAGACGTTAGGACGGGTGATACAGGCATATTGCGGTGATGTCGTGTGATCGTCTCCCTCGTCTGGCAAATCCACACCGTCCACAGTCCACACATCCAGGGCAATAAAATCTACGTAAGGTCGCTCGCTTCCAGTGGTAAAGAGGCATTCGTTGCTCGTGAAAGTACAAGTCTACCCCAAAACCTAGTGGCAATAAGACAGAACTTGGCGCCAAGTCACAATCCAAAGCTGCATAGAGGGAGGAGGGCAGGAGGCCAGGAGGAGTAGGAGCCCATGAGTCCAGGACTCCCAGGAGGGAGGCAAGACACAGGAGCTCCGTGTCTCCTTACGAAGTGATTTCCATGCATGCCATGCAACTCAGCAACTATGCAAGGTGATTCTGAGGCCTCTTGTTTCTATTGCTATATTCATGCATGTAAAATTTCATGTGCCATGCTGGTGGGTAGCGTTTATATGGACTAGCTGAATTGCTGAAATGCTGAATGGCATGTTGGAACATTGCAATGGCGATCTGTGAGGAGTTTGGGATTGCATCAATGATCATATTTTCTCCTATCATGTCAGCCTGGTAAATCTGCATGCATGCATGGAGATCCTTGGTGGTTATTTGGGGGCCATGCAAAAATTGCATGGGGACTGTCATGCAGCCATGCAGTATGTCAGGATGTGCATGGGGTCAAACAGTCATGTGAGTGTTGCATGCATGTGTTTCTCTGTGTGGATCCTGTTGTTCTGAGCCTTGAAAATGGGAAAATCTTTGACCGTATTGGCCTACCGTACCGTCCCTTTTGTCCGTACCGTACCCGTACCGTACCGCACCGTATTCCCGTACCGTGTTTCCGTACCGGGTTACCCTGCCGGCCAGAATATCTATAACTTACAAGTCGACTTCTCTTCAGCGTTTAACATGATGGACCACGACATTCTCCTTATGATCATGTACGACCTAGGGTTCCCTACAGATGCGGTGGATTCAGTTAAAAACCTTTACATGGGGGCAACAACCCAGGTCCGATGGGGCACAGAGCTCACCGGCAAGATCCCCATGGGGCGGGGCAGCATACAGGGGGACACCCTTTCACCCCTCCTTTTCCTCGTCTACATTGAACCACTGCTCCGATGGGCCCAAGTCGGGGCCAGGGGCTACATGTTTGGATGCATAGATGACATGAACGCTCGCATGGAGCACTCACTCAGCAGTGCAGCATTCGCAGACGACTTGTCAATGCTGACAAGTAAACTGTCGGACCTGCATGTACAAGCAGAGAAACTTAGTCTCTACTCCGACTTCGCGAAAATGAAGGTCAACACTGGGAAAACTCTAGTATCAGGTGTACTTTATCAAAACATCCGCACTGGACTATATGGGAACAAGGATGCTCTGGTGCAAGTAAGAAGACAACTGGAAAATCAGATAATGGTCCAAGGACAATACGTGCAACACCTCCCCCCAATAGATCCCTTCAGATACCTCGGTGCAGAGCTCACGATGACACTAGACTGGAAGTTCCAACACCAAAACTTGATAAAGAAGGCAAGGCAAAAGATTGAGGAGCTGCAAGCCTCACATGCCACTCCAAGACAAATTAAGCATATCATTGAGACAACTATTAAGCCCTCAATCTCAAACACCTTTGGGATAACCCCATGCACGGGAGCTGACCTCCAGATTCTAGACAGCATCATGGCCACGGCCATCAAGAAGGCGTACGGACTGTGGACATGTGCTAACTCAGCTACCGTACACCAATATGTCGCGTCCTTCAGGCTGGGGTGTGCATCCCTGGCGACAGAATACGCAAAGAAGAATACAGAACTGCTCATCACATCCCTACGCGATGAAGGGCGCATGGGCACAGTCACTCGAAGTCTCCTGGAGAAGCAGCTCAAATACATGGGCGGGTGCCCCTCAAAGTTTAAAGACACCCAACAGGCTAAACATTGCATGCGGCTCAGACAACTGTCCCATATCACAGATAATGACCTGATCATCATGAAAAGCAAGGTGCAACAATTCACAGCACATACCCCGGAACTCGCCCAAGCGCTAGAACAGCTCAACCCTGCCACTGCTACCCTCCCTGCCACAGACCCCCTCAATGCGTACACCCTGCTTCAACCCTTGTTTCACCTAGGAATCACTCACCTAGCAGACCTGACAGAACAGGGAGGCAAGCACTTGATGGATGGGAGAGGCCTGAGAAACAGATACGGGAGAAATGTCAAAGACAAGCACATCATAGCCTTAAACAGACTCTCAGTCATGGCAAACAACGGGCCCGGTGCAGACAAAGACCTAAGAGACATGATAAGAAAAAGAAACACGACGTTGAGCCTCCCAAAGGATCAACGAGAGATACACGAGGGAAACATGTACATCACTGCTATAGCAAGAAACCCCATGCCGACAGGAACCATGTTCCAGGCTTCCCTTCACCCTGACCAGACATTGATCACCCAGTACCTGAATACCAAGGACATTGGCACTCCAACAACAACAGAAACAGAGAGACCGGGAGACCTCGCTGATATCCCAGACCCCACCCAACAACAAGAGGGCAGAGCAAACCTGACGGGACAGCAAGGCAGCAAGAAGAAACAACACTGGCGCAAGGACCCTACCCTCCACAGAGACAAGAAAAGACAAGGATGCTCGTCAATTACGAGCCTACGGAAAGAGATTGCGGCCCCACGCAGAAAGTGCCAGACAACAGGGACATGCCTATGTACCAGACATGACTACAAAAGGAAGGAGGCAGAGCACATTTTTGCATTTGCCAAAAGCAAAATATCAGAAGGAGAAAGGGCGGCAACAGTCATACAAGAGATGTATGGGCACACCAACCAAGTAGCAGCCATCACAGGCTGGAGGATGGTCACAGAGCCAAGCAAAGGACGCTACCAAAAAGGGAAAGACAGAATCAAGCAAATTCAATATCAAGTCACATGGCACCCAAGCATCATTGATAAATGGGCCATCCCATACCATGGCATGGCAGGGTACACACCAGAGAAGATAGAGGCTTGTTGCCGGAAGACTCTAGGACTTGGTCAAGACCTGCATGCCCACGATTGGGCAGGTGTTGCAGCATGCGAAGGTTGTTGGAACCCACACAGCCTGCAGTACGATGACGCATCGGGATGTTATGATGACATCATCACATGCGACGTATGCTACAAGTACTATCATGTCCAATGCCTAGGCCAACCAGTGGACTGGAGACCCAGCCAAGACAAATGGACATGCCCAGCATGCACACATGTAACTAGCACCACACAAGTGGAGGGGCTGGTTAGAGTCACATGGAAGCCTAGCTGGGAGCCTGAAGAGATGCTCCTTACCAAAGAAAACACGGCCGCCCTCCTACGACAATGGGTGTCTGAAAACCACGACCAGCCACCAGCGAGGACCTCCGAAGGCACCATGCTAGATAGGCACTTATCTAACATGGCCCAACAAGGGTTCCACCAAAATCACAGCAGTTGGGATACCACCCTGGGAGACAATATCCGGGAAATGATAACCTTCGATATGGAGCCAATTAACCCGCAACTGGACATCGATGCACCAACGGGAGAGTGTAAAATTGAAGTGAGAGAGATTGAGACATGGAACCCTAAGCGTTCCACCCAAATCATGACTACAGAGATGGCATGCGTGTACAAGGGGAACGGCCGGTGCGTCGGGACAATCGCCAAAGACAGACTCATCACCCTCAGAAGATTGTATGAACAGGCTTCAGATGAAGGCATCCATGCAAAAATGACGCCTCCCCCATCCTCCTTTGAAGAGGAAATGGTTGACCTCATCATCAGACACAAGGAGGGGACAAAGACACAGACCAAACAAATGCAGGACAATTTCAGCATCCCACCACAATTCAGAGCGTTGATAGACACGCACTTTGGCGTCTCCAAGGAACGGTTCTCTAGCCCCCTCCAAGTTAGAGATCACGCCACCACCTATTGGAGTATATACCCGAGGGACCAGGCCTTCCAAGCACAAACAAATGCCTTCCAACACAGGTGGACAGGGTACTCACATGCCTTCCCAAACCGGGACGAACCATCCCTCGAGAAAGCAGTCCGATGGGCAGTATGGTCTGCAGATATGACCAGGGAACCGACAGCTACTGTCTTGTACCTGCCCAGGGGGATGAAGTCGTCAGGCAAACCCTCATACCAAAAGTGGTTGGACAAATACCCGAAATATTGTACAAGAATAGCTAGCACCAAGAGCTCCCCATTCCCCCTGTGGAAAGAGGAGAGTTGGACGCAAGGAGCAACCCCGCCTCCCATGCACAAATGCCACATGGACATAATCGTTGTGTGGAACAAAAAAGCCCAGTCCGAGCAAATCGGGTGGAAACAGGATCTCCTCATCAGACTGCTCCGCACAACCCTCGCACATGTTGAAAAACACCCGCAAGCCAGGGCCAACCCCCTGCTAACCGCAACATGGACCCAGCCTCCTCCCCCATGTGGGGATAGGGCGGAAGAAGGTCAAGGAGAGCTGAGCCATGCCCAGCCCATGATAGGATCAAGCTCCTTCCAACGTTCTCCAAGGGACACTGACATCCCTAGAGCAACGGAGGTAGACCCAGTGGACGCATGCAATTGCCTCCAGTGGTTCCAAGAAAAGAGCGCGCTGAAGCACAATTGGAGGGAGATAGCCTACACTGATGGCAGCTGTATTGAAACCAGCCTCAAAGAAGGCAGGAAAGTTCAGCTAACTGGCGCTGGCCTCCACATCCCGAGCGCCAATTCCGATCAACAGGACATCACCATTAACCCGGCTGGAGAAGGTCCCACAAACACCATCAACAGAGCCGAACTGGCAGGGATTTATGGAGCCCTAGTGAAAAGACAGACCAAGATAGCTGTGGACAGCGCCACATCCTTGTACCAAATCCGAAAAGCTATCCGATCCCCCATGTCTCTCACCTACCACAAGCACAGAGACCTCCTCCAGCATATCGTGGGCCAACTCCAGCTCATGGCGTCCCAAGGAAAAATAGTCGAATTCCATAAGGTGAAGGCCCACAACGGAGATATCGGAAACGAGAAAGCCGACGGGGTCGCTAAACGGGCAGCCACTCAAAAGGGAGAATGCGATCTGACCGTTCCAGTGAGCTCCGAACCCTCACAGTACGGCTCTTTCTGGCTTTTCACAAAACCTGACGAAGTGGACCCTAGCCAGGGAGAGCCGCAAGGATTAGAGGATCTGAAGGGTGCCTTGAAGACACACATTCACGAGCGCCAAAAGCTGGGCCGATCCAACATCGATAGCGTATACTTTCAAGGGTGGCAACGGTTGCACTCGATTGCTGATGGGACCCTCAGCAACAGTTTCTTTAACCACCCAGGAGTCACTCTGGCAGAGAAGAAAACAGCCCTTCGATGGCGACATGGATGCCTTTGGAATAGCAAGGTGGCTTTCAGGTGGGGCAAAAGTACCACGGACAAATGCCCCTTGTGTGGAGAGCACGACAGTGCAGGCCATATAACAGGCGCATGCAGGCACCCCGAAATGCAAAAGATGTACCGTACATAGAGCGCCGCCATAGCACAGGAAGGATTTTGCTTAGGGCTGTATCGAAAGGCAGCATGGGAGGGGACATCGTCATGGCAGACCTGGGGACAGCCGAGAAGTGTGAGAGAGCAGGAGCACCAGCCATGTTGATGAATAAAGTCCCCTCGTACTTCATAACGTAGGAGGCGTGGGGCCTTGTTTTGTGTGAGGCTAGGTTCGTTCGTGGCCGTGCCTAGGTGTCGTGTACTCTTGCAGTGACATTGACGTACTCTCACTGATTTGTGCCTTGCAGCTGGATTACAGCGTTTGATTTTGTGATGTCTGCCAGTAGTATAGGATTTACTGATGGACCGTCATGTATCAAACTATGCGCGGCTGTCAAAGCTTGATTTTGAAATAGCATCGCGAACAGAGACAACTTCGGCGGTGCCGATGTTTCAACGACAGTAAGTATTGGAACGGCCGATAGGTTGAAACCCTCTAACGCGTTAGAATCTAACGCTGTCCATTACGACACTCACCTGTATTGTATTCAGGGACATGCCGACGAACATGACCGGCGCAGCGGTGGGCCCTACTTTCGCCAAAACCGGTTCAGCCATACCGGTACCCTGTAAAACCTGCCCACCCAAACCACGAAAATTACGAACAGTGCCGGAATTTTGCATCACGCGACGTCGCCAGTGTCTTTAACGGAATCTGCAGGTCCGCGGCTCTGACGCAGTAGTCGGTACTTGAGTAGTACTCCCGGGCCCCCACTACCAGTACCGTCATGTATCAAACTATGCGCGGCTGTGAAAGCTCGACGTTCGCAACCTTTCACTGATCGGCCGGACGCGATGCCCCATATATAGGCATCACGCAAACCCCTTCCGTACGGCGATTCGTTATTATTTTCTATTTCAGGGCAGGGGAAACCACCTGGGTTGTGGAAACCAAGAGTGTGGAATCGACAGAAAAAACTCCTGAATCCACAGAAAAACACTCCTTATCAGTCTCCATAGAAACACGCTCTCCCCAGTTCCTTCGTAGAAAAGGAAATCCTCACTCTAGGCACTTCACTGTAAAACTCCCCTTTAAGTCATCAGTTCTTCCATAGGAGAGAAACTCCTGAATCCGCAGGAAATAACTCCTTTCTCCTCAACTTATCTCACCTCAACTCATGCGGCTCAATTCTACTGGGCCCTCCGTACTTCAGGGTGCTTTATTCTACAGCCTAGGTTAGAGTTGAGGTTGCTTTATTCTACAGCCTGGCCTTTGGCCTTTAACCTCCCCCCTCCCCATAGCTCACCAACCAGGAACAAGAAATCCAACAATCTTCCGACGCAATGTAGATCTCTTCCTACTAACCCCCTAAAAAACATATACCAGTGTAGATCTCTTCCCACCAACCACCCAAAACCATACACCAGCAAAACTCGAAACGCACACAAATACTTCACGGCAAAGCCATTTCAAGCTAGTATAAGCAGTCCATTAAAACTCCCAGGAATCGGCGCACGGAATGCAAAAGTGCATGGCCCGTCCATGATCCGTTTCATGGTCTTTGAACATATGGATCTTGTCGGCCGGCGTGAACACGTCGCGTATCATGGATTGCGTCGCTATGTCGACCCATCGGTGCTCGATGTGTCCCCCAGTCCGCAAGACGAGATTGATAAAGTCTTGGACCTCCCACTGAAACCAGTGGTCCAAACTGCGCAGGGGGGATGGGGGGGGGGCGAGTTAAGGGTTTAGGGGTGGGAACGGAACGGAGGACAGGTTAATGGCAGCGTCCTTGGTCCGCAAGACCAGATTGATGAAGTCTTGGACCTCCCACTGAAACCAGTGGTCCAAACTGCGCAGGGGGGGGGGGGGGGGGCGAAACGGGTTCAGGGTTTAGGGGTGGGAACGGAAGGGAGGACACGTTAATGGCAGGGTCCTTGGTCCGCAAGACCAAGTGGATGAAGTCTTGGACCTCCCGCTGCAACCAGTGGTCCAAACTGCGCAGGGGGATGGGGGAGGGTCGTAAAAAACGGGGTTCGGAACGGAACGGAGCACAGATCAAGGCCGTGGTCCAGGCTGCGCAGAGGAATGGGGTTGGGAATGGAGCGGGGGTGGGGTAGAAGGAACATAGACTATGGCCGTGGTCCAAGCTGCGCAAGAGCGATGGCGGGGGGGGGGGGGGGCGGAACGGAGCACAGATCAAGACCGTGGTTGGAGCTGCGCAGGGGGGTGGGGTGGGGGCGGGAACGGGGTTGGGGGAGCGGAACGGAGCACAGATCAAGGCCCTGGTCCAAACTGTGCAGGGGGATGGGTGTGTGTGGGGGGGACGGAACGGGGGAGGAGGGGACGGAACGGAGCACAGATCAAGACCCTGGTCCAAACTGTGCAGGGGGATGGGTGTGTGTGGGGGGGACGGAACGGGGGAGGAGGGGACGGAACGGAGCACAGATCAAGGCCGCGGTCCACACTGTGCAGGGGGATGGGTGTGTGTGGGGGGGACGGAACGGGGGAGGAGGGGACGGAACGGGGGAGGAGGGGACGGAACGGAGCACAGATCAAGGCCCTGGTCCAAACTGTGCAGGGGGATGGGTGTGTGTGGGGTGGGACGGAACAGGGGAGGAGGGGACGGAACGGAGCACAGATCAAGGCCGTGGTCCAAACTGTGCAGGGGGATGGGTGTGTGTGGGGTGGGATGGAACAGGGGAGGAGGGGACGGAACGGAGCACAGATCAAGGCCCTGGTCCAAACTGTGCAGGGGGATGGGTGTGTGTGGGGTGGGACGGAACAGGGGAGGAGGGGACGGAACGGAGCACAGATCAAGGCCCTGGTCCAAACTGTGCAGGGGGATGGGTGTGTGTGGGGGGGACGGAACGGGGGAGGAGGGGACGGAACGGAGCACAGATCAAGGCCGCGGTCCAAACTGTGCAGGGGGATGGGTGTGTGTGGGGGGGACGGAACAGGGGAGGAGGGGACGGAACGGAGCACAGATCAAGACCCTGGTCCAAACTGTGCAGGGGGATGGGTGTGTGTGGGGGGGACGGAACGGGGGAGGAGGGGACGGAACGGAGCACAGATCAAGGCCGCGGTCCAAACTGTGCAGGGGGATGGGTGTGTGTGGGGGGGACGGAACGGGGGAGAGGGGACGGAACGGGGGAGGAGGGGACGGAACGGGGGAGGAGGGGACGGAACGGAGCACAGATCAAGGCCGCGGTCCAAACTGTGCAGGGGGATGGGTGTGTGTGGGGTGGGACGGAACGGGGGAGGAGGGGACGGAACGGAGCACAGATCAAGGCCCTGGTCCAAACTGTGCAGGGGGATGGGTGTGTGTGGGGGGGACGGAACGGGAGAGGAGGGGACGGAACGGAGCACAGATCAAGGCCGCGGTCCAAACTGTGCAGGGGGATGGGTGTGTGTGGGGTGGGACGGAACAGGGGAGGAGGGGACGGAACGGAGCACAGATCAAGGCCCTGGTCCAAACTGTGCAGGGGGATGGGTGTGTGTGGGGTGGGACGGAACAGGGGAGGAGGGGACGGAACGGAGCACAGTCAAGGCCGTGGTCCAAACTGTGCAGGGGGATGGGTGTGTGTGGGGTGGGACGGAACGGGGGAGGAGGGGACGGAACGGAGCACAGATCAAGGCCCTGGTCCAAACTGTGCAGGGGGATGGGTGTGTGTGGGGGGGACGGAAAGGGGGAGAGGGGACGTAACGGGGGAGGAGGGGACGGAACGGGGGAGGAGGGGACGGAACGGAGCACAGATCAAGGCCCTGGTCCAAACTGTGCAGGAGGATGGGTGTGTGTGGGGTGGGACGGAACGGGGGAGGAGGGGACGGAACGGAGCACAGATCAAGGCCCTGGTCCAAACTGTGCAGGGGGATGGGTGTGTGTGGGGGGGACGGAACGGGGGAGGAGGGGACGGAACGGAGCACAGATCAAGGCCGCGGTCCAAACTGTGCAGGGGGATGGGTGTGTGTGGGTGGGACGGAACGGGGGAGGAGGGGACGGAACGGAGCACAGATCAAGGCCGCGGTCCAAACTGTGCAGGGGGATGGGTGTGTGTGGGGTGGGACGGAACGGGGGAGGAGGGGACGGAACGGAGCACAGATCAAGGCCGTGGTCGGAGCTGCGCAAGGGTGTGGGGGTGTGTTGGGAACGTGGGGTGGGAATGGAACCGAACGCAGATCAAGGCCGTGATCCAAGCTGCACAGGATAGGGGGAGTGGGGTTGGGAACGGAACATGACACATATTATGGCCGTGGTCCACGCTGCGTAGGGGGATGTGTGGGGGGGTGGGAACGAAGCAGGGAGTGGGAACGGAACGGAGAGCACAGATCAAGGCCGTGGTCCAAGCAGCGCATGTGTGTGGGGGTGGGAACAGAACAGGGGGATGGGACCAAAAGGGATCACAGATTATAGCAGGGTGCTTCAGCTACAATTCAGAAGCCTACCGCCTTTCTGCCTTACTGCAAACCCTGCTCTGCTGCTCTGAGTCAACAGCTGCAGTCCTGCCAAGCTTGCCATGCCATTACCGAGAAGGAAGGGAAGAGAAAGCAACCAGCGACTCTTTTACCGGCAACGAATCCTCCTTTTGCCAGGCCGCCTCGCAGCCGCCAATGGTCCGATAGGGACCAAACCTGGATCGGCCCATGGCTGGCGGGCAGAGCAGCAGGGCTGTACACAGATGAGGCCTCTGGCCAGAGGCGGGAGTGTAGCTGACATGCAGCTGAGTCACGGGGTGGGGGGTGGGGGGACCGAAAGCAACCCTGTCAAGTGTCACTGGGAGGGTGCCTCTGCTGCAATCCACAGATGCATCATAGCCTGCCTGTCGTGGGGTCCGGGGTTGACACTCTCACATAGAAAGGAACAAGGGAACCACGCCCCCTTTGGGTATGGACAGGGAGGGCGGAAGGAAGGATAGGGATGGAGGGAGGAAAGCACGCCTCCCTTGGGAGGAAGGGAGGGGAGGGAGGGAGAAACCACGTCTCCCTAGGGGCTCGAAAGTAAAGTGAGAGAGGAAGGAGAGGGAGGGAGGGAGAAAAAACGCACGCCTCCCTTGGGAGGGAAGGAGGGAGGGAGGGACGGAGGAAACCGTGCCCCCCTTGGGGCTCGATAGTCAAGTGAGGAAGGAAGGAAAGGGAGGGAGGGTGGAAAGCACGCCTCCCTTGGGAGGAAGGGAGGGGAGGGAGGGAGAAACCACGCCCCCCTTGGGGCTCGAGAGTAGAGGGAAATGCGCAGCCTAGGGCCAAGGCCACAACCATGCCGTTACTGCAGAGCATAGCACGCACCTGAACATTTGATAGTTCCCAGAATACAACAGTCCGTCCCAGCCGAAAAATTCTGCATCCGCATCCGGTCTGTATGCGCCAGATTTTGTTTCGTAGAATGTCCGCAAACCCCTGATGTCCCGCGGCCTGCAGTGGTTGAAGATGTCGCCCTTAACGTAGCCAAGGCCGGCGGTTGACGCATTCTCCGCTGTCACAAACAGACCCTCCAGCTTGCCTCGGGTGGTCTTCAGTAAGGCAGAATCATAAATGTCAGTGGGTGAGTCTCGAAATGCTTTTGTTTTCGCCATCAGTGGTAAAGATATTTAAGAAGAGGACAGGAAGTAATAGACAGGAGGGGTGGGTGGGGCAGAAGCATGTAAAATGAAAATATAAGATGGAAGCCAACATAGCTTTTGCCTTTTCGATGGGAGGCACAGACAGAGGCACACATGGGTCGTCGTGAGACGGACATTCATGGACGGCATGGGAGAAGGACAGCTGTCTCCGAGATGCTTCAATGCAACATCCTTTGTGTTGCAATATTCTTTTGGCTGGACTTAACAAGGTGTGGGGCCAGCCACCCAACCCAAAAAACTTGCATCGCAAACACGAAAAACAATATGGAAAGATCTGACCGCGGATTCCCGGCCTCGATGATTCAAATCATGGACAGCAAGGCCTGAGAGTTCACCACAAACCGCCCCGTACAATTACAAACGGAAACCACAAGCCGCCATAGCCTAACTAGCTAGCCTCCATCTTGTTTGGTAACAGTGCGGATGTGGCTACGGCCCTGAGCTGCGCTGTTCCCTCAACCTGCAGGTCCCTAGGGGGGGCGTAGTTTTCCTGACCCCTCTGCCCCCTGCCCTCCCCCTACCCCCCCGAAGGGGGTGAGGGAAGGGGGTGAGGGAAGGGAGTGAGGGAAGGGGGGAAGGGAAGGGGGGGGGCAAGGAGGGCGGGAGGGGGCTCTCATCGCTCACTAACCATCCAGTAAAGAGCAAGCTCGGGGAGGCCTTGAATGTAGCTCCGACTCTCAAACCACGTCCCTTGGTTGTTTGTGAGTAAGATGCCCCTTTCCTTGACAAACGCCACCAAATCGTACGGAATGGGTGCCTTCAAGTAGGTGTCTGTGTCATACTGCAAGAGTGCAAGGACCCAGGACAAGCACAGGAATAAGGCAAGGCTAGCCAACGTTAATCATCAAAAACAGCATTTCTTTTTTTTGAATCAGCTATCGGTACATGTCAGCTACAAATACAGCTACAGCTACATGTCAGCTACACAAATCGTAAGTCCTGGTGCCTTCAAGTAGGTGTCTGTGTCATACTGCAAGAGTGCAAGGACCCAGGACAAGCACAGGAATAAGGTAAGGCTAGCCAACGTTAATCATCAAAAACAGCATTTCTTTTTTTTGAATCAGCTATCGGTACATGTCAGCTACAAATACAGCTACAGCTACATGTCAGCTACACAAATCGTAAGTCCTGGTGCCTTCAAGTAGGTATCTGTGTCATACTGCAAGAGTGCCCAGGACAAGCACAGGAAGAAGGGGGAGGGACTGAATAATCGAGGGATGACGTGAGGGAGGGAGGGAGGGAGGGATGTATGGATGGAGTCATGGGCTCATAGCGGGCGGTAGGAATAATGGCCTATGACAAGCACAGGAATAAGGTAAGGCTGGTCACAAGTAATCATCGGAAACAGTGTATTGTGTGAATCAGCTACACTTCAGCTACACTCCCGCCTCTGGCCGGCTATCCCATTTGTGGCCAGCCATGCAGCGTTGGCAACCAATCGTAGGCCGGTCCAGATTTGGTTCCAATCAAGCCCTCTGCGGTCGCGGGGCGGCCTGATAAAGGCGGACTGGTAGCCGAAAAAGAAACACTGAAGAGCAATCGCATAATGCAAGGAACAAGTCATGCAAAACTCTCTCTCCTGCACACACACACACACACATATGAACTCAACAAAAGTACAGTTGTTCCACACTTCCATGGCAGCTCAGAAATCACTAGGAGACACGCGAACAATACTCCAACCATCATAACATTTGTGTTGCAGCATGGATCAACGGCAGCTCCGAAACAACCAGCGTCTCTTTCTTCGGCTACGAAGCCGCTCCTTTGTCACACCGCCTCGCAGCTGCAAAAGGCCCGATTGGGACTGAACCTGGATCAGCCTACGACTGTTGGCTGGCCATAGATGGGGCCTCCGGACAGAGGCGGGAGTGTAGCAGAGATGCAGCTGAGTCAGGAGAAAAGAAACACTGGATACAACATACCTGAAATAGGTACTTGTAGCCCAGCTCCCTGGCAAAGGGGAAGCTGAAGGCCAGTCGCCAGTGGCCCATGAGCCGGTATTCGTTGGAAAATCCGGCACTCCAGGTAAACTGGTTTTCCAGATCCCCCAAGGGAGACAGCAATGGCTTCAAAGCAGCAGAGGTAGGAAGAAGGGATTGGACTCTCTCAGTGTGTGTGTGTGGGGGGGGGGACACAAGCATGACACAGCCCAGGGTCCGCCCAAGCGCCTTTGGGATGCCGCCAGGCGGTCCTTACAGGACTGATTGGGATAGAACCAAGACTGGCCTACAGTTGGTGGCTTAGAGCGGATTCACACCTGGCTGGTTTCGCTGAGTTTGGCCGGTTAGGGCACCTTGGTTTCGCACGGTTTCGCAACCTGGGGTCCGACCCCCAGTTTCAGTTCGGTTGGTTTCGCATTGGTTTGTTTTCGCCAAACTGAGCTCCCCGCAAGAGGGCTTTCTGACGCCGAACCAACCAACCAAAACGGCGAACTGAACTAGGTGTGAATTGGCTCTTACGCAGAATTGGCTCTTAGCTTGCTGCTCCAAGCCCTGCCATCCATACGATGGGTTGTAGGTGAAGCGTAGCTAGCTGAAGTATCCTAGAATAAAGAGTGTCGTGACCTGAGAGCGAAAAAACACCAAAGCCCAACTTGCTGGATGGTAAGTGACATCAAGATATCTCTGAATCCAAGTTTCGATCGCCATGCCATACCATGCAATACCGGAATGCAAGAGGGCATACACACATACTTTAAGTTCAAGCCAAAGAATACATACACGCATGGTTGGACAGGTCACACACACGCATACATGCATGTGCAGGGATGTAAACACACACAAATGTGAAGTGTTGCTGTGAAGTTTTGTGTCAGCATGGATGTGCACAAGCAAACTTGGACAGGGATGCACCCCTCCCACTGCACCCACGCACGCAATCACAGATCCTAACAGATCCACGGCGGTTGGCCTTGCATGGGGAACATACAGAATCCTACCTACCATATGTCTGAGGCTCTCAGGTCGAATCCATTTAGGGATCTTAAACGATTTGTCGTCTTCGACATCCAGGAGCATGACGTATAGGTTGGGGACTGCGCGGATCCATGGCTGGCCTACGATGCCCTGCATATGCTCTGGCTTCACGAAGAGGAACAGATCTGCTTTAGTATGAAGCTGCAGATTCTCCTTGATCAGACGCATTGAGCACTTGAAGCAGGGGCCGTATTTGGGCTCGTTGATCTCCTGAGAGTAGAGTAGCATCACTGCCAGCCGGTCTGACGTCATGCTCTTGGTGATGTTTTTCTCAGCCATAAGCCTCGTGGCTACCTCGACGGATTTTTCAACATTGTAGTACTCGAGGTAATGATCTACCGGGTGGGGCCCAAATGAAATTGAAGCAGTCAATTGGAGGAATAGGATCAATATGACCAGCATCGGGGCATGTGGGGTGATGCATTTCATAGCTGCACGTAGTAAGTCCACTTTTCCCGTGTGCAGTGGAACGGAACGTAAGGGACGACAGGGGGGTAAATGTGTATGTATGTAGATAGATGACGGAGTCAAAAAGCTGTTATTACAAGCGTCGTCAGTAGCCCAAGTGCTCCATATTTTGACGAGGGCTTTCAGGGGTTGGTGGACGAGGTCATAGCGCATTTAGGGTGCACTGCGTCCCCGAGGCAATCATCGCGTCAGGCTTGGCCTGTGTTGGAGGGATACGTGGCATCACACTTTTTGTGCGAGCCGAACTCTTCTTTCTTCTTGACCGTCACTTCTGTGTGTATCTTGCCGACGTTCGGTGACTAGTTACGAACGTCGTCAGTAGCCCAAGTGCCTCAGATTTTGGAGAGGGCTTTCAGGGTTTGTCGGAAGAGGTCATAGCGTTTTCAGGGTAAACTGCGTCCCCGAGGCAGACTGTCGGACGTTACGTCAGGGACACGTGACAACACACTTTTGTGCCACTCGAACTCTTGTTTCATCCTGACCGTTCCTTCTTTGTTACGAACGTCGTCAGTAGCCCAAGTGCCTCAGATTTTGGAGAGGGCTTTCAGGGTTTGCTGGATGAGGTCATAGCGATTCTAGGGTCAACTGCGCCCCCGAGGCGCGCGCAGTCGGACGTGACGTCAGGGACGCGTGACATCACACTTTTTGTGCCAGCAGTCGAACTCTTGTTTCATCTTGCCCGTTCCTTCTTTGTTTGTCTTGCCTACGTTCGGTGACCTAGTTACGAACGTCATCAGTAGCCCAAATGCCCCAGATTTTGAGGAGGGCTTTCAGGGTTTGTCGGAAGAGGTCATAGTGCTTGTAGGGTCGACTGCGTCTCCGAGGCAGACATCGCGTCAGGGCTGTCCCGTCTTGGAGGGACACGTGACATCACACTTTTGATGTCAGCCGAACTCTTGTTTCATCTTGACCGTTCCTTCTTTGTTTGTCTTGCCTACGTTCGGTGACCTAGTTACGAACGTCGTCAGTAGCCCAGATGCCTCAGATTTTGACGAGGGCTTTCAGGGTTTGCTGGGTGAGGTCATAGCGCTTTTAGGGTCAACTGCGTCCCCGAGGCGCGCGCAGTCGGACGTGACGTACTACTGACGTCAGGGACACGTGACATCACATTTTTGCTCCAGTCGAACTCTTGTTTCATCCTGACCGTTCCTTCTTTGTTTGTCTTGCCTACGTTCGGTGACCTAGTTACGAACGTCGTCAGTAGCCCAAGTGCCTCAGATTTTGGAGGATCTAGGTCACCGAACGTAGGCAAGTCAAACAAAGAAGGAACGGGCAAGATAGATGAAACAAGAGTTCGGCTCGCACACAAAGTGTGATGTCACGTGTCCCTGACGTCACGTCCGACTGCCTGCCTCGGGGACGCAGTTTACCCTTAAATCGCTATGACCTCACCCAGCAAACCCTGAAAGCCCTCGTCAAATTCTGAGGCATTTGGGCTACTGACGACGTTCGTAACTAGGTCACCGAACGTAGGCAAGACAAACAAAGAAGGAACGGTCAGGATCAAACAAGAGTTCGACTGGCGCAAAAAGTGTGATGTCACGTGTCCCTGACGTCACGTCCGACTGCCTGCCTCGGGGACGCAGTTCACCCTAAAAGCGCTATGACCTCACCCAACAAACCCTGAAAGCCCTCCTCAAAATCTGGAGCACTTGGGCTACTGACGACGTTCGTAACTAGTCACCGAACGTACGCAAGACAAACGAAGAAGGAACGGTCAAGATGAAACAAGTGTTCGACTGGCACAAAAAGTGTGATGTCACGTGTCCGTCCCTGACGTCACGTCCGACAGTCTGCCTCGGGGACGCAGTTGACCCTAGAATCGCTATGACCTCACCCAGCAAACCCTGAAAGCCCTCTCCAAAATTTGGAGCACTTGGGCTATTGACGACGTTCGTAACTAGGATGTCGAACGTAGGCCAGACAAACAAAGAAGGAACGGTCAAGATTAAACAAGTGTTCGGCTGGCACAAACATGTGATGTCACGTGTCCCTGACGTCACGTCCGACTGCCTGCCTCGGGGACGCAGTTTACCCTAAAAGCGCTATGACCTCATCCAGCAAACCCTGAAAGCCCTCTCCAAAATCTGGGGCATTTGGGCTACTGACAACGTTCGTAACTAGGTCACCGAACGTAGGCAAGACAAACAAAGAAGGAACGGTCAAGATGAAACAAGTGTTCGACTGGCACAAAAGTGTGTTGTCACGTGTCCCTGACGTAACGTCCGACAGTCTGCCTCGGGGACGCAGTTAACCCTGAAAGCGCTATGACCTCTTCCGCCAAACCCTGAAAGCCCTCGTCAAAATCTGAGGCACTTGGGCTACTGACGACGTTCGTAACAAAGAAGGAACGGTCAGGATGAAACAAGAGTTCGACTGGAGCAAAAAGTTTGATATCACGTGTCCCTGACGTCAAGTCCGACTGCCTGCCTCGGGGACGCAGTTTACCCTGAAAACGCTATGACCTCTTCCGACAAACCCTGAAAGCCCTCCTCAAAATCAGAGGCATTTGGGCTACTGACGACGTTCGTAACTAGGTCACCGAACGTAGGCAAGACAAACAAAGAAGGAACGGTCAGGATGAAACAAGAGTTCGACTGGCACAAAAAGTGTGATATCACGTGTCCCTGGCGTCACGTCCGACTGCCTGCCTCGGGGACGCAGTTTACCCTGAACACGCTATGACCTCTTCCGCCAAACCCTGAAAGCCCTCCTCAAAATCTGAGGCATCTGGGCTACTGAAGACGTTCGTAACTAGGTCACCGAACGTAGGCAAGACAAACAAAGAAGGAACGGTCAGGATGAAACAAGAGTTCGACTGGAGCAAAAAGTGTGATGTCAGGTGTCCCCGACGTCACGTCCGACTGCGCGCGCCTCGGGGACGCAGTTGACCCTAAAAGCGCTATGACCTCACCCAGCAAACCCTGAAAGCCCTCGTCAAAATCTGAGGCATCTGGGCTACTGACGACGTTCGTAACTAGGTCACCGAACGTAGGCAAGACAAACAAAGAAGGAATGGTCAGGATGAAACAAGAGTTCGACTGGAGCAAAAAATGTGATGTCACGTGTCCCTGACGTCACGTCCGACTGCCTGCCTCGGGGATGCAGTTTACCCTAAAAGCGCTATGACCTCACCCAACAAACCCTGAAAGCCCTCGCCAAAATCTGAGGCATTTGGGCTACTGACGACGTTCGTAAATACAAGAAGAAGCTAGTTTGAATCCTCATTCATTGATTGCACAAACGGTGCACACCCGATCTCGATTCAAAAGGGCTGTGCGGACAGCAAGGCAAAAGCAGCAACGCGCCCGCACGTTAGGCATTGATTCGCACAAGAATTGTCAGACTGTTCAAACAGCAGCTGGCAATAAGGGGGGCTGAGCAGGCCAGGGACAGCAAGATCGGCATGCCAGCCACCCAGCTGCAACGCGCTGCCACAACCCAGGAGGAGGGAGGTGGATGGCGAGGAGCTGGAAGCAAAGGTGCGCGTGTGAATCAGGGGATAGGTAGGTGCTGGCAAGGTGGATAACAGGGGACATCTGTCCCGCGGGGACCTGCATGGCTGCATGGGCTTCAGCGTCGGTGGGAGGAGGAGGACGGTGAGCCATGGAATCAGGACACGCTAGGGCGCCGGCCTAACGCAAAAACGTGACGAAGATCATCAGGATAATGGGCATCATTTGGTAATCACACGCTTTCTGTGCACCGAATGCATGTATGTTTAAGGTTGCACGACGTGGTCTTCTCTGAATGGGGCCATCATATCAGCAATATGATATGATATGGTATCAGCTTCTCCATGCCTGGGCATGGGTATGGTGAATTGGTGGTAATGGGTAGGGAATAGGGCTCTCTGGCCATGGAAGTTGTTATATGCGTTTTCGGGCCCATTTTTTGCAAGCGTGTGGGACACGTGATGCATTTCCCATGGAAATGTGGATGCATGGGCGCATGGTGACCCTAGAGCCGTAGGGGTCAGTGGGAGCGCTGGCATGCTGCATGCAACCATGGCAGCACCTATGTATGCTGGCTAGCATGTGAATGGGGTCAATGTGATACTTGTCGAATGCATGGGGGTAGAGTAAATGTCGAATGCATGGGGGTAGAGTAAATGTCGAATGCATGGGGGTAGAGTAAATGTCGAATGCATGGGGGTAGAGTAAATGTCGAATGCATGGGCTTATCATTCTGCAGTTATGTGGCAAAGTAAGTTCTTGACTTCAAGACATGATATGGTCAAAACACCATATCATATCATATTAGTCTGTAGTATCATATCATATGATATCCATATTGCGCTACCTTGTATATGTTCACCGGCTGGCGGCCGGCTAGCTGGTCTCCGATGCGAACAACCGGTACTCATCATCCATCGTATGATACAATTCGAAACCCTACGTAACCCAAGTGTCTTGGTGTCGCTTACATGTGTGCATGGTGAATCCGCAATTCCATTCTCCCCTGCTACTGTCACCATGCATGGCCTTACGCAACCCGGCCATGGCCTCCAATAGACTAACGAGGCATGATACCCGCCCGCCCACCCCATCCTTACCACCATGCGCCATTCCCAACTCCCTGGATCGCATGGCCGATGGCTAACATGACAAACCCAATCCTGACCTTGCGCATCCCACATGGTAACACAATCCAGCTGAACCTGTGCCGTATCGAGCCGTATCTTGGCACTTAGGTAACACAATCCAGCTGAACCTGTGCCGTATCGAGCCGTATCGTGGCACTTAGGTAACACAATCCGGCTGAACCTGTGCCGTATCGAGCCGTATCGTGCTACCTCACGTATCCCATGCAAGGATACCACCCTGCTCCTTGAGATAGATGTTGAAAGGGATTAAACCCTCTAGCTCTCTGATTCCCTCTGCCTAAGATAACGGTAACGGCGCGGCGTGGATGTGGCTTCGGCCCAGGCGCGCCGTAACTCTCACGCATCCCACGTGGCATAGCTTTCTTCCTCTCTTTGCCTAAGATGTCAGTACCAGCCCGCAATAGCACCGCACATGTCTGAGAGGTTCAGACTCTACACCTGTTTAAGGACACTCAATTTACCTCGAGCACCGGTATTAAAGCATCACAATCGAAATGTTTACCTTAAACATGATACCTTCAGATGCCACCTGAGTCATCAGCATGTCATGGTCGACGGCTCCACCCGTCCCCTACTATAACGTGAAACTAGCACTGCCACAATGGCTAGGCATCCATGCCGCCCTCAATGATGTCCATGCACCGTCACCCCCCCCCCACCCCCCTGTCGCTTGGCCAGCGTGCATGGCAAATATATATGTTATTCGCGGTTTCATTTCTACATATGGGATGCGAGAGACCGGCTTCATGCTCCTTGAGGGACTGCATCGTTATCCTGAAACCTTCCTGAACATGTCAGTTCCACGCCACTCATTTGAAGACCCCATGCAGGCGCAAAATTGAGCGACGCGCATGTTAGTGTAGGCCAGCTTGCCTTGAGAACCTCTTGCTCGTCGTGCCGTGACCTTTCAGTTGTCCCCAATGAATGCAGATCGGCGCGTCTCAAAGCGAGGACAAAACACTCATGTAGCGCTGATCTTCGCAATGCTCGCTTTGACCATCCTCGCTTGTGAGGCATGGCCACGCACCCTATGGTCGTCGAAGCCTGCATTCAAAGCCTCTCCGCAGTTTTCATCCATACGATCGTGGTGCCGGCATGAGGAAAGCGTCAAAGGGCCAATGACACCGCTAAGCAGCGAAAATAGCACCAGTAGAGGTGTGACCTGCAGTGCCGGCTACCAATGGCTGCTGCCTGAGCGCAGCCTGGAGCAAGGCCTGCATCGTGGGGACCCCAGCCGTATGCGGGCAGCCATGGACAGGTTAATCAACAAACAGGAGAACCTTACTGTAGGCTTCTTGGGTGAGTTGTTTTCCTCGTACGGGATGGACAAGAGGGGCAGGGATGGACAAGAGGGGCAGGGATGGACAAGAGGGGCAGGGATGGACAAGAGGGGCAGGGATGGACAAGAGGGGCAGGGATAGACAAGAAGGGCAGGGATGGATCACATGAGTGAGTCTCCAGATAACAGGCAGTCATGAGTAGTAGAGCATGGACAGAAGGACAGACAACTACGGCATGCAGGTAGGGGGTTCGGGAAACAACGCGGCGTTGGTCGAGTCTGTGTCCTCACCGTCACCAATTGGAGGCTGTGCTGTAAACAAATATTGGTCACACAAGCTACCTCCTTGTTACACATGCTACCTCCCTGTTGCACATGCTACCTCCTTGTTACACATGCTACCTCCTTGTTACACATGCTACCTCCTTGTTACACATGCTACCTCCCTGTTGCACATGCTACCTCCCTGTTGCACATGCTACCTCCTTGTTACACATGCTACCTCCCTGTTACACATGCTACCTCCCTGTTGCACATGCTACCTCCTTGTTACACATGCTACCTCCCTGTTACACATGCTACCTCCTTGTTACACATGGTACCTCCCTGTTGCACATGGTACCTCCCTGTTACACATGCTACCTCCTTGTTACACATGCTACCTCCCTGTTACACATGCTACCTCCCTGTTACACATGCTACCTCCCTGTTGCACATGCTACCTCCCTGTTACACATGCTACCTCCCTGTTGCACATGCTACCTCCCTGTTACACATGCTACCTCCCTGTTACACATGCTACCTCCTTGTTACACATGCTACCTCCCTGTTACACATGCTACCTCCTTGTTACACATGGTACCTCCCTGTTGCACATGCTACCTCCCTGTTGCACATGCTACCTCCCTGTTACACATGCTACCTCCTTGTTACACATGCTACCTCCCTGTTACACATGCTACCTCCCTGTTGCACATGCTACCTCCTTGTTACACATGCTACCTCCTTGTTACACATGCTACCTCCCTGTTACACATGCTACCTCCTTGTTACACATGCTACCTCCCTGTTGCACATGGTACCTCCCTGTTGCACATGGTACCTCCCTGTTACACATGCTACCTCCCTGTTGCACATGGTACCTCCCTGTTGCACATGCTACCTCCCTGTTGCACATGGTACCTCCCTGTTGCACATGGTACCTCCCTGTTACACATGGTACCTACCTGTTGCACATGGTACATCCCTGTTACACATGCTACCTCCCTGTTACACATGCTACCTCCCTGTTGCACATGCTACCTCCCTGTTGCACATGGTACCTCCCTGTTACACATGGTACCTCCCTGTTGCACATGGTACCTCCCTGTTGCACATGCTACCTTCCTGTTACACATGGTACCTCCCTGTTACACATGGTACCTCCCTGTTGCACATGGTACCTCCCTGTTACACATGGTACCTCCCTGTTACACATGCTACCTCCCTGTTACACATGGTACCTCCCTGTTGCACATGGTACCTGTAACACCCAATGCTCTCGTTGCAACCGTCCAACCGTCCACATCTCCCATCCTCTACTTGCAGTTGGTCTGCCACACCTTGTCTCCCACCTCCCTTGCCAGGAGGGAGCATCACGGAGGGAGGTTATTTATCTAGTATTTCGGAGCCTAAGAATGTCAGCAAGTCCTGGCCGGATTGGACGATGGAAGTGCTGACACAGCACCTGGACAAAGGAGTGGCACAGCGTGTCACCAAAGTCAATGGGGCTATTAGGTAATGGTTTTTAGTAGCTCACCTAGTGCTACGGCCAAACGGGTGTCTCCCTTAATCCACGCCTCAGGGCGAATCGTTTATTTAATTATTTATTAACTTATTTATGGTCAAGGGTGCAGGATTTAGGGTAAGGGGTTGGGTTACAGGCTTTCACCATACACGATAACGTCTACATCCTGAATGTTTTGCTACGCGCGTACAGAAAACTTCCAAGTATGAGGGCCAGGTTTATGGCACTGGTCTTCACATGAACAAGGATACCAATTTGGGCAAAGGGTCTGAACCATAAACGTTTCCCCAAAGAGAATATAGCTACCAGCTAACGAGGGCAATGTTTAGGGTATGAGTATAGGGTTACAGGATTGGGCCTTCACTGTACACACCTCACACTTTACACTAAATATTTCACACTGTATACTACACATTTCACTAGGACCCCACCATGAACTTGAACATTCAAGTGAGTATGTTCATGATGTTGAGGTTTCAGGGCTGAGGGTGAGGGTTCAGGCCCTTGACTCTCCAAGGTTACCCATTTGGGTTTAGTGTATAAACGGGTTTGGGGTCAAACCCTAAATAAACCCATTGCCAACGTTAAGATGTCCATGAAGTAAGGAGAGCGTGGTCCATTCATGGATGTGCATGTAGTGCATGGCAAGATAGGTGCCAGTTCTGTTACCAGATCCTTGCACATTCGACTCCATCAATTGTGCTGTGAAGTACTTAAACAATACCAGAACAATGCATGATGAATGACATAAACCTTCTAGGGGGGGGGGGGGGGGGGAGCAAGGGGGTGAAGGGGGGGGGAGGAGCAAGGGGGTGAAGGGGGGGGGAGCAAGGGGGTGAAAGGGGGGGGAGGAGCAAGGGGGGGAAGGGGGGGGGGGGGGAGGAGCAAGGGGGTGAAAGGGGGGGAGGGGGGAAGGGGGGGAAGGGGGGGGGGAGGAGCAAGGGGGGGAAGGGGGGGGAGGAGCAAGGGGGTGAAGGGGGGGGGGGGGGAGCAAGGGGGTGAAGGGGGGGGGGGGAGCAAGGGGGTGAAGGGGGGGGGGGCAAGGGGGTGAAAGGGGGGGGGGGAGCAAGGGGGTGAAGGGGGGGGGGAGGAGCAAGGGGGTGAAAGGGGGGGGGGGGGGAGCAAGGGGGTGAAGGGGGGGGGGGGCAAGGGGGTGAAAGGGGGGGGGGGGAGGGGGGGGGGGGGGGAGCAAGGGGGGGAAGGGGGGGGGGAGGAGCAAGGGGGGGGAGCAAGGGGGGGGGGGAGCAAGGGGGTGAAGGGGGGGGGGGGGGGGCAAGGGGGGGAAGGGGGGGGGGGGGGGGCAAGGGGGTGAAGGGGGGGGGGGGGGGCAAGGGGGGGAAGGGGGGGGGGAGGAGCAAGGGGGGGGAGCAAGGGGGGGGGGGAGCAAGGGGGTGAAGGGGGGGGGGGGGGGGCAAGGGGGGGAAGGGGGGGGGGGGGGGGGCAAGGGGGTGCAGTTCTTTAACAATACCAGAACAATGCATAATGAATGACATCAACCTCCTAGGACCAACACTTGTAATGCCTGATGTGCAGTGCGACAAAATCAGACTTCTTTGCGCTCTGCCACCATCAGCGTATGGTGTCTAATGTGGACATAGTGTTCCTGGAGTTTGCAATCAACGACGGAGACAATAGGGGAGGACTGGACGGCTACTTGGAGCGCCTGCTGCGCACCATGCTAAGGTAAGCAAAATGTTATGTTCCACCATGTTGCCATGTCCCACCCGGTGGCCCCCTACTTTGCCTGTCACCCTGAACCCTGTGCAGGTACAAGCATAGGCCAGCTGTTGTCATGGTCAACAGCTACAGCTGGTTTGCCAATTGTTACAAGGAAGGAATGAACCGCAGCCATTGGGGCCAATACCTAGGCCACCGTGGTGGATTGGATCAGCGTTACTCTGAGATCAGCCGTTTTTATAAGATCCCTATCGCCAGCGTGCGCGGCTGCTGCTATGACTTGATGCAGAAAGGTGGGTGCTTGCTGAGTGGAGGGCAGCTGGCCAGCTGGGTGGGAGGGGTCCGGCGTTGTGTATAATTGTGGAATACGGGCTGTTGATATGCTTTTCGGGGTTTGGTATTTGATAGGTTTCCGCGTAATTCCTTGGGGAGTGTCTCACTTGGTGGGTGTTGTGTGCGTGATGACGTATGCAGTGTGAGTTTCCATTTTTTTTCCAGTGAGCTATGCTGGTGCGATTAATGGCGGCTTGACCTGCTTGATCCCTGTTTTAAAGGCTCGTGAGTGCCCAATCGTTCAGTTGGGAGACAGGAAAGAAGAAGGGGGGGGGGTAGGGTGGAAAGGGGGTGGGAAAGGGGAAACAGGGGGGGTAGGGTGGAAAGGGGGCAGGAAAGGGGAAACAGGGGGGGTAGGGTGGAAAGGGGGCGGGAAAGGGGAAACAGGGGGGGTAGGGTGGAAAGGGGGCGAGAAAGGGGAAACAGGGGGGGTAGGGTGGAAAGGGGGCAGGAAAGGGGAAACAGGGGGGTAGGGTGGAAAGGGGGCGAGAAAGGGGAAACAGGGGGGGTAGGGTGGAAAGGGGGCAGGAAAGGGGAAACAGGGGGGGTAGGGTGGAAAGGGGGAGGGAAAGGGGAAATAGGGGGGTAGGGTGGAAAGGGGGCAGGAAAGGGGAAACAGGGGGGGTAGGGTGGAAAGGGGGCAGGAAAGGGGAAACAGGGGGGGTAGGGTGGAAAGGGGGCAGGAAAGGGGAAACAGGGGGGGTAGGGTGGAAAGGGGGCGGGAAAGGGGAAACAGGGGGGGTAGGGTGGAAAGGGGGAGGGAAAGGGGAAACAGGGGGGGTAGGTTGGAAAGGGGGCAGGAAAGGGGAAACAGGGGGGGTAGGGTGGAAAGGGGGAGGGAAAGGGGAAACAGGGGGGGTAGGGTGGAAAGGGGGCAGGAAAGGGGAAACAGGGGGGGTAGGGTGGAGAGGGGGAGGGAAAGGGGAAACAGGGGGGGTAGGGTGGAAAGGGGGAGGGAAAGGGGAAACAGGGGGGGTAGGGTGGAAAGGGGGCAGGAAAGGGGAAACAGGGGGGGTAGGGTGGAAAGGGGAAGGGAAAGGGGAAACAGGGGGGGTAGGGTGGAAAGGGGGAGGGAAAGGGGAAACAGGGGGGGTAGGGTGGAAAGGGGGCAGGAAAGGGGAAACAGGGGGGGTAGGGTGGAAAGGGGGCAGGAAAGGGGAAACAGGGGGGGTAGGGTGGAAAGGGGGAGGGAAAGGGGAAATAGGGGGGGTAGGGTGGAAAGGGGGTGGGAAAGGGGAAACAGGGGGGGTAGGGTGGAAAGGGGGAGGGAAAGGGGAAGCAGGGATACATTGGGGGGGGGAGGGTTCAAGGCTATGGGTTCATGGGTAGGGATATGGGGGGTAGGGTGGAAAGGGGGCGGGAAAGGGGAAACAGGGGGGGTAGGGTGGAAAGGGGGAGGGAAAGGGGAAATAGGGGGGTAGGGTGGAAAGGGGGCAGGAAAGGGGAAATAGGGGAGATTAGTTCAGAGACGAAAGACTGGACATGAAGGGAAGTCCACCAAAGGATTGCTCACCTTTCAGGATTGCTCACCTTTCAGGATTGCTCACCTTTCAGGGTTGCTCACCTAGTGGTACGGCCGAACGGATGCCTGCCTTAATCCATGCGACAGCGTGTATTTTTTTTTCAAGCCCATATTTCCTTGAAACGTTCTCAACGTTGTCTGTGGAAATCTATTTTCCTGGACTTATTTTAGGCTGTGACGGCGGAGGCTCAGGAGGCAAGCACCCCAATCAGCAGCTTTGGGTTAAGGGTTTAGGGCTAGGGTTGCGTATCATGAACCCCGTGTTCATGATACGCGGACGGCCTTTGATTAGGCCTTGACAGCTGACAGCAACCGCAGCAGCCTCATCCTCTGGGAGTCAAATACAGTTCTGTGTGCAGTGGTTGTTTAAACGTCGTTCATTACTATCGTTTGAACATTGCTCATGATCGTTTTAGTGTTGCCGCACTGGTATCCCTTGGAAGTTCGCACTAATACATGCCCCCAAATTGCTCCCAAATAACCGGTTAAGTCATCGTTGACACCCAAATTTCCTTAAATTGCCCCCAAATTAAACTCGATTGTTGTAGCATTGTCGTACTGGTATCCCTTGGAAGCTCGCAAAACTCCTGACCCCCACCTCTCACCTGTCTGTGTGGAAGGCTCCTGACCCCCACCTCTCACCTGTCTGTTTGGAAGGCTCCTGACCCCCACCTCTCACCTGTCTGTTTGGAAGGCTCCTGACCCCCACATCTCACCTGTCTGTGTGGAAGGCTCCTGACCCCCACCTCTCACCTGTCTGTTTGGAAGGCTCCTGACCCCCACATCTCACCTGTCTGTGTGGAAGGCTCCTGACCCCCACCTCTCACCTGTCTGTTTGGAAGGATCCTGACCCCCACCTCTCACCTGTCTGTGTGGAAGGCTCCTGACCCCCACCTCTCACCTGTCTGTTTGGAAGGCTCCTGACCCCCACCTCTCACCTGTCTGTTTGGAAGGCTCCTGACCCCCACATCTCACCTGTCTGTTTGGAAGGCTCCTGACCCCCACCTCTCACCTGTCTGTTTGGAAGGATCCTGACCCCCACCTCTCACCAGTCTGTGTGGGAGGCTCCTGACCCCCACCTCTCACCTGTCTGTTTGGAAGGCTCCTGACCCCCACCTCTCACCTGTCTGTTTGGAAGGCTCCTGACCCCCACCTCCTACCTGTCTGTTTGGAAAGCTCTCGACCCCCACCTCTCACCTGTCTGTTGCGAAGGCTCCTGACCCCCACCTCTCACCTGTCTATTTGGAAGGCTCCTGACCCCCACCTCTCACCTGTCTGTTTGGAAGGCTCCTGACCTCCACCTCCCACCTGCCTCATGAAGGTGTTGATGGCTTTCTTGTGACCCGGCCGCTCATCATGCACATGGACTGCTTCCCTGAGGAGATCAAATCCGGCCAAGTCGACAGGGACTTATCTCTGGCGTCACACGTTAGTGCAACGGGGGGTGGGGGGCAGGGTTTAAGGTTCAGGGTTTAGGGTCCATCGTTGATTGGAGTGGATTAAATGTTGAAGGGCCTCTGGGCACCCATCTGTCCACTACTGAGCCCATGGGGACCTAAACCTGACCAACCTGCAGTTGACTACCTAAGTGTCCCGGCTAGCTACACAGGGTCCCCATGGCTGTAGGGTTTAGGCTGGATGCAGCTGAATTGCAGCTTGATGGACCCTATAATTTGCAATGATGTCGTCATTTGACTTCTCAGATGGCAGTTTGAAGGCGTTTTGATGACCAGTGCTGTGCGATTCCGCCACACGTCAGAAATCTCGCCAGTAGTTCCTGCCCCTTCGCTACGCAGGTCGGCCGCAGCAAGGACCATAATGGGCATGTCCTTGATTTGTTCCCCTAGTGGTGTAGTGGTCAAGGGGCCACCAGGCAGGTCGTCAACGATCGTATCACTAGGCAAGAGTGCAAGAATGCAATTACCTAATGCTACGGCGGAACGGATGCCTTCCTTAATCCACGCCCCAGGGCGTATATCTTCCGTACGTACCGAATACAGTAGCCGTGAATCCACAGTTCTTATACAGCCGAGCTTGCTGAAATGCTACCCTTGTGAACCCTAAATTCTCAACCCTAATGAATGGAGCTTGTACATTAAGTTAGCCCGTCCACCAAATACGGAAGGCAGTTCGGCTTCGGCCAGCTGGATTTTGAAGATCTTTTACCCTATAGTGCACAGGCCCTCACTCCATTCCACTCAGCCCTCACTCCATTCCACTCAGCCCTCACTCCATTCCACTCAGCCCTCACTCCATTCCACTCTGTCCTCACTCCATGCCACTCTGTCCTCACTCCATGCCACTCAGCCCTCACTCCATGCCACTCTGTCCTCACTCCATGCCACTCAGCCCTCACTCCATGCCACTCTGTCCTCAACAGCCAGGTTGCACGCTCATGTAGTCGTCCCTCATACCCTCAGCATTCAATTGGCACCTTCATCTGATGGAAACTGCCCCATCTGCCTCCCTTCTTGCTTCAACTCCCTCCTGGAGATATGGGCGCTATGTCTCACCGTGCCCCCCGCCATTCCACCCTGTCGCGCTTGCCTGGCTCCTCTGTTTCCAGAACTGTCCCTGAGGCGAGGAAGTGATTATCGCAGGTTTTTTACAATGACATCACCCACCCTGCGGGTCAGACGGGCAACCGGGCCATTGGAGAGATGGCAGCAGCGCTCATGCTGAACGCGGCAGCAGGCTTGGTGCTTGACGGCTTGGCGTATACTAAAGAAGAGGACGCTCGAGTTCACGTGAGTACATCTAGACTGCCACTGCAGGTTTGGAACTAGATCAATTGACAAATATCAGTGAGGACAAGTCCCCGGTTCAGGTCATTGGGTGGGTCCGTGTTGAATGTTGTAGCAGATAGAGTGGGGGCTAAAGGTCAAACGACGAATAACGATAAGGACAAGGTTCACGCCTGGCCCCAGTATATGCGGGATAAGAATGTCTTGAGCGGGCTAACCTACCAACCTGGATAGAGCTGCTGTGGGTCGAGCGGTTCTCACGCCTCCTGCTTCGGCGGAGGAGTAGTCTTTCTTTCTTTTTTGTGGGGTAAGGTTCAAGCCTGCTCTAGACCTATTTTGGAGGCTGTCTGGGATACCATTTTTTGGCCGACAAGTACTTCACCAAAGGGGGCCTACAGCTGTGGGCCTTCAGCTGGGGGACCAAGCAACAGGACCTGATGTACCAGATTGCCCATGGGTTGTAGCTGAAAGGTAGCTGAAAGGTAGCTGAAGGTCAACCAAAGCGCACTTGTGACCTAATGAGGCGCATGCGTGGCTGAGTGGGCGCATGATAAGGTTGAGGATTTGTTTGGGGTTTGATTTCCGTCAGCCCCTCCCAGGATGTTACGAGTGCTCTACACGATCAGTGCACGGGGTTTGCCCATTAATGATCATTGATTACATAGGACTTCGTTTGCAGAGGCTTGCCCGTCACCATGTTGTTTGTTGGCAGGCGGAGCTCTCACCGCCCCTAAACCCTAAGGGATGGGAACACGCACAAAACACCTGCTTCATGGAGGAGGTATGGGGCTAGGGCTGGGGCTAGGGCTGAGGCTGGGGCTAGGGCAGGGGCTAGGGCTGGGCTAGGGCAAGGGCTAAGGCTAGGGCTAGGGCTGAGGCTGGGGCTAGGGCTGAGGCTGGGGCTAGGGCAGGGGCTAGGGCTGAGGCTAGGGCTAGGGCTGGGGCTAGGGCTAAGGCTGGGGCTGGGGCTAAGGCTGGGGCTAGGGCTAGGGCTGGGGTTGGGGCGAGGGCTAAGGCTAGGGCTGGGGTTGGGGCGAGGGCTAAGGCTAGGGCTGGGGTTGGGGCGAGGGCTAGGGCTAGGGCTCTACCTGCCTCTCTGTCTGCCTGTTTATCTGCTTGCCCACCAGTCTGCCTGTCAGTGTGTGTGTGGGAATGTGTTTCAGTCTGCCTGCCAGCCTACCTGTCTGTCCGTCTGTCTGACCTGGTTATCAACACGGGACTAATGCTGCTGCTGTGTGCTCAGCTGGAAAGAATGGCAGTCTCTGTGAGTGGTTGGTCTTGGACAGATGAAGGCAGGAGGAAGTGGGGCTGGATGTCCGACATACCGGGGTCGACGCTGGCTATCAAAGTGCATGCAGTGCTGCCCCATGCGAGCATGCGGGACGAGTCGGGGAAATTGTCTCAGGTATGTGTGGGAGCGTGGGCAGGAAGTGTGAACCCCAACAGGCAACAATCAGAACATTGTTAGGATCAGAGGAGTGTTAGGATTTTATTATCACAGCCAGCAGTGATATTTACCTCCTGGTTGGGCCCAACCAGCAGTGATATTTAAACCTGGTTGGGCCCAACCAGCAGTGATATTTAAACCCTGGTTGGGCCCAACCAGCAGTGATATTTAAACCCTGGTTGGGCCCAACCAGCAGTGATATTTAAACCCTGGTTGGGCCCAACCAGCAGTGATGCTTAAACCCTGGTTGGGCCCAACCAGCAGTGATACTTAAACCCTGGTTGGGCCCAACCAGCAATGATACTTAAACCCTGGTTGGGCCCAACCAGCAGTGATGCTTAAACCCTAGTTGGGCCCAACCAGCAGTGATGCTTAAACCCTGGTTGGGCCCAACCAGCTGTGATGCTTAAACCCTGGTTGGGCCCAACCAGCAGTGATGCTTAAACCCTGGTTGGGCCCAACCAGCAGTGATACTTAAACCCTGGTTGGGCCCAACCAGCAGTGATGCTTAAACCCTGGTTGGGCCCAACCAGCAGTGATGCTTAAACCCTGGTTGGGCCCAACCAGCAGTGATACTTAAACCCTAGTTGGGCCCAACCAGCAGTGATGCTTAAACCCTGGTTGGGCCCAACCAGCAGTGATGCTTAAACCCTGGTTGGGCCCAACCAGCAGTGATGCTTAAACCCTGGTTGGGCCCAACCAGCAGTGATGCTTAAACCCTGGTTGGGCCCAACCAGCAGTGATGCTTAAACCCTGGTTGGGCCCAACCAGCAGTGATGCTTAAACCCTGGTTGGGCCCAACCAGCAGTGATGCTTACCTCTTGCAGCTGTTTTCTTTACTCTCACGCCTCCCTCGTGGCGTAGCTTTATTTCTTTCTTTAAGCCTGCAGGTATTGCACCCCCATTGTAGCTGATCTCTCTTGACTGCATGTAGTCTTGTGCACATGTCATTTTGGTTATATTTCGGATGCAGCCTTGGCCCCTGGCCGCACTGTTTATTTCCCGAACCCTCACTCTTGCGCGATGCACAGCCCGGCTGATTTCTCTCTTGCGTACATTCCATCCTGACTTGAGCTGATGGCTTGTCATGTGAAGGTCGGCATCAATATCCGCTACCTACGCAGCTACCAGCACATGGGCAAGGCAGCCATTGACTGCGAATCTGGCTGCATGTGCAACAAGACCATCATTAACGCGTATGCACCCTTACCCAAGGTGAGGTTTGTAGTCAAGTTTTCAAGTTGAAGCCAGGGAGCTTTGTTATCTAGAAGGTAGGTAAGTAACTTTGACCACTCGATGAGCTTTGTCTCATTGAAGGCAGGTGGAACCGGCAGACCCGTGGACCCTAGAAACCCTTGGAACCGGCAGACCCCTGGACCCCTGGACCCCAGAAACCCCTTTGAACCGGCAGACCCCTGGACCCCAGAAATTCGAAGCAAAAACTCAGAAAGACCATGGTCTCGGCGCCAGGGGCCATGCAAAGAAATAAAGAAAGCTACGCCCCGTGGGAGGCGTGAGAGTTAAGGAAACAGCGTAGTCTGGGCCGGAGCCACATCCGCGCCGTTACCGAGACCATGCAGTGTTTATAACATCCGTGGCTTGTCCTGTCTGTGTATGTTTCAGAGGCAGGTCATGGGCTCGTCGGCTTGAACGATTGCAGTTAATGATGAGGTCCAGGATGGCACTGTTGCAGAGCCAGGGGCGCGGTTCAAGCCTAATTTCTTGACCCTCACTAGAAGGGCAGAGATGATTTCAGGTCAAACTGGTCAAACTGGTCGACTATCAAGAGGCCGGTAGCAACTCAGCCAGAGACTAAGCATAGGACTGTTGCTCAAATGAATCAGCCACAGACTCGCCTGGGGGCCCAGCCTCCGGCCGATGCCCGGCCTCCTCTTCATGCTCCTTCGTATCTCATGCTGAAAAGGAGGCGGGGGGGGAGGAGGAGGTTTAGGATTCTGATGCCGACCTGAGCAGGGATCATTTGGTATACCCGCGCCACGATAAGACTGTTTGAGTAGGCTTCCTTTGTTGCATGAGGTCAGGATGGTCATAAGAAAACGCCAGAGCATGTTATAATGAATGGGAATGAAAGGTAGTATTTACTATATTTCCCTTGGACCTGACAAGGTGTGAGTTGGAATGAAAGGCATTCTTCATTATCTTTTCCTTGGACTTGACCATGTGTGAGGCTGGCTGCCCCTAAGGGCATGTGGCGCAAAAAAATGATGAAACAGCCTTGCGGCCATCATCGTGTCAGGTGAGGGAATTGAAACAGGGGGGGCACACAGCCAGCCGACGCCAATTACTAGTAACGGTCACATGGCCGCAAAAACTCATGTTTGAAAGAAGCTGGACATCATGTATTAGGTCCAAAATCATTATTGTTAACCCCTGCATTTGTCAATAACGATATTGCCGCTCCACACGAAAGAAAGAAAGAAAGAAATGAATAAAGGAAGAAAGAAAGAAACTATGCCGCGTGAAAGGCGTGAGAGTTAAGAAAACAGCGAAGCCTGGGCCGAAGCCACATCCGCGCCGTGACCGAGAGACACTAAACATGGAGTTGTAGGTCCGATGACCACCCCTGCATTTGTAAATAACGACATTGCCGTTCCAAACGTAACACACATTCCAGTTCCGCCAAAAATGCCCAGCTGCCGCGCTCACAATATCACAGGTACTGCCGAGGCCGAGAAAACAAAATAGGTTTGCCGTAGACATCCTAGCATTTTCAAAAGGTCCCCTTAGAACCTGGCATAAACCATCATAAAGATACATGCACCCTTACTACCCAGGGCAACAGAATTGTTAGTTCAGGGTAAAGGATTCAAGCCTTTGTGAACATAGCGGTACATTGTCGGTACATTGTTTATTAAATCATATACCCTAATTATGTACGGTACCATTATAATTGTATACCATTAGTTGCGCCAGGGCATGGGTTCAAGCCCCCATGCACTGTCATGATCGTATTTGCACCCTCCCCCAGGTTGCCGAGTTGCAAGCCATGAAAGTCGTGCCAGCCATGGTGGTCACCATAGGGGGGAAACGCCTCCTGTGTGTTGCTGCATTCTTCGGGTTTGACCAACCAAGGCAGATAAAGGCTGTTACCTGTCACCCAACCATTCTCATAGTCAAAAAGTAATTACACCACCAGATCAGCTGGATCGCTCTGCTTGGCCTTAAACCCACTGTAACAATCAAAAAGTAATGACACCATCAGATCAGCTGGATCGCTCTGCTTGGCCTTAAACCCACTGTCACAATCAAAAAGTAATGACACCATCAGATCAGCTGGATCGCTCTGCTTGGCCCTAAACCCACTGTAACAATCAAAAAGTAATGACACCATCAGATCAGCTGGATTGCTCTGCTTGGCCCTGAACCCACTGTAACAATCAAAAAGTAATAACACCATCAGATCAGCTGGATCGCTCTGCTTGGCCTTGAACCCACTGTCACAATCAAAAAGTAATGACACCATCAGATCAGCTGGATCGCTCTGCTTGGCCCTAAACCCACTGTAACAATCAAAAAGTAATGACACCATCAGATCAGCTGGATCGCTCTGCTTGGCCCTAAACCCACTGTAACAATCAAAAAGTGATGACACCATCAGATCAGCTGGATCGCTCTGCTTGGCCTTAAACCCACTGTCACAATCAAAAAGTAATGACACCATCAGCTGGTCCCCCCCTGGTTCGATCGCTCTGCCTGACCCTTTCGAAAAAGGCTGTGGGTGTTTGCGTCGATTTCGAAACAATAACTTCATCATATGTACCGCACGATTACTCATCTCCGCCCCCCTGGCTGCTTCTGCTGCACTCGCCCTCGTGGCACCGACATCATGCAGTCGTCACAGACGGAAGGCTGGACATTCGTTGTTTCAGAGAGCCCCGAGTGCGTTCTGCGGCTGACTATCCTCGAGGTGGGGAGTTTTAGGTGGTTGAGGTAGGGAGTTTGAGGTGGTTGAGGTGGGGAGTTTGAGGTGGTTGAGGTGGGGAGTTTGAGGTGGTTGAGGTGGGGAGTTTGAGGTGGTTGAGGTGGGGAGTTTGAGGTGATTGAGGTGGGGAGTTTGAGGTGGTTGAGGTGGGGAGTTTGAGGTGGTTGAGGTGGGGAGTTTGAGGTGATTGAGGTGGGAAGTTTGAGGTGGTTGAGGTGGGGAGTTTGAGGTGGTTGCTGTGGGGAGTTTGAGGTGGTTGAGGTGGGAAATTTTAGGTGATTGAGGTGGGAAGTTAGAGGTGGTTGAGGTGGGGAGTTTGAGGTGGTTGGGGTGGGGAGTTTGAGGTGGGTGAGGTGGGGAGTTTGAGGTGGGTGTTTCAGATAGCCCCAAATGCGTTCTGCGGCTGACTATCCTCGAGGTGTGGATACTAGTGTGATATTAGTGTGATGCTAGTGTGATACTGGATAGTGTTTGCTTTAGTGTGCACTGAACCTGAAAAAGCAACCGGCATTTACCCCGGGGAATTATGTCCCAATCTTGACGGCTAAACGGCTGATGGCTCAAGCCGCAGGCCGTAATGTAGCTGCATTGTAGCTGAAGCGCTGTCATCAACTACACAGTCAGATGCTAGTGCATGCTGGTGTTCCCAAGTGACCACGATGTGCATGTGCAAGGACTTCCAATTCTTGGGGTGTCAGCAGGACCAGTGCTTGTCTGAGTTTGTGATGTGCATGCTACACAACTCTTACACAGTACCGGTATTGTGCAAACCAGACATAGGTTAGAGTACTTCCCCACATCAGGATCCACCAGTCAGCCAGGCAAACACAGCCGGAAGCGCAAGGCATGGTAGCTTGTATGGATTTTTTCTCTTGTTATGATGGTAACGGCGCGGACGCTGCCTAGGCCCATGCCGCGCTGTTTCCTTAACCCTGCGGGGCGTAGTTTTCTTTCTTTCTTTCTTGAGTGTGCGCCAGACAGCCTTCAGAGGTTGACTGGGGGGGCTCCGTTGGGCTAATGGGGACCACTCCTTGCCTGGTCCACAGCTGGTGGCCCACGCAGCAGGGCTGACTGCACCAGGTTATATCGGCCCTATTCTATGACGTAGCTGAATAGCTTAACCCCAAACCCTAGATTATATGCAGCCAAGCCCTGAACCCTGACTGCTGAACCATGCCAATGTACAAACCCTGATGGTTTAGGACTAGCAATTCCATGGGAGCTAGCGTGCAGGTTTCTCACGCCTTCCTGATTGCCCATGAATGTAGGACACGGATGAGCCGGCCAAGGGCCACAAGTTCAAGCTTTGTGCCCTCACTGTCCTCTCAGAGTTTGAAAATGTGGGGAACGATATGAATACCCACCCGGTGAGTCTGTGCGCTGGCTACTTAAACCGAGGGTCTTATTTTACACTTATTTTACTCTCGCCCCTCCTACTCTTTATGTCAATTTGACTGTCAGTCCCATTGGAGATCGAGTGGTCACATTCGAGAATCCAACATATTGCTAGGATCCCTCTGAAAAAGACTTCAGTGGCATAAAGATAGAGACAGACAAGAGCATGTCGTCCTTGACATGGACACAGGATGCGGGCCGTTTTGGCAAAAAAACGTTTTGTATTGTATCGATACGGTCCACTACGGTGCACCGACAGGAAATCCTCACTTTTGTCCCGTATTGGCACACACAAAATGTGTCGTATAATCATATTCCGTATCCTGTGTCCCTGGTCCTTTGCCCCGTACTCATGGCAGCTACGGTGCGGACATGGCTTTCGCCTATGCCTTCAGCTGTTTCCTTACCCTTTAATTCCCTGCATGAGACGTAGTTACCTGCACATAAATAACCTTTTAAGTGAACCGCATTCCTAGGAAGTCCGAATCTTTTCCTCGGCTGGCGACCCCCCGGACCCTGAAACCCTCTAACGCGTTAGACTTCTAACGTTGTCCCCTAACCCAACTCACCTGCATTCTTTTTCCTGCCCTGTTTTATTCACATGTTGTTGCAAGGCCCATGCAGGACATACCTAGGTTACACTCATGCAGTCATGTGACATTTGTATCCTTATTCACCGTTTCACTCACCCTGTGTGCGTTTTGCATCCTGCCTTGTCCAGTGTTCCACTACTCCTCTGCAATGCATCCAGATTCATTTCGACGGACCGGAGCAGACGTCCTATGGCCGGAACCCTTGACAGAGGTTGGTTGGTAGAACATGGCACTGTGCTACTACTCCTACGGACAACATCCGAAGCTCCGCCATCGACTGTTCCTCGAGAAACGACAGGTCGAGGAAGGCGACGTGCTCGGCCGCCGCTACACCGGCCGAGTACATACCGTAGTGGCAGCGGTGGCACCGGCGGCACAGCAATACAGCCCTCTCATGGCTCAAGCCATGGCAGCAGATATGCAGCTTGCAGTCAGCTAGGGCACTGGCGGCCGCACCTGGTGCTCTGATCTGCTGGGTGCAGTAGAGGAGCTGGAGTGGGGGGCAGCCACCCCCACCTTGCGCGAGGCAGCAGCTGCCCTACAGCGCCTACCCGTCACAGAGGTGTTGGCACTCGTTGACGCAGCCTACGAGCAAGCACGGCTGGACGCAAGCGGCAGTGGGGACCCCAGGGACTCTACCACATATCTGCGGCGACCTACCGCGCCTGGTTCCAGTCCACGGTGGGTGTCGTGCTGGCGCAAACCAAGAGCCGTACTAGCCAGAGGGAGTGTGCTTGTGTGCGCATAAATTTGCGACTGCGGCTCGGCGCGATCAGCACGGCTGATACCAGAGGACGGCGCAACGGTCAGCGGCGAGAGGCATGCTGCTGCCAGCGGTGTTGGGCACGGGGGGATAGCGAGCAGGTGGAGGATGCGCTACGTGTGCTTCCAGTGCCCTAGTGTCAGGGACCAGTTACGGGAGCGGGGGTGAGCAGGTCCTCCGGGCGCTGCCACTACCTTCCACCAGCTGCACCAGGCTGAGCAGGGGTGGGATGCACTTGCTTTTGTGGACTGTGCGGTGGGCATTGTTGAGAGTTAGTATCTAGGGATTCTGGGGCAGTCTGACACGACTGGCGTATATTTCCAGGGCTGGCAAAAGATAAAGGCCAAGCTGATGGTGCAATCAGCAACAGCTTCCTGACTCATCCTGCCATCACTCTACCTGAACGGAAGAACACGCTGAAGTGGCGGCATGGGTGTCTATGGAATAACAAGCTGGCGTACAGGTACGGCAAAAGCAACACAGACAAGTGCCCTCTGTGTGGACATCCGGACAGTGCAGGCCATATCACCGGGGGATGCCAACACCCAGAAGTGGGGGAAATGTACACTGAACGGCACCACCACACGGGACGGATATTGCTAAGGGCCATTTCGAAGGGCAGCATTGGGGGAAACCTCGTAATGGCTGACCTTGGGTCAGCACACAAATGTGAAAAGGCAGGCGCACCCGTAATTTCGTGCAATAGGGTCCCGGAAGACATGTTGCTAGGGCTCAATACGAAGCCCGGGGAGAAAAAGAAGCTACACCCCGACATCATGCTTGTCCAGCACAAAACTAACAAAGCAGACACAACCATCTATATCATGGAGTTCAAATATTGTAGAGATACCCTACCAGAAAACCAGCTCGTAGATTGCAAAAACCAGCATGCCCTCCTCATCGAGAAACTTATGCAAAGTGGATATAGGAACACCAAGCTTGTCCCCGTCTTGATCGGGACGTCAGGCACAATCTATCTTGAGTACACCCTCCAGAGCATGCAGCAACTGGGTCTGTCCACCTACCATGCGAAAAAATGTGCACAGAAAATGCATGTGCAAGCTATTAAATACCTATATAGCATCGTGAAGACGAGGCGAAGAATTTGTCACGGTATAATGCAGTAAACGTGCCAGAACCGTATTTGCCGCTGACGCGGCTTCGGAGACTCCGCAGCTTCTCTGCGGAGCCCCCTTTTCTAGGTTAGGAGCCCAGCTTCCCACTTTCGGGAAAGTCTGAGGCAGGAGTACCTTACAGTGCAGTCAAGTCAAGCACCACGGAAAGTGGTGATAGCATAAGCAAGTGACAAGCGAGCCCCATCCAGATCACCGGTCATCCCCAGCCTACGTGATCTACGGCGCTCGCCCTGAAGAGCACGCGACCTACGGTGCCAATCCCTGACTACTCGTCCATCTGAGACGACTAATCAGGCAAGCAGTCCCAAGCAGATATTCACCTAAATAGACCAGGAGGCGCATAGCCGACCAGGAGCTCTCGGCGTACCAGCTTCCAGCTGAGTCCGCCCGGCGACACAGCCCACGGAACAAAGTCACCTCCGTCGCCGTTCCTTCGCAACCCCGAGCATCCCCGCTCTCAGTGTCCTTAGAAGAAGGGACAAAGTGGTTTTGCAGCCTGATCAGCTGCTTGCCATCAAGTTCCTCGCTGAGGGAAGCTAAGCTTGTCTGACCTGGATATTTTTTTTGAATTATTTGCCTTGGACAGCTTGGAAAAGCACCTCTGTCGCTGCATTCTGCTAGGGCTTTTCATTCCAAATCAGATCTTGCAAACCCCGGCTGTGACGAGCCTTGGACAGAAGCTTGAAGATCAGGCTGTGGAGTTCTAAACCCAGCTGATTATTACCTGTGCACCTGGACTTGCCTTTGTGGTGGAGTGCAAATTCCCAAGTGTTGACAGAAGTGGATCTGCGGATCAGTGATTAAGTGGATTGCTGAGGCCGAGATTTCAGTGCATCAGGCTGTGTGCAGGAGGCATTCGGAGCTGCAGAGCCTGAGCGGAAGCTGCGCGACAGATCGGCTGGGAGCAGCAGACGAGCCCCAGCGATTCAGCAGCTGTCCAGCAATTTTGCAGGAATGCAGGATGAGGTCAAGATGGAGCTGACAAGATGGAGCGGTCAAGATGGAGCTGACAAGATGGAGCGGTCAAGATGGAGCGGACAAGATGGAGCAGTCAAGATGGAGCTGACAAGATGGAGCGGTCAAGATGGAGCTGACAAGATGGAGCGGTCAAGATGGAGCGGACAAGATGGAGCAGTCAAGATGGAGCTGACAAGATGGAGCGGTCAAGATGGAGCTGACAAGATGGAGCGGTGAAGATGGAGCGGACAAGATGGAGCGGTCAAGATGGAGCTGACAAGATCCAACCAGCCAGCAGCGGTCAAGATGGAGCTGACAAGATCCAACGAGCCGCAGGCCCTGGTGGGGTCAGCCAAGCCGGTGGTGACCCAGCAGGTTTTGCAGAGGTGCAATGAACCGCGGGCCCAGAAGGCGCCAGCGATTCCAGTGGGAAAGCCAGTACCCCAATCAACCCCGGATTTGTTAAGGCAGGGCCTGGAATATGCGCAGGGGTTGAAAATGGGAGGAGGCACCCCTGAGTTGGTCTTGGATCCAGATACGGCAGTGTCGCACACAGAGATCGGCCGAGGTGAGCCAGTGCCCCAATCAACCCCGGATTTTTTGAGGCAAGGCCTGGAATACGCGCAGTGGTTGAAAATGGTAGGAGGTGCATCTGAGTCGGCTCCAGATCCAAACACGGCTGTGTCGCAGCTACGGGGCGCGGATCTACGCAGTGGGCCAGAATACGCGACGCAGAAGAGGCCGCTGGGAGTGGCAAGTGCTGCGCAACGCGTTAAAAACGAGAGTGGGACGATGCCCCGTGGTGGGAATCAGATGATCAGGAAACTTGCAGATCTGCAGCCGGTAGAGGGAGCAAAAGCCGCCACCACTGAATGCCCCCCAGTAAAAAGGAAGGAGGACCTGGCCCAGCCAGTAGGGTGGAAGAGGCTAGGGCAGTGGGCCATTGGAGTGTGGAAAATTATGTGTGACGCCGAGCAGGCGGGGTTAAGCAGTCTGGCTGTGCCCCAGCAGCGCGCACCCTTGGAGGCACAGACCAGGTGTGTGGAGCAGCAAAGTAGGCAGGTGTCCCCCAACGGCTGGTCCATTTTCGATATCCTCAGCAGTGAAGGTGAGCCAAGTCCTAGGTACCAACAGCAGACCCGAGGGAATGCCTGTCCACCCAGGCGGGATAGCCTGGTAGCTAGCGAGCAGCTGCACCTCATCAACTGTGCTACGGCAGACAGTGCCTGCCCACCCAGGCAGGATAGCCCGGTAGCTAGCGAGCAGCTGCACCTGATCAACTGTATTCCGAAGGGGAATGCCTGTCCACCCAAACCAGCGGCCGGTGGCTGCGAGCCAGGCCAACTGCAGGTGCAGGCGTCACGGCTGTCTTTGCCGAGGGAGGCAGTTCCTGTGACACCTGTAGTGATCAGTGGCTGCGAGCCGGGCCAACTGCAGGTGCAGGCGCCACGGCTGTGCTTTCAGAGGGAGGCAGTTCCTGTGACACCTGTGGTGGCCGGTGGCTGCGAGCCAGGCCAACTGCAGGTGCATGCGTCACGGCTGTGTTTGCCGAGGGAGACAGTTCCTGTGACACCTGTAGTGATCAGTGGCTGCGAGCCGGGCCAACTGCTACAGGCGTCACGGCTGTGTTCGCAGAGGGAGGCAGTTCCTGTGACACCTGTGGAGGCCGGTGGCTGCGAGCCGGGCCAAGTGCAGGTGCACGCGCCACGGCTGTGCTTTCAGAGGGAGGCAGTTCCTGTGACACATGTGGTGGCCGGTGGCTGTGAGCCAGGCCAACTGCAGGTGCAGGCGTCACGACGGTGCTTGCAGAGGGAGGCATCTGAAGTGACACCTGTGGTGGCCGGTGGCTGCGAGCCATGCCAACTGCAGGTGCATGCGTCACGGCTGTGTTTGCAGAGGGAGGCAGTTCCTGTGACACCTGTAGTGATCAGTGGCTGCGAGCCGGGCCAACTGCAGGTGCATGCGCCACGGCTGTGTTCGCAGAGGGAGGTAGTTCCTGTGACACCTGTGGTGGCCGGTGGCTGCGAGCTGGGCCAACTGCAGGTGCATGCGCCACGGCTGTGCTTTCAGAGGGAGGCAGTTCCTGTGACACCTGTGGTGGCCGGTGGCTGTGAGCCAGGCCAACTGCAGGTGCAGGCATCACGGCTGTGCTTGCAGAGGGAGGTAGTTCCTGTGACACCTGTGGTGGCCGGTAGCTGTGAGCTAGGCCAACTGCAGGTGCAGGCGTCACGGCTGTGCTTGCAGAGGGAGGCAGATCATGTGACCCCTATAGGGATCGGTGGCTGCGAGCCAGGCCAACTGCAGGTGCAGGCGTCACGGCGGTGCTTGCAGAGTAAGGCAGTTCCTGTGACACCTGTGGTGGCCGGTGGCTGTGAGCCAGGCCAACTGCAGGTGCAGGCGTCACGACGGTGCTTGCAGAGGGAGGTAGCTCATGTGACACCTGTGGTGACCAGTGGCCAAGAGCCGTGCCAACTGCAGGTGGAGGCGTCACGGCTGTGTTTGCCGAGGGAGGCAGCCCATGTGACACATGTGTTGGCCGGTAGCTGTGAGCCAGGCCATCTGCAGGTGCATGCGTCACGGCTGTGTTTGCAGATGGAGGCAGTTCCTGTGACACCTGTGGTGACCGGTGGCTGCGAGCAAGGCCAACTGCAGGTGCAGGCGTCACGGCTGTGTTTGCCGAGGGAGGCAGCCCATGTGACACATGTGGTGGCCGGTAGCTGTGAGCCAGGCCATCTGCAGGTGCATGCGTCACGGCTGTGTTTGCCGAGGGAGGCAGTTCCTGTGACACCTGTGGTGGCCGGAGGCTGCAAGCCAGGCCAACTGCAGGTGCAGGCGTCACGGCTGTGTTTGCAGAGGGAGGCAGTTCCTGTGACACATGTGGTGGAAGGTGGCTGCGCGCCAGGCCAACTGCAGGTGCAGGCGTCACGGCTGTGCTTGCAGAGGGAGGCATCTCCTGTGACACCTGTAGGGGTCGGTGGCTGCGAGCCAGGCCAACTGCAGGTGCATGCGTCACGGCTGTGTTTGCCGAGGGAGGCAGCCCATGTGACACCTGTGGTGGCCGGTAGCTGTGAGCTAGGCCAACTGCAGGTGCAGGCGTCACGGCTGTGTTTGCAGATGGAGGCAGTTCCTGTGACACCTGTGGTGGCCGGTGGCTGTGAGCCAGGCCAACTGCAAGTGCATGCGTCACGGCTGTGTTTGCCAAGGGAGGCAGACCATGTGACACCTGTGGTGGCCGGTGGCTGTGAGCCAGGCCAACTGCAGGTGCAGGCGTCACGGCTGTGTTTGCAGAGAGAGGCAGTTCCTGTGACACCTGTAGGGATCGGTGGCTGCGAGCCAGGCCAACTGCAGGTGCATGCGTCACGGCTGTATTTGCAGAGAGATGCAGTTCCTGTGACACCTGTAGGGATCAGTGGCTGCGAGCCAGGCCAACTGCAGGTGCAGGCGTCACGGCTGTGTTTGCCGAGGGAGGCAGCCCATGTGACACCTGTGGTGGCCGGTAGCTGTGAGCCAGGCCATCTGCAGGTGCATGCGTCACGGCTGTGTTTGCAGATGGAGGCAGTTCCTGTGACACCTGTGGTGACCGGTGGCTGCGAGCAAGGCCAACTGCAGGTGCAGGCGTCACGGCTGTGTTTGCCGAGGGAGGCAGCCCATGTGACACATGTGGTGGCCGGTAGCTGTGAGCCAGGCCATCTGCAGGTGCATGCGTCACGGCTGTGTTTGCAGATGGAGGCAGTTCCTGTGACACCTGTGGTGGCCGGAGGCTGCAAGCCAGGCCAACTGCAGGTGCAGGCGTCACGGCTGTGTTTGCAGAGGGAGGCAGTTCCTGTGACACATGTGGTGGAAGGTGGCTGCGCGCCAGGCCAACTGCAGGTGCAGGCGTCACGGCTGTGCTTGCAGAGGGAGGCATCTCCTGTGACACCTGTAGGGGTCGGTGGCTGCGAGCCAGGCCAACTGCAGGTGCATGCGTCACGGCTGTGTTTGCCGAGGGAGGCAGCCCATGTGACACCTGTGGTGGCCGGTAGCTGTGAGCTAGGCCAACTGCAGGTGCAGGCGTCACGGCTGTGTTTGCAGATGGAGGCAGTTCCTGTGACACCTGTGGTGGCCGGTGGCTGTGAGCCAGGCCAACTGCAAGTGCATGCGTCACGGCTGTGTTTGCCAAGGGAGGCAGACCATGTGACACCTGTGGTGGCCGGTGGCTGTGAGCCAGGCCAACTGCAGGTGCAGGCGTCACGGCTGTGTTTGCAGAGAGAGGCAGTTCCTGTGACACCTGTAGGGATCGGTGGCTGCGAGCCAGGCCAACTGCAGGTGCATGCGTCACGGCTGTATTTGCAGAGAGATGCAGTTCCTGTGACACCTGTAGGGATCAGTGGCTGCGAGCCAGGCCAACTGCAGGTGCAGGCGTCACGGCTGTGTTTGCCGAGGGAGGCAGCCCATGTGACACCTGTGGTGGCCGGTGGCTGCGAGCCGGGCAAACTGCAAGTGCAGGCGTCACGGCTGTGCTGGCAGAGGGAGGCAGCATTTGTGACACCTGTGGTGGCCGGCGGCAGTGGGCCAGACCAGCTGCATTCGTGGGAACAGAAGCTGAACCAGCAGGTGGCTGAGGAACCAGTTGGACCAAGTGAGGTCGAGGACCACGTGCACAGGCATGCGCCGGTGTCGGTGCAGATGCATATGCACCAACCAGAAGAGGATGGGCCTGTCACACCACCAGTGGCAGCAGCTCCTGGAGGGGCCCAGGTGCCACTATCAGACCCAGGGGCGGTCCAGCAGGCCAACAAACAGCTGGGGGCGCCAAAGAGTGAGGCATGTGTGCCTGCAGCTGCCGGCAGCCCTAGCCAGTCCCTGGTCGAGGCCTTAGGACTGGAGGGGGGCCAGACAGGCAACCTGCCAGAGGGGTTGGCCGTGCATGGTCCAACTGAAGGGGCAAGGCAGGTGATCCCGGGCACAAGGGTGGCAAGCCCAACCAACCAGGGCAGTGCCCATGGGGAACACAAAGGACACTCACCCAAGCCAGTTGCAGCAGAGAATCCTGAGGGGTCAGAGGAGCAGGGAATCTCCATACCCATGCTGAGGGAAAAGGTTAACTGGTACCGGCAGAAGCTCAAAGGAGTGGCCAGGCAGCTGTGGGTGGCCAGGCAGCCAATGTTGGCCTGGAAGTTGAGGATGACCAGGCAGCTGAGGAGGGTGAAGCATAGCTTGGAACATGCCAATCAGAACTTACAGGCGTTGCGGCCACAAGGCGAGGAGGAGGAAGAGCAGCAGCTGCAGCACGCAGCCATGGTTGCATGGCACGTGGTACTACCTGGGAGGCACGAGGCTGAGCAGGCCAGCCATGAGGCGAAAGAAGAGGCACAGCCACCGCAACACCAGGAGTGCATGCCCAGATTGTCCAGGCAGGAGGGCTCCCGCTCAGCAGAGCCGGGTGGGCCAGTGGGTCAAGCCAGCCCTAGCCTGAGTCTCGACCCAGACGGCTGCAGCAGTTCCAGCCTGGCAATGGCAGGCAGGGCAGCTGACAGTGACCTGGAAGCAGCTAGGAGCAGCAGGTCTCCGGTGCCAGCACCCGCGGACGACAGCAGCAGCAGAAATGTGTGTCCGGTAGCAATTCATGCGGTAGCACCTGCAGCTGTGGTGCTGACCAGACTCTGGGAGGACCGTGCAGCAGGTGCCCGTCAGCAACCAATGGAAATCCGCAATGGCATGCGTCAGGCCATGCGGCGTAACAAAGGAGGAGTATGCATGTTCTGCGGGTTCGAGTGCGAGCACTGCGACAGGGCATGTGAGCATCTCATGGATGCCAACATCCAGAGGGGAGGAGCAAGGCAGGCAGCGCTGGAGGCGGTTGAGAACCCGGGGCCGGGTCAGCCGCGGGTGCAGGAGCCACACCAGCCCCAGAAGGCTGAGGCAGGCTCCAGCGGTGAGGAGGAAGAAGAGCCCAAACCAATGAGGGGCAGGGTGGAAGCTGTTGAGCAGGAAAGCATCCGGGAGCCCATGTGGTTGGCATCCAGGTATGGACAGAGGCAGCATGCGCAGCCGCGCCAAATACCCGTTCAAGCAGCACCCGCATCCACGGGGTATGGCACGATGCGGTCCAAGGTTCCGCCCAGTGTCGGCAGGTCAGTCCAAGGGCCCGAGAAGGGCAGACCCAGGGTGGGAGAGCAGAGGTACCAAGGTCAGGGTGAAAGCCTGTACAGGTATTCCGACAGCCCAGCTCGGACACCTGTGACCGGTGGGCAGGCTGCATGGCCCAGTGGATCTGGGGGCGGTGCAAGCAGGATGTCAGTGGACATGAAGGATGAGGAGGAAATGGTGGCCCCGCCAATTGTCATGCTGATTTAGCGCACCGCGCGTATTACTGAATTATCAGTTCCTTGTTATGGATTCTGTAGTCGAACCCTGTGTACAGTGCTGCTGTTGCAGTTACACTTGTGTGAATTCTCTGTTGAACAAGAGAAGTGTGTGTTTCACACTTTTTGCTCCTTCTCAGTGACTGCTGAAGTGTATGCAGCCACTATTTCTTTCTTACTTGAAGCCCTGATTTCGTAATCACCCTTTGATCTGAAGTTGCATAGTCACTCCTCATCAAGCAAGCACAAACACTGCTCACTTTACTTGAGCAAGCACAAACACTGCTCGAGTATCGAACCACCAAAAAGAACAAGCACTAAAACTGTTCGATCCCTTTCAGTCTAAGCAAGCACAAACACTGCTTAGCCTTGAAGGTCTACTCTTGATATTTCGGCCTTTATCAGGCATTCTCCAGCCTTCCAGCTGGTTTACTACCACCAACTTCATCAACTCTTCATCAACAGCCAGTCCAGAGGCTCCAAGTCGACTCCCTGATAGATCATCAAGCGAGTCTCCCCATCTGAAGATCGCCTACAAGCGACTTCCCACTGAAGATCATCGTACCCTGTCATCAGTGTACTACATCTTCAACTGCTGCTACAGTCACCTTCGGAAGGGTCGACCCATCAGGCAATCTTGTCAACAGTAGATAATAGTCAGGTAAGTAGTCCAGGGGATACTTATCTTAAATACATCGACTGATTCCCAGGTTAACAGCTGGGAATTCGAGTCTCACCAGCAGTGACCAGGAATCTATCATATTCCTGAAGTCACAGCACTTTTCGGTGAAAGGGTGTCTTTGGTACTGTTATAATTATTTTCCTAAGCTTGCGCAGCGTTTCTGCTTGCGCAGTTCTTAGCCCCGACACAATTGGGTGGAGCATGCTGGTGCAAGATCTTGAGGGTTTGTGGAAGGCAGTGTGTGCCACGCATTTCTCTCACGGTAGTGACCATGCGAGGGCCATTAAGGAGTTCAGGAGCCACCATCTGGCAGAGTGGGCAACGAAAGCCTTGATGGGGATCCCTCACACGGGGCAGGACAGAGCAACGCTGCTAGCAGCCTTAGGAAGGGTGTCCAAGGGAATGGCTGGACAAGAGGCGGCCATGGCGGTTAAGGCATTTGCAGACGAATGGTGCGCCAGCATGGCAGGAGATCAGGAAGAGCCCGAGTCCGAGCCAGAGGAGGAGGAGGAGCCCCAGGAGTGGGAAGGATTCGAGGCGGCCAGGCTGGAGCCAGACAGCCTCAGGGAAGTCCAGAGGTGGCAGGAGCAGACAGGGAGAGCCGTACCAGCCACAAGCCAAGCCAGGTGGGAACGCCTGGAAGCAGGCAGCAAGCTTAGCCTCAAGGGCCAGCGGAGGGCCGACGGGAGCAGACCCAGGCCAAGAAGCATCGCGGCCAGCGAGCAACTGAGGCTGACCAGCCTGTCTCTGGCCAGGATGGCAAAGCAGAGCTCGGAGCCAAGAAGGGCAAGCAGGCAGGAGTCCTATGCGATGCTGCGGATTGTGGAAAACAAGGAAATCATCGGCCAAGAGGGCCAGGCGGACCACATCGCGGAGCTCCTGCGGGCCCGGCGGCCCAGGCAGGCGGAAGGACGGAAAGGAGGAGCCACTGCCCCGACCAAGGAAGGAGGATCCAGCAGGAAATCGAGTCCGCAGGGAACACCGGGAGAGGTGATTCGCGAAGGCATGAAGGCAGGAAGGAAGAGCGGTCAGGATCTGAGGCGAGGGAGCACACGGGTGGAACGCAGCACAGCAGGCCCTGCAGCAACCCACCCAGGCAACAGGCAGGATCAAGGGGAGGAGTGGAGCATTAAGGGCCAGTTCAGCCGCCGTCAGAGGAAGGCAGGGCCCCCAGAAGCGAGGCAAGCGAGCGACCGTCTAGGGGCGGACAGTCCCAGGGAAGTGCAGACCGCAGAGACAGCCGGGACCAGCGCAGCCGGAACCCAACCAGGGGTGGAGGCGGCGGGTCAGGCTCTGACCCCAGCAAATCGGATTCGGAAGGATCGGAGGGACGCGGCCCGGGATCCAGCAGGGAATCCATGAAGCAGAAAAGGGAGAGGGTGGCCTTGGAGCAGGCGGAGGCACATTTACAGCTGCAGAAACAGATGATCCAGCAGCTGGCCGGGGGAACCAGGTTCACCAAGATCCCCACCATCCAAGGCAACGTGCCGGTGCTGGACATGTCCCAGCCGGGGGCGGTCGCAGCCAGGCAGTACTGCCAGGCCTGCAGCTTCTGGGGCTCGCACAACCGCCTGGCATTATCCGACGAGCCGCCAGCGCTGGCAGTGGTGGCAGGGGAGATCGCAAGGTCATGCCAGTCCCCCTCAGCCATGGCCTTGCTGGTCCGATCATTAGTTGGCATGTGGAACGACAAGCCAGCCTGCATGGAGCCGCTGGTAGTCGCCATTAGGGCGGCACCTCAGGGAGACAGGGCCTCCCGGGAGGTCGAGCGGATCAAGGAGACGTGGTCGTCCCCGGGGAACGGGCCGCCAAGCGAGGTGTCCCTGCTTACCCTGTGGATCAGGGTGGTGCAGAAGGAGGTGGGCAAGCCAACTTCAGACGAGAGGGCAGCGGTCACCGGCCTCAAGCTGGGAATCAAAACCACCTTGGACCCGGGAGTCAAGCCGGAGGAGAATGTGGAGGCATTTGCCCACAGAGTCCTGTCCACGGCAGAGCTGCTGCAGATCTCCAGGGATGCAGCAGACCACTTTGGAAGAAAGCACTCGGTCTCGAACATGTTCTATGAAGGGCTGCCAGTGGCCACCATGGCCAAGCTGTACGCGTTCAGGATGACTGTGCCCAACTACCTGTGCATGACCGACGAGGAGCAGATCACTGTGCTGACGCAGCAGGTGGTGCTGTGGGAGAGATTCGCCCTGGAAATGGGAGACCTGGTGGTCGCAGATCACAGGCCGACGGCAGAAGACGCGGAAGAGACGGAAGAGGAGGACGAGACAGATGAGGAAGAAGAGACGGCAGAGGAGGATGAGACGGAAGTGGCGGATGAGACGGGCGAGCGGAGAAAGCCGGCACGTTGGACACCTAGACCAACCCTGCCACCCGGCAGGGGGAGCGGGTCGTTACAAGACCAATGGCGGGCGGACTCAATAGCATCGCGTACACCAATGACAGGGGAGAATCCAATGTCACCTCGCGTGCGGTCCATTGAAGGGCCACGGTGGCGCTAGGCTTCCAACGAAGAGGAGGTGTCGGCCCTCTAGGGGCAGACAGCCAAGAAGGGCTAAGGGGGAATAGGAATCCCCTAGAACGGCAGTACGCGCTGAGCACTTGACGGAACCCACGCCATACCTGGAAGAACGAGCCGGTGCCAGCCCCAGGGGAACACCCCATGGGCGGCACGACTGGCACTAGTAGGCAGCAGGCAGTGGGCCGACGGCCAGCAGGACGTAGCCTAGTACTCAAGTAAAAAGCTTTCCCGATGTACCGTAGGAGCAGGAGCAGCGAGCCAAAGGAGTACATAGTGACGACGGCTACAACAGTACTAGTAGTACAGCAGTACTCGGTAGTGCAGTACAAGGTGCCTTTGTGTACGGTGTTGTACCGTAGTTGTGAGTAGAGTGAGCCTCTTTAAGGCGACTTGGCCAGCTTTTACCATTATGGCACGGTTACTGCTTTATGGTGCGAGAAATTGAATACTGCCCCACTGGACCTACTAAAACCGGTGGGAAAACAAATCAGAACCTCAAGCCGCCGTAATCAATTATGTTGTGTCTTCTTTTCTCACGGTATCGGCGCGGATGTGGCTTCGGCCCAAGCTGCGCTGTTTCCTTAACCCTCACGCCCCCACGGGGCGTAGCTTTCTTTCTTTCTTTCTAGTCTCTAGGGATTCTGAGGCGCCGGTGTCGTTTGCCTTTCCGGCCTTCCCTTTTGGTCCTCTTTTTTGCCCCCTTTTTTAGTTTCTTCTCTTCTCCCCTCTGATCAGTGAGGCGCCCTCACGGCCAAGCTTGCTTTTGTGGACTTTCTTTTTCTGGAGCTTTGTTGAGGGCTAGTCTCTAGTGGAACTCAGGTGTCGGACTTGGCCTTCTTTGCCTTCCCGGCCTTTCCTTTTATTCCTTTCCCCCCTCTTCCTTTTAGTTTCTTTAGCTCTTGGGCCACAGAGCTCTTGTTGGCATGTTTCTATCTATGGGACATAGAGCTTAGACTTAACAAAGTCTGAGGCTGGCCGCCCAACCCTAGAAAACCTGAGACGTAAACACAGAAAGAAGAACAGCCCGGGTGCGCATGTGGACCTCATCGACTGCTGAGAAAAGGTGAGCAGGAACAGGGAAGGCACACTGTCGATGTAGAGCTTGGTTTTGACTCCCATGCATGTCAATATATATGTCAAGCACCAGTAGTGGTTTGCGCTGAACGCCCTTAGGGGTCGGTCAGACTGCGTTACGTTTGAGGTTGCGTTTGGCAGTTGCGTTTGGGTTGCGTTTGGATTTAGCGTGAATCTGACGCTAAACTGGTCACACTGCGTTTGGGCAAGACGGCAGGGCAAGACGACGTCAGGGCACGGCATGGTACATTTTTGTGCGAATTCCGTCTCCCAGCGACTCAGGGTTGATATTTCCTTACATTGTAACATATATATTGTTCGTGTCCAGCTTAAGATGAAGCTTAAGCTGGAATTCATGAAAATTCTCAAACGCGAAACGTCAACCCCCCCCCTGCGTTTGCGTTTCGCGTTTTGACACGTTGCGTTTGGCGTTTGGGTAGTGTGACCGGCGTCGCGTTTGCACTTTTTCCTGACGCAACCCCAAACGTAACGCAGTCTGACCGACCTCTTACAGCCCGATTCTGATTGGTGGGGGAAACAAGTGTGGAGGAAAAATACGAAACTTTCCGAAAGTTCCCCCACCCGTTCCTCCACCCCTGTTCCAAGAGACGTGAGATGGAGGAAGAATGGCGAAGGTTGGTGTTCTGTACGGGACATCTTTGCAGCGCTTTTTCCTGCCGCCAGTTTCATTTCTTTACGCCAGTCACTATAGCGAGACTATGCCCCCGAAACCACAAATTATGGAGCTGTTCGAAAGCTGCACGGCTTGTTTCCAAAACGGGCGCACGAGAGAGAGAAAATCGCGCGAGCCTGAAGAAACTTTTAGGGCCCGTTGCGTGGCCTGGGCGAGACGTATGAGCCCCAAGTATGGTTTCCGGCACTGAAACGGGGTGCACGGTTTGCTGCCAAATTAAGATAGCCAGAAAGCGCGCATTTTTGCGATTCTTTTGGTAGGAGGCATACCAGTCCCGTGCCCGGAGCGCGAACCTGGACTTTGGCACTGGAAGGTGACTTGTCGGAGGCCGGGCCCCAGAGCACCACACGTTTGCGTGGCCAGGAAGGCCCCCAGGCAGAAGCTGACGTCAGCTGACGTGTCGAACTGATTGATCCCATATTCCCATGGACCGCCTGTCAAACGCGATCCTAATATTCCATCACGCGAGCGAGCCGTGCCCAAAAGCCGCAGCTCTCGTCGATCATCACGAAATCTGGCCCCAGGCGAAGTCCGGCTATGACCCTGCAAGGTCCGGATGTTGGCTGGCGTACAAGATGTTTCGTGCATTCTTCCTTGCAGTGTCTTTCATTTCTGCATATCGTTCTGTTACTCTCCCTACCAGGCCGACGACGGAAGTAGCGTAACATATTTGTGTGGCTGCACATCGCTCGCTGTTGTGTGTGGCTGTATATCGCACGCTCCATCGTCGAAAGAGCCGTCGTTTGCTGCCCCCATCCACGCCAAATCGCCGGAAAGACATCAAAAGATAAAGAACTAAATTGCGGTTAACGTCATATAGAAAGGAAAGGACGCAAAATTATCTCGGCCACGCTGGCAATGAGCTCAATAGTTCAATAATTCCGCAGACCCCACCCCCCCCTCCGCGGAAAAGAATGCGTTCCTCCACCCTTTCAAAAGTTCCTTCACCCGTTCCTCCACACCTGTTCCACGAGATTGGGTGGAGGAACTTTTGAAAGAGTGGAGGAACTTGTTCCTCCACCAATCAGAATCGTGCTGTTACCCCCTAAAACGTCGATTGGAAGAATGAAATAAAGAAATAAGTGCCGCGACGTGACGACATGCGTGGCACGGTGACACTGGTGCGCTTTGTTCCTGACACGCGATCCTCTTATGTCCCGCTTTTTGCTCTTTGGGGGGGGGAGTTGGGTTTGCGAGCCATGCATGGAGGCATGGCGGCATGGGTTGCGGACCATGCATGGCGGCATGGGTTGCGAACCATGCAAAGAAGCATGGGTTGCTGACTATGCATGGAGGCATGGGTTGTGGACCATGCATAGAGGCATGGGTTGCGGACCATGCATATAGGTATGGGTTGCGGACCATGCATGGAGGCATGGGTTGCAGATCATGCATGGAGGCATGGGTTGTGGACCATGCATAGAGGCATAGGTTGCGGACCATGCATAGAGGCATGGGTTGGAGACCATGCATAGAGGCATGGGTTGCGGACCATGCATAGAGGCATGGGTTGCAGACCATGCATAGAGGCATGATTGCGGACCATGCACGGAGGCATGGGTTGCGGACCATGCATAGAGGCATGGGTTACTGACATGCATGGCGGCATGGGTTGCGAACAATGCATGGAGGCATGGAGGCATGGGTTGCGAATTATGCATGGCGGCATGGGTTGCGGACCATGCATAGAGGCATGGGTTGCGGACTATGCATGGAGGCATGGGTTGAGGACCATGCATAGAAGCATGGGTTGCTGACCATGCATGGAGGCATGGGTTGTGGACCATGCATAGAGGCATGGGTTGCGGACCATGCATAGAGGCATGGGTTGAGGACCATGCATAGAAGCATGGGTTGCTGACCATGCATGGAGGCATGGGTTGTGGACCATGCATAGAGGCATGGGTTGCGGACCATGCATAGAGGCATGGGTTGCGGACCATGCATGGAGGCATGGGTTGCGGACCATGCATGGAGGCATGGGTTGCGGACCTTGCATAGAGGCATACGTTGCGGACCATGCATGGAGGCATGGGTTGCAGACCATGCATAGAGGCATGAGTAGCGGACCATGCATAGAAGCATGGGTTGCGGACCATGCACAGAGACATGGGTTGCGGACCATGCATAGAGGCATGGGTTGCAGACCATGCATGGAGGCATGGGTTGTGGACCATGCATAGAGGCATAGGTTGCGGACCATGCATGGAGGCATGCGTTGCAGACCATGAATGGAGGCATGGGTTGCAGACCATGCATGGCGGCATGGGTTGCGGATCATGCATGGCAGCATAGGTTGCGGACCATGCATGGAGGCATGGGTTGCGGATCATGCATACAGGCATGGGTTGCGGATCATGCATAGAGGCATAGGTTGCGGACCATGATGCATGGTGGATGGGTTGCGGATCATGCATGGGGGCATGGGTTGCGGATCATGCATAGAGGCATGGGTTGCGGATCATGCATAGAGGCATAGGTTGCGGACCATGCATGGAGGCATGGGTTGCGGATCATGCATGGGGGCATGGGTTGCGGATCATGCATAGAGGCATGGGTTGCGGACCATGCATGGAGGCATGAGTTGCGGATCATGCATAGAGGCATGGGTTGCGGATCATGCATGGCGGCATGGGTTGTGGACCATGCATAGAGGTATAGGTTGCGGACATTGCTTGGAGGCATGCGTTGCGGACCATGCATAGTGGCATGGGTTGCGGACCATGCATAGAGGCATGGGTTGCAGACCATGCATAGAGGCATGGGTTGCGGACCATGCATGGAGGCATGGGTTGCTGACCATGCATGGAGGCATGGGTTGCGGATCATGCATGGAAGCATGGGTTGCGGACCATGCATGGAGGCATGGGTTGTGGACCATGCATGGAGGCATGGGTTGCGGATAATGCATGGAGGCATGGGTTGCTGACTATGCATAGAGGCATGGTTTGCGGATCATGCATAGAGGCATAGGTTGCGGATCATGCATACAGGCATAGGGTGTGGACCATGCATGGAGGCATGGGTCGCGGATCATGTATAGAGGCATGGGTTGCGGATCATGCATAGAGGCATGGGTTGCGGATCATGCATAGAGGCATAGGTTGCGGACCATGCATGGAGGCATGGGTTGCGGATCATGCATGGAGGCATGGGTTGCGGATCATGCATAGAGGCATGGGTTGCGGATCATGCATAGAGGCATAGGTTGCGGACCATGCATGGAGGCATGGGTTGCGGATCATGCATAGAGGCATGGGTTGCGGATCATGCATAGAGGCATGGGTTGCGGACCATACATGGAGGCATGGGTTGCGGATCATGCATAGAGGCATGGGTTGCGGATCATGCATGGAGGCATGGGTTGCGGACCATGCACGGAGGCATGGGTTGCGGACCATGCATGGCTCGTGGCGAGTGTGTGGGAATGGAGACATGGAGGCATGAAGCCATCCCAACCATGTATCCTTATCCTTTTGTTCAAAGAGTGACATAATGCATTATTCTACCTGATCTCACGGAAAGGTAGACCCAGGGGCTGTGTATCTTTTCTTGTGAATCAGCTACATGTTAGCTACACTCTGGTCTCTGGCCCGAGCCTCATTTGTGGCTGGCCAAACGGCCTTGGGCACCCGTGACAAGCCGGTCCTGGATTGGTCCCAATCCGGCTTGTGGCAGCTGCAGGGCGGCCTGCCTAAGGTAGACTTGAAGAGACACTGCAGAGGGGGCAGGCCCAGGTAGCAGGCCCAAGGCTTGGGGCAGCAGCTGATGCTTCCTCTGCCGAGGGGGCAGGCCCAGGTAGCAGGCTCTAGGCTTTGGGCAGCAGCTGATGCTCCCTCTGCCGAGGGGGCAGGCCCAGGTAGCAGGCCCTAGGCTTGGGGCAGCAGCTGATGCTCCCTCTGCCGAGGGGGCAGGTTCAGGTAGCAGGCCATAGGCTTGGGGCAGCAGCTGATGCTCCCTCTGCCGAGGGGGCAGGCCCAGGTAGCAGGCCCTAGGCTTGGGGCAGCAGCTGATGCTCCCTCTGCCGAGGGGGCAGGCCCAGGTAGCGGGCCCTAGGCTTGGGGCAGCAGCTGATGCTCCTTCTGCCGAGGGGGCAGGCCCAGGTAGCAGGCCCTAGGCTTGGGGCAGCAGCTGATGCTACTTCTGCATTTGCCTGCTCTTTGTGCGTGGCGTTAGCTCCAGCCCTTTATGCCAGCCCTGAGTGCCAGCCTTTAATTCAACACCAGTGTTTCTTTTTTGTGACTCATCTCCACTCAAGCCTCTGGCCGGAAGCCCCATTTGTGGCCAGCTATGCTGCTTTGGCCACCAGCCGTAGGCTAGTCCAGGTTGGGTCCCAATCAGACCTTTGGCGGCCGCGGGGCGGCCTGCCAAATATCGACTCGTCTCCGGGGAGCAAAAGCACTGTGCCACGCACACTGGGAGCAAACGCGCTGCCCCCTCTGCATACGCCAGCTGTGGCCCACACTGACTGCAGCGAGACCTGTAATCTATTACCCGCTGCCTGCTGCCTGCTGCCTGCTACCTACTGGCTACTGCCTGATACCCCCTGCCCACTACTTGCAACCCGCTGCCTGCCGCCTATTCTCTCTGTCTGCTACCCGAGTGCCGCTGCCTGACTATCAACTGCCCAATCCCCGCAGCGTGATGCTCTCTCCTGCAATCCACCCCCAGCTGCCTTCTGCCCGAGTGCCACTAAAAGAGCGCCCACTGCCTGCTACCTGTCACTAACAGCCTGCTAAGTTTCACCCGCTACCCGCCGCCCGAGAGTCATTGAAAGAGCGCCAACTGCCTGCTACCAGCCACCATCCGCCTTTTAACTTCCACCCGCTGCCCGCTGCCTCTTAGCCACAGCCACTGCCTGCTCTTGTGCATGTGTGTGGATTCAACCCTCCCTTGGTATCACCATCTCGGGAAGAAGGCAATCCTTAACCCTGAACCTACAACTCTCAGACCTGAACTCCAAACCCCCAAGTCTCAACACTTAACTCAGAACTCTGAACTCTTAATCCCTTACTCTTAACCCTTAACCCTAAACCCATAACTCTTATCCCTGAACTCTCAACCCCTTACTCTCAATCATAAACCCTGAACCCGCAACTGTCAACCCTGAACTCTCAACCCTAAACCCTGAACCCATAACTCTTAACCCTGAACTTGTAACCCCTTACTCTCAACCCTAAACCCTGAACCCACAACTCTTACCCCTGAACTCTTTTCTCCCAACTCTCAACCGTGAACCCTGAACCCACATCTCTTAAATCTGAACTACTAACCCCTAATTCTCAACCCTGAACTCACAACTCTTACCCCTAAACTCTCAACTCGTAACTCCTAAACCCACAACTTTGGACCTTAAACTGAGCCCTGCTGCTTGGGCCAGGGTTTGTTGCCTGGGCCAGGATTGGTCCCAACCGGCCCAATGGTAAATGTACAGCGACCTGCCTAAGCTGGTCTGGTGCGCTGAAACAGGCATAAGTCTCCTGGCTGTTATCCTATTGGGACTGTCGGTGGCCTCTGGCCGATTGCATCTTAATGCTGCCGAAACACGGGGCCCATGCAGCTCACGCATGCTTGCTGCACTCCGTGACACACCGTCGATATGCAGGGCGGCTGAGCCCATGCAGGTTTACCAAAAGATATATGCATGCTGTGGTTCGTGTGCACTCAATGCCATGCTTTCTACAGCAAAGACGTCGCTCAGCTAGTTGATAGATTTCAGTATGGATGATAACACTACACTCTCAAGCCTGCACATGGTCCTGCTACGATTTGCGAGCTCTCAGGGCCCTGCCCTCAGACGCATGTCTACCACTGCCAAAGTATGCTCAGGGACGTGCTGTTGAAACTGAGGGCCCCTAGGTCCTGTATTTTGGTTTGTGCACACTCCAGGACAAGAAGTCTGAATTATACCTGCCGAGGCTAGGTTGTATGCATGCATGGACACGCTGTTAACAGTCTGCGTGTTCAATCCCCCCAACTCTTAACTTTAAGGCTGCGGCTTACTTGCACGCAGGGACATGCTGTCAACGGTCTTTGAGTTCATTCCCCAGATGAACTTCCTCAACACGATCTTTGGCTACTTCTGCATCCTCATCCTCATCAAATGGATCACGGGCTCCTTCGCGGATCTGTACAACGTGTTGATCCGCATGTTCCTGGGGCTGGGCGACGTGCTGCCCGCCGACATCCTGTTCACAGGGCAGCACGGCGTGCAGCAGCTACTGCTGGCGCTCGCCTTCCTCTCTGTCCTGGTGATACTGGTGCCCAAGCCGCTCATTCTCAAGAAGCGTTGGGAGGCCTCGCAGGCGGCCAAGACGCGCCGCTCGGTGGAGCTGGTCTCGATGTATGACGACGATGACAGCCGGCGGCCGGGCGGCGCGGTGGTCTAGGCGGAGTCTGAGAGCCACGGTGGCGGCGGGCACGGGCATGGACACGGAGACCACTTTGATTTCGGCAAGGTCGGTGACTGTTTTATTTGTTTCAATGAACGTCATAAGTGCAAACCTTGCCTTGCCATACAGACAGCCCCTACAAGGTTTGAACAAGAGTTGTTTGTTTGGCTGCCCAGCAGAATGCTTTCTCCATTCAGTTACCGACTTTCCCCCTCTCCGCCCCTATCCTGGCATGATAGATTTACCTGGCAGGCCTAGTTTAGGGTTCAGCCCCCGCAGGATACTGGAAAACCTGCGTGCTTCATCTTCCTAGCCGCCCTGGGCCGCCCCACTATCTTCAAACCAGCGTAGGTCGTCCAGGTCCCGTCACCTCCTGCCAGAGTTGAGGAAGCCACATCAGCCCTCCCTGCCCCGCCCCCTAAACCCTATGCTGATGCTGCCTCCTTATGTGCCCCTAGCCCCCTAAATCCATGAACAGGCTATCCGCATTAACCCCTGGGGGCAAGGAGCTCCCCAAGAAGCAGAAGACCAGGCTTCAGAAGCAGCACAACAGCAAGCTTAAGTTAGATGCTATTTTCATGCCACTCATGCGTGAGTCCTCTCGTTTCTGGAGCCTCGTGGTCTCTAGCGAGGAAAGGTAGCTGGTAGGTGGTAGCTAGAGCAATGATTTGTTCTTTTGTTTCACCGCTTGACATTTGTGAACCATCTACATTTATCGACACCATTAGAAGCGATTGAAATTGACCCGCTCCCTTCTTACAAATTCTGGTTTTTGAGTGAGAAATTAAGGTTTTATCAGGTACTGGAGGCGTGTGTGGGGGGGGGGTAGCCAGGGGTCGTTTGACATTTTTTTATGATGGGGTGTTTGACTTTCTTTTTTGCCCCCCCCTCGGGTGGACCATGCAGTCAGCAGACCTGTACGTGATGCCTACTTACCGATACTAGTGTTGGCCACTATTTCTAGTGGCCATGTACTAGCATGGCTAGTAGTGGAGCCTATGATGGCTACGACTGAAGGTTGTATTGGGCACAATTTGTTTCAGATGATGTAAAATTGCAAACGATTGGAAATTGTGCTTGGATGTTTGCTCGTAAGGGCGAAGAAGACTGACCAGAATCCTTCGGGGTCGGCCCAGTGTGACCCTGGCTTGGGGAGTCCGGTTGAAAACAGAATTCTCGTTCGTTCAAAAACAAGGTGTCTGTTCCTGTAATACCGATACCTGAGGGGGCATTATCACTAGGTGCGCCAAAAGGTCAACAATGACATTACTCCTCTGGGCCCTGCTCAAAGGCTCGGTCGCGTGGGTGCCCAACTGACCCGTTGAGAGAAAACAAAATGAAATTACAGTGTGAAGCCTACCGTTACTACTCATGGCCACCAGTAGTAGTACCGGTAGGCCGTGTACTGACATGGCTAGTTAATTGTGGAGCCCATGATGGCTATGTCTGAAGGCTGTATCGGGCAAAATTTGTTTGAGATGATGCAAACGATTATAAACCATGCATACTAGTGCTTTGGATGCGCTTGCTCAGCTCCTAAGAACACGCCTGTGAGAGGGGGGCATGTGCGGGCGGCGTATGAGTAGCCAGGCCTGCTGAGGCAACTCCATGTACTGTCCCATACCATGCCACACAAAGAAACGTCCATGGAGGCATATTTGATCGGTCTAGATGTATCATGTAGCGACTTTTATTTCGTGAAAGTAATTTGCGTCAGAAGTGAAAGCTTCATTCTCATACCGTATAAGAAAGAAAGAAAGAAAACGCCTGAGCGTGGCTTGAGGAATACGGGATTATAAACACCGTACACCGGGAGACAAGAAACCTGGTGGTTAAGGAGGGTCATCAAGGGGGATCGGACAATAATGGGCAGGGGAGTTTTCCAGATGACGACGCTGACGAAGGATGTTGATATGGCAGCGTATGGTATGCTTGGTGAGACGGCTGAGGACGGAGGAGAATAGGAGATGTCGCGTTTTGAGACACCGAGCATTCTGAGGATTTCATCGGCAGGACGAAAGAGGAAGCCGGCGGTGCCCAGAAGGATGATATGTGTATGAGAAGGAGGCGGGGAAGGATGAGGGGGGGGCACGTTCGGCGAAGGATCATGTGGAAGGGCAGGATGGAGAACGGGCGCCACGGAAACTGTCCAGCCATTATGTTGGAGGAGAAGGATAAGTTGTAAATGTTGTTCTGATTTACGGGCATGGCACTGTTCGAAAGAAAATTCGGAGGTGTAACCGACTTCAACTACGTGTACAGTGCAGGTCCTCTGGAGGCGAGACATAGTTTGTGAACTAGAGAGTTGACCAGCGCGGTAAAGACGAAGGAATTCGGAATGTGGGAGACCTTGTATTATAAGCAAATCCGGTCGCAGTTTGTCCCAGTAATCGAAGGTGTCAGGGAAAGTGGGGGGTCGTCGGGGCACCAGCCAACGTGGAAGACGGGTGTCATAGACCCCGCAGGGAAGGTTAGCTCGGGAAGTGGCATCCATGATAGTAAAGGAGGAGCCTAGGGAGCCATTAGCAATGGCAGTTTGGATGCTGCAGACAGCTCGGTTGTGTCGAGCAATGTATGAAGCGGACATGGAGGAATGAGCACAACCGCGGACCGCCTAAAAGATGGCCAGGGGTGTCATTGGGATGGGAGCATATGGGACAGTGGGAGGTGGTGCGAGTGCCTACAGCTGTTTTGTACGGGCGGTTCATATGCATGGCTGTAGATGCAGTCCACAAGGTATTGGTGCGCGATTTGAGGATGTTGCGAATACCACTAAAGGGCAGACCCATGTGCCATAAGACGGGAAGGTAGGAGGCGAGGGCAGAGGCAACTAGGACTTGCATGCGGACATAGCGCAAAGGCAGTGGGGGAGAAGTAGGGCCATCTGTTAGGAGGGGGCAGTTACGGGACATGTGTTCCTTCAAAGAATGAGTTAGGTCTGATGCAAACCACGGTTCGTCTGTGTCATGGGGGGGAGGGAGGCATGGCCATGCAGGTAGATGTGCGAAGTGTTGGACATCTGAGGAGCATGTGAAGTCGCACTGGTCGGGGGTTTGGAGGGCGAGCGCAGCACCCTTATCCGCGAGTTCATTGCCAATGATGCCGATGTGAGATTTGACCTTGTAGAGGTGAAAATGGTGGCCGAGGCGTAGCCTTGTAAGGATAAGAGTACGAATGTCGAGGAGAAGGGGGGCGTGTTTACATTCAAGCAAAGGGTGCGGGGAGCGAAGGGCATTTTGCGTATCATAGAGAGAAACCAAGGAATCTGAGAAAATGGTAAGATCACCGGTGTGGTGTATGGCGGCATGGGTGAGGGCAGCATGGATGCCAGCAAGCTCAGCCCGTGTAATAGTGTTGGTTTCAGCCCGGCCATCGGGGTGGACTGTGTAGGTCGTGGTGTCTTGAGTACAATAGAAGGCCGCACCCGTGGCTGTGCCTTTGCCAGGTGTAGATAGGGCCGAGCCATCGGTGTAGTAAGCTGGTATATCGTGCCAACGGAGGGGGTAGGAGGGTGCGTACGGTGGAAGGGTTGCCGGGCTTGGCGTGGTTGAGGGTGGAGGTGCAAGGATTGTGGTGGGCAGATGTAGGAGATTTGCCTGGCCAAAACCGGGAGGGAGTAAGGAGCGTGAAGGGTGGGAGGAGCCCGGGGCCAAGGTGGAGGCAACATATGGGAAAGTACGGGTTGTATCTCCAAGAGTGTTTGAGATGAGGAGGAGGAGAAGTTCAAATTTCGGCATGCCTGCGTTAGCAATATCGGCCGTTGTGAGATGGTCGGGGGGAAGAAAAGGTAAATGGGTGTGGTGGAGGTTGGTGTAAGAGATATGGCGGTTGCCAGAGTTGAGGAGGGTCATGAATTTGGCTTGTTTCCAATTGGGAACAACGATGAAGGTCGATGTAGGTATGTGGGGTTGTTTTTGGAGGGATGCCAACGACCATCGAATAGCCTTGAGCAGTGCAGGACCAGAAAAAGGAGGCTCAACCAAGGAGGTGCTTGTCCAAGGGGTGGATTAAGGTTGATAAAATGCCCCAAATAAGCAGTCTTTCTCGCGAAGTGAGGAATATTGAAGGGCTGAAAACGGGACAGAAAGGGGTGAAGAAAAACGATGGACCGTGAGGGGCATGATAGCAGAGATATCAGTGTGGAGGCTTGCAGGAGTGACCCAATGGACATTGATGGCAGGGGGGGGGAGTAGTGGTGAATGTTTGCCGGTGCGTGAGGTAATGTTGGGGCGCTTGGGAGAGGTAATGGAGATGCGGTATCGGATGAGTAAGGAGGCAAGATCGTGTGCGAAGGACCCGTCAGTGAGGCGTGCGAAGTCAATGGGGTGTGTGGTGCGGATGCGGTCATAGCACGCGCGTAGCCAATGGAGGCGGCGGACAGGAATGTGACCAACATAAGTGCCATTGGGTCGGTAGACGAATGCCTGATCGAGATGAGTATGGGCCATAGAGGTGGAGAGGGTCGGCGTAGGGAAGGGTGTGTGTGTGGTAGGATAACGGAGTCCAATTTGGATAGTGAAGGAGAGGGGTGGGAGGATGTCGTAATCGGGGTGAACTGGTGAGGTATGGATGACGAGGTGGGAATCGAGGAGTGATTGGTCAAGTAGATAGTTGGGGTCTTCACCCGGAGGCGGGGGGAAAGGGGTGACCGGGGGAAAGGGATCCCTAGACCATGTGCCTTGCTGTTGGAGATTGGTGAGATGTGTGTCGAGGGGATGGACCGGTTCAAGCGCAGTGTCAAGCATGTGGAGGACATTGAGCGTGGCTGGAGGATGCAGCGTGAGGATGTGGGAGGTTGGTGGAGGTGGAAGGGGAGGGAGAGTTGTGGTATGGCGTGGGGAAAGTGTTGGTATGGGTAAGGAGTGGGGGGGGGGAGGCAAGGATTGGAACGTTTGTGCCAGGAGTGAGCGTGTGAAAGCAGGCATGATGAGTGGCCGTAGGATGGGCGGGAGGGAGGTAGACATACGAGTCATAGTGCATGCTAGACCAAGCAGTGTTGGAAGGGGACGAGGAAGTGTGGCATGGGATGGACTGGGAGCGGCTCGGGTACGGCGGGAGGGGACAAGCGGTGGAAAGATTGGGGGGGTTAGGAGGTGATGTAGGAGGTGATGTATGGGTGGGTGTGGTAGGGTCCGTGTAAAGTAAAGAGGATGCAATTTGCTGAAGGGAATGATGTGTTCCCTGCGGAATATGGGCAAAGTCATGAGCGATAGTAACCCGACGGGTATCTTCAGGAAGGGGTGAGGTGTGGGTGTGTTGTTTGGCAAGTGGCAGAGCAATGCCGTGGAGAAGGAGGGTCAACTGATTGAGGGCCCGTTGTGCTTTGGCAAGATCCTCTGTCCAGGCTTTGTTTAAGAAAGCGTCACGAAGAGTGTTTGCTGGGATAAGGTAAGGGTGGCCTCTTATGGTGGTGACAAGAGAAGCAAGGGAGACTATGCCGACATGCCATGCATAACACCCACCCGGCGGGGGCGTCATATTTGTATCCTTGGCCGAGCCACCAACGATTGTGTCTTCATTTTTTCAATCTACTAGATACCGGTATCTGAATGGGTATCCTATTACTAATTAAATGCTGCTTCCGCGGCTGCTCTCGTCGAAAGGGTAAGGTCAAAGTGTTGAACACCCGAACAAGGTCGAAGTCTTGAACACCCGAGGAAAGCACACAGGAAATGACAACCTGTCCCCCCGCAGATGAAGAGCGTCAGAAAGATGTTCCAGTTAGTGACGCCCGCCACTATGGACTTGCAAAGGAGCGCCCTGCAGGAAAGCAGGCTTTACGTCGCGACGCGACACCACTTTCCCTTTACAACCCAAACGAGCTGGATGTCTCTGACATTCGACACCTAAATGATCAGAGCATCACGCTCTGCTCCGTGCAGCGCCCAGGTATGTGCAATTGTGCATACGGTACCCCTGTTTCAGACCATGATGGCTATTTGCCTGTTTGTGTGCATGGCAACTGGTGCGCATGACTTCTATTGCATGAGGGTCCCATGCAGGCATGGCCTTTATCCCATTTCTAAAGCATGATTTGTGTGCTCCTCCTCTCGCAGGCGCTGGTTTAACCGACCCAGTGTCCCTCCTTCTGACTGGACTCTGCATAGGACTGGACTTGGACCCGTCTGACAGCTCCATTGCTCTGCACACTGAGGTGGATCGCGCACAGGACAGCACCTCTGATGGCATGCATGCCTTGGTCGCTCTGGTGAAGAAATGCAGCGCTCTGATGAATCAGTGCCCTTCAGACCTTCTGCCAACGCTGGCCGACGACCAGGGCCGCAGCCGGGCGCCGGGCGGCTCCCGCATGTGCGGCGGGTTGCGAGAAGCATGTCGTTGTGAGCACGACCAGGAGCTTGTGGTGCTTCTTGCGGGACCTCGTACACTTTGCAGGCGTGCACGCTGGGACAGTCGACACGAAACGTGAGCTTGCTAGCTTTGCCCGTGGGGAGGGTGGCATGGATTACCCTATCGGTTACAGTTCTTTCCCTCTTCCCTGCATATGGGGTGTGTGGATGTTCCCTGTTGTTAGCCTACACCCTTAAACCCCGCATGGGGTGTATTGATGTCGTCTGTTCTTATCTCAGCCCCTTATCTTAACCCGAACCCCAATATCCCTGTCCTTATCCCCTATCCTCACGCACCCATGTACCCCTTGGCTTACACCCTGCAGGCATGGAGGGTTGCATGGAGCAATTTGCTCGCCTGCTGTCCCCCACTTCCGGCGTCATCCCCCGCCTCCTCGCTCAGCCGCTCAGCAAGGAGAACCAGGCAGTGATGCAGTTGCTGGAGCAGCTGTTTGGTGCGCCGAAGATGATGGTGGAACAGCTGTTCCGAGCAGGCCCGGCAGAGGAAAGCCTGAGCGTGGGCAGCAGCAGCAACAACGGGTCCCTGTCGTCTGATGCTGCTAGCTTCTACATGGCCCACCACATGCGAGAGGTGGCTCGCTGCTTCTACGCTGCCGATGGTGACACCCCCTCAGACTGGGCAGAGCTGGCCGTGATGCACATGCGTCTGCTGCGGTCATTGGTCCGCAGCAACGTGCCCGCAGTCCTTTCTGCTGCCCACCACATGGGGGCAGTGGATTTTTGTGTGGGCGAGATGGCCCAGCAGTTTGACGCGGCGAAAGCGGCCCATGTCCCGGTTGATGAGCAGGCATCATCTGATGATGGCAACAGCCTAGACAGCTGGGAGGACAAGTCCTCAGCCGCCTCTTCACCAGCAGACCCTGCTGAGAGGGAGGCTGCACAGCAGAAGCCCCCCGCCGGTAACTTCGAGTTCAGCTACGATTTGGAAGAGGATTTTGAGAAAATCATGGAGCTGGAGAAGCAGGGTGAGATGGAGCATGTGTATTGGTGATCTTAAGCATGGTCGCATGCACGATACTGGGTCCCAAGCAGAGAGGACCAGGGGGCCTCTCTGCTTGGGACCCAGTATCGTGCATTCCTTGGGCTCAGGAGCATTCCTATGGCTGAGTAGTAGGTCATAAGCTTTGCCAATGGTAGGGGGGGTCTTAGACGAGCACCCCCCATGGGGCTACCTCCCGGCATGAACTCAGTGGATGCCAGGGGTAGAGGACAGGGCGGAAATGAGGGTAGACGCTCCCCTGCCCAGGACCCAGCTCATGAGTAGAATCAGCAGCATGGCACTAAGCTCATACTTTGGCTGAAGGCTGGATAATTTGTTTGCATGAGGGCAGGAGCAGAACCTGCCAGTGAAGTGAGAAATACCTACGCATTGCTTTATTAGCTAGGTCACCTGCCTCAACCCTTTCTTAACTGGGTCAAATATTGCCTCAACCCTCCCCGCTGCCAGGTTTTGATGTGTCGCTGGAAGGTTTTCAGTACGATGCAGAGGGCATGAAGATACTGCAGCGCAACAATCAGATGGCAAAGCAAGCGGCGGCGGATTTTGCGAGGCCGCGCACTGCGCACCCGCCGAATCTTCCCAAGCTGCCCCTCGCAGCCTTGCCCGGGCCAGCGGTCAGCCGGACATCCTCTGATGCCCCGAGGTGCCTGTCTGTGGCACCCTCTCAGTGCTGCATCAGTCCGGCTCCTCGGCCCTCGGCTCTCGTGCCCCAGCTGAACCTGCAGGCCCTGAAGGACGCTCCCGCTGCAGCGGTCAGGAGCGGCGCCGGAGTGCCACAGCCCTCTCTGCAGATTCCTCTCACGCACCTGCCGCCTGCCAAGTGCACCAAGCAGCAGTCAGTTCTTTCGATGGAGGCGCACCAGGCAGTTCAGGATGCCCATTACTGCGCTATGCAGGTGGGCAGGCAGGCTTACCCAGTCGGCTGTATCCTGGACCTGCCGGTCCTTTCCCTTGACGAGCTGGACAACGCCAGCGTGGGGCCGAGTGTCTCACCAGACGCGTCCGTCCTGATCTACGATGACAACAAGCTGCTTGACTCCACACCTGCCAGCACCTCCATGGTCATGCTGGATGGCACCACAGCCGCCGCCTGCCATCCTCTGCTAGCCCCTAAGGGGAGGCTCCTCCTCACCGATGTCAGGTGCAACGCTGAGCTTGTCCACCTGTCGCTGGAGCTCCTCATCACGTCCCAGGGTGACCTTGAGCCAGCCTACTGGAGCCAGTACCCGCAGATCCAGGGCAAGCAGTACAACCTGGAGTACATGCTGACTAGGCATCTGAGCGCGGGGCCGGGAGCATCAGCGGTTCCGCAGCTGATGGCTGAGCTGGTGGCAGGCGGGCTGGGTGGCAATGCTGCAAGCTTGGGTGAGGGAGCGGTCTGCAAGGCGTCCGCATCTGTCCGCTTGATGCGGCTGCTCAGCCAAGGTCTGCTTGACATGAGCCTCTACTCGGACCTCAAGTTCCAGGCTCGGGGGGCATCTGGCAACGTGTTCCGGGCAAAGATGATGAGGGCTGGAGGTCAAGAGCAGGTATGTGGAAGTGGTGGTACATGCCACATGGCAACTACATCTTAGACACTGCTGCTAGGTCTCAAATACATATGTCAGTTGGTGGAGGCCGCGAAGAGGGTGGAACTACCCTATACCCTGTCTCGTACCTCTATGCCCCCCATATGTTTCCTTCTACTGCTATGCCCTCCCTCTGTCTTATACTGCTTTGCCCCCTCTCCCTCTGTCTTATACTGCTTTGCCCCTCTCCCTCTGTCTTATACTGCTTTGCCCCCTCTCCCTCTGTCTTATACTGCTTTGCCCCCTCTCCCTCTGTCTTATACTGCTTTGCCCCCTCTCCCTCTGTCTTATACTGCTTTGCCCCCTCTCCCTCTGTCTTATACTGCTTTGCCCCCTCTCCCTCTGTCTTATACTGCTTTGCCCCCTCTCCCTCTGTCTTATACTGCTTTGCCCCCACTCCCTCTGTCTTATACTGCTTTGCCCCCTCTTCCTCTGTCTTATACTGTTTTGCCCCCTCTCCCTCTGTCTTATACTGTTTTTGCCCCCTCTCCCTCTGTCGTATACTGTTTTGCCCCCTCTCCCTCTGTCTTATACTGCTTTGCCCCCTCTCCCTCTGTCTTATACTGCTTTGCCCCCTCTCCCTCTGTCTTATACTGCTTTGCCCCCTCTAACTCTGTCTTATACTGCTTTGCCCCCTCTAACTCTGTCTTATACTGCTTTGCCCCCTCTCCCTCTGTCTTATACTGCTTTGCCCCCTCTCCCTCTGTCTTATACTGCTTTGCCCCCTCTCCCTCTGTCTTATACTGCTTTGCCCCCACTCCCTCTGTCTTATACTGCTTTGCCCCCTCTCCCTCTGTCTTATACTGTTTTGCCCCCTCTCCCTCTGTCTTATACTGTTTTTGCCCCCTCTCCCTCTGTCTTATACTGCTTTGCCCCCTCTCCCTCTGTCTTATACTGCTTTGCCCCCTCTCCCTCTGTCTTATACTGCTTTGCCCCCTCTCCCTCTGTCTTATACTGCTTTGCCCCATCTAACTCTGTCTTATACTGCTTTGCCCCCTCTAACTCTTGATTGTGCTGCTTTGCCCCTCCCCCCCCCCCCTTCCTCTGTCTTGTGCTGCTTGGCCCCTCTCCCTCTGTCTTGTGCTGCTTTGCCCCCTCCCTTTGCATTGAGCTGCTTTGCCCCGTTTCTCTGTATTGTGCTGCTTTGCCCCGTTTCTCTGTATTGTGCTGCTTTGTCCCCCCTTCCTTTGTATTGTGCTGCTTTGCCCCCTCTCCTTTGTCTTGGACTGCTTTGCCCCCTCTCCCTCTGTCTTGTACTGCTTTGCACCCTCTCCATTTGTATTATGCTGCTTTGTCCCTCCTCCCTTTGCATTGTGCAGCTGTCCCCTCTCCTTCTGTCTTGTACTGCTTTGTCCCCCCTCCCTCTGTCTTGTATTGCTTTGTCCCCCATCCCTCTGTCTTATACTGCTTTGCCCCCTCTCCCTCTGTCTTATACTGCTTTGCCCCCTCTCCCTCTGTCTTATACTGCTTTGCCCCCTCTCCCTCTGTCTTGTACTGCTTTGCCCCCTCTTACTCTGTCTTATACTGCTTTGCCCCCTCTCACTCTGTCTTATACTGCTTTGCCCCCTCTCCCTCTGTCTTATACTGCTTTGCCCCTGCTCCCTCTGTCTTATACTGTTTTACCCCCTCTCCCTCTGTCTTATACTGTTTTGCCCCCTCTCCCTCTGTCTTATACTGTTTTGCCCCCTCTCCCTCTGTCTTATACTGCTTTGCCCCCTCTCACTCTGTCTTATACTGCTTTGCCCCCTCTCCCTCTGTCTTATACTGCTTTGCCCCCTCTCCCTCTGTCTTATACTGCTTTGCCCCCTCTAACTCTTGATTGTGCTGCTTTGCCCCCCCCCCCCTCCTCTGTCTTGTGCCGCTTGGCCCCCTCCCTCTGTCTTGTGCTGCTTTGCCCCCTCCCTTTGCATTGAGCTGCTTTGCCCCGTTTCTCTGTATTGTGCTGCTTTGCCTCGTTTCTCTGTATTGTGCTGCTTTGTCCCCCCTTCCTTTGTATTGTGCTGCTTTGCCCCCTCTCCTTTGTCTTGGACTGCTTTGCCCCCTCTCCCTCTGTCTTGTACTGCTTTGCACCCTCTCCATTTGTATTATGCTGCTTTGTCCCTCCTCCCTTTGCATTGTGCAGCTGTCCCCTCTCCTTCTGTCTTGTACTGCTTTGTCCCCCCTCCCTCTGTCTTGTATTGCTTTGTCCCCCATCCCTCTGTCTTATACTGCTTTGCCCCCTCTCCCTCTGTCTTATACTGCTTTGCCCCCTCTCCCTCTGTCTTATACTGCTTTGCCCCCTCTCCCTCTGTCTTATACTGCTTTGCCCCCTCTCACTCTGTCTTGTACTGCTTTGCCCCCTCTCACTCTGTCTTGTACTGCTTTGCCCCCTCTCCCTCTGTCTTATACTGCTTTGCCCCTGCTCCCTCTGTCTTATACTGTTTTACCCCCTCTCCCTCTGTCTTATACTGTTTTGCCCCCTCTCCCTCTGTCTTATACTGTTTTGCCCCCTCTCCCTCTGTCTTATACTGCTTTGCCCCCTCTCACTCTGTCTTATACTGCTTTGCCCCCTCTCCCTCTGTCTTATACTGCTTTGCCCCCTCTCCCTCTGTCTTATACTGCTTTGCCCCCTCTAACTCTTTATTGTGCTGCTTTGCCCCTCCCCCCCCCCCCCCCTCCTCTGTCTTGTGCTGCTTGGCCCCCTCCCTCTGTCTTGTGCTGCTTTGCCCCCTCCCTTTGCATTGAGCTGCTTTGCCCCGTTTCTCTGTATTGTGCTGCTTTGTCCCCCCTTCCTTTGTATTGTGCTGCTTTGCCCCCTCTCCTTTGTCTTGGACTGCTTTGCCCCCTCTCCCTCTGTCTTGTACTGCTTTGCACCCTCTCCATTTGTATTATGCTGCTTTGTCCCTCCTCCCTTTGCATTGTGCAGCTGTCCCCTCTCCTTCTGTCTTGTACTGCTTTGTCCCCCCTCCCTCTGTCTTGTATTGCTTTGTCCCTCATCCCTCTGTGTTGTACTGCTTTTCCCCCTCTCCCTCTGTCTTTACTGCTTTGCCCCCTCCCCCTTTGTCTTGTACCGATATGCCCCCTCTCTCACCTTCAACTTCTCTGACAGGTCATGATCAAGTCGATTGACCTGCCACCGACCATGGACGACCGTTGCATAGTGCCGGACGTCTTCAGTGAGGTATCCATCCTTGAGCGGTACAAGGGCTGCCCCGGCATCTGCCAGATTATCGATTATGGGCTTGCCCCTGAGGCAGTCTGGATCGTGATGAAGAGGTACCGCTGCTCCCTGGCTGATTGGCGGAAGGCGCAGGCCACAGGGCCGCCCAGCGCGACTGCGGCAGTGCTGCTCATCTCTGTCCTTGTGGAAGTAGGAATGCTCAAGCCACTGCTTTGAATGCAGCTCGCACCCTTAAGGAGGCACGACTGATATTCATGCTGGTTTGGGGGTGCTGCTTTCAAGCTTGCTTTGCTAGTTTGCATACCAGCTGGGCCTTGCTAAACGATCGGCCGCTTGGGGCTGGTAGGGAATGACTAAGCTCAATTCCAGCTACCATGCACAGTCAGGGCCATGATGCAGCCGTGCCCCCCTCCTATCTGAGGGGGGCAGGAACATGGAACCCGGCAATCTAGACAGGGGAATAGAAAGGATCATGTGGCGGGATTGATCCCTCAACCTTTGGGTATGGATGCCACCAGCAATATACCATTGGACCGTTTCCCTAATACCAAGAGTAGCGTGCTTCGTATGACTGATCCTTCTGCCGCATCCCCTGTTCCACTACAGGTCGTGGAGGCCCTGCAGGTCCTGGCCCATGACTCAGTGGTGCACTTTGACCTCAAGTGCTCCAATGTGCTTGTGGACCCGCTGCCGGGCGTCAAGGACACCGAGCTGTACAGCGCGCTGGCAGCCAGCCCAGCACGGGCCGCGGCTCCCTTCCACGTTGTGCTGGCCGATTTTGGCGAGGCGCAGTTGTACCGCAGTGCTGCGGAGGCCTTCACAGTCCGGGCCCGTGGAACGGAGGTGTTCAAGAGCCCTGAGATGCTGCGGTTGAACGATAGTGGCACGTTGGGGAGCAGGGATGGCAGCTGGATGGCGGGGGGCAGTGAGCAGGCAGGCGCGTCCAGCTTGGGCAGGCTGCAGTCGGCCGCGGCAGACAGTGCGACCGCCGCATCCAAGAAGTCGCTCCAGGGTGTGGGCCTGGCCAGCGATGTGTGGTCGCTGGGCTGCCTTGCGTATGAGCTGCTCAGCGGCGTCGTGCTCTTTGGAGGTGACTACGCCTCGGTGACGCACCGTGTAGCGTTTAGTGGGCAAGGCAACCTGCAACTCACAGATCCGGAGCGAGCGGCGCTGGGTCACCGCAAATCCCTCGTCGACCTTGTTGAGTGGGTGCTGGCTCGCGACCTTGCCAAGAGACCGTCGCTGACGGCTATTGCGGCTCGTCTAAGGGAGGTGCATGAGCAGCTTCGGAGGGAAGCGGCCACCAGCTGCATACCGGACACGCAATGAGGGCTGGGAATGCCCTATCTGACAGCTGGAGGAGATCAATGTTCAAAAATCACCTGGAAAGGTATCACTTGATGGCAATAACATTCTCTTGAAATGACCATGACAGACCTACTGCAATGTAGCAATGACGTTGGTTTGTTGCAAATAATTTCCTTCATATTCCTGTCGCCTCAATCTGATACGGTGTTTGAGTTGCCGGAACAACTTCTCTTTTCTCATGTTTGGAAGCATCTTTTCTGGTCTGCCCCTTCGTTACTCTTATTTTGTCATTTCTTTGATTCCATCTCTTTATTTTGTCTCCATATCTCCACTCCATCCTTGAATAGCGATTTTGCATCGCTAACGAATGTATTGTACGCACGCGTCTGTCTTGTACAATGCCACCGACAACAACCAGTACATTATATTATATTCCGAGCATGATAATGTCATATCGATATTCGATTACTGGTATATTGCTACCGTGAGCACATGCATGGGCCCACATGCTACAAATGCACAACGTGGAGGTCCCCAATATTGACGTCGATAACATATGGGTCAACCAGAGTACGGATACTACTTTCATCTATGCCATGTCACGAAGCACATGTTCCGTCGTGCAGAAATGTATATATTACGGTATTGCGGCCGGTGGAATATCATGGATTCTTTCCTTGTGTGTATACCAGAGCGAGTTTCCAAGTGCAACATAATTCGCACTCAGTAGAGAATGTTTGTAAACAGTTTGCACTCCATCACGGAAATGTGTATGACCGGAAGCATTATCATCCTAAAAAGTGTGGAAAGTAGAGGCAACAGGGGCAAACGGAGTGATCCAAAATGAGCATCTGTCATCTGATAGATCCATGAATCTAGTTGCGTTGGCTGGGTCTGCGCTCACCTGCCCGTTGCAGTCATCTGATAGATCAGTGGATCCATGGATCTAGTTGTGCTGACTGCGTTAACCTGTCTGTTCAGCACCTTAACCTTGGCCATCTGACAAAACAATGGCATACTCTATACGTTGTAAAGCAAGGTTTTACAAGGCTTCTTTGTTTTGTTCTGGTTACTAAAAACTAATCCATCCCCAAGACCCCAACCTTTCCTTTAACCCGAAACCCCGTGGATTGCTGACCCCTGCCATTTTGCCCCCAGCAGGCGTACCTCCTAGGCGGAGCTCACACTCCTGCTGTGACTGTGGACAGGGCGGCGGAGACAGGCAACGTGTACTTGCAGGTATGTTCCACACTAAATATTTCAGTGTGCAACCGATCATTGTGGCAGGCTGTGGAGACTGGCCATGTGTTCCTGCACATATGTCCTGCCTTGGATATTTTCAAGCCCCCCTTCCCCTCCCAGCGGAATATATCCCTTTCAAAGGCGTTTTTTTGTTAGGCCCAACGCCTTGAATATTTCCCCTTGAATACTTTTCCTTTGATAGGCCCAATGCCTGATCCCCTTCAATACTTTCCCTTTGAGAGACCCAACGCCTGATCCATTAAAGTGCTTTCCCTTTGATAGGCCCAATGCCTGATCCCTATTAATGGCTTCTCTCTGACAGGTCCGTTGCGTGAACCGACGCGGGCTCCTCGCCGACATCACGGCCGCCCTTTCCGAGTTGCCTGTGGAGGTTGGTGAAGAGCCCAATGTCCGTCTGATACCAATAATGGGAAATTTATATATATATATATATAAATTTTTCTTACACCTCGGCCGCACTCACCGAATTGTCAGTGGAGGTGGGCGAAGAGTCCAGTGTGTCTGTGAAACCAGCGTTTATTTTGTGACCCGGCTGCATGTCAGCTACACTATGGCTGCTGTCCGGAGGCCCCTTTTTTTGTCAGCCTTGCTTCTCGGGCCACCGGCTATAAGCTGGTCCAAGTTCGATTCAAATCAGGACTTTGTGGGCCGCTGGGCAGCCTCCCAAAGCTAGACTTGTAGCTGGAATAAGAGACACTGTACAAAACCTTGAATTTACACGAGTACTGTACATTATGTATTTATGTTGACACGAAGGAAGGAAATTTGCAGGTATGGTGCACACAGATCAGCACTGTACATAACCATCTTGACACGAAGAAACAAAAAACAATTAAGTATGGTGCACACAGATCAGCACTGTTCTGCCTCTGCCTTCATTAGAGGCCTGCATGATGAAACCCGCCCCCATTCTTCTTGCAGATCTTGTCAGGATCTGTCATGACGCAAGAGGACGGCATGGTGTACGACGCTTTCGAGCTTCGTTGCCACGACAGGACATTGGACCCCGTAGCCATGCAGGCCATTGTGAGTGTGCAGCAGCAGCTGCAGATTTGCTTTAGACATGCACTTATAAGTCTTGATTGCCGCAGTTTTAGCTCTTTCTCGGACTGTCTGAGTCCTGTAATCTCACTGAAGCCTGTCTGATAACACTGTGTCTTTGTAGTGTGAGGTTTGTTAAGTTTTTCCAGTCCAGCGGAGCATCACGTTTGATGCATGTGACAGGTGCCCGTATAGCGGAACGACACAAAATGAGCTAGGGCAGTGAGTGAAAAGCCAGTGACCCCCCTGGGCAAGCAACTACCACACAAACGCAAACCGGTGGTGTGGGAATGACCCCCAAAGTGAGGATGATAAGCCCCAATCATCAAACATGATGGGGGTACGAGGCTACCTTTGGGGGCCTGCCAGGCGATGGGGACCCCACCTTGACGAGCTATGGTTGTGGCAAAAGCAGCGGGCCTGCTGCTACTGACCCTGCCGGCCGTATTCCAAGATGTAGCTGAATTGTAGCCGAATCGCCCTAGCTGAAATGGCTTGTAAGAGTGGGCTTGTAAGGGGACAGGCGACAGGTTCCTACAGGGGAAGATATGTTATGTATGAATGAAGGAATATGAACTTCATTATATAATCTGTGCCAGCTTCCCCCCTACCGCTGTCCCTCCGTCCCTACCGCTGTTCTGCTGCCCCACGCTCCCCCGCTACCACCCTCCTTCGCTCTCATGCTTGCCGTCCCGCTGTATGTTCCCCAGGTGCATGATGTGGTATACAGGCACTTCGCCCACGTCAACAACCCTGTCTGTGCCAAGCGCCTCAAGACAGAAATCTGCCTCGGTGCCTGAGCGAGGATGTTCTTCTCTGGGAGGACACAGGAGGCAGCGCTCCGGGAATGGAAGCTGCATCGAAGCTGAAGAAATGGATATTGCAGGGCATGGATATTGCATGGGCATGGTTGATGATCAGGGTTTATTTTAGGTTTGCTTCAGCTTCAACCCGGCCGATGGCCGGCAGGGTTCGGCAGCAAGCCCTTTGACTTTTGCCATCGGTGGTACACCAGTCAAAGGATTGAACTCCTCCGACCTATTGGCGGCCGCGCGGCGGCGAGCGGAAGCCTGACGGTGGTGAGGCACTCACCTTCAAATAAGATGGGCATAAAGGATTGGTAGTCAGTTCACTTGATAGTCCGCAGTACCTGAGCTAACGAGGGCGTGAATAGCACCTAGGTCATATTCAAATAGGAACATTATCCTAGATTACGCGTGGGGTGGGAAGGGAAGGGGGGGGTTGTTTTCGATATCACCCACAGTGTTAGCGCCCAAAAATGAATGTTGCTCAAGGATATGCTTGGGTGGGTATGTGTACACTGGGAGGCAGTGTGTGGTGGTGGTGGAAGAATCTGATTGTGGGCAAGCATAAGAGATTGAAATGAAAATTCAGCTACATTGCTTCATTCCCCGGGGACATTGTTTCTCGATCTGGAAAAGAGAATAGGGTACGCATAATGTCGCACCATAAAGCAGTAACCGTGCCAAAATGGTGTAAGCTGTCAGTACTGCCTTAGAGAGGCTCAAACTACTCACAACTAAGGTTCAACACCTGTACACGCGTGCCTCTTGTACTACACTGCGGAGGTACAAGGGCTGTAAAGGGGTAACTTGGTACAGCGTACCGTATAAGAGGGAAGGCTGGCCTACCCGGGCGCCCCTAGCTGTGGGTTCCGCCCCTACTTTACTCGCCCCCCGCTCCTCACGATAAGCACTCAGGGCTTGCGTGGGGAGCCGGACTAGGGGTGGTACTGAAACTGGAATCGGAAAATATGTACACTCAGCACTTGTCAGTTCCCTAACACGGAAGTCTCCTACACATCTGACTGCAATCCAGCTAGTCGAAAGAAAATCCACGAAAGAAAATCCACTGCAGGAAATGTGCTGCAGGATATCCACAAAAGGAAATTCACCAAAGAAAATCCACTGAAATGCGTGGCTAACCCTAGGTCCTCCCACGGTTCCGCACACACGACAAAGGCCTCTGGGCTACTCCCGATCTCTCTCTGGCCTGATCAGGGCACAAATAATTCGGTACCGTCACCAGTGTCATGCTTGGGTAAATTCAAAAAACCATCAGAAACCGTTAGAAATCCAGAATCCGTCAGAAATCCAGAACCCGTCAGAATCTACAGAATCCTCAGAAACTGTCAGCATTCACATGTTCTACCGCTTGGAAGCGTTCCAATCCAAAGGCCTCAGTTAGGCACACAGACAACCGCATACCGTCCGCTGCTCTCGCCCCAATGCACCGTTGACACCTGGCCCTAGGCCACAGGAGGTGAGTGCAGTAGCAGCGGTGTCTTATCCTAGTCTTGCCCCTGCTGGTTGGCCCTGCGGCAATCTCTACTTCAAAGAAAATTGTCATGCAAGTCTACTACTTGAATCAGCGCTGTAGCCGTCGTCACTATGTACTCCTTTGGCTCGCTGCTCCTGCTCCTACGGTACATCGGGAAAGCTTTTTACTTGAGTACTAGGCTACGTCCTGCTGGCCGTCGGCCCACTGCCTGCTGCCTACTAGTGCCAGTCGTGCCGCCCATGGGGTGTTCCCCTAGGGCTGGCACCGGCTCGTTCTTCCAGGTATGGCGTGGGTTCCGTCAAGTGCTCTGCGCGTACTGCCGTTCTAGGGGATTCCTATTCCCCCTCAGCCCTTCCTGGCTGTCTGCCCCTCGAGGGCCGACATCTCCTCTTCGTTGGAAGCCTAGCGCCACCGTGGCCCTTCAATGGACCGCTCGCGAGGTGACATTGGCGTCTCCCCTGTCATTGGTGTACGCGATGCCATTGAGCCCGCTCGCCATTGATCTTGTGACACCCCGCTCCCCCTGCCGGGTGGCAGAATTGGTCTAGGTGTCCAACGTGCCGGCTTTCTCCGCTCGCCCGTCTCATCCGCCTCTTCCGTCTCATCCTCCTCTGCCGTCTCTTCTTCCTCATCTGTCTCGTCCTCCTCTTCCGTCTCTTCCGCCTCTTCTGCCGTCGGCCTGTGATCTGCGACCACCAGGTCTCCCATTTCCAGGGCGAACCTCTCCCACAGCACCACCTGCTGCGTCAGCACAGTGATCTGCTCCTCGTCGGTCATGCACAGGTAGTTGGGCACAGTCATCCTGAACTCGCACAGCTTGGCCCTGGTGGCCACTGGCAGCCCATCATAGAACATGTGCGAGACCGAGTGCTTTCTGCCAAAGTGGTCTGCTGCATCCCTGGAGATCTGCAGCAGCTCTGCCGTGGACAGGACTCTGTGGGCAAATGCCTCCACAGTCTCCTCCGGCTTGACTCCCGGGTCCAAGGTGGTTTTGACTCCCAGCTTGAGGCCGGTGACTGCTGCCCTCTCGTCTGAAGTTGGCTTGCCCACCTCCTTCTGCACCACCCTGATCCACAGGGTAAGCAGGGACACCTCGCTTGGCGGCCCGTTCCCCGGGGACGACCACGTCTCCTTGATCCGCTCGACCTCCCGGGAGGCCCTGTCTCCCTGAGGTGCCGCCCTAATGGCGACTACCAGCGGCTCCATGCAGGCTGGCTTGTCGTTCCACATGCCGACCAATGATCGGACCAGCAAGGCCATGGCTGAGGGGGACTGGCATGACCCTGCGATCTCCCCTGCCACCACTGCCAGCGCTGGCGGCTCGTCAGATAATGCCAGGCGGTTGTGCGAGCCCCAGGAGCTGCAGGCCTGGCAGTACTGCCTGGCTGCGACCGCCCCCGGCTGGGACATGTCCAGCACCGGCACGTTATCTTGGATGGTGGGGATCTTGGCGAACCTGGTCACACCAGTCAGCTGCAGGACCATCTGCTTCTGCAGCTGCAGGCTCACCTCCGCCTGCTCCATATCCAACCTCTTTTTCTTTTGCTTTATTGACTCCCGCCTGGCCCCTGGCCCGCGCCTGTCAGATCCACCTGATCCGGACTCGTCTGAACTGGAGTCTGATCCAGATCCGCCACTGTCGCCCCCTGGTGGGCTGCGACTGCGCTGGTACTGGCTGTTTCTGCGGCCAGCCCCATCCTGGGCTTGTCCGCTCCCTGACGACTGTCTGCCGGCCCCGCCCGCGAAGCCTCTGCTCCTCTCGGGTGGCGGCTGATCAGCCGCATCTCTGCTTTTTCTCTCCTCTGGGCCAGACTCCCGAGGCTGTGTTCCTGTGCCGGATTCTGCTTGTCCCCTGGGCGGTTTCTGGCTTGGCCCGCCTGGCTGTGTCCTCCTGCCGTATTCTGCCTGCCCCCTGGGCGGCTCCTGGCTTTGCCAGTTTGTCTGTTCCCTGCCGTCTGCCTGCCCCCTGGGCGGCTCCTGGCTCTGCCAGCTTGGCTGTTCCCTGCCGTCTGCCTGCCCCCTGGACGGCTCTTGGCTCTGCCATCGCGGCTCTGTTCCTCTGCCATACTCCTGCCCCCTGGGCGGCTCCTGGCTCTGCCAGCTTGGCTGCTTCAAGGATTCCCTGCTGGATCCCGGGCCGCGCCCCTCCGATCCTTCCGAATCCGATTTGCTGGGGTCAGAGCCTGACCCTCCGCCTCCACCCCTGGGTGGGTTCCGGCTGCGCTGGTCCCGGCTGTCTCTGCGGTCTGCACTTCCCTGGGACTGTCCGCCCCTAGACGGTCGCTCGCTTGCCACGCTTCTGGGGCGGCTGCCGCCCCTTGAAGGCTGCGTCGCAGGTTCTTGGTGCCTATCTCCTCCTGATTCCGCTTGCCTTCCTGGCTGGTGACTGCTGGGCCTGCTTGGCTGCGTCCCGCCGGTGTACTCCCTTGCTTCGTAAACTGACAGGTCATCGTCCCTGCTTTCCTGCCCTTGCGGGCCGCCTATCCCGGCGGTCCCTGCTGGCTGGATTTCCTGCAAGATCCTCCTTCCTTGGCTGGGGCAGTGGCTCCTCCTGTCCGCCCTGCCCCCCGCCTGGGCCGCTTGGCCCCGCAGGAGCTCCGCAATGTGGTCCACATGGCCCTCCTTGTTGTCCACGATGCGCAGCATAGCATGGGACTCCTGCCTGCTGGCCTTTCTAGGCGCCGAGCCCTGCTCTGCTGCCCTGGCTAGCCGCAGGCTGGTTGTCCTTGGCTGCTTGCTGGCCGCGGGGCTGCTTGGCCTGGGCCTGCGCCCTTCATTCAGCCGCTGGTTCCTGAGGCTAGGCTCACTGCTTGCCTCCAGGCTTTCCCCCCTGGCCTGGCGTGTGGCTGGTACGGCTGTCCCTGTCTGCGCCTGCCACCTTTGGACTTCCCTGAGGCCGTCTGGCTCCAGCCTGGCCGCATTGAATCCTTCCCACTCCTGGGGCTCCTCCTCCTCCTCTGGCTCGGGCTCGGGCTCCTCCTGATCTCCTACCGTGCCGTTGCACCACTCATCCGCGAAGGCTTTAACAGCCATGGCCGCCTCTGGCCCCGTTGTTCCCCTGGACACCCTGCTAAGGGCCGCCAGCAGCGTTGCTCTGTCTTGGCCCGTGTGAGGGATGCCCATGAGGGCTTTTGTGGCCCATTCCGCCAGGTGATGGCTCCGGAACTCCTCGATGGCTCTGGCCTGGTCGCTGAGGTGGGCGTAGTACCTGGAGCACACCTGCTGCCACAGGCGCGCAGCCCACTGCCAGATGCCTGCCCATCCGATCGGCTGAGGCCCTTCCGCTTCCGCCTGATCCTCCATGTCCACTGACATCCTGCTCGCACCGCCCCCAGATCCACTGGGGCTTGCAGCCTGCCCACCGGTCACAGGTGTCCGAGCTGGGTTGTCGGAATACCTGTACAGGCTTTCACCCTGACCTTGGTACCTCTGCTCTCCCACCTTGGGTCTGCCCTTCTAGGGCCCTTGGACTGACCTGCCGATACTGGGCGGAACCTTGGACCGCATCGTGCCATACCCCGTGGATGCGGGTGCTGCCTGAACGGGTATTTGGCGCGGCTGCACATGCTGCCTCTGTCCATGCCTGGGTGCCCACCACATGGGCTCCCGGATGCTTTCCTGCTCAACAGCTTCCCCCCTGCCCTCCATTGGGTTGGGCTCTTCTTGCTCCTCACTGCTGGAGCCTGCCTCAGCCTTCTGAGGCTGGTGTGGCTCCTGCACCCGCGGCTGACCCTGCCCCGGGTTCTCAACCGCCTTCAGCGCTGCCTGCCTTGCTCCTCCCCTCTGGGTGTTGGCATCCATGAGATGCTCACATGCCCTGTCGCTGTGCTCGCACTCGAACCCGCAGAACATGCATACTCCTCCTTTGTTACGCCGCATGGCCTGACGCATGCCATTGCGGATCTCCATCGGTTGCTGACGGGCACCTGCTGCACGGTCCTCCCAGAGCCTGTCTAGATCCACATCTGCAGGCGGTACATCATGAATTGCTACCAGGCACACATTTCTGCTGCCGCTGTCGTCCTCGGGTGCTGGCACCGGAGACCTGCTGCTCCTAGCTGCTTCCAGGTCACTGTCAGCTGCCCTGCCTGCCATTGCCAGGCTGGAACTGCTGCAGCCGTCTGGGTCGAGACTCAGGCTAGGGCTGGCTTGACCCACTGGCCCACCCGGCTCTGCTGAGCGGGAGTCCTCCTGCCTGGGCAATCTGGGCATGCACTCTTGGTGTTGCAGTGGCTGTGCCTCTTTTTTCGCCCCATGGCTGGCCTGCTCAGCCCCGTGCCCCCCGGGTAGTGCCACGTGCCATGCAGCCATGGCTGCGTGCTGCAGCTGCTGCTCTTCTTCCTCCTCGCCTTGTGGCTGCAACGCCTGTAAGTTCTGATTGGCATGTTCCAAGCTATGCTTCACCCTCCTCAGCTGCCTGGTCATTCTCAACTGCCAGGCCAACATTGGCTGCCTGGCCACCCACAGCTGCCTGGCCACTCCTTTGAGCTTCTGCCGGTACCAGTTCACCTTTTCCCTCAGCATGGGTACGGAGATTCCCTGCTCCTCTGACCCCTCAGGATTCTCTGCTGCAACTGGCTTGGGTGAGTGTCCATTGTGTTCCCCATGGGAACTGCCCTGGTTGGTTGGGCTTGCTACCCTTGTGCCCGGGATCACCTGCCTTGCCCCTTCAGTTGGACCCTGCACGGCCAACCCCTCTGGCAGGTTGCCTGCCTGGCCCCCCTTGAGTCCTGAGGCCTTGACCAGGGACTGGCTAGGGCTGCAGGCAGCTGCAGGCACACATGCCTCACTCTTTGGCGCCCCCAGCTGTTTGTTGGCCTGCTGGACCGCCCCTGGGTCTGATATTGGCACCTTGGTCCCTCCAGGAGCTGCTGCCACTGGTGGTGTGACAGGCCCATCCTCTTCTGGTTGGTGCATATGCATCTGCACCGACACCGGTGCATGCCTGTGCACGTGGTCCTCGACCTCACTTGGTCCAACTGGTTCCTCAGCCACTTGCTGGTTCAGCTTCTGTTCCCACGAATGCAGTTGGTCCGGCTCGCAGCCACCGGCCACCACAGGTGGCACATGGGCTGCCTCCCTCGGCAAACACCGTCGTGACGCCTGCACCTGCAGTTGGCCTAGCTCACAGCCACCGGCCACCACAGGTGTCACAGAAACGTCCTCTCTCTGCAAACACAGCCGTGACGCCTGCACCTGCAGTTGGCCTGGCTTACAGCCACCGGCCACCACAAATGTCACAGGAACGTCCTCCATCTGCAAACACAGCCGTGACGCCTGCACCTGCAGTTGGCCTGGCTCACAGCCACCGGCCACCACAGGTGTCTCATGGGCTGCCTCTCTCTGCAAACACCGCCGTGACGCATGCACCTGCAGTTGGCACGGCTCGTGGCGACCGGTCACCACAGGTGTCACATGAGCTGCCTCCCTCTGTAAGCACCGTCGTGACGCCTGCACCTGCAGTTGGCCTGGCTCACAGCCACTGGCCACCACAGATGTCACAGGAACTGCCTCCCTCGGCAAGCATCGTCGTGACGCCTGCACCTGCAGTTGGCCTGGTTCACAGCCACTGGCCACCACAGGTGTCTCATGGGCTGCCTCCCTCGGCAAACACAGCCGTGACGCATGCACCTGCAGTTGGCACGGCTCGTGGCCACCGGTCACCACAGGTGTCACATGAGCTGCCTCCCTCTGCAAGCACCGTCGTGACGCCGGCACCTGCAGTTGGCCTGGCTCACAGCCACCGGCCACCACAGGTGTCACAGGAACGTCCTCCATCTGCAAACACAGCCGTGACGCCTGCACCTGCAGTTGGCCTGGCTCACAGCCACCGGCCACCACAGGTGTCACAGGAACTGCCTCCCTCTGCAAGCACCGCCGTGACGCCTGCACCTGCAGTTGGCCTGACTCGCAGCGACCGATCCCTACAGGGGTCACATGATCTGCCTCCCTTTGCAAGCACAGCCGTGACGCCTGCACCTGCAGTTGGCCTAGCTCACAGCCACCGGCCACCACAGGTGTCTCATGGGCTGCCTCCCTCGGCAAACACCGCCGTGACGCATGCACCTGCAGTTGGCATGGCTCGTGGCCACCGGTCACCACAGGTGTCACATGAGCTGCCTCCCTCTGTAAGCACCGTCGTGACGTCTGCACCTGCAGTTGGCCTGGCTCACAGCCACTGGCCACCACAGATGTCACAGGAACTGCCTCCCTCTGCAAACACAGCCGTGACGCATGCACCTGCAGTTGGCACGGCTCGTGGCCACCGGTCACCACAGGTGTCACATGAGCTGCCTCCCTCTGCAAGCACCGTCGTGACGCCTGCACCTGCAGTTGGCCTGGCTTACAGCCACCGGCCACCACATGTGTCACAAGAACGTCCTCCATCTGCAAACACAGCCGTGACGCCTGCACCTGCAGCTTGCCTGGCTCACAGCCACCGGCCACCACAGGTGTCTCATGGGGTGCCTCCCTCGGCAAACACAGCCGTGACGCATGCACCTGCAGACGGCCCGGCTCGCAGCCACTGATTACCACAGGTGTCGCAGGAACTGCCTCCCTCTGCAAACACAGCCGTGACGCATGCACCTGCAGTTGGCACGGCTCGTGGCCACCGGTCACCACAGGTGTCACATGAGCTGCCTCCCTCTGCAAGCACCGTCGTGACGCCTGCACCTGCAGTTGGCCTGGCTCACAGCCACTGGCCACCACAGATGTCACAGGAACTGCCTCCCTCGGCAAGCACCGTCGTGACGCCTGCACCTGCAGTTGGCCTGGTTCACAGCCACTGGCCACCACAGGTGTCTCATGGGCTGCCTCCCTCGGCAAACACCGCCGTGACGCATGCACCTGCAGTTGGCACGGCTCGTGGCCACCGGTCACCACAGGTGTCATATGAGCTGCCTCCCTCTGTAAGCACCGTCGTGACGCCTGCACCTGCAGTTGGCCTGGCTTACAGCCACCGATCATTACAGGTGTCACTGGAACTGCTTCCCTCTGCAAACACAGCCGTGACGCTTGCACCTGCAGTTGGCATGGCTTGCAGCCACCGGCCGCTGGTTTGGGTGGACAGGCATTCCCCTTCGGAACACAGTTTATCAGGTGCAGCTGCTCGCTAGCTACCGGGCTATCCTGCCTGGGTGGGCAGGCAGTCTCTGCCGTAACACAGTTGATCAGGTGCAGCTGCTCTCTAGCTACCGGGCTATCCTGCCTGGGTGGGCAGGCACTCTCTGCCGTAACACAGTTGACCAGGTGCAGCTGCTTGCTAGCTACCGGGCTATCCTGCCTGGGTGGACAGGCACTCCCTCGGGTCTGCTGTTGGTGCCTGGGACTTGGCTCACCTTCACTGCTGAGGATATCGAAAATGGACCAGCCGTTGGGGGACACCTGCCTACTTGGCTGTCCCTCTACCAGCTGTCCTGCTACCGGCTGTCACGCTACCAGCTGAATAGTGCTGCTCTGAATAGCATGTATAGCCAGGCGCTGCTCGTATGTGAAGTTTTTATGGACTTGATGATGTGCATGAGGGCAGTGTGCAGCGCAAATGGTTGGGGTCTGCTCATCTGGACGTGGTGATGCGCATGAGGGCAGGGTGCATCACAAGTGGGTGGGCGCTGCCCATATGGCTAATGTGACGCGCATGAGGGCAGGGTGCAGCACATAATTGCGGGCGTTGCTCAAATGGCTGGAGTGATGCGCATGAGGGTTGGGGGCAGCACAAATGGGCGGGCCCTACTCTTATAGGCAAGCTCTTACGCATGAGGATAGTGCGCAGCGCATATTGGCGGGCGCTGCTCATATGGCTGCTCAAATGGTTGGGGTCTGCTCATATGGACGTGGTGATGCGCATGAGGGCAGGGTGCATCACAAATGGGTGGGCGCTGCCCATATGGCTAATGTGACGCGCATGAGGGCAGGGTGCAGCACATAATAGCGGGCGTTGCTCAAATGGCTGGAGTGATGCGCATGAGGGTTGGGGGCAGCACAAATGGGCGGGCCCTACTCTAATAGCCTGGCTCTTACGCATGAGGATAGTGTGCAGCGCATATTGGCGGGCGCTGCTCATATGGCTGGATTGATGCGCATGAGGGTTGGGGGCAGTGCAAATGGGCGGGCGCTACTCTTATGGGCAGGCTCTTACGCATGAGGATAGTGTGCAGCGCACATAGGCAGGCGCTGCTCATAGGGCTACAGTGATGCACATGAGGGTTGGGGGCGGCGCAAATGGGGGACTGGTGCGCATGAGGGTAGGGTGTAGCACAGATGGGTGGGCACTGCTCAAATACTGTAGATGAGGCGATGCGCATGAGGGTGGGGGGCAGCGCATGTGGGCGGGCTCTTACGCATGGGGATAGTGTGCAGCGCAATTGGGCGGTTGCAGCGCAAATGGGCGGGTCGATACGCATGAGGGCGGGTAGGGTGTAGCGCATATGGGTGGGTACTACTCAAATACTATAGATGAGGCGATGGGCATGACGGTTGGGGGCAGCTCATGAGGGCGGGAGATGCATATGAGAATAGGGTGCAGCACATATGGGCAGGCGCTGCTCATATGGACTGGGTCATGCGCATGAGGGTAGGGTGCAGCGCATTCCGCACATGGGTAGGGCACCGTGCGTACAAAGCCGACAGGGCCACCTATGTTTCCAGATCCATTTTCAGGGGCAATGGCAACTCTGCAGCATGGCATGATCCCCACCCAAGGCCTGAGGGCATTAGTTCCCCTGCCTCAATTGCCAGGCCCAGGGCCCGGGTGTCAGTAGCTGACCCCGCTTCGCGTGACTCTGAAGGGCCATCATAATTCTCGTGGCCCTGCGTTATACAGCCTGCCTGTAGATATTCTTCCAGTGCAGTCGCGATCGTCCGAGCATCTGTCGTTAGCGCCATCCTTCCTATTTTCCACCATATTATTCAGGACGCACCCTTTGGTCTCGGAGCTATATGCGTATGCGTCATACGTCACGTCAATGGGCGGGGTTCGGCAGGACGCACAGTTTCACCAAAACCAGCCCCCCAAACGCCACGAGATGAGCACAGGTAAGCATATTACAACGTGTAGTATACCCAGATAATAAGGATTGAGGCAGGAGAATAAGCTCTGTGGGCACGCCCTGGTAATCCCTGGGCGGCTTTCCAAAGTGGCCTTGGCACTTCCGAACCCACATTTGCACCCGACTCAGCACTTCCGAAGTGTGTCCATAAGTCGGTTTCCTGTATGGCCATTGTCAATGCAGTCGACCCTGCTTTCGCCAAACCCCCTGCGCCAGACCCCGTAAACCCCCTCCAACCAAACCCCGAAAACCCCCTTCGTACGGCGGTGCAAAAGCTTTACTGACGACGTTCGTAACTAGGGTGCCGAACGTAGGCAAAACAAACAAAGAAGGAACGGTCAAGAAGGAAGAAGAGTTCGGCTCGCACAAAAAGTGTGATGTCACGTGTCCCTGACGTCACGTCCGACAGTCTGCCTCGGGGACGCAGTTGACCCTAAAAGCGCTAAACCGTCAGTACACTGCAAAGTATGACATAGAGATGACCATCCAGCAGCATAACCCAGATATCCTCGTACTCACCGAGACAAACATGCTCCCCAAACGGAAAAAGGCCAGATGGTTGAAAGAAGCCCTACATGGATATCAATACTGGGCGTGTACACACAGCGAACAAGGCAGAGGCTTGCGAGGGGTCATCATTGCCATCAGGGAACACATTGCAGTGTTGGGCAAGGCCACCCAAACAGAAGGCGACAACTGCAATGGGAGAATTCTGAGCGTTGCTATCCACATGCCCCACTCCAGGCCCATCAACATCACAGGAGTCTATGCGCCGGCAGGTTGCTCACCAGAGGTGGAGACAGAGAGACTAAAAATGTACAGCATACTCACGGAAAGCATGCAAGAAGCACAAAACGGCAACCCTTCTTGCCATATTATGCTAGGCGACTGGAATGCAACGCTGCTTCAAGATGACAGGAGCAGCGGACACACCTACCACAAGGATGAGACACAGGAAATTTGTTGAAGCAGTTAAACTTTCACCCCTAGAAACAAACCTTAGCCCTCGAGCCCACACCTACACCCACTTAAACAACACCAGTGAGTCCCACACGACCAGCAGAATTGACGATATTTTCACAAACCTGGATATGAGCATCATCAAAAGTAAGACCAACGTCCTCCAAATAGGCACCCAATCAGATCACACACCCCTGCTAGGCATCATTGAACTGAGAAACACCGGGATTTTCATCCCCACTCTAAAAGAACAGCCCACACGCCCCTCCACCCGGGTCTTGGTCCGCCCTATCAGCCTCACCGACAAGACTGCCTTCGCCAACAAAATCTCCACCTTCTCAGAGGGTATCGCCGGTGAGACTCGAGACCTGCACCATAAAATGCAGCTGGTAATTAAAGAAGATATTCAGCCGTACTTCGACAGGATTGAGTCCGAAGACGGGAAGACAAGCAATCGCTTACCTATTATCCAGGGACAAAATGCGTCGGTAAAAGTGAATGAGCTAAGTGAACAACTGTTGAGTGCTCTACAGAAGACACAAGCGATCGCCTTAAAAACATGTGAGTGCAAAAACACTAACCCATCTGGCACCCACCTCCGCTCACGGGTTCTGTCCCGAAAAAGAGTAATGTTATGCAAGCACTTTCATACTTGTCATGAGATAAGAAATGAAGTTAGCAATACTGCTATCGACACAACTACAGGGATGCAAGAGATTATAGCTAACCAGACTAACCTTCCCAGCGGTATGGAAAAGAGACTTCACGAAGCTGCAACCTTGGAGACAAACGTGGGCATGAATAGTGGGCAGATCCTCTCACAAGTCATCAGAGGCATTAGGGCCGAGATCCAGACCATGGACAAGGGACAGGACAAGCAAAATCTCGACCAAGCGATCAAAGCTACCAGAGATCTCATTAACAAAGAACCGAAAATGGCAAACAGGAACATCTTCAAGAAGCCAGCCTCCGGAACCAACTACAAAGCCCTTGTGGACCCGGCCACAAACCACATCACTGACGACCCCAAGAAGATGATCTCGTTTGTGGAGGAACATTTCACCAAATTGCTGACCCCATGTGCCCCCAAGAGCGGCAAATACCACCCACATGAGGTCACTCGGCAGTACCCGTGGACAAAGGGCCCCGATAAATTTACCTTGGAAACACTGGCCACCCGTCTCCCAAACCGACCATGGCTGCACAGAACAATCCAGCAATCCTCAGTGTTTGAAGAATGCCTACACACACTAAGTGATGGGAAATCACCAGGACCAGATGGGATCGTAAATGAACTCCTAAAGATGATGACACATGAGTTCAAGGAGTGCATGCACATGCTCATGATCATCATGTGGGCAACCGGTGTGACCCCAGACGAATGGAAGCAAAGTACTACACAACTGTTGGAGAAGGGGACGGACGAAACCTTGATAGATAAGAAGAGGCCTATCGGGATGCTAAATGCCCTATACAAACTCTGGACGAGGCTTCAAACAAGGGCTATGTCCGACTACGCTGAAAAACACTTGCTTTTGAGCTCTACCCAAAAGGGGTTCAGGACAAAAGCCAGCACCATGGACCAACTACAGATGCTAGTCATGGCGCTCGAAGATGCGCGACACACCGGCCAGAATATCTATAACTTACAAGTCGACTTCTCTTCAGCGTTTAACATGATGGACCACGACATTCTCCTTATGATCATGTACGACCTAGGGTTCCCTACAGATGCGGTGGATGCAGTTAAAAACCTTTACATGGGGGCAACAACCCAGGTCCGATGGGGCACAGAGCTCACTGGCAAGATCCCCATGGGGCGGGGCAGCATACAGGGGGACACCCTTTCACCCCTCATTTTCCTCATCTACATTGAACCACTGCTCCGGTGGGCCCAAGTCGGGGCCAGGGGCTACATGTTTGGATGCATAGATGACATGAACGCTCGCATGGAGCACTCACTCAGCAATGCAGCATTCGCAGACGACTTGTCAATGCTGACAAGTAAACTGTCGGACCTGCATGTACAAGCAGAGAAACTTAGTCTCTACTCCGACTTCGCGAAAATGAAGGTCAACACTGGGAAAACTCTAGTATCAGGTGTACTTAATCAAAACATCCGCACTGGACTATATGGGAACAAGGATGCTCTGGTGCAAGTAAGAAGACAACTGGAAAATCAGATAATGGTCCAAGGACAATACGTGCAACACCTCCCCCCAATAGATCCCTTCAGATACCTCGGTGCAGAGCTCACGATGACACTAGACTGGAAGTTCCAACACCAAAACTTGATAAAGAAGGCAAGGCAAAAGATTGAGGAGCTGCAAGCCTCACATGCCACTCCAAGACAAATTAAGCATATCATTGAGACAACTATTAAGCCCTCAATCTCAAACACCTTTGGGATAACCCCATGCACGGGAGCTGACCTCCAGATTCTAGACAGCATCATGGCCACAGCCATCAAGAAGGCGTACGGACTGTGGACATGTGCTAACTCAGCTACCGTACACCAAGATGTCGCATCCTTCAGGCGGGGGTGTGCATCCCTGGCGACAGAATACGCAAAGAAGAATACAGAACTGCTCATCACATCCCTACGCGATGAAGGGCGCATGGGCACAGTCACTCGAAGTCTCCTGGAGAAGCAGCTCAAATACATGGGCGGGTGCCCCTCAGGGTTTAAAGACACCCAACAGGCTAAACATTGCATGCGGCTCAGACAACTGTCCCATATCACAGATAATGACCTGATCATCATGAAAAGCAAGGTGCAACAATTCACAGCACATACCCCGGAACTCGCCCAAGCGCTAGAACAGCTCAACCCTGCCACTGCTACCCTCCCTGCCACAGACCCCCTCAATGCGTACACCCTGCTTCAACCCTTGTTTCACCTAGGAATCACTCACCTAGCAGACCTGACAGAACAGGGAGGCAAGCACTTGATGGATGGGAGAGGCCTGAGAAACAGATACGGGAGAAATGTCAAAGACAAGCACATCATAGCCTTAAACAGACTCTCAGTCATGGCAAACAACGGGCCCGGTGCAGACAAAGACCTAAGAGACATGATAAGAAAAAGAAACACGACGTTGAGCCTCCCAAAGGATCAACGAGAGATACACGAGGGAAACATGTACATCACTGCTATAGCAAGAAACCCCATGCCGACAGGAACCATGTTCCAGGCTTCCCTTCACCCTGACCAGACATTGATCACCCAGTACCTGAATACCAAGGACATTGGCACTCCAACAACAACAGAAACAGAGAGACCGGGAGACCTCGCTGATATCCCAGACCCCACCCAACAACAAGAGGGCAGAGCAAACCTGACGGGACAGCAAGGCAGCAAGAAGAAACAACACTGGCGCAAGGACCCTACCCTCCACAGAGACAAGAAAAGACAAGGATGCTCGTCAATTACGAGCCTACGGAAAGAGATTACGGCCCCACGCAGAAAGTGCCAGACAACAGGAACATGCCTATGTACCAGACATGACTACAAAAGGAAGGAGGCAGAGCACATTTTTGCATTTGCCAAAAGCAAAATATCAGAAGGAGAAAGGGCGGCAACAGTCATACAAGAGATGTATGGGCACACCAACCAAGTAGCAGCCATCACAGGCTGGAGGATGGTCACAGAGCCAAGCAAAGGACGCTACCAAAAAGGGAAAGACAGAATCAAGCAAATTCAATATCAAGTCACATGGCACCCAAGCATCATTGATAAATGGGCCATCCCATACCATGGCATGGCAGGGTACACACCAGAGAAGATAGAGGCTTGTTGCCGGAAGACTCTAGGACTTGGTCAAGACCTGCATGCCCACGATTGGGCAGGTGTTGCAGCATGCGAAGGTTGTTGGAACCCACACAGCCTGCAGTACGATGACGCATCGGGATGTTATGATGACATCATCACATGCGACGTATGCTACAAGTACTATCATGTCCAATGCCTAGGCCAACCAGTGGACTGGAGACCCAGCCAAGACAAATGGACATGCCCGGCATGCACACATGCAACTAGCACCACACAAGTGGAGGGGCTGGTTAGAGTCACATGGAAGCCTAGCTGGAAGCCTGAAGAGATGCTCCTTACCGAAGAAAACACGGCCGCCCTCCTACGACAATGGGTGTCTGAAAACCACGACCAGCCACCAGCGAGGACCTCCGAAGGCACCATGCTAGATAGGCACTTATCTAACATGGCCCAACAAGGGTTCCACCAAAATCACAGCAGTTGGGATACCACCCTGGGAGACAATATCCAGGAAATGATAACCTTCGATATGGAGCCAATTAACCCGCAACTGGACATCGATGCACCAACGGGAGAGTGTAAAATTGAAGTGAGAGAGATTGAGACATGGACCCTAAGAGTACCACCCAAATCATGACTACAGAGATGGCATACGTGTACAAGGGGAACGGCCGGTGCGTCGGGACAATCGCCAAAGACAGACTCATCACCCTCAGAAGATTGTATGAACAGGCTGCAGATGAAGGCATCCATGCAAAAATGACGCCTCCCCCATCCTCCTTTGAAGAGGAAATGGTTGACCTCATCATCAGACACAAGGAGGGGACAAAGACACAGACCAAACAAATGCAGGACAATTTCAGCATCCCACCACAATTCAGAGCGTTGATAGACACGCACTTTGGCGTCTCCAAGGAACGGTTCTCTAGCCCCCTCCAAGTTAGAGATCACGCCACCACCTATTGGAGTATATACCCGAGGGACCAGGCCTTCCAAGCACAAACAAATGCCTTCCAACACAGGTGGACAGGGTACTCACATGCCTTCCCAAACCGGGACGAACCATCCCTCGAGAAAGCAGTCCGATGGGCAGTATGGTCTGCAGATATGACCAGGGAACCGACAGCTACTGTCTTGTACCTGCCCAGGGGGATGAAGTCGTCAGGCAAACCCTCATACCAAAAGTGGTTGGACAAATACCCGAAATATTGTACAAGAATAGCTAGCACCAAGAGCTTCCCTTTCCCCCTGTGGAAAGAGGAGAGTTGGACGCAAGGAGCAACCCCGCCTCCCATGCACAAATGCCACATGGACATAATCGTTGTGTGGAACAAAGAAGCCCAGTCCGAGCAAATCGGGTGGAAACAGGATCTCCTCATCAGACTGCTCCGCACAACCCTCGCACATGTTGAAAAACACCCGCAAGCCAGGGCCAACCCCTGCTAACCGCAACATGGACCCAGCCTCCTCCCCCATGTGGGGATAGGGCGGAAGAAGGTCAAGGAGAGCTGAGCCATGCCCAGCCCATGATAGGATCAAGCTCCTTCCAACGTTCTCCAAGGGACACTGACATCCCTAGAGCAACGGAGGTAGACCCAGTGGACGCATGCAATTGCCTCCAGTGGTTCCAAGAAAACAGCGCGCTGAAGCACAATTGGAGGGAGATAGCCTACACTGATGGCAGCTGTATTGAAACCAGCCTCAAAGAAGGCAGGAAAGTTCAGCTAACTGGCGCTGGCCTCCACATCCCGAGCGCCAATTCCGATCAACAGGACATCACCATTAACCCGGCTGGAGAAGGTCCCACAAACACCATCAACAGAGCCGAACTGGCAGGGATTTATGGAGCCCTAGTGAAAAGACAGACCAAGATAGCTGTGGACAGCGCCACATCCTTGTACCAAATCCGAAAAGCTATCCGATCCCCCATGTCTCTCACCTACCACAAGCACAGAGACCTCCTCCAGCATATCGTGGGCCAACTCCAGCTCATGGCGTCCCAAGGAAAAATAGTCGAATTCCATAAGGTGAAGGCCCACAACGGAGATATCGGAAACGAGAAAGCCGACGGGGTCGCTAAACGGGCAGCCACTCAAAAGGGAGAATGCGATCTGACCGTTCCAGTGAGCTCCGAACCCTCACAGTACGGCTCTTTCTGGCTTTTCACAAAACCTGACGAAGAGGACCCTAGCCAGGGAGAGCCGCAAGGATTAGAGGATCTGAAGGGTGCCTTGAAGACACACATTCACGAGCGCCAAAAGCTGGGCCGATCCAACATCGATAGCGTATACTTTCAAGGGTGGCAACGGTTGCACTCGATTGCTGATGGGACCCTCAGCAACAGTTTCTTTAACCACCGAGGAGTCACTCTGGCAGAGAAGAAAACAGCCCTTCGATGGCGACATGGATGCCTTTGCAATAACAAGGTGGCTTTCAGGTGGGGCAAAAGTACCACGGACAAATGCCCCTTGTGTGGTGAGCACGACAGTGCAGGCCATATCTCAGGCGCATGCAGGCACCCCGAAATGCAAAAGATGTACATAGAGCGCCACCATGGCACAGGAAGGTTTTTGCTGAGGGCTGTATCGAAAGGCAGCATGGGAGGGGACATCGTCATGGCAGACCTGGGGACAGCCGAGAAGTGTGAGAGAGCAGGAGCACCAGCCATGTTGATGAATAAAGTCCCCTCGTACTTAATCCCCCACGCTGCGGCACCAGCACTTGGAGCCTTCCAAATGAAAACGAAAATGCAGCCTGACATGCTGTTGATGCAAACGACAGGACAAAAGAAGGACTTTGTAGTCCACATTGGGGAATTTAAGTATTGCAGAGACACTGAGCATGGGGACCAGTTAAAAGCGTGCTTAAACCAGCACACTGACCTCGTTGAGCTACTGATCCTGAACGGGCACCAACGAAACAATATAAAAATTATTCCAATCTTGATCGGCACATCGGGCACTATTTATAATAAGCACACAATTGAAGCCATGATGTCTCTAGGGATCACCGCGTTCCATGCCAAGAAATGCGCCCAGAAAATGCATGTCCATTCGATAAAACTCTTGCATAGCATAGTACAAACCAGACGCAGACTCGAATATTTTTCCGCCACAAAGCCTGTCACTGGGCCAATAAAGCACACCCATAAGAGAAAACCACCGTGAGGAAGTTGCTTCTTTCTTTTTTGCCTCATGGTAACGGCGCGGATGTGGCTACGGCCCCAAGCTGCGTTGTTTCCTTAACATCCACGCCCTAATAGGGCGTAGCTTTCTTTCTTTCTTGCACCTGGTGGCTGACGAGAGATGTCATCGCCTCGCATCACAGAACGTGTATTGTCTTCGCGATAACACGTCGCTTGCTAGTTGCCAAGTGGAATTGGGCCCAATGCCAAGTGCAAGCGTGCAAGTGGGTGGCCGGTGGCTGCAACTGGTGGCTCGCTGTGACAGATTTGCTTGCTATATATCGCCCCGCAGCCCATATTATTCTGCATTAATTTCAAGTTGATATGCCGTAATCGACCGATCATAAAGTGGTAATGCCGGACATACAAAGTTCATTTCCCTTCAGATTTCGCGAACTTTCCAATCATGAATTAAATCAATGTAGGTCCAAAGTCCTATGATGCCGGAGCACATGTTGTTCAGACCAGGGTATTTTCTACGCCAGCCCGAGGCGGTAGCAAAGCTGCAAAAAAAAATATATATATATATATATATATATATATATATACCGGTATATATAGGATATTTATTGGTATATACCGGTATATGCCGAAGGTCCTATTATGCCAGAGCATGCCGGGCACCAGAAGTATAGGGGATCTTGAATATCTTGAAAGGGAATCAAACTTCCGATTGCACTGCCAGATCAAGGGCAGATGGATCGTAACCTTGATGTATGTACCACATACGCACCTTATCGTCAGGTGAAATACAGTGATTGAGACGCAGGAGACGCTGTCAGCCGGAGGGTGTTGGATTGTAGCTCGATCACGCCTACGGCAGCAAGAAAGGGGTCAAGGATGGCATATTTGAAAGTTTCCGCACGCGCGATACGTCTTGATCTATGGAGGCCTTCGCAGCTACATTGGCCGTAAAAGCAACTGCCAATTAAAGATCCACTAGGAGCCCAGTATTGTCTACTCAGGTAGCTGGCAGCGATGGCGGTGCGTTCTGTGGCATGGCCTCATGTCCAACATCTTGTGCAGATTTCATGTTGCTTGTACTGGGTGGAAAGGAAGAATATGGGTAGGGTAATGGAGTGCCCGAATCAGTTTATGATGCTGAGGTCGAGGACAGGGCTGGGGATCAGGGCGCAAGGCGAGGTGACTGTCCCATACCTGAGTACCGGCCCTGACCGAGACCGAAGCATTCTTAACTTGAAAATGCTCGAGGTAAATGCAAATTGGGTGTCAAAACAACATCTGCCTAGGGGCATCTGTCTGGGGGGAAATTTGATACCTTCTTGCAGATTTTTAGTTTGCCTTACCTGTAGTGGAGTGGGCTTGCGGCATTGGTTGCTTGTCTGGCTCAATGTCATCATCAAGGGCTGTAGGTGCATCAGCTGGTTCCTCCTCGGAGTCTTTTACAATCAAAAACAAAGAAACATCAGAAAAGGGTGGCGCAGGAAGCAGATTGACGAGTCACCAAACATGAGAGAATCAGCAAGAGTGGATTTCTTGCAGAGACGTACGTACCGGCACCATTTGTTAGTTGTTCATTTTGTCAGATCAGATGTGTTGGGTGAATTGCTTGGCAACTGATGCATGCTTGCTTTATAAAACAGCCACATAAAAACAATGCACTTACCGAGATCCTCTTGCTCATGTACAAATGGCATATGCCGTGATGAGAGGATTGAGAGCCCATTCCTTCTTGGAATCTGCAAAGATACTTCTTCATCCTCGACCTCTCTTTGAGTCTGGGGGTGGCTCTGATGAAGATCGATTTCCATGGAAAGACCATTCAGCAGCTTAAGTAGACATCAGCCGCAGGGATCTCTTGGGCAGTGGCTGGAAATCATTTACTAGGGCTTGGTGCATGATCTACAGGGAAATGGTCCAGTGGTATAACGCTGGTGGCATCCATACCCAGAGGTTGAGGGAACGAACCCGCCACAAGATCTTCTCTCTTCCCCCGCGTAGAGCGCTGGAGTTCCATGTTCCTGCCCCTCAGATAGGAGGATGGCATGGCTGCACCATGGCCCAGGGCCCAGACTGTGCATGGTAGCCGGAATTGAGCCTTGTCATTCCCCACCAGCCCGTCGTGGACGAGCGTTCAGCACCCAGCGTGCATGCACCGTTTTGTTCCTCATCAAAACCGCAGGGTTGTTGATCATCGTTGCACCTTGCGTCGGAGCTATCTGATAGCAAGATGTTGTCGGGCAATTAGAATTTCCCAGCTTGTGGGCCTCATTCCACTGCGAGAGCATCTATAAACCCGATCTCAGGACCATGGAGCGGGTGACAAGGAGCATCCACGTCCCGGAGCCGCAGCCTAATACCGCAGATAGCGATTCTGGTGCGGCATGCGGGAGGGGTAGCGCCTGGTGCTGCCACCTAGTAATCAATTAAGCGCTATAAATGTAACAGACAAAAGGACCCACGAATCATTTCACAACTAGAAAAAAACGGCATGCCCTGGTTTCGCCCATCTGGACCTTCAACGTCTGTCACTCTCCCCACACACAAAGAGAGAAATTCCCATTTCCCACCCATGCAAGTCAGGGAAAAATAACAAAAACAATAAACGTCAGTTAGGTTGGTTTGCCTGTGACATCCCTGATAGAGTACAGGCTGAAGCTCGGGTCCCTTCCAGAGAAATTATCATGAAGACATTGTTTTGGCCATCTATTCTAATGAACCTCAACACTGGCTGGTTCAGGACTCAGCGAAAACAATCAGAGGGTGACTTCAACGGGTATAGCAGGCAGCATCTTGTAGTGTAGCTGCCATACACCTATCAGGCCTCCAGGTATATGACAGGATTATGCGTAGACGTTGCAACACCGAAAACACATGTCAGAAGGAACAACAAACAAACAAGTAGTGGTAGACATCACTCCAATGCAGCCAGGTCACCAAGCTACATGTTGCCCACCATCTTCTTCAGGGCTGACCTCCTTTTCCGCCACTTTTCATCCTCCCTCATCTTCTTGTCAGGCGACACCACATTCAGCTGTATCCCCGCCTCCAGCTCGTCCTCCTCGGCATCCTCAGCCGCCCTCTGCTGAGCCTCTGCCTCGTCCCTGCCCACAGGTGATACAAAACTCAAAGAAGTCACGCTAGACGACTCCGTGCCCCCGGAGTCCACCCTGCTCGTATCACCGCCCGCCAGCGAGGCCCCCCCTAACGTGTCTGCACTGCCTCCGTCCCCGCCTGCCAGCACATCGTCGGTCGTGGGCCCAGAGAACACCGAGTCCAGGTCAGCCTGCGTGAGGTACTTCCACTCCCCGCCAGGCAGGCCCTGCATGCCCAGGCCGCCGACCGACACGCGGTGCAGGGCCGTCACCTCGTGCCCGACAGAGCTGAGCATGCGGCGGATCTGGTGGTAGCGTCCCTCGCAGATGGATACGCGGATCCTGTTGCCGCCGAGCTGGATCAGCTTGGCTGGCAGCAGCGGCTCAAAGTCGCCCTGCAGGACCAGCGTCCCGCTCGCAAAGCGCTTGGCGGCTGTCTCTGCCTCTTTTTCAGTCATGGGCGCTGCCAGCGTGGCTTCATACACCTGTGGGGAAAGGGAGCAAGGGAGGTGCACTTGGTCATTGCAGCCGGACAGGATCAATACCGTAAAACAGCTTAGACTCCGCGCACCCCAAAAAAAATAATTATTATAATCGGCCGCGCACCCCAAAAAGAATTTAAAAAACGGTCGCGCAGCGACGAAATTTTAATTTAAAATAACGCCGCGCAGCACAGAATTTAATTAAACATCGCGCATCACTGAAATAATTTAAATGTCCGTCCGCGCAGCACTTTCAGCCAGTACAGTCAACGTCAGTTAAAGCTTCGTTTGCTAGCATACCGTAGTCGTCATTCTCCCCCTCCGCCGGTTCCTGGCCTCAAGAAACGTGTGGCTATTGGGGCCCTGGGGGCTCAGTGGCAGTACGCTAATTGGCAGTCGACCCTGAGGTCGGCGGTTCGAATCCTGTCAATGCTCATTTAACGCGCTCCAGGTGTATGTGGGGGAAAACGTCTGGCACTTCGTAAATGTGCCCAACAGAACTCATCTGAGTCATCAGTACTGTTACCATGCAGGGCTATTTGGGCACACTTGACAAGGATGACTGAATGGATGTCGAATCAAACAGTCGCGCGATAGCGCGCGAATTTTTGTAAAAAGTGCTGTTTTAAATTCATACCGCGCACCCCCAAAATAGTTGTTTGGGGACCCGACTGACGCTCCGCGCAGCTGTAATTTTGGAATTAATATTAGCGCGCACCCATGTCCGCGCACCCCAATAATTATTTAATTACGAGCGGAGTCTAACCTGCTTTACGGTAGATGAACTTATGACTTTCACTACATACATAAAAGCATGACCGGCATCTGACACTGACATAGTTACGGACGCCGTCAGAAGAGTTTTTCCTCCACCGCATAAATATTGCTTCAAGTGTTTGGGTGAAGAGGTTACATGATTTTATGCATCTCACCATTATTTGCAAGGTTCTCTCGTTCAATTCACTCATACTTCAAAACAATTTACACTCGGACCTTGACTCAAACAGCTAAAAAGCATTTTTCGCAGTTGGATCTGTTTCTATTATCCTCAAAGCTTTCAGGATTGTGTGACACGGGCACCCTAAACTCTCGCCAAGAGCTGCCAGGGTGTAAGTGAGGGTGCGCATCCGAGCTGCCTCACCTTCCAAATCCCCTTCTTGGGGGTATTGATGCGGTGCACCAGCTGCCCATCATCTGTCAGCAGCAGCATGCCCGATGTCGCCTTATCCAGCCGGCCAACACTGGAAAGGAAGGGACGGCGCCGCCCAAACCTGAAATCGAGAGAAGTACAAAACAAACGTTGCTCCCTGGTTGCCTCATTTGATACAAATTATATTTGAATCAAATAACTTCAGCCAGCCAAGCATCCCAAGGTTGTGGACGCAGAACCTTCTGTATCTGGGATCTGGCTTCTGGGATCTCCCATGTCACTACATGCTGAAGGATGATTGGCAAGCCTCTAGCGTTGCAAGTATGACTGCGCAGGTGCTTGAGTACATGGCTGTGTTAGTGACGCAGCGCTCAGGCTGTTCGATTGATCACGTACGTAAGCACCATGGCTATCAAATTGATCTGGCGCCAAGCCATTTGTATTTTGCCCTCAGCAATGACTTGAATAGTTCGCATAAGTTGACCAGATAATACAATAGAGTAAATATTGTTAATCGTTGCAGGGAGAGACCACCAAAGATACTAAGGCAGGCAAGGCAGGCTAGCAAGGCAGGCAGGCAGGCAACGCATAAGGCAGGCAAGCAGGCAGGCAAGCAAGCATAAGGCAGGCGGACTAGGCAGGACAATGCAAATGGAAAACAGACGCGTGAAGTGTCCCTCGTATTACCCTCAGCAAGAAGTTGAAAATAGTCCGCATCGGTTTTTGACCAGATCAGAATAGCGTATATATTGTTAATCATCACAGGGTAGGACAGCCAAGGACAACAAGACAAGCTAGCCAAGACAATGCCAATGGAAAACAGAAGCGTGAAGTGACCCTTGTTTTACCCTCAGCAAGAAGTTGAAAATAGTCCGCATCGGTTTTTGACCAGATCAGAATAGCGTATATATTGTTAATCATCACAGGGTAGGACAGCCAAGGACAACAAGACAGGCTAGACAAGACAATGCAAATGGAAAACAGAAGCGTGAAGTGACCCTTCTTTTACCCTCAGCAAGAAGTTGAAAATAGTCCGCATCGGTTTTTGACCAGATCAGAATAGCGTATATATTGTTCATCATCACAGGGTAGGACAGCCAAGGACAGGTCTATGCATCCAGGACATTGCAATCGGCAAACAGACAGTCAAACCTGAAAACTGTGAATGCTATGATGACCTCAGTAAGCAAGTAGTCCACAATGGCACCTATCAGTGCCTTCGGAATAGCGTATATATTTTTGATTTACATCTTCGGTCGCAGCAGCATGTATGCATGGTGAGGGACATGCATGACAAGAAGGCATCCTTTATATTCGAAAGCATGACAACAAAAGTTACAAGCTGAGATCATTCAGGTGCACCCATTGCAGGCATGAACCGTAGTTGTGAGCATATGCATGCATGGCAAAGAGACCCACAGCAACATGCCGGTGCTTAATGCACAATGAAGTATCACAAAGCGCAATCGTTGCATGCATGAATCCTGCTCATGACAATTTTCAGAGGTGCATGACGAAGAGAACCACAGCAACAAGCATGCGTAAATGCAAGAAAAGACATCACAAGCAGGGATCGTGCAAGCGCAACCACTGAGGACAAGCACTCTGGTTGCGTAGCATGCATGTATGCATGACAAGGATGCCTTGATCAGGGGTCAGGAATGTTCACACTTTGCAGGTAAACCATCACAGGACTAGACAGCACATAAAAGGTGTGCTTAAAATGTTGTTGGAACGTCAACAGGCTTCAGGTAGGCATTCAGGTTCAGCCAATCAGCCTAACTGTAGTTCGTTAACATACAGGCCTGTGAATAGGCCTGGACCAGTACAAATGTTAACCATAAACCCTGATAATCACAAAATATCAACCCGAAATCCTAACCCAGCACCAGCAAAGAGTGTTAACCCTAAACCAGCGCCAGCACAAAGTGTGGACCCTAAACCAGCGCCAGCAGAAAGTGTAGACCCTTAACCAGCGCACGCACAAAGTGTAAGGTTTATTTAATTCCATCTCCTAGCCACATGTTCACACCTGTACGGCAGCAGGTCATAGACCTTAGGGTCCAGGATCTTGTCGTCGTCCGGTGCTGTCACGACGTAGCCGACCGGCTTGTGGACCATAACAGCCACGGGGAAGGGCACGTCCAGCTCCTCACCCTCCAGCAGAATGTCGCTATGCAGCACCTTGGCCCCCACCTGCAGGGAGAGGGTGAGCAGGGTTCGGTGCTTAGGGTGAAGGGGTTTATACTTTGCTGTTGGGGCTATGCCTCTGCGATATTTGCCTCAAAGAGAATCAGTAAGATGTAGGGTTGAGGGATACAGGATCAGGGTTGAGGGATACAGGATCAGGGTTGAGGGGGTGAGGCCGTGCAGCACCATATCCCTGCCTTGGACAGAGCAAGCGAGCAGTAGAACGTCGGGTGCTCCGCGTTCCAAATGCATTGCTTTCAGCCTATTTTAGCAAAATCCAGCAGCTCCATTTAGGCAGTGTAGTTGCTGCCCTTTTTCCCAGCGTGAGTACTGCACACTTGGGCAAAAGGGCAGCAGCTCCATAACATTGAAGCCGGGTAGTGGGGCAATGGTGGTTCGATGCTCAACCTGTCTGGCTCATCAGGACATCCCCCTGGTCCCCCTGCTCGTGTAGTCAGGTTCGGTATATCGGTATTATCATCTATGTACATACGTACTAATACCATAGGTAGCGTACCTAAACCATTGTGACGTACCGGAACAGGTACGTTGTCCAAGGATATCCTAATGATATTGTATATCTGAGATAACGGAACAGTTTATGCATGTCAGCACCTAGCGGAAAGGTAGATACCAGCATCCAGGTGGGGGGGTCCCTCATTCTGCATCTCAGGGTATTGAGCTACGAACGAAGCTACCGTATAATTGCTTTGCCCTCCCTCGTAATTTAGTTAAGAAATCCATGAATATACAAGTTATCCATTGCCGACGCCAGATTTCAGTCAGAAATTAAGAGTTTGATGATCATTTACTATGACGGCAGCATTAAAACATATCGTTCTTTGAACCCGAGGGGCGGCAAATCAAATCTTCGGTATCCACACGTATATATATTATATATATATTCATCTATTTCCTCTGCCTCACCAGCGCCCAGACATTCTTCTCATACTCCCTCTCTCTCACCTTCAACCTCTCTCCGTTCCTTCGGACCGCCTTCCCCTTCTGCACCAGCTGCTGGCACTCCTTGCGCTTCCCATACCCCAGGTTGGCCAGCAGGCGCTCCACTCGGAGGGCTTTCCCCGGAGCTGGAGGCAGCAGCAGGGGGTGGCAGGACAAAAAGTTGATCTGAAGGCTTCTTCAATTCATGCCCCCGGCCGTGTCATTTTTTGCCGGTACTTGATAAAGGGCATGAGGGTTTTAGTTGTTCCAGCTTTCGCCTGCGAGTATACTGAGTAGTTTTTTTATAAGAGCCCAGCAATGCTAAATAGGAGGGGCTGGGAAAGCAGAGGCAAGCTAAAATAGCTAGGTAGTGGTTACCAAATAAGTATGTTTTGAAGGCTACGGTAGATTCTCGAGGAGGCAACGAAATCAAGTGTACGAATATAGTCACTTCAAATTCTCCTTCACGGGCAACAAATCATGAAATTATCAAACTGGAGCAATACAAGAGCAATACAAAATGATACAAGCATTGCCAATGGTCAAAGCCCATGGTATGGACATGCAACATATCGAGAGATCCCTCTATGGTTGTGTACAGCTTGAGGATGTGTTCAAATGTGTGACACATTTACACATGGCTCATGTGGCCCATTACCTGGCGCCTCATCATCGTCCGCATCATCGGCATCCTTGCCCTTCGCAGAGGCAACTTGAAGGCCTGCATGGGCAGGTGATAGAATGTCAGGTTTGGCTGTGTTTAGGCTTTTGTTCTTCAAGGCTTACAGGCATGCCGGCTAGGGAAATCAGGCAACTAGGATGGCATGATCATTCATTTCATGCTGCAGTGCAGCAGGATCTTGAATCTCAAGATCTCCAATACCGTACTTGCTTCTTCTCAATCGGAGATTTAGACCCTGTGGGAGCATGGTCTGTTCAGGGACCAGCGAGATGACAGTTTGTAAGCCTACGGCTCACCTTGCTTGATGCCTTGAATGCGGTCGATGGAGCGAGAGGCAGCGCAGCTGCAGCGGCACAACCAGCCGTCACATGCCCTGCTATTCGAGACTGAATCGATTGCATCCGCGGTCGCAAATTACATCATCAGCTCAGCATCACAGCACATTTCATGTAAGCCGTCTTAACAGCCGCAGCCGTCCTGTCGGAAGAGGATGACGCCTCAAGTTCATACCAGATCACGGACATGTCTCCACTTGCGTGAACTGACCTTCCTGGTCCCGAGACTCCTGGGTGCGCATAGACCTTACGCTGTAAACGCTTGTGGATCTATCGGGGTAACTGCATACAAGCATATTGGTTCTGCCAGTGCGCTTTGGCATGTGCACCGTCGTCACGGGCCACGGCGACATCCAGCCGCTCTTTGTAGGACCGCTCCCAGGCTTCGAATTCGAACTACCCAAGATATTGCGTTCCTTCATACCAAAAGAGTTATTAGGGCCTGATACACGCTCGGATGCGTCGACGAGCCAACACCTCAGAGCTAGGTAGGTGGTTGCCCAGATCGCAGGCATGCCTTGAGTCATCACTCCGATCCAACCTCCTGTCCAGCCTCTCCCATTCTTGTTGATGCTATGAAGACCCTCATCGTCGCAATTACTTTCAGCCCAGAAGAAGGGGTGTGGGTGACCTAAGTGATGCCATGCTATATAAGGCTGAAGGTACTGGGCTGCTAGGTCGCCTGGGTCTGGGTTGTTTGTTGGCCTCAATCAGTTGTCTTTACAGCATTAATAGATTAATGCCAAGGTCTATCTTTACAGAGCAGAGCATTGGGAATAGGAAGGAGAGAAAATTGAAGCAAGCTAGGTCAGAGGCCAGTTTGTGCATTATCAATGCCACAGCTGTTACAAGCTCGTTTAGCCACGCATGGGCCTGTTTGTAGGGGCATGCCTGCTTCATATTCATTTATTTTCCGATGCTGACTCTTTTTGTAAGAGCACGCTCCAACATCTGGAACGCGGTACACATAATCTTTCACATCCGTGCAAACGCGAATATATGCTGAAAAACTCATGCAGCTGCTCCGCATACCTCGCTTACATTTGCCGTATACCAGTGAGCAAGGTATGCGGAGCAGCTGCATGACTTGCAGATTCTCTGGCCATCCCCCAAAATTCCCCGACTTTCCCAATTTGTCTATGTTTTCAAGCTTACTGCAAACTGCATGTACTAAGCGTTTCGCACTGCATGGCCCTATCTGAAAATTCTATCAGGTGGATGCATTGATGAGCCATTACAGCATCCACTGACTCATCGCCATCCGGCCCTGCCCTCGTTCAGGTTGCATCAAGGCCAGTGCCTGCCGGCTGGCTACACAGAGCAGGCAGATTTAGATCTGAAAGATCTGGATTTTCTAACAGCAGGTAAAAATCTCGGAACTAGCCAAGGCTGAGCCAAAGAGCGAGAAACAATTAGGCTTTTATAAAGCCCCATCTGCTTTGGGGAGCTGAATAGACTCCCAAAGCTGGGCCAACTTCCAGAATGGGGATCAAACCCTAGCCAGCCTACCAGGCAACAGGGCATGTTGCACCAGGAACCATCGGCTGCAGACCAGGGGCGTATTTAAAATGCAGCTGATTTGCCCTGAAATTAGGAATGCAGTAGACTGGCAAGAAAGGGGACAAGGGTCAGGGGTGTTTGTTTGAGCATGCTGCAGGCCACCTTTGGCTAGCAGCTAGGCTGCCAGCCTGCCACCACTGGGCCAAAGGGGACCAAATCTTGACTGGCCTACAGCCGGTGACAGGGTTCAACGCACCATGCCGCCGTGGTGCTGCTGAATTGTAGCTGAGGGCCCCTAAAAGCAAATACAGTAGCGGACAAGCCCTTTTGAGGCAAAACTGGATTCATGTACAGTCACGACCAGCCTTAACCCTAAACCCTTAACCCTAAACACACTCCTAGCCAGATGGCGACCCATGTGTCCTTTGATGGACGATAAATAACAAGTCACCACGACGTCCGCTGTGGTGGGCGTCTTCTCCTTGGAATATGGAGTTCTGGAGGAGGCAGGCCATCCCTTGGGGCGGGACCCAACGACACTGAACTGATCGCCCGCGCGATGTACTTTCCCGCCTGCCTGCTGCATCCATCCCTCTTGCTTGCTATACCAATCTTGCCCGTTCGCTGTACCGCTCCCGCCTGCTCGCTTAACCCCCCCAAAGGTGGCTCGCTCAATGCTTTCAATCCTCGAAAGTGGCCAGCTGGATGTGCCCTAGGCCACTCTTCCATTCAGATCCATTTATGACTGCCTGGCTCTTTTAAACAAACATTTGCGTTAAGGTGATGCTGCAACAACCCGTGTCCTACACAGGTGGCGACAACACATTAATAGCCGACCAGACAGCCGGAATTGCAACGAACAAGGCTGCTTTCCTTGCGTGTGCGGGCCCTGGCGGCCCTGCCCCTGGGTATGAAGCCTCTGATCCTGCGAGGAGGGCGCTGGGACCATTGCCTCCGGCATGCTCAAGCGGGGCGCCTGGGTCGAGGTCCCGCTCCTCATGCAGGGAGACAGAGGCAGTTTCTCCGAGGTGTGCAAGCGGGATGCCAGGGGGGCCAGGCCATGCTGCGGAGTCACTGCTGAGCGCCCAGGCAGGACCGTCCTCTTTTGTAAGGTCTTGGCAGCAGCGGCAGCAGCAAGGCAATGGTGGCGGCAGCGACACCGGAAAGGGTGGTTATGCACAACAGACCACAGGCGGCAGCTCAGCACCTGCAGGGGCTCCCGCACCTGCCCAGGGCAGCAATGGTGGCGGCGGCGGCGGTGGCAGCAGCAGCTCATTCCCTCCGGTGAACCCTTCTGGCTCAAACCAAGAAGGTCAGGGACACGGAACTTGGGGCAGCGGCGGCGACGACGGCTCGCCGTCACCGCTGTCCACCGCCAGCAGCAGCGGCAGTGGCAGCGCAGCACCCTGGATTCAATTCGACGCCGTGCACATCTCAAACTGTGACAACGCGCTGCTGCGCGACCACTACCGCAAGCACGCGCACTTCAAGATCGAGGGCCAGGGAGGCTTCTCGCTGGAGCAGTTCCTGTGCGAGCCGCACCGCATCGTGCATGAGCAGCGGACCGCGCTGGTGCTGTACAACATGGACAGCCTGTTCCTCGAGGTGACGGTCCTTGACTCCCACCTGCTTAGTTCGGGGTTCGTGAAAACCTCAACCTGAACACAAACCAGATACCCTGAACCAGTGAACCCCAAACCCTGCTCCTTGAGGTGAAGTAGCGTCTCTCCCATCCCAACCCAAGATCTGCATCCCTCGCACTCATCTCGCACAGGGTATCTGGTACGCAGTGGCCAGCAACAAATCCGACGTTGAGTTTGCCCCTGTGAGTGGGGTTTTCCCGGGTCTTCCGCCCCAAGTGTACAGCCCACTGCTGGAGCAACACATCACGATGCCTCCGAGCCCGCCTGCCAAGCTGGAGGGAGCGGCCGCCCACGCGCTCCTCAAGCTGTTTTACGACATGAGTCTTAAGTGCCTCCCGGTCCCTGCAGCTCCGCCGCAAGAAAAAAGGAACGTGTTCGCAGGCTTCCCTCCAGGCTTCCCTCCGCAGTTTGTGGCTAACACCAGAGCATTTCCAGACAGGCTGACGCCTACGGAGCTACAGCAGCAGCAGCAGAACCAAGTGTGGCAGCAGCAGCAGCAGGCACAACAGCAGCAGCAAGCACATCAAGTCCGGCAGCAGCAGCAGAACCAGCAGCCCCCGTTTCAAGGGCAGTGGCCGCCGCAAGTGCCGCCGCATCCGTATCACCCGCAGCATCCGCATCAAATGCTGCAACAGGTGTATCAGCATCTGCCGCCACCGCCGCAGATGCCGCAGCAACTATTCCAGATGCAGTGGCCGCAACAAATGCGGCAGTTACCGTATCCACGGCAGCCCCTGCTTGGAATACAGCAGCAACCACTCCCCCCGCATCGGCTGCAAGAAATGCACCCAGCGCAGTTTCATCAGCAGCAGCATGTGCAGCGGCAGATGCAGCGACAGGCCCAGCCGCGGTCATCCCTTGAGCTTCGCGAAATCCTGCTCGATCTCGAGCAGTTTCAGGTGGGACCTGGTGCCCCGACACCTCCCATCGCGCCACCGATGCCCCCAACTGAGCCACACCCGCTATCCACTGCACAGCCGCCCCTGCCACCGCCGCTGCCGCAGCAGCAGCGGGAAGAAACCGTGAAATCACCGGCCATGCCAGCAGTAGCCACTCCTGCTCAGCCAAGGCCTCGACCTGCTGATGTGGCAGCAGGCCCTATCTCTGTACCAGCTCAGGATCGCAGCACTGGAGCATCCAGCAGCAGCCCTGTTTCTGAGCAGCCTTGGCCAGCAGCTGCAGCAGCAGTGCCAACAGCCCAGCCGGCTCAGGCGCCTAATGAAGCACCTGCTCCAACAGCGGCTGTCTTGGCGGCACAGGCGGCTGTGGCGGCGGCGCAAGCGGCAGCGTTGGCGGCGGCGCCAGTGGCTGTGGCGGCCCCTGGTCCTGGCGCCGTGGCCGCTGCAGCGGGCAGCAAGATGATGTGTGTGCTGTGTGGCAAGAATAAGGCCGGATGCGTCAACAAGGCGTGCAGGCACATGGGCCCTTGCAGTGATTGCCTGCCCACTTCGAGCATTGTGAAGAATGCGTCGCCGGGGTATACTTTCTGCGCGGCGTGCGGTGTACCGGCAAAGAGCCTCATGATTATCAACATCTGCTAAAAGAAAGAAAGAAAACTGTGCCCCGCAGGAGTATGAAGGCTAATAAGGCAGTTGTTTCGATGGCTAGTCATCTTCTACAGGTTTTGCCTCACCTTAACAAGCGTCCGGACGTAACATTCTTAACATGATTGGAATAGGCTGGGAGGTGTGAACAGGACCTGTCTCGTTAGGAGGAACGGAGAGGAAGAGCGGGGAGAAGCTTGGAGAAGTCAGTGTTGCTCTCAATCCAATCACGTTTCCCTCTTGAATTTGCCATGCAGGCATGTCTTATTCTGCCTCGCATGTTTTGTTGGGTTTTTGTTTTTTTCTTCTTTCGAAAATGGTTTCTTCTGTTGAAGCGGAGGAATGATAAGTGAAGAAACATACACGAGGAAGAGACGGTGTTTGCATGCGGTTAAAGACAGATACTTGTCCAACGCAAGCCTCTTGATCTCCTCTCTTGAGTGGCGTTATTCCTCAGAACTGTAAAAAGGAAAGGTCTTGGGTAGGTTAGACGATGGGTTGGACATACCGGTAAGGGTATTCAGTAAGAAAAATGGAAAGGCCTCAGATGCTTTTACCCCCTTGCCCCCTTGTTCACGTGCCGAAAATGTAGGTTCGAGTCCTGCTGGCTGTATAGCATTATGCCGGAATTGTACCTTAAACACTCGAGATATACATGCTCAGCCTCCTGGATGCAAAACTAAGGAGAACTATCACAATGATGTAAAATATGATGTTTGCTGTTTAGCAGTACTAGTAGTAAATGACTGGTTACTGGCGAGGGGGGGCAAAACATAAGTAAAAATACCCCATCCTCGAATAGTATGGAGCTTGACGAGAGCTTTCCATATCTGGTCTCAAAATGCTTTTTAACCCAGCGGTGACTGAGGTACAGAGAGCCAAACAATGAGGATTGTGTGATTGTAGTGAGGCTAAAAAACAAAAGGGGCGGGAGGCTTGGACCTCTAGGAGGTTTAAAATTAGAGAGATAGATATATAATTTTATTTAGTTAGAAGCACTTTTATATACCCTCTTTTCTTACCAAATTTAATTCTTGGTGGAGGGCCGAGGCGGGCCCTTTTTTTAATTTCTAACTCAGCTATTTTAAACCCCCTGAATTTTTTTTTATGGAAACCTGAAGTCCGTTCTTTTTAGTATATAATACTAAATATTAAAAAAACGCCGAAGGCGAGGGGTTAAAGCCCGAAGGGTAAAAAAATGTAATATGAGAATAGGCAAGAAGAAGGTAGTTTTACAAAGCTTGTTTTGCGAATAACATATCAACCCCGAGAGAACTGTATGATATGAAGATCTCACTGCAAAGGGTAGGGCCAGGGCTTTTCAACGACCCCCTATGCATGGTCAACGGTCAACATTAAGTACCCGGTCAACGCATGTCAAACTAGGAGGGGGGGGTCCAAGCCCCTAAAAACGTTTGATTTTTTTCTTGAAGCCGAGATACCCTCCCAAAAGTCCTTAGGTGCAACTCCCATGTCAAACGGATGAGTTTTGGAGAATTAGAGGGGATGGGGTCCCTATTTTTTTTCTGCCCCCCCCCCCCTCAGTTAGTGGCACGGGTTGCCTTCTGCAGCATGAGTCTTGCCATGCACGGCTGACCAAGAGTCGACAAACGTAGACTGCATAGGACTGTACCGGTATGTCAAGCAAGCGCATGTTTATAACTGCGCACACCGGTAATGCCCTGCTGATCGCTCAGCCGTGTGGGCCTGGTAGAGGATCAGCTAGCTAAATTTCAGCTACCATGCACAGCCAGGACCATGGTGCAGAGTATGTGTGGGGGGGGGCAAGAACAGGGAGCCCGACGATCTAGACAGGGGGAGATAGAGGATCGTTTGGCAAGCGTATGTGATGCATGGCCCACGCTCTGAGCGCTGAAGATTTATGGCTCTTGCCTGGTAGAGAGAAATGGAGGCTGCAGGGAAAGTTGGTATACCGGTCGAGGGGGGGGGGGGGGCAAAACATAAGTAAAAGCACCCCATCCTCGAAAAGTATGGAGCTTGATGAGAGCTTTCCATATCTGGTCTTAAAATGCTTTTTGGCCCAACGGTGACTGAGGTACAGAGAGCCAAACAATGAGGATTTTGTAGATTTCACAAAGCTTATTTTCGAATAACATCCCACCCCCGAGAAATCTGCATAATATGAAGATCTCACTGCAAAGGGTAGGGCCAGGGCTTTCCAACGACCCCCTAAGCATGGTCAACGGTCAACATTAAGTACCCGGTCAACGCATGTCAAACTAGGAGGGGGGGTCCAAGCCCCTGAAAAAACGTTTTATCCAGACTTCCCCTCTTGAAGCCGGGATACCCTCCCAAAAGTCCTTAGGTGCAACTCCCACGTCAAACGGATGAGTTTTTGGAGAATTAGGGGGGATGGGGTCCCTTATTGTTTTTTCTGCCCCCCCCTCGATACTGGTAGGAAAGGAATTAGGATGAAAAGAACAAAAAGGAGAGATGAACATCGGTAATGAATCTGGCTGGGCTAAGTCGATCATTCCGTCGTGAGGAAGGGAGCTAAGCTGGTGCCATCACTTGCTCCAATCATCATCTGGTTCTCATTCACATTCTGGCGTAGGTCATGCCAGGGGGTTCAGCCCATGCCCAGTCTCAATGACTCTGAAACAATATCACATCAAGGTTGCCGCTAAGCGTGTATTGAGATACAAACACCTCATGGCTCAGGGGTACGTGTCCCTGGCCCTAAAGTGTAACGGCATTACTGTTAAATCATATTTCTCTTACCATCCTTTACGAGTAAGGGCAGCAAAATTAGGCGCAAGCGCCATACCGGTAGTACAGCAGGTACAGTGCGATTGGATGACTTGCTGTTCCTGACAGCCATTAGGGGCACCAAAGTGCATGAGGGTTTAAATTGGTCTGACATTCAGCCAGCACCGCTTGGGATTTCATCCACAAATAATAAGAAACAAAGCCACAGGTACCGTATATCATAATCGGTAAAGCATTGACACAATTCAATTTTAAATTTCTGTGCAACCTCTGTCTACGAACCGTGAGCCTGAGTCACGAGCCAGGACCCAAAGGCTGGGCCACATTTACATCATGCATGGACCGAATGCTGCCAATCCTGCCATGTATGATAAATTCATAAATCATTGAACATCAGACAACCCGATTTTGCAAACATCTGATCTGATTCTACCAAGGTCACAAGCGTCGCTCGCATGTCAAGCCTTGCCATCTATAACAGGCGGGCTTAAAATAAACTGTCGCATCCCAGCGCCAGCGTTAAGCAGCTGTGGATACCATATAGACATATAGTGTATACAGTTTCGTGCTCAAGCTGCTTCGCGCGTATTTATTCCATGCATTAAATCTTTGTGTCCCACTGGACTTCAAAAACAACGAACAAAACCCTCGAGAGGCAAGACAAATCCTGCATTTTGCATCACAGCTTTGCGTTAAGCAAGGCTGCATCAGGCTCTAGCACTCGTAGCAAGCTGCAAACAGCCCGAATCCGCTGATTGACTGGCTGAGCTCAAGCAGGGAGGCATAGCCACCGAAGCCCAGGCCGCAAACCACCGCAGCGGCAACAATGAACGCGTTGATCGCAAACAAGAAGCTGTAGGAGAGCCTGCAGAGTGTGACAACAATGATAACGTACTGAACTTGCTGACCCTTGCATTTGAATTCAAATTGGACCCGCGCAACAGGAGCCTAGGCATGTGAATGACGGTTTGAGACGGCACCTGTGTCAACCTCAACACATTCTGCTGCCTTCTTCGTCATCACCAAGGGTCCTAATATTTGTCTGCACATCCACTCAATAGCCCTCTTTAAGAGGGCTGAGGGCCTGTTGGCCCTAATGGTGTAATAACCTGTTTCTCTCCATGTCCCACAGGTAGGCCAAGCATACAACAGCGTTTTTTTAATTTGAACATGGTAATAAAAAATATTGAAACCCTGGGTCTTTTCCCAACCCATGACCCCTCCCGCTCCAAACCCTCAGCGCACCCAAAGTACGCGTCGACCGGCCTCTCCCGCCTCTCCGCTCGCCAGTAGAAGAGTGTGAAGGCGATGCACGGCGTGATGTACGTCTCAAACGGGGTGCAGAGGGCGCCCAGCAGGTCGTTTAGGACTCCGAAAAAGGGCAACATCAGCGCGATGAGCCACACGAACAGTGCTGCGGCATCGGGGGAAGATGAGGAGGCAGGGGACGGAGGGGGTGAGGCTTGAACATAAGGTCTCTCAGCTACGATAGTCCCTTAACATATTGATCCACGGCACGCCACTTGTCCCGTACAAGAAAGGCATGCCATGCTGAAAATGGCTGCCTATCAAACTGCTGCAACAGGCCCCCTGTGCCCAAGTGCATGATTTAGCTGATTGTAGCTGAGGCATCCTTAGTAGTAAACCCTGGATGTTTCTGATGCACCCTTAGTAAGGCCTGGACATTACCTGGTATAAAAACCCTGGACATTACCTGGTATAAACCCTGGACATTACCTGGTATAAACCCTGGACATTACCTGGTATAAACCCTGGACATTACCTGGTATAAACCCTGGACATTACCTGGTATAAACCCTGGACATTACCTGGTATAAACCCTGGGCATTACCTGGTATAAACCCTGGGCATTACCTGGTATAAACCCTGGGCATTACCTGGTATAAACCCTGGACATTACCTGGTATAAACCCTGGACATTACCTGGTATAAACCCTGGACATTACCTGGTATAAACCCTGGACATTACCTGGTATAAACCCTGGACATTACCTGGTATAAACCCTGGACATTACCTGGTATAAAAACCCTGGACATTACCTGGTATAAACCCTGGGCATTACCTGGTATAAACCCTAGGCATTACCTGGTATAAACCCTGGGCATTACCTGGTATAAACCCTGGACATTACCTGGTATAAACCCTGGACATTACCTGGTATAAACCCTAGGCATTACCTGGTATAAACCCTGGACATTACCTGGTATAAAAACCCTGGGCATTACCTGGTATAAACCCTGGACATTACCTGGTATAAAACCCTGGACATTACCTGGTATAAACCCTGGACATTACCTGGTATAAACCCTGGGCATTACCTGGTATAAACCCTGGGCATTACCTGGTATAAACCCTGGACATTACCTGGTATAAACTCTGGACATTACCTGGTATAAAAACCCTGGACATTACCTGGTATAAACCCTGGACATTACCTGGTATAAACCCTAGGCATTACCTGGTATAAAAACCCTGGACATTACCTGGTATAAACCCTGGACATTACCTGGTATAAACCCTGGACATTACCTGGTATAAAAACCCTGGACATTACCTGGTATAAACCCTGGACATTACCTGGTATAAACCCTGGACATTACCTGGTATAAACCCTGGACATTACCTGGTATAAACCCTGGACATTACCTGGTATAAACCCTGGACATTACCTGGTATAAACCCTGGACATTACCTGGTATAAAAACCCTGGACATTACCTGGTATAAACCCTGGACAATACCTGGTATAAACCCTGGACATTACCTGGTATAAACCCTGGACATTACCTGGTATAAACCCTGGACATTACCTGGTATAAAACCCTGGACATTACCTGGTATAAACCCTGGACATTACCTGGTATAAACCCTGGACATTACCTGGTATAAACCCTAGGCATTACCTGGTATAAAAACCCTGGACATTACCTGGTATAAAAACCCTGGACATTACCTGGTATAAACCCTGGACATTACCTGGTATAAACCCTGGACATTACCTGGTATAAACCCTGGACATTACCTGGTATAAACCCTGGACATTACCTGGTATAAACCCTGGACATTACCTGGTATAAACCCTGGACATTACCTGGTATAAACCCTGGACATTACCTGGTATAGAAACCCTGGACATTACCTGGTATAAACCCTGGACATTACCTGGTATAAACCCTGGACATTACCTGGTATAAACCCTGGACATTACCTGGTATAAACCCTGGACATTACCTGGTATAAAACCCTGGACATTACCTGGTATAAACCCTGGACATTACCTGGTATAAACCCTGGACATTACCTGGTATAAACCCTAGGCATTACCTGGTATAAACCCTGGACATTACCTGGTATAAAACCCTGGACATTACCTGGTATAAAATCCTGGGCATTACCTGGTATAAGGCGCACCGCCACCTTCTGCCGGTAGGAGCATCCCTCATGCACTCCGCACGCCTTCTCCGCAATGTGGAATACCGGCAGCATGTACAGCCCATACGCTATCATCTGTAGAGGGAAAGGACATAAGCAATGGTCATTGTTAAGTCATACATTTTTATCCAACGGGGGCAAGGACACAAGCGCTGCTCATGAAACGGAGCCTCGGCGCTACAACGTGTCAGCATGTACCGCTCAGGGGGCAAGCGCAGAAGTTACCAGCCAGTCACAGATTACATCCCTCAGCTACGATTCAGCTACATAATGGCCTGCAGCCCAGAGGCCCTGCAGCAGCAGGCCCTGCTGCTTAGGCCAGCGGTCATGGGCCGGTCGTAGCTTGGCGCCCATCGGCCCAATGGTGGCTGCCCAGCTGCCCAGCCGCCGAAACTCGCTTAGTGTGCACTGTCTTCCACACAGGTACTAGCATAATAGCGACCCAGACAGAGCGTTTGGAGAGTGCACGGAATCTAATCAGTGCTGCGCAATGTGTGCAATTGCGCAGTTATTCAGAAATCCTGCAATTAATTACGGGGTCCCTTACTGGTAAAAGTAGCTGAATTTGCCTTGAAATAACGGTGTCTGAAAATCAGCCAACGTAAGGTACCGAGGTACGTTAGGACCTTAATGGGCGCAGCACTGAATATAATGCAGCTTGATGGATGCTGCTCCTAGGCTCTCTGGCTCCCATAACCTGATGCACCATCATGACGGCCACCCCGAAGGCCTTGGCATTGCTTGGGGGGAAGATCTTGAAAGCGTTGCCTGAGGGGGAACAGAGGCAGAGAGGGTGGGTCACACAGCGGGGCGGGTGGGAGGGATGGGGGCGGATGTGGAGGGTGGGACACATGGTGGGGAGGGTAGGAGTGAGGGTGGGGAGGGTAGGAGGGTGGGGCTCATGTGGAAAGCAGAAGTGTGGCGGGAGTGGCCCGCTGCAATCTCGCCACGTTCTCGTCAAACATACCGGTGCCGGTGCTGGTCAAACATACAGGTGCCAGTGCCGTTCAAACAAACCGGTGCCTGTGCCGTTCAAACAAACCGGTGCCAGTGCCGTTCAAACAAACCGGTGCCAGTGCCGTTCAAACAAACCGGTGCCGGTTCTGCCACCGTACTGCCGCAGCACTGGCGCAGCATTGAAGCATATTATGGAGACGTTAAGCAGGCGAGTCGGCATCTCTTAGAATATTCCACCTTTTCCATCCTACTCCATGCGGGTAGCCTTGAGCAAATAAATGAAGAACCCTCAGCCCTGGCCCTCACCGCTAGCATACGACTGCTCTGGGTAGGACAGGAAGACCAGAGAGGCACTGGGGATGGTGAGCAAGCTGGAGACGTACAGCAGCGCCCAGGCAAACATGCCACGGAACTTGCTGGGCCTGCCGGGTGGACAAGAGCGCAGGGTTCAGGGTAAACGCAGGGCACAGGGTTCAGGGCAAACGTACAACAGAGTGCGCTAAGCTTGCTGGGGGGAAAGAGCGTGTGGGGTCGAGAATTTAGCATTTTCAGGGCTGGGGTGAGGACAAACGTACGACATAATGCTCTGAGGCTGCTAAGGAGCACGAGCATGCGTGGCTGAGGGTTCAAGACGATGTCCAGAGGGTTCAGCCTATTTTCAGTTTGACGTTAAGAGGGTATAACCCCACGCCCCCATCGCTCTTTAGCTGGCCCGCATCAAACTTGCTGACCCTGCTTGCATGCCTTAAATAATGAAGTGATTTCACAGCCTACGGTTGACAAAACCTGACCCCGACCTCCCCTTAAAAGTCCTCAACACAACCTCCCCCCCCTTCAGAACCCTTCACCCTGTCACCTGCCTAAATTGCCCGTCCAGCACTTCCATGAGCATTGCATGGCCACCGAACGTGAAGAGGATGTTACTGACAGCCTGGCGGAAAGAGGGGGGAAAGCACGATACTGACAGCCTGGCAGGTTGTTGCTGAAAGCCTGACAGAAAGTGGGAAGAGTATGCCACCGATGCCTAGCAGAATGTCGCTGACAGCCTGACAGAAAGAGGGAATAAGGTGGTACGGACGGCCTGGCAGGATGTGACAGACAGCCTGGCAGGACGTTGCTGACAGCCTGGCAGACAGAGGGAATACACTGGTACGGACAGCCTGGCAGAACAAGGGCAGAGGATGGTACTGACAGGAGGAGCGCACGTGACGAAAGATCAGGGTTCGGGAAGTATAGAAACTCGATAAGACAAACCTAGATCTACTGGACTCACTTCGAGTTAAGATTTGTATATATGTATGGTTGAGGGTCTGAACCCCTATGCTTGCAGAGGCGGCCAGTTCTCAGCAGACAATACCGCTGCAGTCTGCCTACATGTCTCTGACAGCGGACAGATCTCACTCCGGTTTGAAATACAAGAGGCTCTATCCTGAAAATCTGACACCCTATCTTGACGTGTCAGCCCCCCGCCCCCCCCCCCCCCCACACACACACCATCCCGATACCTATTCCATTAAAGCCCATAACTCATTCACGATGGTCAGCACTTCACCATGATAGACTGCTATTTGAAGGGGCCCATGACCATTCAAAAATTGTTACTTCCCAAAAATGCCATTTCACAGGAGTCAATGACCGCTCCACAAAGCAGAGAGAGGAAGCCGCGCCTCTTGCAGACAAAGGGAACCATGCACAAATGCAGCCAGGGCGGACACGCAGGTCAGTCCATATTCTTTCACCACTCTCCCACTCACCACTCTCCCACAGTGGTGACAGAATATGGCCTGCTCCAGAGGGGTCAAATGACCCTCATTTTACAAGGGACAAATGACGCTGTTTGAGTGATTTCACAAGGTTTAAATGACCTTTCCGTAACGGGTTGGTGCTGCAGCCCTCCGTTGGGAAGCAGCATAAGAAACGGCAAATGGAGGCAGCTGCATGAAGAAAATCCATTCCAGAGTGATCCGTCCTGATACATTTGACGTTTCTTTGCCTTAACTCATCCACCCAAAACTGTTTTCGAAAGTTGTTCAACTGATCCTGAGGCTGCTTCTGAAGTCCTGGTCCTAGAGCTGCTGTGCTGATCGGGTAGACCCCAACCCTAATGATAAACCCGAAGCTCCTGTACCTACCTGATCAACCTTAACCCTAATTGTAAACCTGGAGCTGCTCTAACATCCACCCAGACCCCTCAACCCTAAATGTGAACCCTGAAGCTGTTGAACTGACCCGGTAGATCCCAAGCCTAAGTATAAAGCCTACAGCCGTTGCACCCATCTGGAAGACCCTAAAACCAAAGGTGAAGATAATCCTTAAGCCTGAAGTTGCTGCAGCCACCTGGAAGACCCTGCGCCCTAATCCCTACGATTAAAATAAGCCTACACTGTCAAGTTGATGCAGCCACCTGGAAGACCCTGCGCCCTAATCCCTACCATTAAAATAAGCCTACACTGTCAAGTTGATGCAGCCACCTGGAAGACCCTGCGCCCTAATCCCTACCATTAAAATAAGCCTACACCGTCAAGTTGATGCAGCCACCTGGAAGACCCTGCGCCCTAATCCCTACCATTAAAATAAGCCTACACCGTCAAGTTGCTGCAGCCACCTGGAAGACCATGCGCCCTAATCCCTACCATTAAAATAAGCCTACACCGTCAAGTTGATGCAGCCACCTGGAAGACCCTGCGCCCTAATCCCTACCATTAAAATAAGCCTACACCGTCAAGTTGATGCACCCACCTGGGAGACCCTGCGCCCTAATCCCTACCATTAAAATAAGCCTACACCGTCAAGTTGATGCACCCACCTGGAAGACCCTGCGCCCTAATCCCTACCATTAAAATAAGCCTACACCGTCAAGTTGATGCAGCCACCTGGAAGACCCTGCACCCTAATCCCTACGATTAAAATAAGCCTACACCGTCAAGTTGCTTGCAGCCACCTGGGAGACCCTGCACCCTAATCCCTACCATTAAAATGAGCCTACACCGTCAAGTTGATGCACACACCTGGAAGACCCTGCGCCCTAATCCCTACCATTAAAATAAGCCCACACCGTCAAGTTGATGCACCCACCTGGAAGACCCTGCGCCCTAATCCCTACCATTAAAATAAGCCTACACCGTCAAGTTGATGCAGCCACCTGGAAGACCATGCGCCCTAATCCCTACCATTAAAATAAGCCTACACCGTCAAGTTGATGCACCCACCTGGAAGACCCTGCGCCCTAATCCCTACGATTAAAATAAGCCCACACCGTCAAGTTGATGCAGCCACCTGGAAGACCCTGCGCCCTAATCCCTACCATTAAAATAAGCCTACACCGTCAAGTTGATGCAGCCACCTGGAAGACCCTGCGCCCTAATCCCTACCATTAAAATAAGCCTACACTGTCAAGTTGATGCAGCCACCTGGAAGACCCTGCGCCCTAATCCCTACCATTAAAATAAGCCTACACTGTCAAGTTGATGCAGCCACCTGGAAGACCCTGCGCCCTAATCCCTACCATTAAAATAAGCCTACACTGTCAAGTTGATGCAGCCACCTGGAAGACCCTGCGCCCTAATCCCTACGATTAAAATAAGCCTACACCGTCAAGTTGATGCAGCCACCTGGAAGACCCTGCGCCCTAATCCCTACCATTAAAATAAGCCTACACCGTCAAGTTGCTGCAGCCACCTGGAAGACCCTGCGCCCTAATCCCTACCATTAAAATAAGCCTACACCGTCAAGTTGATGCACCCACCTGGAAGACCCTGCGCCCTAATCCCTACCATTAAAATAAGCCTACACCGTCAAGTTGATGCAGCCACCTGGAAGACCCTGCGCCCTAATCCCTACCATTAAAATAAGCCTACACCGTCAAGTTGATGCACCCACCTGGAAGACCCTGCGCCCTAATCCCTACCATTAAAATAAGCCTACACCGTCAAGTTGATGCACCCACCTGGAAGACCCTGCGCCCTAATCCCTACCATTAAAATAAGCCTACACCGTCAAGTTGCTGCAGCCACCTGGAAGACCCTGCGCCCTAATCCCTACCATTAAAATAAGCCCACACCGTCAAGTTGATGCACCCACCTGGAAGACCATGCGCCCTAATCCCTACGATTAAAATAAGCCTACACCGTCAAGTTGCTGCAGCCACCTGGAAGACCCTGCGCCCTAATCCCTACCATTAAAATAAGCCTACACCGTCAAGTTGATGCAGCCACCTGGGAGACCCTGCGCCCTAATCCCTACCATTAAAATAAGCCTACACCGTCAAGTTGATGCAGCCACCTGGAAGACCATGCGCCCTTATCCCTACCATTAAAATAAGCCTACACCGTCAAGTTGATGCACCCACCTGGAAGACCCTGCGCCCTAATCCCTACCATTAAAATAAGCCTACACCGTCAAGTTGCTGCAGCCACCTGGAAGACCCTGCGCCCTAATCCCTACCATTAAAATAAGCCTACACCGTCAAGTTGATGCACCCACCTGGAAGACCCTGCGCCCTAATCCCTACCATTAAAATAAGCCTACACCGTCAAGTTGATGCACCCACCTGGAAGACCCTGCGCCCTAATCCCTACCATTAAAATAAGCCTACACCGTCAAGTTGATGCACCCACCTGGAAGACCCTGCGCCCTAATCCCTACCATTAAAATAAGCCTACACCGTCAAGTTGATGCACCCACCTGGAAGACCCTGCGCCCTAATCCCTACCATAAAAATAAGCCTACACCGTCAAGTTGATGCACCCACCTGGAAGACCATACGCCCTAATCCCTACCATTAAAATAAGCCTACACCGTCAAGTTGATGCACACACCTGGAAGACCCTGCGCCCTAATCCCTACCATTAAAATAAGCCCACACCGTCAAGTTGATGCACCCACCTGGAAGACCCTGCGCCCTAATCCCTACCATTAAAATAAGCCTACACCGTCAAGTTGATGCAGCCACCTGGAAGACCATGCGCCCTAATCCCTACCATTAAAATAAGCCTACACCGTCAAGTTGATGCACCCACCTGGAAGACCCTGCGCCCTAATCCCTACGATTAAAATAAGCCCACACCGTCAAGTTGATGCAGCCACCTGGAAGACCCTGCGCCCTAATCCCTACCATTAAAATAAGCCTACACCGTCAAGTTGATGCAGCCACCTGGAAGACCCTGCGCCCTAATCCCTACCATTAAAATAAGCCTACACTGTCAAGTTGATGCAGCCACCTGGAAGACCCTGCGCCCTAATCCCTACCATTAAAATAAGCCTACACTGTCAAGTTGATGCAGCCACCTGGAAGACCCTGCGCCCTAATCCCTACCATTAAAATAAGCCTACACTGTCAAGTTGATGCAGCCACCTGGAAGACCCTGCGCCCTAATCCCTACGATTAAAATAAGCCTACACCGTCAAGTTGATGCAGCCACCTGGAAGACCCTGCGCCCTAATCCCTACCATTAAAATAAGCCTACACCGTCAAGTTGCTGCAGCCACCTGGAAGACCCTGCGCCCTAATCCCTACCATTAAAATAAGCCTACACCGTCAAGTTGATGCACCCACCTGGAAGACCCTGCGCCCTAATCCCTACCATTAAAATAAGCCTACACCGTCAAGTTGATGCAGCCACCTGGAAGACCCTGCGCCCTAATCCCTACCATTAAAATAAGCCTACACCGTCAAGTTGATGCACCCACCTGGAAGACCCTGCGCCCTAATCCCTACCATTAAAATAAGCCTACACCGTCAAGTTGATGCACCCACCTGGAAGACCCTGCGCCCTAATCCCTACCATTAAAATAAGCCTACACCGTCAAGTTGCTGCAGCCACCTGGAAGACCCTGCGCCCTAATCCCTACCATTAAAATAAGCCCACACCGTCAAGTTGATGCACCCACCTGGAAGACCATGCGCCCTAATCCCTACGATTAAAATAAGCCTACACCGTCAAGTTGCTGCAGCCACCTGGAAGACCCTGCGCCCTAATCCCTACCATTAAAATAAGCCTACACCGTCAAGTTGATGCAGCCACCTGGGAGACCCTGCGCCCTAATCCCTACCATTAAAATAAGCCTACACCGTCAAGTTGATGCAGCCACCTGGAAGACCATGCGCCCTTATCCCTACCATTAAAATAAGCCTACACCGTCAAGTTGATGCACCCACCTGGAAGACCCTGCGCCCTAATCCCTACCATTAAAATAAGCCTACACCGTCAAGTTGCTGCAGCCACCTGGAAGACCCTGCGCCCTAATCCCTACCATTAAAATAAGCCTACACCGTCAAGTTGATGCACCCACCTGGAAGACCCTGCGCCCTAATCCCTACCATTAAAATAAGCCTACACCGTCAAGTTGATGCACCCACCTGGAAGACCCTGCGCCCTAATCCCTACCATTAAAATAAGCCTACACCGTCAAGTTGATGCACCCACCTGGAAGACCCTGCGCCCTAATCCCTACCATTAAAATAAGCCTACACCGTCAAGTTGATGCACCCACCTGGAAGACCCTGCGCCCTAATCCCTACCATAAAAATAAGCCTACACCGTCAAGTTGATGCACCCACCTGGAAGACCATACGCCCTAATCCCTACCATTAAAATAAGCCTACACCGTCAAGTTGCTGCAGCCACCTGGAAGACCCTGCGCCCTAATCCCTACCGTTAAAATAAGCCTACACCGTCAAGTTGATGCACCCACCTGGAAGACCATGCGCCCTAATCCCTACCATTAAAATAAGCCTACACCGTCAAGTTGCTGCAGCCCCCTGGGAGACCCTGCGCCCTAATCCCTACCATTAAAATAAGCCTACACCGTCAAGTTGATGCAGCCACCTTGAAGACCCTGCGCCCTAATCCCTACCATTAAAATAAGCCTACACCGTCAAGTTGATGCACCCACCTGGAAGACCCTGCGCCCTAATCCCTACCATTAAAATAAGCCTACACCGTCAAGTTGATGCACCCACCTGGAAGACCCTGCGCCCTAATCCCTACCATTAAAATAAGCCTCCACCGTCAAGTTGATGCACCCACCTGGAAGACCATACGCCCTAATCCCTACCATTAAAATAAGCCTACACCGTCAAGTTGCTGCAGCCACCTGGAAGACCCTGCGCCCTAATCCCTACCATTAAAATAAGCCTACACCGTCAAGTTGATGCAGCCACCTGGAAGACCCTGCGCCCTAATCCCTACCATTAAAATAAGCCTACACCGTCAAGTTGATGCAGCCACCTGGGAGACCCTGCGCCCTAATCCCTACCGTTAAAATAAGCCTACACCGTCAAGTTGATGCAGCCACCTGGGAGACCCTGCGCCCTAATCCCTACCATTAAAATAAGCCTACACCGTCAAGTTGATGCAGCCCCCTGGGAGACCCTGCGCCCTAATCCCTACCATTAAAATAAGCCTACACTGTCAAGTTGCTGCAGCCACCTGGAAGACCCTGCGCCCTAATCCCTACCATTAAAATAAGCCTACACCGTCAAGTTGATGCACCCACCTGGGAGACCCTGCGCCCTAATCCCTACCATTAAAATAAGCCTACACCGTCAAGTTGATGCACCCACCTGGGAGACCCTGCGCCCTAATCCCTACCATTAAAATAAGCCTACACCGTCAAGTTGCTGCAGCCGCCTGGAAGGCCCTGCGCCCTAATCCCTACCATTAAAGTAAGCCTACACTGTCAAGTTGATGCAGCCACCTGGGAGACCCTGCGCCCTAATCCCTACCATTAAAGTAAGCCTACACTGTCAAGTTGATGCAGCCACCTGGGAGACCCTGCGCCCTAATCCCTACCATTAAAATAAGCCTACACCGTCAAGTTGATGCAGCCACCTGGAAGACCCTGCGCCCTAATCCCTACCATTAGAATAAGCCTACACTGTCAAGTTGATGCAGCCACCTGGAAGACCCTGCGCCCTAATCCCTACCATTAAAATAAGCCTACACCGTCAAGTTGATGCACCCACCTGGAAGACCCTGCGCCCTAATCCCTACCATTAAAATAAGCCTACACCGTCAAGTTGATGCACCCACCTGGAAGACCCTGCGCCCTAATCCCTACCATTAAAATAAGCCTACACCGTCAAGTTGATGCAGCCACCTGGGAGACCCTGCGCCCTAATCCCTACCATTAAAATAAGCCTACACCGTCAAGTTGATGCACCCACCTGGAAGACCCTGCGCCCTAATCCCTACCATTAAAGTAAGCCTACACTGTCAAGTTGATGCAGCCACCTGGGAGACCCTGCGCCCTAATCCCTACCATTAAAGTAAGCCTACACTGTCAAGTTGATGCAGCCACCTGGGAGACCCTGCGCCCTAATCCCTACCATTAAAATAAGCCTACACCGTCAAGTTGATGCAGCCACCTGGAAGACCCTGCGCCCTAATCCCTACCATTAGAATAAGCCTACACCGTCAAGTTGATGCAGCCACCTGGAAGACCCTGCGCCCTAATCCCTACCATTAAAATAAGCCTACACCGTCAAGTTGATGCACCCACCTGGAAGACCCTGCGCCCTAATCCCTACCATTAAAATAAGCCTACACCGTCAAGTTGATGCACCCACCTGGAAGACCCTGCGCCCTAATCCCTACCATTAAAATAAGCCTACACCGTCAAGTTGATGCACCCACCTGGAAGACCCTGCGCCCTAATCCCTACCATTAAAATAAGCCTACACCGTCAAGTTGATGCACCCACCTGGAAGACCCTGCGCCCTAATCCCTACCATTAAAATAAGCCTACACCGTCAAGTTGATGCACCCACCTGGAAGACCATGCGCCCTAATCCCTACCATTAAAATAAGCCTACACCGTCAAGTTGCTGCAGCCACCTGGAAGACCCTGCGCCCTAATCCCTACCATTAAAATAAGCCTACACCGTCAAGTTGATGCAGCCACCTGGAAGACCCTGCGCCCTAATCCCTACCATTAAAATAAGCCTACACCGTCAAGTTGATGCAGCCACCTGGAAGACCCTGCGCCCTAATCCCTACCATTAGAATAAGCCTACACTGTCAAGTTGATGCAGCCACCTGGAAGACCCTGCGCCCTAATCCCTACCATTAAAATAAGCCTACACCGTCAAGTTGATGCAGCCCCCTGGAAGACCCTGCGCCCTAATCCCTACCATTAAAATAAGCCTACACCGTCAAGTTGATGCACCCACCTGGAAGACCCTGCGCCCTAATCCCTACCATTAAAATAAGCCTACACCGTCAAGTTGATGCAGCCCCCTGGGAGACCCTGCGCCCTAATCCCTACCATTAAAATAAGCCTACACCGTCAAGTTGATGCACCCACCTGGAAGACCCTGCGCCCTAATCCCTACCATTAAAATAAGCCTACACCGTCAAGTTGATGCACCCACCTGGAAGACCATGCGCCCTAATCCCTACCATTAAAATAAGCCTACACCGTCAAGTTGCTGCAGCCACCTGGAAGACCCTGCGCCCTAATCCCTACCATTAAAATAAGCCTACACCGTCAAGTTGATGCAGCCACCTGGAAGACCCTGCGCCCTAATCCCTACCATTAAAATAAGCCTACACCGTCAAGTTGATGCAGCCACCTGGAAGACCCTGCGCCCTAATCCCTACCATTAAAATAAGCCTACACTGTCAAGTTGATGCAGCCACCTGGAAGACCCTGCGCCCTAATCCCTACCATTAAAATAAGCCTACACCGTCAAGTTGATGCAGCCCCCTGGAAGACCCTGCGCCCTAATCCCTACCATTAAAATAAGCCTACACCGTCAAGTTGATGCACCCACCTGGAAGACCCTGCGCCCTAATCCCTACCATTAAAATAAGCCTACACCGTCAAGTTGATGCAGCCCCCTGGGAGACCCTGCGCCCTAATCCCTACCATTAAAATAAGCCTACACCGTCAAGTTGATGCAGCCACCTGGAAGACCCTGCGCCCTAATCCCTACCATTAAAATAAGCCTACACCGTCAAGTTGATGCACCCACCTGGGAGACCCTGCGCCCTAATCCCTACCATTAAAATAAGCCTACACCGTCAAGTTGCTGCAGCCACCTGGAAGACCCTGCGCCCTAATCCCTACCATTAAAGTAAGCCTACACCGTCAAGTTGATGCAGCCACCTGGGAGACCCTGCGCCCTAATCCCTACCATTAAAATAAGCCTACACCGTCAAGTTGATGCAGCCACCTGGAAGACCCTGCGCCCTAATCCCTACCATTAGAATAAGCCTACACTGTCAAGTTGATGCAGCCACCTGGAAGACCCTGCGCCCTAATCCCTACCATTAAAATAAGCCTACACCGTCAAGTTGATGCACCCACCTGGAAGACCCTGCGCCCTAATCCCTACCATTAAAATAAGCCTACACCGTCAAGTTGATGCACCCACCTGGAAGACCCTGCGCCCTAATCCCTACCATTAAAATAAGCCTACACCGTCAAGTTGATGCACCCACCTGGAAGACCCTGCGCCCTAATCCCTACCATTAAAATAAGCCTACACCGTCAAGTTGATGCACCCACCTGGAAGACCCTGCGCCCTAATCCCTACCATTAAAATAAGCCTACACCGTCAAGTTGATGCACCCACCTGGAAGACCCTGCGCCCTAATCCCTACCATTAAAATAAGCCTACACTGTCAAGTTGATGCAGCCACCTGGAAGACCCTGCGCCCTAATCCCTAACATTAAAATAAGCCTACACCGTCAAGTTGATGCAGCCACCTGGAAGACCCTGCGCCCTAATCCCTACCATTAAAATAAGCCTACACTGTCAAGTTGATGCAGCCCCCTGGGAGACCCTGCGCCCTAATCCCTACGATTAAAATAAGCCTACACCGTCAAGTTGATGCAGCCACCTGGAAGACCCTGCGCCCTAATCCCTACCATTAAAATAAGCCTACACCGTCAAGTTGATGCACCCACCTGGAAGACCCTGCGCCCTAATCCCTACCATAAAAATAAGCCTACACCGTCAAGTTGATGCACCCACCTGGAAGACCCTGCGCCCTAATCCCTACCATTAAAATAAGCCTACACCGTCAAGTTGATGCACCCACCTGGAAGACCCTGCGCCCTAATCCCTACCATTAAAATAAGCCTACACCGTCAAGTTGCTGCAGCCACCTGGAAGACCCTGCGCCCTAATCCCTACCATTAAAATAAGCCTACACCGTCAAGTTGATGCAGCCACCTGGAAGACCCTGCGCCCTAATCCCTACCATTAAAATAAGCCTACACCGTCAAGTTGATGCACCCACCTGGAAGACCCTGCGCCCTAATCCCTACCATTAAAATAAGCCTACACTGTCAAGTTGATGCAGCCCCCTGGGAGACCCTGCGCCCTAATCCCTACCATTAAAATAAGCCTACACCGTCAAGTTGATGCAGCCACCTGGAAGACCCTGCGCCCTAATCCCTACCATTAAAATAAGCCTACACCGTCAAGTTGATGCACCCACCTGGAAGACCCTGCGCCCTAATCCCTACCATTAAAATAAGCCTACACCGTCAAGTTGATGCACCCACCTGGAAGACCCTGCGCCCTAATCCCTACCATTAAAATAAGCCTACACCGTCAAGTTGATGCACCCACCTGGGAGACCCTGCGCCCTAATCCCTACCATTAAAATAAGCCTACACTGTCAAGTTGCTGCAGCCACCTGGAAGACCCTGCGCCCTAATCCCTACCATTAAAATAAGCCTACACCGTCAAGTTGATGCAGCCCCCTGGGAGACCCTGCGCCCTAATCCCTACCATTAAAATAAGCCTACACCGTCAAGTTGATGCACCCACCTGGGAGACCCTGCGCCCTAATCCCTACCATTAAAATAAGCCTACACCGTCAAGTTGCTGCAGCCACCTGGAAGACCCTGCGCCCTAATCCCTACCATTAAAGTAAGCCTACACCGTCAAGTTGATGCAGCCCCCTGGGAGACCCTGCGCCCTAATCCCTACCATTAAAATAAGCCTACACCGTCAAGTTGCTGCAGCCACCTGGGAGACCCTGCGCCCTAATCCCTACCATTAAAATAAGCCTACACCGTCAAGTTGCTGCAGCCACCTGGAAGACCCTGCGCCCTAATCCCTACCATTAAAATAAGCCTACACCGTCAAGTTGATGCAGCCCCCTGGAAGACCCTGCGCCCTAATCCCTACCATTAAAATAAGCCTACACTGTCAAGTTGATGCAGCCACCTGGGAGACCCTGCGCCCTAATCCCTACCATTAAAATAAGCCTACACCGTCAAGTTGATGCACCCACCTGGAAGACCCTGCGCCCTGATCCCTACCATTAAAATAAGCCTACACCGTCAAGTTGATGCAGCCACCTGGAAGACCCTGCGCCCTAATCCCTACCATTAAAATAAGCCTACACCGTCAAGTTGATGCACCCACCTGGAAGACCCTGCGCCCTAATCCCTACCATTAGAATAAGCCCACACTGTCAAGTTGATGCAGCCACCTGGAAGACCCTGCGCCCTAATCCCTACCATTAAAATAAGCCTACACCGTCAAGTTGCTGCAGCCACCTGGGAGACCCTGCGCCCTAATCCCTACCATTAAAATAAGCCTACACCGTCAAGTTGATGCACCCACCTGGAAGACCCTGCGCCCTAGACCTTAAACCATACGGTCATAATAATCACTAACCCTTAGGTGGCTGCACCCACCTGAAAGAACCTCAGCCCTAAACCCTACACCCTAAGAAGGACCCTAGACCCACAAAGTATATTGCGCTGCACGCACCTGGAAGACGTCAGCCAGACTTGAGGGCTGTTTGGCAGCAGCAGCGCCAGCGTCAGAAAAACCATGCTGTATTGCTTCTGTACAATGCATGAGTCAGGGTTTATGGTTTGGCGCTTAGGGTTTAGGGTTAAGTTCACACTGTAACACTCCTGCATATCCCATCTGATGGGGTTAAGGGTTTGGGATTCAGCATTTGGCGTTCAGCATATAGGGCTCAGGGGTAAGTTCACGATGCAATACTCCTGCATATCCCATCTAAAGGGGTTTAGGATTTGGGATTCAGCATTTGGCGTTTAGCATGTAGGGTTCAGGGTTAAGTTCACACTGTATGCATTGCTTCTGCACATCCCGATTGAAAGGGTTCAGAGTTTGGAGATGAGTGTGGAGCGTGTAGGATCCAATGTCGCCTCTGCCTACACCATATGAAAGGGCAGCTGAAAGACGAAGTCATAAAAGCATACGGCATGCATGCAAAGAAAAACCTAGCTTAGTAATTGCTTACTTATTGCTTAGTTCAGAGATAATGGGGGAAACCTAGGTCCCCTAAAATAGCTGACCCCCCTCCGGCCTCATCCCTGAAAACTGATTGCCACCTTACTCCGCAACCTAAACCCTTCACACCCTCCCATACTCCACCCTGGTCCCTTGTACATCACTTGCCACCATCCGCAACGTGCTGACTCAGCTCCTAACAACGTCATGCATTCACCCTCAACCCTAATCCTCACCCTTAACCCTAACCTCGACCCTTACCTCAACCCTGAATCCTTTGCTCAACTGCCAACCCTAAGCTCATCCCCTGCCCATCACCCTAGACCCTAAACTCAACCCATCACCCTAATCCCTTGACCTGAAACAAAACCCTAGGACCTGTCTACGATCAATTTTTGTGCGAAGCAGGTGAAACCCAAGGGCAAATGAATGAATATATATATATCTATATATACCGTACACCGTATATATATTTAATTTGGCCCAAACCCTAGTCTCCACCTGCAATCATGTAGTACGCAACATACGTGGATCCAAAGAGTGCGATGAACACGAAAACACGCATGTGTCTGAAGGGAAGGGGGGCAGCAGGGCAATGAGTTACCCAGTTGGGGGGGCTTGGTTGAAGTGTGGACAGAGCGACAGCAGAGCAGTCGATCGCCCAGTTGGGGGATATTCGTATAAGTGTGGATATAGGTAAAGCAGGACAGTGAATCACCCAGCCAAACCCTTAACCGAGTGAGCGGAGCTTGTTGCAATGTGGGTAGAGGGGCAGCAGAGAATTCGGTCACCCAGCGAGGGGAGCTTGGTGAAATGTGGATGAAGGGGCATGAGGGCTGTGAATCAACCAGAGAGGGTAGGTGGTGGAAGTGTGGATAGAGGGACAGCAGGGCAGCGAATTACCCAAAGAGGGGAGCTTGGTCGAAACGTGAATATAGGGGCAGCAGTGCAGTGAATCACTAGGTCAAAGTGGGTGGAGATCAACAAGACAGGACGAGAGCTGCACCTGCCAAGGGTGGTCTAGGCTATGAATGGAAAAGTGCAGCATACGGGAGGAACCATCTGCACAGGGTCACTTGGATTCAGTGTAATTTGGGCAATTAATTGTTTGGCACTGGAGGCAAAGGGGTGAATCTTAGACGTGGCGAGTGGAGCAATCTTTGCAGGCGGGCACAGGGGGTTTCCCTCCCATGCATGGGAGGTACAGAAACAATGGAGCGGAAAGCAGAGGGTGTGTTTAAAATTGTGAACCGGGGCAGCAGAGGGAGTGTTTGAGATTGTGATTTGGGACAGCAGAAGGGCTGTTTGAAATTGTGATCCGGGGCAGCAGAGGGAGTGTTTGAGATGGTGATTTGGGACAGCAGAAGGGCTGTTTGAAATTGTGATCCGGGGCAGCAGAGGGAGTGTTTGAAATTGTGATGTGGGCAGCAGAAGGGCTGTTTGAAATTGTGATCCGGGGCAGCAGAGGGAGTGTTTCAGATGGTGATTTGGGACAGCAGAAGGGCTGTTTAAAATTGTGATCCGGGGCAGCAGAGGGAGTGTTTGAGATGGTGATGTGGGCAGCAGAAGGGCTGTTTGAAATTGTGATCCGGGGCAGCAGAGGGAGTGTTTGAGATGGTGATGTGGGCAGCAGAAGGGCTGTTTGAAATTGTGATCCGGGGCAGCAGAGGGAGTGTTTGAAATTGTGATGTGGGCAGTATAAGGGCTGTTTGAAATTGTGATCCGGGGCAGCAGAGGGAGTGTTTGAGATGGTGATTTGGGACAGCAGAAGGGCTGTTTAAAATTGTGATCCGGGGCAGCAGAGGGAGTGTTTGAAATTGTGATGTGAGCAGCAGAAGGTCTGTTTAAAATTGTGATCCGGGGCAGTAGAGGGGGTGTTTGAAATTGTGATGTGGGCAGCAGAAGGGCTGTTTGAAATTGTGATCCGGGGCAGTAGAGGGGGTGTTTGAAATTGTGATCCGGGGCAGTAGAGGGGGTGTTTGATATTGTGATCCGGGGCAGTAGAGGGAATGTTTGAAATTGAGATCCGGGACAGCAGAAAGGTTGTTTGAAATCGTGAACCGGAGCAGTGGAGGGGGTGTTTGAAATTGTGATCCGGGAAATCAGAGGGGGTGTTAGAATTGTGACCTGGGACATTAGAGAGGTGTTTGAAATTGTGATCCGGGAAATCAGAGGGGGGGGTTAAAATTGAGATATGGGACAACAGAAGGAGTGTTTGAAATTGTGATCCGGGACATCAGAGGGGCTGTTTAATCTTGTGATCTGGGAAATTAAAAGGGTGCTTAAAATTGTCATCTGGGACATGAGGGGGGGCGTATACGATTGTGATCCGGGACATTAGAGGGGATGTTTTTATTGTGAACAGGGTCTACGGAGGGAGTGTTAAAATTGTGATCTGGGACAGCAGTGGGGATAATTAAAATCGTGATCTGGTTCTGGACATTCATTGCTCAAGCGTCTCTACGTATCAACCTTAGAGAGGGCCAGTTATGGGTGTGGAAACTGCATACGGTAGACGGTAGTACGGTTCAAAAGTCATACAGCAGGGTGGCGCTGATTTCAATCTGCTTGTTTTGAGTCTAAGAAGCTGCCGTTTCGGATCGGCATTGCTTCCTCTGGGTATCATAGTCATCAGATTCATGAACACATAAATTTCACGAGTTCTCAACCCGGGCAGTAGGCATGTGTTGGAGTAATGATTCGGGGATAAGAATTCACAAAAGTTATGTGCTGATCTCTGTTGCTGATTCCCTATACCGGTTGATCTTGAGCAAAGGGATAGATCCCAATAGGGTCTGGATTCTGGACCCCCCTGCCTTATGTTTTGGTGCTCCAGCCACAATTTAGCTGTGTAATGGCCTGCAACCAGTGTCGGCTCTAACTAGGGGGGTATAACCAGCCCTGCTGCTTAGGTCAATGGCCGCATGCCGACCCAGATTTGGTACCAACCAATCCAGTGGCGGCCGCCCAGCAAAGGGGCAAAGGTGGTATTGTGCGCACTGGAATGAAGAGCCCCGAATAAAAGCTTCAAGGCAACAGCATGATGCGGACCAGCAGCTGACTGAGGCATAGGGCGGAAAGTCCAGAGGGTGAATGCTCCTACAACTCAGTTGCAACAACAGGTTGCAACAACAGGTTGCAACAGCTTATCTCTCACAAAACTTTACATGGACAGAAACCGGAAGCACGCGCACTCAAAACTGACCTAACCCAACCTAATTCCATAGCTTACTGCAGCTCCCTCTGCTTCTCTTGTTCGCGCTGCCTAGCACTTTTGCAAGAGACTATTAAGCGCTACTGCAACAACTGGCCTCACCTGAAGATGGGTAGGAGCTGAGCTAACTCACACACACGCGCAGGACTGAGCTACCTCAACCTTTACTTCCTAGCTTACTTCAGCATCCTCTGTACTTATTATGTTCGCACTTCTCGGCTTATTCACACAAGGCTATTGGCCGCAGCAGCTGGACAAACGGTCCCACCCGAACATGGGCAGGAATACAAAGCACATGCAGAACTGAGCTACCTCGACCTTTTTTGTCGAACTGACTTCAGCCTCCCCTGTTCTTCTCTTGTTCGCATAACTTGAGTAACTTGACTCTTCCACAAAGGGCTGTTGGACACGGCAGCTACACAACAGGCCTCACCCGAACATGGGCAGGAACACAAAGCACACGCAGAACTGAGCTACCTCAACCGTCTTTTTCTGACTGACATCTACTTCCCCTGTTCTTCTTTTATCCGTATTACTTGAGTTCACACTGGCATCAAATGGCATCACCTGAACATGGGCAGGAACACAAAGCAGGTGGCAATCGCTCCGGAGAGCAACGCAAAGTCCCGCTTGTTCCAGAACCGGGCGTCCACCGGCTGCATGAGGTGGGGGCAAGCACGGGAATACAGGTCAAAAGAGCCAAAGAGGTGCCGGTATCCTATACAAATATTAAACAGCGGGACAAGACAAAGGTATTTTAAACAACAATATGTACAATAAACAGCCGGAATAAACAGGTAAAGGAAGTATCAGCATTACATACCAGTGTGCTCAAGTGTCAGGTGACAGGGGGTACCTGTATTAGATAACAGGATTCAACAACAGGACGCGCCAAACAGGTGAAAGGAAGCACCAGTATAAGATCTCAGCACGTTCAAAAAGTGTGGTGGCAGGAAAAACAGGTGTGGCAGGATGGCATTGTTCCAGGAACTGTCTTCCATATGGGCTACATAAGGGCTGCACTGAGCCAATGGGGACAAAACTCGACCGGCCGGGCGGCCAACATGGACTGAGCGGATGGGGAAGAAATTGACCGGCCTACAGCCAGCCGCCCAAGCAGGAGGGCTTGCTTGCCGCACCAGGACGCATCAGCCACAGGTCGTGATGGTCAGGTAAGGAGGCGCTAGGCCACTCGGAAATCTGGCGCCGAAAGTCTTGAGTGGCTTAGCGTTTTCTTACTTTCACACGTGATGTACCTGACTTGTAGCTGACGCGCCCTAGGTAAAAAAATTCCTGCGTACCTGGACGTGGTACAGATTTGAGGCTGCCGAGATGATCTGCGCACATGCCAACCCCATAAGCTCCGTTACGTTCACCGCACGCATGAAATGGGCGGCCCACCTGCGACAAAGGGTTCACACTTTGGTTCCATGAAGGTGTGCAGGACTGCAAGGGACCTAGAGGGGCATCTCAAGGGGGATAACAAGGGATAAATCAAGGGGAGGTCGAGGGAGTAGAGGGGGAAATTTGGGGAAACTCTAGGGGAAGGTTGAGGGGATGACAAGGGCTAACTTAAGGGGAACATTGGGAGTTGAGGGGAAACGTCTAGGAAAGTGAAGGGGAACTCCAGGGAGAGTTCAGGGAAATTAAGGGGAAGTCGGGGGGTACTCAAGGCAAAGGTTGAGGGGAAATCCAAGTAGAACTTTGAGGGGTAGCTCATGAGGGAAATTGATAGCAAACTCGAGGGGTGAATCAGGGGGAAATTGAGGGGAAGTTCAAGGTGAATTTTGAGGGGTAACTTAATGAGGAACTGAAAGCTTTCAGTCAGGTTGTCAAATCTGGGTGGGTTACTTGGTTCACTGCACGCACGTTGTTTGCCGCCCACCAGTGACAAAGGGTTCACATGTGTGGTACACCAGGGTCTACAGCGATGGCAAGTTAGGGTTACAGTTGCAGGCTGGGCAACGCGTGTTCACCGCACGCATGAACTGCGCCGCCCATCCATAAGGGGTTACGGTTCATGGTTCATAGTTTATGGTTTAGGGTTCCTGTTTCATGGCTTATGTTTCCTGTTTGATGGTTTCACACACTTTGATCCCGTCGTTTCGTGGATGACGGAGTGGTACTGGGTGACATGGTTGCGGGTGATGGTGCCAGGGGCAAACCAGGTGCCTGCCTTGACCTGCAAGGACGCAAGGGAAATCATACATATGACACACTTTACACATGTTGCACAAACAATGTTCAGTTGTAGGGTTGGCTACTGGTTTCCATGCGCTTTGTACGCAAGCGCATGAAAGCAAGTAACCAACCGTGCAACCAGCTGCCCGCCTTGCCCCGCTTGTAAGCAAGTAGCAAACAAGGAGAGCATTGATTGTGACACACATGCCCTAGTGTGAACAGAAAGAAAATACAACCCAGGTGCCGGCTTTCATCAATGTGCACAGAGTCAAATTGCATGCAAGAAAGGCATCAGTGACACATGTTACACAAGCGTGAACACAAACAAAGTGGTTACCAGGATTACCAGGTGGTGAATGTCTCTGACCTGCACAGATGCAAGTTGTAAACAAGGGGAAATACGTGTGGTACATGTTTCTACACTAGTGTTAGCACAAGCAATATCCATACCGCGTGGCGGCCTTAACCTGCACAGAGCCGAGGCGGAAAAAAGGAAGCACTAGTGACACATGTTCCTCTTGTTACACTTACATGCATGGAAGCAATGGTGCACAAGGAAAGCATCGGTTTACGGGCGCATGTCCCATGCATCAAATGTGATGCTCTGTTGGACTGTAAAATCTTCACAACAAACTTCACTGGTGTAAAAAGTTACTCTGGTTTCAGAAAAGTGCATGGCAGCTAGTTGCAAACCCTGAAACTAGGCAGTCATGGCCTTCGCCAGCATAGAAACGAGGTCCTGCAAATGCAAAACGTTGTTGGGGACACATCATTTCACATCATCGGCACTGATCTTGGTGTTGTGAATGTCCGACGCCTGGAGTCTAGGACAGCACTAGTGTGCAAGCAAGGAAGCAAAGAGGGATTCAGTTGAGGAGGAGCGGAAGCCAGGGGGGCCAAGTGCCGAATGTACCGCTCGGAGCAATCAACCACTGCTGAGAGTCCTTCAGGGCCCCGACGTCAGCAAAGCCTCACCAACGCACAGGCGGTACGAGGTCTTGGCCTCTTTCAAATTCTTAAAGCCATAGGCTTTCCTGACTTAAAAGTCTGCTTCAAACCTTAGTACAAAAAGCGAACCTCAGGCTCAATGTCAAGCCTAGTCCCTAATACCTGCTTTCTCTTGACCTCGTGGCACAAGCTCTGAAACAGGTGTACCATTCCCACTCCACAGCTGACCCTCACTATTTCAACCCTATAATATGGCACATTGTGATTGGACTTAACAACAGTGTGAGGCTGGCCGCCCAACCCTTGAAAACCTGGTCCTTACCTGCTTTCCCTTGACCTCGTGGTACAGGCTCTGAAACAGGCGTACCATCATTACTCTACGTTTGACCCTCACTCTTACAACCCTACAATATGGTCCTTACTTGCTTCCTCTTAACCTCATGGTATAGGCTCTGAAGGAGGAACAGCGTGTAGACGGCGGTCGAGGCACAGAACACCTGCGTGAGGATTCCACCCGCCAGGCCCAGCTTGGCCATACTATCTGCAGCAGGGCAGCACGATACGGCAAAAAATGCTCACTCAGGCACTGATAAACCAGATTGTGCTAAAATGGTAGCACGATATGGCACAAAAAGGCTCGATCTGGAACAGGCACAGCAGAATGGTGCTACCAAGATGGGCACAATACGGTACAGTTTTAACAGGATTGTACTACGAAGGTGGCTTAATACAGCAAAGGTTAAGCAGGATTGTACTGCCAAGGTAGCACAAATGGCACAGGTTTAGCTGGATGGTACTACCGTACTGCCAAGGTTGGCACAATACGGTACAGCTTTAGCTGGATTTCACTGCCAAGGCGGCATGATACGGCACAGGTTTAGACGGATTTTACTGCGGGTTATTAACATGCCACGAGATTAATCAGACAGTCATGAGCCATGAACGGTGCCAATTAAGCTGATGACCACATCACTGATTGCCTTGACAGGTGTAGAACCAGGAGTAGTAAGGCCATCGGGTGGACGCGTCGCAACTGTCATGACGACAGCTAGGGCAAATGGGCGGATGATGCGTTGAATAATAATAATAATAAACAGAACTTTGATGGTGCTATAACAAGCTGTGGTCAGGCTGTGTAAAGATACGTCCATCCGACCACTTCCGTGGCTTCTGGAAGAGCATTTTATGACTTCCCTAGCTGATATAGGATGCTTGCGGAAAGGACTGCCCTATCTATCACATCCAGGCGTATGCTTGGTCCCTCGTTATTTTTCAGGTGCCTAATGCGTTGACAGTATCAGCCACATCCGACAGGACTAAATTATACCTGCGACAACAAGTCACAAGACCGTCTAATCCCCAATTCCTCCGCACTCCTTGAAGCATGCAGTTGGACCTGGACTGTGGGCTTAGTGTCAAGTGTTAAGGGTTGCCGCACTCACTTGGAAGACTGAGCGGACCTGGACCACCCGGGCTTAGCGTATATTATAATATTAGGAACCTACTGCTCAGTGACTTATAAACCATAAACCTTAAAGATATACTCACTTGTAGACTGAAAGTTCTAGTGTTTATTGTCCAGGGTTTCCGCACTCACTTGGGAGGTTGAGCAGCACTTGTCCGACCTGGGGACGGGAGCAAGACACACACGTGAGGAAGGAGCGTTGGCCCTAGGGTGCAGTGGTGTAATAATTCCACGCTTTAATTACTCGAGGCACAAACCACTGAACATGAGCTCTGCATACGCGGGTTCCTCGCACGGTGGACGCATTTATAGAAAATATCAAAACACCACCATCCAGCAGGTAGACTGAAAAGCAACGTCAAATTCAAATCCACGCACATCAGATTCAAATTCACGAATCCACTCATAAAAACTCAAATCCACGCTCATTGATGTTCCTTGGCACTGCACAAAAGATCCTCGGCATATATAAATCCGCGCATCCTCACCAATCTGGCAGTTTCTTTGCAAGACACATATCATGTACCTTGCAAAGAACCTGCCAGATTACACATTTCATCTGAGTCTAGGGTATGCCCCCTCCACCACTCACTCATACTGTTTAGGGAGTCCTACAGTCCTCAGTCCTAACCATGTCACAGGATCAGAACCTATGCACCAGTAATGGCAGAGCGACCCTCTCCCATGCACGCATGAGCCACAGCCAACGATCAACGAGTATACAATTTGAATTTAATGTGCAATCGGGTATCGAGACACACCATCAGTCGTGATTATTCCGGGTGGTTATTTCATGGTCATACGCATGTCACGTAAAGCCCATGCTGCACAGCTGCGGTGTTTCCTCACGCCTAAAATCCGCCTGCCGGTCGTAGTTTTTTCTGTCTCCCAAGATCCCAACCTGTGCACAGCCTGAGAACAAACCTGTCGCTTTAAATTCATAACCGACAAAACGCTCATCCTAAAATTCAAATTCAAACCCAACCTGTGCACTAGCGGCAGTTAGGAACACATCCAGGGGCGTCCCTCCTCCGTCCCACAGCAACCGCCTCCATTGAGGCCCCGTTTTCACATCCGAGCGGGGCGCGCCGTGGCCGGGAAAGTGGTCAAGCTCCTCCGACGTCAGCGTGCCGTAAGTAGCAGAGGTGTGGGTGCCTGCCGCGCCGTCCTGATGCAGCAGTGACGATGCGGATGAGCTCCCTGACCACCAGAACCCAAGGCAGGCAGTTAGGTTGCAAGCAAAAATCTTGACCTTGAAGCAGGGGATGCTAAAAGGTAGGCAGGTAACAGACCACACCCTAAACCCTGAAGCAGGGAATGCTACCAGGTAACAGACCACACCCTAAACCCTGAAGCAGGGAATGCTACCAGGTAACAGACCACGCCCTAAACCCTGAAGCAGGGAATGCTACCAGGTAACAGACCACACCCTAAACCCTGAAGCAGGGAATGCTACCAGGTAACAGACCACACCCTAAACCCTGAAGCAGGGAATGCTACCAGGTAACAGACCACGCCCTAAACCCTGAAGCAGGGAATGCTACCAGGTAACAGACCACGCCCTAAACCCTGAAGCAGGGAATGCTACCAGGTAACAGACCACACCCTAAACCCTGAAGCAGGGAATGCTACCAGGTAACAGACCACACCCTAAACCCTGAAGTAGGGAATGCTACCAGGTAACAGACCACACCCTTAACCCTGAAGTAGGGAATGGTACCAGGTAACAGACCACGCCCTAAACCCTGAAGCAGGGAATGCTACCAGGTAACAGACCACACCCTAAACCATGAAGCAGGGAATGCTACCAGGTAACAGACCATGCCCTAAACCCTGAAGCAGGGAATGCTACCAGGTAACAGACCACGCCCTAAACCCTGAAGCAGGGTATGTTACCAGGTAACAGACCACACCCTAAACCCTGAAGCAGGGAATGCTACCAGGTAACAGACCACACCCTAAACCCTGAAGCAGGGAATGCTACCAGGTAACAGACCACGCCCTAAACCCTGAAGCAGGGAATGCTACCAGGTAACAGACCACACCCTAAACCCTGAAGCAGGGAATGCTACCAGGTAACAGACCACACCCTAAACCCTGAAGTAGGGAATGCTACCAGGTAACAGACCACACCCTTAACCCTGAAGTAGGGAATGCTACCAGGTAACAGACCACGCCCTAAACCCTGAAGCAGGGAATGCTACCAGGTAACAGACCACGCCCTAAACCCTGAAGCAGGGTATGCTACCAGGTAACAGACCACACCCTAAACCCTGAAGCAGGGAATGCTACCAGGTAACAGACCACGCCCTTAACCCTGAAGCAGGGAATGCTACCAGGTAACAGACCACGCCCTAAACCCTGAAGCAGGGAATGCTACCAGGTAACAGACCACACCCTAAACCCTGAAGCAGAGAATGCTACCAGGTAACAGATCACGCCGTAAACCCTGAAGCAGGGAATGCTACCAGGTAACAGACCACACCCTAAACCCTGAAGCAGGGAATGCTACCAGGTAACAGACCACACCCTTAACCCTGAAGTAGGGAATGCTACCAGGTAACAGACCACACCCTAAACCATGAAGCAGGGAATGCTACCAGGTAACAGACCCAGCCCCTAAACCCTGGGGCCCTGCCTCTTGCTGACAGGGCTTCAATGTTTCCAATGACAAGTTTCCAATGACAAGTTTCCAAGGATGCTTGTGAGGCTGCAGAAAGGGTAATGATTTCCAGAAAGGTTAGCAATGTTCCATCAAGTTTCCACGCAGATCATTTACTCCGAGCTCAGCTGCTTGACAACCTTATGAGCTGATCAAGTTTAATCACTCTCCCGGCTCCACCGACGCACCTGCATCAAGCTCGAGCCTAAACGAGGTGCGGGAGATGCCTGGGGAGGAGTCCCACGATACAAATGCTGATGCAGTGGCCATGCTCGAAGATAGGCAGCCGCCAACACCGCTGCCGCCACCATGGGCCTCTATCGGGCAGGATGCCGGCTTGCCGGGTAGGGGTGCTGGGGGCAGGAACGGTGAGGCCTCATCATCGCCGACGTCGTCGTCCTGCATGCAAAAAGGGGGGCAGGGCAGCACCGCAGCCAGGAGCCTTAATGCAGCAAAAGGGGGGCAGGGCAGCACCGCAGCCATGACACTTCAGGCAGCCAAAAGGGGGGCAGGGCAGCACCGCAGCCATGACACTTCAGGCAGCAAAAAGGGGGGCAGGGCAGCACTGCAGCCAGAGGCCTTCATGCAGCAAAAAGGGGGGCAGGGCAGCACCGCAGCCAGGAGCCTTCATGCAGCAAAACGGGGGGCGGCACAAAACCGCAGCCAGAGGCCTTCATGCAGCAGAAAGGGGGACAGCTGCACAGCGCAGCACCGCAGCCACACTTCAGGCAGCAACAAGGACAGAGAGGGGGTCAGCTGGTGCGGCACCTCCCTTGCGGTTGTGAGGGTGTTCATGTCTGAGCGCAGCCGCGGAGCAAGCACCGTTTCCCGCTCGTTCTTTCATGATCGGTGTCCTAAAATTGTCCAGTTTTTGTTGCGGCGCAAGAAATCCTGAGAAAGGCCTTTTTTTAAACATTGTGCGACATCGCTCCTACTCTAGGTAGCTACAATGAATACCGATAGTTAGGCATGCAGAGGGCATGCGCTTTTGAAGTTTTGGATTTTGCCCTCTTTTTCTCGTTACGACTCGTGTAACCACCCACCCCAAACACTTTTTCGACAGGGTCGGGCACTGCGAGCAGGAAGACTGAGAAAGTCTCTGGTGGGGCAGTGCATGTCAGCTGTTGAATGCCGTACAGGGCATGCACAGCACATGAGCACATGCAGCATGCGTCGCACATGAGAATCTACAGCATGCTCAGGATGTAGGCAAGCGCATCATAAGCAGCATGCACAGGTCCATGCATGATGCATAGAGACGCCCCCATGGAGTCCCCAGTGCTGTTAGGAAGGCATGGCAATGATATTAAGCACACCTGGTATGTCATAACTGATGTTATCCAGGTCCAGGGGCCCGCGCTCGCCGAGCTGCTGATCGCTCGTTTGTTTATCAGCCCATCAGTCCATCAGCAGGTACTTTTCTCCCCGCTCCAGAACCGGGTAACAAACTCGGGTGACCAATTTCGCTTGTATTTCTAAAGATTCGCTCTGGCAAATTCCCATATTTCTTATTGTCGTCGCCTTCCTCTAGCCCCCCTGCTGTGTTATTGTCACGCCTCGGCGTACTTTGTCTCTCTTTCTTTCAGTACCGATAGACATTGCTCAAATCACGCATTTGTTTCTCTCTCGCCGCGTTGGCGCAAGTGCGTACCCTCTCATGGCTGATACCAGAGGCTGTTTGGGGGATTTGGTGTGGCCGTGCCCAGACCTAGAGCAACGTTTACCGCTGATCATACAGATGCGAGACTGTCTGAACAATATTATTCATCGTATCCTGGAAAAGTTGACCGAATACCATGAGACTCACAGCCTACTGCATGAAATGTTCTTTGGAGATGGGCTGGAGCTTCACGAGCTGAGAGAAAAACGCGACTGGTATGCCCGGTACCTTGACCACCTCATGCGCGACCCGAAAATCCGTCCCATCGAGGAGTTCAAGAACCTCGTGGGTGCGCCCATGGGTGCAGCGGGCACCTTTGCCCGCTGGACTACCATGTATCCGCCGGTCTTCACAGCGGGCGATTTAGTGCAAGGTAGTTATTCTTGGATTCTTCCCCTTTTTACTCCCGCCTTACACGTCTCTTCCCCTGCAGTCACACTTACACTGTCCTTTCCGGGGCCAGAGCCTACAAACTTGGCCAAGACCAAATCTGTTGCTACGGCAGTGGAAGACATGGGCAATGGCCTGAAATCGGCTGAGACTGCCGGCACAATGGTGGGTTATAAGACACGTTGCAGAAAGCATGTCCTCTCTCCTTCATAGAGGCCTCTCCATGCAACACATTGTTAATTGGCCTGTTTTTCTCTCCTACCTTGCCTTCCCCCATGCATCTGAGTGACACATGTTCCAACTCTTTTGACAGGCTAAACTTCGACACCGGCCATGCCGCGCTTGCTAATTCTGCCTGTCTGAAATGGTGAGGGCTATGAAGCCAGAGCGGCCATGTTGTGTTTGAACATGTCTTTCAAGGTTCAATTCATTTAAGGCCCTTGCTCACCCACACCTCAACACTCAATGATCCAGACCTGGACTGCATACTGTGCGGTACTGCTTTTTCATGTGCAAGATGACTGACTATGTTTCTCATACGATTATGTATTTATGTGTATATTGTTGTCTATGCAGGCAAGGGACTAGCTCCCCTGGTTGTCTTTGCTCGTCTGCCGCGTGTGCTGAGGAACATGAATGGTGCCTCTCAGAAGTCAAATATCGCAGCCGGCATGAGACCAGTTGATTCATCCTGTACATTATTATTTGGGCCAGACATGCTCCTTTCATGGACGGAGGGGTCGATAATAGGTCCCCTACGTGGAATTGTTGCCCATACCGGTGCCAGTCAACTTAGGGGAAACTTGGATGAAGATGATAGCTTTGAGCAGGCTTTGAGCTTTGTCATAGTATCTTACGAGGGGTGTGCAACAGGGCTATTTTACGGTCTTCAAGGCGTGCCCAATGAAATTTTGCTGAAGATGATGTAAATTGTACTGAAGATAATAACTAGCATCACTTGCTTGCAGCTCACTGCCCAGAAGAACCACATAAAATGGAGCCTTGTGGGCGGCTTGTAGGTGGGGGTTTTGTTGGGGTTAGGGCATGGGTCGGGGTTGAGGCTGGTGCAAGGGCAAGAGATAAGATCAGAATTGGGCTGGGCTCAGGTGGTCAATTAAGTCTTCTTAACAGTCGACCAGAAGTTGCCACAGAGTTTGAGGCCTAGTTTTGTTGTTTTCCTTTGACTTCTTGGGGAATAGGCTTGAGAGGATTACTTCGGGCTGCCTTTTCTTTTAGGGGGGATGGTCCTTCCTTTGTTTTCGTCTCCTTCTTTCCCTCTTAACTGAATTTTATTTTCTTCTAACGAGACAGTTGGGCGCCCAAGCGGCCCTTTTTCAGCAGGGCCCAGAGGTGTTATGTCATTGGCAGAGTTTGTAGGCTCTGTGGCGTTGCTGTCACCTAGCTGATTTTAGTATGGTCTTGGAAGCCTGGCATTACCCGAGCCGCATGTCGATGACAGCGATTGCTTACTCTTGTAGGACCTACAAAGCAAATTACCTAGGTGGAGGATGTGCTACATGTATGCTTCCAGTGCTCTAGTGTCAGGAAGCAGTTATGGGAGCGGGGGTGGGCAGGTCCTCCGGGCGCTGCCACTAACTTCCACCAGCTGTACCAGGCTGAGCAGGGGTGGGATGCACTTGCTTTTGTGTCGGCGCTGCGCTGCTAGGCGGCTGCCAAACTCCATGATCTCTGTCTTACTGACATTGACCTGAAGCTGTTCATGTGGCGCATATTCATGCAAGGCATCAAGCATGCGTTTCAGCCCTGCTGGGGTGCGGGCTAGCAAGGAGAGGTCATCCGCATACAGCAGGCAGCGTAGCTGTCGCCCCGCCTGCATCTCAATGCTCTCTGCCGGGTACTTGGCTGCGAGCATGGCCGGCAGGTCACTGAGGTAAAGGCTAAAGAGCAGGGGGCTCAGGGGGCAGCCCTGTTTGATGCCTTTGGTGCAAGGCACAGGACCAGTGCGCTTGTGGCCGTCAGTGAGCGTGTAAACTGTACCAGCATAAAGCGCTTGCACCGTGCGTAACAGGCATGCAGGCATGTGAAGATGCTCGCATAAATGCCGCCACAGCTGCTCCTGGGGCACGCTGTCATAGGCCTTTGTGAAGTCCACAAAGGCCACATGCAGCTTGCCACGACCTGCAGCTGCCCGTTGAGCATGGACTGCATGCCTGAGCAGAAAATCAGCATGGAGCGTGCTACGGCGCTGTTGACAACTGCTCAGGAGGGACGTGGCCGTGCAATCGTGCCCACTCATCAGTGATGGCAGTGAGCATGCTGGCATACAGCCGGTAAAGCGCGCTAGTGATGGCGATACGCTTGCTTTTGTGGTTTTTTTTGTAGGCTTTGTTAAGGGCTAGTCTTTAGTGGAACTCAGGTGTCGGACTTGGTCTTCTTTGCCTTCCCGGCCTTACCTTTTGGTCCTTTCCCCCCCTTCTCCTTTTAGTTCCTTTCCTCTCCCCCGCCCTTCTGAACAGTTGGGCGCCCACGCGGCCGAGATTTGAGCAGGCACTCAGCTTACGTGATAAACCTTTGATCACCTTCGGTAATGCTATAATTTTTTCATTTTTTTCAAGCCTCGCATTTTTGCTGCCTCTTACCAGGCAACTTATAGTTCCCTCCATTTCCTGCCCTTCCTTTCTCTTTCCTTGCGATCGGTCAGTACGCCGCCCTCGCGTTTTCTTTTTGTTGCTTACATTTTGAGCAGGGCCCAGAGGTCAATGACTTTCAAAAAGGCTCGGCCGCGTGGTAGACTAACTGAAGGGTTGGGAGGAAAGTACGAAACAAACACAAGGGGGCAGGGTGAAATGACGAAAAGTGGGACATAAAGTGAAGGGACAGAATAAAGTCTCTAGCTCCGTTCCGAGGACCTGCCCATCCCCGCTCCCTAAGTTGATCCAGCACGCTGGGGCATTGAAAGCATGCATGCAACGTATCCTCTATATGCTTGCCGTCTCCCCTAGCCCAACATCGCTGGCAGCACCGACTGTCACGCTGCTGACCGCTGCGCCGTCCTCGAGTGTCAGCCGTGCTGACGGCGCCGAGCCGCAGCCTTACGTTCGTGCGCACGCAAGCACACTTCCTTCGGCTGGTGCGGCCCCTGGCCGTAGACTGAAACCAGGTGTGGTAGGCGGCTTCAGACCTGTGTTCAGTGGCAGGATCTCTGGGGTCCCCTCTGCCAGCTGCATCCAGTTGCGCCCGCTCGTATGTTGCATCGACTAGCGCTAGCACCTCTCTGACAGGTAGTGGTTGTAGGTCAGTCGCTGTCTGACGCATTTTGGGAGCGGCTGATCCCAGCTCCAGCTCGAGCAAGGCACCTAGCAATTCAATGCACCAACTGCGCCCTCCGGTGCCCTGCCTGACAGCGAGCTGCATGTCGGCTGCCATGGCTGCTGCCGTAAGTTGGTTGTCTTGCTGTGCTGCTGGTGCGACTAGTGCGTTGTTAAAGCGAAGTGCATGCTGCCACCAAGTTCGCTGTAACGCTTGGATCTGCAGCTCCCTCATGACCCCCCAACTGGCAGCGGACGGAGGTAGCCCTGCAGCCTGGCACAGATGCTGGAGGAAGCTGGACTGCACCCTGCTCTTGAGGCGATGCTGCAGGCCGCGGCCTGAGGTGATCGGTGGCCCACACCACATCACCGCAGCTGGCCGCAGACGCTGCATAGACAGACGCCAACCGGATGCGGGTAGGCAGATGTGCTGCCGCCCCCGTACGACGGGTCGCTGCTGCTCGCTGCGGCGCCGTCCCCGCCGCTTGGCCCAGCCGCCGCGTCGCGGTGAAGCCACTGGAGGATACCTACGTCCCCGGACTGCGGGCCGGCCGCCGTCGGGTTGAGCCACAACACCTCGTTGCAGCGGAAGGAGCTGCCCGGAATCTCCTCGCTGTGAGGGCTGCGCTGCCTGATGACTAGGTCGGGAAGCTAGATTAAGACTTTGGAGCTGAAAGCTTGGCAAACCTGCTTGGGCAAAGGGGGGAGGGGGGGCAGGGAGGAATGATAAAGGGGTGGACAGGGGGGGGTACTGGGATGAGAAAGGGAGGGGGGGGGGGGGGTGAGAAAGGGTGTGTGTGTGCAGGGCAGGGGGGGGTGAGAAAGGGGGGGGGGGAGGGGGAGGGCAGGGGGGCGTGAGAAAGGGTGTGTGTGTGTGCAGGGCAGGGGGGGGTGAGAAAAGGGGGGGGTGTGTGTGCAAGGCAGGGGGTGTGAGAAAGTGGGGGGGGGCAGGGGGGGATGAGAAAGGGGAAGGGGGTGCAGGGCAGGGGGGGTGAGGAAGCTGCATGTGCTGAACCTTCATGGCTCACCATCTGGAATGGTGAACACATAACAGCGCTGGTGCAAGGGCCAGACTCCTCAGGCCTCAGACCTCCCTGCCTCTTGGTTTCAGTGCTGGGGGCAGTGCTAATGTGCAAATCAGTCAATCAGTAAACCAGTCAATCAGTCAATCAGTAAAGCAGTAAAGCAGTAAACCAGTGAATCAGTAAATCAGTAAAGCAGCAAACCAGTGAATCAGTAAACTAAAAAATCAGCAATTCTGCAATTCATAGCTTTATCGGCATCAACATCAGCATCAGTACCACACACAAACCCTAACGCCCCTCCTCACCTGCTTACCTCATTGGCAGACCTCTTGCCTTCCGCTACTATCAGTACCACACACAAGCCCTAGCGCCCCTTTGAAAAGAAAGTTTGCTCCCAATGGGAGCTATTGTTTTGCTTCGCGTGGAATCACGGGGGGGGTTCCCTCCTCCCCTGCCTACCTCATTGGCAGACCCCGCGCCTTCCGCTACCATCAGACGCCCCAGCGCGGCGTACAGCTCACACGAGCGTTGAGTGGACATGTGACATACGCCTGCCGCTCCTCCCGCTTGCCTCCCCGCCCTCAAGCGCCCGGCCCACTGCCTCAGGACGCCCAGCAAGGCCTGGCAGCTGGGCTCCCTTACCACTCAAAGGTCCTTGGCCAGCTGGAAGGGTGTTGAGCCCTAAGTGTTGGAGCCGGATGGGGCTGATGGGGTGGCAGGGATGCTCAGGTAGGCCACATGGCTGCCAAACAGCTCCCGCATGGACGGGATGTCAAGATGGAGACTCGTAGGACGCCCCACCCAGCCTGCAAAGGGCAGGGGGCAGGGGGCCGGGGAGGATGAACGAAGCAGAGGGGCAGGGGCAGGGGCAGGTGCAGTTTCTTCTACATGTTTCCCCCCGAGTGTTCCACTGCTTTATTATTGTGTCCTTCCGACAGCATCAGTGCCCCACCAGCACAGCGGGCCACATGTCCAGAGACAGCACTAGATTGCACAAAGGGATGGACGGGACAGGTCAGTTGCAGAGGAACACAAATCTTCAACAGGCTGTGTGGAGGTGTTGCGGTGTGGCAGTGTGGCAGTGTGGAGGCTGATGAGCTGAAATGATGTGAACGAAATCTGTGAATCACGATCATGGGACGGGAACAGAGTCAAGTAGCTGGTGCTGACCAAACAAGCCATGGGCCTGTGGTAGCAGCTTGTGTTCACTTCATAGCTACTTAGCTACTATTCGGCCACTCTTCGGCCACTATTTCGCTACTATTTAGCTACTATTTGGCTACATGCGGCCGAGGAAGCCCAGTGCAGCATGCTCTGAAGCTTGGGCTGCCGGCCTCAGGCCGATCAAGGTTGGGTCCCCATCGGCTCAGTGGCCCAGCAGCCAGCCAGAGGGTGGTCTGGAGCGCACTGAAGTGAAAACTGGCATCAGCCCTTTTAGCCTGCACTCATGAAGCGTCCATTCCCCCCCCCAAGCATTTTGTCCCCCTCATGCACTCGCGAAGCGGCCCTCACCCCTGCATCCTTCCCCCCTTGCACTTTGTCGCCTCCTTCACTTGTGAATCAGTCATCCCCCCCGCAGCATGTCTCCCCCCCTGCACTCGCCCTCCCCTGTCAGCGTCCATGCCCCCCTGCACTCGTCAACTCCTGCACTCGGGAAGCTTTCATCCCGCCTACATTTTGCCCCATCCGCACTCGTCCTCTCCTTCACTCCTGAAGTACCTATCGCCCCCTGCTTTCACCCCCTCCCCCCCCCCCCTTGCACCCTTCCCTCTCACCTGTATTGTTGGGCAGCCACGCGCTGTCCTGAAGCAACATCCTCAGAGTACTAGGCAGCTGCAGCCCCGCCTGTCTACCACCCCCTGCCCCGCCTCCCGCCACAGTCGCCTCAGCGTACAAGGCACTCCCGCCGTGCAGGATCGGGGGGGGTGCCAACGTCGACGTAGTTTTGCGCCTCTTGCCGCCGCCGCCACCTCCCTTTCAGTTTCTTCTTTTCCCCTTTCTGAACAGTTAGGCGCCCGCACGGCCGAGCTGTTTTGAGCTTGGCTCAGAGGTGTAACGTCATGGGCTCAAAAGGCTCGGCTACGTTGGTGCCCGACTGTCTGTTCGGGAGGAAAATAAACGAATGACCGAAGGAGAAAGGAAAGATCCATACGGGAAACGGAGAAATAAAAAACGCCCCAAATACGCCCCAGAGTAAAGGAGGTTTGAAGATTCCCCAGCCTGTTGGCCCGTCCAGATCCTAGCTAAGTAAAAGTAAGGAGAGGATAGAAAGCAAGGGGTGAACGAAAGACCCACCCCAGAAAAAGGAAATCCGAATCCCCAGCCACTAAAGACCGTAGACCTCAACAATGAGAAAAGCAACGAACCAGGGACCCTGCAACAATGTACCGGTCAATAGGTCGGGGACACCAGAGAAGAAGGAAACAAACCACATGGTCATTTGTGTTTGAACGGACAGTTCCCTGAGTCACTGGCATTCAAATTGGTGTTTGAAGTCAAAAACCCAGCAGTGCCAGGCCGTAGCTATAATTTACATGGATAGGACCCGGGTGACGGACGCCAGTAGCATCTTACCATCACTGCGTAGAGTGTGCAGGGTTCAGTTTTATTCTTTCAATCAGTGCCAATAATTATGCACCATTCTGCTCCAACTCTTTTGACATTCTGTCCCCATATTTATCATCTTCTTTCCGGCCCTCTTCTTCCTACATTATATTCTACTCTGCTGACCAAGCATATGGGCGCCCAGGCGGCCTAGCCTTTTGAGCAGGGTCCCAAAGGTGCAACGTCATTCATGCCTCATCACCACTCATCATCCTCATCACCGTAACGCAAGTTCTTGACATGCTGGACGGGCGAGTGATCAAATAAGGCATAACAACCTCTCATGTCCAGGTGTAACAGCTGCCTGCAGCCCAGCAAGGCCTGCACACTGGACACCTCTGTCTGCCTGATATCCAGCAGCTGCAAAGCCAGGCAAGCGGACAGGGCATCCAGGTTGGACACACTTGTATGGCTAATGTCTAGGAACATCAGGCGGCGGGTTAGCTGCAGCGGTTGCAGCTCCTCCACCGCAGACGCCCCGCATTCCAGCCGTTCCAGTTGCGGGCAATTTCCAAAAGGGCGGAGGTCCGCGAACAAGCTGCAACCTGCCAGGCACACGTGCTTCAGCTCCGGGAACCCCGCATCAGGCGCAGATATTGATTTCAGCGCTGTGCTCCTGCGGGTGCTCAGGCTTAGCAGGCTAGTGCAGCCGGACAGGTGGACGCAAGTAAAGCCGGAGCACCGATCCAAGCGCAACACCTGCAGCTGGGTGCAGCCTGCCAGTTGCAGCGTCCCCGCTAATGGTGTGCAACCCGACATGTCGAGGTGCTGCAGCCGGGCGCAGCGCGACAACATGGACAGGTCTGAGGCAACGTCACCTTCCTTTATCGTCAGGTGAGTCAGGCGCTCGCAGACAGCCAGGGGGGGCAGATCCAGGCGTGATGAGTTGGGCAGGATCAGCTCGAGGTGTTTCAGCCTCGAGCAGGCCGCAAGAGCGACTAGGTCCATGGGAGAAGGCAGGGATCTATCATGGAGGGATGTGCGAAGGTCTGTGTTCGAGTAGGGCATCCTGACTTGCTGCAGCAGTGGCAGCTTGCCCAGAGCGTTTAGATCCACCAGTTGCAGGCATGCCTGCGCATGAGGGGGAGATAAGTGATTGGAGGTTCGGGGCCAGGGCTCCTGTCATTCAAGTTTGCCAATTCAGTAACTGTTGGGCCTCCCTTAGGCCATGCCAGAATGATGGCATGGACTTGGAGCCAATCATGCCATTGCGGTTTGACGGAGGAGAACCTATCGCATGGCTCCCAGATACAATGAAACTCCCAACTGGAGCGTGCGGCTTACATGCTCAACATGTTTCACGTTCGGCCACCTCGTCACTGCCGCTTCCAGGGCCTCCGTGCTTCTGAAGTTGAACGGCGGGTCATGCAATACGGAGACGAGTACGTCAACGTTCCGCTTTAGGTCCTTGCAGGCGAGGCGAAGACATCGCTTCTCCTTCATTTCTAGGCGGTGCCACACCACGTCTAGCAAGTCCACGCAGTTTTGGAACACGGCGCTGACACTGGAGGATGACGCGTTGTCAGACATGACGTCGTCGGGGGCTCGCAAGCCTGCTCGGTGTCTGGACCTTCACTTCGCTGCAGGCTTGAAGTTTAGAATTTCGATGAAGAGAAGTAGCATTGCCGCCTCTACGCGTGGACTAGCACGAGTGACAATGTGACGACGTGTGCTGTACAATGAGGCAGGCCGATCTGGGGGAAATCTCGAATTCAATTATTTAGCAGGACAGGGACAGGCCATTACTACTTAGGTGGTGGCCAGGGTGCGATTTAGCCAGAGATCTAAGACCGAGGAATTCATGGTCAAGTCCCCATCTCACTGACGCATATCGTGATGCTTTAAAACGTGGAGGGTGGAACTAAGTCATGGCACCAAGGTAGAGAAATTGGCCTGTCTTGCAGCCCTCCCACAGCTGTTACCGGTATGCAATCAAACAACCTTCCACTGTAGTCATCTGGGGAGTTGCGAAAGGAAGTGACAGTTACGGTACAACACGGACGAGAAGGCAAAGCAAATGTACACTACGGTTCGACTCCCGGCAACTGTTGCACATCTGCCCATGCTGCCACGCACTGCCGTGTTTTGAGGCTTCGAGCCTGCTAGGAAAGCAAGGCAGAAACAGAGGGAAAGCAGAACGAGACCATCAGATTCCTTTGAGAGGCAATCTAGCAGGTCAGGCAGAGAGAAAGAGGGAGATACTGGCATTAGTGGCTTGTAAGCAGAGGGATTGTGGGAGGACTGATCATCTAGTAGGTATCAGTGGATGCGGGGCTACTAGGCAGCCCGCATGGCTCCACCCCGCTGCGGCTCTCTTGCAGCCTTGGGTATTCCAAATCAATGGCTTCTCCTTTGCAACTTGTTCTCTTGTGCTGGCGCAGCAATACAGCTAGCATAGTGCTGTAGTGACATCAGGGCCGAGAAGAAACACGGTGAGGTGGCAAATCCGATGTGTTGGACGTCTGAAGGTTTTTCTCTAGTGGCATGAGATGCATGGATGGGAAAATAGCGTTAGCCGCCGTATCCCTGCCTTCACCGGGTTAAGTTACAGTACTGTCAGTCCACTAAGCGCTAATAATTATACCCCACCCTACTCTGCTCTAATAGTTATAGCCTTTCCTCTGTTTCTTCTTCCCACCCCCATCTTCCGGTTTGCTTTCCTTCTCTCCCAACCCGACTTCGCACACGTAGCCCAGCCTTTTGAGCAGGGCCCAGAAGCTAAACATGCTTGACCATGCAGGCTACTCAGCCATCACCACGATCATTGAAGCGGGGTTGGCGCCTTAGTTGTCCTCCCAAAAATATAGGCGAGGGAAGTAGGGAACACCATGCTACGGTAGTACCAGAGCTGCTGAACGTGACTAATCAATCATGGCAAATCATCTGCGGATTGAAGGGGGAAATGCAATAGCTGCAACCTAAAGATTTGAATCACCGTCCCTTGAAAGAAATGCGTTATTCCTGATCATGCTAAAAACGACCCTAAGAACCAATGTCCGACAAAAAAACTGACGTGGACGACCAATTATTAGTTTTTAATGTATGCCTGGGCCCTAAACATTGAGAATCAGAGGGAAGAGAAAGGCATCTACATAACTGCAAATTGTGTAATCAGGCAGCCTTCAAATATGAAATCAATTCAAACCAATAACAACAGGTATGGTTCCTAAAACACATAATAATAATTATAATACCGGTAGATTAAACCCAACGCTTTTGGGAGCGCAACACCTTTGGCTGAAAACCCTCCTAAACCCGGTACAAATATGAAAGGGTCACCTGACAGGCCCTCCCGAGCGCCTTGTTGTGAAGGCTGGGCATGCGCCCTTCTAAAACCCGGTACACAAAAAACATGCGCTTTCCATGCTGCGAGCTGTAAAACGACTGATCCCTGACCCCAATGCTGGTATGTGTATTTTCACTGCTTCTCCTAGATTCTCCTACTTTATCGACACTCTATTCATTCGTGCGATCCTGTAATACCTATGCAGCCCAACCTAGATGCAGGTTACTGAGAACCCAGAGTTTATTTCTTCGAGGCTCAACTACATTACAGCTATATTTCAGCTACCCCTTTGCCGCTAGCCGGAGGCCCCCTGTGCGGCCAGCCATGCTGCTTGGGCCAGAGTCTATAGGCCACTCAAGATCTCTTCTCAATCAGGCCGTGGCTGCCCGCTGAAGGTTGATTAGAAGCCAGAAAATGAAACATGGCGCGCATCATCGTTCACACAATCATGGTGGCTTGGGGAGGTTTCATCAAGGCGCCGGATTTTCTTAGGGCCAAGGAAGAGTGTCTGCAGGAGGATTTGGGGGTGGAGACGGGAGCGAACGTCGAGGGCGTGGGGGACGGGCGGGAGAAGCTGGCGGGACCGGAGGGTCAGGCGGAGGAGAGGGAAGCATCCGTCTTGGGCGGGGAGGGCGGGATGGACTGAGAGGTTCAGCCGATGGCTGCTCTGGATATAACGGGGTGCTTGGTGGTTATACTGGTGTAGGTGATAGGCCCGGCAGAGGCGGGTTCAGGGAACGGGGAGGAGAAGGAGCAGGATTTTTAGGGACGTGTGGTGATGGCGAGGGTGTTAGAGGGGAAGATTGGGGTGGGGGGCAGGGTGTTGGAGAAGAAGGTGGGGGTGGGGGGGAGGGTGGTGGAGGGAAAGGTGGCGGGGGGGAGGGTGGTGGGGGGGACGGTGGAGGTGGAGGTGGAGGGGAGGGTGGGGGTTGAGGTGGGGGGGAAGATGGTGGTGGGGGTGGAGGCGAGGGTGGGGGTTGTGAGGGTGGGGGTGGGAGTGGAGATGGAGGGGAAGGTGGCGGGGGTGGGAGTGGTGGAGGTGGGGGTGGGGGTGGACGTGCTGGTGGTGGAGGTGAGGGTGGGTAGCGTGAGGGTCGTGGAGGTGAGGGTGGGGTGGGGGTGGAGGGGAAGGTGGTGGAGGGTGGGGGTTGAGGTGGAGGGGAATGTGGCGGTGGGGGTGGAGGGGAAGGTGGTGGAGGGGAGGGAAGGGGTTTTGAGGGTGGGGGTGGGGGTTGAGGGGGAGGGGAAGGTGGCGGTGGTGAGGGTGGTGGAGGTGAGGTTGGTGGTTGGGAGGAGGGTGGTGGTCTTGCTGTTGGTGCCGTGCCGCAGCTTCCCGTGGTATCTGGGAGGCAGAGATTCACCTGCGCCTCCACACCCGGCTGCCCCGTGTACACGTGTGTGATCTCAAAGCCGGTGTGACTGTCCCGCCAGCTGTACCCATTGTACGCCAGGGTGGCGAGCAGTACACTTCCCCTGGAAGCCTCGCCGCTAACGCGCACGAGGGTGGCACTTTCGTAGTTCTGCGAACAGAATGAGCACAGGGGTGATCATTGCTTACTTTTTCGTGACTCAGCTACATATCAGCTACAACCCGGCTTCCTGCTAGAGGCCCCAGGTGTGGCTAGCCATGCTGGTTAGGCTACTGGCCGTAGGCCGGTCCAGGTTTGGACCCGATGGGGCCTCTGAGGGCCTCAGGGCGGCCCACTGACGGTGGCCTCGTAGCCGGAAAAAGAAACACCGGGGGCGGCAATCATACAATAGGAATAGAGATCATGAACGCCAGATGGTTGCAAGGGTCCAGGGAAAGGGATACTTATGCATGATTAAATAAATGATGAATGAGGACTAACGCAGACCGGTACCGGTGCTGGATATTAAATGGCACCGTCGAGGCATCATCTGATCGAAACAAATGATACCTGGATGGGTTGGGCCCATGCCCAGACGCTGCCCAGGGCCCATCCAGACCCAGGAAATATATGGCCTTTTAAAGGAATACGGCTCCAGCCAAAGTCGTCTTAATTTATCTTTTGCATCTTGATCCTTCATAGAATCATGAAGAATCAAAGGGTTCAGGGTTCAGGGTCTAGAGGCTAAAATTCTCCAATTCATACCCAAGATGAAGCCATGCCCTGTGCAAGCCATGTATTGCGGGCAGTGCTGTGCAATTGCCGCGTAATTCAGAAATCGTGTTGGTAATTACGGTCCCTTCCTGGTAAAACAGCTGAATTTGCCTTGAAATTACGGTGACTGAACCTCAGCTACGTAATTCAGCCACCGTTAGGACCGTAATCGGCATAGCACTGATTGCGGGTAGTATTCAAGTGACGGGTATTGATCCAGAACAGTCGAGAGCCGACAGTCGGCGTGTTCAAGCATGAACAAAGAGGTTTGAACCAGCGTCAACGGATCTAGAGCTCAGGGCTTAGATCTCAGCCCCCATGCAGGGTGAACATGCTTAGGTTTTTTAGTTCAGAGTTCAGGGTATAGGTTTAGGCCCCGCACCAGCATGAACGGAACATCTTGTGGCTTGACGTTCCTACGATGCGAGATGACCAATGTCCCGGCCGGCAGCCCCCGAAGCCTCAGGTGGTTCTGACTGCCAGACAGCTGCAGTGGCACCGTCAGCGTTACGCTCCTCCCGGCCTGGAGTGTCGACACATCAAGACTCGCACACGGCTGAGACCACCTGCACAGGGTTAAGGGTAAAGGGTTTAGGGTAAGACCACCTAGTTAAAGATTAAGGGGTAAGGGTGTAGGATTAGGGATTAAGGGTTAGACCACCTAATTTAGGGTAACGATTTTTTGGTTAGACCACCTGACACATGTGGGTTCCCGCATTTCCCCCCTGTACACAATGAAACCGCAAATGCAAGCAGCTGAACCCGTGCCCTGACAGGAACTCTTCTCTGAACTCTTCAGTAATCACCCCCCCTGTTTTTTTCAGTGTGCTTCATCTACAAGCCGATTTTCCAGCTACAAGTCGGCTGCATCATGGCCTACGCTTGGGGGTTCCATGTGTAGCATGCCCTGTTGCTTGGGCGGCTGTAAGCCTCACATGGCCTGCCATGCCTCACATGGTCTGCCATGCAGATGTGACGGTAGCGGCCGGCCGTAGGCCTGTCAAGGTTTGGTCCCCATCTTCCTGCCAGAATTGAATTGATGCAAACTGGATAAACCAGAAGCGCATACCACCAGAGCCTGACTGAACACCCAAGCAATATTCAGCCACACTCCTGCCCACGTTCCAAGAAACCCTTCACCCTGTCCCTTAATCTCGGCCCTCCACCACTACCCAACACCCTAAACCCTAGACCCAGGAAACCCGATCTCCTCCACTCACCCTAAAACCTAGACCTAGGAAACCTGATCTCCTCTACTCACCCTTATAACCCAGGAAACCCGATCTCCTCCACTCACCCTAAACCCTAGACCCAGGAAACCCGATCTCCTCCACTCACCCTAAACCCTAGACCCAGGAAACCCGATCTCCTCCATTCACCCTAAACCTTAGACCTAGGAAACCTGATCTCCTCTACTCACCCTTAACCCAGGAAACCCGATCTCCTCCACTCACCCTAAACCCTAGACCCGGGAAACCCGATCTCCTCCACTCACCTTAAACCCTAGACCCAGGAAACCCGATCTCCTCCACTCACCCTAAACCCTAGACCCAGGAAACCTGATCTCCTCCACTCAACCTGAACCCTAGACCCACGAAAGCTGATCTCCTCCACTGACCCTAAACCCTATACCCAGGAACCCAATCTCCTCCATTCACCCTAAACCCCTATACCCAGGAAACCCGATCTCCTCCACTTACCCTTAACCCTAGACCCAGGAAATCCGATCTCCTCCACTCACCCTAAACCCTAGACCCGGGAAACCAGACCTCCTCCACTCACCCCAGCTCTGCGTTCTTTAGCGTTGTAGCACAGGTTCCCTCTGCCCCAATTGGTGCCCATGGCCGAGGTGGGGTCACGGGTAGGACAGGTCGACGTGGCCGCATGCCCTAGGCCCATGGTGTGCCTGCATCCATGGGTTGCAGGGGCACATGGTAGTCATGTGGCCGCATGCCCTGGGCCCATGGTGTGTCTGCATCATAACTCGTAACTCATAAGCATATGCAGAGGGTTGCAACCAGGTTCAGTATCAGTATCATCTGTTGGTAGCACCATACGTGCCTCATTCAGCCAATCAGCTTTGAAGTTTCTCCCATCCATTATTCATGCGTCCAGCTTTATGATATATCTCGTCCTTGTGGCCTCACTAAGCCAATCAGCATCACTTTGTTTTTACCTAGGTGTCCAGCTTCATGAGCTGCTTTGTCCTTGTGGCCTCACTCAGCTTACGATCTTTATAGAATTCCCCCCAGGTGTTGAGACTTCCGATCTGTTGCATCCTTGTGGCTTCACTCAGCTAACCAGCTTCACAGGACTTAATCCAGTTGTCCACATTTTTGAGCTGTCTCGTCCACGTGGCCTCACTCAGATTACGATCTTAACAGAATTCCCCCAGGTGTCGACTTACCAACTGTCACATCCTTGTGGCCTCACTCAGCTAATGAGCTTCACAGGACTTAACCCAGGTTTCCAGATTTATGAGCTGACTCGTCGACGTGGCCTCACTCAGTCAACGAGCTCTTACGTTTGTTCCATCATGTGTCCCAATGCATGTACATGTCCTCTGGGCTCCAAGCAGTCTATCTGCTTGTTTGGTCAAGAGGGGTGACTAGATCAGTCTGACAGCTGTTTTCAACAAATGGATGTCGGCCGGTCAACCCGGTCCATCTGCTTGACATTTCCCTGCCTGTTTTATCTGCCCCAAGCACCTTAGCCGTTCTCTGTGCCTTTCTTCAGGCCCACTGAATTATGCCGTCTTTTGTCGGCGTTTGGAGGGATGCGTAGGTGCAGTGAAACCATTGCCCCCCAACCTGGCCACATAATTGAAGCCCGTGGGGTAGATTACCATGTTGACTGGGTTCCATGCGCAGTAGGAGGTCCAGGTGCACTCTGTTTCAGTCGTGATGTAGGCACAGTCATCGTAGGCAGGGCTGCAAGAAAGAGGGAGATGTATGAATGTGAATTGAGAAGAGGGCATGTGCTGGTAGAACCCCCCAGCATTTGAGGGAGCATGCAGAACAGCAATGTTGCACTCATGAAGTGCTATTGAATATAAAACCATGCCACAATTCCCCGCAGAGTTCTGCCTTTGAGGTCTGAACTGCTTGCCTTGCCCCCTATATGAACCGTTTTGTTTTTTTGCCGTTGAAACAACAAAACAGAATTTGGACATATATTTTGGGTCATGGATTGAGGGTTCCATGTTTCAGGTTGCACATGTACCTGCACTTGAAGCTCTCCGTTCTTGGCATTTGGGATCCAGGTAGCATACGGCCTCCGAGCCCACAAAGCAGCAGGCATCAGAGCCGCCGTCACATTGCTGCGTTTGGCATGTGGAGAGTGCCTGTGCATACAGAGAGGCAGGAGGGATGTCAAAAGCATGCGACACTTGGACCCTATCAGTGATTGATCCATGAAGATTCAGCTACGCTCCAGCTGCAGCTGCAGGCATCAGTCACAGGTCCTGAGTGTGGCCGTGCCTGCGGCTTGGGCCGGTGAAGGTTGGGGTCTCATCAACTTTTGCCATAAACCAAGGTAGTTCGGCTGAACAGACTCCTGAATACAGAAATGAACACTAGATCGTGTTCCAGCTTGGGTCCAGGATTTCAGGGATAATGGTTTGCATCCACTTTACAGGCTATTTGTTGGTGGCCAAACAAAGCTGCTGTGTCCCTTGACTGCCGTGGTCAACTGGGTTGTAGGGTTGAAAGTTCCAGGTTGGCATTCTTCCATGCTTGCTGGTGATCCTGCTCTGCTTGAACCTACCTTACAGAACCCGCCGGTTTGCAGGCAGGCACTCAGAGGTAGTGGATTGCAGTCATCAACCTCCAGTTGACACACACCCTGGAACAGACCGGTGTAGCCTGACTGGAGAGTGAACTTGCCTGCAAGGGCGAAGGGGGCACAGAGGTTGGCGCGTCACTGTCCAATTACTGTAATATTTTGCCAGCATACTGGACTAGGCTAACCCTCATACCATGGCTCATGGTCAGCAGGGCATGTGGGAGCATCCATGCTTGTATACAGGTACGCGCAGTTCCAGTTCCGGCACTCGGGCAGAAGGCAGGGATACATGGCTATGGATGGCAAGAGGCACAGGAGTGCACAACTCGGACACTGGGGTGTAGCAATGCAGTTGAATTGTGCTTCACACTCTGTACAGAAGAAATGTTCTTTGAGTAATTCATTTGAAGTCCACTTTGTCCGATACCACGTGGCCCTCGCCGTAGTCACATCCAGATTGCATGTTGCACGAGAAGGGGTCAGTGAAGACGGTGCATCCGTTTGATTGGGCGATGTGACGCATATGGTGGCGTTGGTACAGGCTATGCCCGCAGTCAGCGAAGCGGCCAAGCAGGTTGCCTGGAGAAAATGACAACATTTTAGAACAAGCTGGAGATGAGGGTTCTAACTCGGGCAGAATCTGTAGGATCCAGGGAGATCCAGGTGGATCTAGAGGATCTAGGGGAGCCTCCAGGAGGGCAGGGCAGTACTTGCCGGATTTGAGGGAATACCGAAAACAGAGTGGAGGAGAATTAAGGATTTAGGAGTTTAGTTCAGGGTTCAGGGCGAACGATCTCGTGTTTTTAGGGTCATAGTACTATTCCAGGGGGCAAGTTGAGCTGGTCTGGGGTCTGGGTGAGAGCATGGAAAATAATGAGCTCCTTGTTCCCTTTCGACGTCATACCCATCTAGCTGGACTGATCTGCTGGGCAGGGTCACAAGAGCCCCTCATCAGGGGTAGGCAGGGGTAAGGCAAAGTTCATAGGATCTGGGGCAAAACGTATTTTCTCCATGCAATGCAGATAATCCAGATTTTGTATGTACAGAATCTGGAATGGTAGCTCATATTCATGTTAATCAGTTCCTAACGTTGTGGGAGAATTAGCAGAAACCACGGCCTTCGATTGAGCTGCGGCAAGCCCACAGTCCTTTATGCGCAGGAAACGTGTTGTTTCCTTACCTGTCAATTACAGAGATTACAAGCTTTGCTCATCACTTATAATTGCGAGTTTGTTTTGCTTTCGGTGCTCTGTCGCATCTGTATGGTACCGTCCAACACACCAACCCACCCTCTTTGGATATCTTCGTTGTGCTTCTCTTGCCAGCACTTTTGCATGATATACTTACAACCCCCAGTTTCTCACCTGTAATGACGAAGACAATTTCCATGTTTTTCATGATGGCAGCTTCCTCTTTCAGCATTCACGATGAGTTGTTCTGCAGGCAGTCGGTCGTCTATCGGTGTCATGTTTAGGGCCGTAGGGGGTGGTCCACCTGGCTGGGGTCCAGCTGCACAGGGGGGAGCGAGAGGGGTCGAATGAAACGAGGGAAAACAGAACGGGGACCGGGGCTACAAATAAAGGAGAGGGGCAGGGACAAGACTAGAGCGCATGCAAGGATTGAAAGCTAGGGGTTGATGGAATCAAACGAAAGGAATACAATTAAAGAAGGGGAGAGGAGAGGAGCAGAGGCGAGGTTATAACGCATGAAAGCAAAGGGGTCAAGTGGAATCGAAACAGATAACATGGTATGATCAGATCGAATCAGAATTGCTCCAATCCAACCAGATTCGACAGGCAATATCTTAATTGATCAAATCCGACAAGAAGAGCCTGCTCCATGAAATCATGTCAACAATTCCAAACAAAAAAGCAATGTCAAGCTTCCCTCTCATTTTCCATCTCAAGACAGCTGTGGACCATTCAGCTGCCTCCTCCCTCACTCCCAACCCTCACACTAAACGCAGGACAGATGTGGATCAGTAAGCTGCCTCCTCCCTCCCAGCCCTCATCCTTATATCAGAACAGCTGTGGATCAGTCAGCTGCCTCCTACCTCCCAACCCTCACTCTTATCTCAGAACAGCTGTGGATCAGTCAGCTGCATCCTCCCTCCCACCCCTCATCCTTATCTCAGAACACCTGTGGATCAGTCAGCTGCCCCCTCCCTCCCACCCCTCATAAAATGATATTCTGTCCGGGAGGGACAAAGACTACTTGTACAAGACTAGAACTGGGCTGGATGACTCACTTGTTACTCGGGGCTTTGGGGACTTCGGGGACTCCGGGGACTCCGGGGCAGAGGATTAGACTGGTGGGGGATTTGTAGGTGGAAGCCAAGTATTGAGCTTGGTAGAATAAACTTATCTCTGTCGAGAGACTTCCGGTTTACTAGCGTTGCGCACTATGTAGGCGCTCGGCAGATGGCAAGCCCGGATAAGGCTCTAAAGGCTGGAAGGTTCATATGATGTCGTACAACCGAAGGTTGTTAGAGATCTTAAGGACACGCAACTGCTCTCACACTGTTAGCTACGCAGTGTGACAACAGTTGTGTTCGCGTACTGGATACTAGGAGACATGTACTGAGTTCACTGGACTGGGGGGTCCAAGACCACTACACCTCACCCTTACCTCAGGACAAATGTGGATCAGTCAGCTGCCTCCTCAGTCCCTCCCAACCCTCACACTCACCTCATGACAGGTGTGGATCAGTCAGCTGCCTCCTCCCTCCCCTCACACGTATCTCAGTGTGCCATACGCCGTGGCTCCCACTTCCTCCCTCACTGGGATACGGAGCAGCCTTGCCTGCTTCCGCTGGTGTAACCCCGCCCTTGGCGGCAACCCAACCGGCGCATGCGCCTCCTCTCTTGGGTCTGGCGGCTCTTCCTCAGACACCAGATCAGCACACGGCTTTCCCACTGGCACCGCCGACTTCTTCTGGGCCCGGGGTTCATTGCACCTCTGCAAAGCCCGCTGGGTCACCTCTATCTGGCATGGCTGCTCCTTTTTCCTGCTTGACCACTGCGGGCTCAAGCCTGGACACTTACCCCTCTGGGCAGGTCCTGTTGCGGCGCTCCCTCTGGCAGTCTGGCTCGCTGTCTCTCCCTGCACCACTGGTCTGCGACACCTCAGCGGGCGGGTCCAACGTCAGCTCTGGGGTTCCTCCCCCGAGCGCCAGCCACGGCTCCGATTCCAGGCCTCGCCTTGGAGCGTCGGGCACTGGGCCACCAGGCACGACCCATCCCTCTGCACGTCACCTCTACGCACACAGTGCCATCGTCCAATCCTATGCCGTGCTTGGACGGCGCGATCGGCCCTGGGCACCTTGCGCGCCCACGCCGCCGGATCTCATTCCCTGACAACCCAAGGGAGATCCGCATCGCCTCCTCTGCATGCTATCACAGCATCACAGGGCGTTGCCGGATCCTCCCCCGGCTCCAAACCTCTCACCCTCCCACAGCGCCTTAACGCTTCTGGGTGCTGGTGTCGGTCTGGATCTAAAATCGATCCATGCATCTCTGCTGGATCCCCGATCAAACTAGCCCGTTTGCCTGTGCTGGCACACAGCAACCTTGACACAGTCAACTGCACGCTTCTGCTCCCCTGCCTTCTGCAGCATGGTGAGGGCTTGATAGACAGGTCATGACTACATGCAATTTCAATAAAAGGACAGGGCAACCCCTTTCCCCTGAATTTTTCAAAAATCCGGTGCTTGGCGAAATTCTCCTTCGCCCCACACCCTTGCCTCCCACCTTTCGGTTCGCTTAGACGCTCTGTTGATTCCTGCGTCGTTTGACGCGCAGCTTCGCGGTCTGTACTTGCCTCCCTGCACACAGTCTCAGGCCACCGCTTTTAAACTTGGATCCTGTGATCCACAAGTTCACTTCTGTATGCACTTGGCAGATTTGCGTTCCACCTCAATCGCAAGTCCAGGTGTTCAGGCAATAATCAGCTGGGTTTATAACTCCACAGCCAGATCTTCAAGTCTCTTCTGCGTCTGCTTCTGGGATGCCACTCCCAGTGTTCGCAGATATTTACTTGGCATTATCCTTTTGAGAATCCTCTGCTAAATGCTTTTCAAGCTGTCCAAGCCAGATCTGCTGTCAAGCAAAAAATCCAATTTCACAGCACATGCACCTTTAGCAGGAACTGATGGGTCAAGCTGATCAGGCTAGATCCACTTCGTCCCTTTCAAGTGGACACGTGATTGTTGCTTCACGTCCGTGGCGGACTTCTTCCCACGCAGTGGTGGACGCCTACGGGCGGACTCAGTGACTACACACTGGCCGCGAATGCGCAGCGCATCAACCTGTGACTGGAGTAGATGGGTGACAGGCACGGATCTGGGTTCTTGGATATGCAAGCCCTTTGGCCTTCTGGTCGCGAACCGGACAGGCTGATCGGGAGCACCTACCACGTATCCCGCGGAAGGTGTCGTAGGCGTAGACGGCGGACGTGGTCCAGGGTCGAGCCGGGTACCTATGCTGGTATCCTCTTCTTCTTGCTATATCAGCTGGGTGCTGATCTAGGCTTGGCTGGTATCGTGGTACTGACTTAAAGCTCTTCACTGGGTATCTCCCTTAGTACTACTAGCCGGTGCTGTTTGCAGTTAGAGGTCTGTCCACTTAAAAGGGACGCAGTGGAAACAAGGGTGCACGCCGGGAGACAAAGGCCCCGGCATGCCCTGATTACTGAGTACGAGAAAGACTGCCTCAGGCCATCCTGAAAGTAGGATGCTGGGCTCCTGATCTAGCATCGGGGGCTCCGCAGAGAAGCTGCGGAGTCCCCGTGGCCGCAATTAGCGGCAATACTACGATTCTGTCACGTATACTGCAATATACTGGGACACCATCCCCTTTGCAATGTCAGCCTCCCCTTCTCCGGCAGGGCATCATTGCAACGTGCGAGGTGTCGGCCCTTGACGTCATCTTCAGCTGCCTGCTAGCCCAGCTGGTGGGGGTCCTTGGTCAGCTTCTAGCTACAGCTTGAGCATGTCAGCTGAGTTTTCATACATAGGCGATGATGCCAAGCGCCCAAGCCCTGGCCACTTTGCGGTGACACCCCCTTAGAGTTGGAGGATGCTCAACACGAATATGGACCACCAGTAGCTGGGGATGCGCCGACGCTGTGCAAGGTGCATGGCCGGCTTTGGGACGATAATCAAGCTATCTGCTATGCGGTTGCACGTCGGAGCGCACTTCTTGCTGCGCCAATGTGGGGAAGCCTGTAACTTGGAGCCAAGTGGTGCTGAGGCATGCGACTTCTGTGGCATTGTGTATGCCAAAGTGAACAGGATATCAAGCCTGTACAAAACGGACTTGGGCAGAGGCTCTACCAGCGGCACGCTAGCAGTCGAGTCCTGCTGCCCCCTGGAGTACAACTAAGATGTCATATGCGGCTGCTGAGAGGGGTTCTGCACTTCTGCCAACAATCCTTGCACCAACAGACCAGTGGCTTGCACCATCTACAGGAGCATTGCGGGTAAAATCCGCCCTTTTCTCTGGAGTTATCACATCCTAGATCACATGGAGTCAGCCCACCCTGGTCAGGAGCTGACGGAGGCAGATGTGACGAGATATGCCATCAGCGCTGAGGAGTTTAAGGGGGGGGCAAGGAGCTCCCCAAAAAGCAGAAGACCAGGCTTCTGAAGCAGCACATCAGCACGCTGCAGTTACTTAGATGCTAGTTAATGATGCCACTCATGCGTGAGTCCCCTCGTTTTTGGAACCTCGTGGTCTCTAGCCAGGATAGGTAGCTGGCAGGTGGTAGCTAGAGCAATGGTTTATTCTTTTGTTTCACAGCTTGACTTGTGTGAAACATCTGCATTATCGACACCATTAGAAGCGCTGATGAGCTGATTGAAATTGAAATTGAAATTAGAAGCACTGATGAGCTGATTGAAATTGACCTCGCTCCCTTTCCTTAAATTGTATTTTTTTACTGAGAAATTAAGGTTTTACTAGGTTCCGGAGGCGGGGGGTGGGAGCCAGGAGTCGTTTGACATTTTTCTATGATGGTGTGTTTGACTTTCTTTTTTGCCCCCCCCCCTCCCTCGCACCAACTGCCATTTATTTCCCTCTCGTCACCCAAATCCAGTGAAGCCTGCTGTCATTTTGTCCAAGTGTGTATAGAACAGTGCATACCCGCCGGGCCCTGCTGATTTTGTCCAGGTGGGTAATGAGGGAAGTTACTGGCGGTTCAAAGTCACTTCCGTCTTGTTTTTGCCGAGCGATACTGTCAATATCAGCCAGAGAAATCGTCACGAATCGTTGCAGCTGATTCATCATTAGGTTTTCCCTTTGGACTGATTTCCTGCCTGGTAAGGAACACCTGTCAGGGTTATTCTTCTTCCTCCTCTCTGCTGGTAGTTTCTTTTCTCCGAACCAGACTGTTGGGCGCCCATGTGGCTGATCCTTTTACTGTTGCTAGCTCCAGAGGTGGTATGGCATTGACCGGTCGGGATTGTTGGTTGTGTTCGGTGGTGTTGAAAAACACCGGTTGTGTCGAAGATCCACTGATAAGGCTTTCGAATGTTTAAACCTCAGCTGACTATCCATCCTTCTTGCTCTTCTTGGGCAGCAAGACGGAGTGAATGTTGGGCAACACACCACCAGATGCATAAGCCAGGGGCCGCACCAGCCAAAAGGAATGTGCTTGCGTGCGCACAAACTGAAGGCTGCGGCTCAGCGCCGTCAGCACGGCTGACACCCACTAGAGGACGGCGCAGTGGTCAGCAGCATGACAGTCGGTGCTGCCTGCGATGTTGGGCTAGGGGAGACGGCGATCCTGTGGAGGACGCGCTGCAAGCTCGTTTTTAATGCCCCATGATCAACTTAAAGAGCAAAGATGGGCAGGTCCTCCGAACGGTGCTAGAGACTTTTTAGAGTCGTACTGGGGCAGGCTTAGGTGGGATGGCTCACCGTAATTTGGATTGGTGGACCCCTCGCCTGGTCAAGAACTAAGTGGTCTGCGTCTGATTCACTTTTGCCTTGAAAAAGCACCTTCTGGGAATGAACGCAGCCCTAAATGAACAACTCAGTATATGTCTGTGTGCTTCAGCTACATTCTAGCTGTATCACAGGCGCCCACGCGGCTGAGCCTTTCTTTTGAGCTGAGCCCAGAGGTTAAAGTGTGTTTACGACATTGACAGGTTGAGAGATCCTGGTGCAGTTAGAGACCCTGGAGGCCGGTCAAAATTTGGCCCTAACGGCCACCCTTGTTTACCTGGCGGGCACTGACATAAGTCGGACAGGCTGGGCTGCTCCTATCTGCTGCTCCTGTCCGGTTCGTAATTTGTGTAGTCATGAAATGCCAAAGTTTTTTTTACCACTCTTCATGAGGCTGTTCACTTTGGATTAGAAGGTTTTCTTGCTAGCACAGGTAGGCTTTCTATACTCAGCTATATCAGCTCTTCACCCCGAGTCTCGAGACCATCGTGGGCTATGCAATTTGTTTACAACGTTGTTAGCGCTACACGCATGTAAAGCCTCCTGCTTAAATTTCTTATGGAAAGGCTCCCACTCAAAATCCCACTTCATTAAAATTTAACAGGCATCAACGGAAAAAATCTAGGCTTTGCTTTAAGAGGCTCAAACTTCGACCTCCACTTCATGCTCCCACTGTAAACAGACGAACACTAAAATTGCTCCCACTTAAAGGCTTCAACCTACAGAGGCTACCCCATAAATCTGTGAAACAAAGCTTTCACTAATGTTTCTACCACAATTTAACCTACCCACTGAAGCCCCACTGCCCAATCTCAGGGTGAAGTGTGGCTTCATTGGGTAGCTTCACTGATAAATCCCACACTCTCATTTATAACACTAAACTATTTCACTTATGCCTTTGTCATCCTGGCTTATCCAATCTACTGCATCATCCAAACTGATGAGTGCGATCGTATGTCGCCAAATGGACACTTATGCGCTGAATACCCAAGCAAATCTCAACATCGATTATTGGTGTGGGCTATTGAATCTACATTTTAACTCAACCAAGTGTCGCAACAATCACAACTGACTTATGGCTAATACGTCGATAAAAACTGCAACGGGACTGCGCAGGAGGGGGCAACAATCGCTTTTCCGCGGTCACACAGTGTCCTGCGGAATTACTGAGGCCTTCCTGCGCTTGATGATTACCAGGACTACGATTATGATGATAATGGCAGTTAGGCCAACGCCGAGACCCACACCCAGACCGATGGCCAGCTTGTTGTTACTCAAGGTCGAGGTCGAGCTGGGCGATGGCGGGGCAGTGTAGCCGGGCGTGGTCACTGTGCCCTGAATGCTGGTGATACCGTATAGTGCCAGGAAAGTGGAAGGGAAAGAACCCGAGGAGATGCTCGCCAGCAGCTGTGCCACAGTCGCCTGTCCGGAGCTGGCAGTGGTGCCAGCAGGTAGGGTGACTAGCGCCGCGACGACAATGGAGCCGGCGGAGAAGCCAGTGACGGTGACGGTGGCGGAGACGTTTTGGCCAGTGAAGCCTTTGGTGAGCACTAAGGTGACGGTGGAGTTGAAGTCCGTAGCAGCAGTCGCATTGGTCACCAGGGTATTGTAGTCTGCGCCGGCGAAGGTGAGTGCTAGGGTCTGTATATTGTCAGGCAATGCTGGGGGGGGCCGCGCAAGCGTGCCAGTAGGAGGGGTCAAAACCGGAGAAAGGGGAGAGGGGAAGGGAGAGGGGGAAGAGGGGAAGGGAGGAGGTGGGGGTGGTAAGGGAAAGGAGGGAGGTGGTGGAAGGGGGGACGGAGGAGGGAACGGCGGAAGAGGCGGGGAAGGAGGACTGGGGGGAGGAAAGGGAGGTGTGGGAGGGGAGGGAGGTGAGGGGGGAGGGGAGGGGGGTGAAGGCGGAGGGGGAGGCGGCATCGGGGGGGAGGGCGGTGGGCGGGGAAGTGGGGGTGGGGGTGGGCTGGCCAGTGGTGCCGCGTCGTATTGCACAATTATGAAGCTTCCCACGCCCTGGCTGGTGAACTGAATAGTGCGGGTCGATGCATTGAAGCTGCCCGGCGAAATTGCGAGGGCGCTTGGCTGGTCCGGGTACCAACCGTTGCCGTCAATTAACCTCAGGCACTGGGTGGCCCTGCTGGCGTTGAAGGAGACGCTGACTGGAACAGTGACAGTGATGTAGCATGCCTACAAAGTGGGTGGTGTGGGTTTCATTTTATATCCTTTCTAGGTTTCAGTGTTGTGCAGTTGCGCCGTAATTCAAAAATCATGTGAGGAGCAATTACGGTCCCTTGCAGGTAAAAGTAGCTGAATTTGCTTTGAACGTTCGGTGACTGAATCTCAGCTGCACAACTCAGCCACTGTAAGGACCGAAATCAGCACAGGACTGGTTGTATTATTGTATGGGGTTCAGGGTTTCATTTAGGCAGTGTGCTGGACGAAGTTCATTCAGTGATTTGAATCAACGCCTGCAGCCTGTGCCGGACAATGCCGGTATGAGACGGCCAGCAGTTTTGGACAATCAGGCGGGGCAACAGGCTTTCCAGAATAACATGCCTGTCATCATCACACATATTTGCAGATTTCCACACATTTTATACGCTGCCTGCTCACAGCAAGTAGCCCTCCCCCCCACACACCTGTGCAGTGTAAGTGCTGGGACAGATGGAGCTGCCGGTCGTGGCAGGTGACTTGGCGCCAAAGTCAACGACCACCACATTGTCCGTGACTATCGTCCCCATGGTCGGGATCCATGAAGAGCCCGACAGCGGGAAGGCGGCCAGCACAGCCGGGAGGGATGCTGCCGACATGAGAGTTAGGGAGGTGGCAGGGCACAGCGCGATGGCCTTGCTTCTGCATGCCTCCTGATAGCCCGAATTGAATGATACCTGGACATGGGGGGAGGCGGGGGAAGATCTTTGAGGATGGGGGGAGGGGGGGGGGCGGGCGGGCTGCGGGGGGAAATCGTGCCTCTTGCCACCACACTAGCAGGTGGTTTGCAGCACCCAGTGCAGACTACAAACAAATAGGTCGAGATGGGGAGTTGATCCAGCGACATACTTAAATACTGCTCAACTTCTCAACAGTTTTTAGTTCATGCTCATCAAGTCATGGTCTTTCATCATGATGAATTGATGGTACTCCAGCCGCAATATAATTCTAGGCAATGCGGGCTTCACATCCAGTTACAAATAAATATGTAAAAGTGTTATTGAAGCCAAATCTGCATGCCCCATTGGCCATGAGTGACCGAGCTGAAGTGCACAGGCCAATTACTCCCCTCAGTCACGAGCAAGAGCTCACCGTTGTTTTCCCCAGCATGAGACTAGGCTTGTTGGAGGTACTTGTCAGGCCGGTTGCCACGTCCAACACCTCAGATATGGAGTATACATTGTTGGGATCTACAAAAGAAGCCTGCATGAAGGATATCGGGGCAAGGAGGAGAGTGAGGAATGCGGGTGGCGGCAGGACACCTGTCTGCCCACATCAGGCAGCCTGTTGCTTTCAAGAGGGGCACAGCTGGGGTGGCTCTCCCTACTCAGGTGACCCTCTTAGGGAGGCCCCTCCAAAGGTGGTTTGGGCACAGAACTAATTTTGAACAGGCCACTATGCCATTCTACAGCTTCAGGACCGAGGGCTACCCATCCTGGAACAGCACCTGGCCGCAGGCCCTAGCAGCACACATGGCCGCACCTGGGGACTTATTGTGCAGCTGCTGTGCAATTCGAATGTGGCTATTGTGTAGCTGAACCTGAAAGAGGAACTGGCCCTCACCTGTGGCAAGCCGGGGCCGACGAGGGACAGCATGCTGCGTGCAGCAGCCATGTACGATGCTGAGAGCGTCAGCAGCACACTCGCAGGGGTAGCGGCAGCTGTGGCCAGCGAGCGGCGATGGGTAGGCGCCGCACGCGACGAGGACGCTAGAAGTGTGAGTGCATTCAATTTGCTCTGGAACTGTGTTGATAGACCGTCAGTTGTGGACGCAAGAATCGAGCGGCGGCCAGAGGGGGATGCAGCAGGCACCATGGCGTTGATTGCGCACATGATCTGGGCACCGACAAACTGCGTGTGGGAGGGGGCGGGGTTAGCATTGGGGGCAGAGTGCATAAGGTGGAAGTAGGGCAAGGGAGACAGGCAGTGGGGAAGGGGGGGGGGGCAGTAGTGGGGAAAAGGCTGTGGGCAGCAGGGGGAAGAGAGTAGTAAACAGGCAGGTGGGTCAGGGGGCAGTATACAGGAGTGGCTTGCCAGACTCTAGAATGGGACTGTCTCAGCAGCAGTACTGCAGGCAATCCCTTGTACACCAACACTACAACTTTTGGTGGTCAGTTTTCATTAGTCAGCGCTCGGTACTTCAGCATGCCACCCCTAAGTTGAAGGCTTGAAGAACCCAAACATAGACAGACGTCCAGCCAGAGGCCCAAGGAATGATGCACATTAAGCCCCTAAAGGAGGGTTCGAGTGGAGCTGAGTTGTAGCTGGAATGCTTAATTGTAGCCGGAGATTGCCAAGTCATTTTGTTAGCAGCAACAATAGTTGTACTCCTACTTGAAGTTATCACAAAGTCACATCCCCAATCTTACCTGTCCAATCGTTGCATTGTTAGGAGAGCTGCCCGAGGCGGTGATGGCTGTGCTATAAAACCCTGATAGGATGCTGATCTTGCTGCAGATATCGGCGGAGTCGGCAGCAGCACACTGGAGGTTGACGTAGGGCGCTGTCAGGTTGGCCAAGAGGTAGGCCGCCTGAAAGGAGGCAGTGGCAACATGGCCTCAAGGATCTCCAGGGGAATACACAAGCATTGGGGTACCATTGGATTATAATACATTGGGGGCCTAAAGAGATTAGAGGCTCAGGAATATTCAGGGAGGCTACGGGAGGCTAGAGGCTCAGGAAAACACCAGGGGGAGCATTGGGGTGCTATGGCAGGGGAAGCAGTGGGGAAGCTTTTGGGGGCCAGGGCAGGAAAGCTTTGGGGGGACCATGGGACCATTTAGCACCCCATCCTTACCCAGGTAAGAAAGCATTGGGGGACAGCACAGAACTCGTTAATATATTCGTAGTAAGAAATCAAAAAATACTCAACACCTAGGGGATTGCAGGTCAAAGAAGGGCTGAATCCACATCCGCGCCATCAACACTCCATACAGTTAGATGGATTTATCCTCACACATCATGCCCTCCATACCTGCACTGCCTTCTGCGTCTGGGCAGAGTTCTTGGTGTTGAGCGACGTGCTGTTGAGGATGAGGCCCAGGTACGAGCGCATCAGCGGGCAAGCAGACGAGCCAAGTGCAGCGACGGCCGCTGGGACCATGCAGTATGAGTAGCTGAACACCTGCACCGCAAAAGAGGCAGGGGGGCCAGGATCAGTGTTCAGTTATGTTGAATGTTCAGGGTTAATTAGAACACTAGTTTTTGCTCAGGCTGGAAAATAAGTAATGCAGACCCAGTTGCTTTCAGGGCTGCTGTTTTATATTCTTGTCCTGATACGGTAGCTAAAACTCGGATACAACCCAGATTACGGACGGCAGCGCAACAAGCCCTGATGATGGTCATGGAACCAAGAAGCCCTAGAGGCTGCACCTGGCAGACCGAGTTATGGTTTTGTTTGTACTAATTTTGAGACCTCGCCAGCCCTAGCCCATTCCTGTATCAGCCGGCTGCCCTTGGTCAAGGTCAATACGGCTTTCTCAGGGTCAAAACAACTTCCTTAGAGGTAGCTGAGTCTGATGTGGCCTAGCCAAAGGCAGCTGCCCCCCCCCTCCCCCCCCCCGAGACACTTACTAGACAGTCTCCCTGCCAGAGACCACCTGGCATAGAAGTACATAAACAGCCTAACTGCTTTTCCTGTTTCAAGGGCTAGGAACCCAGTCTCACACTTTGTCTCGTCCAGCCAAAATATACCTGAGACAGTGCTGTTAACTTAGTGATGAGGTTGTCAGCTGTTGGCGATTTGTCGAGGAAGGCCGTGGCGTCATTCAGCTTTGTGGTAAGGTATGTGGTGTTGACTATGCATGCCGCAGCGACCGCCAGCTGGCGCTGGGCTCGGGGAGCAAACATGACCAACATATGACGGCGAGCGGCAGCAAGAGTGGCCGTTGGATCGATGATGGTGATGACCTGGCGGTGTACATCGAGGGAAGGGGCAGGGGGGTTGAGCCAGGGGCAAGGAGAGAAAACTACACACAACGGGGGCAAATGGGTCAAGGAAACAGACTGCATTTGAGGCCACATCTGCATCATGCCCATCAAAACGTGAGAAAGAGGCTATAACTCGCTAGAACTCAGCTCCTGAACGAAGTTTACAATGAGGGAAGGCAAAGCACATCATCTGTTGCTCACCTCTGTGGTGTAGATTTTAAAACTTGAGCCTTGACTGTCAGTCAAAGTGACGTAGAAGCTGGTTTTGCCTGCGCCAAAGTTGCTGAAGGTGTAGCTAGGTGTTGCTGATGTCCCGACAAAGGCCTCCACGCCCGTCGCCACGTTGACAGTGCCCCAGTTGTAGGACTGCACCTTGGCTCCGGAAGAAGTGGACACCGAGACAACCGTGACGGTGATGGACTCCTCAAGGAAGGTACTTACGATGTCAGAGAGGACATAGCTGACAGGGGAACAGGGGTAGGGAGGAGGGGACTCCTCAGTTTGAAAGTTTTGTTAGGATTCAGGTTAGACCAAGGTTTGGGGACTCTTTGGCTTTGCAGTTCGTTCAGGTTTGGGCATTGCTTGTGTTTTGGAGTGGGAGAAGGGGGGGGGAGACGTGAGGGCCTGCAGTGGGAGAGGACTACTAGTGGGAACTACCATTAGGAGGCAGCACGTCTGTGGAAATAGAATGAGGCAGGGACCCCTGTTCCTTTTGTTGCTCGCTGTTCCGCGTTGAGGGCCGCCAGGCGATCACCATAGCAAAGCTGGGGGAACTCTCCCGAGCCTGCTAAATCTCTGACTGAGCCTTTCCACTGTGCGATGGCACCAGGACACAATTGTCACAGAAAATAGTAAGGATCAAACTAGTAAGGATCAAACTAGTAAGGATCAAACTAGCTCAGCTCTCTCACCAGATTCCACCTGCCCCTGAGCATGACGGTGCCCGTGCAATAGGGAAGGTCTGCTGCACAGCGCCGGTCACATTGCGAGATACAATGCTGCACACAAAGGTGATCGAGGACAAGCCTTTAACCTGCAGCCCACAAAGAGAGGGGGGGGCAGTAGGGGGCAGAGATTCAGGTCCGTGTCTCCAGGGTGTTTAAGCAACACCACATCTTCGTCGAGGTTTGGTTCGGCAACAATTCAGCCTACGGACACAAGTATCATGCTTGGCAGGCCCTGCTGCTTCACCAGCAATCACACAGCAGTAGATGGCCAGCCTGCCAAATCATGCATATCCTGTGCGTATCAAACTTCACCGGTCTTCACACAGATTGATCTCCATCATGGCAGACATTCCAATCATGCATATCACTAGTGTGTGCGATTCATATCCGGGCTTTTGTCAGTATCACAAATATTTTGCGGTGCTTCAATCCACATATAGTGTTCTGCAGTGTAACACACCATCTTACAAACACCTGAGTCCCTTATGCCGTATCAGAGACCAACACTGCATATCATGCTCACCATGTCCGGGGTGACGAGCAGTACTGGGTTCGTGTATGAGCCTGTTTTTGCAAGGCCTGCCACCGGGGCCGAGGTCCACGTGATCACTGCATCGCTGAAGTAAGGGTCCAGCACGATGCTGAGGGACATGTAGTTGGTGGGCACCAGGTTGGGGGGGCAGGGGCCGCCTGAACAGGTACGAGTGAGGGTGCCACTTGGGATGCGGACGCCGGCGGCGGCAGCCTGTGAGGAGGGGGCAAAGGGGGTCATGGTGGGAGTGAGAGAGAGGGGGAGGGTATTCAATGGGCAAGTAGCATCTTGCTTGAATTGAACAAGTGGTATCTTGCCTGGACAAAGTGTGAGGCTGGCCGCCAAGCTTTCGGAAACCTGGGGCGCTATCAGTGGTTCTTTTGCCAGGACTCAACAAGGAGACAGGCCGGCTGCCCGACACTAGAAACCATGAGACGCTAAAACAAATACAGCCCGGGTGTGTATGTGGCCCTCGCCGTCATATGAAAAAGGCGAGCAGGGGCAGGAAAGCGGTTGGTTTTAGGCCGGAGGAGACAGGTGTGGACAGGGATTAGGGTGAAAACAAGTTGTGTACCCCCTGCAGGGGCCCCTGGTCTTGCACCACCTGACATGCTCCAGGCATAATAGTGTCCGATTGCATGGTAAAAAGCAGCCGGGTGCTGTCGTGACAAGGGCTCGAGGGCTTCAGGGTTCTTCTGAGCATATTCGGTTTTCAAAAAACAGTCACTGTTTTATTTTCGACTCACCACCGGTTGAATGGATATGCTGGCGGTCGCATTTCTTCCATCTTGAGTGACGGACGTGCAGAAGTACGTACACAGGACGCCGCTGGTCATGCCGTCACTTGTCGGGCTGAGTGCGACTGAGCCGTTGGTGGACTTCCGTCCCTGTGCACATGCGTTGCCATTTGAATCGATGGACTTCCACGTATAAGCGAACGCAGCATTAGCGTTGCTAGGGTCAACCGTGGAGACGTTGAATTGGATATTGGACGCGGCGTCGATCGTGCCAGCTGGCCCGACAATCTCGGTGAGCAGCGGGGCGCCCAGGATCCGCACGACCAACTGGGCGGAGGCAGGGGAGACAGGTGAAGGGTAAGCTTGACAGGCTGGAGCTGGGGAGGGTGAGGACTAGAGGGGTCAGGTACAAGCGACAGAGGATTCAGCAGCTTAGAACCAGCTCTCCTCCCTTAGAACAACGACAACACCCTCTTATAGATGCGGCTACCATGATTGGGATTTAAGAAGTGTGGCAAGTAGGAAGTACTGTTTTTACTTGTACCATGTTTGCAGCCGCTTCGGGCCTGATCATCCCCAACCTTGGCCTCTGGCTAGAGTTTTGGGAATTCCGGCAGCATGCATGTCCCTGGTCGGGAAATGTCCGCTGCGTCTCACCTTTATCCCCCTACATGAAACACTGTCAAGCGAGGAGATTCTGCACTCACGCTTTGCTGCGTCGAGGCTCCAGTGAAGTCAGAGGAGAAGGAGGCCGTAAGTGTGAAGATGATGGGCTTGTTGAGCGGGAGCTTGCTGGCCGCCATGCTGGCCTGGAGGTCAGCATCTGCGTACAGCCAGGGGTGAAGTGAGGGATGAGGTTTGTGTGCGTGTGTGGAGTTAGGTGAAGGACTGGGGTAGCTTTTACCTCTCACACGCTTATTTATCATTTTTTGAAGCGAGTCCCTCAAAGAGAACACCGTGCTTGTGTTTGTGTAAGAGGAAGGAAACAAGAGAGGAGGGAGACAAGAAAGGAGGGGGGGAGAGGCCGAATAGGACGAAACTAGACGGCTGACACCGAACATATAAATACACAATCACACATCCTCCACCGACTGTTACCAGCACCTGCGGACTTGTGCTTAAAACAGGTGCTGGATGCAGGCACTCACTGGACATATAGAGCGTGGGCTGCGACACGTTGTTGAGGAACTTCGTGATGTTAGTCGTCCAGCGGAAGAAGACGTTGGCAGTGCCGCACACAGACACCATGTCAATGCCAGACTGAGGGCAGTGCAGGGGATTCGAGTAAGAGACTGCATGCTTGCAGGGGAAGGTTTCTTCTTCCCATGTCTCGATACACATCAGGAACGCAGCAGCCGCTGGCTTGTGCCCAGGAGTGAATAACGATTCTGCTGGGGCTGCCGGCTAAACACCAGTTCAGGTTTTGTCACAATCGGGATGGTGGCAGCCGAAGGGCACCAGGGCAGCCTGCCATTGGTGACCTCACAGCCGAAAATGGGACACTAGGCTTGGGAGCACTGGGAATGGCATGGGGGTGCGTGGAACAACCATTATGGCAGATTGGTGAACGGGACAAACTGCGCAGGTTGTGGTAAGCCTGTCCAATTGTCAGTACTCCATACCGTCCTACTACCTTGGGCAGACCACCCCGCGGTTTGCCAACTGCAACTGGCTTTTGGTTTGAGGGCCAGGCAGCATTTCTGACCAGTTTATTAGCCTCTTGCCAGAGCCAGGAGGGTATTTGAGGTGTGGTGAACTGTAGCTGAACCTGCCTATTTCAAGCACATATTGCGGTACATCAAGCAAGCTGTGCGGCTTTTGTCCCGCGTTACCCACCTCAATCAGCAAGCCGTCAGTGACAATCACAGTCAGTACAGGCGGCGCGTAGAGCAGCAGCAGCGGTGCTCGGGTGGTTGAGGTAGCACTGTCGCCACCCATGGTGGTGACCCAGGTGGTGACGCTGGTGATGTGGAGGAAGCTTGTCACAGTGAGGGAGTAGCTGTGGGTACCAGGTGTCAGGTTGTTCACCTGAATGCAGCAGGTGTGACCCAGGGTGAAGAATGACCCGAGGAGGTTATGAGTGCCTTGTTTAGGTTGATGACGACGTGTTCAGGCTAGCGGCCACGTGGGCTACATGTGGATTTTTAGTGACATTTTTGGGCGAGTAACCTGACCATGCCATTCTTCACATCCGCCCCGGGTTAAGGGGCGGATGTGAAGAGTGGCATGGTCATGTTAAGAAGATTGTTTTCTCGTGAACAGTGAAGGTTGCCATGTGAGGGTTGTGAGTTTCTCTGATGTTGAAGTGAAGGGGAACAGTGAAAATAGGGTTGAAGTGAAAATAGGGTTTACCGCACGAATGGCCCCTACCTGTTCGCCTGTTATCACGACTGTTGACATATTTGACTGTGCGGCAATAGCTTGTGCCAGCGTGCTTGTCGTGTCAGGACCAATGTAGGCCCACATGTAGGTCAGGGCCTGCATGGAAGATTGTGGGGCAGCAGGCGGGTGGGTCAATCACTGACAGGGGGGGAGGGTTCAAGATTAGTAAGGGTTTGGGCCCTCTGGATCTGGGGGGGCGTCCAGGTATTGAATCAAGGTTCAGGTACTAGGGTGAGGAAGATCCTGGACCATAGATCCTAAAGTAGATGGGGTGAGGGCCATCACCGGGGGTCTGTCACAGTGTGGCTGGGGGAGATCCAACTGGCCGGGCCAGGCCGACTTTCTTTAACCCTCCCACCATTTTTATTAGTGAGTGGTACACAACATCAGCTCAGTTGAGCTACACTGAGGCCCTTGGCCACACGCCTCTGGTGCAGCCAGCCCTACTGCTTGGGCTACCGGCCGGAGGACAATCCATGTTTGACCAAATCCAGAGTGAATTGGCCCAGGGGTAGCCGCTGGAAGGCCCAGCGAAGGTGGACCAGTACACATTAAATAAGCAGTGTCGCGCACTTATACAGGACACACATCCTGCAGGCTAGCCAACAGTTTGTTTAATAAATGGGTCTGGGGGGGACTATTTGTCCCCCATGGATCCATGTTGTGAGCAAATCCCCAGCAGTTAAGACAGCCAGCAAAGCAACCACTTCTGTGCAATTGCGCCGTAATTCAGAAATTGTGTGATTAATTGCGGTCCCTTCATGGTAAATGTAGCTGAATTTTCTTTGAAATAACAGTGACTGAAACTCAGCTAAACAATTCAGCTACCATAAGGACCGTAATTTACACAGCACTGACAGCAACACACCTTTCCGAAGGGGTCGTACGAAAAAGTGCCGTCCAAGGTCATTGAAGTTGACGCGGTCGAACCGGGGCAAGCGGGGAACACGTCCGTGGGGGCCGATATGACGGCCAGGGGTCGTGAGCACGTGGCTGACACAGATCCAATGGTAAATTCAATTGTAGCACTCCAGGGGTACACACTCCTCCTGCGATTGTGAAAAAGAGGGAGGGACAAGACCACTGAACATTTCCGTGCACAAATACGTCCACGTTTGAAATGCCGGCGGTATGAACAGGCAGTGTTGAGGCTCGGATGGCTAGTAGATTTTACATGCATAAACGGTCAGTCATGTGCTGAAAACAGGACCATCAGATTGCCACTCAAAAAAACTGACATTAGCTCTTCCTTCACCCCTCACCTGCCCCATTGTATAATGACACCAGCAAAAAACCAGCTACCTCACAGCCCTTAGTCGAGGAGGCCTGGAACAGCCAGACTCACTGCCTATACCCCATCAACCCAGTGGTGGCTTGATGATGGTGATATATCGCAAACTGCACACCACCACGCACCCGCAGCTGAAATGGCTGGCCACCGTGTTCAGTGTCACGCTGCCGGTGAGCTTGCGATCGGTCACCACATCCAAGAGCGCAGTCTGGTCGGATTTCAAAGTGAGTGTGGACCCTGGTGTGACGCTCCATGTGCCCGATAGGAAGATGTACATGAAGCCAGGGTCATCCCCATCAGCGTAGTAACCTCCGACCCCCGGAACCACACAGTCTGCCTCAGCGCCCAGCAGGGCCATGGTCGTGCTGTCAAACACCTGAGAGGAGGTTAGAGGGGGTAATAATGTTCACAATTGAAGGAGGGAAAGTGAAGTGGGGGAGCAAAATTGTGGGGTAAGCAGTTGGGTGGAGGGGGCAGAGTTAGTATGGGGGCATACTCCTGCGTGGCCCAGTTGCGAGGAGCGCCTCACACAACATTCTCCCGCTGTCCGTCTCTTGCTGTTTTCACGTGTTATGTTCATGGGTCCAAATGGTGGTCACGCCACTAGTAGGGCACAGTGCGAAACGAGCCAAACTAATGTATCAGGTAAGCACCCCCCCCCTCCTTGGCACCCACCGTGCTGCACTTGATCGAGGCATAGGCGGCGTTAGTGTTGAGTGCGACGACCACTGTGGCAGAGTAGGGATCGAAGAATGCCTGCGTCATGCCAGCGCTCGCGGACTGGCAAACACCCGTCAGGTTGACGTCGTGGAAGGAGAGGCCGCTGCACTTTGTGTAGAATGGCGTGCTGCGGTGGAGAGTTGGGTGAGTGGGAGAAGGGGGGCTTCGGTCTCGTGAAGACAGTGGGCATCTCAGCTCTATCAGATATACCATGGGTAAAGTCATTATTACTGCAGAACCGCAGCCGTGAAAGAGCCTTTACTAAAGGTTCAGAGCGTGATCCAAAAGGAAAATCCATATGGAAAATCAAATATAATTGAACTTACGGGACCATTTGTGTGACGTTGGTTGCGCAGGTGTAACCGGTAGTGCATTGAGCCGTGTCGGAGCAGATTCCCGCCAAGGAGTCGCTGACGCCCCAGTTGGTGATGAATTGCAGGATCAGGTTGCTGGGCATGGTGCAGAAGGACATGCAACTGCAGGGAGGAGGAGGAGGGAGGCTTATGGAGGGATGGGGTCAAGAGTCTCAAGGCGTTTTCCAGCACGGGTCAAATGAGAGGGGCCACTCAAACTATATTAATGACAAAATCAGAGCAAAGCAGCCAGTGCCCCCCCCCCCCATATAGACATCCCACACGTAGCCTGTTCAGCATGACTCACGTTCCAAAGGGTTGGCAGTTGTCAGCGCCGTACTCTTCCTCTGAGCAGGAGCAGTCCAGCGGGATTTTGTCTGCAAGGAAAGGGGGTAAGCCAATATATATGCTTTGGGGCCTGAACATGAAATTGTTGGATGTGTGAAGGAGCTCTGCAGATCATACAGCAGCAGATACCCTACTGGCATGGAAGTGGTGCGAGGTGAGAGGAATTGGGAGAGGGGGGACAGAGGCTCCTTGATATAGGAGACACATGGAGATGCCCTCGAGGGGAATTCTAGGTGCTGTGAGAGAAATAGAGTCTGACGGAGGCAAGAGTTCGGTGTGCAAAATGGTCAAGGGCCCCCTGGCTTCTTTTAAAGATAAATATCTACATTGGACACTAAAACTAGGCCTGTCATGAAGACATGGCTGGGCTGCACCCACCTGTACCCTCAGGATACCTTTGAAGCAACACTCACCTTCCGAGGAGTAGGTGGAGTAGTCGAAAGCGGAACACGCCTTCCCATCTGTACAGTCTGAGTCCAGGCGACAGGTCCCATTAGCTAAGGCAGTGGTCGTTTTGGCATAGGGACTGTTAGGCCCGACCCAGGTACTCAAAGGCGCAGTCACAAAAGAACCAACGCCCTCCAGCGTACAATAGTCAATGGGGGCGGAGATCTTCATGGTGTCTGACTTTGAAATGTTCAGACTGCAAGAGAAGTCCTGTGGAAAGGGTGAGGTGGGGAGGGATGGGGTTGTGGGTACTGGTGTTCTTTAGTGTTCGGCACTTGGTACAGTCAAACCACTTTTAGTAAGGTCAGATGACAACGATTGTGCACAGAATTTTAGATTTGACTAAATATTCAGGCCGGGATTGTATGTGTTTATGTGCAGCAGTGCGGCAGTGCTGGCCATGCCTACCATTGGGCACAATCCCAGCATCCTTGCAATGGCAGCTGGGCGGCTGTAGAGGTTGGCCGACATGTAGATCTCAAAGGCGACCGAGCTGCAGTCTTCCTCACTGATGTCGAACTGCGCATATGGGCAGGGTATTCAAAAAGTAATAGGTGTCAAGTCGTAGAGAGGGCTCCAGGTCCATGATATATGGGTGGGAAATAAACCCGCTAGATGTCTAGCGGGTTGATTGTGTGGAGGTCACTACTCGTCAGCTCACTTTCAGGAGAAAACAAACAGATCCATTTTAGGTTGCCCAACAGATGTGCGAACTGATAGGAGAAGCACTGGTGAGGGTCAAGTGTGGGTGCCCAAAGCCTTTTCCTCGTAAATCATGTTTCCTTCAGAATAGTACTGATAGGTTTCTTGAGGAAATACTGGTGAGGGTTTGGTGTGGGTGCGCAAAACCCTGACCATGGAAATCATGTTCCTCACCGTTGATGCCAGGCTGCCTGCGCAAGCTGTTTCCCACAGAATCGACAGCAATTCAGAGTCTGTGACTGTGTTGTTCTTAACCGCGTCGTACCAAGTTTGCACAAACTTTTGACAGCCGGTGCAAGCTGCAGGAGTGATGAAGGCAGAGAGAGGCATCAGCAGCTTGGCATGGAGGCATGGGGAAGTGGAGGATTGGACGAGAGAAATGCAACCACATATTCGAAGTGTGTGCTCGTACAGAGGCGGTGCCCGAGAATAGGCATGCTGCCAGAGAGGGGGGAGGGGTAAGGCATGCTCGGATGCATAGCAGTTTCTGCAGGTCACTATATAGCTAACATGTGGCTGGACATTGCTTAAGGTACATTAAGGATAACAGAAGGCCTACACACCACTTATTTCAGTTGTATTCAAGGATCAGCAGAGGCGCACACACCACTTATTTCAGTTGTATTCAAGGATCAGCAGAGGCGCACACACCACTTATTTCAGTTGTATTCAAGGATCAGCAGGAGGCCAACACACCATTTCCTGTTGTATTCAAGGATCAGCAGGACGCGCACACACCATTTTCAGTTGTATTCAAGGATCAACAGGAGGCGCACACACCATTCTCGCACACTGCCTGGATGGAGCAGAGATGCACCTCCTTATCGCCAAAGTTGTCGGTGTCCATGGTGTTGTAGCAATCCGACTGTGGGGAGTTCACGCAAGTGTGGGCGGACATGTTTCCAATGGAACAGGCCTGAGAATGGAGGGAGGGTTCAGGGTTTTGGGTTAAGGGCCTGGCAGGGGCAGGCATCGTGCTGCTAGTTGAGTGACGTGGCGAGCGTCGTGAGATTATTCAATAAATCAGCAAATCTGCCACAAGTCTGCCGGGGGAATCAAATATTAAAATACGGTCTTGCAGGGTCACGAGGGTGTTAAAGGGTAAGTATGACCCAGGACTCTGGGGGAGTGGGACACAATGGGATTCAAAGCCCTGAGCTGGCGTCCCTCCCCCCACACACTGGTCTTTACATTTCCACCTACAAGGCCACTGTTGGCAGGCCGCCAAAACACATCCACTGAAGGCCCGATGGAAACCAAACCTGTGCCGGCCCCCGCAAGCAGCAGGGGAGGCCACACATGAGACCTCCAGCCAGAGGTGTGTGCGGAGCTAAAATGGCTGAGTCATAAAAGCAATGATTAGTTGCGCCCCTCTCTTATGGGGCTCTGCATGTCAGTGAGCCTTTCTGGCTGATATGTTGCAGTGTTAGGTTCACCTACTCAGTGCTATCGCCAACAAATGGCATTCTTAATCCATGCCAGGGCACATTATTGAGTGAAGCCCGTGGGGTTGATTTACCATGTTGTCTGGGTTCCATGTGCAGTAGGAGGTAGAGATGCACTCCGTCTGAGTTGTGCTGTAGGCACAGTCATCGTAGGCAGGGCTGCAAGAAAGAGGGAGATGTGTGAATGTGAATTGGAAATCGGGTATTTGGATGTACATGACAAGCATTGAGGGGGAGAAATGACAAGGCTGTACTCATGAAGCGCTGTTGGAATTTGAACATGACACAATTGCCCACAGAGTTTTGTGTTATGAGTTCTGACCTGTTAGCCCTTTGCATTTCCCAGCTATAAGAACAATTTCAGTATATTTTCTATAATATCTTTCCTTCCACTAAGCTGCGCCAGGCCCTTTCATAACTGCTACCAGAAGTAACTTCACCGATTGTAAGACAAAATAATATAAATAAACAAATTTTGGTCATGGAGTGAGGTTTCAAGGTTTCAGGTTGGACGTTTACCTGCACTTGAAACTCTCTTGGCATTTGGGATCCAGGTAGCATACATCCGAGCCCACAAAGCAGCAGGCATCAGAGCCATCACATTGCTTTGTTTGGCAGGTGGAGATTGCCTGAGCATATAGAGAGGCAGGAAGGACGTCAAAACCATGCAACACGTGGTCCCTGCCAGTGATTCGTCCATGAGGATTCAGCTAGAAGCTTTAATGCAGACACAGATACCATGTGTGGCCGTGCCTGCGGCTTGGACCGGTCAAGGTTAGATTCTTCACTGCAGAAGCCCTGACCTTAATTGGTCCAGCTGTACCAACTCCTGACTCATAAATGAATGAAGACGAGTGCAAGTTCCAACTAGTTTGGGCACAGGGTTAAGGGATTGTAACTTCAGGGTTAAGGGTTAAGGGTTTGTAACTTCAGGGATGTGGTTCAGGTTTGCAACTAGTTTTAAGGCTTTCTGTATGAGGTCGAAAATGTTGCTGTTGCATCCCTTCACTGGGTTCGCAGGGTTGTAGTCCCATGCGGTTCATGCTTGCTGCTGCCACTCGTCTGCCAGAACCTACCTTACAGAACCCTCCGGTTTGCAGGCAGGCACTCAGGGGCAGCGCATTGCAGTCGTCAACCTCCAGTTGGCACACGCCCTGGAACAAACCAGTGTAGCCTGACTGGAGTGTGAACTTGCCTACATGGGCAAAGGGGGGCACAGAGGGTTGCGCATCACTGTCCAATTACTGCAGGCTTGTGCCAGCATACTGGACGGGGCTGACCAGTTTTCATGGATTATGGTCTGCAGGGCATGCGGATCGTCCATGCTTCTGTGCACGTAGTGCCAGGTCAGGTACTACAGACAGAGGGCAGGGTAAATAGGATAGAGATGACAAAAGGCACAGGAGTTCACAACTGCGGACACTGGGGTGTAGAATGGAGCAGCTGGGCAGCTGAATGGTGCCACACACACAGTACATACGAGAGGAACATGTGCTTTTCATTCGTTATTTTATTTGAAGTGAACTTTCTCTGGCAACAGGTGACCCTCGCCGTGCATACTCACATCCAGATTGCGTGTTGCAAGAGAAGGGGTCGGTGAAGACCGTACATTGGTTTTGATTGGGCGATGTGACGCATACCGTGGTGTTGGTACAGGACGCGCCTACAGTCAGCGAAGTGGCCGAGCATGTTTCCTGGAGAGAGAGGACAACTTGTGTGATTCAGCTAGGGTTAAAAGTATATCCCAACAAATCTGTGAGGTCCAGAGAGATCCAGGTGGATCTAGAAGATCTAGGGGAGCCTCCAGGACAGGGTTCATTGTCTTGGCTTTGTTGATAGCAACTGTCAAACGAAAAATTATCCCCAAACAACATTTTGTTTGTCTCGGAATTCCAAACAGACAGGTTGGGTCCATCAGGAATCGGCCCATACTTGCATCCCTCCGCGCAAAAGGACAGGCAAGGTGAAGTGTTCATTGACAGCACTGTGCGTGTAAGCGAGGTTCAGCTAGATGTCCACCTCTTTTCCCACCCACCTGATTTTCCGCAGCAGCATTGCCCTCCACAGGCACAAAGCACTTATCAGCTCCGTAACCGAAGCCGCCACCGTTGTACCAGCCGTCTTGGGGGCTGCAAGTCGGGACCAGTGTGCAAGAAGCCATGCCCAGGCAGGCGGCCTGATTTGTGGTACCCATGTTGAAGTCATTGAAAGCGGAACACACATCGACAGCCGTTTTGTTGTAGCTGCGCATGGAGGAAGGGGGGCAAAAAGTATATTCAGGGGACAGGGCTGAGTGATTTTACACTAAGAGGCTCAAGGTGGGGACTGACAGTACTGACAGCCTCTCCAGTGACATGAGCCAATTCAGTGACAGAGCTTCCCACTTTCATGGTCATACCAGAGACTACATCGTATCAACAGTTATCATAGCTTGGCAGCAGTTGTTCTGAAAGGTGCACTTCAGCAAGTACATATTTGATAGTGGCATCCTGCTGCTGGAAGCCTTGATGGTCCCAGCTGGCCAGTTGTGTCCGAAGTATTGCTGGCACCATCGCAATGACTAAGCTATGGGCTCATTGTGAACTTATCATCCCTGGCCGTTGGCAGGGTGGAGGGTTAATGTAGGGGGCCCAGAACCTCTCCCAGAATAGCCCAATGAAACAAATTTTGCCCAATCATGGGGGGAAATGATTGACAAAGTGTAACCTGTAACCCAGGGAGAGTGGCACTCCTGTCTGGCAAGGGGTAAGGTTTCATAACTAGGTGCTGCTGCACTTGCTCACCAAAACAAGTTGGCATGCGGCGTTCCGGAGCGTGGATATATCGTGTTTGCCACATAATAGCCCTCGGAGCTGAAGGTGCAGCCTGTTGGGCAACTTCCGGTTGCTGCGAACTGCCCACTGCAGCCCACATCGCTGCGGATGATACACGACGATGCAGAGATGCACTGGCTCTGGGTCGATGTCAGCGGCTGGTACGGGCATTGGGCCGGTGCCGGGGTAATGCCCAGGCCCAGACAGCACGGGGAGCTCGGATCGCAGCGGTAGGCTGAGAACTGGTCGTCGAGTGAAGATCCCATCGCTGTCGCATACGTGCAAAAGCCTGACAGCGATGCCGTGGTGACGGCAGTGACGATGGAGACCTTGGTCAGGTCGAGCCCTGGGGACTGGGTCCAAAGAAGACCAGGCGTGGAAGTTGTCCCAAAGTAACCGCCCTTCAGCAAGCCGGCAGCATACCTGCATGGGTGGGGGAGGATAGGCAGTATTCAGTGAGTGGTACACACAGATGGGAGGACACTGTGGGCTGGACGCAGTAGCGGAACTGAAGGTACAGTGCACCACTCGCGGAGGCTCCAGGTGAAGAAGGAGCAGGCAGCAGTGGTTCCTTGGGCAAAACATTGTAGGCTAGCCGCTGGGCGGCCAGCACTGGGCCGATAGGGACAAGGTCTTCTTGCTTATGGCCGGTGACCCACGCAGCAGTGCATGTTCACCAGGCCACTTCAGCCATAGGCCATATAAAAGCTGAATTGTGGCTGAATCACACCGACTTCATATTGGCAGCTTGGAGTGACTATGATGCTTTGTACTCACCTTGCAAATGTCTTGCATGAGGCGAAGTTGTATATCAGAGGGTTGCTGCCACCCACAACTGCGCGACAACAGGGCAGACAATAGATAAGTCAGAAGCATGCGGAGGATCACCACTAGGGAGGAGGGCAATGGGACACCGCATGTGCATTTCCAGATTGGGGACAGACAACTGTGCACCTCTCAAGAAGCTGCACCACCAAAAGTCTCCAGCTGCATGCCTACTGCAGTGACCTGGGAACATGCCTGCTACCTGCATGCCATGCATGAGTTTCGCGCCTACTGCCACTGGCAAAGTGGCAACATGCCTTGGTCCAGCGAGCATCCAGGGTCTTATAAGCATGGTTGCCGCAGTAAGTGTTTGGCTGCAAAAATGCCATAAAGGACATGCAGTTTCAGGGCTTCCCATGTGAGCAACAGTATGGTATCATGCACCTAGCCTTCACACGGACATCACCTGAATGTGTGCAGAAAGTTGTATCGAGAAGTGTGTCGTTGGCCATCTTGCCAGTGTCCAATGACAAAGCCCACATGGCTAGGGCTGAGGCAAGGGCGCCATCCGTGAAGGATGCGCAGGCCGTGTCCTTCACTGAGTAGTGTGTGCATACAACCGTGTGACAGTATCAGAGCTGACCGTGGCATGTGGTAAATAAAGGTCATGCCGATGTGACTAGGCTCACAGTGTCTAAGAGCCCTCGGCTTGGTGTGAGAGGCTGAAAAGAAAGGGGTCCCCGCCTGGCCCTGCCTGCCCCAAGCGCCACTTAAACTTAGATAGCGTTTAAGCTACTTAATTTGTATGTGGCCATAATTTGTAATCTACATTCCAATTACTCCCAACCCCCATGATATTTATTACCACCCCCCAAGATATCAATTCGAGGGGTAGCCTTTCCAGACGGATCATGTGCAAAGCTCTTGTTCCCCTGCCTCTTACACTTAGTGAGAGGGCCCTCTGGGGCCCTGCACCTTTCGGTGGAGCAGCCCCATAGTAGCCTCCTCAGGCTATTGGAAGCAATTAGTTTCAGAGAGGAAGCAGGGGGGGGTAGAATGTGTGTCGAGGGGTTTTAATCTGTGGTGATCATGACAACAATACGTTGTTAAGGTTTTAATAATAGCGAAGTTGTCATCATGGCTTGACGACACTCACAGAGATCAGGGGGACAAACTCCGTACAGAAACCAACTGAATTCAAGCAGGCCGCACCTAAGAAGCTACATGTCAAGGACTGGGAGTTCCAAGCGCAGCCCGTCTTGCTGTTTCCACACGTGTCCTGCACATACGTAGATTATTCTTGAAGGATTTGCAGTTATAGGTTTCTTTAGGGTTGAGGCTCAAGGGTCCTAAGTGCTGGTTTGCAGCTCCTGGTTGGGGTGCTCACAATGTGTCGCAGTAGGATGCCAGCCTCCCCTTGGTACCCGATGACATCATACAAGCAGCCAAGAAATGATTTGACATTTGGGACTAGCAGGGTTTATGTCCATCAGCTCAAGAAGCTAAAGGACAGCCTCGTCCATGCCTGGGGGCAGGGGGCAGCAATGAAGCCCTGCTGCTTAGGCAATCGGCCGTAGGCCGCTTGAGGTCCACTCCTTATAGGGCCAGTGGTGGCTGAAACAGTTAACACAAGACAGAGTGGTTCAAAACCTGGACCGAGGCCTGTAGCACTCCAGTAGTCACCTTCATGAAGCATCGGGAGCAATCGGTGTTGCATTGAGCAGCAAGCTGGGTCTGGCAGAGGGTCCCATTCCAAGAGCAGCCCCCAGAGTAGTGGCTGGCTGCACAGCTCGCTCCATCACCGCAGAGGTCGCAGCTTGAGTAGCAAGACGCAGCTTCACACGTTGCATTTTGCCATATACAGCCGCCTGGAAGGGGACTGGCGTAACAGCTGGTCGTGGAAGTGCAGGCCTTGCAATTTCCAGGGCATGTCAGGCTAAAAGGGACCGGCGGAGAGGGAGGGAACGGTGAGGGTGTGGGGGGTGAGGGTTGAGGCGGAGGCGGGGGTGAGGGTCTGGGTGGTACCGGGGGAGAGGGAGAGGGTTTAGGAGGCGCAGGGAAAGGCGGGGGTGGTGAAGGTGGAGGAAAAGGAGGAGGACTTGGAGGAGAAGGGCTAGGGGGTGGTGGTAAAGGGCTTGGTGGTGAAGGGCTTGGGGGTGGGGGTGAAGGGTCTGGGGGTGAAGGGCTTGGGGGTGGAGGGCTTGGGGGTGAAGGGCTTGGGGGTGGTGGTGAAGGACTCGGGGGTGAAGGGCTTGGTGGTGAAGGGCTTGGGGGGGGTGGTGAAGGGTCTGGTGGTGAAGGGCTTGGGGGTGGGGGTGAAGGGCTTGGGGGTGAAGGGCTTGGGGGTGAAGGGCTTGGGGGTGAAGGGCTTGGGGGTGAAGGGCTTGGGGGGGGTGGTGAAGGACTCGGGGGTGAAGGGCTTGGTGGTGAAGGGCTTGGGGGTGGTGGTGAAGGGTCCGGTGGTGAAGGGCTTGGGGGTGAAGGGTCTGGTGGTGAAGGACTTGGTGGTGAAGGGCTTGGGGGTGGTGGTGAAGGGCTTGGAGGTGAAGGGCTGGGTGGCGAAGGGTCTGGTGGTGAAGGGCTTGGTGGTGAAGGGCTTGAGGGTGGTGGTGAAGGGCTTGGAGATGAAGGGCTTGGAGGTAAAGGGCTTGGTGGTGAAGGGCTTGGTGGTGAAGGGCTTGGTGGTGAAGGGCTTGGGGGTGGTGGTGAAGGACTCGGGGGTGAAGGGCTTGGTGGTGAAGGGCTTGGGGGGGGTGGTGAAGGGTCTGGTGGTGAAGGGCTTGGGGGTGGGGGTGAAGGGTCTGGGGGTGAAGGGCTTGGGGGTGGAGGGCTTGGTGGTGAAGGGCTTGGGGGTGGTGGTGAAGGACTCGGGGGTGAAGGGCTTGGTGGTGAAGGGCTTGGGGGGGGTGGTGAAGGGTCTGGTGGTGAAGGGCTTGGGGGTGGGGGTGAAGGGTCTGGGGGTGAAGGGCTTGGGGGTGGAGGGCTTGGGGGTGAAGGGCTTGGGGGTGGTGGTGAAGGACTCGGGGGTGAAGGGCTTGGTGGTGAAGGGCTTGGGGGGGGGGGTGAAGGGTCTGGTGGTGAAGGGCTTGGGGGTGGGGGTGAAGGGCTTGGGGGTGAAGGGCTTGGGGGTGAAGGGCTTGGGGGTGGTGGTGAAGGACTCGGGGGTGAAGGGCTTGGTGGTGAAGGGCTTGGGGGTGGTGGTGAAGGGTCCGGTGGTGAAGGGCTTGGGGGTGAAGGGTCTGGTGGTGAAGGACTTGGTGGTGAAGGGCTTGGGGGTGGTGGTGAAGGGCTTGGAGGTGAAGGGCTGGGTGGCGAAGGGTCTGGTGGTGAAGGGCTTGGTGGTGAAGGGCTTGAGGGTGGTGGTGAAGGGCTTGGAGGTGAAGGGCTTGGAAGTAAAGGGCTTGGTGGTGAAGGGCTTGGTGGTGAAGGGCTTGGTGGTGAAGGGCTTGGGGGTGGTGGTGAAGGACTCGGGGGTGAAGGGCTTGGTGGTGAAGGGCTTGGGGGGGGGGGTGAAGGGTCTGGTGGTGAAGGGCTTGGGGGTGGGGGTGAAGGGTCTGGGGGTGAAGGGCTTGGGGGTGGAGGGCTTGGGGGTGAAGGGCTTGGGGGTGGTGGTGAAGGACTCGGGGGTGAAGGGCTTGGTGGTGAAGGGCTTGGGGGGGGTGGTGAAGGGTCTGGTGGTGAAGGGCTTGGGGGTGAAGGGTCTGGTGGTGAAGGACTTGGTGGTGAAGGGCTTGGGGGTGGTGGTGAAGGGCTTGGAGGTGAAGGGCTGGGTGGCGAAGGGTCTGGTGGTGAAGGGCTTGGTGGTGAAGGGCTTGAGGGTGGTGGTGAAGGGCTTGGAGATGAAGGGCTTGGAGGTAAAGGGCTTGGTGGTGAAGGGCTTGGTGGTGAAGGGCTTGGTGGTGAAGGGCTTGGGGGTGGTGGTGAAGGACTCGGGGGTGAAGGGCTTGGTGGTGAAGGGCTTGGGGGGGGTGGTGAAGGGTCTGGTGGTGAAGGGCTTGGGGGTGGGGGTGAAGGGTCTGGGGGTGAAGGGCTTGGGGGTGGAGGGCTTGGGGGTGAAGGGCTTGGGGGTGGTGGTGAAGGACTCGGGGGTGAAGGGCTTGGTGGTGAAGGGCTTGGGGGGGGTGGTGAAGGGTCTGGTGGTGAAGGGCTTGGGGGTGGGGTTGAAGGGTCTGGGGGTGAAGGGCTTGGGGGTGGAGGGCTTGGGGGTGAAGGGCTTGGGGGTGGTGGTGAAGGACTCGGGGGTGAAGGGCTTGGTGGTGAAGGGCTTGGGGGGGGTGGTGAAGGGTCTGGTGGTGAAGGGCTTGGGGGTGGGGGTGAAGGGCTTGGGGGTGAAGGGCTTGGGGGTGAAGGGCTTGGGGGTGGTGGTGAAGGACTCGGGGGTGAAGGGCTTGGTGGTGAAGGGCTTGGGGGTGGTGGTGAAGGGTCATGTGGTGAAGGGCTTGGGGGTGAAGGGTCTGGTGGTGAAGGACTTGGTGGTGAAGGGCTTGGGGGTGGTGGTGAAGGGCTTGGAGGTGAAGGGCTGGGTGGCGAAGGGTCTGGTGGTGAAGGGCTTGGTGGTGAAGGGCTTGTGGGTGGTGGTGAAGGGCTTGGAGGTGAAGGGCTTGGAGGTAAAGGGCTTGGTGGTGAAGGGCTTGGTGGTGAAGGGCTTGGTGGTGAAGGGCTTGGGGGTGGTGGTGAAGGACTCGGGGGTGAAGGGCTTGGTGGTGAAGGGCTTGGGGGGGGGGGTGAAGGGTCTGGTGGTGAAGGGCTTGGGGGTGGGGGTGAAGGGTCTGGGGGTGAAGGGCTTGGGGGTGGAGGGCTTGGGGGTGAAGGGCTTGGGGGTGGTGGTGAAGGGTCTGGTGGTGAAGGGCTTGGGGGGGGTGGTGAAGGGTCTGGTGGTGAAGGGCTTGGGGGTGGGGGTGAAGGGCTTGGGGGTGAAGGGCTTGGGGGTGGTGGTGAAGGACTCGGGGGTGAAGGGCTTGGTGGTGAAGGGCTTGGGGGTGGTGGTGAAGGGTCCGGTGGTGAAGGGCTTGGGGGTGAAGGGTCTGGTGGTGAAGGACTTGGTGGTGAAGGGCTTGGGGGTGGTGGTGAAGGGCTTGGAGGTGAAGGGCTGGGTGGCGAAGGGTCTGGTGCTGAAGGGCTTGGTGGTGAAGGGCTTGAGGGTGGTAGTGAAGGGCTTGGAGGTGAAGGTCTTGGAGGTAAAGGGCTTGGTGGTGAAGGGCTTGGTGGTGAAGGGCTTGGGGGTGGTGGTGAAGGACTCGGGGGTGAAGGGCTTGGTGGTGAAGGGCTTGGGGGGGGGGGTGAAGGGTCTGGTGGTGAAGGGCTTGGGGGTGGGGGTGAAGGGTCTGGGGGTGAAGGGCTTGGGGGTGGAGGGCTTGGGGGTGAAGGGCTTGGGGGTGGTGGTGAAGGACTCGGGGGTGAAGGGCTTGGTGGTGAAGGGCTTGGGGGGGGTGGTGAAGGGTCTGGTGGTGAAGGGCTTGGGGGTGGGGGTGAAGGGCTTGGGAGTGAAGGGCTTGGGGGTGGGGGTGAAGGACTCGGGGGTGAAGGGCTTGGTGGTGAATGGCTTGGGGGTGGTGGTGAAGGGTCCGGTGGTGAAGGTCTTGGGGGTGAAGGGTCTGGTGGTGAAGGACTCGGTGGTGAAGGTCTTGGGGGTGGTGGTGAAAGGCTTGGAGGTGAAGGGCTGGGTGGCGAAGGGTTTGTTGGTGAAGGGCTTGGTGGTGAAGGGCTTGAGGGTGGTGGTGAAGGGCTTGGAGGTGAAGGGCTTGGAGGTAAAGGGCGTGGTGGTGAAGGGCTTGGTGGTGAAGGGCTTGGTGGTGAAGGGCTTGGGGGTGGTGGTGAAGGACTTGGGGGTGAAGGGCTTGGTGGTGACGGCCTTGGGGAGGGTGGTGAAGGGTCTGGTGGTGAAGGGCTTGGGGGTGGGGATGAAGGGTCTGGGGGTGAAGGGCTTGGGGGTAAAGGGTTTGGGGGTGAAGGGCTTGGGAGTGAAGGACTTGGGGGTGGTGGTGAAGGACTCGGGGGTGAAGGGCTTGGTGGTGAAGGGCTTGGGGGTGGTGGTGAAGGGTCCGGTGGTGAAGGGCTTGGGGGTGAAGGGTCTGGTGGTGAAGGACTTGGTGGTGAAGGGCTGGGGGGTGGTGGTGAAGGGCTTGGAGGTGAAGGGCTTGGTGGAGGGTCTGGTGATGAAGGGCTTGGTGGTGAAGGGCTTGAGGGTGGTGGTGAAGGGCTTGGAGGTAAAGGGCTTGGTGGTGAAGGGCTTGGTGGTGAAGGGCTTGGTGGTGAAGGGCTTGGTGGTGAAGGGCTTGGTGGTGAAGGGCTTGGTGGTGAAGGGCTTGGTGGTGAAGGTACGGGAGAAGGTACTGGAGTGGGTGTGGGAGAGGGTACTGGAGAGGGTACTGGAGAGGATACTGTAGAGGGTACTGGAGAGGGTGCGGGAGAGGGTACTGGAGAGGGTACTGGAGAGGATACTGTAGAGGGTACTGGAGAGGGTACTGGAGAGGATGCGGGAGAGGATACTGTAGAGGGTACTGGAGAGGGTACTGGAGAGGGTACTGGAGAGGGTACTGTAGAGAATACTGTAGAGGGTACTGGAGAGGGTACTGGGGAGGGTATTGGAGAGGGTACTGGAGAGGGTACTGGAGAGGATACTGGAGAGGATACTGGAGAGGGTACTGGAGAGGGTACTGGAGAGGGTACTGGAGAGGATACTGTAGAGGGTACTGGAGAGGGTACTGGAGAGGGTACTGGAGAGGGTACTGGAGAGGGTACTGGAGAGGGTACTGGAGAGGGTACTGTAGAGGATGCTGGAGAGGGTACTGGAGAGGGTACTGGAGAGGATACTGTAGAGGGTACTGGAGAGGATACTGTAGAGGGTACTGGAGAGGATACTGGAGAGGATACTGGAGAGGTTACTGGAGAGGGTACTGTAGAGGGTACTGTAGAGGGTACTGGAGAGGGTGCTGTAGAGGGTGATGGAGAGGATACTGGAGAGGGTGCTGTAGAGGGTGATGGAGAGGGTGCTGTAGAGGGTGATGGAGAGGATACTGGAGAGGGTACTGTAGAGGGTGATGGAGAGGATACTGGAGAGGGTGATGGAGAGGATACTGGAGAGGATACTGGAGAGGATACTGGAAAGGGTACTGTAGAGGGTGATGGAGAGGATAATGGTGAGGGTGCTGTAGAGGGTGATGGAGAGGATACTGGAGAGGGTACTGTAGAGGGTGATGGAGAGGATACTGGAGAGGATACTGTAGAGGGTGATGGAGAGGATACTGGAGAGGGTACTGTAGAGGGTGATGGAGAGGATACTGGAGAGGATACTGTAGAGGGTGATGGAGAGGATACTGGAGAGGGTACTGTAGAGGGTGATGGAGAGGATACTGGAGAGGGTACTGTAGAGGGTGATGGAGAGGATACTGGAGAGGATACTGTAGAGGGTGATGGAGAGGATAATGGTGAGGGTGCTGTAGAGGGTGATGGAGAGGATACTGGAGAGGGTACTGTAGAGGGTGATGGAGAGGATACTGGAGAGGGTACTGTAGAGGGTGATGGAGAGGATACTGGAGAGGATACTGTAGAGGGTGATGGAGAGGATAATGGTGAGGGTGCTGTAGAGGGTGATGGAGAGGATACTGGAGAGGGTACTGTAGAGGGTGATGGAGAGGATACTGGAGAGGGTACTGTAGAGGGTGATGGAGAGGATACTGGAGAGGGTACTGTAGAGGGTGATGGAGAGGATACTGGAGAGGGTACTGTAGAGGGTGATGGAGAGGATACTGGAGAGGATTCTGTAGAGGGTGATGGAGAGGATACTGGAGAGGGTACTGTAGAGGGTGATGGAGAGGATACTGGAGAGGGTATTGTAGAGGGTGATGGAGAGGATAATGGTGAGGATACTGGAGAGGGTGATGGAGAGGATACTGGAAAGGGTACTGTAGAGGGTGATGGAGAGGATACTGGAGAGGGTACTGTAGAGGGTGATGGAGAGGATACTGGAGAGGATACTGTAGAGGGTGATGGAGAGGATACTGGAGAGGGTACTGTAGAGGGTGATGGAGAGGATACTGGAGAGGATACTGTAGAGGGTGATGGAGAGGATACTGGAGAGGATACTGGAGAGGATACTGGAGAGGATACTGGAGAGGATACTGGAGAGGATACTGGAGAGGGTGCTGTAGAGGGTGATGGAGAGGATACTGGAGAGGATACTGGAGAGGGTGATGGAGAGGATACTGGAAAGGGTACTGTAGAGGGTGATGGAGAGGATACTGGAGAGGGTACTGGAGAGGGTGATGGAGAGGATACTGGAGAGGATACTGGAGAGGGTGCTGTAGAGGGTGATGGAGAGGATACTGGAGAGGGTACTGTAGAGGGTGATGGAGAGGATACTGGAGAGGATACTGGAGAGGGTGATGGAGAGGATACTGGAAAGGGTACTGTAGAGGGTGATGGAGAGGATACTGGAGAGGGTACTGTAGAGGGTGATGGAGAGGGTGATGGAGAGGATACTGGAAAGGGTACTGTAGAGGGTGATGGAGAGGATACTGGAGAGGGTACTGGAGAGGATACTGGAAAGGGTACTGTAGAGGGTGATGGAGAGGATAATGGTGAGGGTGCTGTAGAGGGTGATGGAGAGGATACTGGAGAGGGTACTGTAGAGGGTGATGGAGAGGATACTGGAGAGGGTGCTGGAGAGGATACTGGAGAGGGTGCTGTAGAGGGTGATGGAGAGGGAGCTAGAGAGGATACTGGAGAGGGTGCTGTAGAGGGTGATGGAGAGGATACTGGAGAGGGTACTGTAGAGGGTGATGGAGAGGGTACTGTAGAGGGTGATGGAGAGGATACTGGAGAGGGTGCTGTAGAGGGTGATGGAGAGGGAGCTAGAGAGGATACTGGAGAGGGTGCTGTAGAGGGTGATGGAGAGGATACTGGAGAGGGTACTGTAGAGGGTGATGGAGAGGGTACTGTAGAGGGTGATGGAGAGGGTACTGGAGAGGGTGATGGAGAGGGTACTGGAGAGGGTGCTGTAGAGGGTGATGGAGAGGATACTGGAGAGGGTACTGTAGAGGGTGATGGAGAGGGTACTGGAGAGGGTACTGGAGAGGGTACTGTAGAGGGTGATGGAGAGGGTACTGGAGAGGGTACTGGAGAGGGTGCTGTAGAGGGTGATGGAGAGGATACTGGAGAGGGTACTGTAGATGGTGATGGAGAGGATACTGGAGAGGGTGCTGTAGAGGGTGATGGAGAGGATACTGGCGAGGGTACTGTAGAGGGTGAAGGAGAGGGTGCTGGAGAGGATACTGGAGAGGGTGCTGGAGAGGGTGATGGAGAGGGTACTGGAGAGGGTACTGGAGAGGGTGCTGTAGAGGGTGGTGGAGAGGATACTAGAGAGGGTACTGTAGAGGGTGATGGAGAGGATACTGGAGGTGAAGGGCTGGGTGGCGAAGGGTCTGGTGGTGAAGGGCTTGGTGGTGAAGGGCTTGAGGGTGGTGGTGAAGGGCTTGGAGGTGAAGGGCTTGGAGGTAAAGGGCTTGGTGGTGAAGGGCTTGGTGGTGAAGGGCTTGGTGGTGAAGGGCTTGGGGGTGGTGGTGAAGGACTCGGGGGTGAAGGGCTTGGTGGTGAAGGGCTTGGGGGTGGTGGTGAAGGGTCTGGTGGTGAAGGGCTTGAGGGTGGTGGTGAAGGGCTTGAGGGTGGTGGTGAAGGGCTTGAGGGTGGTGGTGAAGGGTTTGGTGGTGAAGGGCTTGAGGGTGGTGGTGAAGGGCTTGAGGGTGGTGGTGAAGGGTTTGGTGGTGAAGGGCTTGAGGGTGGTGGTGAAGGGCTTGAGGGTGGTGGTGAAGGGTTTGGTGGTGATGGGCTTGAGGGTGGTGGTGAAGGGTTTGGTGGTGAAGGGATTGAGGGTGGTGGTGAAGGGTTTGGTGGTGAAGGGATTGAGGGTGGTGGTGAAGGGTTTGGTGGTGAAGGGCTTGAGGATGGTGGTGAAGGATTTGGTGGCGAAGGGCTTGAGGGTGGTGGTGAAGGGCTTGAGGGTGGTGGTGAAGGGTTTGGTTGTGAAGGGCTTGAGGGTGGTGGTGAAGGGCTTGAGGGTGGTGGTGAAGGGTTTGGTGGTGAAGGGCTTGAGGGTGGTGGTGAAGGGCTTGAGGGTGGTGGTGAAGGGCATGAGGGTGGTGGTGAAGGGCTTGAGGGTGGTGGTGAAGGGTTTGGTGGTGAAGGGCTTGAGGGTGGTGGTGAAGGGCTTGAGGGTGGTGGCAAAGGGTTTGGTGGTGAAGGGCTTGAGGGTGGTGGTGAAAGGTTTGGTGGCGAAGGGTTTGGTGGTGAAGGGCTTGAGGGTGGTGGTGAAGTGCTTGAGGGTGGTGGTGAAGGGCTTGAGGGTGGTGGTGAAGGGCTTGAGGGTGGTGGTGAAGGGTTTGGTGGTGAAGGGCTTGAGGGTGGTGGTGAAGGGTTTGGTGGTGGTGAAGGGTTTGGTGGTGAAGGGCTTGAGGGTGGTGGTGAAGGGTTTGGTGGTGAAGGGCTTGAAGGTGGTGGTGAAGGGCTTGAGGGTGGTGGCGAAGGGTTTGGTGGTGAAGGGCTTGAGGGTGGTGGTGAAGGGTTTGGTGGTGAAGGGCTTGAGGGTGGTGGTGAAGGGCTTGAGGGTGGTGGTGAAGGGCTTGAGGGTGGTGGTGAAGGGCTTGAGGGTGGTGGTGAAGGGTTTGGTGGTGAAGGGCTTGAGGGTGGTGGTGAAGGGTTTGGTGGTGAAGGGCTTGAGGGTGGTCGTGAAGGATTTGGTGGTGAAGGGCTTGAGGGTGGTGGTGAAGGGCCTGAGGGTGGTGGTGAAGGGTTTGGTGGTGAAGGGCTTGAGGGTGGTGGTGAAGGGCTTGAGGGTGGTGGTGAAGGATTTGGTGGTGAAGGGCTTGAGGGTGGTGGTGAAGGGCTTGAGGGTGGTGGTGAAGGGCTTGAGGGTGGTGGTGAAGGGTTTGGTGGTGAAGGGCTTGAGGGTGGTGGTGAAGGGCTTGAGGGTGGTGGTGAAGGGTTTGGTGGTGAAGGGCTTGAGGGTGGTGGTGAAGGGCTTGAGGGTGGTGGTGAAGGGTTTGGTGGTGAAGGACTTGAGGGTGGTGGTGAAGTGCTTGAGGGTGGTGGCGAAGGGTTTGGTGGTGAAGGGATTGAGGGTGGTGGTGAAGGGTTTGGTGGTGAAGGGCTTGAGGGTGGTGGTGAAGGGTTTGGTGGTGAAGGGTTTGGTGGTGAAGGGCTTGAGGATGGGTAGGATGTGTTGGATGGTGGGGTTTCCAGGGATGGGTAGGATGTGTTTGACGGGGATGGGGAGGATGTTTTGGATGGGGATGGGGAGGATGTGTTGGACGGGGATGGGGAGGATGTGTTGGTCGGGGGTGGGTAGGATGTGTTGGTCGGGGGTGGGTAGGATGTGTTGGTCGGGGGTGGGTAGGATGTGTTGGACGGGAATGGGTTGGATGTGTTGGTCGGGGGTGGGTAGGATGTGTTGGTCGGGGGTGGGTAGGATGTGTTGGACGGGGGTGGGTAGGATGTGTTGGTCGGGGGTGGGTTGGATGTGTTGGTCGGGGGTGGGTAGGATGTGTTGGACGGGGATGGGTTGGATGTGTTGGTCGGGGGTGGGTAGGATGTGTTGGTCGGGGGTGGGTAGGATGTGTTGGTCGGGGGTGGGTAGGATGTGTTGGTCGGGGGTGGGTAGGATGTGTTGGACGGGGATGGGTTGGATGTGTTGGTCGGGGGTGGGTAGGATGTGTTGGTCGGGGGTGGGTAGGATGTGTTGGTCGGGGGTGGGTTGGATGTGTTGGTCGGGGGTGGGTAGGATGTGTTGGACGGGAATGGGTTGGATGTGTTGGTCAGGGGTGGGTAGGATGTGTTGGTCGGGGTTGGGTAGGATGTGTTGGACGGGAATGGGTTGGATGTGTTGGTCAGGGGTGGGTAGGATGTGTTGGTCGGGGGTGGGTAGGATGTGTTGGACGGGGATGGGTAGGATGTGTTGGACGGGGATGGGTAGGATGTGTTGGATGGGGGTGGGTACGATGTGTTGGTCGGGGGTGGGTAGGATGTGTTGGTCGGGGGTGGGTAGGATGTGTTGGTCGGGGGTGGGTAGGATGTGTTGGTCGGGGGTGGGTAGGATGTGTTGGATGGGGATGGGTAGGATGTGTTGGTCGGGGGTGGGTAGGATGTGTTCGACGGGGATGGGTTGGATGTGTTGGTCGGGGGTGGGTAGGATGTGTTGGTCGGGGATGGGTTGGATGTGTTGGTCGGGGGTGGGTAGGATGTGTTGGTCGGGGGTGGGTAGGATGTGTTGGACGGGGGTAGGTAGGATGTGTTGGTCGGGGGTGGGTAGGATGTGTTGGTCGGGGGTGGGTAGGATGTGTTGGTCGGGGGTGGGTAGGATGTGTTGGTCGGGGGTGGGTAGGATGTGTTGGACGGGGATGGGTAGGATGTGTTGGACGGGGGTGGGTAGGATGTGTTGGTCGGGGGTGGGTAGGATGTGTTGGTCGGGGGTGGGTAGGATGTGTTGGTCGGGGGTGGGTAGGATGTGTTGGACGGGAATGGGTTGGATGTGTTGGTCAGGGGTGGGTAGGATGTGTTGGTCGGGGGTGGGTAGGATGTGTTGGACGGGGATGGGTAGGATGTGTTGGACGGGGATGGGTAGGATGTGTTGGATGGGGGTGGGTACGATGTGTTGGTCGGGGGTGGGTAGGATGTGTTGGTCGGGGGTGGGTAGGATGTGTTGGTCGGGGGTGGGTAGGATGTGTTGGTCGGGGGTGGGTAGGATGTGTTGGATGGGGATGGGGAGGATGTGTTGGTCGGGGGTAGGTAGGATGTGTTAGACGGGGATGGGTTGGATGTGTTGGTCGGGGGTGGGTAGGATGTGTTGGACGGGGATGGGTTGGATGTGTTGGTCGGGGGTGGGTAGGATGTGTTGGTCGGGGGTGGGTAGGATGTGTTGGACGGGGGTGGGTAGGATGTGTTGGACGGGGATGGGTTGGATGTGTTGGTCGGGGGTGGGTAGGATGTGTTGGTCGGGGGTGGGTAGGATGTGTTGGTCGGGGGTGGGTAGGATGTGTTGGACGGGGATGGGTTGGATGTGTTGGTCGGGGGTGGGTAGGATGTGTTGGACGCGGATGGGTAGGATGTGTTGGTCGGGGATGGGTTGGATGTGTTGGTCGGGGGTGGGTAGGATGTGTTGGACAGGGATGGGTAGGATGTGTTGGACGGGGATGGGTAGGATGTGTTGGACGGGGATGGGTAGGATGTGTTGGATGGGGATGGGTAGGATGTGTTGGATGGTGGGGTTCCTGGGGGAATGTAGGATGTGTTGGATGTGTTGGGTGGGGACTGTGCCATTGCACTCGCCATTACGCAAGCAAGCACGACGAGCAGCTCAAAACCAATCATTACAGGACAGTCAAGACTCAAGCGTCGCGTTCTTGGGCTTTGTTCTCAGGCACCCTCTGCCTTGTTTCACCTTCACGAGGCAAAGTGAGAAAGACACAGCAAATAATGGGCAGAACATGAAATGGTTTTGTAGACAAAACTGGGTATATATGTGCTATCATTTGGGACAGCCAGTCAGTAAGCTTTTCTCCAGGCTGGTCAGTACTATCAGTACTTCAGCATTCACACAGAGGATTTTTTGGTAGCATGTTTGATTATCTAAAAACAAGCAGTTTCAGACACTCAGTTCTATATGCATGACTTACGACATAGAAATGGAAATGTTCTCGGCTGTCAGCCAGAAATCTGGAAAACGTACTTAAATGTGGTATATGGGTTTTGCCTCTTTTGGAAGGGGTTTCGGTTTCGCTAACGAGTCCACCTAGCCAGTGCATTTCTCTTACCGGTATGCATGGCATGGTCCGAAGCAAACCTGAGTAACCGCCAGCTGGGGGGAGCAATGACAGTCTGGAGTGTGCCGGGTTTGGCGGGGGGTGGCTCAATGTTTATGGTGCCTACTTTCACCTCTTGATTGGCTCGGTGCGTGCCTTCCGTTAGTACTTGTACCAGTAGTGTAAGCTCAGCACATGTGCGTGCCACGACAGTCCATTTTTGCAGTAGGTCCGCAGAGCACCAGAATGTGTCATTTTCCCGGTATATATTGCTATACTACTAGGGCCAGCACTCGCTCGTTTCGTGAGAGTAGTGAAGGGACTCACTTGATGTAATAGCGGAGGCGTTGATATACGAGGCGACGAGTCGCACGTGGATATGAAGTCGGGCTGCTGGGCAGCTACCTGCAGCCAGATGCCATAATCATTACGCAGAAGATGGGGTGGTGTAGGTGGTGTGGCGGGTGGCCGGGGCCAACCGGCCTCAGGAAGGAACAGTGGTGGTGTATGGAAAGACGGATGATGCATAGAATGAACGCATGCATTGACGAGGGTTTAAATCATCATACCGTATACAAACATCGAAGCGACAGGCATAAGATATGCCTGAGAGGCCGAAAATCTGGTAAGTGTAGTAAGTGGCAATAGTGGCGGCAAACATGTATGCCTGGGTAGTAGAATGGCTGACACGTTTTTGGCAAGGAAACGTGAGTCAGTTATGGTTTGGTGGTGGTAGATAATACGTGAACATACACGTCTACTACGTCTACATAATACTGTCTCCATGGGAAATCCGTGAGTCTCATACTAGTGGCCGCGGCCTGGGGCTTCAGTCTGAAGGCCCATTCAACTAAGGTAGACCCGATGGACCGTAGTCGCTCATCTTAGGGGTGGTGCGTTAGTTGTATGCGGGGGGGTGGGTGCCTACTTACAGCGCCCTGTTGCAACATGCATTGCGCGCGCGAGGACTGCCATAATAAAATGCCATAACGACCGCCGGCAAGCCAACGCTCACGCAGCAAGCATCCTCAGCCAGGCATACATACATGTCACAATGAAAAGGCGCTGATATGATGATGCATTCAGTTGGAGGGCAGCCTACTCATACTGCTCACTGGCCAGGTCCAATGGATAAATACTAAGCATAATAGGATAACTCACTGTAAAAGACTGGCTGCTGGATAGCGTGGTCGCGGTACGAAGAAGATTACTCACTTCCAATGATCACAACGAGCAATGGATGGGGATCAATGTTGCCGCTCTAAAAATACGCCACTTATGCCTTGTTGTACGTTATGAGTTCCTTATCTTTTCACAGTGGAGATTACGCTGAATTTCATCGGAGCTGGAATGGAGCTCTCATCCTACCATCACCGGGATATTTCACAGAATCATTAGGCGTCGTACTAACAGCCCGAATCTGATTGGTGGAGGATACAAGTGTGGGGGGCAAATACGAAAGCTATCGAAAGTTCCTCTGAAAGTTCTTCCACCCTCCCCGGAAAGAAGACCCACCTGGGAACTTTCCCGAAGACCATAAGACCGTCGTACGCGATTTTTCCCAGGTCTCACAGCACGTTTCTGATTGGACCTGGGAAAAAAGCGTGTACGACGGTCTTCTGGTCTTCGGGAGATTTCCGGGGTGGGTGTTTCTGCAAACACTACCCCGGAGCCAGACATCGGAATGTGAGGCCGCGTACTTAATCTTGCGTGGTTCAGGGTTTACTGCGATAATGCCGAAGGTGTGCCTATACGTTATCTGTGCTGTTGCAACTGCTTCTGCTGCTGATGATGATGATAAGAATGATGATAGGGATGACTCGCTCGCGGAGTGACCAAGGCCGAGGCGGCCCGCGGCCTTTCTGTAGGGCCGTCCCCATCACTACCGCCCGATAAGTTCATGGGAAGAAAAATGCGGCGATTAATATTTATAAACAAAAGCCATTCGAAGGCCTGAAAAGTGAAAACTCTCCGGGGTCTTTGGAATTTCCGGGGAGGGGGGAGGTCCACGGAAAAACAAGAGACGTACTGTACGATTCATGGTGGTCTAAAGGGCCCGGAGATTTTCCGGGGTCCAGTGTTTCTGCTCAAAACGACCCGGAAACAACCCGGAAAGTTTCCCAGGTCCAATCAGAAACGTGCTGTCAGTCGGGAACGGGCTGTTATCAAGGGTTGGTTGATAGGAAGATCTGGTGGGTCAGATGCCTCTCCATTGTCATAGTCTTGAGCTTATAGCTAGACTAGGTAGATGTACATTCAGATTTACTCCGTCCGTAGCTTGTTGGCTCATGTAGGAAGCCCTTATGCGTTTTTCTGCGCTGGACATTTCCACATATTGTTCCATTCATAGAAGAACATCAGAATATAATTGATATATCAATAACTCAAAGCTGTGCAAAGCGCTGCGTGTGCAACATTCACAATCTCTCTGAAGTCCAAGCCTTAAATACGGCAGTAAACCATACGATGCACGTCGGTAAGATTCGGCCGCTTTGGGGAAAAGATCGCTTGATCTAACGCTTGAAGCTCGATTAATTCAGCTGCCCGCTTTTTCTCCCCTGTCGAAGTAATGGTACAGGAGTGCCCGCTCGCTCCTGGCCCTCGCTCTTGCTAGTGTCGTCATTCCTCTTGCGTCGGCATTAGTCATCTTCACAGCTCAACATCAAGTAAAACGCTCGTATGGAAAATGCATCGCAGCTTCGTCGTGTGCATATCTGTGTGCATGTTCTTGCTTTGTTCAAGTAGCTAGTACTCCCAGCAGGAGCACAATGCTGGCATGTTCGCATGCGCTCGTAATGTATGGCACTTGATAAGCACAGCAGAAGGTGCATACTTTGTTTAAGAATTCGTTTGAGTTCCTCTATTCCTTGTGAATGGGGCGGAGATGAAGATGTTCATGCGTTCAAGAGTGAATACTGCTGTGATGGTTTGTTCCCCTATGAACAGAAATTGAGTCTGCAACAGGGGAGGCTGGTGCATGTCCCCCTGTCTGCAACACAGGCCAAATTGCACATCAGCCTGGCGTTGCTGTCCAGCTTGCGCACAAACAAGAAGCTGGTGGCCAGCTTGCCCATCAGCCTGGAGCTACTCAGCTACTGGCCTACTGCCGCATGCAGCGAGCTTGCACACCAGCATGGAGCTGCTGGCGAGTAGCGGGCTTGTGCACCAACATCCTGCCCAGCTTGTCTACCAGTGTGGAGCTTCTGGCCATCTTGCACACCAGGCGCGCTTCAGCATGGATTTGGCGGTCAGCTTGCGCACCGGCGTGGAGCTGAAAGACAACTTGCACACCAGCATGGAGCTGGTGGCCAGCTTGCCCCCCAGCATGGAGTTGATGGCCATCTTGCGCACCAGCATGGGGCTGTTGGCTAGCTTGCACACCGCTGCTGCTACCCAGGTACTCGCTTAGGTAAGTGTTGCTTAGGCGACCAGCCATGGACCGGTCTTGTTTGGCCTCCCATCAGGGAGGTCAGGCGGTGCAATGCCATTACAACTATTGGCCACATGCGTAACCATGAAACTTTATTCTACTGACTGCGTGATACTAAAACCAGTGAACGGCCGATGCTACCAGGGCCTGTGCTTCGGTGCGTGCCGCTTGAACGATCGACTGCATGCCGGTCTTGTTTCCACCCCTATCAGGGAGGTGCAATGCGTGTACAGCTGTTGCCCACATGCGGAACCATGAGCATGTATTCTATTGGCTGCATGAAATTGGTGCCGGAGAGCAACCGCTTCTCCCCATGTCCGCGCTTGGGTGCCTGCTTGGGCAACTGAAAGTTGGCTGGTATTGTTTCCCCCCTATCAGGAAGGTGCATGACCGGTCCAGCTATTGTCCACGTGTGCAACCATAAGCATGCATTAAACAGGCTGCATGTAACCGGTAGCAGTGAGCGGTCCCTGCCACCCAGGTCCGCGCTTAGGTGTGTGATGCTTAGGAGACCGACCTTCGGCCGGAATTGTTTTGCTCTCTGTCAAGAATGTGCCGTGTCGGAACAATTGTTGGCCACATGCACATGCATTAACGTGCACTATATTGGCTGCATGAAACGGGTAGTAGTGAGCGTCCGCTGCTACCCTGGTCCACTATTGCGTGCTCATGCGACCGACCATGGCCCGGTCTCTTTTTTTTCTATCATGGAGATGCAATACCGGCACAACTATTGGCCACATGCGCAACCATGAACGTGCATTATCCTGGTTGCATAATACCAGTATTGCCCCCTGTCACAGCTCCTGCTCCTTGTCACAGCTCCTGCCCCCTGTCCCTGCTCCTACCTTATGTCCCTGCTCCTGCTCCTTGTCACAGCTCCTGCCCCCTGTCCCTGCTCCTACCTCATGTCCCTGCTCCTGCTCCTTGTCACAGCTCCTGCCCCCTATCCCTGCTCCTACCTTATGTCCCTGCTCCTGCTCCTTGTCACAGCCCCTGCCCCCTGTCCCTGCTCCTACCTTATGTCCCTGCTCCTGCTCCTTGTCCTAGCTCCTGCCCCCTGTCCATGCTCCTACCTTATGTCCCTGCTCCTGCCTTCTGTCCTAGCTCCTGCCCCCTGTCCCTGCTCCTACCTTATGTCCCTGCTCCTGCTCCTTGTCACAGCTCCTGCCCCCTGTCCCTGCTCCTACCTTATGTCCCTGCTCCTGCTCCTTGTCACAGCCCCTGCCCCCTGTCCCTGCTCCTACCTTATGTCCCTGCTCCTGCTCCTTGTCCTAGCTCCTGCCCCCTGTCCCTGTTTCTGCCTTCTGTCCCTGCTCCTGCCTTCTGTCCCTGCTCATGCCTTATGTCCCTGCTCCTGCCTTCTATTCCATCTCCTGCCCCATGTCCATGTTCCTGCCTTCTGCCCCTGCCCCTGCCTTCTGTCCATGCCCCTGCCTTCTGTCCCTACTATTGCCCCTGTCCCTGCTCCTGCCCCCTGTCCATGTTCTTGCCTTCTGTCCCTGCTCCTGCCTTCTGTCCCTGTTCCTGCCTTCCGTCCCTGCTCCTGCCTTCTGTCCTAGCTCCTGCCCCCTGTCCTTGCGCATGCCTTCTGGGTTTAGGGTTTAGGGTTTAGGGAGCCATCTGTCCCTGCTCCTGCCTTCTGTTCCTGCTCCTGCCTTCTGTCCCTGCTCCTGCCTTCTATTCCAGCTCCTGGCCCTTGTCCCTCCTCCTGCCCCCTGTCCATGTTCCTGCCTTCTGCCCCTGCCCCTGCCTTCTGTCCCTGCTCCTGCCTTCTGTCCCTGCTCCTGCCCCCTGTCCATGTTCCTGCTTTCTGCCCCTGCCCCTGCCCCTTGTCCCAGCTCCTGCCCCCTTTCCCTGCTCCTACCTTCTGTCCCTGCTCCTTCCTTCTGTCCTAGCTCCTGTCCCCTGTCCCTGCTCCTGCCTTCTGTCCCTGTTTTCGCCTTCTGTTCCAGCTCCTGCCCCCTGTCCCTCCTCCTACCCCATGTCCATGTTCCTGCCTTCTGTCCCTGCTCCTGCCTTCTGGCCCTGCTCCTGCCTTCTGTCCCTGCTCATGCCTTCTGTCCCTGCTCCTGCCTCCTGTCCCTGCTCCTGCCTCCTGTCCCTGCTCCTGCCCTCTGTCCCTGCTCCTGTCTTCTATACCTGCTCCTGCCTTCTGTCCCTGCTCCTGCCGTCTGTCCCTGCTCCTGTCCCCCATCCCTGCTCCTGCCCCTTGTCCCTACTCATGCCTTCTTTCCCTGCCCCTGCCCCTGTCCCTGCTCCTGTCCCCTGTCCCTACTCCTGCCTTCTGTCCCTGCTCCTGCCTTCTGCCCCTGTCCCCTGCCCCCTGACCCCTGCCACTGCCCCTGACCCCGCCCCTACCCCCGCCCCTGACCCCTGCCCTTGCCCCTGCCCCTGCCTCTACCCCTGCCCCTGCCCCGTAGGCGTCCAACTCCAAGATCCATGGGGCAACAGTCAGTTTGTTTGGGAGAAGGGTATTTGAATCTAGCTGACTGCCATAGAGGGGTGGAATGAAAAGGCTGTACTCATGAAGCGCTGTTGAAATACAAACATGCCACAATTCAGAGTTCTGCGTTTCGAGGCCTTAACTGCTTGCCTCCTGCAGTTCCCACCTATGAGAACCATTTCAGCATTTTTTCTTCAATAGCTCTCCTCCCAATTAGCAGTGCCAGGCCCTTTTATTAACTACTAAAAAGTAGCTTTGCCAATTTAACCACAACATAATATAACATACAAATCTGAGGCATGCAGTGAGGTTCCAAGGCTTCAGTTTAAACATTTACCTGCACTTGTAGTTCTCTTTGCATTCGGGATCCAGGTAGCATACGTCTGAGCCCACAAAGCAGCAGGCATCAGTGCCATCACATTGCTGCGTCTGGCAAGTGGAGATCGCCTGCGCATACAGAGAGGCAAACAAAAGTCAAAACCATGCGACACTTGAACCCTGCCTATGCTCCGCCCATGAAGGTTCAGCTGCACTGAACTATAATGCAGCCACGCGGTACCCGTAGCCGTGCCTACCGGTCAAGGAGATTTTTCATTTCGAAAGCCAACCCCAAAAGGTCTGGAAGTACCAACTCCTGACTACAGAAATGAACACTATTAGTTCGTGCTCCAACAAGTTTGGGTTCAGGGTTTCGAGGATTCTGGTTCAGGGCTGCAAGTAGTTTGCAGGCTCTCTGTTCGAAAACATTGCTGTTGCATCACTTATTCACTGGTCACAGGTTCGCAGGGATAAGAGTTTCGTTTTGATGTGATTCACGTTTGCTGCTGCCACTCGTCTGCCAGAACCTACCTTGCAGAACCCGCCAGTTTGTAAGCAGGCACTCAGGGGCAGCGCATTGCAGGCATCAACTTCCAGTTGGCACACGCCCTTGAACAGACCGGTGTAGCCTGACTGCAACGTGAACTTACCTGCAAGGGCGAAGGAGGGCACAGAGGGTTGAGCACCACTGTCAAATTACTGCAGTCTAGGATCAGCGTACTGGATGGGGCTAACCCTTTTTCATGGCCAGCAGGGCATGCAGGCTCATCCAGGCATGTGTGCAGGTTTTGCACGTAGTATCAGGTCAGGTACTACAGGCAGGGATACATGGCTAGGGTTGACAAAAGGCACATGAGTGCACAACTGCAAACACTGGGGTGTGGCAGGGAGCAGCGGGGCGGCTGAAAGGTGCCACTGGCTGTGTACAGAAAAAAGAAAAAAGTGTCTTCCATTATTTCCTTGAATTTAACTTTCCCGGGAACAGGTGGCCCTGGCCGTACTCACATCCAATTTGCATGTTGCACGAGAAAGGGTCGGTGAAGACCGTTTCGAGAAGTTTGTCGCAAGTGAGTGCCCTGATATTGGCGCCCGTCTTTCACATGCTTTGGTCAGAGTTTTACTTTATGCTGATGATCTGGTGTTATTCGCTGAATCGCCGGATGATCTGCAAAAACTTCTTGATGCTCTCCATATTTTTTGTCGCCACAATGCCTTGACAGTCAATATAAAAAAATCTGAAGCAGTTGTTTTTAACCAGAAATATTGTAGTCATTTGGTATCTCTGTCTTATGACGGAAGCGTTCTTGATATTAAGCCCTTTTTCATCTACTTGGGTATGTTATTTGATGAGGCAGAGGGTATGAAGGGAGCAGGTAGACGTTGTGTCAACAAAGGGAGGGCAGCTTTGTATGCCATGGTCCGGAGATGTCATGAGCTTGACATACACAATGTTCACATCAAATGTCATCTTTTTGACTCTTTAGTGAAGCCTATTCTGTTTTATGGGTGTGAAATTTGGGGACCAGGTCTCCTTGCGAAAGGAGTCGGCTTGACAGATACTGGTTTCTCTAAAGATTTGGAGGTAATTCACAAGGGTTTCCTTAGGCAGTGTCTGGGTCTTCGCAAGTCTGTGGCCGAGTATGTTCTCATGAGCGAACTGCACCGTGAACCCCTTATCTTAAGTCTTTTTCAGCAGACCCTGAGTTTTTGGAATAGAATTAATCTGAGGCCTGACAATGACCTTGTGAAAATGGCTATGCAGGAAAGTTGTGATTTGGCGAAGGCTGGCACTTCACTTTGTTGGGCTGGTTTTCTGTCTACGATATTGATGACTCTGGGTATTGATTTATTGACTGCATCAGTCAATACCTCTTTGGATATTGAGGTCATTGTGAATTCAGCTAGGGATCAGTGGCTTTCCAAAATTTCCAGGGACATGCCATGTACGGCCCTGTCAGTACGTGCTACTCCTGACTCAGAACGCTCGGGGTTCAAATTGTTTACGTTCTCTAAGTGGTTCCAAATTAAGCGTGATGTGCAGGAGACTTTCTGGTACAATTTGAGTAAGCCTAATATTATTTTTGCTGTAGCCCGGTATCGGATGGGGTCGCATTGGCTGAATGTTGAGACGGGGCGCTTTGAGAAACCCTGCGTGCCTCGTAGCGAGAGGATTTGTAGATGTTGCAATCTTAAATGTCGGGAGGATGAGCTTCACATGATTTACTGCCCGTTCTATACAGACCTTCGTTTTCAGTTTAACCTTACTTTCCATAATTTCCTAGAGGACGAGGATGAGGCCATGAAACGGTACGCAAATGGAGTGTGGGGCAAACTTAATGCAGCGGATTCTGCATATGTGTTCTGGAAGAAATTTGGTTGTTTTATCTTTCAGTGTATGATGAAAAGAGAGAATCATCTCAAAACTCTGCCAAAATTCCTGTCTCCCCCCTAACTCTCTAGGCGGTGCTCAATCGAACTCTTTTGCACCCACGTCATGTTTTATGGCTGGGGCTTATCTTCTGCACTATGGGGTTCATTCCCACGCCACTGTCGTGGTTGTGTGCTAGTTGCTTGCCCAGGGGGGTCACTGGTTTTCGCTTTCTGTCCTAGTGTATCAAGTGCCTGTACCGGTTTACGGGCACATGTCCCATGCATCAATTGTGATGCTCTGTTGGACTGTAAAAACTTCACAAACTTCACACCGTGCATGGGTTTTCATTGGGTGACGTGACGCAAACGGTGGTGTTGGTGCAGGACGCGCCCGCAGTCAGAGAAGTGGCCGAGCATGTTGCCTGGAGAGAAAGGACAACATGTGTGGACCAGCTGGGGATCAGAGAATCTCTGTCAGCAGAATCCGTGGGATCCAGGGAGATCCAGATGGATCTAGAGGGATCCAACTGAAGGGTAGGGCAGTCTTGGCTCTGGAAATAGCAACAGTCACACAAAAACATCCCAAACCAACATTCTATCTGTCTCCGAATAACTAACGAGGCAGGTTAAATCAATCAGGAATTGGCCCTTCCTTTCATCCCTCAGTGCTTAAGGCAAGATAAGGTGGAAATGTTTATAGGCAGCACTGTGCGTGTTAGTGACAGCTAGACGTCCACTTCTTCTTCTGCCCACCTGAGTTTTCACAGCAGCGTTGCCCTCCACAGGCACAAAGCACTTATCAGCTCCATACCCGAAGCCGCCACCGTTGTACCAGCCGTCCTGGGGGCTGCAAGTCGGGACCAATGTGCAAAATGCCGTGCGCGTGCAGGCGGACTGATTTGTGTAACCCATGTTGAAGTCGTTGAAAGCGGAACAGGCATCGACCGCCGTTTTATTGTAGCTGCGTATGGAGGAGAGGGGAAATAATTAGATGAAGGGTAACGGGGCTCAGAGATTTGATGCTAAGAGGCTCAGGGTGGGGACTGACAGCCCCCCATAGGCCGCCAATTCAGGGACAGAGGTTCCCACTTTCATGGTCATACCAGGGACTACATCAACATTACATGACAGCAGTTGTTCTGAAAGGTGCGCTTCTGCAAGATCTGACATTGGCATTCTGCAGCTGGACACATTTTTGGGGACCCAGCTGGCCATTGCCCAGTGGTGTCCAGAGTGTTTCTGGCACCAACGAAATGACAAAGCTAGGGGCAGCGTTGTGAGTATGTAATCCCTGATCGTTGGCAGGGGGGTTGTTGTTGCAGGAGGTCCAGAGCCTCTCCTAGAATGACTCAACAAGTGGACCCGATCGAATGACTCTTCCTAGGGCAAAAAATGATTGGCAAAGTGTGTAAACCCTAACCTGTCTCTCCTGTCTGGCTGGGGGCACGGTTCTATTATCAGGAGATGCTGCACTTGCTCACCAGTACAAGTTGGCATGCGACGATCCGGAGCGTGGATATATCGTGTTTGCTGCGTAGTAGCCCTCGGAGCTGAGGGTGCAGCCTGTTGGGCAACTTCCGGTCGCCGCGAACTGCCCACTGCAGCCCACATCGCTGCGAATGGCACACGACGATACCGAGATGCACTGGCTCTGGGTCGATGTCAGCGGCTGGAACGGGCACAAGGACGGTGCCGGGGTAATGCCCAGGCCCAGACAGCACGGGGAGCTCGGATCGCAGCGATAGGCTGAGAACTGGTCGTCGAGCGACGTCCCCTTCGATGTTGCATACGTGCAAAAGCCTGACAGAGATGCCGTGGTGACGGTAGTGATGATGGAGACCTTGGCCAAGTCGAGCCCAGATTGGGTCCACAGAAGGTCTGGCGTGGAAGATGTTCCAGGCAAAGTAACCGCCCTTCAGCAAGCCGGCAGCATACCTGCATGGAGGCGGGGGCACATGCCAATACAGGTGAGTGTCGTAAGTGGACAGCGTTAGATTCAAACGCGTTAGAGGATTTAAGGGTTAAACTGTGAGTGGTTCACACAGATGGCAGGACACTACGGGCATGACGCATGCAGTTGCGGTACCGAGGGCATAGTGCATCATTCACAGGGTCTATCTCCAGGTGATGGGGGAGGAGGCAGGAGGGGTTATTTGGGCCAAAATATTTTGACTGGCCCCTAGGCAGCCACCACTGGGCAGATAAGGTCCCAGCCTTCTGGATAATGGCTGGTGACACAAGTAGCTGAGCATGCTGACTAGGCCACCTTTGGCCAAGGGCCATGAGGTAGCTGAATTGTGGCTGAATCACTCCAACTTGTCATTGGCATGCTGAGGTGACTTGCATGGGGGTACTAAGATGCGTCTTACTCACCCTGCAAACGTCTTGCATGAAGCGAAATTGTAGATCAGAGGGTTGCCACCCCCCAGAACTGCGTAGCAAAGACAAGGTCAGAAGCATGCAGACAGGCAACATAGGGAAAGAGAGCAATGAGACACGATAAACACTTCATTGCCAGATTAAGGTTTGGGGCCTCCCGTTTTGGCCGCAGCATGGTTTGAGCCTAGTATTCACCCGAAATCACCTGGGGTTGTGCAGAAAGTTGTGTTCAGCAGCGTGTCGTTGGCCATCATACCGGTGTCCAATGGCAAGGCCCACATGGCTAGGACTGAGGCAAGGGAGCCGTCGGTGAAGGATGCGCAGGCCGTGTCTGACACTGCGTAGTGTGTTTGTAAGACAGTGTGAGGGTATCAGAGCTGATCGTAGGGGAGTAGAGATCATGGCAAGGTCACCAGGCTCGCAGTATGCAAGATTCAGTGATAAACCAGGGGAGGGTATTGGATTACATAGTGATCATGACAAATAGATATCTTGACCATGGAGAAGTCGTCATTATGGCTATGACGTCATCATGACTACGCTCGCAGTGAGCAAGCCAAAAAAAGCTTCACCTACATATAGAAACCAACTGAAATCAACCAAACTTGTACTGCAGGACTGTTGCAATATGTTGCTGAGGGGCTGCAAACAAGATCCCATAGCAAGCCGCACCTACGAAGCCGCAGGTCAAGGACTGGGAGTTCCAAGCGCAGCCCGTCTTACACGTGTCCTGCACGTGCGTAGATTGTTTGTTCAGGATTTGGGGTATTTAGGTTCAGTTCAGGGTTTAGGGCTGAAGGGTTGTGAGTGAAGGGTTGGCAGCTCCTGGCTGAGGTGCCCAAATGGTGCCACAGTAGGATGCTAGCCGCCTTTTGGTACACAGCAACATAATGCAAGCAGCCAAAACCCTCTTTGACAGTATGGACTGGGGGGGGAGGGGGTACTTTTGGGCCCATCAGCTCAATGCAGTTCAATGACAGCCTCGGCCGTGCGTGGGGACCTGGTGCAGCAAGCCCTGCTGCTTGGGCAGGCGGCCGTGGCCGATCATGGTTTGCTCTCCATAGGGCCAGTGGTGGCCTAAGCAGTCATCACAAGTCAAGCCTAGAACGTGGCCTGTCGCCCTGCAGTACTAACCTTGGCAAAGCATTTGGAGCAATCGGTGTTGCATTGGGCAGCAAGCTGGGTCTGGCAGAGGGTCCCATTCCAAGAGCAGCCTCCGGAGTAGTGACTGCCTACACAGCTAACCCCATCACTACAGAGGTCACAGGTCAAGACACAAGACGCGGCGTCACACGTTGCATTTTGCCAATTGCAGCCTCCTGGGAGGGGACTCGCGAGACAGCTGGTCGTGGAAGTGCAGGCCTTACAGTTTCCAGGGCACGTGAGGCCAAAAGGGACCGGCGGAGAGGGAGGGGACGGTGAGGGTTTGGGGGGTGTGGGTTGAGAGGGAGGGGACGGTGGGGGTTTGGGGGGTGTGGGTTGAGAGGTAGGGGACGGTGAGGGTTTGGGGGGTGAGGGTTGAGACGTAAACAGGGATGATGGTGCGGGTGGCACAGGGAAGGGTGGCGGTGATGGAGATGACAGAGGTGGGGTTGAGGGGGGTGGGGGTGACTGGGATGAGCCAGATGGGGGTGGAGGTGAGTAAGAGGGGGGTGGGAGTGACTGGGATGAGCCAGATGGGGGTGGAGGTGAGTAAGAGGGGGGTGGGGGTGACTGGGATGAGCCAGATGGGGGTGGAGGTGAGTAAGAGGGGGGTGGGGGTGACTGGGATGAGCCAGATGGGGGTGGAGGTGAGTAAGAGGGGGGTGGGGGTGACTGGGATGAGCCAGATGGGGGTGGAGGTGAGTAAGAGGGGGGAGGGGGTGACTGGGATGAGCCAGATGGGGGTGGAGGTGAGTAAGAGGGGGGTGGGAGTGACTGGGATGAGCCAGATGGGGGTGGAGGTGAGTCGGATGGGGGTGGGTATGGGGGTGGGTAAAATGGGGGTGGGGGTGAGTAGGATGGGGGTGGGGGTGGGGGTGAATGTATGTCCGGAGGTGGGGGTGACTGGGATGAGCCAGATGGGGGTGGAGGTGAGTCGGATGGGGGTGGGTGTGGGGGTGGGTAAAATGGGGGTGGGGGTGAGTAGGATGGGGGTGGGGGTGGGGGTGAATGTATGCCCGGAGGTGGGGGTGACTGGGATGAGCCAGATGGGGGTGGAGGTGAGTCGGATGGGGGTGGGTATGGGGGTGGGTAAAATGGGGGTGGGGGTGAGTAGGATGGGGGTGGGGGTGGGGGTGAATGTATGTCCGGAGGTGGGGGTGACTGGGATGAGCCAGATGGGGGTGGAGGTGAGTCGGATGGGGGTGGGTGTGGGGGTGGGTAAAATGGGGGTGGGGGTGAGTAGGATGGGGGTGGGGGTGGGGGTGAATGTATGCCCGGAGGTGGGGGTGACTGGGATGAGCCAGATGGGGGTGGAGGTGAGTCGGATGGGGGTGGGTATGGGGGTGGGTGAAATGGGGGTGGGGGTGAGTAGGATGGGTATGGGGGTGGGGGTGAATGTATGTCCGGAGGTGGGGGTGACTGGGATGAGCCAGATGGGGGTGGAGGTGAGTCGGATGGGGGTGGGTATGGGGGTGGGTAAAATGGGGGTGGGGGTGAGTAGGATGGGGGTGGGGGTGGGGGTGAATGTATGTCCGGAGGTGGGGGTGACTGGGATGAGCCAGATGGGGGTGGAGGTGAGTCGGATGGGGTTAGGTATGGGGGTGGGTAAAATTGGGGTGGGGGTGAGTAGGATGGGTATGGGGGTGGGGGTGAATGTATGTCCGGAGGTGGGGGTGACTGGGATGAGCCAGATGGGGGTGGAGGTGAGTCGGATGGGGGTGGGTATGGGGGTGGGTGAAATGGGGGTGGGGGTGAGTAGGATGGGTATGGGGGTGGGGGTGAATGTATGTCCGGAGGTGGGGGTGACTGGGATGAGCCAGATGGGGGTGGAGGTGAGTCGGATGGGGGTGGGTGTGGGGGTGGGTGAAATGGGGGTGGGGGTGAGTAGGATGGGTATGGGGGTGGGGGTGAGTAGGATGGGTATGGAGGTGGGGGTGAATGTATGTCCGGAGGTGGGGGTGACTGGGATGAGCCAGATGGGGGTGGAGGTGAGTCGGATGGGGGTGGGTATGGGGGTGGGTAAAATGGGGGTGGGGGTGAGTAGGATGGGTATGGGGGTGGGGGTGTATGTATGCCCGGGGGTGGGGGTGACTGGGATGAGCCAGATGGGGGTGGAGGTGAGTCGGATGGGGGTGGGTATGGGGGTGGGTAAAATGGGGGTGGGGGTGAGTAGGATGGGTATGGGGGTGGGGGTGAATGTATGTCCGGAGGTGGGGGTGACTGGGATGAGCCAGATGGGGGTGGAGGTGAGTCGGATGGGGGTGGGTATGGGGGTGGGTGAAATGGGGGTGGGGGTGAGTAGGATGGGTATGGGGGTGGGGGTGAATGTATGTCCGGAGGTGGGGGTGACTGGGATGAGCCAGATGGGGGTGGAGGTGAGTCGGATGGGGGTGGGTGTGGGGGTGGGTGAAATGGGGGTGGGGGTGAGTAGGATGGGTATGGGGGTGGGGGTGAGTAGGATGGGTATGGAGGTGGGGGTGAATGTATGTCCGGAGGTGGGGGTGACTGGGATGAGCCAGATGGGGGTGGAGGTGAGTCGGATGGGGGTGGGTATGGGGGTGGGTAAAATGGGGGTGGGGGTGAGTAGGATGGGTATGGGGGTGGGGGTGAATGTATGTCCGGAGGTGGGGGTGACTGGGATGAGCCAGATGGGGGTGGAGGTGAGTCGGATGGGGTTAGGTATGGGGGTGGGTAAAATTGGGGTGGGGGTGAGTAGGATGGGTATGGGGGTGGGGGTGAATGTATGTCCGGAGGTGGGGGTGACTGGGATGAGCCAGATGGGGGTGGAGGTGAGTCGGATGGGGGTGGGTATGGGGGTGGGTGAAATGGGGGTGGGGGTGAGTAGGATGGGTATGGGGGTGGGGGTGAATGTATGTCCGGAGGTGGGGGTGACTGGGATGAGCCAGATGGGGGTGGAGGTGAGTCGGATGGGGGTGGGTGTGGGGGTGGGTGAAATGGGGGTGGGGGTGAGTAGGATGGGTATGGGGGTGGGGGTGAGTAGGATGGGTATGGAGGTGGGGGTGAATGTATGTCCGGAGGTGGGGGTGACTGGGATGAGCCAGATGGGGGTGGAGGTGAGTCGGATGGGGGTGGGTATGGGGGTGGGTAAAATGGGGGTGGGGGTGAGTAGGATGGGTATGGGGGTGGGGGTGTATGTATGCCCGGGGGTGGGGGTGACTGGGATGAGCCAGATGGGGGTGGAGGTGAGTCGGATGGGGGTGGGTATGGGGGTGGGTAAAATGGGGGTGGGGGTGAGTAGGATGGGTATGGGGGTGGGGGTGAATGTATGTCCGGAGGTGGGGGTGACTGGGATGAGCCAGATGGGGGTGGAGGTGAGTCGGATGGGGGTGGGTATGGGGGTGGGTGAAATGGGGGTGGGGGTGAGTAGGATGGGTATGGGGGTGGGGGTGAATGTATGTCCGGAGGTGGGGGTGACTGGGATGAGCCAGATGGGGGTGGAGGTGAGTCGGATGGGGGTGGGTATTGGGGTGGGTAAAATGGGGATGGGTTGGATGTGTTGGACGGGGACGGGGATGGGTTGGAGGTGAGTCGGACAGGGACAGGGACAGGGACTTGGATGTGTTGGACAGGGACGGGGATGGGTTGGATGTGTTGGACAGGGACGGGGATGGGTTGGATGTGTTGGACTTGGACGGGGATGGGTTGGATGTGTTGGACGGGGACGGGGATGGGTTGGATGTGTTGGACAGGGACGGGGATGGGTTGGATGTATTGGACGGGGACAGGGATGGGTTGGATGTGTTGGACAGGGACGGGGATGGGTTGGATGTGTTGGACAGGGACGGGGATGGGTTGGATGTGTTTGACAGGGACGGGGATGGGTTGGATGTGTTGGACAGGGACGGGGATGGGTTGGATGTGTTGGACGGGGACGGGGATGGGTTGGATGTGTTGGACGGGGACGGGGATGGGTTGGATGTGTTGGACGGGGACGGGGATGGGTTGGATGGGTTGGACAGGGACGGGGATGGGTTGGATGTGTTGGACGGGGACGGGGATGGGTTGGATGTGTTGGACGGGGACGGGGATGGGTTGGATGTGTTGGACAGGGACGGGGATGGGTTGGATGTGTTGGACAGGGATGGGGATGGGTTGGATGTGTTGGACAGGGACGGGGATGGGTTGGATGTGTTGGACGGGGACGGGGATGGGTTGGATGTGTTGGACGGGGACGGGGATGGGTTGGATGTGTTGGACGGGGACGGGGATGGGTTGGATGTGTTGGACAGGGACGGGGATGGGTTGGCTGTGTTGGTCAGGGACGGGGATGGGTTGGATGTGTTGGACAGGGACGGGGATGGGTTGGATGTGTTGGACAGGGACGGGGATGGGTTGGATGTGTAGGACGGGGACGGGGATGGGTTAGATGTGTTGGACAGGGACGGGGATGGGTTGGATGTGTTGGACAGGGACGGGGATGGGTTGGATGTGTTGGACAGGGACGGGGATGGGTTGGATGTGTTGGACGGGGACGGGGATGGGTTGGATGTGTTGGACGGGGACGGGGATGGGTTGGATGTGTTGGACGGGGATGGGGATGGGTTGGATGGGTTGGACAGGGACGGGGATGGGTTGGATGTGTTAGACAGGGACGGGGATGGGTTGGATGTGTTGGACAGGGACGGGGATGGGTTGGATGTGTTGGACGGGGATGGGGATGGGTTGGATGTGTTGGACAGGGACGGGGATGGGTTGGATGTGTTGGACAGGGACGGGGATGGGTTGGATGTGTTGGACAGGGACGGGGATGGGTTGAATGTGTTGGACAGGGACGGGGATGGGTTGGATGTGTTGGACAGGGACGGGGATGGGTTGGATGTGTTGGACAGGGACGGGGATGGGTTGGATGTGTTGGACAGGGACGGGGATGGGTTGGATGTGTTGGACGGGGACGGGGATGGGTTGGATGTGTTGGACGGGGACGGGGATGGGTTGGATGTGTTGGACGGGGATGGGTTGGATGGGTTGGACAGGGACGGGGATGGGTTGGATGTGTTGGACGGGGACGGGGATGGGTTGGATGTGTTGGACGGGGACGGGGATGGGTTGGATGTGTTGGACAGGGACGGGGATGGGTTGGATGTGTTGGACAGGGATGGGGATGGGTTGGATGTGTTGGACGGGGACGGGGATGGGTTGGATGTGTTGGACAGGGACGGGGATGGGTTGGATGTGTTGGACAGGGACGGGGATGGGTTGGCGCATGGCTTTCGAGCGGGTGCAACAAGGGCGCAACAGCCGTTTTTTGTCGCACAGTGATGGGTAAGGCAGGCCGCGCCGCTGCAATAATATCCGACCCCGTCCCTGACCTTATCCCTCATTCGAAAAGGTACTCTCCCGGTCATGCTAGCGCCGTATGAGCAATTGGGGAGGGGGACTTAAAGCATAACTTGGGCATAGTAAGGCTAAGGGCTGGATACATTGCTCACGCCACCTCAATCCCTCAGCGTACCTCATGGAAGCCCAGAATAACTCCATGTACTTTGTCCGTTCCCTCTTTGCCCAAGAGCGCACTGGTAAGGGCTCTTTCGAGAGCTCTGTGGAGGACCTTTCTGCCATCCTACCAAACACACCATGGAGCGCCTAACCTCGCCTCGCCAGGTCAAGCCCTACTTTGACTAGAGTCATACCACGAGAAAGAGCCGAGTCTTGAGGTGGTGGCCCAAATTTTATGCGACTTCAAGGAAGGAGTAACCAAGGTGTTCTCCTCCCAGACAAGTGGGCCTTCCCCTGATATCCTGACTGCTCAATGCCATGGAGAGGTAAAAAATAAGACCAATGGGCAAGAAAGGTTCAAGGTGTCTTTCCGGGCATGGATGCAGAACTATCAGGTGGATTACACTTTAATCAAGGATGCCATCATCGTTGCAAACTGCTCGGCCCTCTTTGACACCACAGTCTACAAGGCTGCGGAACAGTTTGCCTTGTGATGCCGTGCATGCCAGGTGAGCCTCTCACGCCTTACATCGTGCAGCACTTGGAGGGAGACGAGCACCCCTTCGAGCTCAAGAACTTGGCCGCTTTGGGAGATGCTGCCAAGGAGATGGGCAGTGTGGCAGAGAACAAGCCATGGGCTGGGGGACACGGCCAACATGTGGTACATGTGGAGGATGTGCTGCATGTGTGCTTTCAGTGCCCTAGCGTGAAGTAGACTTGGGACACGGGCGGCTGGCTGACGACGACAGCGGAGACCCAACGGCCACGACACGATTCCTGTGAAGACTTGGGAGACGGCACCGTTGGCCTCTATAGCGATTGCGATCGAAAGCGCGCATTTTGCGGGTTTCGGTGAAAGTTCGTTGTGCCAGTCCCGTGGCCAGAGTGCGAATCTCGATCTTGTGGGCAGCGCGACCTGCTGGGGCGGAGTGCCTGACTGCTGACGTTTCGGAGCCCTAATCGCCAAGACAAGTTTCCTGTGGCCGGCCAGGAATTACTAGCCGGCCACAGGCTGAGGGGTCTTCTCCAGAGGTTTGGGATCATGATGCATCACTTATTAGCGTTAGCTAGAGGAATCGACTCCATAATGGCCAGAGTACCGAGTGTGCGAGTTGCGATGCTGATGTCCCTGACCTCGGTGGTGGCGTGGGTCGCCAAGACGGGGGAGGTGCTGGCTGACGTGTCGGAAACCCCCTCCGCCCGACTGGAAGCTACCGACATGTCAAACGTCAAGTTACGCGACTGTCCCGTGCCGAAGTCCGGCTGGAAGCCTAGAACCTGCAAGGTCCGGAAAAAGTGGGGCGTACAAGATGTTTACGTACTTCTATCGGCTGCGTACGGTAGTAGACATTTCAAATTTCAAACCCGATTTCGAACTCCGAAAGCTAACAAGCCTGGCACTCCAGGCTGCCACTCTCTGTTGGCCTCGATAGCTGCCCCACCGCACATGTACACCCTTCACAGAAGAACGCGTTCCATACTCGTAGTGCGTAAGAGCGGATTCACACCTGATTCCCATCTATCGGTTTCGCGTGGTTTCGCGTGGTTTCAGTTCGGTTCAGTTCGACGAAACCACGCCAACTGAAACCGGCCTCGGACCACCAGTTTCAGTTGGCTGGTTTCGCAAGGTTGGCTGGTTTCGCATAGTTTCGTCGCGATTTGTCGGCATTAATCGCTGCGTTCTGCAAACCGCGCGCTGCTTTTCAAATCTGCTTCAATTACTATAGTTCTTTCTATGTCTCCACCCACTAGTTGCCATGAAGGCTATCGCCGCCCATCAGACGCCAACTATGGGGCAACGGCGCATCAAAAGGCCTTCTGAGAAGGCCATATCGAATGAGAAGGTAGAGCAGTATTAAAATGTGATAATTGATAGCTTCTTTCCAATCCTTATCCGGCTGAGGATGACATGCATGTGCTCCATAACCATGTCCCTGGGCAAGATCCGGATCCAAGGCGCCTGAAGAAGTCATCAGGTCTCTTCAACGCCCATGCAACTCTCACAGCAGTGGCTGGCAGGTCCACAACTTCGTTCATGACAGCCCAGGCAAGGGTGAGGATCAGAGTCGAGTGCTGCATGCTGGATATGAGTAAGTAAAGTAAGGGGAGCAAGACAAGAGCATATCGAGGCATTGTGAAATTCCTACGGCGGCGAAGTTCAGATTTTCTGATGTGAATTAAGTGAGAACGCAGGTTGCGAAACCAGTCGCCAAACTGACGAACTGAACTGAACCGAACTCGACGAACTGAACTAGGTTTGAATTGGCTCTAACGCACGGAATCGACTGCGCAATCAACGTCCATCTTGCTGGAACTGCCTCAAACCTGGGAACCGCCAGTCTAGCCCGCTCGATCGTATTTATACTTCTCCTGGAGCACAAATAAACCTTAAAAAGCTTATGACGGGTTACTTAGTTCCAGTGCCACGAGAAATTAACCATGGGTTGGCCAACTGGTGATACCGTTTTTGATCTCCTGTCATACCTGTCGAGCGGTGAGTACTGTTGTCTATTCCTGTTTCAGATGCTGCGTACAAATTTTATCTTGTTGCAAGCACTGCATGGCAACTACCAACTAAACCCATGATCCAGGATTTCTGGGGATTACCTTGATAGTCACTTGCTTGATCTCATGCAACTCCAAGCAGACTCCTAGGCGACAAGGCGCTAGTGTTCACTGCTTTTGCTTTTTTGCATGTGCAGGCCACCAGGGACCCACAAGGCCCTCAGTTGACGACAAGGCCCTCGGTTGCCGGGCGGAAGTGACTGACACGACAGATGAGCATGGTGGGCAGATTTTGTACCTGTTTCATTTTTGACTGTAGAAATCAAATCCCAGGGGAATTGATGCGTAAGAAAGATCCTAAAAATAATTCATGCAATGGGTACGATCTTATGAAAAACGTAGGATTTTGGCATGGTGGCTGGATTGATCACATTCATATAATTGTGCAGTGTGGACCGAGGTGTGGACCATGATCCAGTGCACCACCTTGCTTGGCGCCAAAAAACTGGCGAAGGTCTCAAATCTCCAGTCTGAAGGGAATCGGGTTTCTTGTGCGCCATTCTCTAGGAGGGAGACTGGGTGGGCCTTGCATCTATTAGAGCGCTAGCTTAAGTTAAGAGGCTAGGGTGAATCCCACACTTGCATTTAAAATGGGCAGTGATTAGTAGGGTTTGGGCAGGGGGTGCCGTCACATAAAATGTTGCCGATGATGTTATGGGGAGTCTTTGTCCAAATTCGATTTCCCTACTGAAAGTGGCAGTATGGAAGTGCAGTGCTAATGATTATATGAGGGGCGCACTCGTTCCACTGATGAGCCCTACAGCCTTCTATTATGAAGCGCTCTTTGCCATATGCAGGCCTTGAGATTGCAAGGTATGAAGTTGCGGACCCCGTCGGAGCGGAGGGGTCGGATGAGACAGCTGAGCATGGTGGGTCCAAATGTTTGCTTCTTTTCCGACATGTTCTCTTCAATGTGCCTTCGTGCTGCATGTCCTCTGCCCTGCTCATTGTGGCCACGTTCACCGCATGGTTTGCATGTTGGCATGTGTGAGTATAAGGGCAGTTGTGGATATCTTTTTGTGTGTGGGAGGCGAGTCCCTGAGTTGTGTCCCTGAGTGGAGTTCCTGAGTGGCCCTGAGTGGCCCAATCAATTGATGCCGCTGTCTCTTCAGCCCACTTATGTTAAGAGGCCCCTTCATGGATACATGTAGTAGTCTAATGGTGCACTAGTAGGGGACTGTAGACAACAAGCCATTGATAACACAGCAGTGATGCGCTGCAAAGTGGAAGCCAATCAATTAATGTCGCTGTTTCTTCAGCCCACTTGTATTAAGAGTTCCATGAATGGATACATCTAGTAGTCTAATGGTGCACTAGTAGGGGACTGTAGCCCAAAAGCCATTGAGAACACAGCAGTGAGCTCGTTACCATCCCATTATCATCTGCCAATGTTCATGTGTATTTACATCCCAGTCCAGCCATCCAAGGCATCACAAGCCGACACAACAGTTCAGACAGATGCAAGCACAACCCAGACAGATGCAGCCACCCAGAGCCACCACAGAGCCAGTGACAGGGCCACCAGAGCAAGGCACATGGCCACCCCAGCCACAACACCAACGACCCAGAGCTAGGTATAGCCTGCTAGCCAGAGACAACCCAGCCACAACACATCCTATCCTAGACGACTAGCGATCCGTGGTGTTTGAGTTGGGCATGCACCACACAATCTGCAATCTTGGAGGTTTCCTTGCCACTCATCAGGGAAAGCCAGGACGAGCTTTGTGCTGATGGTATCAGAATCCACCGCATAGTAGGCTGATCCAGGCTGGACCACAGTTTGGTCGATCTGAAGCAAGCGCAAGTTGGATACCTTCGTTGCTGCAAACACCCTCGCCACATACGCTGCCATGTTCGTGGCAGCAGTCTCAGGGTAAGGCCCTGAGTGGAGTCCCTGGCCCTGAGTGGCGCTGAGTGGAGGCCCTGAGTGGAGTCCCTGTGTGGAGTCCCTGAGTTCCCCCAATCTATTAGTTATGGCGGCAAAAGGGCGATGGACCCACTGGGCACATTGATTGCTTTGGGTGGCTGGAATCTAGGAGAAGGATAGATACCCACCTACCATATATTGGGGTACAAGTTAGGGTGCTAGACAGGCTCTTGTTTACAGTTTGTTCGCTAGTCGGACCATCGTCTGGTGCGCCACCTTGCCAAATTGTGCCAGTGGACTGGCTAAGTTCTCGAATCTCTGATCTGAATGGAATCATGTGTTATTGTTTGCCGCTATCTAGAAGGGAGGGTGGGACGTTTGGATCAGGTTCAATCCCATCCTGTCCACATGCTCTAAGCTATCCTTGCTTGCACGCTTGATTTTTATTTTGTCCACGTTTCGATATGCAGGCCTGCATGATGTCGTGACTTGCTGCATTTATTTCACTTTCGTGTACCTTGCTGAAGGTGCAAGGTACAGTACGCAAAATAAGATTTCATGCGCAAGGACTGGCCCAGGGCTAGGTGGTGCCGTGAAGTGTAGGGGGACTGTTACTATTCCTTTTGCTTGGAGCATTCGGAGCGAGGTTACAAGAAAAAGGGCTTCTTGTCACCAAATTGGCGGATTGGCCGTCATGTGCCGGGATAATGCCTGCAATGCCGAAATATATTGGCAGACTTGAGAGGGATTTGTGGCAGTCATGTTCACTAGGTAGGGCGGGGTATACGATTGGTGTGGGTAAATTTCGGTTTAGGTGCATAAGGTTTTTCTGAATGGCATGCTTGGTCTTCACTTTCCTCGTCTTGGGTCAAACCTCTTTTAAAAAAAGGGAATATGATGAGCTTCGCCTGCCCGCCCCTGTTCCAAGCCCCATAAAACCCGCCTGTGCCTGCCCACCCGTCAACGCCGACATTTCCGGGAGGATAGGGAGCCTGGCTGTCAGCCATCACACTATGAATATGACAGGGCCCACGTCACAAATCTAGAGTGCCGACGCGCCCGTGGGCAGGGCGGTCGCAAACGAAAACCTGATTTTTGAATTTTGAATTCCCCCCAGGAATCATGGACCTTCCACCTGAAGTGCTGTCCATCATCGTCTTCATGGTCGCCAACAAGACATCCTTACGTGCAGCCAGCCGTACCTTCCATGATGTGGTAAACTCTACAGCTACCACTTTGGGATGGAGTTTCTCCACTCAGCCTTGGTGGTCTGCAGCGAGAGGACGCTATCCAGATTCAAAATCCCAAAAATGTTTATTTGAGAAGTTTCCCAGCCTGACAGCAGTCTCCTTCCAGAATGCAAACTCCGTGAACCTCACCCCTCTGACATCGTGCCGTGGATTACACACCCTCAGCTTGAGGAACTGTGGTGAAGTCACTCTCCCGGCCAAGTTCGCTCAACTGCTGTCCCTCCACCTCTCCTCCTGCGATATGGCCCGTGACTTGTCGCTTCTGTCCCCATGCTCCAAGCTGCAGAACCTCAGTCTCCACAGCTGTGTTGATGTCAGCGACCTGTCCCCTCTGGATGCTTGCACAAGTCTGCAAACCCTCAGCTTCGACGACTGCGATGGCGTCAATGACCTGACCGCTCTGGGATTATGCACCAGCTTGCGATCTCTCAAAATAAACTCCTGCAGTGGAGTCAATGACCTGACCCCTCTGGGAGCTTGCGCCGGACTGCAGATCCTCCGCCTCAGCTCGTGTCGTTGCGTCTATGACGTGACACGTATTTCCACATGCTCCAGACTGGACACTCTCAGCTTCGGCACCTGCCCTGGAATTGAAGATCTGACCTTCCTAGCTTCGTGCACTGGACTGCAGACTCTCAGCTTTTGCTCATGTGGAAATGTCTGTGACCTGTCGCCTCTGGTGGCATGCACTAGGCTGCAATCTCTCTCCTTCGACCGCTGTTATGGAGTCAGGGACCTGACATCTCTGGCCGCATGTAATGGGCTGCAGTCTCTCTGCTTGGAGTCGTGTGGTGGAGTGAGTGACGTGTCCCCCCTGGCCGCATGCGCAGGACTCAGGACTCTCAGCCTCATCAAATGTCGTGGAATCAAGGACCTGACCCCTCTGGATGTGCGCACTAAACTGGGAACTCTCAGCATGAAGGTCCGGCGCTCTCCAGAGATATCTGGTGGCTGCCGCGTTGACTGATGAGGTGGCTGTTGTCTGGACCCGGACCCCTCTGCTGCCCAAGTGCACTGGGACTATCTACTCCAGACTCCGTTCTGCTCCGCTTGCTTGTACCGTATATAATATATTCAATATTTGCTTTGCCTTCCCTCATAATTGACGGTGTTTGGGGTTGAGGGATCCACGAATATACTATTCCTCAATTGTTAATGCCGGTTTCAGCCAGGAGTAAAGAGTTTTGGTCGATAATCTGCCCTGAGGGCTGCATAGAAATAAAACGTTATTTCATACCTGAGGGAAGGAAAATCAAATCTACAGTATCATAGTTCTGTTACCGCCCTCTTTGTACCCATCGGCATGTCATTACGTTTCGTAGTAGGCAGGGGGACGAGCTCATTGTCCCCCGATCCTGTCTCTTATGAACTGTCCCCGTGTCTCCATGTTATGCTGCGGGTTTGTCATTGCCTATTAAACCACGCTTCATATACAACGCATACATCATGGCCTATGAGTCAGTGACAGAGGGGGCATGTGGAAGCTTTCGTCGGGGATTAGTCGTTTCAGAGCCTGGGGCTTCCGTTCTTTCACTTTCCCCCCAGCCCTTCACTTTGTTCCACTCTCCCGCTTTTCATGACCTGTCTCGCATGTTTGTATCATATCTCTCTATCGAGGGCAAGGATCTGGACGGACTGGGATTTCTTTGGACTTCCTTCACTGCATGGGATGGTCTGTTTCCTTCTCCTTTTCCGTCTGTTTCTTTTCCCTCTCCTCAAGCCTGAAGTTTCTTTTTCTCCCGACCAGACAGAAAAATAGTCCACTTGTGTCGTCTCATTGAAATACAAGTTTTCTGACTTCTTTTCCCTTGGGGAGGAGAGGGGGGAGTATTTTCCTGTTTGATCCTCTTTTGTTTCCATTGTGCTCTTTAGTTTGGACTTTAGCTTTTTGACTGGCAAGGTTTCACCACACAGAGGCTGAAGAAACTTCTGACTCTTTTCTGTTTGTACAGAGGGTGTTTCCCCCACCCCCCAGGCGAGGTCAGATCTCACTCACATGTGGAACAGGATGGTACACCTTTTTCGGCTTCCCACAGTGTCGCTTCCCACAATGCCGCTTGGAGGTTGGGGGTGTTTCCCTTCTCCTCTGAGCTCCTTTCTTTCCTTTCACCACTTTCTTTGTGTTTCCTTTTGTCCCACCTAGAAAGTTGGACGCCTACGCGGCTGAGCCTTTTTCGAGCAGGGCCCAGAGGTATAACTTAATTGACTTGTCAGGTTTTAGATAGGAAGGTGCTGGAGAGGTGACAGTCAGGGTCTGGGCTGTTGTCTTGAGAGGGCAGTCATGATGAAGCTTGTAAACGGTTGCTGTTATGAGCAGGGGCAGGGCTGCTGCTGCTTTCAAGTTCCGGTGAATCAATACCTCGGATCCAACTTTCACTCGAACACCTGATTTCCTAACTTTTTAGTTTCCCACTAGACAGTTGTATGCCAACGCGGCCAAGCCTTGTTGAGCAGGGTTCTGAAGTGTAACATACCATTATTAGTCAACAATGCACGAGCGCCTGATGGCGAGTGATATGTAGGGGGGACTCGTGTCTATTGCAGGCGTTATTGCTGGCAGCGATGCTATGCACCACCTAGCTACATCCCCCATGCTCGGCTCTATATTGCACACAGGGACAGGACACGCCCAGTCAACCTGCGACATAGCCATACACAAAAGTGTGGGGGTCATCCACAACGAGCATGTCGCACCATAAAGCAGTAAACGCGCCAATATGGTAAACTCCGTAATCTCCGGTAAAGGCGCCTTAGAGAGGTGTCCTTCTACTCACAAACAGGCTCCTTGTACTTCAGACAAGAGCTGTTAACTGGCTACTGTAAGGTTCAGCCCTAGCAGGAAGTCTCTCTGCCTAGGGGTAAGTCTGGGTGTCCCTGTCTCGTGGGTACCGCCCCTACTACTTCGTCACCTCCCATCGCGCCATGTCCGCAGCGCTCACCGCTGTTGTTCCCTCCTGGCACACCAGGCGCACGGCTCTGTCTACGCATTGTAACCAGACGGGATGCCGCCACTCTCTCTGCATCAACTCAGCCATCACTGTGCTGGGCTTGATGTACCCCTTGAGGGCTACGATCAGCAGTACTGCCGTAACCGCATCCCATGGGAACACCAGCCTGGCAACTGCCTGCATGGCTGCCTGCCGATTGACGCACACTACCTCACGGCTAGGCAGCAGCCTGTGGTTTTGGATCCTGCAAATCCCATCCTGGGCATCCTCTGGTACTGTGAGCATCGCTTCAGTAGCCGCTGACCCCGGCAGCTCGTCTCCCAAGCGATACCACTGCACGAAGCTCCTGCCCTCTGGCTGGCCCGGCGGCAGAGGCCTGGGCTGGACATGCTCCCTGTCGCTGGTTTGTTTGCGGTGGTCCTCACCGTCCTGGTCATAAGCTGTATCCTCGTCCCTTCCGGCGGACCACCTGTCGCTGACACCCCTGCTGGGCGGGCCACTGGCCGCCTCCCCCCATCCTCCAGGGCTGTACCTGGAGGTGGTGCAGCAGTAGTTTCTAACGGGTTCTGCCGTATTGCCACCCGAGCTCCCCGTTGCGGCTCCCTGAGCCTCTCGGTGGCGACCAGTCCTGCTGACTGACACCTGAGCCCTGGCGGCTGCCCCGTTTGCCTCGCTTCCGATGTGCAGCGGTACCTCCGGGGTGCCTGGGCATGGTAATACAGACCCTTGGTCAGGCATGGGCGTGTCCTCCCGTGAATCTGACCCCCTATCGGAGTTGGCTGAGCCATCCTCACTGGGACTGGCCTCCCCCTCCTCATCAATGTGCTGGTGCATATCCGCCTGTGCTCCCCTGTTGGTGTCATTCATAGCATAGTGATCTGACTGCTCCTTGATCAGAAATCTCTGCAACATGTTGGGCCAATCCTCACAAGGGGCCGGGCACCCCCTGCTCTGGAGGTCCCTCAGGACCCACCCTGCATGATGGATGGACCTGGCTGATCATGCGGGCATAGTGCCGTAATGGTTCATAGCCAACGACTCTATCACCGCCTTCCAGTGGTGCTTCTGAAGGGGCACCTGCCCTTCTAGCACCCACTGGGTATCCCCCGGTACCTCTGCCACCTGGTTGCTCTGAACCTGGGCAGTGCCGGCGGTCTGAACAACCCCCCCATGGATCGATACCAAACACGTGTGCCTTGCGGGGCCCTCCCACCTGGGTGCCTCTTGCATCACTGCGCCCTGTCGGCCCGGTGGCCCCGGCAGCCTGCTCTGGCTCGCAGCAGCCTTCTGCGCCTTCCACTCCTCGAAGGAGGTACGCTGCTCGGCCTCGTAGGCCCTCCTTAACCTGTCCTCTGGACCCTCCAGGCTGTGGCCTGGTCCATCAGCCCTCACACCCCTCTCTGGGCCGGCTGGGACCCTAGGCTTGTCCAAGCGGCCGCTGCTGGCGCTATCACCGACCTCCAGTCTGGGCATTCGCTGGCGTAGTGCCCTGGCTGATGGCACTTGAAACACACTCCCCCATCTCGGGGTCCCAGGTGAGCCGGCTTGGCTATCCGTCCCTGTCCAGCCGTGGCCCTGCCGGGCGGACTTCGGTCAGCTGCCCTCCTCCTGTCTTGTTCTTGGTCGCCCTTCTTGAATGATCTGGCCAGGCTCCCTGAGCCTCGCTCTAGGGAGCGGCCTCGGGGCATGCTGCCCCTCTGCTCTGGTCCTGGGCTCTCCTTCCTCGCGTGGATACGCCTGTCGCTGTCCCCCTCACTCGGGGACCTGCGCCACCTGCCCTTGGCCTGTACATCGGCCGGGCTGCTATCTCCTGTGTTGTGCTCCGTCAGCTGGCTCTTGACCCCTGGCGTGGGAGTCACCGTCTGGTGCTCCCTCACTTGCCCTCTCTGGGCGCTCCTGCTGCGCTCCCTGGGAGCCTTGTCCTCGGCCTGAGCTGCTGCCTCTGTCCCCCTCCGCTCCCTGCGGGCATCGGGACTAGCCATCTGAGCTCTGTTGGCGCCCCCCGGGTTGTTTAGCCCAGGGCCCCTCTGCTTTGCCTCCGCTGGTGCCACCGTACTGGGGGGCTCGACTTCCTCTTCCGGGTCGCTATCCCACGGGGATGCGGGTACCAACGCCTCCTGGATGCTGGCTGCCAGCTCCGGGTCCACTTGCACCCGGTTTTGCGGCCTCCCCGCCTGCAGGTCCCCAATGGCCTGATACAGGCCTGGCAGTTGGTCTGCCCGCAGAACATACTCCTTCTGCACGTCTGTCATGACGCTGTCCACTGACTTGATGTCATCCCACCGTGCCATCTGCAAGCGCAGGTACTGCACAAAAGCCGCGCTCTGTTTGTACAGCTGTACTTCCATGTCTCTCAACGCCTTCTGCGAGAACCGCTGCTGGGCTTGCAGCCTATCCAACTCTTTGGATGCCCTGCTGCGCAGCGCCCCCTGGGGCTCCGCCTCCCTTTCGCTGTCTTCCTCCTCCTCCTCATCCTGACTGCCGGACTGGCCCTGGCTGGGATCTGCTTTGTCACCCTGGGCTGCTGCGCCCTGCTCTGCAACTTCCACCTCCGGGGCGACAACCTTGTCAGCCTTCCGGGTACCTGGAGCTGGCCTGCCCCTGCAGACCTCTTGCTGCATGGATTTTGGCGCCTCTGCCCGCAGCCCTGACTTGCTGAGGTCCAGAACCCTGTTGTCACAGCATTCCGCTGTGTGCCACCCCTTTGCCCCGCACAAGGTGCACGGGTTCTCCTCGCTGGGTGGGTTGTTCCTCCTCAGGAACTCCTTCCTGACTACCGGCATGGTCGCTGCCGCGTGTGCTCTGCGGATGTTCTCCGCCATCTCTGCCGCGGCCTCCGCCTGCAGCTCTGCACGGCTTTGAGGTTCCTCTGCCTGTCTGCGCTCACGCCTTTCCTGAGGCGGCGCTGTTGCGGGTCCGCTCGGCACCTCCCTGTGCAGCCTCTGGGCGCCTCGCGCCTGCTGCGGCTTGCTGTTTTGCAGGGACGCCTCGTGAGGCTCTTCATAGTTTGCTGAAGCCTTCATGGCTGCACCTGCACGGTGGGCCATGGCATGTTGTAAGAGGGGCTCATGCTCGTCCTCGATACTGGCCTCAGGCCATCCTCCCCTTTCGGCGAATCCGCACTGGATCCCTGCCCACGCCACGGCTGCTGCCTGGTATCCCCCCACTGGGGATGCCAGCTCCAGCGGCAGCGTAAGGTCCCTGGACCCGCGCGCCCCCTGGGCACCCTCTCTGGGGCGTAAGGTCAGCCTTCCTGCTGCCTCGAGGACTCCATCATATTTGAGAAACTCAGGGTTCCCCACCAGATGTTCATATGCGTCAGGCGGCGTTTTCACCACACGGACCACTGTGGGCTCCATGATGGCGTTAGGCCCACCGTAACCATACACCACATAAATAAACAGGATACCATACAGGTATGCTCCTGCATTGTCCGTGGTACGGATCTTCTCATCCGTACGCACCAGCTCAGCGCCCATGGCCACTAGCTGTTCAGCAATGTTCACTGTGATAACATGGCAGGAGCAAGCAGAGTCCATCAGTGCTTTCTGAGCCACTAGGACCTTGCCCTTCACCATGAGACCCACACACTGCTCCAGGTTGCTCCTGTCGTTTCGGAAGTACTGCAGCTTAGGCGCTGCTGGCGCCACCCTGCTCTCTTGCTTGCCCCTACTGGCCTCACCACGCTGGTCGGTTCCCATGGGTAAGGTAGCGCAAGAGAGCGACGACAGCCTCTCGTTCAGCTTGAACACCTGCAGGCGGATATCAATCATATCGTCAGCCAATTTGCTCAACACCAGCCTCTTTTCTCCCTTCCTGGAGGCAGGTTCCCTGAGGCTCTGCTCAGGTTCCTCCTCCCTGAAAGGTTCTGGCAAGAATGACTTAGGGCGGGCATTGTGAACTGCCTGTTTAAATTCCACAGGCTTGGGCATCAGCCCAACCTGCGTCATTAGAGCCACCGACTCGCTGAGCATCTCAGCCATCGTCTGGTGCCATCCCTCAGGCTCAGCCTGCCCTGTTGGGCTGGTCAGGTGCGACACATGTGCCGCCTGTTGCGCCTGACCACCCTGGCCTGGCCCTGGCCTTGGATACGGCCTGTTGCCCTGGTTCCGATCATACGGCCTGCCAGCCGCCTGTCCTTGCGGCGGCCTGGGCGGTAGAGGGTACTGCTGCGGCGGCGGTCTGGCCTGCCCAGTTGTTATGTCTGTAGCTAGCGGCGCTGGCCTGCGTTCATCCCTGCGCTCATCTCTGCGCTCATCCCTGGCCCTGGGTACTCTGCAGTCCCTGGCCAGGTGCGCTGTGCTACCACACTGGTAACACGCCTTGGGTACCCCCATAGCGCTCCTTGCGCTGTTGTTCTGCGCTGCGGGTTGGTCTGCCCAGGAAACTCCTCTGGGTTTACCCTCACTCCGCTGTGGCTGTGCTGCAACTGGGCCTGCGGGGATTACTGCCCCGTCTAGGCGAGCCCGCATCTCCCACTGTCCAGTCCGCTCTCTCCTTCCTTTGTTGTACTGCGCCTCGCCCTGGCCAAGTCCACTGCTGGCCACCTGCCTCAGGCTTGCTCCTCCTAGGTCCCCCATTTCTAGGGCGAACTTCTCCCACAGCACCACCTGCTGAGTCAGCACTGTGATCTGGTCTTCATCCGTCATACTCAGGTACCCTGGCACTGTGACGACGAACTCGCTGAGCTTTGCTTTTGTAGCTGCTGGCAGCCCGTCATGAAACATGTGCGAGACTGAGTGTCGCCTGCCAAAGTGGTCCACTGCATCCCTCGAGATCTGCAGCAACTGCGCTGTTGACAGTACTCTGTGAGCAAACGCCTCCACAGTCTCCTCTGACTTAACTTCCGGATCAAGAGTGGTCTTCACTCCCAACCTGAGGTTGGAGATAGCTGTCCTCTCCTCTGAGGTTGGCTTCCCCACCTCCGCCTGCACCACCCTGATCCACAGGGTGAGCAGCGACGTCTCTTGGCACTGCTCCTTCACTGGGGCAGTCCACAGATCCCTGATCTTGTCCACCTCTCTGGCAGCCCTTTCTCCTGCGTGGGGCGCTGCCCTGATGGCCAACATCAGCGGCCCTACACACGCAGGCTTGCTGTCCCACAGCTTGACCAGTGACTTCACCAGCATAGCCATAGCTGATGGCGATTGGCACGATCCTGTAATCTCCCCTGCTACCACCGCCAGCGCTGGCGGTTCATCTGACAGTGCCAGTCTGTTGTGTGAACCCCAGTAGCCACAAGCTTGGCAATACGTCCTGGCTGCAACCGCACCCGGGTGCGACATGTCCAGCACCGGCACATTGCCTTGGATAGTGGGAATCTTGGCAAATTTGGCGACGCCTACCAACTGCGAGATCATCTTCTGCTGCAGCTGCAGGTTGTTCCTTGCTTGCTCCCACTCGAGCCTTCTCATTTCCTGGTCACCTAACTCCCGCCTGGCCCCTGGCCCGCGCCTGTCTGCTCTAGCTGACCCTGAATCCTCTGATCCAGAGTGTGATCCAGATCCATCTCCGCCGCCCCCTGATGGGTTGCGATCCTGCTGGTATCCACTGTGTCTGATATCTGGCTCCTCCTGAGCATGGTTCTCTCCAGACGGTCGTCTGCCTGCCCTGCCTGCTGAGTCTCTGCTTCCTGCAGGTGGCGGCCACCCCGCCTCACTTCTACTATGCTGCTCCACAGGTCTGGATCTCCAGGGCTGCGCTCCTTTGTCCGATTCTGCCTGCCCCCTGGGCGGCCCCTGGTTTTGCCAACTTTGCTGCGCTGATCCGTTGTTTCCAGCCTGCCCCCTGGGCGGCTCCTGGCCCTGCCAGTTTTGCTGCGCTGATTCACTGTTTCCAGCCTGCCCCCTGGGCAGCTCCTGGCCCTGCCAGTTTTGCTGCGCTGATTCGCTGTTCCCAGCCTGCCCCCTGGGCGGCTCCTGGCCCTGCCAGTTTTGCTGCGCTGATTCGCTGTTTCCAGCCTGCCCCTTGGGCGGCTCCTGGCCCTGCCAGTTTCGCTGATCCGTGCCGTCTGCCTGCCCCCTGGGCGGCTCTCGGTTCTGCCGGTCATGTTGCTCTCTGCTGCCTGCCTGCTCCCTGGGCAGCTCCTGGCTGTATCCACCTGGCTGTTCTGTACTGCCTGCCTGCCCCCTGGGCGGCGCCTGGTACTGCCTGCCTGGCTGTGTTCCACCAGTATAGTCTCTGGCGTAGGAGTCTGATCGCGTCTCCTCCCTGGCCTCCTGCCTTCTGGGTCCGCTGCTCCTGGTGCTGCCTGCAGGTTCAACTTCCTGCAGGGTCCTCCTTGCTGGTCCCACTTGTCTGTTCCTCAAGAACTCCTCGATGTGGTCCACTTGCACCTCTTGGCAAATATTCTCCTTGCCCTCCACTATGCGCAGCAGCGCATATGACTCCTGTCTGCTGGCTCTGCGCGTGTCTACGCCTTGCTCTGCCATCCTGGCGAGCGATCGGCTAGTCAGCTCTGCCCTTTCACTGGCAGCTGGGCTGCTGGCCCTGGGCGCTTCCCCGCCTCCTGGCCGCCCCCTGAGGCTCGGCTCACTGCTGATCTCAAAAACTTCTGATCTGGGTATCGGCGTTGGCGCGGCCCTTGCCTGCTGCTGCCACCTTTGGACCTCTCTGAGTTCCTCAGGCCGCTGCGCCACTGTTTCAAATCCTTCCCAATCTTGATTCTCCTCGTCCTCAGGCTCAGATCCAGGTTCCTCCTGATCTCCTGTCACGCCGTTACACCATTCGTCTGCGAAGGTCTTAACAGCCAGGGCCGCTTCGTGCTCCGCCCCTCCCTTGGACACCTGTCCAAGGGCGGCTAACAACGTCGCCCTGTCCTGGCCTGTATGGGGGATACCCATCATGGCCTTTGTCGCCCACTCCCTCAGGTGATGGGCCTTGAACTCCTCAATTGCTGTGACCTGGTCACTGAAATGAGCAAACGTCCTGGAGCAAATCTGCTTCCACAGGTGCGTTGCCCACAGCAAGATTCTTGCCCAGCCAAACGGCTGCGGCTGTTCCTCTATTGCCTCTTCCACCTTCACCACAGTCCTGGCTCTGGATCTCTCTGGATCTCCTGAGCTTTCCTCCTGTGCCCAAGCTGGGTTGTGGAAGAATCCATATAGGCTGTCCTTCTTGCTGGTGCCTGTCCGGAACCTGCTGTCCGCTTCTGCCTTGGATCGCTGCGCCGGTTTACCCACACTGGGTGGAAACCTGGACAGTGGTGTCCCGTAGGCCGTGGAACCTGCTCCTCTTCTAAACAGCATTCTGCGCTGTCGCAGCTGCTGCACAGGCCTCATCCCTGCCTTGGATCGCTGCACCCTTTCCTCCTGGGCTGGATCTGACATCTCCTCCTCGGATATCAAGTCAGCCCAAGGCTTTCCCACTGGCACCGCTGAATTTTTAAATGCTGCCAGCGGCTCTGCACTGTCCTGCCAAGTCTGCCTGGTCACCGCTGGCTGGGCACCTGCCCCCTCGCGCTTGATCACTGCAGGCACTTGCCTGTTTCCCATTTCCTTTCCACCTAGCTGTAATTTGTCATGGCCTGCTAGCCCCTCTGGGTCTGCAGCGCTCTCTGAACTGTATTCCGGCTGGCAGGGCTCTACCAATACTCGCTGCGCAACCCTCGTCCCCTTGGACGGAATCTGCTGCGGAGCGGCATCTGGTTCGCTGTCACGTCGCATGCCGCTGCTCTGGGACACCTCAGTCACCTGATCCAAGATCAGATCCGGGGTTCCCGCCTGCGTCGGACCCTGCTCAGATTCCAGGCTGCTCCTGAAATCAGCAGGCAGTGGGCCTCCTCGCCCAATGCCTGTCCTTATCACACACACAGCGCCACCTTCCAGCATTCCTGCCGCTCCGGGCAGGAAGTGGTCAGGTCCTGTCACCTTGCAGGCCCGTGCGGCCGGATCCGCTGGCCTTGCCAGTTTCTCCGCCATCCGCAGGGCTTCCTCTGCAATCTGTGAATCAGCCACCTCTATCAGGTCTGCACCTGGCTCCAGCCCCCGTACTCGCCCGCTGCGGCGCTGGACGTCGGGGTGCTGGTGCCTATCAGGATGCAGGTTAATCTCTGCCATTCCTACAGGCAATTTATACGATCCACACGATCCTGCAATGTGCTGGCAACACCAAAACAGGATCTGCTAACGCTCAGGCTTCTGCCTCTTGCACCTACTGCAGCCTGGTGAGGACTTGCCAGTCAGGTCAAGTTGACAGGTACAGCAAAAAACAGGACAGGTCTCTGCCTTCCTGCTTTTTCTTGCTAATAATCAGAATCTGGCGGGATCCTCCGTCGCCTTCAGCACTTCCCACCTCTTTCTGGCTGGGTGGCTTCTAGAAGTCGCACGCCCTGCGTGGATGGGGCTTCTTGCTTGGTACCCGCTCTGCTCTGCGGTCCTGCGGGGATGCTTTGGCCCACCAAGAAAATTTTAACCTTGGATCTTCTATCCACAAGTTAACTTCTGTCAATGATGACAGATTGGATCCACCTGATCACAATCTTCAATCACACAGGTACAAATTGCTGGGTGTATAAATCCACAGCCAATTCTTCAAGCCTCTCCTGGACCCAGCACTGTGTTGCCACACACAGTGATTCACAGGGCTTAACTTGGCAATCTCGCTCTGGAGATTACCTCAGCCAAATTGCAGTTCAAGCGCCAAATTCCAGGCTGTTTGCTGACAAGCAAAATTCAAATTTTTCGCAGCACAAACACCTTCTGCAGGAACTGGCAAATCAGGCTGATCAGGCTCAATCTACTTCGTCCCTTTCAAAAGGACACGCGTTGTGCGCTTCAGGTCCGTGGCGGACTTCTCCCTCACGACAGTGATGGGCGCCTACGGGCAGACTTCGTGACTACTCACTGGCTGCGGGTGCTCAACGAGTTAAGCTGCTAGATTTGTATTTGTATGTCAGGCAATAGCAAGGGTTGGCGCAGGCCTTCAGGCTGTCTGGTCGCGAACCAGCTAGGCAATCAGGTGCACTTACCGCGTCACACGCGGTGAGGGTACGGGATCGTAGACTGCGAACTACTTGTTCGGCAGGGATCTCGTTCCTCAACTGAGGTCTTGTTCTCTTGCTATCTCAGCGGAAGCTGAGGTAGTCTTGACTTGTTGTAGGTACTGACTTAAGGTACAACTCGGGTCTCACGCACTGGGTGACGGCCGGGGCTTGTTACAGAAGAGGTCTGTCCTTTTGAAAGGGACTAAGTAACTAGTTTAGGCAATTGCCGGGATACAGGGACCCGGCAGGCCCAATTCAAAGTACGGGACAGCTAAACCCCTGGCGTAAGCGGGTTTCTAGGTTCCTATTCAAATAAGGAGGATCCGCAGGGAAGCTGCGAAGCCTCCGAGGTCGCAAACTGCGGCCTAAACGGTTTTGGCACGTATACCGTAATATACCGTGACAAGCAGCACCATGGAGGCCAAAATAAAGCTGCACGCAAGGCCAACTGGGTGCAACCTGCTCAGGCCAAAGAAGCACGGGCCACTTGAAAAAATAATGGCTGCACCACACACACCGGTTTCCCCTCCGCCCAAATCTGCCAGCCAACGCCTGAACCCCAAACCTCAAAGCCAGCCGGTCATAAAGTACTCATAATCGGGCCATCTGGCCTGTCCGGTGCCGCATCAACTGAAGACGAGAACGTTTGCATCATGCCCTCTAAGCCAATGTTGCTCCTGCATTGAGCAAGGCCCATGCTAAACATGCATTCAAACAGCTAGGCTTGCGCTGCACATGCAATCATGCATCCCGGCCTCTAGGCCCATGCGGGATGTGCATTCAGACTGGACAAATGACTACCCATGGCACATGCATCAGGGAACCCCGTTGTCCTCGCCTTACGCACGGGCGTCCTTGTTGGCAACAACAAAAAGGCCTAGTCAATCAGAATCCTGATTCAGAAGCCCCTGTTTCTCAATCCCTGGACTACCTTCCGTCTGTGGCCAAGCACACAGTTGCTTTGCAACGGCCCTGAGCACACTGAAGCGTTGCACTCGAGGTTGCCCCCACAAAAAAACAACTTTATCCCAACAGACTGCGATGAAGATGTGCATCGTCCAGCGCCATGGTCAAGATCTTCCCCAAGGTCAAGACAGGTGGCTGCTCGAAGCCGAAGTGCCATCCTGCACCTTCTACCGAGCGGAGAAGGCCACAAGCACTACCTCTGCGATACATAAGCTCCTCTGTAAGCTCCTCCTCTACGCATCACTCAGCTATGATTGCTGTCTGGTAACAAGAAATAAGGGCAACTTACATGCCTGCGGCGATACGGAATAAGGCGATAGTAGGAAAGAATATGATCCGACATTGTGAATTTCTCTGCGACTTCTCCAGTTCTCCCTTCTCCCTTTGTCCCCACATGGGCCAGGGCCCGATTTGGGAGCGGTGGTTGCGGTCGCGGTCCGGACCAAGTGTGGAAGTACGGAGCAGGGCAAGGTGAAATTGACCTCAAAAGCAGATGCCTCGAATCTACATCGGAGGAAAACACTTTAAAAAGTCCAAGGCAGCGAGCATCCATCGTTAGAAACGAAGAGCCTTTGGTATCTCCAGATGAGAAATATCATGGCATGGCCAACTGGTGCTGGTGCTGATCTCCTACCAGGTCGGTGCCCTTGGGCATTGATCATGTTCAACAGGCAGAGCGTGCTACCATACTTACCCAAGCGGACCATGCCACATTTTTTGTGTTAGGTCCTCTTTATGTCCTGATTCTGGTGTCCATGGGGTTCCCATGCATGCCCCATCCTTGATTCATGATGTTAGCCAATCCAAAGCTTCATGCCCCCCAGCGTATTTACTTGTTTCCCGGCTTGTGTAGGCCAGGAACAGGCAGGACCCGAGGTTACAGACTCTGGAGTGGGAGGTTGTGACGAGACAGCTGATTACGGTGGGTGCACATCAGTGCTTCCAAACAGGCAGATCAAAATGTCAGGCAGCAGCAGGAAAACATGGTTGGGCCATACGTTTGTTAGGCAGGCAGAAACATAGTACGCATGCATTGGTGGGAGGAATGGCTCCCTCCTTGCATGCTGTCTACCGTTTCTGCCCTCTCACGCATGTAGGAAATGGTGGCACTCCTGGCAGGCTGGCAGGGTCACCAACGAGCAAGATTTGAAAGCTGACCAGAGCTGTTCAGTCATGTCATAGTCCAGTACTTCACCCTTTCAGAAGGTATGATATCATTCACATGATGATCAACTGAAGGAGCGGGGGTGGGCACCGGGCAGGCCCCCCAGGCGGTGCTAAAGACTTCCACGCTTTGTTTTTTCTGACGTACTTATTTTGTTTCTTTCCTCCCCAACCGAGTAGTTGGGCGCCCACGCGGCCGAGCCTTTTGAGCAGGGCCCAGAGGTGTAACTATTTATTGACCCTTATAGGGGGTGTCAGGCTGTGAGCATGCATTTTTAGTGTAAGACCTGGTGAATAGCAACCAACACCTTGTCCCACATAAGCCAAGTTAGAATTCACCGCGCGGGTTGGGCAGGGTGTGGCAGGGAGCAAGGGAGGCAATCATAGACAGAAGTATCATTCTGGTCACCTAAGCCCTGTCTCAGACACCGTCCTGCCAATTCCTCAATTGTCTTTCTACATCGGTTCTAATGGGGGGTTCTAGTTTACTGAATTTGTGTGTTCTGATCTACTGGTTGTGTACCAATGCCTCCCAGGAATCCTGGACCTCCCGCCGGATTTGTTGGCCGCCATCGTTTCCAAGGTTGCCGGCAAGACATTTATGCGGGCAGCAAGCCGTACTTTTTGCGATGTGGTGAACTCCACAGTCACTTCTCTCAGCTGGAGTCCGCCCAATCAGTCCTCTTGGGCGGAGGGTAGAGAGCACTATCCGGCTTTGCTGTTCCAAGCAGATTTCTTCCTGAGATTCTCCAGCTTGAAGTGGGTTGCCTACAAAAACTCGACCTCCGTGGACCTGACCCCCTTGGCCCCGTGCACCGGGATGCATGCCCTCAGCTTCAAGAACTGCGGTGAAATCTTGGACCTGTCCACTCTGACCGCGTTCCATGGGCTGCTGACCCTCAGCTTTGAGTGCTGTGACGGCGTCAGTGACCTGTCGCCCCTGGCCGCATGCACGCGACTGCTGACTCTGAGCTTCAAGGATTGTGATGAAGTCCGTGACCTGTCACCTCTGACCGCTTGCATTGGACTGCAATTGCTCACCTTTGACGGTTGCTATGGAGTCAGCGACCTGACCCCTCTGGCCGCATGCACAGCTGTACACACCCTCAGCTTCAGACACTGTAGGAGGGTTAGAGACTTGACCCCCCTGGCCACATGCTCCGGGCTGCGGACCCTCAGCTTCTGCTTTTGCGGTGGAATCCACGACCTGATACCTCTTGCGGCGTGCGCCGGACTGCACACTCTCAGCTTGGACCGGTGTGGCAGTATCCATGACCTGACACCTCTGGCCAAGTTCACTGGACTCCGGACTCTAAATTTCGACCGCTGTTTTGGAGTCAGTGACCTTACCCCTTTGAAGGCATGCACCGGGCTGCACACTCTCAGCATCAGAGAATGATCAGTTGTCTTCCCAACGGGACAGTTGGCGCCCACGTGGCTGAGCCTTTTTTAGCAGGGCCCAGAGGGGCAATTTCATTGACTCTCAGCATCAGCGAATGATATGAAGTCAGGGACCTTCCACCCCTGACAGCGTGCACTGGGCTGCGCCTCTGCGGGCTTACATCTTCAAAACTTGCGTTATAATCAAAGACCTGCTGCTTTGAGCCGCTTGCAGTAGGCTAGGGAGACTATCTTGAAGGTTGGTGATCTTCGGATGCACACGTTGGCCTCCGTGTTGACTGATGAGGTGGCTAGTGGCAGTGACCTGACCACTCTGCCCAAGTCAATGACGTTACACTTCTGGGCCCAATGACGTTACACTTCTGCCCAAGTGCATTGTTTGTTTTGAGTTTGTTTGGTAGACAACCGTTGCTAAGCAGAGCAGGGTGGGCTGTTGTTGGCTTCTCGTATCCTTTTAGGGTGATGTGTAGTACTAGCTTAAGGGTGATGGATGACCCCCCCCCCGGTTGCACAGTACAACACAATTACGTAACACATGTCGATGCCTAGGGCTAGGATCTAGACGGGCTAGAGTGTCTTCGGACTTCCTTTGCTTTATAGGACGGTATTTCCTCTTCTCCATTTTCCGTGCCCATGCAGCCGAGCCTTTGCAGCATAGCCCAGATGTGTTATGTCATTGACATGTAGATGCCTCAGAGCTGCCAAGATTTAGCCTGGTATGCTTGCCTGGCGGGATTCTAACTTTCTTTGGATCTTTAATTAAATAAATGGGGATGTATAAGATTTTTGGATGATGGTTGCTGGGATCAGGGGGTGTCTAGTGTCCCTCTCTGCGTCCATGGCAGACGCATTTCAACTAATGAGGAGGGTACCCATTACCCTCCGCCCTCTTTACCAGCACCTTTGATAGTTTGATTGCTTTGACTACTGGTACTTTGCAAAGTTACCATTTTGTTTGCATCGTGAACGGCAGCGCCGGCCTCACCTTATTGCTAAACTCTCCTCATACGCCTCCATTTACAACCACTCTGTACATGGCAAGGGTCCAACTGCCCACTCCCTTAACCTGCTTAGTTCTTTGCTTAGACATTGAATAGAAGTGGCATACATCTGTATCATAGCTCATCTCGATACCCTTCAATCAGTAAGAATGGGAAGATGCACACCTTGCCCATGAGAAGAAGGTCGTTTCATTCATCTATACGAGGCGTGGTCTGGGCATACAAAGGCCAGAGCTAGAGCCCTGGGCCCGAGTTGCAAGATCAACTAAGAGCATACTGCTTCGGAACCAGATCTGGGGCTCGACATGGACCGAAGCATGGATCCATGTCGCAATAGCAGCTCCGCTTTTGCGCGAATTGTGAACTGTGCCCCTCAGCGTCACAGGACATATACAATCTCTTGGCCACACTCGACAGCCACTCCAGTCCTCGTAGATTATCTTTGGCGTTTCTTGCTCAGCAGGATAAGTATCGGCTGGGGGTATTGGCTTAATATAAAATGGCCGGGCATGGTCAAATGTCTGCGGACGAGCGCCGAAGGCTCAAGGAGTTGGATGAGGCACGAAAGGCAGGTCTCGCCCCAGCAGCCCTCGACGAGGATGGCAAGGAGATCAACCCTCATATTCCCGAGTACATGACAAGCGCTCCCTGGTATCTCAACAAAGGTGAGACTAGCCTGCGTGCATGCGCCACGTCTTCCCCGCCACGTCGCTTCTGCTTTACACGCCTGTCTCATCCTTCCACACAGACAAGCCAACTCTACAGCACCAGCGTAATTGGAAGGAAAAGCAAGGCGACGACGTGTGGTATGACAGGGGTGCCAAGGTGTTCCAGGCAACGAAATGGCGGAAAGGCAGTTGCGAAAAGTGAGATGCCTAGCGACTTGTCCCTCTGTACTCCCACCTTGGCGTGAACAATATGCCTGATACGCCGTTTTAACCTGCCAATGCAGCTGTGGCTCAATCACTCACCAAACAAAAGATTGTTTGGAAAGGCCAAGGACCAAGGGAGCAAAATATACGAACAAGAACATTGCAGCTGATGACAAGGTTCAGGACATCCACCTGGCCACATGGGATGCCAAGCGTGACAGGTGAGCTGCCCATGTAATGTGCCACAATTTCGGCGTCACAGCAGTGCCGCAGAAAGAGGCATACGCTGAGACTGCGTGCCATGCGCCCACAGGTGGAACGGCTTTGACGCAAAGGACTACAACAAGGTGGTGGAGAGGTATGAGCAGGTAAGTCTGGGAGAGGACTAAGAGAGTGCAGTGACCAGGCATCTTTTTTTCAGCCATATCAGTTGCTCCTCAGGCACGCATGGGGCATGGCGCATGACATGTTGTTAATCCAGTGACGTGGTTTGAAGGATCAATTTATGTTGCATAGATGTCAGCACGCTTTTGCGGTTGTCATGCGTTTTTTATTTTTCATCCTCGATTCTCAAGCCGTGCGCACAAAGCTTGCATGTGCTCTTTGCCCCAGTGCTGCGGCCAAACGGTGGCATCCTTATTTCACGCCCTCAGGCGTATGTCCGCCTGATTCTTGTAAATATGTTATGAGGATTTGTCATTGATATCTGTTTGCTTTTGTTGTGCTTAGCTCGAGGCCATCCGTAAGGACATGAAGCAGAAGGAGCAGGTCCAGGAGGCTTACAATGATGCAGCTGAGGATGGGGTTGTTGCTGACGAGGATGATGTCAAGATCGCAGAGGACGAGGATGCAGGTGTGTACTGTGTTGACTACCTCTACTTGACACCGTCTCCCCCCTCGCACCTTGTTGTTGTGTCAGCATCTGTGCATCTTGTTACTGCCCCATCGCCTTTTTCGAAAATGCTGCATCAGTTTTGCGTATCTTTTCTTGTTTTGCTTAAGGCCTTCTAAGGCCGTTTGGTTTTGTAGGAAAATTTTGTATGAAAGGCACTCGCCAAATCTACGAGGCTGCTGTTTGAAACGAAGCCCTTGTCTGTTATGTGCATGCAGCAGATGTTCAGGCGGTCAGTTGGCAGCTGCTCAATGCTGCTTCCAATGTCCCTCCGCCCCCATGCAGGTTTCGGCGAGGTCAAGAAACGGCTGCGTACCCCGGGCGGAGGCGCTACGGGCACTGTGCGCAACCTGCGTATCCGTGAAGACACGGCCAAATACCTGCTGAACCTTGACATGGCCTCAGCGCATTATGACCCCAAGTCGCGCTCGATGCGTGAGGACCCGCAGCCCAACAAGCCGGCCAATGAAAAGCTGTTCCAGGGGGACAACTTTGTGCGCAAGGGGGGCGACTTCGCGGCCTGGCAGACGATGCAGATGCATTCGCTCGAGGCGTTTGACAAGGGCCAGGATGTGCACATGCAGGCCAATCCGTCCCTGGCTGAGATGCTGTACAAGCAGTTCAAGGAGAAGAAGGGCGTCTTAGAGAAGCAGGCAAGGGGGGCCTTGGCAGTGCGGTGGGGGTCTGGGGGAGCATGCGCATGCTGGATGGCGCCCTAGGGCAACACCTCGTCCAATGTCTGATTAAGTTAAGGGTCGAAAGGGATTTCTCCCCCTCCTGTGCCTCTCCTTTCCATGCCCTGTCCTTCCATGTGCCCTTTTGTATGTTCTTTGCCACGTGCAGTGCTCACGTGTCTCCATGCACCTTCTATCGCCGCATGGACTAGAAATCTTAAAACCTGACGATTGCTGATTGCCTGAAGCCAGCACTTATGCTGCTTCTGCTCCTGTTGCTAATACATCTGACACTGCTGCTACCGCCATGAACCTTCGCAGAGCTCAAAGGATGTTGTAGATAAGTATGGCAGTGCGACTGAGAAGATGCCGGAAGACGTGAAGCAGCTGGCCGGGACCGAGCGGTATGTGGAGTATGACCGCATGGGGCGCGTCGTCCGGGGTGCTGAGGCCAAGATCAAGTCACGCTACGAGGAGGACGTTCTGATCAACAACCACACGAACGTGTGGGGCTCTTGGTGGAAGGATGGCACGTGGGGCTATGCGTGCTGCCACCAGTGCGTCAAGAACAGCTACTGCACGGGCTCCGCGGGCGCGGCCGCGATCGCGGAGTCTTCGGAGCTGGCGTTGGCGAACATGCAGGCTCGCGCAGAGAGGTCGGCTGAGGAGGAGCTGCAGAAGCGCAAGGACTCCAAGCTGAATGACTACAAGGGATATGTGTCTGGCGTGTGGGGGGCGGAGACGGAGAAGCCCGAGGACATTGACCCGGAGAAGGTGAGCGGGGCGGAGTGTGTGATGTGCAAGGCTGCTGGGTGCAAGGCTGTACAGCTTTTACATCTGCTAGATATAAGGGTGTACAATTTGTACATCTGCTGGGTGTAAGGCTGTACAGCTTGTACAGCTGCTGGGTGCAAGGCTGTACAGCTGTGACATCTGCTAGGTACACGGGTGTACAATTATACATCTGCTGGGTGCAAGGCTGTACAGCTTGAAAATCTTCTGGGTGCAAGGCTGTACAGCGTGTACAGCTGCTGGGTGCAAGGCTATACAGCATCTACAGCTGCTGGGGGCATGGCTGTACAGCGTGTACAGCTGCTGGGTGCAAGGCTGTACAGCTTGTACAGCTTGACACTGGAACCTGGTGTGCAGTTGGCTGATGCTTCAGTTTGAAGAGCACCCTACTAGTATGTGGTCTACCAAGTGGGAAGCCCACTGCTGGATTCCAATTTTACCAATGAGCTACCCCTGGTGGCTCAGAGGTGCACAAATTGATAGATGTGTCAGGACAGCTGTCGAGTTGGCACCTTGATGCTGCTTCAGATCTATGCTTACCAAACCAGACCAGACCAGCAAAAGATGATTTGTTGGTGCTTGATACTTTTACAATTTGGACCTTACTGCTCACCTTGCGGTACAATTCTGAATTCAAAAATGAAAAAAAATGGAATGTGATTCAGGTCAAGGAAGCTCTGGCTCGCCTCAATGAGCGTGAGAAGGCTGCCATGGAGGCTGACGGCAGCAAGCGGAAATACAACTCCCTGGATGCTGCCAGTGAAATCGTTACGCCCGAGGAAATGGAGGCTTTCCGCCTGAAGAAGGGGCGGTCCGACGATCCAATGTCGCAGCTGCCAGCAGGAGCGGAGGCGTCAGCGGGGGGCGTCGCGGGGACAGGGGGCTACGATTATCTGTGACGTGCTCGAGCCGGTCAGATTTTAGCGGCCCTCAGATCTATGAGATATTTATTTTGATCAAAGGTAAATGATACGATGCCCTAATTCCTGATACAATGTACGAATATGACTGCAAGATGCTCGTAGATGCTGCCTTCCTGATACCTTGTGTCAGGGGATTCTGTCTGTCTTCACTGGTTGGTGAGACCAGGGGTGAGACAGAGACTCAACGATGTTGACAGAATGTTGATTGCATAGAAAGCTTCTTCTCAAACAAAGGTGTGAACACGACAATTAACACGACTGGCTGGTTTTGCTTCCTAAATTATAACTGTAAGGATTGGTTGGTGAGCCTGTTTCCTGCGCCTTCTCGTGCCCTAAGGACTGGAAGAAAACATGATGTGAATTGCATGTGTCAAACTGTGAGTAACAGAACAAGTGTCACAGAACAGCTTGTCCTCTATCGCATGGGGCTTTGCATTTTGCAGTAACAACGAACCAGTAGTAGATTTCGATGTCCATCAGTGAGTACTTAGACTTATCCCCCATGCTCGATTGCGAGCGGCCAATGTAGTGACGTGAAATTTGAACAGTCCAGCGGGGCATCACATATGATGAATGGAACAGATTAATGACGTAACACCTCTGGGCCCTGCTATAATGAAGCTCGGCCACGTTGGCAATCAAAACTTCTGATAAGAAACTTAAGGGAGAAGGCACAAGAGGAAAGAAAGGAGAGCATGAGCACCTTACAAACAACATAAACAGCAGCAAGTAGGATAAGCAAACCGTATCCCCTGCCCCTGAAGCACAAGCCATCAACAAGTTCAACTACATCGTCCGCAAAAGCCAGAGCCTCCCACCCCTGCCTGACCCGGTAAAGCTGGTGGAAGTCTGTAGCGTCGTTCGGGGGACCAGCCCACCCACGCTCCCTAAGTGCCGCCTTGATGCTAGGGCATTGAAAGCAAGCATGGAGCGCATCTTCCACATGCTCGCCATGTCCCCTAGCCCAGCGTCGCTGGGAGCAGCGTGTGTCACGCTGTTTTTTTATTTCTTTTTTTTCGAGTTCTCTTGAATGATCTTCCATATGAATATTAATTAATAAACCACAAATGTGTGCTTATCGTTGCAGGCTTGGGGACGGTCAAAGGCACAGCAATATTGGGTGGTGCAAGAAAGTTCAGGTTTTATCCTTAACCTCTCTGGTTTTAACAGGAGGTCGATGTTCCGTTCTTCCTATCGATTCGAACACCCTATGAAAGAAACATATTCAGGGCACCGCGTCCATGCAGATTTCTAAACAAGACAGTCATCCTGTTTATTACCAACCTCCCCAACCGAACGTTGCTGGAAATCCCGCTGCTGAAATATCACGTTGCAAACAATTACCGGAGGATGTTTCCAATCGCAAATGATAGTAGGTTAAATCACCTACCGTAGTATTAGTCTAATTTGATTTCTTTGATGTTTTTTCGAAAGAAACTAATCGTAAAAACCAATAGTTTCGGGCGAGGGGGGGGCAGGAAAAAAATCAGGGGCCCCATGCCCTAAAATAAAAACGAGCACCCAAGCCTCCCACCCACCCACATACCGCCTCCGGAACCCGTTGAAATTAAAAAAAAGGCAAATGCGAAATTACGGTACATGGCATGTATGGGGTGTTTCCTTATCAGCTCGTCAAAAAACGCTTCTACTGGTATATTTCAATTCGTTAGGTGATTAAAATTCATGTCAACAGTCAATTTTGGTAATGGGCTCAGCCAGTTGCAACCTCATTCTCAGCTGGAGATGGAGAAGGAGAAGGAGATGGAGAGGCTGGCGGGCTCGCAGGTGTTAGCTCAGCTGGGGCAGCAGCATGAAGCCAAGGGTGAAACGGGAGCAAACACGAGCGATCTCTGCTGCTTCGAATCGCGTTGTGTCGCGAAAGCTGCCATGCACTCCTTCCCTTTCTGGTGGCGTCGTACGTTTACAGGATCAGCGGACTTCAAGACCTTGCCACAACGACCACAAATTGTCTGTTTATTCATGATCCACGGGACCAACAATATTTTGTGCTCAGTGTGAAACAGCACTTTCTAAGGCTGGCTCAGCTCGTTTCGGGGTGTGCCTAATGGAGCTAAACCCTCAGTATGGGGGGCCAAGGGGTCATGTGGTAATTCAAGCAACATTATAGGATGTAAATGGACTCATGTTGGCATGACGCACACAGAGGTGCTGCTAATAGCCTAAACATACCTCCTGAAAAAAGACAAGAAGCTCTCCAATTTCGAGATTACACACGCCCCCCCCCAGCTTTCTAAGGCTTCTGAATTATTATGGACTTTTAAGGGGCGTTCAAAGACTTTTGAGGGAAGAAACCAATTTTAAGCATATTAATTGTTTTTTTTTGGTAAACCAGCGTGTCAATGACGTTACACCTATGGGCCCTGCATGTGGTTTCGGCCCCTGATTTCGGGTTTCAAACTCAAATCCAACTTAGAAAGAAATCAAACGAGACTTACTTATGTTACGGTAACTCCTCCTAGGATGCAGGGCTGCAGGCGTCGACGCGAAACAGAAAAGTCCTGGCTCGTGTCGATGCCTGTACCCATGGATGAGTTAGGTGGTGATTCATTCTCACCAGATCTTTCACCAGATCTTTCTGTCCCAGATCTTTATGCATATTCCTTGGGTGTTTATCTGTGGCTGATCCTAATCTACATACAGCTGCTGAAAAGATTACGATTGAACTGGGATGGATGCCACTGCCAATGCTTTGTGTCTTAACAACCGGACGACCAATGGTTCAAAATCGCAACTAATTAAGCCATGCATGAGCATCTAACTCGTCCTTGTATGGAGTACGCGAGACGAGTTAGAAAAGTCCCGTTTAACCCACACATTTCCCCCCACACTACGGTATGTTGCTGTGCAAAGGGACTTGAGAAAAGAGCAGAGAAAGAGAGGGAGAGCATGTATGAATTACCGGAAACGGTTAGTATATAACGCCCCCAGTGAAACGCATCCGTCCAAGACAGCCGATGACATCGCGACGCCACCTCGAGCTAATAAACCCGGGTCCTGTCGTGAATTGTGGCCTTCGCACCATCGGCGTTTTAATTCTCTCTACCTAGTCCAGAGTTCAATAGCGGCCGCCTCTATAAGCATATTACGGCCGAGCATGTCGCACAAGTCGTTATAAGAAGAGAATAAAAAGTAACAAAAAGTGCGACAGTAGGGTCGGGTCTTGATGTGTCCCACATGAATACATGATGGGTAGTTAGAAACAGGGGAGGTGAAAGTTCCTGTGTCCTGCAGATATCACGAATTGGAGGCCCAGGGCCCTAAATGTTCCTGGTGCAATATGCGCCCTTCAGGGAACCTGTCCTTTCGCCGATCTCAAACTGCCATACCGAGCCCGAGTAGTGAATTGCAACATGCTTCGCACCAGCCTTCCGCAAGTATTGATGTAGTGCCTGTAGACGCAGCTGGTCAAGCCTGGCCATCTCATCCAGCGCTGGCGGAGGGGGCTGTCGGCAGCGTACATGGCCATTACTACTACGCCACCCCCGGGAGGGAGCATCTGTATGCCCCCCCCGGTGCAGTTCCCCTCCCACATTATCCTCAAGCGAATGCTGCCAACTACGAACAATATTGGCTTGATTACGCGCTGGCCATGAGCTACAGCGAGCATGCAGCCCGACAGCAGGGTTCTCATTCTCTACCAGCAGGCGTGGCGAGCCGGCCTAACAGCAGCAGGGAAATATCTCTGAAGGGCCAGGCCGAGGCCCTGAGCTACAAATACTGGTCAACAGGCAGGCACGTACACAAGTTATGCAGCGCATAATTGAAATTCAATTTCGATGCCGCTTCAATAGGACTCAATCCTGACAAGGACCCTTTGCCTGCGTGCAGCTTGGGATACTCAGACACGGTGATCGACGGGTTCTATATGACATACGGAGACTTTCCCGAGATCTGCGACAAGAACAAGTTTCCGCCATTGGAGGACCTTCGGAGGGTATGGACAGCAGACGGGGATACACGAGAGGTGAGGGGCTGAGCTGGCAGGTGCAGGCTCACCGCTTTGGCGCATGCACCATGCTTTACGGAGATCGTATGCATGCGCCACTTGGACGCATGTCCCATGCTGCATGGAACCTTGCCATGCATCCTCTAAGCTATCGCTCTCTTCCTGGTGTGCATGCCATGCACCAGCATGCCGCGGTCCCCCCCCATGCATACCAGTGCTGCATGGCTATCTTGCTGTTCCTCCTCAAGGCCACAATGGCGGCGGGAGGAGTATTTTTGCCACTGCTGTGTTTGGGGGATCCAAGGATCGATGAGCTGGTCTCACTCTTCTGGAAATCCGAGCAAAAGTCCCTCCATGCACATCCTATGACTGCATGGCTGTGACATGCTGTAGCTGCATGGCCTTCACGCTGTCTCCCCTCTCACAGGTTGTCCATGTGGATCACGACCAGGACTCCAGCCTTTGTGCCCTGAAGGACAGGGTTGCAGAGGCTACGCAGGAGGTGGCTGATAAGGGCGCCGCCGCCAAGATCAAGGTATGTGTAGCGCTCTGCTATAACGTTGAACATGGATTATAGTGCCGCAGCAAAAAGAGCCCCGCCTCGCTCAGTACTGTCAGTGTCTCCTCAACATATCCTCAAGATTTTGCACTGTCCATTATACAGATGTACCGCATGTACATCTGTATAGCCTTAGACTACGTAGCTTCTAGGGACGCTACAGTTTGACTCGATCGTGAAGGTCGCTGTTTATTTCAGGGTGCAGATCCCACAAAAGAGTTTCCTGACTGACGCTCCGCCAAGGTCAAGGCCCGTCATGATCATGAACAAATTAGGCATTGGATCCCATTATGAAATTAAAATATACCCAAACAGCGGACTCAAATATGTAGGATTAGTTGAATCAGGCTGTGAATCGAATGGTGAAGGAGAAGCTAGACCAAACAGAAACTCACGTTACTCACATTGATCCTCCTTGGGACTTTCCATGCACCTCAGTTTCCGTACTTCTGACTTGCCTTGACCGCACTGAACCAGTTTTCCCCTCCGTCTTCTCACATGAAAGATGTACCTGATTCAAATGCTGCTGGGATGCACCAGCAGATGTACGACTGCACCAAACGATGCTCACGTCCAAATGCATCTCCTTGCAGGCCATGGCAAAAGTTGTGGCGGATTATTTTGGCGGCTCGTATGACAGCGAGGAGGCCCTGGCGCAGTTCTGGGAGGCGTCCAGCGCTTCGGAGAAGAGAGTGCGGAGGTGCGTACTCGAGTGTCCCTGATTTTGAATTTCAATTTGAACGCGAAGGGCAGGCGGTTGGCCTTCCGTAGTGCAGGCAGGTCAGTGTGACCCTCCTGGGGTGGCTGGGAATTGGGGCGACCGGCCACCTTGTGCTGTTGAATTTTATTTCAAATTGGTAAGCTGGGCGTTTAGGCTCCCTGCGTGTGGTGCAAATCGGCTGTGATGCTATTTAGCCGCATGGGTGTTGGGGCGATGCGCAGCCGTGCGCTGCTGAATTGATTTTTGAATTCAAAATGGGGTGTCTAGTCTCCCTGTGTGCGGCGCAGATCAGTTGTCATCCTGTTGGGCCGCCAGGGCCTTGGGGTGATGCGCCACCGCGCGCTGCGGAATTTGATTTTTGAATTTTAAACTGGGTGTTTGGCTCCCTCTGTGTGCGGCGCAGATCTGTTGTCATCCTGTTGGGCCGTCTGGGCGTTGGGGCGACGCGCCACCGCGCGCTGCTGTTTAAGATGCTCGCCGACTCGCTAGACATGCGCTGCCAGCTGCTGACGGGCCGTTACCTCTGCGGCACCGAAGACACGGCCATGAACATGGTGGTTCTGGACGGGAGGGAGATGCTGGTGGACCTAGTGCACTGCCCGGGCAGGCTGATGCCGCCTGAGGAGCTGTGCGCTAACCATGGGGGCGGGCCTCGGAACCCAACTGCGCTGACGGGAGGTGAGTGGCTGCCTGGGTGGTTGCATGGTTGGGTGGAGGAGTGGAGGAGTGTTTGCATGGTTGAGTCGGTGGCTGCATGGGTGGATGGTCGTCTGAGGTCAAGCATGCACTACAGCACAGCCAGACCAGCATGCGCTACAGCACAGCCAGACCAGCTCGCGCTACAGCACAGCCAGACCAGCATGCGCTACAGCACAGCCAGATCAGCATGCGCCTCAGCACAGCCAGACCAGCTCCCGCTACAGCACAGCCAGACCAGCATGCGCTACAGCACAGCCAGACCAGCATGCGCTACAGCACAGCCAGACCAGCATGCGCTACAGCACAGCCAGACCAGCATGCGCTACAGCACAGCCAGATCAGCATGCGCCTCAGCACAGCCAGACCAGCTCCCGCTACAGCACAGCCAGACCAGCATGCGCTACAGCACAGCCAGACCAGCATGCGCTACAGCACAGCCAGACCAGCATGCGCTACAGCACAGCCAGACCAGCATGCGCTACAGCACAGCCAGACCAGCTCCCGCTACAGCACAGCCAGACCAGTTCCCGCTACAGCACAGCCAGACCAGCATGCGCTACAGCACAGCCAGACCAGCATGCGCTACAGCACAGCCAGACCAGCTCCCGCTACAGCACAGCCAGACCAGCATGCGCTACAGCACAGCCAGACCAGCTCCCGCTACAGCACAGCCAGACCAGCATGCGCTACAGCACAGCCAGACCAGCATGCGCTACAGCACAGCCAGACCAGCATGCACTACAGCACAGCCAGGCCAGCCTGAATATCTCGACCAGTTCCGCAAGTCATGGTCTCTTTGGATTTTCACCTCTACCGAAACAGCAAGTGTTGGCCTTTATGTCATGGCCTCTACAGTATGTCATGTCCTCTATATAGTCACCTGTTTATAATCGCCTCAACCGTCTTTTCGTCTGCTTGTGTGAATAATCGCCTCTTCTACAAATGCTAGTGTGTCTCTTGAATACGTTTTGTTGCTCCCCAGGGGCCTCTGGGGAGTCTGATGGTGGCCCCCCAGGGCGAGCAAAGGACCGGACCTCCACAAACGCTTTGGGAGGCCGGCCAGCGACAGTGGTCCCGTTGATCCCCGGCCCTGTGTTCATCAGCCAGACATCGGCCGGCCTGGGCCAGCCGCCTGTGGCAATCAGCATCCCCGAGGCAAGAGAGGGCTCGGCGTTCAGCAAATCCCGCCCACCCCTGGCGATGCTGCGCGGGCGGATCGCGTCGCTGGCGAGCCTGCCGGTTCCTGGGACGGCGGCGGCCGCTGCCGTCCCATTCGGCAGGCTGAGCGCCGCGGGCGGCGGCACGCCGCCGCCCACCGCGTCGGCCTCCTCGGAGTGGCGGAGCACCGGCACCGGCACGTCGGCCGCCTCGCCGCCAAAGGCCGCGGCCTCGTTGCCGGCAGCGCTGCAAGATGCAGCAGCGACCGGCGACGCGTCGCCCAGCGGCCAGTCGGCGGACACGGCCCCGCTGCCGGACCTGATACGCATGGACTCGGGCCCCGTTCTGTGTGACGCGAGCGTGATCACTGTCGGCTCCGGCCTTCTCCCACTTGGCGCCAGTGGCAGTGGCGGCAGCACCCACCCTACACTCGACACCAGCTGGGCCAATTTCCCGCCCACCGGCGGCGGCAGCAGCGGTGGCGGCGTTGGTTCGTGCACCTCCACCCCGATAGCCGCGACATCATCTGGACCCCACCGTCACTCTCACAGCTTCGACATGGCTCAGCTGTCCTCATATGACGTCCTCTCTCCGTTGCCTGTGACGCACACGGTGAGGGCGGTAACGGGCGGCAATCCTTCCAGCCCCTCCAGCACCGCCCAAATGGGGTCCTCCCCAGTGACCCTGATGGGAGGAGCGCCTGGGCAACAACATCAGCAACAGCAGCTACAGCAGCAACAGCAGCTACAGCAGCAACAGCAGCAACAGCAGAATCCTCATCCGCAGCTAATACAGCAGCAACAGCAGATGCAGGCGGCAGCAGCTTCCTCCATCGCTCAGGAAAGCAACTTTGCTGCTGCCGCCAACGCTGCGGCGACCGCCGCCGCTAACGCTGCACACGCCAGTGCAGCTGTGGCACAGCAGTCTGTTTACAACTCGCCTTTCCTCTCGCATCAGCTCCGTGGCTCACTCGTCGGCTGGGCAGCTCCTGCCGCTGCACCTGCTCCTGCCGGATCTGTACCGCTTCTGCCGGCTCAGGTTTCGGGGCAGGCACCCGGGGGCTCCTTGGCAGGCTTACAGCCCGGCCTGATCCCTGTCCCCCCCGCTAGGGGTACCAGCTCTCCCCCTCTGCCCCCGGGGTCGGCCGGCAGCAGCAACAACAGCAACCCCGCCGCTTCCGTCCAGCATCAACACAGCATGCCGGCAAGCAGTGGCGGCGTCGGCGGCGTTTCGTCGCATGCCGCCTCCCCGCCGTGGGCGCTGCCGCCGAGGGGCGGCGGCGGCGGCAACGGCGGCGGCGGCGGCCACCATACGCCCCACCATGCGACCTCGTTCAGCAGCGGGAACGGGCCTCAGTTGAGCGGGGAGCCTTTTGCAGACTTGTCGCCGTTCCAGTCGCTGCCCGTGCGCCGGCCGACGCCGCCAAAATCGCTGTCGCAGCAGCAGCAGGAGATGCTGCAGGAGCGTGCAGCTGCGGCCGCCTCAGGTCAGCCTAGGCAGCCCCTGTTCTGACAAAAAGCCAACCTGCATTACGCCATGCAGGAAAAGTGATAATGTGAACTGTAGACCCTGGATCTTGAATCTGTGGGCACTGGCACAGACGCTGAACCCTAGAACCTGGACCTTGGCTCTGTGGGATTTTGCACAAACCCTGAACCCTTGACCTGAAGTCCAGGGTCACTGGTACAGATCCTCTTAAATGCCTTGCTTCATCACCCCGAACTAAAAGCCCAGTTTTCCATTCCATGACTAGATATGTAGATCTGAGCCCAATGCTCACTTTCCCAATCAATGACTTAAACTTGCCATCCAAATCAGTGACTTGAACTTGCCACCCAGTACCAGTGCTCCAGTGTTCCAAGAGTCGCGGCTACCTGCGGCCCCTGATACCCCCGCAAATCGACCTGTCTTGCTCGCCTGCCCACCTGACACGCCCACCCACCCGCGCAGCTTTGAGCGCCTCTTTCGCCTGCGGCCCTGGTGTCGGTTACGCACCATCCAACCATAATGGCCCTTCGAACAACGGAAATCTGGCCATGATGAACATGGAGCAGCAGCAACAGCAGCAGCAACAACAGCAATTGCAACAACAGCAGCAGCAAGGGGGTGCGGTTGGGCTGAGGAACGGCGGCAGCGGCAGTGGCAGTGGCAGCGCCATTACCGTCGCATTAGAGGCCGCGGGAGAGAGCGGCGTGGGCGGACTTTCTGCTGCGCAGGGCCGTGCGATGATGGCGGCGCAGGGC